>CAWUFW010001529.1:1422500-2766043 GCA_963921515.1 Calotriton arnoldi | reverse complement strand
AGGGGTACAAATACCCCCAGCCCCCTCTGAAACTGGCCAGGAGGGTGACAATGACCCTGACCTGGATAACCCAATCCCTCCTGTGGAAGATGATGAGGATGATCAGAATGATGCCCTCTTTGTCCCCCAGGAAGGATTAAGAGTGTGCCCAGGAAGTCTAGATCTCCTTCTCAGGAGTCTAACCACTCTGGCACCTCCATAGGGAGCTCTATCTCCTCTCACAGGAGAGAATCCTCTCATGAGAGAAGAGACAGACTGGTCCAGTATGAGGAAACTCAGCTGGAAATCAGAAAAAGCAATTGGCTTTAGATAGGGAATCCCTAGATCTCCTTAGAGAGAGAAGAAAGTTGGGACTAGAGTCCCATGGTGGCAGCCATGTCCCTAGAGACAGGGAAAGGTCCTATGACCATAGGAACCTGAGCAAGATTGTCCCTCCCTACCAGAGTGGGGATGACATCCACAAATGGATAACTGCATTAGAGAGGGCCTGTAAGGTACAGAAGGTCCCTCAGGAGCAGTGGGCAGCAATCTTGTGGCTCTCCTTTGCTGACAAAGGTAGAGATAAGCTCCTCACTGTTAGAGAGGAGGATGCTGATAATTACAAGGTCTTGAAGAGTGCTCTTATTGATGGGTTTGGCCTAACCACTGAACAATACAGGTTGAAGTTCAGAGATACCCAAAAGCACAGACTCAAGACTGGGTAGACTATGTGGATTGTTCTGCCAAGGCTCTGGAAGGCTGGTTGATGGGCAGTAAGGTGTGTGACTTCTCAGGATTGTACAATCTGATAATGAGGGAGCAGATTCTTAATAACTGTCAAAATCAGCTGTTGCATCAATACCTGGTAGACTCTGATCTGACCTCTCCCCAAGAATTGGGAAAGAAGGCAGACAAATGGGTCAGAACCAGGGTGAAGCAGAAGGTACAGAACCAAGGTGGGGAAACCAAGAAGCAAGATGCTAAGAACTCTGACAAGGGTGGGGAGAAGGGTAAAGATCAAAAGTCTTCATCAGGCCCCCAAAAATCTTCTTCTGATGGGGATTCACAGTCTACCAAAGGGAAAGGCCAAAGAAAACCATGGTGCAAGGTCTGTAAGCAAAAGACCCACTGGACCAGTTATTGCACCAAGTCCAAAGACTCCAGTCCAGCACCCACCAATGCCCCTAAGGCACCTGTTCCCCCTAGTACAGTTGGTGGGAGTGCTCCAGCCAAGGGTTTAGTAGGGTTCACCCTGGGAACTGAGTTGGGCTCTGACCTAGTCAGAGAACTGACTCAGGCTGTGTTAGTCTGTGATGGAGGCATGGATGTGACCTCCACTGTGAGTCCCAGTAATCTGGGCAAGTACAGACAACAGCCTTTAATCAATGGACGTGAGGCTTTGGCATTTAGGGACACAGGGGCCAGTGTCACAATGGTGACACAAGACCTTGTGAATCCTGGGCAAGTTATCCTTGGTGAGATGTACCAAGTGACCAATGCTAGCAATGTCAGAACAGACCATACTCTGGCAGTTGTTAACTTCTCCTGGGGAGGGGTAACTGGCCTTAAGAAGGTTGTGGTAAGTGCAAACCTACCAGTCGAATGCTTGCTTGGCAATGACTTAGAGACTTCTGCTTGGGCAGAAGTGGAGCTCAGGACCCATGCAGAAATGCTGGGGATCCCTGCAGATGTGTTTGCTGTGACCAGGTCACAAGCCAAAATGTCTAGCACTGAACAGGCCTTGGATTCTGGAAGAATGGACCAAGTGCCTTCCAAGAGGAGGAGTAGTAGGGTTAAGGCAGTGCCTTCCCCTTGGCTCAGGAGGAAGATCAGTCCCTTGAGGGGGATGATCTCAGCCCTGAAGAAGGAACTGTCCCAGAGGAACTTGAACCTGACCAGGTTGAGTTCTTGGGGACAGGGGGACCTTCTAGGGCAGATCTGAGCCAGGAGCAACAGAGCTGCCCCTCCCTTGAACCCCTCAGACAGCAAGCTGCTGCTGAGGCTGCTGGGAAAGCTAGTGGTCCCCATACAGTGTATTGGGATGATGGATTCCTGTACTCAGAGAGTAGAGACCCCAAGCCTGGTGCTACCAGGAGGTTGGTAATACCTCTGAAGTTCAGGGGCTTCCTATTGACCCCAGCCCATGATATTCCCTTAGCAGGTCACCTGGGCCAGAACAAGACTTGGGACAGAATTGTCCCTCACTTTCACTGGCCCCACATGTCTGAAGACAGTAAGGAGTTTTGTCGCTCCTGTGTAACCTGCCAAGCCAGTGGCAAGGCAGGTGGCACTACAAAGGCCCCCTGATACCACTACCTGTGGTGGGGTGCCCTTTGAAAGGGTAGGGATTGACATTGTTGGTCCCATGGATCCCCAAACAGCCTCTGGGCACAGGTTTATCCTGGTGGTAGTGGATCATGCCACCAGGTACCCAGAAGCTATTCCCCTCAGGACCACTACAACACCTGTGGTGGCAAGGGCCCTCCTGGGAATCTTCTCAAGAGTGGGCTTTCCTAAGGAGGTAGTATCAGACAGGGGTACTAACTTCATGTCTGGGTACTTAAAAGCAATGTGGAAGGAGAGTGGAGTGACTTATAAGTTCACCACACCCTATAACACACAATGCAATGGTTTAGTTGAGAGATTCAACAAAACCTTGAAGGGCATGATTAAAGGGCTCCCAGAAAAGCTTAGGCGTAGATGGGACATACTCTTGCCCTGCCTTTTATTCGCATATAGGGAGGTGCCTCAGAAGGGGGTTGGTTACAGCCCTTTTGAACTTCTGTTTGGCCACCCTGTGAGGGGTCCACTGTGCTTGGTGAAGGAAGGATGGGAGTTACCTCTCAAGCCCCCAAAGCAAGATATAGTGGACTATGTACTTGGTCTCCGCTCCAGGATGGCTGAGTACATGAAAAAGGCAACCAAAAACCTTGAGGCTAGCCAGGAACTTCAAAAGGCCTGGCATGACCAAAAGGCTGTTCTGACTGTTTACCAGCCAGGACAGAAGGTGTGGGTGTTGGAGCCAGTGGCCCCAGCAGCTCTCCAAGATAAATGGAGTGGACCCCACACTATTGTTGAGCAGAAGGGTGAGGTCACTTATTTAGTAGACCTAGGAACACCCAGGAGTCCCCATAGGGTTCTCCATGTCAACAGGTTAAAACCATATGTGGACAGGGCAGACATGGGCTTGCTCATGGCTACTGATGAAGGGCAGGAGGTAGAGAGTGACCCACTCCCTGACCTGCTCTCACAGAACCCTGACGATGGGTCAGTTGATGGTGTAGCCTTGGCAGGCAGCCTCACTACCCAGCAACAAACTGATTGCAGGCAAGTCCTCAATCAGTTTAGACATATGTTTTCACTGACACCCAGTCAGACCACCTGGTGCACTCATGAAGTGGACACTGGGGACAGTCTGCCTATTAAAAACAAGATTTATAGGCAACCTGACCATGTCAGGGACTGTATCAGGACTGAAGTCCAGAAAATGTTGGAATTGGGAGTTATTGAACCCTCAGATAGCCCTTGGGCTAGTCCAGTGGTCCTTGTACCGAAACCTCACACCAGTGGTGGAAAAAGAGAGATGAGGTTTTGTGTGGACTACAGGGGTCTCAATGCAGTCACTAGGACTGATGCCCATCCCATACCCAGGGCAGATGAGCTCATAGATACTTTGGCCTCTGCCAAATATCTCAGCACATTTGACCTAACAGCTGGCTACTGGCAGATCAGACTAGCTGATACTGCAAAGCCCAAAACAGCATTCTCAACCCCTAGTGGGCATTATCAATTTGTGGTAATGCCCTTTGGTCTGAAGAATGCACCTGCCACTTTCCAGAGGTTGGTGAATACAGTTCTCACAGGACTGGAAGCCTATAGTGCAGCATATCTAGATGATATTGCTGTCTTTAGCTCCACCTGGGAGGATCACCTGGTCCACCTCAGGAATGTTTTACAGGCCCTGCAAAAGGCAGGCCTGACTATCAAGGCCACTAAGTGCCAGATAGGGCAGAGTCAGGTTGTGTACCTGGGCCTCCTTGTGGGTGGAGGCCAGGTTCAACCTTTGCAGAGCAAGATCCAGACCATCATGGACTGGACTGCTCCCACTACCCAGACTCAGGTGAGAGCCTTCTTAGGCCTGACTGGGTACTATAGGAGATTTGTCAAGGGGTATGGATCAATAGTGACACCCCTGAATGACTTAACTTCTAAGAAAATGCCCAAAAAGGTTCAGTGGACAGTTAGCTGTCAAAAGGCATTTGATGACCTGAAGCAGGCCATGTGCACTGCTCCAATTCTGCAGAGTCCTGATTACTCCAAGAAGTTCATTGTTCAAACTGATGCATCTGAATTGGGGGTAGGGGCTGTAATGTCACAATTGAATGAAGAAGGTCAGGATCAGCCAGTAGCTTTCATTAGCAGAAGGCTGACCCCTAGAGAGAAACGTTGGTCAGCCATAGAGAGGAGGCCTTTGCTGTGGTCTGGGCTCTGAAGAAGTTGAGGCCATACTTGTTTGGTACACACTTCCTGGTTCAGACAGACCATAAGCCCCTCTTATGGCTAAAACAAATGAAGGGTGAAAACCCCAAACTGCTTAGGTGGTCCATTTCCCTACAGGGGATGGACTTTACAGTGCAACATAGGCCTGGGAGTAACCATGCGAATGCAGATGGACTCTCTAGGTATTTCCACTTAGAACATGAAGACTTAACTGGGCAAGGTTAGTTTAATGTCCCTACGTTTGGGGGGGTTGTGTAGGAGAGTAGGATCTGCTTCACATGGGTACCCCCACTTTTTGCTGATGCTTCACTGTTTTTCGACATTAGTCTGGCTGGGGCCCTGCTAATCAGAACCCCAGCCTAGCTGCTTCCTCTCTAAAATGGTTTCCATGTGCCTTAGGCACATCACTGATTGGGATCTGGAGTGCCCTTATAAGTCCCTAGTATATGGTATACTATGTACCAAGGGCATAGGTACCTCAGAGGCCTGCCAGGGGCTGCAGCATGTATTATGCCACCCCTGGAAGGCCATCCAAACTGACACCACAGGTCTGCTACTGCAGCCTGGGTAAGGTGGTGCATGCACCCTTTACTGTGATATAGGTTACCTATATCACTAAATACATACACACATATAAACCTATAAGTCACTCCTAAGGCAGGCCTTATCAATCCTAAAGGCAGAGTGCATGGTTCCTATGTGAGAGGGTGCCCCTGCATGAGCAGGGCCCCTCTGCAGCGTTCGGAGACCATCTCTGATGCTGTTTGTAGTGCAGCCTGACCATATACTCTTAAGCGCATTATATCCTCGCGGTAAAATGCTAACTTTGGAATGGCTGCACCTAAACATGTCGTGTTTGGTGTCAAACATCTTGGAATACTACCCCCCGCCAATCCTGGCGGCGGGGGTAGCATTCCACCCTTCTAGAGGGAAAGACATGTTAACTCTGACTAGTCCGGTAACTTCTTTCCAGAGCCCTGGCATCACAAAATGGATGCTGCTGCCACAGACACGAGTCTGGCCTCCTGCTGCTGGACGAAACTCCGGCAGGGGAGGCCTGGACACAGGTTTCTGTCCCAGGGAGGTGTGACCACCTCCCCAGACAGGATAATGTGTATTGGGGCTGGGCGGGAGCACTTTCGGGTGCTTTGAAGTCCTGCACTGGGGGCACATTTGGTGTCCCTGTGCATACCCCAGTTCAAACCGGATCAGGGGCTTGCAGCCCCTGCTTTGGCGCGAACTGGACAAAGGGAAAGGGATGTAGCCACCCCTCTGCCCTGACCCACCCATAGGTGGGGCCACAGAGTAGTCCAACCCCTATCTTTAGTATAAAGGTAGGAACCCAGTCCTTAGGACTTTAGATTATCCCTGGACGAAACTCTGTAACTGAATCCTGGACCTTCGACGCTCTACTCACGATTAGAGGACAGAAGAATCTCCCTTGGGGTCAAGGAGTGACTCCCCTGCTTGGCAGGCACCAAAGAAGCATATGTCCGGTTCGCATTTCTGAAGCTCCCGTCGGACGCCGAAGTCATCGCATCACCAGAGGTGGATTTTCAGACTTCCCCAAGGCTACCCTGAGTCCCCAGAAAAGCTGAGGCCCGTGGCTATCGTGGGTGACTTGAGACTGTGACCCCTGGACACCGAGCACATTTGCAAGTGCATCCTCTTCTGGGTCTCCCAAGAAGTCGTGCTTTGGGCTTCGAGTAGCCCTAGCCTCCAGCACTACCTGCACCGAAGATCACTGGCCCCCACTCCACGAGTATCCTGTAAGCCAGATCCACGTGTGGCGTCACGAGGCTCCTTCGCGGTCGCTAGCCCATTGGCTAGTAGCCCTTAACGAAGGCCAATCCTTTTCTAACTTGGCATCCTGGTTGCTCCAGGCCTGCCCTCACTTACCCTCGCTGGGTGAGTTCCACAGACCTTGCTGGTCTGCACCATCGACGATCTACATCTTCACCGAGACTTGCCGTTGCCAAGGCTTGTTGGGTCCAAACCGGTCGCCGACACCTCAGCACTCGACAGACATCGTGTACCAGCCCGAATCCTGCTCCTGGTCGCCGACAACGCCTCCTGGACCTCGTGGCTGAAGAGTCAAGACAACTGTCAATGCACCTGAAGCACTCGACATCGGTGGGCATCTGTCCATCGCCTTCCTGGTCACTGGCTAGTGACCCAGACTCTGTCCCCTCTGCTTTCAGGTTCTTCAGAACTCCGATCCACTCTTGGATCCACCCGGACACTTTTCTCTTGGCCGCCAGCAGCACTTTGCAGCAGATCGCCATTCGAATCGACGACGAAACCCGACCCCGAAAGGCACCTATGCACCCGGCTTCCCTGGGTGAGGTAACACGAGTACTCCGGTGCTCCCATGGGTAGAGACTCTTCAAAGTCCTAGATCTCAAAGGGTTTTGTCCTAGTCCTCTTTTAAGTGTCCCTTTTCTCTAATTTCCCGATCCCGACTTTCTCCATAGAAGTCAACGGCGTATCGCGGTTGTGTATTTACACTGCACGCGTCTCCCGTGGGTCCCCTGTGTCACTACCTTGGGTGGTTCCTTGTGGTCCAAGCACTTCTAGAGGCTCTAGGCCTAGTGTCTAGTTCAGTCGTGGTTCACATACCACTTTATTGGTATATGGTTTGGTACGCCCCTAGGGCCCAAACGTGTATTTGTGCTATTACTGTGATTTAATAACTTCTAACTTATGTATTTCGAACTCTAGCCTCATAAAGAGACTAGAGGGGTGTGTTTAGCAATAAATACATATATTTTGAAAATATACCTGGTGTGGTGCTCTTTCATTTGGTCACTCAAGAGATTATAGACTGGTAAAACAAGCTGCTTTACATTCCTTCAAGACTTAGCCTGAAGGCTGCTCTCCATAGCTACCACTAGGATAGCTTTCAATAAGGTTGTCTTTAACCTATCTCCAATAAGGGGTTGTTTGGACTGGTGCAAGGTGCCCACTATAATTAGTGGACAGCATATGCCAGGCCAACTTCTCACACAGTACCTTGCAACCTCATCAGGATATCTATTGCCGACTATCACATAGTCATCTCCCTTGCAACATGCAGAACATTTCACAACCATAACTTGTGCAGGCAATTAAAAAGCCTCTAAACAGCTTTCTCACTTGCTCACCGTTACGGATAGGGGATTCGGATGACGTCATAAATCCCCTCTGGGACCATAACTGTCCAAAGTTGTGCACCACACCAAAGCCGTAGTGACTATCTGTAAATATAGTCACCTGTAATCGATCTGAAACATAGCATGCTCGAGAAAGAGCAATCAATTCAGTCACTTGTGTGGAGACTACTCCTTGAAGCCAAGCAGCTTCCACTACTCCTGAAATGGTACAGACTGCATAAGCAGTTCTCAAATTTCACGAATATTTGGCACTACCAGCAGGTCGTCAATATACTGGACCAGGACAGAATTACAGGGCATAACCAAAGACTCCAAATTCTTCTCAATGATGTGATTAAAACTGGAGGGGCTCTCTGTATACCCTTGTGGGACACTGCACCATGCAAATACACGATTCCCGCGCCTGAATGCCTAGAGGAACTGACTGTCCTCATTCAAGGGTATGGAGGCCGTGGCACAAATCAATAACAGTAAACCGCTCAGACTCACATGGATTTTGAAACAATATTACAGCAGGATTCGGTACCACGGGATAACAGCGAATCACAATATTATTGATTTAGCGAAGGTCCTGCACTATGTAGTACTTACCACTAGGCTTCTGCTTGCCCATAATGGGTGAATTACATGTACTCCCCATGATCTCCTTAAGTATACCTTGTTGAATCATTGTCTTGATCACTGGGGTTATTCCAGCAATCGTTTCAGGGATAAAATTATACTGCAGTGTTCTGGGACATTCCTCATTTGGCTTTAGCTGAATACGGACAGGCTCAACTCCTTTAATGAGTCTAATGTCCTATCCTGCAAAATCCCAAACTTCAGGTCTCACTGAATCTCTGAGATCTAAAGGCAAGTCTTCTGTCATCATCATCAGATATATTCCAATGATTAGATAGATTTGCCAAATTGAAAGCAATGTCCTCATCATGAGTTTGCAGTTCTATTCCTTTTGGGGTACAGTATATGGTGCGGTTCAGTTTGCACAACAAATCGCACCCTAACAAACTCACAGGACTCAAATCACAAACCACAAATTGATGATTATCCTCAAAAGCTCAGATCTTTACAGGCCATCCTCAGTAATGGGGTTCTTCATTTGTTGATTAGCAACTCCAAAAACTTGTATAGTTCTTCCAGAGAGGGGTAGGTTTGGAACTTCCGCTGATCTCACAGTAGAACGGGTAGCAGCATTATCAACAAAAACTGATATGTTGTAGCCACATAGCTCAGCATCTATAAATGGGCAACTCTGGGCTACCTCCAAGACTGTGCCAAGCACGCAATCTTTCTCCCCCTTCAGGCACCATCAGAAAGATTGATCGATGCTGACATTTTCACTCGTCTCGAACACAGGAAATTGTTGTTAAGGATTATTATTCTGGAAAGCATTCTGATACAAATTCGGACCTCATTTGAAGAAAATATGAGAACATTAGCAGCTTGCTGCGGCATCGGAGGTTGGGAAACCTGCATCACTGGGGTTTGTGGCACATTAAAAATCTGAAATCTAGGTCTGGGTACGTTCTGATGTTTCATGGAATTGCTGTTCTGAGTTGGTACAAAACCTGAATTTTGACCCTGATTTGCAGGATTAAGACAACATTCTCGCTTTCAATACCCCAGTTTATTGCAAATAGTGGCATGGATTAGACTTCTTCAATGTAGCCACATCAATTCTAGCACTCAGATCAATAGGGACACCCTGACCTCTACCTTGTGACTAAAATCCACCTGCATCGCCAGAGCTCCCTGTTGATACACTCCCTGCATTGGAGGGGAATTGCATACAAATGGTGGATTTTGATTTCCTCTCTGAGCAGCCTACATTTGTACTACCATCAATTTCACCTTTAACTTTTTCAGCCTCATTTCAATCTCATCATTGCAATATTTAGCGTATCATAAAATCTCGTCAACCGACTTATTCTGCCAACAAATCAAATGCTGTGTAATCATCATAGTATTCTCAAGCCTCAATCCTGTCACAAACCTGGACACAAAATGTTCCATATCTTTAGGCTCCAGTGTTTCCATTCTGCTATACTGTTTGATGCCTGTAACAATCTCTCACAGTATGCATGAATTATCTCTTTCGGTTAATGGGTCGTCCGATCAATCTTGACCCAGTCAATATCTTGGGGTGGCACCTTAGACTTCAACTACTTCATTACCTGATCATACTTCCTCATCACTGTAGCTGAAGGACTATTTGTCGCAGGATCTCCTGTCGGCTCTTTCTCAGGCTACTCTATGGCTATTTTGAACGTCGTCCACAAATCACTTGGGACCACAATATTAAGCAAGGTATTCAAATCAGTCCACAAAACCTTTGAAATTCACAAACTGCTTAGCTTGCTTGTACCACTCTACTGGCTTCTCTCTTAATTTAGGGAATTCATTTGTAAATGATGGAAGATCACTCCTACACCACAGTGCATATCTGCAACCTCCACTAGGTACCTCCCGCATAGGGAAGCTTGTAGCTCCCATCCCCCCCTCCAGGAGGAAGCGACACTCCTGCCGTTCTCTTGGGAGTCGTTCTTTTTGACCATTTAGCTTCCCACTTCTCAAATTCACTAGGAAATTTGTATACTGTGAATAAATTCCCGAATTTGCATCTTCATCCCTGACATTCTCATATGTTCTATGTCCTGATCACTAAAAGCAAGTCAGTGGCTATTCTGTAAAGCCTTTGTCTGTTCCAAATCTACTTCATATTTTTGAGCTAGTTCAGATTATTTGTCATGGACTTGTCTTGCTCTCCTTGTAACATCCTTACTCATGAACAAAAGTTCACTCTGCTGATACATTTCTATTTGATCCAATGCAAGACAACCACTTATCATCGCATCTCATTCAAATCCAACTTTAATTTTCCCACATCCACCAAATGTACTGTCAAAGTGGACTGGAGAGTTCCCTGACTAATTTCTGTACGTCCGATCTCATTTGATGTAGCATTAAGAGCTTTCAAAAAGTCTTCCTGTTCCTAGATATTAAGACCAGAATGTACTTCAGGGGCTTTAGACACTACCTTTACTTTAGGTGTGCTACTCTGCATACTTAAAGGTGGTTCCCAAGTAAGTGAACCCAGATCTGGTAACCCCAGGAATGTCCTCAAAGGTCCAAATCCAGGCTTATGCGAAGATGGGTCTGCACTTGCACCGCACGGAGAACTTGCATTAATTGGACTTAAAGGAACAAATTCTCCTACCCTCAGACTCATGGGTGTAACTTCTAATGCTGTTGTTGAGCGGGGACAGCTGAGTTTTAAATCCCATTTCTTTCCAAACCAGGTATATATATATAGAAACTACTGGTTCAATGATAACAGGAACTATAAGTGCATCTGCAACTGTGCAGACAGTGGAGGTACCAAGAACACAAGTACCTGGATTTCCTCCTATCATATTTTGATTCACTGTAATAGTCCCCACCCCGCTCTGCTCATTCGGCACAGGAGAAATCTCTATCATACCAGGGCTCATACTTACTGGTGCAGTAGGCAATTCAGTATTCCCACCTGTAACCTCGCTCCCACCTCCCTCTGTTTGAATCTCATTACACGGGGGTGGTCGCTCGGACATTAATATGTCTAAAATAATATCACTCATATCACTATCATTTTTTCCATCTTTATCTCCGAGTCCACTTTTCAATAATGGGTAAAATTTAGCTTCTTCTATCATGTCAGTTCTCCACCTTTTCTGCTCTGCATTCCACCTTGCATCTGCATAAGTACGCACTGACTTCACTCATTCCTAATATCTCTCTTTTTCTCTCACATGAGCCGCATGCTCCCAAGCGTTAAGAGCTTCAAATTGTGTGGGTCTAGGTTGTGGTTTCATTTCATATAGAATTTTCCTCAACTTTTCAATAATTACCAGATTAAATGTACCATAACGTGGAAACGCCAGTACACCTTCTTTCTCAGTGATCTTCTGCCATTTTTTGAGCCAAATACATGTGTGCAACCCTATGTTTATCACCATATAATGTCCTGTAGTTTCTTCGAGGCGGGCTTCTTGCCCCTCTAAGAGGTATCTGAACATCTCCTCTAAACAAATCTCGTACAACTTTAGAACATTTCATTTTCAATTAAATTTGTTTGTTTAAACACAAAAATCAATATTTTACTTAAAGGCTCATTCCAAATCATCAACCAATGACAGCGTGGCACTTCGAGACATAGACAGCCAATAACAGTGTGACTTTACACCAACTGGCCAATCCCAGCGCGGCATGCTGTGACAACAGTCTCACTCCTTGCAGCAATTCCCCCTCCTTTGCAAAAAATTTGAACGCACTCTTTTCAGCAACACACAACTAAATACAATGCAATAGCAACAAGTAACAATTTTCTACTTACTAAAGAATCGACAGAAATCAATTATGCAAAAATAACACAAACACACATTCAAATGAAACCTCGTCCAGCGGGGAATCACTCTGATCGGTGCAGCTTTACTTTGACCAAAAGGACCGCCACACTAATCATACCTCGCTTTCAGACAAAAGAAAAAAGTCCCTATCTCAATTCGGCTGTCCACGACGTCCCACGACAAACCCCACAAACCCACAGCAGACAATTACAATACAGTGTCTTCTACACTTTTTAATATCATCCCGGGATCTTAGGCCACGTCAGACCCGATAACAACTTCAGCACAATAAGCGCTACACTCACACGATCATCTAGAACATTAGCACACCATATCAGACAAGCTCCGCAAGATACATCACAATTGCAACAAACACCACAAGCTAAGCATATGCCGATTACACAACCCTATTGTTACTCACTCCTCCGCTGTTACAACTTGCTCTCAACACACTGGAGTATCACAACACTGATTCTCCAAGTCGAAACATGGACACTAGGGGCTCAGATTGTATCTGGACTAATCTAAAGTAAAAGTTCTACTTAGAGTATTAGCCATCCTCGGTATGCTCCCATCTGAGAACGCTCCGGGCCATTCATTCAAATTTGACTCTGGTCAATAGACCTTTATAGTAGCCAGAGAGGAAAAGGGGTTAGCAACAATTTAAATCTTAAGGTACAGTGTGACCATTAGGACAACACAATAAAAGTCTGAGTCAGTAACAAAGTTAAAAGGTTTATTACAAACTCAAAGCCAGACTCATATAAATCAATCTCAAGAACATACTAAAAAAAACACAAGATTATTAAAGGAAGACCAAAGTGGCATACAATATTGTTCCTCAACATTAAGGAGCATATAAGAATTCCGGTGGCAGCAATGCAAAAGATAAGGAATAGGATTTGATTACTAGATGAATGGTTTCAATCCTCCTCCCCATAGATGGAAAAGATTCACATCTACCTAACCCTATACTAAACTAAGGATAGGGGGAACCCTATTGAATAAAGGAAGCAAGAAAGGTATCAGCATCAGAACCTCTGTAGTAGCTCTATTGGTAAGGAGTCAGGTGTAGCATGAAGCCACACAATAAGAGATGACAAAAGAGTTTTGTACCTCTCTAAGTCTAAAGGGAATATGACCAAACCCAAGATGCCTTCACTAATTAAAATGCACAAAGAACATTCAAGAAATATGACCTCATGCACATCATAGTATTTTCCCAGTTCCCATGAAAGAACTTGGCGCTTTGAACACTACTCCCACATTCCAGTCTCTACTTCCAAGGCATCCTTGCATTCCTCCCTTCGTCTGATAGTACCAACTGGTAACACTCACTCCCTTTGTTCTTCAATAAAAATATTTGACCATTCCAGTTCTTCCTCGTGTCACTATTTCTGAAATAGAATGTGCTTTTTACTAGCTAATGAATGCCTTTGGTCTGCACCAGCAGAGGAGAAAACATGCAGTAAACAACTTTCATGTTGGTATTAAATGACTCGACTTAAGGTCCACAATCATGCTAACTTAACAGTTTTCTTTCAATGCATATTAATTCTACAACCTACACAAAATCCAATAAATGATACTGTACTCTATTTGGCATAATAAACTAATACATATATAAGTATTACCCAAAAACAACAACTGGTCACAATTTATAAAGAAAGCGTTGAACACATATGTGATCCACTCTCACTAATCCCTGGGAATGCACTGTATTAAATGCATTTTAGAGCATCACCTTACAATTCAAACCTATACAAGATTAATATCAGCAATCCAGGTGTCTCTGAAAAAGGAAAAACATTAATATGTACACACATATATGTCAAAGAACACACAATAAAGGCACCTTCTATCCTTCTAGGGCACCATTATGGCGGACATTTAAGTTTGATTAATTGTTGTTATTCAAGTCTGTCATCACTTACCTGCTTTCCATAACCAATAGGAGAGTATAAATGGCTTGGGGCAATGCAACTTCGTGCACACAAGGCATTGAAAAAGGCGAGATGCCGAAACCGGTCTGCCTGTGAAATAAAGCTTTTTGAATTACTGGATGTGGAGTCCGAGGAGTGCGTTGTAAAACCCTGGTGAGGGATTTGGTGAGGATATATATATATATATATATATATATATATATATATATATATATATATATATATATATATATATATATTACTTCTGGCAGTCGCCAGTAGATAGTTATAGTTAGGCCCTTGTTTCTATTCAAAATGCATTTTTTCTTTTGCCAATATCTTTGGCGCATGTTTGACGAATCTTCGCGAAATTTTCCAAACTAATGACCAGCTCCGGTCAGCTTCTGTCTTGAAAGTTTCGGGGTGATTCGTCAAGCAGGGGCCAAGAAAAAAGGAGGGTCCCAAAACGCGTTTTCCCCATGTTAATTTCCATAGGAAATTTTGGAACAGGCTACAGCCCGAACTGCTGTAAGGAATTACACCAAATTTGGCAAAAAGGTAGCTCTTGGTTCAGAAAGCGCCCTTATTTTTAAATGGTGTAAATCCGTTCAGTAGTTCCTGAGAAATTAAAAAAAAAATTATATATCTGAGCACCGAGAAGGAGCCGCGAATCCTCCCGAGCGCGAGCTTAATTCTGATTGGCTGCCAACACTCCAAACCAGGAAGTGTTGGCAGCCATCTTGTGACTCGGTAGAACTGAGTCACAAGAAAAAGGGGGAAAAAAGTTAAAAATGAAGAAAAGGGGGCAGGGTAGAAACACCCTGACCCCTTAGGCCTGCTCAGGGGGTCCCGCCCAAAAAAGCATTTTTTTTTAAATTTCGGCCGGAGTCGCACTGGGTGCGTGAATCCGGAAGAAAATTAAACAAAAACGAAGGGTGGTCTCCCACACTTCGTTTTCTTAAGGTCCCCGGGTAGGCCAGGACCCGGCGGCAATATTTAATAATGGTGCAGGGGCCTTCGGGGGCACCCGCAGCCCTGGGGACCGCCACCTCCCCCGGGCTTTATTTTTTAAAAAAATTAAAAGCTCTTGCCCCCCACGCAGCCCCGGGGACCGCCACCTCCCCGGGGCTTTAATCATTAGGTGCGGGGCCATCACGGCCCCCCACAGCCCTGGGGACCACCACCTCTCCGGGGCTTTTTTTTTAAATTAAAGGTGTGGTAGGGGGCTCCTGCCCCCCACACTGCCCCGGGACCACCGCCTCCCCGGGGCATACAGTAATTTAAATATGGGGGTCCGTAGCGGACCCCCGACCCTGGGGACCACCACCTCCTGGGGCTATGTTTACATAGGGAGAGGGGCCGCACTGCAATGTCCCGGGGTGCCCACATTACTGTTTGCTATGGCACAGCTCCCGCCCTGCCATAGCAAACACTGTTTTGCTTCTTGGAAGCAAGAGCAGGAAACCTTCTCTCGCTTCCATGAAGCAAAGCATAATTGCTTTTGGACAAGGGGAGCTGCATGTTAGCAGCTCCCTTTGTCCAAAAGCAATGCCGGCTCCCGCAGGAGGTGGGGAGACGGCAGGGACCGTGGGGGCATTGGGGCTCCCCCACGGTCCCCAACTTGAGGGCCGGCCCCGGGGGATGGGGTCCCCAGGGCCAGAAGTGGCCCGGGAGGGGGGCCACTCGGCCCCCCTCCCTTTAAAAAAATAATTAAAAAATCATTGGCCATGCCCCGGGGGATGAAGTCCCCGGGGCCAAAAATGGACCGGGAGGGGGGCCACGTGGCCCGCCTCCCGAAAATAAATATATTTTTTTTTTTAAATAAGTCCAGGGGATGGGGTCCCCGGGGCCAAAATTGGCCACAGGAGGGGGCCACGCAGCCCCCTCCAATAATAATAATAAAAAACAAGGGCATGCCACGGGGATGGGGTCCCCGCGGCCAAAAGTGGCCCAGGGGAGCCACGCAGCCCCCTCCTGAAAATAAATATATATATTTTTTTTTTTAAATAAGGCCAGGCCCCGGGGGATGGGGTCCCCGGGGCCAAAATTGGCCACAGGAGGGGGCCACGCAGCCCCCCTCCAATAATAATAATAAAAAAACAAGGGCAGGCCTTGGGGGATGGGGTCCCCGAGGCCAAAAGAGGCCCAGGAAAGGGGGGCCACGCGGCTCCCTTCCCGTTTTTTTTTAAAGCAAAAAATATGGCTAAGGCCCTGGGCGAAGGGGTCAACAGGGCCCAAAAAATAGTAAGAGAAGGGGGACCACACAGCGCCCCTTCTAAAAAATATGAAAAGTAAAGAAAAACCGACATCTCGATGGAGGCCCAGCCCTCTCCCTGTACCACTCTGCAAACGCGCCTCTTGGCGCGTTCTGGGTTGGGGGATTGGGTCCCCTCACATCTTAAGGGTCCTTAGGGGCCAACTAGCACACCAGGTACCTCCAGTAAGCCCCACACATTGGGATTGCTGAGAGGTGGTCCAAGGCCATGCCCCTTTTCACACCACTCTGCAAACGTGCCTCTTGGCGCACTGCTGGTGGGGTGATGAGGTCCTCAGGACACAAGTGGACTTCATCCCCCGAGCAGCAGTGCGCCAGGCGGCGCATTTTCCGAGTGGTGGAAAAAGGGGGCGTGGCCTCAGACCACTCTCAGCAATCCAGCTGTGTGGGGCTTACTGGAGGTACCTGGTGGGCTAGTTGGCCCCCAGGGACCCTCAGGAGGCAAGGGGACTTCATCCCCTAACCAAGATCACACTAGAAGGTGCGTTTGCAGAGTGGTGGACAAAGGGGACGTGGCCTGTGTCCACCTATCAGTAATCCCACTGTGTGGGGCTTACTGGAGGTAAGAGGTAGGCTAATTGGCCCCAGAGGACTCCAGCAGCGAAGGTGACTTCAATCGCCATCCAAGAGCGCACCAGGGAGCGCATTTGCAGAGTGGTGGACAAAGGGGATGTGGCCTGCTATGAGAACTTAGCAATCCTGCTGTGTGGGACTTACTGGAGGTAATAGGAGGGGTAGTTGGCCCCAAGGATGTCCTTGGGGGCCAACTACCCCTCTTGTTACCTCCAGTAAGTCCCACACATTGGGATTGCTAAGACGTCTTCGGAGGCCACGCCCCCTTTCTCCACCACTCTGCAAACACACCTCCTGGCGCAGACTACGGGATGGGGGATGAAGTCCACTTTACTCCTGAGGGACTTTGGGGGCCAAGAAGCCCTCCTGGTACCTCCTGTAAGTCCTAGGCAGTGGAATTTCTAAGGGCTGGTCGGAGGCCCAGCACCCTTTCTCCACCACTCTGCAAATGCGACTACTAGTTAAAGAAGCATTTGCAATGTAATAGGTTTCGCATTTGCGAGAGTTAGAGCTATTGGCGTTGTAAATGTAAAAGTTTTTTACTAATGTTTTTTGGTGTAGAGAAGATGTACGTTGTGTGTAGTGGAATTATGTGGTATGTTGTGCAGTGAAATTATGTGAATAGAAAGTATGTAGTGTGAGAAGTTGGCCTGGCATATGCTGTCCACTAATTATAGTGGGCACCTTGCACCAGTCCAAACAACCCCTTATTGGAGATAGGTTAAAGACAACCTTTATTGAAAGCTATCCTAGTGGTAGCTATGGAGAGCAGCCTTCAGGCTAAGTCTTGAAGGAATGTAAAGCAGCTTGTTTTACCAGTCTATAATCTCTTGAGTGACCAAATGAAAGAGGACCACACCAGGTATATATCCAAAATATATGTATTTATTGCTAAACACACCCCTCTAGTCTCTTTATGAGGCTAGAGTTCGAAGTATATAAGTTATAAGTTAGTTATCTACAGTAATATCACAAATACACGTTTGAGCCCTAGGGGCGTACCAAACCATATACCAATAAAGTGGTATAAGAACCACGACTGACCTAGACACAAGGCCTAGAGCCTGTAGAAGTGCTTGGACCACAAGGAACCACCCAAGGTAGTGACACAGAGGACCCACGGGGGACGCGTGCAGTGTGAGAACACAGCCGCGAATCGCCGTTGACTTCTATGGGGAAAGTCGCGGTTGGAAGTTTAAAGAAAAGGGACACTTAGAGGAGGACTTGGAGCAAACCCTTTTAGAACTAGGCTGTTCTAGTGTCAATACCCACGGGAGCACCGGAGTACTCGAGTTACCTCACCCAGGGGAGCCGGGTGCATAGGTGTCTTTCGGGGTCGGGTTTCGTCGTCGTTTTCAATGGCGATCTGCTGCAAAGTGCTGCTGGCGGCCAAGTCGAAAGTGTTTGGGTGGATCCAAAGGTGGATCGAAGATCTGAAGAACCTGAAAGCAGAGGGGACAGAGTCTGGGTCACTAGTCAGTGACCAGGAAGGCGATGAGCAGATGCCCACCGATGTCGAGTGCTTCAGGTAGGTTGATGGTTGTCTTGACTCTTCATCCACGAGGTCCAGGAGGTGTCGACGATGACCAGGAGCTGGATTCGAGCTGTCCCACAAGGTTTGTCGATTGCAGGGGTATCGGCGACCGGTTTGGACCCAACAAGCCTTGGCAACGGCAGGTCTCGTGGAAATGGAAGAAGGACGATGGTGCAGACCAGCAAGGTCTGTGGGACTCACCCAGCAAGGGTAAGTCAGGGCACGCCTGGAGCAACCAGAGAGCCCAAGCAGAAGAAGATTGGCCTTCGGGAGGGCCTACTAGCCAATGGACTAGCGACCGCAAAGGAGCCTTGAGTGGACGCACTTGGAGCTGGCTCACAGGACACTCGTGGAGTGGAGGCCAGTGATCTTCGGTGCAGTTGGTGCTGGAGGCTGGGGCTACTGGGAGCCCAAAGCACAACTTTGTGGGAGACCCAGAAGAGGATGCACTTGCAAATGCGATCGGTGTCCAGGGGTCACGGTTCCACGTTACCCACGACAGCTACGGGCCTCAGCTTTGCTGGCAACTCAGGGCAGCCTCGGGGAAGTCTGGAAATTTACCTCTGGTGATGCAAAGACTTCAGCGTCCGGCGGGAGCTTCAGTGATGCAGACCAGACAATTGCTTCTTTGGTGCCTGCCAAGCAGGGGAGCCACTCCTTGACCCCAAGGGAGATTCTTCAGTCCTCTAATCTTAACGTAGAGCGTCGAAGGTCCAGGATTCTGTGTCAGAGTTTCGTCCAGGTAAATCTAAAGTCCTAAGGACTGGGGTCCCATACTTATACCAAGTTAGGGGGTTGGACATACTCTGGGGACCCACCTATGGGAGGGTCAGGGCAGAGGGGTGGTTACACCCCTTTCCCTTTGTCCAGTTTCGCGCCAGAGCAGGGGCTAGAAGCCCCTGAGCCGGTTTGAACTGGGGTATGCACAGGGACACCAAATGTGCCCCCAGTGCAGGACTTCAAAGCACCAGAGAGTGCTCCCGCCCAGCCCCAATACACACTATCCTATCTGGGGAGGTGGTTACACCTCCCTGGGACAGGAAACCTATTGTCCAGGCCTCCCCTGCCGGGGTTTCGGTCAGCAGCAGGAGGCCAGACTCGTGTCTGTGGCAGCGGCATCCATTTTGTGATGCCAGGGCTTGGAAAGAAGTTACTGGGCAGGCCGGTGTGTACATGTCTCTCCCTCTAGAAGGGTGGAATGCTACCCCGCCACAAGAACTGGCGGGGGGGTAGTATTCCAAGATGTTTGACACCAAACACGACATGTTTCCGTGCAGCCATCCCAAAGTTAGCATTTAACGCGAGGTTATAATGCGCTTAAGAGTATATGGTCAGGCTGCACTACAAACAGCATCAGAGAAGGGTCTCTGAACGCTGCAGAGGGGCTCTGCTCATGCAGGGGCACCCTCTCACATAGGAACCAAGCACTCTGCCTTCAGGATTGATAAGGCCTGCCATAGGAGTGACTTATAGGTTTATATGTGTGTATGTATGTAGTGATATAGGTAGCCTATATCACAGTAAGGGGTGCATGCACCACCTTACCCAGGCTGCAGTAGCAGACCTGTGGTGTCATTTTGGATGGCCTTCCAGGGGTGGCACAATATATGCTGCAGCCCCTGGTAGGCCTCTGAGGTACCTATGCCCTGGGTACATAGTATACCATATACTAGGGACTTATAAGGGCACTCCAGATTCCAATCAGAGATGTGCCTAAGACACATGGAAACCATTTTAGAGAGGAAGCAGCTAGGCTGGGGTTCTGATTAGCAGGGCCCCGGCCAGACTAAAGTCGAAAAACAGTGAAGCATCAGTAAAAAGTGGGGGTACCCATGTGAAGCAGATCCTACTCTCCTACATGTAATATTTAGTGTATAGGAATTATGTGGAGTGGGATTATGTGGTATTGTAGTCTGTGTTGTGGAGTGGTAACCTCAGGTTTAGTCTTCCTCGTTTCCATAGAAGCTAAACTATAAACTCAATGAGACACAAAAAAAGAAGGAACCACTGAGGAGCACTTCTGGACCTAGTCGGAGGTATGAGCAGGGCCACTGGAATTATGTGACTGTTTGGCTGCACCAATTTTCACATAATTAAACATTTTCCGCATTTGCCAAATATTCCATCATCTGCTGCCTAATCTGCAGATTTGAACAAAAAAAGCCTTGTTTCTAGCTCAAATGGCTCAAATGTTCCCAAAAATGCAGCATCACGTGTTACAGAGTGGTGGAAGGCCCTTTGCAAAGCAGGAATGGTCACGTGTTACTTATTGCAAAATGTGGGTGTTAAACTGGTACTAATGGTGCACAACCCTCTTTTCTTTCTGTGCCTCTCTTGCCTCTTTCTGCATTTCTCTTGCTTCTTTCTGCACCTTTCTTCCTCTTTCTGCACCTCACTGTCTTCTTTCTGCACTACACTTGCCTCTTTCTGCACTCCTCTTGCCCCTTTCTGCACCTCAATTGCCTCTTTCAGCACCTCTGTTGCTTTTTTCTGCAGATCTCTTGCCTCTTTCTGCACCTCTCTTGCCTCCTTCTGCACCTCTCTTGCCTCTTTCTGCATCTCACTTGTCTCACTTTCTGCACTTCTCTTGCTTCTTTCTACACCTCTCTTGCCTCTTTCTGCTCCTCTCTTGCCTCTTTGTGCATTTCTCTTGCCTGTTTCTGCAGTTCCCTTGCCTCTTTCTGTACATCTCTTGCCTCTTTCTGCACCTCACTTGCCTCTTTCTGCACCTCACTCTCTTCCTTCTGCACCTCTCTTGCCTCTTTCTGCACTTCTCTTGCCTCCTTCTGCACTTCTCGAGCCTCTTTCTGTACCTCTCTTGCCTCTTTCTGCACCTCAAATGCCTCTTTCTGCACTTCTCGAGCCTCTTTCTACACTTCTCTTGCCTCTTTCTATATCTCTCTTGCCTCTTTCTACACCTCACTTGCCACTTTGTGCTCTTCTCTTGCCTCTTTCTCAACCTCACTCTCTTCTTTCTGCACCTCTCTTCCCTCTTTCTGCACCTCACTTGCTTCTTTCTGCATCTCTCTTGCCTCTTTCTGCACCTCTATTGCCTATTTCTGCAACTCTGTTGCTTCTTTCTGCACTTCTCTTGCCTCTTTCTGCACCCTTCTTGTCTCTTTCAGCACCTCTGTTGCTTCTTTCTGCACTTCTCTTCCTTCTTTCTGCACCCCTCATGACTCCTTCTGTACCCCTCTTGCCTCTTTGTGTACCTCTCCTACCTTTTTCTGCACTTCTCTAGCTTCTTTCTGCACCTCTCTTGCTTCTTTCTAGACCCTTCTTCCCTTCTTTGCATCCCTCTTGCCTCTTTCTGCTGTTCTCTTGCCATTTTCTGCACCTCTCTTGCCTCTTTCTGCACCTCACTTGCCTCTTTCTGCACTGCTCTTGCTTCTTTCCACACCTCTTTTGCTTCTTTCAGCAATTCTTTTGCCTCTTTCTGTACTTCTCTTCCTTGTTTCTGCCCCTCTCTTGCGTCTTTCTGCACCTCTGTTGCCTCTTTCTGCACCCCACTTGCTTCTTTCTGCACCCCTCTTGCCTCTTTTTGCACCCCTTTTTTCTCTTTCTGCACCTCTCTTGCGTCTTTCTGCACCCCTGTTCCCTCTTTCTGCACCTTTCCTGCATGTTTCTGCTCCTCTCTTGCCTCTTTCTGTACCTCTGTTGCTTCTTTCTGCACTTCTCCTGCTCTTTCTGTACCCTTCAAGCCTCTTTCAGCACCATTGTTGCTTATTTCTGCACTTCTCTTCCTTCTTTCTGCACTCCTCCTGTCTTTTTCTGTACTTGTGTTGCCTCTTTCTGCACCTCTCCTACTTTTTTCTGCACCCCTCTTGCCTCATTTTGCACCTCTGTTGGTTCTTTCTGCACTGCTCTTGCTTCTTTCTGCACCTTACTTGCCTGTTTCTGCACTTCTCTTGCTTCTTTCTATACCTCTGTTGCTTCTTTCAGCAATTCTCTTGCCTCTTTCTGCACTTCTCTTCCTTCTTTCTGTACCCATCCTGCCTCTTTCTGTATCTTTCTTGCCTCTTTGTGCACCTCTCCTAAATCTTTCTGCACCCCTCTTGCCTCTTTTTGCACCTCTGTTGGTTCTTTCTACATTGCTCTTGCTTCTTTCTCCACCTCACCTGCCTTTTCTACACTTCTCTTGCTTCTCTCTACACATCTGTTGCTTCTTTCAGCAATTCTCTTACCTCTTTCTGCACTTCTCTCCCTTGTTTATGCCCTTCTCTTGCATCTTTCTGCACCTCTGTTGCCTCTTTCTGTAACTCACTTGCTTCTTTCTGCACAACTCTTGCCTCTTTTTGCACCCCTTTTTTCTCTTTATTCACTCTCTTGCGTCTTTCTGCACCCCTGTTCACTCTTTCTGCACCTTTCCTGCCTGTTTCTGCACCTCTCTTGCCTCTTTCTGTACCTCTGTTGCTTCTTTCTGCACTTCTCTTGCTCTTTCTGCACCCTTCGCGCCTCTTTCAGCACCTCTGTTGCTTCTTTCTGCACTTCTCTTCCTTCTTTCTGCACCCCTCCTGCCTCTTTCTGTACTTGTCTTGCCTCTTTGTGCACCTCTCCTACTTTTTTCTGCACCCCTCTTGCCTCTTTTTACACCTCTGTTGGTTCTTTCTGTACTGCTCTTGCTTCTTTCTGCACCTTACTTGCCTCTTTCTGCACTTCTCTTGCTTCTTTCTATACCTCTGTTGCTTCTTTCAGCAATTCTCTTGCCTCTTTCTGCACTTCGCTTAATTCTTTCTGTAACCCTCCTACCTCTTTTGGTACCTTTCTTGCCTCTTTGTGCACCTCTCCTACCTCTTTCTGCACTCCTCTTGCCTCTTTTTGTACCTCTGATGGTTCTTTCTGCAGTGTTCTTGCCTCTTTCTGCACCTCACTTACCTCTTTCTGCACTTCTCTTGGTTCTTTCTACACCTCTGTTGCTTCTTTCAGCAATTCTCTTGCCTCTTTCTGCATTTCTCTTGCTTGTTTCTGCACTTCTCTTGTGTCTTTCTGCACCTCTGTTGCCTATTTCTGCACCTCAGTTGCTTTTTTCTGCACCCCTCTTGCCTCTTTCTGCACCCCTCCTCCATCTTTCTGCACCTCTCTTGCCTCTTTTTGCACACTTGTTCCCTCTTTCTGCACCTTTCCTGCCTGTTTCTGTACCTCTCATGCCTCGTTCTGTACCTCTGTTGCTTCTTTCTGTACTTCTCTTGCTCTTTCTGCACCCTTCGCGCCTCTTTCAGCACCTCTGTTGCTTCTTTCTGTACTTCTCTTCCTTCTTTCTGCACCCCTCCTGCCTCTCTCTGTACTTGTCTTGCCTCTTTGTGCACCTCTCCTACTTTTTTCTACACCCCTCTTGCCTCTTTTTGCACCTCTGTTGGTTTTTTCTGCACTGCTCTTGCTTCTTTCTGCACCTTACTTGCCTCTTTCTGCACTTCTCTTGCTTCATTCTATACCTCTGTTGCTTCTTTCAGCAATTCTCTTACCTCTTTCCGCACTTCTCTTCCTTCTTTCTGTACCCCTCCTGCGTCTTTCTGTATCTTTCTTGCCTCTTTCTGCACTTCTCCTACCTATTTCTGCACCCCTCTTGCCTCTTTTTGCACTTCTCTTGCTCCTTTCTACACCTCTGTTGCTTCTTTCAGCAATTCTCTTGCCTCTTTCTGCACTTCCCTTTCTTGTTTCTGCACTTCTCTTCCCTCTTTCTGCATCTCTCTTGCTTCTTTCTGTACCTCTGTTGCTTCTTTCCGCACTTCTCTTGCCTCTTTCTGCACCTTTCGTGCCTCTTTCAGCACCTCTCTTGCTTCTTTCGGCACTTCTCTTCCTTCTTTCTGCACTTCTCTTCCTTTTTTCTGCACCCGTCCTGCCTCTTTCTGTACTTTTCTTGCCTCGTTCTGCACCTCTCCTACTTTTTCTGCACCCCTCTTGTCTCTTTCTGTACCTCTGTGGGTTCTTTCTGCACTTCTCTTGCGTCTTTCTGCACCCCTGTTCACTCTTTCTGCACCTTTCCTGCCGGTTTCTGCACCTCTCTTGCCTCTTTATGTACCTCTGTTGCTTCTTTCTGCACTTCTCTTGCTCTTTCTGCACCCTTCGCACCTCTTTCAGCACCATTGTTGCTTATTTCTGCACTTCTCTTCCTTCTTTCTGCACTCCTCCTGCCTCTTTCTGTACTTGTCTTGCCTCTTTCTGCACCTCTCCTACTTTTTTCTGCACCCCTCTTGTTTCTTTTTGCACCTCTGTTGGTTCTTTCTGCACTGCTCTTGCTTCTTTCTGCACCTTACTTGCCTCTTTCTGCACTTCTCTTGCTTCTTTTATACCTCTGTTGCTTCTTTCAGTAATTCTCTTGCCTCTTTCTGCACTTCTCTTCCTTCTTTCTGCACCCCTCCTGCCTCTTTCTGTACCTTTCTTGCCTCTTTGTGCACCTCTCCTACCTCTTTCTGCACCCCTATTGCCTCTTTTTGCACCTCTGTTGGTTCGTTCTGCACTGCTCTTGCTTCTTTCTGCACCTCACTTTCTTCTTTCTGCACTTCTCTTGCTTCTTTCTACACATCTGTTGCTTCTTTCAGCAATTCTCTTGCCTCTTTCTGCACTTCTCTTGCTTGTTTCTGCCCTTCTCTTGCATCTTTCTGCAACTCTGTTGCCTCTTTCTGCACCTCACTTGCTTCTTTCTGCACCCCTCTTGCCTCTTTTTGCACCCCTTTTTTCTCTTTCTGCACCCTCTTGTTTCTTTCTGCACCCCTGCTCGCACTTTCTGCACCTTTCCTGCCTGTTTCTGCACCTCTCTTGCCTCTTTCTGTACCTCTGTTGCTTCTTTCTGCACTACTCTTGCTCTTTTCTGCACCCTTTGCGCCTCTTTCAGCACCTCTGTTGCTTCTTTCTGCACTTCTCTTCCTTTTTCTGCACCCCTCCTGCCTCTTTCTGTACTTTTCTTGCCTCTTTGTGCACCTCTCCTACCTCTTTCTGCACCCCTCTTGCCTCTTTTTGCACCTCTGTTAGTTCTTTCTGCACTGCTCTTGCTTCTTTCTGCATCTCACTAGCCTCTTTCTGCACTTCTCTTGCTTCTTTCTACACGGCTGTTACTCTTTCAGCAATTCTATTGCCTATTTCTGCACTTCTGTTGCTTCTTTCTGCCCTTCTCTTGCGTCTTTCTGCACCCACCTCTGTTGCCTCTTTCTGCATCTCACTTGCTTCTTTCTGCACCCCTCATGCCTCCATTTGCACCCCTTTTTTCTCTTTCTGCACTCTCTTGCGTCTTTCTGCACCCCTGTTCGCTCTTTCTGCACCTTTCCTGCCTGTTTCTGCACCTCACTTGCCTCTTTCTGTACCTCTGTTGCTTCTTTCTGCACTTCTCTTGCTCTTTTCGCAGCCTTCACGCCTCATTCAGTACATCTGTTGCTTTTTTCTGCACTTCTCTTCCTTCTTTCTGCACCCCTCCTGCCTCTTTCTGTACTTGTCTTGCCTCTTTGTTCACTTCTTCTATTTTTTTCTGCACCCCCCTGCCTCTTTTTGCACCTCTGTTGGTTCTTTCTGCACTTCTCTTGCTTTTTTTTGCACATTACTTGCCTCTTTCTGCACTTCTCTTGCTTCTTTCAATACCTCTGTTGCTTCTTTCAGCAAATCTTTTGCCTCGTTCTGCACTTCTCTTCCTTCTTTCTGTACCCCTCCTTCCTCTTTCTGTACCTTTCTTGCCTCTTTGTGCACCTCTGTTGGTTCTTTCTGCACTGCTCTTGCTTCTTTCTGCATCTCACTTGCCTCTTTCTGCACCTCTCCTTCTTCTTTCTACACATCTGTTGCTTCCTTCTGTAGGAGAGTAGGATCTGCTTCACATGGGTACCCCCACTTTTTGCTGATGCTTCACTGTTTTCGACCTTAGTCTGGCTGGGGCCCTGCTAATCAGAACCCCAGCCTAGCTGCTTCCTCTCTAAAATGGTTTCCATGTGCCTTAGGCACATCTCTGATTGGAATCTGGAGTGCCCTTATAAGTCCCTAGTATATGGTATACTATGTACCCAGGGCATAGGTACCTCAGAGGCCTACCAGGGGCTGCAGCATGTATTGTGCCACCCCTGGAAGGCCATCCAAAATGACACCACAGGTCTGCTACTGCAGCCTGGGTAAGGTGGTGCATGCACCCCTTACTGTGATATAGGCTACCTATATCGCTACATACCTACACACATATAAACCTATAAGTCACTCCTATGGCAGGCCTTGTCCATCCTGAAGGCAGAGTGCATGGTTCCTATGTGAGAGGGTGCCCCTGCATGAGCAGGGCCCCTCTGCAGCATTCGGAGACCCTTCTCTGATGCTGTTTGTAGTGCAGCCTGACCATATACTCTTAAGCGCATTATAACATCGCGTTAAATGCTAACTTTGGGATTGCTGCACGGAAACATGTCGTGTTTGGTGTCAAACATCTTGGAATACTACCCCCCGCCAGTTCTGGTGGCGGGGGTAGCATTCCACCCTTCTAGAGGGAAAGACATGTACACACCGGTATACCCGGTACTGACTTTCCAGAGCCCTGGCATGACAAAATGGATGCCGCTGCCACAGACACGAGTCTGGCCTCCTGCTGCTGACCGAAACTCCGGCAGGGGAGGCCTGGACAATAGGTTTCCTGTCCCAGGGAGGTGTAACCACCTCCCCAGACAGGATAGTGTGTATTGGGGCTGGGCGGGAGCACTCTCTGGTGCTTTGAAGTCCTGCACTGGGGGCACACTTGGTGTCCCTGTGCATACCCCAGTTCAAACCGGCTCAGGGGCTTCCAGCCCCTGCTCTGGCACGAAACTGGACAAAGGGAAAGGGGTGTAACCACCCCTCTGCCCTGACCCACCCATAGGTGGGACCACAGAGTAAGTCCAACCCCTAAACTTAGTATAAGTATAGGACCCCAGTCCTTAGGACTTTAGATTATCCCTGGACGAAACTCTGACACAGAATCCTGGACCTTTGACGCTCTACTTAAAGATTAGAGGACAGAAGAATCTCCCTTGGGGTCAAGGAGTGACTCCCCTGCTTGGCAGGCACCAAAGAAGCAATTGTCCGGTCTGCATCGCTGAAGCTCCCGTCGGACGCCGAAGTCTTTGCATCACCAGAGGTGGATTTCCAGACTTTCCCGAGGCTGCCCTGAGTCCCCAGCAAAGCTGAGGCCCGTAGCTGTCGTGGGTAACGTGGAACCGTGACCCCTGGACACCACACACATTTGCAAGTGCATCCTCTTCTGGGTCTCCCACAAAGTCGTGCTTTGGGCTTCGAGTAGCCCCAGCCTCCAGCACCCACTGCACCGAAGATCACTGGCCTCCCCTCCACGAGTGTCCTGTGAGCCAGCTCCACGTGCACCGTCTTGAGGCTCCTTTGCAGTTGCTAGCCCATTGGCTAGTAGCCCTTCACAAAGGCCAATCTTTTTCTACTTGGGCTCCCTGGTTGCTCCAGGCTTGCCCTCACTTACCCTTGCGGGGTGAGTTCCTCAGACCTTGCTGGTCTGCACAATCGTCAATCTTCATTGTCATCGAGACTTGCCGTTGCCAAGACTTGTTGGGTCCAATCCAGTCGCCGACACCTCAGCACTCGACAGACATCGTGTACCAGCCCGAATCCTGCTCCTGGTCGCCGACAATGCCTCCTGGACCTCGTGGCTGAAGAGTCAAGATGACCGTCAACCTACCTGAAGCACTCGACACCGGTGGGCATCTGCTCATCGCCTTCCTGGTCACTGGCTAGTGACCCAGACTCTGTCCCCTCTGCTTTCAGGTTCTTCAAATCTCCGATCCACCTTTGGATCCACCCGGACACTTTTCACTTGGTCGCCAGCAGCACTTTGCAGCAGATCGCCATTCAAATCGACGACGAAACCCGACCCCGAAAGGCACCTATGCACCCGGCTTCCCTGGGTGAGGTAACAAGAGTACTCCGGTGCTCCCGTGGGTAGAGACTCTAGAACGACCTAGTTCTCAAAGGGTTTGGTCCAAGTCCTCTTTAAGTGTCCCTTTCTCTAATTTCCCGATCACGACTTTCTCCATAGAAGTCAACGGCGTGTCGCGGTTGTGTATTTACACTGCACGCGTCTCCCGTGGGTCCCCTGTGTCACTACCTTGGGTGGTTCCTTGTGGTCCAAGCACTTCTAGAGGCTCTAGGCCTAGTGTCTAGTTCAGTCGTGGTTCTTATACCACTTTATTGGTATATGGTTTGGTACGCCCTAGGGCCCAAACGTGTATTTGTGCTATTACTGTGTTTAAATAACTTCTAACTTATGTATTTCGAACTCTAGCCTCATAAAGAGACTAGAGGGGTGTGTTTAGCAATAAATACATATATTTTGAATATATACCTGGTGTGGTGCTCTTTCATTTGGTCACTCAAGAGATTATAGACTGGTAAAACAAGCTGCTTTACATTCCTTCAAGACTTAGCCTGAAGGCTGCTCTCCATAGCTACCACTAGGATAGCTTTCAATAAGGTTGTCTTTAACCTATCTCCAATAAGGGGTTGTTTGGACTGGTGCAAGGTGCCCACTATAATTAGTGGACAGCATATACCAGGCCAACTTCTCACAAAGAGTATGTCCCATCTTCGCCTAAGCTTTTCTGGTAGCCCTTTAATCATGCCCTTCAAGGTTTTGTTGAATCTCTCAACTAAACCATTGCATTGTGGGTGATAGGTGTGGTGAACTTGTAAGTCACTCCACACTCCTTCCACATTGCTTTTAAGTATCCAGACATAAAGTTTGCATCTCTGTCTGATACAACCTCCTTAGGGAAGCCCACTCTTGAGAAAATTCCCAGGAGGGCCCTTGCCACCACAGGTGCTGTAGTGGTCCTAAGGGGAATAGCCTCTGGGTACCTGGTGGCATGATTCACTACCACCAGGATAAACCTGTGCCCAGATGCTGTTTGGGGATCCATGGGACCAACAATGTCAATCCCCACCCTTTCAAAGGGAACCCCCACCACAGGTAGTGGTATCAGGGGGCCTTTGTAGTGCCACCTGCCTTGCCACTGGCCTGGCAGGTTACACAGGAGCGACAAAACTCCTTGGTGTCTTCAGACATGTGGGGCCAGTGAAAGTGAGGGACAATTCTGTCCCAAGTCTTGTTCTGGCCCAGGTGACCTGCTAAGGGAATGTCATGGGCTAGGGTCAATAGGAAGCCCCTTAACTTCAAAGGTATAACCAACCTCCTGGTGGCACCAGGCTTGGGGTCTCTACACTCTGAGTACAAGAGTCCATCATCCCAATACACAGTATGGGGACCACTAGCTTTCCCAGCAGCCTCAGCAGCAGCTTGCTGTCTGAGGGGTTCAAGAGAGGGGCAGCTCTGCTGCTCCTGGCTCAGATCTGCCCTGGAAGGGCCCCCTGTCCCCAAGAACTCAACCTGGTCAGGTTCAAGCTCCTCTGGGACAGTTCCTTCCTCAGGACTGAGATCATCCCCCTCAAGGGACTGATCTTCCTTCTGAGCCAAGGGGAAGGCACTGCCTTTACCCTACTACTCCTCTTCTTGGAGGGCACTTGGTCCATTATTCCAGAATCCAAGGCCTGTTCAGTGCTAGACATTTTGGCTTGTGACCTGGTCACAGCAAGCACATCTGCAGGGATGCCCAGCATTTCTGCATGGGTCCTGAGCTCCACTTCTGCCCAAGCTGAAGTTTCTAAGTCATTGCCAAGCAAGCATTCAACGGGTAGGTCTGCACTTACCACAACCTTCTTAAGGCCAGTTACCCCTCCCCAGGAGAAGTTAACAACTGCCAGAGTATGGTCTGTTCTGATGTTGCTAGAATTGGTCACTTGGTACATTTCACCAAGTATAATCTGCCCAGGATTCACAAGGTCTTGTGTCACCATGGTGACACTTGCCCCTGTGTCCCTAAATGCCAAAACCTCTCTTCCATTGATTAAGGGCTGTTGTCTGTACTTGCCCAGATTACTGGGACTCACAGAGGAGGTCATATCCATGTCTCCATCACAGACTAGGACAGCCTGAGTGAGTTCTCTGACTAGGTCAGAGCTCATCTCTTTACCCATGGTCAACCCTACTAAACCCTTGGCTTGTGTAATCCCACCACCAACTGTAACTGCACTAGGGGGAGCAGGTGCCTTAGGGGCATTGGTGGGGGCTGGAGTAGAGTCTTTGGACTTGGTGCAATCACTGGTCCAGTGGGTCTTTTGCTTACAGACCTTGCACCATGGTTTCCTTTGGCCTTTCCCTTTGGTAGACTGTGAATCCCACCTGAAGAAGATTTTTGGGGGCCTGGTGAAGACTTTTGATCTTTACCCTTCTCCCCACCCTTATCAGAGGTTTTCTAATCTTGCTTCTTAGGGTCACCACCTTGGTTCTGTACCTTCTGCTTCACCCTGGTTCTGACCCATTTGTCTGCCTTCTTTCCCAATTCTTGGGGAGAGGTCAGATCAGAGTCTACCAGGTGCTGATGCAACAGCTGATTTTGACAGTTATTAAGAATCTGCTCCTCATGATCAGATTGTACAATCCTGTGAAGTCACATACCTTACTGCCCAATAACCAACCTTCCAGAGCCTTGGCAGAACAATCAACAAAGTCCACCCAGTCTTGAGTCTGTGCTTTTGGGTATCCCTGAACTTTAACCTGTATTGTTCAGTGGTTAGGCCAAACCCATCAATTAGAGCACTCTTCAAGACTTTGTAATTATCAGCATCCTCCTCTCTAACAGTGAGGAGCTTGTCTCTACCTTTGTCTGCAAAGGAGAGCCACAAGATTGCTGCCCACTGCTCCTGAGGGACCCTCTGTACTTTACAGGCCCTCTCTAAAGCAGTTATCCATTTGTGGATGTCATCCCCACTCTGGTAGGGAGGGACAATCTTGCTCATGTTTCTATGGTCATAAGACCTTTCCCTATCTTTGGGGAAACTGCTGCCACCATGGGACTCTAGTCCCAACTTTTGTCTCTCTATAGAGATCTAGGGACTCCCTGTCTATAGCCAATTGCTGTTTTCTGAGTTCAAGCTGGGCTTGCTAATACTGAATCAGTCTCTTTCTCCTCTCATGAGAGGATTCCCTCCTATGAGAGGAGACAGAGGTCCCTATTGAGGTGTCAGAGTGGTTAGACTCCTGAGAAGGAGACCTATACCTTCTGGGCACACTCAGAACTCTTCCTGGGGGACAAAGGGGAGGTCAGTCTGATCCTCCCCCTCCTCCTCCACAGGAGGAATTGGGTTTTCCAGGACAAGGTCATTTTCACCTTCCTGGCCAGTTTCAGAGGGGGGTTTCTTCACCCCTGGCCCCTTCCTCATCTTCTGCCCCACCCTCTTTGCCTACCCCTTCAGACCCTAGGGGCCTGCTGAGATCATCAGCTAGTAACACCTCCCTGAGGTGTTGGGTGCTGGCACTTTTGCCTGCCTTCAACTTCCTAGTATTGCATAATGCTCTCAATTCCAAGAATGGGAGTTTATCATACTTGGAGGGAAGAAGCCCACTGGCTTCTGGCAAGGACTCACTGGGTCCTGGCTTTGAAGACATTACTAGTGAGGTGTGGTGTATGCACTACCTACTTTAGTGTGGCCTACTAAACTCTCCCCCACTTTTTGCTGATGCTTCACTGTTTTTCGACTTTAGTCTGGCTGGGGCTCTGCTAATCAGAACCCCAGCCTAGCTGCTTCCTCTCTAAAATGGTTTCCTTGTGCCTTAGGCACATCTCTAATTGGAATCTGGAGTGCCCTTATAAGTCCCTAGTATATGGTATACTATGTACCCAGGGCATAGGTACCTCAGAGGCCTGCCAGGGGCTGAAGCATGTATTGTGCCACCCCTGGAAGGCCAGCCAAAAGGACACCACAGGTCTGCTACTGCAGCCTGGGTAAGGTGGTGCATGCACCCCTTACTGTGATATAGGTTACCTATATCACTACATACATACACACATATAAACCTATAAGTCACTCCTATGGCAGGCCTTGTCAATCCTGAAGGCAGTGTGCTTGGTTCCTATGTGAGAGGGGGCCCCTGCATGAGCAGAACCCCTCTGCAGCGTTCGGAGACCCTTCTCTGAGGCTCTTTGTAGTGCAGCCTGACCATATACTCTTAAGCGCATTATAACCTCGCGTTAAATGCTAACTTTGGGATGGCTGCACGGAAACATGTTGTGTTTGGTGTCAAACATCTTGGAATACTACCCCCCCGCCAGTTCCGGTGGCGGGGTTAGCATTCCACCCTTCTAGAGGGAGAGACATGAACACACCGGCCTGCCCGGTAACTTATTTCCAAGCCCTGGCATCACAAAATGGATGCCGCTGCCACAGACACGAGTCTGGCCTCCTGCTGCTGACTGAAACTCCGGCAGGGGAGGCCTGGACAATAGGTTTCCTGTCCCAGGGAGGTGTAACCACCTCCCCAGACAGGATAGTGTGTATTGGGGCTGGGCGGGAGCACTCTCTGGTGCTTTGAAGTCCTGCACTGGGGGCACACTCTGTGTTCCTGTGCATACCCCAGTTCAAACCGGCTCAGGGGCTTCCAGCCCCTGCTCTGGCACGAAACTGGACAAAGGGAAAGGGGTGTAACCACCCTCTGCCCTGACCCTCCCATAGGTGGGTCCCCAGAGTATGTCCAACCCCTAACTTGGTATAAGTATGGGACCCCAGTCCTTAGGACTTTAGATTTACCTGGACGAAACTCTGACACAGAATCCTGGACCTTTGACGCTCTACTTCAAGATTAGAGGACTGAAGAATCTCCCTTGGGGTCAAGGAGTGACTCCCTGCTTGGCAGGCACCAACAAAGCAATTGTCCGGTCTGCATCGCTCAAGCTCCCGCCGGACGCCGAAGTCTTTGCATCACCAGAGGTGGATTTCCAGACTTCCCCGCGCCTACCCTGAGTCTCCAGCAAAGCTGAGGCCCGTGGCTATCGTGGGTAACGTGGAACCATGAGCCCTGGACATCGCATACTTTTGTAAGTGCATCCTTTTCTGGGTCTTCCACGAAGTTGTGCTTTGGGCTCCGAGTAGCGCCAGCCTCCAGCACCGACTGCACCGAAGATCTCTGGCCTCCACTCTACGAGTGTCCTGTGAGCCAGCTCCAAGTGCGTCCACTCAAGGCTCCTTCACGGTCGCTAGTCCGTTGGCAAGTAGGCCCTCCCGAAGGCCAATCTTCTTCTGCTTGGGCTCGCTGGTTGAGCCAGGCGTGCCCTGACTCACCCTCGTTCGGTGAGTCCCTCAGACCTTGCTGGTCTGCACCACCGTCCTTCTTCTATTTCCACAAGACTTGCCGTTGCCAAGGCTTGTTGGGTCCAATCCGGTCGTTGATACCCCTGCAATCAACAAACGTTGTGTGGCAGCTCGAATCCAGCTCCTGGTCATCGTCGACGCCTCCTGGACCTCGCGGCTGAAGAGTCAAGATGACCATCAACCTACCTGAAGCACTCGACATCGGTGGGCATCCGCTCATCGCCCTCCTGGTCACTAGCTAGTGACCCAGACTCTGTCCCCTCTGCTTTCAGGTTCTTCAGATCTTCGATCCACCTTTGGATCCACCCGAACACTTTCGACTTGGCCGCCAGCAGCACTTTGCAGCAGATCGCCATTGAAAACGACGACGAAACCCGACCCCGAAAGACACCTATGTACCCGGCTTCCCTGGGTGAGGTAACTCGAGTACTCCGGTGCTCCCGTGGGTATAGACTCTAGAACAACCCAGTTCTAAAGGGGTTTGCTCCAAGTCCTCCTCTAAGTGTCCCTTTTCTTTAAAATTCCAACCGCGACTTTCCCCATAGAAGTCAATGGCGATTTGCGGCTGTGTTCTTACACTGCACGCGTCCCCCGTGGGTCCCCTGTGTCACTACCTTGGGTGGTTCCTTGTGGTCCAAGCACTTCTACAGGCTCTAGGCCCTGTGTCTAGCTCAGTCGTGGTTCTGATACCACTTTATTGGTATATGGTTTGGTACGCCCCTAGGGCTCAAACGTGTATTTGTGCTATTACTGTTGATAACTAACTTATAACTTATGTACTTCAAACTCTAGCCTCATAAAGTGACTAGAGGGGTGTGTTTAGCAATAAATACATATATTTTGACTTTATACCTGGTGTGGTCCTCTTTCATTTGGTCACTCAAGAGATTATAGACTGGTAAAACAAGCTGCTTTACATTCCTTCAAGACTTAGCCTGAAGGCTGCTCTCCATAGCTACCACTAGGATAGCTTTCAATAAAGGTTGTCTTTAACCTATCTCCAATAAGGGGTTGTTTGGACTGGTGCAAGGTGCCCACTATAATTAGTGGACAGCATATACCAGGCCAACTTCTCATACTTTCTACACACCTGTTGCTTCTTTCAGCAATTCTCTTGCCTCGTTCTGCACTTCTCTTGCTTGTTTCTGCCCTTCTCTTGCGTCTTTCTGCACCTCTGTTGCCTCTTTCTGCACCTCACTTGCTTCTTTCTGCACCCCTCTTGCCTCTTTTTGCACCCCTTTTTTCTCTTTCTGCACTCTCTTGCGTCTTTCTGCACCCCTGTTCGCTCTTTCTGCACCTTTGCTGCCTGTTTCTGCACCTCTCTTGCCTCTTTCTGTACCTTTGTTCCTTCTTTCTGCACTTCTCTTGCTCTATCTTCATCCTTTGCGCCTCTTTCAGCACCTCTGTTGCTTCTTGCTGCACTTCTCTTCCTTCTTTCTGCACCCCTCCTGCCTCTTTCTGTACTTGTCTTGCCTCTTTCTGCCCTTCTCTTCCTTCTTTCTGCACCCCTTCTGCCTCTTTCTGTACATGTCTTGCCTCTTTGTGCACCTCTCCTACTTTTTTATCAACCCCTCTTGTCTCTATTTGCACCTCTGTTGGTTCTTTCTGCACATTACTTGCCTCTTTCTGCACTTCTCTTGCTACTTTCAATACCCCTATTGCTTCTTTCAGCAATTCTCTTGCCTCTTTCTTCACTTATATTCCTTCTTTCTGTACCCCTCCTGCCTCTTTCTGTACCTTTCTTGCCTCTTTGTGCACCTCTCCTACCTCTTTCTGCACCCCTCTTGCCCCTTTTTGCACCTCTGTTGGTTCTTTCTGCACTGCTCTTGCTTCTTTCTGCACCTCACTTGCCTCTTTCTGATCTTCTCTTGGTTCTTTCTACACCTCCGTTGCTTCTTTCAGCAATTCTCTTGCCTCTTTCTGCACTTCTCTTGCTTGTTTCTACACTTCTCCTGCATCTTTCTGCAGCTCTGTTGCCTCTTTCTGCACCTCACTTGCTTCTTTCTGCACCCCTCTTGCCTCTTTCTGTACCTCTCTTGCCTCTTTTTGCACCCTTGTTCCCTCTTTCTGCACCTCTCATGCCTCTTTCTGTACCTCTGTTGCTTCTTTCTGTACTTCTCTTGCTCTTTCTGCGCCCTTCGCGCCTCTTTCAGCACCTCTGTTGCTTCTTCCTGCACTTCTCTTCCTTCTTTATGCACCCCTCCTGCCTCTTTCTGTACTTGTCTTGCCTCTTTGTGCACCTCTCCTATTTTTTTCAGCACCCCTCTTGCCTCTTTTTGCACCTTACGTGCCTCTTTCTACACTTCTCTTGCTTCTTTCTATAACTCTGTTGCTTCTTTCAGCAATTCTCGTGCCTCTTTCTGCACTTCTCTTCCTTCTTTCTGTACCCCTCCTGCTTCTTTCTGAACCTTTCTTGCCTATTTGTGCACCTCTCCTACCTCTTTCTGCAACCCTCTTGCCTCTTTTTGCACCTCTGTTGGTTCTTTCTGCACTGCTCCTGCTTCTTTCTGCATCTCACTTGCCTCTTTCTGCACTTCTCTTGCTTCTTTCTACACATCTGTTGCTTCTTTCAGCAATTCTCTTGCCTCTTTCTGCACTTCTCTTGCTTGTTTCTGCCCTCCCCTTGCATCTTTCTGCACCTCTGTTGCCTCTTTCTGCACCTCACTTGTTTCTTTCTGCATCCCTGTTCGCTCTTTCTGCACCTTTCATGGCTGTTTCTGCACCTCTATTGCCTCTTTCTGTACCTCTTTTGCTTCTTTCTGTACTTCTCTTGCTATTTCTGCACCCTCTTGCGCCTCTTTCAGCACCTCTGTTGCTTCTTTCTGCACTTCTCTTCCTTCTTTCTGCACCCCTCCTGCCTCTTTCTGTACTTGTCTTGCCTCTTTGTGCACCTCTCCTACTTTTTTATCCACCCCTCTTGCCTATTTTTGCACCTCTGTTGCTTCGTTCTGCACTGCTTTTGCTTCTTTCTGCACCTTACTTGCCTCTTTCTGCACTTCTCTTGCTTCTTTCTATGCCTCTGTTGCTTCTTTCAGCAATTCTCTTCCCTCTTTCTGCACTTCTCGTCCTTCTTTCTGTTCCCCTCCTGCCTCTTTCTGTACCTTTCTTGCCTCTTTGTGCACCTCTCCTACCTCTTTCTGCACCCCTAGTGCCTCTTTTTGCATCTCTGTTGGTTCTTTCTGCACTGCTCTTGCTTCTTTCTGCACCTCACTTGCCTCTTTCTGCACTTCTCTTGCTTCTTTCTACACATCTGTTGCTTCTTTCAGCAATTCTCTTGACTCTTTCTGCACTTCTCTTGCTTGTTTCTGCCCTTCTCTTGCGTCTTTCTGCACCTCTGTTGCCTCTTTCTGCACCTCACTTGTTTCTTTCTGCACCCCCTTGCTCTTTTTGCACCCCTTTTTTCTCTTTCTGCACTCTCTTGCATCTTTCTGCACCCCTGTTTGCTCTTTCTGCACCTTTCCTGCCTGTTTCTGCACCTCTCTTGCCTCTTTCTGTACCTCTGTTGCTTCTTTCTGCACTTCTCTTGCTCTTTCTGCATCCTTCGCGCCTGTTTCAGCACCTCTGTTGCTTCTTTCTGCACTTCTCTTCCTTCTTTCTGCACCCGTCCTGCCTCTTTCTATACTTGTCTTGCCTCTTTGTGCACCTCTCCTACTTTTTTCTGCACCCCTTGCCTCTTTTTGCACCTCTGTTGGTTCTTTCTGCACTGCTCTTGCTTCTTTGTGCACATTACTTGCCTCTTTCTGCACTTCTCTTGCTTCTTTCAATGCCTCTGTTGCTTCTTTCAGCCATTCTCTTGCCTCTTTCTGCATTTCTCTTCCATCTTTCTGCACCCCTCCTGCCTCTTTCTGTACCTTTCTTGCCTCTTTGTGCACCTCTCATACCTCTTTCTGCACCCCTCTTGCCTCTTTCTGCATATCTCTTCCTTCTTTCTACACCTCTGTTGCTACTTTCAGCAATTCTCTTGCCTCTTTCTCCACTTATCTTGCTTGTTTCTGCACTTCTCTTGCATCTTTCTGCACCTCTGTTGCCTCTTTCTGCACCTCTCTTGCTTCTTTCTGCACCCCTCTTGCCTCATTCTGCAACCCTCTTCCCTATTTTTGCAACTCTCTTGCCTCTTTTTGCACCCTTGTTCCATCTTTCTGCACCTTTCGTGCCTGTTTCTGCACCTCTCTTGCCTCTTTCTGTACCTCTGTTGCTTCTTTCTGCACTTCTCTTCCTCTTTCTGCACCATTCGCGCCTCTTTCAGCACCTCTGTTGCTTCTTTCTCCACTTCTCTTCCTTCTTTCTGCACCCCTCCTGCCACTTTCTGTACTTGTCTTGCCTCGTTCTGCACCTCTCTTACTTTTTCTGCACCCCTCTTGCCTTTTTTTGCACCTCTGTTGGGTCTTTCTGCACTGCTCTTGCGTCTTTCTGCACCCCTGTTCCCTCTTTCTGCACCTTTCCTGCCTGTTTCTGCATCTCTCTTGCCTCTTTCTGTACCTCTGTTGCTTCTTTCTGCACTTCTCTTGCTCTTTCTGCACCCTTTGCGCCTCTTTCAGCACCATTGTTGCTTATTTCTTCACTTCTCTTCCTTCTTTCTGCACCTCTCCTGCCTCTTTCTGTACTTGTCTTGCCTCTTTCTACACCTCTCCTACTTTTTTCTGCACCCCTCTTGCCTCTTTTTGTACCTCTGTTGGTTCTTTCTGCACTGCTCTTGCTTCTTACTGCACCTTACTTGCCTCTTTCTGCACTTCTCTTGCTTCTTTCTATACCTCTGTTGCTTCTTTCAGCAATTCTCTTGCCTCTTTCTGCACTTCTCTTCCTTCTTTCTGTACCCCTCCTGATTCTTTCTGTACCTTTTGAAAGGAAGGTGGAATCTGACTATATGGTTGCCCCCACTTTTTTCCTGGTGTTTTGCTGGTTTATGACTTAGTTGGACTGGGATCCTGCTATTCAGGGCCCAGTCTATCTGCTTCCTCTCTAAAATGGTTTCCATGTGCCTTAGGCACATCTCTGATTGGAATCTGGAGTGCCCTTATAAGTCCCTAGTATATGGTATACTATGTACCCAGGGCATAGGTACCTCAGAGGCCTGCCAGGGGCTGAAGCATGTATTGTGCCACCCCTGGAAGGCCAGCCAAAGGACACCACAGGTCTGCTACTGCAGCCTGGGTAAGGTGGTGCATGCACTCTTACTGTGATATAGGCTACCTATATCACTACATACATACACACATATAAACCTATAAGTCACTCCTATGGCAGGCCTTATCAATCCTGAAGGCAGAGTGCGTGGTTCCTATGTGAGAGGGTGCCCCTGCATGAGCTGGGCCCCTCTGCAGCATTCGGAGACCCTTCTCTGATGCTGTTTGTAGTGCTGCCCGACCATATACTCTTAAGCGCATTATAACCTCGCGTTAAATGCTAACTTTGGGATGGCTGCACGGAAACATGTCGTGTTTGGTGTCAAACATCTTGGAATACTACCCCCCGCCAGTTCTGGTGGCGGGGGTAGCATTCCACCCTTCTAGAGGGAGAGACATGTACACACCGGTATACCCGGTACTGACTTTCCAGAGCCCTGGCATCACAAAATGGATGCCGCTGCCACAGACACGAGTCTGGCCTCCTGCTGCTGACCGAAACTCCGGCAGGGGAGGCCTGGACAATAGGTTTCCTGTCCCAGGGAGGTGTAACCACCTCCCCAGACAGGATAGTGTGTATTGGGGCTGGGCGGGAGCACTCTCTGGTGCTTTGAAGTCCTGCACTGGGGGCACATTTGCTGCCCCTGTGCATACCCCAGTTCAAACCGGCTCAGGGGCTTTCAGCCCCTGCTCTGGCGCGAAACTGGACAAAGGGAAAGGGGTGTAACCACCCCTCTGCCCTGACCCTCCCATAGGTGGGTCCCCAGAGTATGTCCAACCCCCTATCTTAGTATAAGTATGGGACCCCAGTCCTTAGGACTTTAGATTAACCTGGACGAAACTCTGACACAGAATCCTGGACCTTTGACGCTCTACTTCAAGATTAGAGGACTGAAGAATCTCCCTTGGGGTCAAGGAGTGACTCCCCTGCTTGGCAGGCACCAAAGAAGCAATTGTCCGGTCTGCATCGCTGAAGCTCCCATCGGACGCCGAAGTCTTTGCATCACCAGAGGTAGATTTTCAGACTTCCCCGAGGCTGCCCTGAGTCCCCAGCAAAGCTGAGGCCCGTAGCTGTCGTGGGTAACGTGGAACCATGACCCTTGGACAATGATTGTATTTGCAAGTGCATCCTCTTCTGGGTCTCCCACGAGGTTGTGCTTTGGGCTCCGATTAGCCCCAGCCTCCAGCACCAACTGCACCGAAGATCACTGGCCTCCACTCCACGAGTGTCCTGTGAGCCAGCTCCACGTGCGTCGACTTAAGGCTCTTTTGCTGTTGCTAGTCCATTGGCTAGTAGGCCCTTCCGAAGGCCAATCTTCTTCTGCTTGGGCTCCCTGGTTGCTCCAGGCGTACCCTGACTTACCCTTGCTGGGTGAGTCCCACAGACCTTGCTGTTCTGCACCATCGTCCTTCTTCCATTTCCACAAGACTTGCCGTTGCCAAGGCTTGTTGGGTCCCATCCGGTTGCCGATACCCCTGCAATCGACAGACGTCGTAGGACAGCTCGAATCCAGCTCCTGGTTGTCGTCGACGCTACCTGGACCTCGTGGCTGAAGAGTCAAGATGACCATCAACCTACCTGAAGCACTCGACATCGGTGGGCATCTGCTCATCGCCTTCCTGGTCACTGGCTAGTGACCCAGACTCTGTCCCCTCTGCTTTCAGGTTCTTCAAATCTTCGATCCACCTTTGGATCCACCCGAACACTTTCGACTTGGCCGCCAGCAGCACTCTGCAGCAGATCGCCATTGAAAACGACGACGAAACCCGACCCCGAAAGACACCTATGCACCCGGCTCCCCTGGGTGAGGTAACTCGAGTACTCCGGTGCTCCCGTGGGTATTGACACTAGAACAGCCTAGTTCTGAAAGGGTTTGCTCCAAGTCCTCCTCTAAGTGTCCCTTTTCTTTAAAATTCCAACCGCGACTTTCCCCATAGAAGTCAACGGCGATTCGCGGCTGTGTTCTCACACTGCACGCGTCCCCGTGGGTCCCCTGTGTCACTACCTTGGGTGGTTCCTTGTGCTCCAAGCACTTCTACAGGCTCTAGGCCCTGTGTCTAGCTCAGTCGTGGTTCTTATACCACTTTATTGGTATATGGTTTGGTACGCCCCTAGGGCTCAAACGTGTATTTGTGCTATTACTGTAGATAACTAACTTATAACTTATGTACTTCGAACTCTAGCCTCATAAAGAGACTAGAGGGGTGTGTTTAGCAATAAATACATATATTTTGAATATATACCTGGTGTGGTCCTCTTTCATTTGGTCACTCAAGAGATTATAGACTGGTAAAACAAGCTGCTTTACATTCCTTCAAGACTTAGCCTGAAGGCTGCTCTCCATAGCTACCACTAGGATAGCTTTCAATAAAGGTTGTCTTTAACCTATCTCCAATAAGGGGTTGCTTGGACTGGTGCAAGGTGCCCACTATAATTAGTGGACAGCATATACCAGGCCAACTTCTCACATTGGTGTGCAGCGTGTGGGATTCCAGCTTGCTATTGTTTTACCAGATAATCTCAATTGAATTGATCAACTGAAAACCACTAAGGGTACCTAAGGTACATATAAATCAAGCTTAGTATACAGTAAGTTCTACTGAACTTAGAGTTGTGTGTTAAGGGTTAGCACACCCTTTCTACAACTCAAGAGAGTTTAGTAGGCCACACTAGAGTAGGTAGTGCATACACCACACCTCACTAGTAATGTCTTTAAAGCCAGGACCCAGTGAGTCCTTGCCAGAAGCCAGTGGGCTTCTTCCCTCCAAGTATGATAAACTCCCATTCTTGGAATTGAGAGCATTATGCAATACTAGGAAACTGAAGGCAGGCAAAAGTGCCAGCACCCAACACCTCAGGGAGGTGTTACTGGCTGATGATCTCAGCAGGCCCCTAGGGTCTGAAGGGGTAGGCAGAGAGGGTGGGGCAGAAGATGAGGAAGGGTTCATGGGTGAAGAAACCCAGGCCCCCCCCTCTGAAACTGGCCAGGAAGGTGAAAATGACCTTGACCTGGAGAACGCAATTCCTCCTGTGGAGGAGGAGGAGGATCAGAATGACCTCCCCTTTGTCCCCCCAGGAAGAATTGTGAGTGTGCCCAGAAGGTCTAGATCTCCTACTCAGGAGTCTAACCACTCTGACACCTCAATAGGGACCTCTGTCTCCTCTCATAGGAGAGACTCCTCTCATGACAGGAGAAAGAGACTGATTGAGTATGAGCAAGCCCAGCTTGAACTCAGAAAACAGCAGTTGGCTATAGACAGGGAGTCCCTAGATCTCTACAAAGAGAGAAAAAAGATGGGACTAGAGTCGCATGGTGGCAGCAATTTCCCCAGAGATAGGGAAAGGTCTTATGACCATAGAAACCTGAGCAAGATTGTCCCTCCCTACCAGAGTGGGGATGACATCCACAAATGGATAACTGCACTAGAGAGGGCCTGTAAAGTACAGAGGGTCCCTCAGGAGCAGTGGGCAGCAATCTTGTGGCTCTCCTTTGCAGACAAAGGTAGAGATAAGCTCCTCACTGTTAAAGAAGAGGATGCTGACAATTACAAAGTCTTGAAGAGTGCTCTGATAGATGGGTTTGGCCTAACCACTGAACAGTATAGGTTGAAGTTCAGAGACACCCAAAAGGCTCAGACTCAAGACTGGGTTGACTTTGTAGATTGTGCTACTAAGGCTCTGGAAGGTTGGATACATGGCAACAAGGTGCATGACTTTTTAGGATTGTACAATTTGATTATGAGGGAGCAGATCCTTAATAATTGTCAAAACCAGCTTTTACACCAGTACCTGGTGGACTCTGATCTGACCTCTCCCCAAGAATTGGGAAAGAAGGCAGACAAATGGGTCAGAACCAGAGTAAAGACTAAGAATCAGGGTGGTGACCAGAAGAAAGATTCTACCAAGTCCCAAGAGAAAGGTGGGGATAAATCTAAGGATAAATCCACTACAGGGTGTGAGAAGTTGGCCTGGCATATGCTGTCCACTATTTGTAGTGGGCACCTTGCACCAGTCCAAACAACCCCTTATTGGAGATAGGTTAAAGACAACCTTTATTGAAAGCTATCCTAGTGGTAGCTATGGAGAGCAGCCTTCAGGCTAAGTCTTGAAGGAATGTAAAGCCGCTTGTTTTACCAGTCTATAATCTCTTGAGTGACCAAATGAAAGAGGACCACACCAGGTATATATTCAAAATATATGTATTTATTACTAAACACACCCCTCTAGTCTCTTTATGAGGCTAGAGTTCGAAGTACATAAATTATAAGTTAGTTATCTACGGTAATAGCACAAATACACGTTTGAGCCCCAGGGGCGTATCAAACCATATACCAATAAAGTGGTATAAGAACCACGACTGAGCTAGACACAAGGCCTAGAGCCTGTAGAAGTGCTTGGACCACAAGGAACCACCCAAGGTAGTGACACAGGGGACCCACGGGGGACGCGTGCAGTGTATGAACACAGCCACGAATCGCTGTTAACTTCTATGGGGAAAGTCGCGATTAGAATTTAAAAGAAAAGGGACACTTAGAGGAGGACTTGGAGCAAACCCTTTGAGAACTAGGCTGTTCTAGTGTCAATACCCATGGGAGCACCGGAGTACTCGAGTTACCTCACCCAGGGAAGCCGGGTGCATAGGTGTCTTTCGGGGTCGGGTTTCGTCGTCGCTTTCAATGGCGATCTGCTGCAAAGTGCTGCTGGCGGCCAAGTCGAAAGTGTTCGGGTGGATCCAAAGGTGGATCGAAGATCTGAAGAACCTGAAAGCAGAGGGGACAGAGTCTGGGTCACTAGCCAGTGACCAGGAAGGCGATGAGCAGACGCCCACCGATGTCGAGTGCTTCAGGTAGGTTGACGGTCATCTTGACTCTTCAGCCACGAGGTCCAGGAGGCGTCGACGACAACCAGGAGCTGGATTTGAATTGTCCCATGACGTCTGTCGATTGCAGGGGTATCGGCGACCGGATTGGACCCAACAAGCCTTGGCAACGGCAAGTCTCGTGGAAATAGAAGAAGGACGATGTTGCAGACCAGCAAGGTCTGTGGGACTCACCCAGCGAGGGTAGGTCAGGGCACGCCTGGAGCAACCAGGGAGCCCAAGCAGAAAAAGATTGGCCTTCGGGAGGGCCTACTAGCCAACGGACTAGCAACTGCAAAGGAGCCTTGAGTCGATGCACGTGGAGCTGGCTCACAGGACACTCGTGGAGTGGAGGCCAGTGATCTTCGGTGCAGTTGGTGCTGGAGGCTGGGGATACTCGGAGCCCAAAGCACGACTTCGTGGGAGACCCAGAAGAGGATGCACTTGCAAATGCATTCGGTGTCCAGGGGTCACGGTTCCACATTACCCACAACAGCTACGGGCCTCAGCTTTGCTGGGGACTCAGGGCAGCCTCGGGGAAGTCTGGAAATCCACCTCTGGTGATGCAAAGACTTCGGCGTCCGGCGGGAGCTTCAGCGATGCAGACCAGACAATTGCTTCTTTGGTGCCTGCCAAGCAGGGGAGTCACTCCTTGACCCCAAGGGAGATTCTTCAGTCCTCTAATCTTGAAGTAGAGCGTCGAAGGTCCAGGATTCTGTATCAGAGTTTCGTCCAGGTAAATCTAAAGTCCTAAGGACTGGGGTCCCATACTTATACTAAGGTAGGGGTTGGACATACTCTGTGGCCCCACCTATGGGAGGGTCAGGGCAGAGGGGTGGTTACACCCCTTTCCCTTTGTCCAGTTTCGCGCCAGAGCAGGGGCTGGAAGCCCCTGAGCCGGTTTGAACTGGGGTATGCACAGGGACACCAAATGTGCCCCCAGTGCAGGACTTCAAAGCACCAGAGAGTGCTCCCGCCCAGCCCCAATACACACTATCCTGTCTGGGGAGGTGGTTACACCTCCCTGGGACAGGAAACCTATTGTCCAGGCCTCCCCTGCCGGAGTTTCGGTCAGCAGCAGGAGGCCAGACTCGTGTCTGTGTCAGCGGCATCCATTTTGTGATGCCAGGGCTCTGGAAAGTCAGTACCGGGTATACCGGTGTGTACATGTCTTTCCCTCTAGAAGGGTGGAATGCTACCCCCGCCGCCAGAACTTGTGGGGGGGTAGTATTCCAAGATGTTTGACACCAAACACGACATGTTTCCGTGCAGCCATCCCAAAGTTAGCATTTAACGCGAGGTTATAATGCGCTTAAGAGTATATGGTCGGGCTGCACTACAAACAGCATCAGAGAAGGGTCTTCGAACGCTGCAGAGGGGCCCAGCTCATGCAGGGGCACCCTCTCACATAGGAACCACGCACTCTGCCTTCAGGATTGATAAGGCCTGCCATAGGAGTGACTTATAGGTTTATATGTGTGTATGTATGTAGTGATATAGGTAGCCTACATCACAGTAAGGGTGCATGCACCACCTTACCCAGGCTGCAGCAGCAGACCTGTGGTGTCATTTTGGATGGCCTTCCAGGGGTGGCACAATACATGCTGTAGCCCCTGGTATGCCTCTGAGGTACCTATGCCCTGGGTACATAGTATACCATATACTAGGGACTTATAAGGGCACTCCAGATTCCAATCAGAGATGTGCCTAAGGCACATGGAAACCATTTTAGAGAGGAAGCAGCTAGGCTGGGGTTCTGATTAGCAGGGCCCCAGCCAGACTAAGGTCGAAAAACAGTGAAGCATCAGCAAAAAGTGGGGGTACCCATGTGAAGCAGATCCTACTCTCCTACACAGGGCCCCAAAAGTCCTCTTCTGGGGGTGGGTCCCAAACTCCTTCCTCTCCTGAAAAGAAACCATATTGCCATATCTGTAAAAAGCCTGGACACTGGAAAACTGATCCCAGTTGCCCCAGGATTGGCAATAAAGAAAATGTTCCTCCAACAACTACTACCACCCCTCCTGGTAGTACCAGTAGTAATCCTCCAGTTGGGAGTAGTGTACCCAGAAAGTTAGGTGCTTTTGCAAGAGGAACAGAGGTGGGCCCTAGTTTAGACAGGACCCCCTCAACAGACTCCTCTGACTCTGATGGTGGTATAGGATTTGTCACCTTTACCATGGGTCCCAATGCATTGGGCAGGTACAGACTGGAGCCAATAATTAATGGTCAGAAAGCTGTGGCATTTAGGGACACAGGGGCTAGTGTCACCATGGTGGCAGGGAAACTAGTCCCCCCTCACCAGCTTTTACCTGAGTTTAAATACCAGGTAACCAACATTGATGGTGTCAGAACAGATCTCCCCATGGCCATAGTCAATATCAGCTGGGAAGGGGTCACAGGCCCAAAAAGAGTGGCAGTGTCCCCAACCTTGCCTGTAGATTGCCTGATGGGCAATGATCTGGAAATTTCAGCCTGGGCTGAAGTTGAACACCAAACCCATCTGAGAATGCTGGGCGTCCCTGTAAAGGTTAGTGGGGCTGTGATGGCCACAGCCCAAGCCCAGGGAAATTTTGGAGAGATGGAGCCTGGAAGAATGGCCCACTCTCCCCCAAAAGAGAACACAAGGGTTGAAGAAAAGTCTTCTTCCCTCCAGACGGTAGGTAAGGGTCAGCCTCCTCAGGGAACTGACCCTACCCCTAGTGAAGGAACTGCCCCAGAGGTAGTCAGGCCTGGCCTGGCCCCACCCCTGTTGGCAGAGGACCCTTCCAAGGTGGAACCCAGTCTGGAGCAGGTAACCTGCCCCTCTCTACCCTGCCTCAGTCAAACCAGGGCTGCAGAGGTCAGGGAGGTCAGTGGACCCCCAGGGCCCCCTGTCCAGAGGAACCCCCCATCAGCAGATTAGGGGCACCCAGTCTAGTAGCCCTAGCCAGGTGAAAATTCCTCAACACACTGAGGATCCCCCATACCTTTGTGTAGGGACCTCCCCAGAAGGACTCTGTTAGGCAAGGGCAAACCTGGGACCAAAAGGTTCCAAACCTGCCATGTCCCTCCAGTGGTCCATCCAAAGGGACCCAACCCCCAGCTGTAGGCAGCCAAAGGTTGACCCTTAGAGCACAGTGCAACTCAGTCATGGAAAGACAGGCATACATGGTGACCAGTGATCTGAGGAAGCTGAGACCAACCTTCCTAGGGCCTCACTTCCCTTCTCAGACACCTCACCAGCCTTGTACTTTACCAAAGCACACCACAGGTAGTAATTCCCCATGGTGGAGACCCTCTCATACGCTTAGGGTGAGGGAGTGCTTAGTGGACCATAAGACAGGGGGCAACCATGCTAGTGCAGGTGCTTCCTTATATGGCCACTTAGTCAATAAAGGCTCAACTGGCCAAGGTTAGCCTTATCTCCTTTCGTTTGGGGGGTTATGTAGGAAGGTGGAATCTGACTATATGGTTGCCCCCACTTTTTCCTGGTGTTTTGCTGGTTTATGACTTAGTTGGACTGGGATCCTGCTATTCAGGGCCCCAGTCTATCTGCTTCCTCTCTAAAATGGTTTCCATGTGCCTTAGGCACATCTCTGATTGGAATCTGGAGTGCCCTTATAAGTCCCTAGTATATGGTATACTATGTACCCAGGGCATAGGTACCTCAGAGGCCTGCCAGGGGCTGAAGCATGTATTGTGCCACCCCTGGAAGGCCAGCCAAAAGGACACCACAGGTCTGCTACTGCAGCCTGGGTAAGGTGGTGCATGCACCCCTTACTGTGATATAGGCTACCTATATCACTACATACATACACACATATAAACCTATAAGTCACTCCTATGGCAGGCCTTATCAATCCTGAAGGCAGAGTGCGTGGTTCCTATGTGAGAGGGTGCCCCTGCATGAGCTGGGCCCCTCTGCAGCATTCGGAGACCCTTCTCTGATGCTGTTTGTAGTGCAGCCCGACCATATACTCTTAAGCGCATTATAACCTCGCGTTAAATGCTAACTTTGGGATGGCTGCACGGAAACATGTCGTGTTTGGTGTCAAACATCTTGGAATACTACCCCCACCAGTTCTGGCGGCGGGGGTAGCATTCCACCCTTCTAGAGGGAGAGACATGTACACACCGGTATACCCGGTACTGACTTTCCAGAGCCCTGGCATCACAAAATGGATGCCGCTGCCACAGACACGAGTCTGGCCTCCTGCTGCTGACCGAAACTCCGGCAGGGGAGGCCTGGACAATAGGTTTCCTGTCCCAGGGAGGTGTAACCACCTCCCCAGACAGGATAGTGTGTATTGGGGCTGGGTGGGAGCACTCTCTGGTGCTTTGAAGTCCTGCACTGGGGGCACATTTGGTGTCCCTGTGCATACCCCAGTTCAAACTGGCTCAGGGGCTTCCAGCCCCTGCTCTGGCGTGAAACTGGACAAAGGGAAAGGGGTGTAACCACCCCTCTGCCCTGACCCTCCCATAGGTGGGTCCCCAGAGTATGTCCAACCCCCTATCTTAGTATAAGTATGGGACCCCAGTCCTTAGGACTTTAGATTAACCTGGACGAAACTCTGACACAGAATCCTGGACCTTCGACGCTCTACTTCAAGATTAGAGGACTGAAGAATCTCCCTTGGGGTCAAGGAGTGAATCCCCTGCTTGGCAGGCACCAAAGAAGCAATTGTCCGGTCTGCATCGCTGAAGCTCCCGCCAGACGCCGAAGTCTTTGCATCACCTGAGGTAGATTTCCAGACTTCTGCGAGGCTGCCCTGAGTCCCCAGCAAATCTGAGACCAGTAGCTGTTGTGGGTAACGTGGAACCGTGACCCCTGGACACCGATTGTATTTGCAAGTGCATCCTCTTCTGGGTCTCCCACGAAGTTGTGCTTTGGGCTCCGAGTAGCCCCAGCCTCCAGCACCGACTGCACCGAAGATCACTGGCCTCCACTCCACGAGTGTCCTGTGAGCCAGCTCCACGTGCGTCGACTCGAGTCTCCTTCGCGGTCGCTAGTCCGTTGGCTAGTAGGCCCTTCCGAAAGCCAATCTTCTTCTGCTTGGGCTCCCTGGTTGCGCCAGGAGAGCCCTGACTTACCCTCGCTGGGTGAGTCCCACAGACCTTGCTGGTCTGCACCATCGTCCTTCTTCCATTTCCACGAGACTTGCCGTTGCCAAGGCTTGTTGGGTCCAATCCGGTCGCCGACACCCCTGCAATCGACAGACGTCATGGGACAGCTCGAATCCAGCTCCTGGTCATCGTCGACACCTCCTGGACCTCGTGGCTGAAGAGTCAAGACAACTGTCAACCTACCTGAAGCACTCGACATCGGTGGGCATCTGCTCATCGCCTTCCTGGTCACTGGCTAGTGACCCAGACTCTGTCCCCTCTGCTTTCAGGTTCTTCAGATCTTCAATCCACCTTTGGATCCACCCGAACACTTTCGACTTGGCCGCCAGCAGCACTTTGCAGCAGATCGCCATTGAAAACGACGACGAAACCCGACCCCGAAAGACACCTATGCACCCGGCTCCCCTGGGTGAGGTAACTCGAGTACTCCGGTGCTCCCGTGGGTATTGACACTAGAACAGCCTAGTTCTGAAAGGGTTTGCTCCAAGTCCTCCTCTAAGTGTCCCTTTTCTTTAAAATTCCAACCGCGACTTTCCCCATAGAAGATCAACGGCGATTCGCGGCTGTGTTCTCACACTGCACGCGTCCCCCGTGGGTCCCCTGTGTCACTACCTTGGGTGGTTCCTTGTGGTCCAAGCACTTCTACAGGCTCTAGGCCCTGTGTCTAGCTCAGTCGTGGTTCTTATACCACTTTATTGGTATATGGTTTGGTACGCCCCTAGGGCTCAAACGTGTATTTGTGCTATTACTGTAGATAACTAACTTATAACTTATGTACTTCGAACTCTAGCCTCATAAAGAGACTAGAGGGGTGTGTTTAGCAATAAATACATATATTTTGAATATATACCTGGTGTGGTCCTCTTTCATTTGGTCACTCAAGAGATTATAGACTGGTAAAACAAGCTGCTTTACATTCCTTCAAGACTTAGCCTGAAGGCTGCTCTCCATAGCTACCACTAGGATAGCTTTCAATAAAGGTTGTCTTTAACCTATCTCCAATAAGGGGTTGTTTGGACTGGTGCAAGGTGCCCACTATAATTAGTGGACAGCATATACCAGGCCAACTTCTCACACCTTTCTTGCCTCTTTGTGCACCTCTCCTACCTCTTTCTGCACCCCTCTTGCCTCTTTTTGCACCTCTGTTGGTTCTTTCTGCACTGCTCCTGCTTCTTTCTGCATCTCACTTGCCTCTTTCTGCACTTCTCTTGCTTCTTTCTACACCTCTGTTGCTTCTTTCTGCAATTCTCTTGCCTCTTTCTGCACTTCCCTTGCTTGTTTCTGCCCTTCTCTTGCCTCTTTCTGCACCTCTGTTGCCTCTTTCTGCACCTCTCTTGCTTCTTTCTGCACCCCTCTTCCCTCTTTCTGCACCTCTCTTGCCTCTTTCTGCACTCTCTTGCGTCTTTCTCCACCCCTGTTTGTTCTTTCTCCACCTTTGCTGCCTGTTTCTGCACCTCTCTTGCCTCTTTCTGTACCTCTGTTGCTTATTTCTGCACTTCTCTTCCTCTTTCTGCATTATTTGCACCTCTTTCAGCACCTCTGTTGCTTCTTTCTGCACTTCTCTTCCTTCTTTCTGCACCTCTCTTGCCTCTTTCTGTACTTGTCTTGCCTCTTTCTGCCCTTCTCTTCCTTCTTTCTGCACCTCTTCTGCCTCTTTCTGTACCTCTCTTGCCTCTTTCTGCACCTCTCTTGCTTCTTTCTGCAACCTCTCTTGCCTCTTTCTGCACCTCTGTTGCTTCTTTCTGCACTTCTCTTGCCTCTTTCTGCACCTCTGCTTGCCTCTTTCTGCACTTCTCTTGCTTCTTTCTATACCTCTCTTGCTTCTTTCAGCACTTCTATTGCCTCTTTCTTCACTTCTATTCCTTCTTTCTGCACCCCTCTTGCCTCTTTCTGTACCTCTCTTGCCTCTTTGTGCACCTCTCTTACCTCTTTCTGCACCCCTCTTGCCTCTTTCTGCACCTCTGTTGTTTCTTTCTGCACTGCTCTTGCTTCTTTCTGCACCTCTCTTGCCTCTTTCTGCACTTCTCTTTTGCTTCTTTCTGCACCTCTGTTGCTTCTTTCTGCACTTCTCTTGCCTCTTTCTGCACTTCTCTTGCTTGTTTCTGCACTTCTCTTGCATCTTTCTGCAGCTCTGTTGCCTCTTTCTGCACCTCACTTGCTTCTTTCTGCACCTCTCTTGCCTCTTTCTGTACCTCTCTTGCCTCTTTCTGCACCTCTTGTTCCCTCTTTCTGCACCTCTCTTGCCTCTTTCTGCTGCCTCTCTTGCTTCTTTCTGTACTTCTCTTGCCTCTTTCTGCACCTCTCTTGCCTCTTTCTGCACCTCTGTTGCTTCTTTCTGCAATTCTCTTGCCTCTTTCTGCACTTCTCTTGCTTGTTTCTGCACCTTCTCTTGCGTCTTTCTGCACCTCTGTTGCCTCTTTCTGCACCTCTCTTGCTTCTTTCTGCACCTCTACTTGCCTCTTTCTGCACTTCTCTTGCCTACTTTCTGTACCTCTCTTGCTTCTTTCTGCACCTCTCTTGCCTCTTTCTGCACTCTCTCTTCCTTCTTTCTGCACCCCTCTTGCCTCTTTCTGTACCTCTCTTGCCTCTTTCTGCACCTCTCTTCCCTCTTTCTGCACCTCTCTTGCCTCTTTCTGCACCTCTGTTGCTTCTTTCTGCACTGCTCTTGCCTCTTTCTGCACCTCTCTTGCCTCTTTCTGCACTTCTCTTGCTTCTTTCTGCACCTCTGTTGCTTCTTTCTGCACTTCTCTTGCCTCTTTCTGCACTTCTCTTGCTTATTTCTGCACCTCTCTTGCCTCTTTCTGCACCTCTGTTGCCTCTTTCTGCACCTCTCTTGCTTCTTTCTGCACCCCTCTTCCCTCTTTCTGCACCTCTCTTGCCTCTTTCTGCACCTCTCTTGCCTCTTTCTGCACCTCTCTTCCCTCTTTCTGCACCTCTGTTGCTTCTTTCTGTACTTCTCTTGCCTCTTTCTGCACTTCTCTTGCCTCTTTCTGCACTTCTGTTGCTTCTTTCTGCACTTCTCTTGCCTTCTTTCTGCACCTCTCTTGCCTCTTTCTGTACCTCTCTTGCCTCTTTCTGCACCTCTCTTGCTTCTTTCTGCACCCTCTTGCCTCTTTCTGCACCTCTCTTGCCTCTTTCTGCACCTTCTCTTGCTTCTTTCTGCACCTCTGTTGCTTCTTTCTGCACTTCTCTTGCCTCTTTCTGCACCTCTCTTGCCTTCTTTCTGCACCTCTCTTGCCTCTTTCTGCACCTCTCTTGCCTCTTTCTGCACTTCTCTTGCTTCTTTCTGCACCTCTCTTGCCTCTTTCTGCACTTCTCTTGCTTCTTTCTACACCTCTGTTGCTTCTTTCTGCACTTCTCTTGCTTCTTTCTGCACCTTCTCTTGCATCTTTCTGCACCTCTCTTGCCTCTTTCTGCACCTCTCTTGCTTCTTTCTGCACCCCTCTTGCCTCTTTCTGCACCTCTTTTTCTCTTTCTGCACTTCTCTTGCCTCTTTCTGCACCCCTGTTCACTCTTTCTGCACCTCTCTTGCCTGTTTCTGCACCTCTCTTGCCTCTTTCTGCACCTCTCTTGCTTCTTTCTGTACTTCTCTTGCCTCTTTCTGCACCCCTCTTGCCTCTTTCTGCACCTCTGTTGCTTCTTTCTGCACTTCTCTTGCCTTCTTTCTGCACCCCTCTTGCCTCTTTCTGCACCTCTCTTGCCTCTTTCTGCACCTCTCTTACCTCTTTCTGCACCCCTCTTGCCTCTTTCTGCACCTCTATTGCCTGTTTCTGCAACTCTCTTGCTTCTTTCGGCACCTTTATTACCTCTTTCTGCACCTCTCTTGCTTCTTTCTGCACCTCTCTTGCCTCTTTCTGCACCTCTCTTGCCTCTTTCTGCACTTCTCTTCCTTCTTTCTGCACCTCTCTTGCCTCTTTCTGCACCTCTCTTGCCTCTTTCTGCACCTCTCTTGCCTCTTTCTGCACCCTCTTGCCTCTTTTTGCACCCTCTTGCCTCTTTCTGCACCTCTCTTGCCTCTTTCTGCACCCTGTTTGCTTCTTTCTGCACCTCTCTTGCCTCTTTCTGCACCTCTCTTGCCTCTTTCTGCATCTCTCTTGCTTCTTTCTGCACCTCTCTTGCCTCTTTCTGCACCTCTCTTGCCTCTTTCTGCACCTCTCTTGCTTCTTTCTGCACATCTCTTGCTTCTTTCATGCACTTCTCTTGCCTCTTTCTGCACCTCTCTTGCTTCTTTCTGCACTTCTCTTGCCTCTTTCTGCACCTCTCTTGCCTCTTTCTGCACCTCTCTTGCTTCTTTCTGCACCTCTCTTGCCTCTTTCTGCACCTCATCTTGTCTCTTTCTGCACCTCTCTTGCATCTTTCTGCACCTCTGTTTGCCTCTTTCTGTACCTCTCTTGCCTCTTTCTGCACCTCTCTTGCCTCTTTCTGCACCTCTGTTGCTTCTTTCTGTACTTCTCTTGCCTCTTTCTGCACCCTTCGTGCCTCTTTCTGCACCTCCTTTACTTCTCTGCCTCTCTTCTCTGCACCCCTCTTGCCTCTTTCTGTACTTCTCTTGCCTCTTTCTGCACCTCTCTTGCTTTTTCTGCACCCCTCTTGCCTATTTCTGCACCTCTGTTGCCTCGTTCTGCACTGCTCTTGCCTCTTTCTGCACCTCACTTGCCTCTTTCTGCACTTCTCTAGCCTCTTTCTACACCTCTGTTGCTTCTTTCAGCAATTCTCTTGCCTCTTTCTGCACTTCTCTTGCTTCTTTCTGCACCTCTCTTGCCTCTTTCTGTACACTTTCTTGCCTCTTTCTGCACCTCTCTTGCCTCTTTCTGCACCTCTCTTGCTACTTTCTGCACCTCTGTTGCTTCTTTCTGCACTTTTCTTGCTTCTTTCTGCAACGCTCTTGTCTCTTTCTACACTTCTCTTGCTTCTTTCTGCACCTCTCATGCTTCTTTCTGCAATTCTCTTGCTTCTTTCTGCACTTCTCTTGCCTGTTTCTGCACCTCTCTTGCCTCTTTCTGCACCTCTGTTGCCTCTTTCTGCACCTCACTTGCTTCTTTCTGCACCCCTCTTGCCTCTTTCTGCACCTCTCTTCCCTCTTTCTGCACCTCTCTTGCCTCTTTCTGCACCCTCTGTTGCCTCTTTCTGCACCTTTCCTGCCTGTTTCTGCACCTCTCTTGCCTCTTTCTGTAACTCTGTTGCTTCTTTCTGTACTTCTCTTGCTCTTTCTGCACTCCTTCGTGCCTCTTTCAGCACCTCTCTTGCTTCTTTCTGCACTTCTCTTCCTTCTTTCTGCACCCCTCCTGCCTCTTTCTGTACTTGTCTTGCCTCTTTGCTGCACCTCTCCTACCTCTTTTCTTCACCCCTTGTGCCTCTTTTTGCACCTTACTTGCCTCTTTCTACACTTTTCTTGCTTCTTTCTATACCTCTGTTGCTTCTTTCAGCAATTCTCTTGCCTCTTTCTGCACTTCTCTTCCTTCTTTCTGTACCCCTCCTGCCTCTTTCTGTACATTTCTTGCCTCTTTGTGCACCTCTCCTCCCTCTTTCTGCACCCCTCTTGCCTCTTTTTGCACCTCTGTTGGTTCTTTCTGCACTGCTCTTGCTTCTTTCTGCATCTCACTTGCCTCTTTCTGCACTTCTCTTACTTCTTTCTACACCTCCGTTGCTTCTTTCAGCAATTCTGTTGCCTCTTTCTCCACTTCTCTTGCTTGTTTCTGCACTTCTCTTGCATCTTTCTGCAGCTAAGTTGCCTCTTTTTGCACCTCACTTGCTTCTTTCTGCACCCCTCTTGCCTCTTTCTGCACCCCTCTTCCCTCTTTCTGCACCTATATTGCCTCTTTTTGCACACTTGTTCCCTCTTTCTGCACCTTTCCTGCCTTTTTCTGTACCTCTCATGCCTCTTTCTGTACCTCTGTTGCTTCTTTCTGTACGTCTTTTAGTCTTTCTGCACCCTTCGTGCCTCTTTCAGCACCTCTGTTGCTTCTTTCTGCACTTCTCTTCCTTCTTTCTGCACCCCTTCTGCATCTTTCTGTACTTGTCTTGCCTCTTTGTGCACCTCTCCTACTTTTTTATCAATCCCTCTTGCCTCTATTTGCACCTCTGTTGGTTCTTTCTGCACTGCTCTTGCTTCTTTCTGCACCTTACTTGCCTCTTTCTGCAGTTCTCTTGCTTCTTTCTATACCTCTGTTGCTTCTGTCAGCAATTCTCTTGCCTCTTTCTGCACTTCTCTTAATTCTTTCTATACCCCTCCTGCCTCTTTCTGTACCTTTCTTGCCTCTTTGTAAAGCTCTCCTACCTCTTTCTGCACCCCGCTTGCATTTTTGCACCTCTGTTGGTTCTTTCTCCACTGCTCCTGCTTCTTTCTGCCCCTCACTTGCCTCTTTCTGCACTTCTCTTGGTTCTTTCTACACCTCTGTTGGTTTCTTTCAGCAATTCTCTTGCCTCTTTCTGCACTTCTCTTGCTTGTTTCTGTACTTCTCTTGCATATTTCTGCAGCTCTGTTGCCTCTTTCTGCACCTCACTTGCTTCTTTCTTCACCCCTCTTGCCTCTTTCTGTACCTCTCTTGCCTCTTTTGCAACCTTGTTCCCTCTTCTGCACCTCTCATGCCTCTTTCTGTACCTCTGTTGATTCTTTCTGTACTTCTCTTGCTCTTTCTGCACCCTTCGCGCCTCTTTCAGCACCTCTGTTGCTTCTTTCTGCACTTCTCTTCCTTCTTTCTGCACCCCTCCTGCCTCTTTCTGTACTTGTCTTGCCTCTTTGTGCACCTCTCCTATTTTTTTCTGCACCCCTCTTGCCTCTTTTTGCACCTTACTTGCCTCTTTCTACACTTCTCTTGCTTCTTTCTATACCTCTTTTGCTTCTTTCAGCAATTCTTGTGCCTCTTTCTGCACTTCTCTTGCTTGTTTCTGCCCTTCCCTTGCGTCTTCCTGCACCTCTGTTGCCTCTTTCTGTACCTCACTTGCTTCTTTCTGCACCCCTCTTGCCTCTTTTTGCAACCCTTTTTTCTCTTTCTGCACTCTCTTGCGTCTTTCTGCACCCCTGTTCGCTCTTTCTGCACCTTTCCTGCCTGTTTCTGCACCTCTATTGCCTCTTTCTGTACCTCTTTTGCTTCTTTCTGTACTTCTCTTGCTATTTCTGCACCCTTCGCGCCTCTTTCAGCACCTCTGTTGCTTCTTTCTGCACTTCTCTTCCTTCTTTCTGCACCCCTCCTGCCTCTTTCTGTACTTGTCTTGCCTCTTTGTGCACCTCTCCTACTTTTTTATCCACCCCTCTTGACTATTTTTGCACCTCTGTTGCTTCGTTCTGCACTGCTCTTGCTTCTTTCTGCACCTTACTTGCCTCTTTCTGCAGTTCTCTTGCTTCTTTCTATACCTCTGTTGCTTCTGTCAGCAATTCTCTTGCCTCTTTCTGCACTTCTCTTAAATCTTTCTATACCCCTCCTGCCTCTTTCTGTACCTTTCTTGCCTCTTTGTAAAGCTCTCCTACCTCTTTCTGCACCCCTCTTGCATTTTTGCACCTCTGTTGGTTCTTTCTCCACTGCTCCTGCTTCTTTCTGCCCCTCACTTGCCTCTTTCTGCACTTCTCTTGGTTCTTTCTACACCTCTGTTGGTTCTATCAGCATTTCTCTTGCCTCTTTCTGCACTTCTCTTGCTTGTTTCTGTACTTCTCTTGCATCTTTCTGCAGCTCTGTTACCTCTTTCTGCACCTCACTTGCTTCTTTCTTCACCCCTCTTGCCTCTTTCTGTACCTCTCTTGCCTCTTTTTGCACCCTTGTTCCCTCTTCTGCACCTCTCATGCCTCTTTCTGTACCTCTGTTGCTTCTTTCTGTACTTCTCTTGCTCTTTCTGCACCCTTCGCGCCTCTTTCAGCACCTCTGTTGCTTCTTTCTGCACTTCTCTTCCTTCTTTCTGCACCCTCCTGCCTCTTTCTGTACTTGTCTTGCCTCTTTGTGCACCTCTCCTACTTTTTTCTGCACCCTCTTGCCTCTTTTTGCACCTTACTTGCCTCTTTCTACACTTCTCTTGCTTCTTTCTATACCTCTTTTGCTTCTTTCAGCAATTCTCGTGCCTCTTTCTGCACTTCTCTTGCTTGTTTCTGCCCTTCCCTTGCGTCTTCCTGCACCTCTGTTGCCTCTTTCTGCACCTCACTTGCTTCTTTCTGCACCCCTCTTGCCTCTTTTTGCAACCCTTTTTTCTCTTTCTGCACTCTCTTGCGTCTTTCTGCACCCCTGTTCGCTCTTTCTGCACCTTTCCTGCCTGTTTCTGCACCTCTATTGCCTCTTTCTGTACCTCTTTTGCTTCTTTCTGTACTTCTCTTGCTATTTCTGCCCCCTTTGCGCCTCTTTCAGCACCTCTGTTGCTTCTTTCTGCACTTCTCTTCTTTCTTTCTGCACCCCTCCTGCCTCTTTCTGTACTTGTCTTGCCTCTTTGTGCACCTCTCCTACTTTTTTATCCACCCCTCTTGCCTATTTTTGCACCTCTGTTGCTTCGTTCTGCACTGCTCTTGCTTCTTTCTGCACCTTACTTGCCTCTTTCTGCACTTCTCTTGCTTCTTTCTATGCCTCTGTTGCTTCTTTCAGCAATTCTCTTCCCTCTTTCTGCTTTTCTCTTCATTCTTTCTGTACCCCTCCTGCCTCTTTCTGTACCTTTTTGCCTCTTTGTGCACCTCTCCTACCTCTTTCTGCACCCCAGTGCCTCTTTTTGCATCTCTGTTGGTTCTTTCTGCACTGCTCTTGCTTATTTCTGCACCTCACTTGCCTCTTTCTGCACTTCTCTTGCTTCTTTCTACACATCTGTTGCTTCTTTCAGCAATTCTCTTGCCTCTTTCTGCACTTCTCTTGCTTGTTTCTGGCCTTCTCTTGCTTCTTTCTGCACCTCTGTTGCCTCTTTCTGCACCCCTCTTGCCTCTTTTTGCACCTCTATTGCCTCTTTTAGCACCCTTGTTCCCTCTTTCTGCACCTTTCCTGCCTGTTTCTGTACCTCTCATGCCTCTTTCTGTACCTCTGTTGCTTCTTTCTGCACTTCTCTTGCTCTTTCTGCATCCTTTGCGACCTTTTACAGCACCTCTGTTGCTTCTTGCTGCACTTCTCTTCCTTCTTTCTGCACCCCTCGGGCCTCTTTCTGTACTTGTCTTGCCTCTTTGTGCACCTCTCCTACTTTTTTCTGCACCCCCTTGCCTCTTTTTGTACCTCTGTTGGTTCTTTCTGCACAGCTCTTGCTTCTTTCTGCACATTACTTGCCTCTTTCTGCACTTCTCTTGCTACTTTCAATACCTCTATTGCTTCTTTCAGCAATTCTCTTGCCTCTTTATGCACTTCTCTTGCCTCTTTCTGCACTTCTCTTGGTTCTTTCTGCAGCTCTGTTGCTTCTTTCAGCAATTCTCTTGCCTCTTTCTGACCTTCTCTTGCTTGTTTCTGCACTTCTCTTGCGTCTTTCTGCAGCTCTGTTGCCTCTTTCTGCACCTCACTTGCTTCTTTCTGCACCCCTCTTGCCTCTTTCTGCTCCCCTCTTCCCTCTTTCTGCACCTCTATTGCCTCTTTTTGCACCCTTGTTCCCTCTTTCTGCACCTTTCCTGCCTGTTTCTGCACCTCTCATGCCTCTTTCTGTAACTCTGTTGCTTCTTTCTGTACTTCTCTTGCTCTTTCTGCACCCTTCGTGCCTCTTTCAGCACCTCTGTTGCTTCTTTCTGCACTTCTCTTCCTTCTTTCTGCACCCCTCCTGCCTCTTTCTGTACTTGTCTTGCCTCTTTGTGCACCTCTCCTACTTTTTTCTTCACCCCTCTTGCCTCTTTTTGCACCTTACTTGCCTCTTTCTACACTTTTCTTGCTTCTTTCTATACCTCTGTTGCTTCTTTCAGCAATTCTCTTGCCTCTTTCTGCACTTCTCTTCCTTCTTTCTGTACCCCTCCTGCCTCTTTCTGTACCTTTCTTGCCTCTTTGTGCACCTCTCCTACCTCTTTCTGCACCCCTCTTGCCTCTTTTGCACCTCTGTTGGTTCTTTCTGCACTGCTCTTGCTTCTTTCTGCATCTCACTTGCCTCTTTCTGCACTTCTCTTACTTCTTTCTACACCTCTGTTGCTTCTTTCAGCAATTCTCTTGCCTCTTTCTGCACTTCTCTTGCTTGTTTCTGCACTTCTCTTACGTCTTTCTGCACCTCAGTTGCCTCTTTTTGCACCTCACTTGCTTCTTTCTGCACCCCTCTTGCCTCTTTCTGCACCCCTCTTCCCTCTTTCTGCACCTATATTGCCTCTTTTTGCACCCTTGTTCCCTCTTTCTGCACCTTTCCTGCCTTTTTCTGTACCTCTCATGCCTCTTTCTGTACCTCTGTTGCTTCTTTCTGTACGTCTCTTAGTCTTTCTGCACCCTTCGTGCCTCTTTCAGCACCTCTGTTGCTTCTTTCTGCACTTCTCTTCCTTCTTTCTGCACCCCTTCTGCATCTTTCTGTACTTGTCTTGCCTCTTTGTGCACCTCTCCTACTTTTTTATCAATCCCTCTTGCCTCTATTTGCACCTCTGTTGGTTCTTTCTGCACTGCTCTTGCTTCTTTCTGCACCTTACTTGCCTCTTTCTGCAGTTCTCTTGCTTCTTTCTATACCTCTGTTGCTTCTGTCAGCAATTCTCTTGCCTCTTTCTGCACTTCTCTTAATTCTTTCTATACCCCTCCTGCCTCTTTCTGTACCTTTCTTGCCTCTTTGTAAAGCTCTCCTACCTCTTTCTGCACCCCTCTTGCATTTTTGCACCTCTGTTGGTTCTTTCTCCACTGCTCCTGCTTCTTTCTGCCCCTCACTTGCCTCTTTCTGCACTTCTCTTGGTTCTTTCTACACCTCTGTTGGTTCTTTCAGCAATTCTCTTGCCTCTTTCTGCACTTCTCTTGCTTGTTTCTGTACTTCTCTTGCATATTTCTGCAGCTCTGTTGCCTCTTTCTGCACCTCACTCGCTTCTTTCTTCACCCCTCTTGCCTCTTTCTGTACCTCTCTTGCCTCTTTTTGCACCCTTGTTCCCTCTTCTGCACCTCTCATGCCTCTTTCTGTACCTCTGTTGATTCTTTCTGTACTTCTCTTGCTCTTTCTGCACCCTTCGCGCCTCTTTCAGCACCTCTGTTGCTTCTTTCTGCACTTCTCTTCCTTCTTTCTGCACCCCTCCTGTCTCTTTCTGTACTTGTCTTGCCTCTTTGTGCACCTCTCCTACTTTTTTCTGCACCCCTCTTGCCTCTTTTTGCACCTTACTTGCCTCTTTCTACACTTCTCTTGCTTCTTTCTAAACCTCTTTTGCTTCTTTCGGCAATTCTTGTGCCTCTTTCTGCACTTCTCTTGCTTATTTCTGCCCTTCCCTTGCGTCTTCCTGCACCTCTGTTGCCTCTTTCTGTACCTCACTTGCTTCTTTCTGCACCCCTCTTGCCTCTTTTTGCAACCCTTTTTTCTCTTTCTGCACTCTCTTGCATTTTTCTGCACCCCTGTTCGCTCTTTCTGCACCTTTCCTGCCTGTTTCTGCACCTCTATTGCCTCTTTCTGTACCTCTTTTGCTTCTTTCTGTACTTCTCTTGCTATTTCTGCACCCTTCGCGCCTCTTTCAGCACCTCTGTTGCTTCTTTCTGCACTTCTCTTCCTTCTTTCTGCACCCCTCCTGCCTCTTTCTGTACTTGTCTTGCCTCTTTGTGCACCTCTCCTACTTTTTTATCCACCCCTCTTGCCTATTTTTGCACCTCTGTTGCTTCGTTCTGCACTGCTCTTGCTTCTTTCTGCACCTTACTTGCCTCTTTCTGCACTTCTCTTGCTTCTTTCTATGCCTCTGTTGCTTCTTTCAGCAATTCTCTTCCCTCTTTCTGCTCTTCTCTTCCTTCTTTCTGTACCCCTCCTGCCTCTTTCTGTACCTTTTTGCCTCTTTGTGCACCTCTCCTACCTCTTTCTGCACCCCTAGTGCCTCTTTTTGCATCTTTGTTGGTTCTTTCTGCACTGCTCTTGTTTATTTCTCCACCTCACTTGCCTCTTTTTGCACTTCTCTTGCTTCTTTCTACACATCTGTTGCTTCTTTCAGCAATTCTCTTGCCTCTTTCTGCACTTCTCTTGCTTGTTTCTGGCCTTCTCTTGCGTCTTTCTGCACCTCTGTTGCCTCTTTCTGCACCTCACTTGCTTCTTTCTGCACCCCGTTGCCTCTTTTTGCACCCCTTTTTTCTCTTTCTGCACTCTCTTGCATCTTTCTGCATCCCTGTTTGCTCTTTCTGCACCTTTCCTGCCTGTTTCTGCACCTCTCTTGCCTCTTTCTGTACCTCTGTTGCTTCTTTCTGCACTTCTCTTGCTCTTTCTGCACCCTTCGCGCCTGTTTCAGCACCTCTGTTGCTTCTTTCTGCACTTCTCTTCCTTCTTTCTGCACCCGTCCTGCCTCTTTCTGTACTTGTCTTGCCTCTTTGTGTACCTCTCCCTACTTTTTTCTGCACCACTTGCCTCTTTTTGCACCTCTGTTGGTTCTTTCTGCACTGCTCTTACTTCTTTCTGCACATTACTTGCCTCTTTCTGCACTTCTCTTGCTTATTTCAATGCCTGTGTTGCTTCTTTCAGCAATTCTCTTGCCTCTTTCTGCATTTCTCTTCCATCTTTCTGTACCCCTCCTGCCTCTTTCTGTACCTTTCTTGCCTCTTTGTGCACCTCTCCTACCTCTTTCTGCACCCCTCTTGCCTCTTTCTGCATATCTCTTGCTTCTTTCTACACCTCTGTTGCTTCTTTCAGCAATTCTCTTGCCTCTTTCTGCACTTCCCTTGCCTCTTTCTGCACTTCTCTTGGTTCTTTATACACCTCTGTTGCTTCTTTCAGCAATTCTCTTGCCTCTTTCTGCACTTCTCTTGCTTCTTTCTGCACTTCTCTTGCGTCTTTCTGCACCTCTGTTGCCTCTTTCTGCACCTCTCTTGCTTCTTTCTGCACCCCTCTTGCCTCTTTCTGCACCCCTCTTCCATCTTTTTGCACCTCTCTTGCCTCTTTTTGCACCCTTGTTCCCTCTTTCTGCACCTTTCCTACCTGTTTCTGCACCTCTCTTGCCTCTTTCTGTACCTCTGTTGCTTCTTTCTGCACTTCTCCTACTTCTTTCTACACCATTCGCGCCTCTTTCAGCACCTATGTTGCTTCTTTCTCCACTTCTCTTCCTTCTTTCTGCACCCCTCCTGCCACTTTCTGTACTTGTCTTGCCTCGTTCTGCACCTCTCCTACTTTTTCTGCACCCCTCTTGCCTTTTTTTGCACCTCTGTTGGTTCTTTCTGCACTGCTCTTGCATCTTTCTGCACCCCTGTTCCCTATTCTGCACCTTTCCTGCCTGTTTCTGCATCTCTCTTGCCTCTTTCTGCACCTCTGTTGCTTCTTTCTGCACCGCTCTTGCTTCTTTCTGCACCCCTCTTGCCTCTTTCTGCACCCCTCTTCCCTCTTTTTGCACCTCTCTTGCCTCTTTTTGCACCCTTGTTCCCTCTTTCTGCACCTTTCCTGCCTGTTTCTGCACCTCTCTTGCCTCTTTCTGTACCTCTGTTGCTTCTTTCTGCACTTCTCTTACTTCTTTCTACACCATTCGTGCCTCTTTCAGCACCTATGTTGCTTCTTTCTCCACTTCTCTTCCTTCTTTCTGCACCCCTCCTGCCACTTTCTGTACTTGTCTTGCCTCGTTCTGCACCTCTCCTACTTTTTCAGCACCCCTCTTGCCTTTTTTTGCACCTCTGTTGGTTCTTTCTGCACTGCTCTTGCGTCTTTCTGCACCCTGTTCCCTCTTTCCGCACCTTTCCTGCCTGTTTCTGCATCTCTCTTGCATCTTTCTGTACCTCTGTTGCTTCTTTCGGCACTTCTCTTGCTCTTTCTGCACCCTTTGCGCCTCTTTCAGCACCATTGTTGCTTATTTCTTCACTTCTCTTCCTTCTTTCTGCACCCCTCCTGCCTCTTTCTGTACTTGTCTTGCCTCTTTCTACACCTCTCCTACTTTTTTCTGCACCACTCTTGCCTCTTTTTGCACCTCTGTTGGTTCTTTCTGCACTGCTCTTGCTTCTTACTGCACCTTACTTGCCTCTTTCTGCACTTCTCTTGTTTCTTTCAATACCTCTGTTGCTTCTTTCAGCAATTCTCTTGCCTCTTTCTGCACTTCTCTTCCTTCTTTCTGTACCCCTCCTGATTCTTTCTGTACCTTTCTTGCCTCTTTGTGCACCTCTCCTACCTCTTTCTGCACCCCTCTTGCCTCTTTCTGCATCTCACTTCCCTCTTTCTGCACTTCTCTTGCTTCTATCTACACATCTGTTGCTTCTTTCAGCAATTCTCTTGCCTCGTTCAGCACTTCTCTTGCTTGTTTCTGCCCTTCTCTTGCGCGTTCTGCAACTCTGTTGCCTCTTTCTGCACCTCACTTGCTTCTTTCTGCACCCCTCTTGCCTCTTTTTGCACCCCTTTTTTCTCTTTCTGCACCCTCTTGCATCTTTCTGCACCCCTGTTCGCTCTTTCTGCACCTTTTCTGCCTGTTTCTGCACCTCTCTTGTCTCTTTCTGTACCTCTGTTGCTTCTTTCTGCACTTCTCTTGCTCTTTCTGCATCCTTTGCGACCTTTAACAGCACCTCTGTTGCTTCTTGCTGCACTTCTCTTCCTTCTTTCTGCACCCCTCGGGCCTCTTTCTGTTCTTGTCTTGCCTCTTTGTGCACCTCTCCTACTTTTTCTGCACCCCTTGCCTCTTTTTGTACCTCTGTTGGTTCTTTCTGCACAGCTCTTGCTTCTTTCTGCACATTACTTGCCTCTTTCTGCACTTCTCTTGCTACTTTCAATACCTCTATTGCTTCTTTCAGCAATTCTCTTGCCTCTTTCTGCACTTCTCTTGCCTCTTTCTGCACTTCTCTTGGTTCTTTCTGCAGCTCTGTAGCTTCTTTCAGCAATTCTCTTGCCTCTTTCGGACCTTCTCTTGCTTGTTTCTGCACTTCTCTTGCGTCTTTCTGCAGCTCTGTTGCCTCTTTCTGCACCTCACTTGCTTCTTTCTGCACCCCTCTTGCCTCTTTCTGCACCCCTCTTCCCTCTTTCTGCACCTCTATTGCCTCTTTTTGCACCCTTGTTCCCTCTTTCTGCACCTTTCCTGCCTGTTTCTGCACCTCTCATGCCTCTTTCTGTAACTCTGTTGCTTCTTTCTGTACTTCTCTTGCTCTTTCTGCACCCTTCGTGCCTCTTTCAGCACCTCTGTTGCTTCTTTCTGCACTTCTCTTCCTTCTTTCTGCACCCCTCCTGACTCTTTCTGTACTTGTCTTGCCTCTTTGTGCACCTCTCCTACTTTTTTCTGCACCCCTCTTGCCTCTTTTTGCACCTTACTTGCCTCTTTCTACACTTTTCTTGCTTCTTTCTATACCTCTGTTGCTTCTTTCAGCAATTCTCTTGCCTCTTTCTGCACTTCTCTTCCTTCTTTCTGTACCCCTCCTGCCTCTTTCTGTACCTTTCTTGCCTCTTTGTGCACCTCTCCTACCTCTTTCTGCACCCCTCTTGCCTCTTTTTGCACCTCTGTTGGTTCTTTCTGCACTGGTCTTGCTTCTTTCTGCATCTCACTTGCCTCTTTCTGCACTTCTCTTACTTCTTTCTACACCTCTGTTGCTTCTTTCAGCAATTCTCTTGCCTCTTTCTGCACTTCTCTTGCTTGTTTCTGCACTTCTCTTACGTCTTTCTGCACCTCAGTTGCCTCTTTTAGCACCCTTGTTCCCTCTTTCTACACCTTTCCTGCCTGTTTCTGTACCTCTCGTGCCTCTTTTTGCACCTCACTTGCTTCTTTCTGCACCCCTCTTGCCTCTTTCTGCACCCCTCTTCCCTCTTTCTGCACCTCTATTGCCTCTTTTAGCACCCTTTTTCCCTCTTTCTGCACCTTTCCTGCCTGTTTCTGTACCTCTCATGCCTCTTTCTGTACCTCTGTTGCTTCTTTCTGTATGTCTCTTAGTCTTTCTGCACCCTTCGTGCCTCTTTCAGCACCTCTGTTGCTTCTTTCTGCACTTCTCTTCCTTCTTTCTGCACCCCTTCTGCATCTTTCTGTACTTGTCTTGCCTCTTTGTGCACCTCTCCTACTTTTTTATCAACCCCTCTTGCCTCTATTTGCACCTCTGTTGGTTCTTTCTGCACTGCTCTTCCTTCTTTCTGCACCTTACTTGCCTCTTTCTGCAGTTCTCTTGCTTCTTTCTATACCTCTGTTGCTTCTGTCAGCAATTCTCTTGCCTCTTTCTGCACTTCTCTTAATTCTTTCTATACCCCTCCTGCCTCTTTCTGTACCTTTCTTGCCTCTTTGTAAAGCTCTCCTACCTCTTTCTGCACCCCTCTTGCATTTTTGCACCTCTGTTGGTTCTTTCTCCACTGCTCCTGCTTCTTTCTGCCCCTCACTTGCCTCTTTCTGCACTTCTCTTGGTTCTTTCTACACCTCTGTTGGTTCTTTCAGCATTTCTGTTGCCTCTTTCTGCACTTCTCTTGCTTGTTTCTGTACTTCTCTTGCATCTTTCTGCAGCTCTGTTACCTCTTTCTGCACCTCACTTGCTTCTTTCTTCACCCCCTCTTGCCTCTTTCTGTACCTCTCTTGCCTCTTTTTGCACCCTTGTTCCCTCTTCTGCACCTCTCATGCCTCTTTCTGTACCTCTGTTGCTTCTTTCTGTACTTCTCTTGCTCTTTCTGCACCCTTCGCGCCTCTTTCAGCACCTCTGTTGCTTCTTTCTGCACTTCTCTTCCTTCTTTCTGCACCCCTCCTGCCTCTTTCTGTACTTGTCTTGCCTCTTTGTGCACCTCTCCTACTTTTTTCTGCACCCCTCTTGCCTCTTTTTGCACCTTACTTGCCTCTTTCTACACTTCTCTTGCTTCTTTCTATACCTCTTTTGCTTCTTTCAGCAATTCTCGTGCCTCTTTCTGCACTTCTCTTGCTTGTTTCTGCCCTTCCCTTGCGTCTTCCTGCACCTCTGTTGCCTCTTTCTGCACCTCACTTGCTTCTTTCTGCACCCCTCTTGCCTCTTTTTGCAACCCTTTTTTCTCTTTCTGCACTCTCTTGCGTCTTTCTGCACCCCTTTTCGCTCTTTCTGCACCTTTCCTGCCTGTTTCTGCACCTCTATTGCCTCTTTCTGTACCTCTTTTGCTTCTTTCTGTACTTCTCTTGCTATTTCTGCCCCCTTCGCGCCTCTTTCAGCACCTCTGTTGCTTCTTTCTGCACTTCTCTTCCTTCTTTCTGCACCCCTCCTGCCTCTTTCTGTACTTGTCTTGCCTCTTTGTGCACCTCTCCTACTTTTTTATCCACCCCTCTTGCCTATTTTTGCACCTCTGTTGCTTCGTTCTGCACTGCTCTTGCTTCTTTCTGCACCTTACTTGCCTCTTTCTGCACTTCTCTTGCTTCTTTCTATGCCTCTGTTGCTTCTTTCAGCAATTCTCTTCCCTCTTTCTGCTCTTCTCTTCATTCTTTCTGTACCCCTCCTGCCTCTTTCTGTACCTTTTTGCCTCTTTGTGCACCTCTCCTACCTCTTTCTGCACCCCAGTGCCTCTTTTTGCATCTCTGTTGGTTCTTTCTGCACTGCTCTTGCTTATTTCTGCACCTCACTTGCCTCTTTCTGCACTTCTCTTGCTTCTTTCTACACATCTGTTGCTTCTTTCAGCAATTCTCTTGCCTCTTTCTGCACTTCTCTTGCTTGTTTCTGACCTTCTCTTGCGTCTTTCTGCACCTCTGTTGCCTCTTTCTGCACCCCTCTTGCCTCTTTTTGCACCCCTTTTTCTCTTTCTGCACTCTCTTGTGTCTTTCTGCACCCCTGTTCGCTCTTTCTGCACCTTTTCTGCCTGTTTCTGCACCTCTCTTGTCTCTTTCTGTACCTCTGTTGCTTCTTTCTGCACTTCTCTTGCTCTTTCTGCATCCTTTGCGACCTTTTACAGCACCTCTGTTGCTTCTTGCTGCACTTCTCTTCCTTCTTTCTGCACCCCTCGGGCCTCTTTCTGTACTTGTCTTGCCTCTTTGTGCACCTCTCCTACTTTTTTCTGCACCCCCTTGCCTCTTTTTGTACCTCTGTTGGTTCTTTCTGCACAGCTCTTGCTTCTTTCTGCACATTACTTGCCTCTTTCTGCACTTCTCTTGCTACTTTCAATACCTCTATTGCTTCTTTCAGCAATTCTCTTGCCTTTTTATGCACTTCTCTTGCCTCTTTCTGCACTTCTCTTGGTTCTTTCTGCAGCTCTGTTGCTTCTTTCAGCAATTCTCTTGCCTCTTTCTGACCTTCTCTTGCTTGTTTCTGCACTTCTCTTGCGTCTTTCTGCAGCTCTGTTGCCTCTTTCTGCACCTCACTTGCTTCTTTCTGCACCCCTCTTGCCTCTTTCTGCACCCCTCTTCCCTCTTTCTGCACCTCTATTGCCTCTTTTTGCACCCTTGTTCCCTCTTTCTGCATCTTTCCTGCCTGTTTCTGCACCTCTCATGCCTCTTTCTGTAACTCTGTTGCTTCTTTCTGTACTTCTCTTGCTCTTTCTGCACCCTTCGTGCCTCTTTCAGCACCTCTGTTGCTTCTTTCTGCACTTCTCTTCCTTCTTTCTGCACCCCTCCTGCCTCTTTCTGTACTTGTCTTGCCTCTTTGTGCACCTCTCCTACTTTTTTCTTCACCCCTTGTGCCTCTTTTTGCACCTTACTTGCCTCTTTCTACACTTTTCTTGCTTCTTTCTATACCTCTGTTGCTTCTTTCAGCAATTCTCTTGCCTCTTTCTGCACTTCTCTTCCTTCTTTCTGTACCCCTCCTGCCTCTTTCTGTACCTTTCTTCCCTCTTTGTGCACCTCTCCTACCTCTTTCTGCACCCCTCTTGCCTCTTTTTGCACCTCTGTTGGTTCTTTCTGCACTGCTCTTGCTTCTTTCTGCATCTCACTTGCCTCTTTCTGCACTTCTCTTACTTCTTTCTACACCTCTGTTGCTTCTTTCAGCAATTCTCTTGCCTCTTTCTGCACTTCTCTTGCTTGTTTCTGCACTTCTCTTACGTCTTTCTGCACCTCAGTTGCCTCTTTTTGCACCTCACTTGCTTCTTTCTGCACCCCTCTTGCCTCTTTCTGCACCCCTCTTCCCTCTTTCTGCACCTATATTGCCTCTTTTTGCACCCTTGTTCCCTCTTTCTGCACCTTTCCTGCCTGTTTCTGTACCTCTCATGCCTCTTTCTGTACCTCTGTTGCTTCTTTCTGTACTTCCCTTAGTCTTTCTGCACCCTTCGTGCCTCTTTCAGCACCTCTGTTGCTTCTTTCTGCACTTCTCTTCCTTCTTTCTGCACCCCTTCTGCATCTATCTGTACTTGTCTTGCCTCTTTGTGCACCTCTCCTACTTTTTTATCAACCCCTCTTGCCTCTATTTGCACCTCTGTTGGTTCTTTCTGCACTGCTCTTGCTTCTTTCTGCACCTTACTTGCCTCTTTCTGCAGTTCTCTTGCTTCTTTCTATACCTCTGTTGCTTCTGTCAGCAATTCTCTTGCCTCTTTCTGCACTTATCTTAATTCTTTTTATACCCCTCCTGCCTCTTTCTGTACCTTTCTTGCCTCTTTGTAAAGCTCTCCTACCTCTTTCTGCACCCCTCTTGCATTTTTGCACCTCTGTTGGTTCTTTCTCCACTGCTCCTGCTTCTTTCTGCCCCTCACTTGCCTCTTTCTGCACTTCTCTTGGTTCTTTCTACACCTCTGTTGGTTCTTTCAGCAATTCTCTTGCCTCTTTCTGCACTTCTCTTGCTTGTTTCTGTACTTCTCTTGCATATTTCTGCAGCTCTGTTGCCTCTTTCTGCACCTCACTTGCTTCTTTCTTCACCCCTCTTGCCTCTTTCTGTACCTCTCTTGCCTCTTTTTGCACCCTTGTTCCCTCTTCTGCACCTCTCATGCCTCTTTCTGTACCTCTGTTGATTCTTTCTGTACTTCTCTTGCTCTTTCTGCACCCTTCGCGCCTCTTTCAGCACCTCTGTTGCTTCTTTCTGCACTTCTCTTCCTTCTTTCTGCACCCCTCCTGCCTCTTTCTGTACTTGTCTTGCCTCTTTGTGCACCTCTCCTACTTTTTTCTGCACCCCTCTTGCCTCTTTTTGCACCTTACTTGCCTCTTTCTACACTTCTCTTGCTTCTTTCTATACCTCTTTTGCTTCTTTCAGCAATTCTTGTGCCTCTTTCTGCACTTCTCTTGCTTGTTTCTGCCCTTCCCTTGCGTCTTCCTGCACCTCTGTTGCCTCTTTCTGTACCTCACTTGCTTCTTTCTGCACCCCTCTTGCCTCTTTTTGCAACCCTTTTTTCTCTTTCTGCACTCTCTTGCGTCTTTCTGCACCCCTGTTCGCTCTTTCTGCACCTTTACTGCCTGTTTCTGCACCTCTATTGCCTCTTTCTGTACCTCTTTTGCTTCTTTCTGTACTTCTCTTGCTATTTCTGCACCCTTCGCGCCTCTTTCAGCACCTCTGTTGCTTATTTCTGCACTTCTCTTCCTTCTTTATGCACCCCTCTTGCCTCTTTCTGTACTTGTCTTGCCTCTTTGTGCACCTCTCCTACTTTTTTATCCACCCCTCTTGCCTATTTTTGCACCTCTGTTGCTTCGTTCTGCATTGCTCTTGCTTCTTTCTGCACCTTACTTGCCTCTTTCTGCACTTCTCTTGCTTCTTTCTATGCCTCTGTTGCTTCTTTCAGCAATTCTCTTCCCTCTTTCTGCTCTTCTCTTCCTTCTTTCTGTACCCCTCCTGCCTCTTTCTGTACCTTTTTGCATCTTTGTGCACCTCTCCTACCTCTTTCTGCACCCCTAGTGCCTCTTTTTGCATCTCTGTTGGTTCTTTCTGCACTGCTCTTGTTTATTTCTCCACCTCACTTGCCTCTTTCTGCACTTCTCTTGCTTCTTTCTACACATCTGTTGCTTCTTTCAGCAATTCTCTTGCCTCTTTCTGCACTTCTCTTGCTTGTTTCTGGCCTTCTCTTGCGTCTTTCTGCACCTCGGTTGCCTCTTTCTGCACCTCACTTGCTTCTTTCTGCACCCCGTTGCCTCTTTTTGCACCCCTTTTTTCTCTTTCTGCACTCTCTTGCATCTTTCTGCATCCCTGTTTGCTCTTTCTGCACCTTTCCTGCCTGTTTCTGCACCTCTCTTGCCCCTTTCTGTACCTCTGTTGCTTCTTTCTGCACTTCTCTTGCTCTTTCTGCACCCTTCGCGCCTGTTTCAGCACCTCTGTTGCTTCTTTCTGCACTTCTCTTCCTTCTTTCTGCACCCGTCCTGCCTCTTTCTGTACTTGTCTTGCCTCTTTGTGTACCTCTCCTACTTTTTTCTGCACCCCTTGCCTCTTTTTGCACCTCTGTTGGTTCTTTCTGCACTGCTCTTACTTCTTTCTGCACATTACTTGCCTCTTTCTGCACTTCTCTTGCATATTTCAATGCCTGTGTTGCTTCTTTCAGCAATTCTCTTGCCTCTTTCTGCATTTCTCTTCCATCTTTCTGTACCCCTCCTGCCTCTTTCTGTACCTTTCTTGCCTCTTTGTGCACCTCTCCTACCTCTTTCTGCACCCCTCTTGCCTCTTTCTGCATATCTCTTGCTTCTTTCTACACCTCTGTTGCTTCTTTCAGCAATTCTCTTGCCTCTTTCTGCACTTCCCTTGCCTCTTTCTGCACTTCTCTTGGTTCTTTATACACCTCTGTTGCTTCTTTCAGCAATTCTCTTGCCTCTTTCTGCACTTCTCTTGCTTCTTTCTGCACTTCTCTTGCGTCTTTCTGCACCTCTGTTGCCTCTTTCTGCACATCTCTTGCTTCTTTCTGCACCCCTCTTGCCTCTTTCTGCACCCCTCTTCCATCTTTTTGCACCTCTCTTGCCTCTTTTTACACCCTTTTTCCCTCTTTCTGCACCTTTCCTGCCTGTTTTTGCACCTCTCTTGCCTCTTTCTGTACCTCTGTTGCTTCTTTCTGCACTTCTCCTACTTCTTTCTACACCATTCGCGCCTCTTTCAGCACCTATGTTGCTTCTTTCTCCACTTCTCTTCCTTCTTTCTGCACCCCTCCTGCCACTTTCTGTACTTGTCTTGCCTCGTTCTGCACCTCTCCTACTTTTTCAGCACCCCTCTTGCCTTTTTTTGCACCTCTGTTGGTTCTTTCTGCACTGCTCTTGCGTCTTTCTGCACCCCTGTTCCCTCTTTCTGCACCTTTCCTGCCTGTTTCTGCATCTCTCTTGCCTCTTTCTGTACCTCTGTTGCTTCTTTCTGCACTTCTCTTGCTCTTTCTGCACCCTTTGCGCCTCTTTCAGCACCATTGTTGCTTATTTCTTCACTTCTCTTCCTTCTTTCTGCACCCCTCCTGCCTCTTTCTGTACTTGTCTTGCCTCTTTCTACACCTCTCCTACTTTTTTCTGCACCGCTCTTGCCTCTTTTTGCACCTCTGTTGGTTCTTTCTGCACTGCTCTTGCTTCTTACTGCACCTTACTTGACTCTTTCTGCACTTCTCGTTTCTTTCTATACCTCTGTTGCTTCTTTCAGCAATTCTCTTGCCTCTTTCTGCACTTCTCTTCCTTCTTTCTGTACCCCTCCTGATTCTTTCTGTACCTTTCTTGCCTCTTTGTGCACCTCTCCTACCTCTTTCTGCACCCCTCTTGCCTCTTTTTGCACCTCTGTTGGTTCTTTCTGCACTGCTCCTGCTTCTTTCTGCATCTCACTTCCCTCTTTCTGCACTTCTCTTGCTTCTTTCTACACATCTGTTGCTTCTTTCATCAATTCTCTTGCCTCGTTCTGCACTTCTCTTGCTTGTTTCTGCCCTTCTCTTGCGTCTTTCTGCAACTCTGTTGCCTCTTTCTGCACCTCACTTGCTTCTTTCTGCACCCCTCTTGCCTCTTTTTGCACCCCTTTTTTCTCTTTCTGCACTCTCTTGCGTCTTTCTGCACCCCTGTTCACTCTTTCTGCACCTTTTCTGCCTGTTTCTGCACCTCTCTTGTCTCTTTCTGTACCTCTGTTGCTTCTTTCTGCACTTCTCTTGCTCTTTCTGCATCCTTTGCGACCTTTTACAGCACCTCTGTTGCTTCTTGCTGCACTTCTCTTCCTTCTTTCTGCACCCCTCGGGCCTCTTTCTGTACTTGTCTTGTCTCTTTGTGCACCTCTCCTACTTTTTTCTGCACCCCCTTGCCTCTTTTTGTACCTCTGTTGGTTCTTTCTGCACAGCTCTTGCTTCTTTCTGCACATTACTTGCCTCTTTCTGCACTTCTCTTGCTACTTTCAATACCTCTATTGCTTCTTTCAGCAATTCTCTTGCCTCTTTCTTCACTTATATTCCTTCTTTCTGTACCCCTCCTGCCTCTTTCAGTACCTTTCTTGCCTCTTTGTGCACCTCTCCTACCTCTTTCTGCACCCCTCTTGCCCCTTTTTGCACCTCTGTTGGTTCTTTCTGCACTGCTCTTGCTTCTTTCTGCACCTCACTTGCCTCTTTCTGCTCTTCTCTTGCTTCTTTCTACACCTCTGTTGCTTCTTTCAGCAATTCTATTGCCTCTTTATGCACTTCTCTTGCCTCTTTCTGCACTTCTCTTGGTTCTTTCTGCAGCTCTGTTGCTTCTTTCAGCAATTCTCTTGCCTCTTTCTGACCTTCTCTTGCTTGTTTCTGCACTTCTCTTGCGTCTTTCTGCAGCTTGGTTGCCTCTTTCTGTACCTCTGTTGCTTCTTTCTGTACTTCTCTTGCTCTTTCTGCATCCTTCGTGCCTCTTTCAGCACCTCTGTTGCTTCTTTCTGCACTTCTCTTCCTTCTTTCTGCACCCCTCCTGCCTCTTTCTGTACTTGTCTTGCCTCTTTGTGCACCTCTCCTACTTTTTTCTGCACCCCTCTTGCCTCTTTTTTCACCTTACTTGCCTCTTTCTACACTTTTCTTGCTTCTTTCTATACCTCTGTTGCTTCTTTCAGCAATTCTCTTGCCTCTTTCTGCACTTCTCTTCCTTCTTTCTGTACCCCTCCTGCCTCTTTCTGTACCTTTCTTGCCTCTTTGTGCACCTCTCCTATCTCTTTCTGCACCCCTCTTGCCTCTTTTTGCACCTCTGTTGGTTCTTTCTGCACTGCTCTTGCTTCTTTCTGCATCTCACTTGCCTCTTTCTGCACTTCTCTTACTTCTTTCTACACCTCTGTTGCTTCTTTCAGCAATTCTCTTGCCTCTTTCTGCACTTCTCTTGCTTGTTTCTGCACTTCTCTTACGTCTTTCTGCACCTCAGTTGCCTCTTTTTGCACCTCACTTGCTTCTTTCTGCACCCCTCTTGCCTCTTTCTGCACCCCTCTTCCTGCACCTCTATTGCCTCTTTTTGCACCCTTGTTCCCTCTTTCTGCACCTTTCCTGCCTGTTTCTGTACCTCTCATTCCTCTTTCTGTACCTCTGTTGCTTCTTTCTGTACTTCTCTTACTCTTTCTGCACCCTTCATGCCTCTTTCAGCACCTCTGTTGCTTCTTTCTGCACTTCTCTTCCTTCTTTCTGCACCCCTTCTGCATCTTTCTGTACTTGTCTTGCCTCTTTGTGCACCTCTCCTACTTTTTTATCAACCCCTCTTGCCTCTATTTGCACCTCTGTTGGTTCTTTCTGCACTGCTCTTGCTTCTTTCTGCACCTTACTTGCCTCTTTCTACACTTCTCTTGCTTCTTTCTATACCTCTGTTGCTTCTTTCAGCAATTCTCGTGCCTCTTTCTGCACTTCTCTTCCTTCTTTCTGTACCCCTCCTGCTTCTTTCTGTACCTTTCTTGCCTCTTTGTGCACCTCTCCTACCTCTTTCTGCACCCCTCTTGCCTCTTTTTGCACCTCTGTTGGTTCTTTCTGCACTGCTCCTGCTTCTTTCTGCATCTCACTTGCCTCTTTCTGCACTTCTCTTGGTTCTTTCTACACCTCTGTTGCTTCTTTCAGCAATTCTCTTGCCTCTTTCTGCACTTCGCTTGCTTGTTTCTGCCCTTCTCTTGCGTCTTTCTGCACCTCTGTTGCCTCTTTCTGCATCTCACTTGCTTCTTTCTGCACCCCTCTTGCCTCTTTTTGCAACCCTTTTTTCTCTTTCTGCACTCTCTTGCGTCTTTCTGCACCCCTGTTCACTCTTTCTGCACCTTTCCTGCCTGTTTCTGCACCTCTATTGCTTCTTTCTGTACCTCTTTTGCATCTTTCTGTACTTCTCTTGCTATTTCTGCACCCTTCGCGCCTCTTTCAGCACCTCTGTTGCTTCTTTCTGCACTTCTCTTCCTTCTTTCTGCACCCCTCCTGCCTCTTTCTGTACTTGTCTTGCCTCTTTGTGCACCTCTCCTACTTTTTTATCCACCCCTCTTGCCTATTTTTACACCTCTGTTGCTTTGTTCTGCACTGCTCTTGCTTCTTTCTGCACCTTACTTGCCTCTTTCTGCACTTCTCTTGCTACTTTCAATACCTCTGTTGCTGCTTTCAGCAATTCTCTTGCCTCTTTCTGCACTTCTCTTGCTTGTTTCTGCACTTCTCTTGCGTCTTTCTACACCTCTGTTGTCTCTTTCTGCACCTCACTTGCTTTTTTCTGCACCCCTCTTCCCTCTTTTTGCACCCTTTTTTTCTCTTTCTTCACTCTCTTGCGTCTTTCTGCACCCCTGTTCACTCTTTTTGCACCTTTCCTGCCTCTTTCTGTACCTTTCTTGCCTCTTTGTGCACGTCTCCTACCTCTTTCTGCACCCCTCTTGCATTTTTTGCACCTCTGTTGGTTCTTTCTGCACTCCTCTTGCTTCTTTCTGCACCTCACTTGCCTCTCTCTGCCCTTCTCTTGGCTCTTTCTACACCTCTGTTGCTTCTTTCAGCAATTCTCTTGCCTCTTTCTGTACTTCTCTTGCTTGTTTCTGCACTTCTCTTGAGTCTTTCTGTAGCTCTGTTGCCTCTTTCTGCACCTCACTTGCTTCTTTCTGCACCCCTCTTGCCTCTTTCTGCACCCTTCTTCCCTCTTTCTGTACCTCTCTTGCCTATTTTTGCACCCTTGTTCCCTCTTTCTGCACCTTTTCTGCCTGTTTCTGCACCACTCATGCCTCTTTCTGTACTTGTCTTGCCTCTTTGTGCACCTCTCCTACTTTTTTATCCACCCCTCTTGCCTCTTTTTGCACCTTACTAGCCTCTTTCTATACTTCTCTTGCTTCTTTCTATACCTCTGTTGCTTCTTTCTGCACCCCTCTTGCCTCTTTCTGCACCCCTCTTTCTGCACCTCTCTTGCCTCTTTTTGCACCCCTCTTGCCTCTTTCTGCACTCCTCTTTCTGCACCTCTCTTGCCTCTTTTTGCACCCTTGTTCCCTCTTTCTGCTCCTTTCCTGCCTATTTCTGCACCTCTCTTGCTTCTTTCGGTACTTCTGTTGCACTTTCTGCACCTCACTTGCCTCTTTCTGCACTTCTCTTACTTCTTTCAACACCTCTGTTGCTTCTTTCTGCACTCCTCCTGCCTCTTTCTGTACTTGTCTTGCCTCATTCTGCACCTCTCCTACTTTTTCTGCACCCCTCTTGCCTCTTTTGTCACCTCTTTTGGTTCTTTCTGCACTGCTCTTGCGTCTTTCTGCACCCCTGTTCCCTCTTTCAGCACCTTTCCTGCCTGTTTCTGCACCTCTCTTGCCTCTTTCTGTACCTCTGTTGCTTCTTTCTGCACTTCTCTTGCTCTTTCTGCACCCTTCACGCCTCTTTCAGCACCATTGTTGCATATTTCTGGACTTCTCTTCCTTCTTTCTGCACCCCTCCTGCCTATTACTTTACTTGTCTTGCCTCTTTCTACACCTCTCCTGCTTTTTTCTGCACCCCTCTTCCCTCTTGTTGCACCTTTGTTGGTTCATTCTGCACTGCTCTTGCTTCATTCTGCACGTTACTTGCCTCTTTCTGCAATTCTCTTCCCTCTTTCTGCACTTCTCTTCCTTCTTTCTGTACCCCTCCTGTCTCTTTCTGTACCTTTCTTGCCTCTTTGTGCACCTCTCCTACCTCTTTCTGCACCCCTGGTGCCTCTTTTTGCATCTCTGTTGGTTCTTTCTGCACTGCTCTTGCTTCTTTCTGTACCTCACTTGCCTCTTTCTGCACTTCTCTTGCTTCTTTCTACACATCTGTTGCTTCTTTCAGCAATTCTCTTGCCTCTTTCTGCACTTCTCTTGCTTGTTTCTGCCCATCTCTTGCGTCTTTCTGCACCTCTGTTGCCTCTTTCTGCACCTCACTTGCTTCTTTCTGCACCCCTCTTGCCTCTTTTTGCACCCCTTTTTCTCTTTCTGCACTCTCTTGCATCTTTCTGCACCCGTTTGCTCTTTCTGCACCTTTCCTGCCTGTTTCTGCACCTCTCTTGCCTCTTTCTGTACCTCTGTTGCATCTTTCTGCACTTTTCTTGCTCTTTCTGCACCCTTCGCGCCTGTTTCAGCACCTCTGTTGCTTCTTTCTGCACTTCTCTTCCTTCTTTCTGCACCCGTCCTGCCTCTTTCTGTACTTGTCTTGCCTCTTTGTGCACCTCTCCTACTTTTTTCTACACCCCTTGCCTCTTTTTGCACCTCTGTTGGTTCTTTCTGCACTGCTCTTGCTTCTTTCTGCACATTACTTGCCTCTTTCTGCACTTCTCTTGCTTCTTTCAATGCCTCTGTTGCTTCTTTCAACAATTCTCTTGCCTCTTTCTGCATTTCTCTTCCATCTTTCTGAACCCCTCCTGCCTCTTTCTGTACCTTTCTTGCCTCTTTGTGCACCTCTCCTACCTCTTTCGGCAACCCTCTTGCCTCTTTCTGCATATCTCTTGCTTCTTTCTACACCTCTGTTGCTTCTTTCAGCAATTCTCTTGCCTCTTTCTGCACTTCTCTTGGTTCTTTATACACATCTGTTGCTTCTTTCAGCAATTCTCTTGCCTCTTTCTGCACTTCTCTTGCTTGTTTCTGCACTTCTCTTGCATCTTTCTGCACCTCTGTTGCCTCTTTCTGCACCTCTCTTGCTTCTTTCTGCACCCCTCTTGCCTCTTTCTGCACCCCTCTTCCCTCTTTTTGCACCTCTCTTGCCTCTTTTTGCACCTCTCTTGCCTCTTTTTGCACCCTTGTTCCCTCTTTCTGCACCTTTCCTGCCTGTTTCTGCACCTCTCTTGCCTCAATCTGTACCTCTGTTGCTTCTTTCTGCACTTCTCTTCCTCTTTCTGCACCATTTGCGCCTCTTTCAGCACCTCTGTTGCTTCTTTCTCCACTTCTCTTCCTTCTTTCTGCACCCCTCCTGCCACTTTCTGTACTTGTCTTGCCTCGTTCTGCACCTCTCCTACTTTTTTCTGCACCCCTCTTCCCTCTTGTTGCACCTCTGTTGGTTCTTTCTGCACTGCTCTTGCTTCATTCTGCACGTTACTTGCCTCTTTCTGCACTTCTGTTTCTTCTTTCTATGCCTCTGTTGCTTCTTTCAGCAATTCTCTTCCCTCTTTCTGCACTTCTCTTCCTTCTTTCTGTACCCCTCCTGCCTCTTTCTGTACCTTTCTTGCCTCTTTGTGCACCTCTCCTACCTCTTTCTGCACCCCTAGTGCCTATTTTTGCATCTCTTTTGCTTCTTTCTACACATCTGTTGCTTCTTTCAGCAATTCTCTTGCCTCTTTCTGCACTTCTCTTACTTGTTTCTGCCCATCTCTTGCGTCTTTCTGCACCTCTGTTGCCTCTTTCTGCACCTCACTTGCTTCTTTCTGCACCCCTCTTGCCTCTTTTTGCAGCCCTTTTTTCTCTTTCTGCACTCGCTTGCATCTTTCTGCACCCGTTTGCTCTTTCTGCACCTTTCCTGCCTGTTTCTGCACCTCTCTTGCCTCTTTCTGTACCTCTGTTGCTTCTTTCATGCTCTTCTCTTGCTCTTTCTGCACCCTTCGTGCCTGTTTCTGTACTTGTCTTGCCTCTTTGTGCACCTCTCCTACTTTTTTCTGCACCCCTTGCCTCTTTTTGCACCTCTGTTGGTTCTGTCTGCACTGCTCTTGCTTCTTTCAATGCCTCTGTTGCTTCTTTCAGCAATTCTCTTGCCTCTTTCTGCATTTCTCTTCCATCTTTCTGTACCCCTCCTGCCTCTTTCTGTACCTTTCTTGCCTCTTTGTGCACCTCTCCTACCTCTTTCGGCACCCCTCTAGCCTCTTTCTGCATATCTCTTGCTTCTTTCTACACCTCTGTTGCTTCTTTCAGCAATTCTCTTGCCTCTTTCTGCACTCCTCTTGCCTCTTTCTGCACTTCTCTTGGTTCTTTATACACCTCTGTTGCTTCTTTCAGCAATTCTCTTGCCTCTTTCTGCACTTCTCTTGCTTGTTTCTGCACTTCTCTTGCGTCTTTCTGCACCTCTGTTGCCTCTTTCTGCACCTCTCTTGCTTCTTTCTGCACCCATCTTGCCTCTTTCTGTACCCCTCTTCCCTCTTTTTGCACCTCTCTTGCCTCTTTTTGCACCCTTGTTACCTCTTTCTGCACCTTTCCTGCCTGTTTCTGCACCTCTCTTGCCTCTTTCTGTACCTCTGTTGCTTCTTTCTGCACTTCTCTTCCTCTTTCTGCACCATTCGCGCCTCTTTCAGCACCTCTGTTGCTTCTTTCTCCACTTCTCTTCCTTCTTTCTGCACCCCTCCTGCCACTTTCTGTACTTGTCTTGCCTCGTTCTGCACCTCTCTTACTTTTTCTGCACCCCTCTTGCCTTTTTTTGCACCTCTGTTGGTTCTTTCTGCACTGCTCTTGCGTCTTTCTGCACCCCTGTTCCCTCTTTCTGCACCTTTCCTGCCTGTTTCTGCATCTCTCTTGCTTCTTTCTGTACCTCTGTTGCTTCTTTCTGCACTTCTCTTGCTCTTTCTGCACTTCTCTTGGTTCTTTATACACCTCTGTTGGTTCTTTCTGCACTGCTCTTGCTTCTTTCTGCACCTTACTTGCCTCTTTCTGCACTTCTCTTGCTTCTTTCTATACCTCTGTTGCTTCTTTCAGCAATTCTCTTGCCTCTTTCTGCACTTCTCTTCCTTCTTTCTGTACCCCTCCAGATTCTTTCTGTACCTTTCTTGCCTCTTTGTGCACCTCTCTACCTCTTTCTGCACCCCTCTTGCCTCTTTTTGCACCTCTGTTGGTTCTTTCTGCACTGCTCCTGCTTCTTTCTGCATCTCACTTGCCTCTTTCTGCACTTCTCTTGCTTCTTTCTACACATCTGTTGCTTCTTTCAGCAATTCTCTTGCCTCGTTCTGCACTTCTCTTGTTTGTTTCTGCACTTCTCTTGCATCTTTCTGCACCTCAGTTGCCTCTTTTTGTACCTCAGTTGCTTCTTTCTGCACCCCTCTTGCCTCTTTCTGCACCCCTCTGCCCTCTTTCTGCACCTCTCTTGCCTCATTTTGCACCCTTGTTCCCTCTTTATGCACCTTTCCTACCTGTTTCTGCACCTCTCTTGCTTCTTTCTGTACCTCTGTTGCTTCTTTCTGCACTTCTCTTGCCTCTTTCTGTACCCTTCGCGCCTCTTTCAGCACCTCTGTTGCTTCTTTCTGCACTTCTCTTCCTTCTTTCTACACCCCTCCTGCCTCTTTTTGTACCTCTCTTGCCAATTTGTGCAGCTCTCCTACCTCTTTCTGCACCCCTCTTGCCTCTTTTTGCACCTCTGTTATTTCTTTCTGCACTACTCTTGCTTCTTTCTGCACCTCTTTTGTAAATTTCTGCATCCCTCATGCCTCTTTCTGTACCCCTCTTCCCTCGTCCCTATTTCTCCACCTCTCTTGCTCCTTTCTGCACTTCTCCTGCTTCTTTCTGCACTGCTCTTGCTTCTTTCTGCACCTCTCTTGCAAATTTCTGAATTCCTCTTACCTCTTTCTGTACCCCTGTTCCCTCTTTCTGCACTTCTGTTGCCTCTTTCTGCACCCCTCTTGCCTCTTTATGCACCTCTGTTGCTTCTTTCTGCACTTCTCTTGCTTCTTTTCATACCCCTCTTGCCTCTTTCTGTACCTCTGTTGGTTCTTTCTGCACCGCTCTTGCTTCTTTCTGCACCTCTGACTTAGAGGTAGTTTTAATCCCCCTACCCTATTATGTGCTAGGGCCTTACAGGGGAGGTCATGCCAATAACAGGGGTACCCCAACCCATAGTGTACCCTAGTGTATGTAGGTGTTTTCACTGTATTCTAAGTGTCTTTTAGCATAGCACTGGCTACGGGCCTGGTTAGTCAGAGTCAGTTACCACCAGTACCAGTCAGCAAAAAGGGGGCACAGGATGACTTTGCAACAAGGCCTCTTTCTGCACCTCTGTTGGTTCTTTCTGCATATCTCTTGCTTCTTTCTGCACCTTTCTTCGTCTTTCTGGACTTCTGTTGCCTCTTTCTGCATTTCTCTTGCTTCTTTCTGCACCTTTGTTCCTCTTTCTGCATATATCCTAGCTATGTAGACATAGTTAGAAATTAGCATTTAAAAAACCTTGGAATTCACTGAAAAAAACCACAGGTTTCAGGGACGTTATCATTAGAAATTAGCATTTAAAAAACCTTTGAAATTCACTGAAAAAACTATAGGTTTCAGGGACGTTATAGTGAGAAATCAGCATTTAAAAAACCTTTGAAATTCACTGAAAAAACCATAGGTTTCAGGGATGTTATAGCTAGAAATTAGCATATAAAAACCTTAGAAATTCACTGGAAAAACCACAGGTTTCAGGGACGTTATAGTTAGTTGGACATTTCAGTTGTACAAAACCAGAGAAATTCGGCCGTTATAGTTAGTTGAGATAACTATAATTCGCGCCCCCGCAATGCACTGCTGATGACGTCACACATTATATCACTCATGACATGGTCAGTGACATCACTGATGACATCACTGATGCCATCTCAAATGACATCACTGATGACATCACTGATGAAATCATCCATGTGATAATCTGATGCACCTCCTCACACCCTAATACATGGGTACTCGCAAACTTTCTCTCGGGGGCCAAATTTACAGTGTGGTTTGTGGCCGAGGGCCGCACTGGTGGGGGCGGAGTCAGTGGGGGAGGGGGAGGGGCTAGATAAAAAAAAAAAAACTTTGACCATAAGGTTGAACACAGGCCCCTGCAGCGGACGCCTTCGTCCACTGAGCCACCAGACCCGGCATACACACATCTCTCTCTCTCCCTCCCTCTCTCTATCTCTCCCTCCCTCTATCCCTCCCTCCCTCCCTCTCTCTATCTCGGTCTCCCTCCCTCTCTCTCTCCCTCTCTCTCTCTCTCTCTCCCCCTCTCTCTCCCTCCCTCTCTCCCTCCCTCTGTCTCCCTCTATCTCCCTCTGTCTCACTCACTCTGTCGGTCTCCCTCCCTCTCTCTGTCTCCCTCCCTCTCTTTGTCTCCCTCTCTCTCTCTCTCCCCCTCCCTCTCTCTCTCTCCCTTCCTCTCTCTCCCTCCCTCTGTCTCCCTCCCTCCCTCTGTCTGTCTCCCTCCCTCCCTCTGTCTGTCTCCCTCCCTCTGTCTCCCTCCCTCCCTCTGTCTCCCTCCCTCTGTCTGTTTCCCTCCCTCTGTCTGTCTCCCTCCGTCTGTCTGTCTCCCTCCCTCTGTCTGTCTCCCTCCCTCTGTCTGTCTCCCTCCCTCTGTTGCCCTCCCTCTGTCGCCCTCCTCCCTCTGTCGCTCTCCTCCCTCTGTCGCCCTCCTCCCTCTGTCGCCCTCTATCTGTCTCCCTCCCTCTGTCTTCCTCTCCGTCTCGCTGTCTCTGTCTGTCTCTGCCTCTATCTGTCTGCCCCTGTCCATGTCTCTGCCTCTGTCTGTCTGTCTCTATCTCTGTCTGTCTCTGCCTCTATCTGTCCCTGCCTCTATCTCTGTCTCTCTCTCTGTCTCTGTCTCCCTCCCTCTGTCTCCCTCTCCGTCTCTCTGTCTCTGTCTGTCTCTGCCTCTATTTGTCTGCCCCTGTCCCTGTCTCTATCTGTCTCTATCTGTCTCTGTTTGTCCCTGTCTGTCTCTATCTTTGTCTGTCTGTCTCTGTCTCTATCTCTGTCTGTCTCTGCCTCTCCCAGATACCTGCCTTCACGTTTGTGCAAGGCCTTTTGGGAGATAAGGTGTTCTGTTGCTGCGCATAGATTTCTCTTGGGCACTTGGTGAGCAGTGAGCTCAGAGGTGACCGGGACCTTTGCTATACTTGGCCTTGTCGGTGGTACCAAGAACTCTGAATGTACCTTTGCTATACTTGGCCTTGTCGGTGGTACCAAGAACTCTGAATGTTATTTATCAGTAGACTGATAAATAACATTCAGAGTTCTTGGTACCACCGACAAGGCCAAGTATAGCTAAGGTACATTCAAGGTCCCGTTCACCTCTGAGCTCACTTCTCACCAAGTGCCCAAGGAAAAATCTATGCAGAGCAACAGAAAGCCTTATCTCCCAACAGGAGTCAAGACGCTGAAAATAGAGTTGTTCCAGTACCTGTTTAACTAAATTCAACACAGTGACAGAAGACTGCCGGACTGTGACCCTCCTCTCACTTACTGGACTCCAACTTCTCCACTCTGTATCTCATCTAGTGCTCTCAAGTAACCGAAGTGAGACTCGTATTGCTTTGCAAAAATTCAAAATAACTAGATTTGGCCCATCCTATATCCTTTTTAGGTCTAATTCTCTCTGCAGTGGTTTAAAAGACTCCTTTACCTCACTACTTGTCTGCCCTGTAGCAACGCTTTTGCTTTTTATCCCTCTGACCTTCACCTCCTGTTCTTCTAACCTTCATTCACATTGAATATTTAAACTCTGATGTGTCACAAAACTGGTACGTGCTTTAATTGACCGATCTTGATAATCTTGCTTAATGCTAACATGTTGACTATTCGTCCCATTTTATCTCTACCTCTGAATTGGTTAGTTCCTGAAGACTTTTTACAGTATGTTACAACTTAATGTGCCCGTACGGAACTTGAATACCTTTTGCAGGCTTAGTAAGAGCTGTGTGTGCGCCCGGGCTGAGACAGCTTCCCGGGCGCGCACACACAGCCGCACCCGAGTACTTCTCGGGTCTTTAAAAGACCATTTACTTGTAAATGAGGCTTTGTTGTGTTTCGCCTCTTTTTAGCGCCCCTGCAGCTCCACTCTGACTATCACTGAAATCTCCCGGCCCCCATAGAGCAGAGTCTCTTGGAGTCCGCGCTGCTGCAACCGGCGGTGTTTGCTGACAGTCATTAAAAAAAAAAAAAAAAAACACACAAGTAGGATGTCTGCAAGGTCCGCGGGCCGCCAAGGAAGGCGTGCCGGGCCGCTGGTGGCCCGCGGGCCGTACTATGAGTACCCGTGCCCTAATATAACCTTTGATACACCCACTCTAAAATAGACTACCATTTTCGAAACCAAAGACACATCAATACCAGTTACTACATACCCACTCACTGATTCCTAAGTCTACACACACATCTACTCATTCACCCATACAGTCACTCCTACATGCAGTCACTCATCAATACAGCACTATCATATGCACTCATATACCTATACAGACACTCACACACCGCCACTCACCCACAGAGTTACTCACACACATAGTCAGTCATGCAAAGAATCAATTACACTCCCATTTACTCACCTATACAATTATTCACACACTACCTCACTTATTCATCCAGATACTAACACATACTTACTCTCTTATACAATCACTGACACAATCACACACTCATACATACAGCCACTCTCACAATCACTCACTCTCACATATAGTAATTTATATAGTCCAACATTCACATATACTGCCTTTCACATATGTAGTTACTCACACATGTACCAATGAGGCATCTAAACACTCACCAACACACCCATGCACACACTCACCCACCCATACATCCCTTCACAGATGCACTCTTGAACCCATACACCCAGTGAATCACCCACTCACACATCTATGCACAGAGTCACACACCCCCCCACCCACCCACACAGACACTCAGGCACCCATACAGATACTCAGACAACCAATCAATAACCCATTTAGAAACTCATGTAGCTACTCACCAACCCATGCAGCGGCTTACACACCAACTGACACACTGATACAGATATTCACACAGTTTAGTCACTAACCCATGCAGTCAGTAAGACACGTTTATTCACTCACTTATACAGTCAGTTACGCACCTACTAAATCATCCATTCAGACACTCATACACCCACTCATTCTTAAATACACCTTGGCACATATATATATAAATATATATATATAAAACATATTTAAACTTTACAGAAGCACACAGTCACTGGATGATGTCATCAGTGATGTCATTTGAGATGGCATCAGTGATGTCATCAGTGATGTCACTGACCATGTCATGAGTGATGTAATATGTGACGTCATCTGCAGTGCATTGCGGGGGCGTGAGTTATAGTTATCTCAACTAACTATAATGGCCGAATTTCTCTGGTTTTGTACAACTGAAATGTCCAACTACCTATAACGTCCCTGAAACCTGTGGTTTTTTCAGTGAATTTCTAAGGTTTTTTAAATGCTAATTACTAACTGTAACATCCCTGAAACCTATGGTATTTTCAGTGAATATATATATATATATATATATATATATATATATCCACCAAGTCACTGTACTCGGCAGTCCCCTATCCCACAGTGTCGGTGCCAGCTGACGGCGACAGCAGCCGTAATTTATTTTTCACAATCCTCGATTTATCGTCAAATGAAGAAGACAAGGAGTGGCACACCAGGAGGCTGCACAATAGGTTTATTGCGCACCAAAACCAAGACGACGCGTTTCAGCGTTTAGCCTTTTTCGAGTGATTTGGGTACAGCAAATTCCACTAGAAATACAGGTCAATGTTCATAGACATAGTCAACATACTTCACATATAAATATTTGTATGGATCGCGATCCAGAAATAAATACATGAGTGTAAATGACAATTTCACTTATGATGTTCTATGCATGTCATTCCTTTTTTAATACATTCACCAATTTCATATTGCGGCGTGTATTTACTTATAATATTTCAATAAAGTTAATTCAAAATTATACGACCAACAATAACAATTCAAATTCTGTTCTGAAGAAACACAAATCTGTTAAAAATGGCCACAATGCCACCAATCGATGTGCGCGATTAGTGTCGCATAGGAATAATGCAAATGTCAACTCAATATTTTTCAATAAACTTAATTCAAAATTCCACGACAAACTATAATCACTTCTAATTCATCCTGAATCCTTCAGATATATGATTCAAACAGATAAATAGATAAAATGTCATCAATCAATATATACAATCATTTCATTATGTAGAGAAATGTTCCAAGTGGTCGTAGTGAATACCCTTATGCTTATATTTGAAACAATCTTATGAAACATAATTTACGCTCGCAATAGTAATGGTTTTGTATTGGAATTCCTGGATCTTAATTAAATGCACAAAGTGCTGTTAGTATTCGGATTCATTTTGCACTTATTACATCAAAGATAGTCAAGAGCTATCGTACAATTTCCATATATATGTTTTTTATTTTTCATTATTATTTTTTCATATTTTTTTATATATTTGTGTTCAAGGGCGGCAGCTACCTAATTAGTTTAATGCCACAAAGGTAGCATGTAGTCAGTTCCGGTATTCTTTATTACATTATCTATTTTGTATTATTTTTACCAATCGAGAGTAATGTACTCATTTTACCGTCACATTCCATTTACCCACAATCCTGAGTTATGTACTGAGGAAAGATTCTTTTGCCTCTACCGTGGCTTACTTCGCCCGAACTGTGGAAGAAAAGCTGTGTGCTGGTGCATGTTGTGTAGGGGTGAATGGGATAAGGTGAATAAGCAAAGGTGAAAGTAGCTAGAAACCGGGTAGACCATCATAATCCACTTTTATGTTTAAAAAGATGGAAAACCCCTGCAGTGGGTCACATATGTGCGCCTATATTCTGCGTGACTGATACCGGTTATCCAGATCTGGGGGTATGCATTAGCTGGACAGCCCTAGTAAACTAGCATTAAAATTAATTAAGTGCTAAAGTGAATATACAGAATTAAATGAACTAAACAAATAAATAAGTAATGAACATGAGAGAAGGTCAGGATCAATGGCCTATGTGTGTTGCAAGTTCTTCCCCACTGTTCCTTCCATTGGGAGTTTTGGTGTTCAGGTCAATTATATATCTTGACTCAAGGACCCGGAGATATCTCTCCCTGTCCCCCCCTCGTATATGTGGTAGGATTCTATCCACCCCAAAGAATTGAAGGAGATTGCTGATAATTAAAATCCTGGTTAAATACAGCTCAAAGATGCTGGAGAATACGCACTTTGAGTGGTAACTTTGTGCTGCCGACGTACTGGAGACCACACAGGCACTCCAGTACGTAGACTGTAAATTCACTATTGCAGTTAATCACTTTCATAATGGACTTCATCAACCCTGCACCCATTGTGTATGTCTTGCGGCTCTTGCTGTTTCTGCAGGCCTTACACGAACTGCAGGTCGTAAATCCCTTAGTGGGTGTTAGCCACTGGGCTTGAGAGCAGTCTTGGGGGTAACTGTGTACTAGACGATCTTTCAAAGAGTTTGATCGTCTGTATGTAAATTTAGGCGATTTGCCTACATGTTTTCCTATGATGGGATCAGCCACCAAAAGGCTCCAATGGGCTTTCATAGCTTTTCTCAGATTCATGGCCCCCCTACTAAAGGTGGTAATCATTTTAGGGGGTTCATTAATGTTGGCGGTTGACCCATGATCTGTTCTAGATGGTAGATTGAACAGTAAGTCTCTCTGTGTTTTGTCTTTCACCTTATCTTTTGCTGTTTGTAACACTTTATTGCTGTAGCCCCTTTGCTTAAACCTGTGCTCCATTGTTCTTTGTTCAGCTAGGAAACCTTCATTGGTGCTGCAATTGCGACGAGCACGCAGCATTTCTCCATATGGTATACTGTGTACTAGTGGAGTTGGATGACTACTGGCCGCATGTAATATGGTATTACCAGCAGTTTCCTTTCTGAACAAACTAGTTGTTATGTTGCCTCCCACAATTCTTATACAAACATCCAAGAATTCACAATAGTCATGACTGATTTTATGAGTGAACTTTAGATTTAAATTGTTTACACCCAACTCTCGAATGAATTCCAAAGCTAGAGCTTGTGCTCCGTCCCAAATTAGAAACTGATCGTCGATATATCTGATCCAGATAGGTATGTGATCAGTATATCTTTAATTTCTTTCTGCCTAGACAATCTGTTCCTCCCACCAGCTTGGAACAAGTTCGCTAGGCTGGGGGCGAAACAAGTACCCATCGCGGTACCAGACTTTTGGCGATATACAGTTTTTTCAAAAAGAAAAATATTTTCTTCCAAACAGTAGAGCATCATTTCCTCTAACATTTTGTTATGCTCCCAAAGCGTGATGTGTCTGCTTTTTAAAAAGTACTTGCAAGCCTCAACTCCTTTCTTCTGTTCAATACATGTATATAGGGAGCATACATCAAGAGCTATCATTGCATAATTTTCTTCCCATTGCACATCATGGATTCTTCTTAAAAAGTCTGAACTGTCTTTGCAGTACGACCTTAAGTTGGTCACATATTTGGAAAGGAAAAAATCAAGAAAAATAGAGGTGCTGAGGCACTGCGACAATTAGCTGATCAAGCCTGCTATGAGGAGATCAATTGGGGAAGATACAAACTGTCCATCAAAGGATATCATGATCGTTTAAAAAATTGGCAACAAAAGGGACTATTGGATGATGAAGAATACAGTTTCCTTAAAACTGACAATCCACGTATCCCATGCTTGTATTTCCTCCCAAAAATTCAAAAAGCCCCCACTAATCCACCAGGGCATCCAATAGTCTCCTCAAATGGGGACTATTAGAAAACACCTCTATTTTTCTCTAGGCAGCGACTTGACTTGCACTGGATTGCGTTACTCCAGATTTAACAAACCACGCAGGGCTACGCAAAGTTGCCTTGCATTGCTTGGTAAATCTCATTCTAGGCTTTGTTTCACCCTGGGTCCCCTTGCGTGGCGCAAGCGCGGCGCCAAACTTTTGATAAATCTGGCCCTTAGTGTTTCAAGGATGTTATCTAGGGGAAGGTTCTTCTTACTGGTGGGCGTCACATGAGGCAGAGCTTAGTCTTGGTTCTATCTGCTTGCGCGGGAAGGGTACAACTTTATTAATGAGGACCATGACTAGGTAGAATAATGAAGATTACTAACAAGTAATCCAGGCAGTCTAAATCACAGTTGCACAATTATGCTAATTCCACGTACTTTACCCTGATGACAAATCATTTCCTTTTCTAGCTCCAGTGTCTCTTGCATAATCTAATTATTCAGTGCAGAATTCACGTCATTCTCCTGCAGAGCTCTCTCTAACTTGTTACCGTTTTGGACTTGAACCTAATTGAATCTATTGTGTTGAAACTACGTTCAGGGCACAGTTGGTTCACCATCCATTTATGCAACAACAGTAATTTGCTGTGACAGCTGCCCAACTCTACTCCTCATCTAACTCATACAGTGGCAATAGAACATTTTATACACTGGGCTAGTTAAGTTCAAAACAACACCTTTGAGACTATCACTGTTTTTTGGTGTGCACTCTCTGCTGCCAACCTTAATTTCTTCCTCCAGCTACTCCTTTTCTTAAGCTGTTGCACAGCCTTCGTACACGGCGATGTGCACACCATTTATATATGCTGATGAGCACATTTTGGTGCATTTCTATGTAGGTGGAGCATTTTAACCATTCCATCCTCACCACTGGTACACGGTGATGTGTGCATCTTTTCCATCTACAAATAAGAACCCTAAGATATGGTGTTATGTTTAGAGTCTGTAAATACAGTAGGTTTGGTATGTGTGGTTTCATTTTTACAGGTGCTCAACTTTAATAAATTTAATCAAATCCTTATATTTCCATGCATGGCTATTTTTCTGTTGTAACATGTAATCTGTGCTACAACCACCTCCGTTCTTAGACACTCCAGGAGAACCACCAATTCCGTGAAAGCAATGGTATGATGCTTTTGAAACTTATTTAGGTGCTACTGGTGCAACTAGATTCAGGCCTGAGAGGAGAACATTTTTATTGCTTCATTCCTTGAGATTTAAAGGAAGATCCAGGTTAAACATCTGCATGAGTTGTCAGGCCTAGATGATGAAGAGCTGGATGAGTTTCAAACTGTGGTAAAAAAATTAGTGAATAGACTTGATGTTCCTCCTAATTTGGTGGTCTCCAGGCATACATTTTTCAAAAGAACACAGAAAGCCACTGAAGATGTTGACACATATATTTCTGCCTTAGGAAAACGGGTGGCTGAATTTGAATTTGAACATTTCAGTGACCAGCTCATAAGGGATCAGTTCATATTCCAGTGTTCAGATGAGACTATTCGCCAGAAATTCTTATTATTAGGTAACCCGTCACTAAATAAAAGCATTAAAACAGCCAAGAGTATAGAGACTTCTTTTAAGTCGGAGAAGGAACTCGATGATAAGGCTATTGAGAAAGTTCATCCCGTCAGGTGTAGGGAAGATAAATATGTGCCAAAGAAAGCTTCCCAATCATTTGGCACAGGTCAATCTAATTCCTTCTTTAATCAGCCCAACATGTGTTTCAGGTGTGGAAATCCAAGTCACAAAAATGGCCGGAGACCTTGTCCAGCGAAAAATGTAACCTGTAGATTGTGCAATTTTGTCAAGGTTTGCCAACGTTTATAGCGTACAAAAGTTAAAGTATCAGCAGTGTCTGATGATATGGGAGATGTCCCTGATGATCTTGTCATTGAAATGCAATACATGGTGTTAGCTACTGGTCAAGATGAAGTAAAAAAGTGGGGACCTTTCTGATTGTATAGGTTCTTATGTTGATATTCTAGTTGAAGACAAAGGGGCATATTTACAATGCATGCGCATGTGCACTCGCAAGACGTACAAAGTAGTGTTTTTTTCAATGAAGAAGGACGCGAGAGGAGCAGGAAGGGGAGCGGCCAGGCAGGGGAGGTGACAGAAACGCAGGTAAGTGCCTTCTCTTATCATTTTTAAAGAATTTGGGAGAGGGGAGGGAGCGGCTAACTCCGCTCCGCCACGGGGGCAGAGTTTTGCCTACCGCTACGTTCGCAACGGAGCACGGAGTAGGCAAATCTCCACAAACTCCGCTGGCGGAGCGGAGTTACCCACCCAGGGTTAATATTGGGCACATCCCAGGAGGAAAAAATGGGTGTGCAGATTACCTGTTTTGCTTCCCTATTGAAACAAGCTCTTTAGACACAGAAGTCTATGAGCAAGTGGATGAAAGTTGCTTGGTAGCCTCAATTGAACTAGGTGAGGTGGGCCCCTTTTCTGAACTTGAGTGGAAGTCCGCCACACATGATGCTGTTTTAAGCGTGGTGTCCAAGTGTATCAGGGAAGGGTGGCCTAAGGAGAAGATGCTTGAGCTAAGTATTCAACCATTCTGTAAGGTAGCTGAAGAACTATCCTTAGAGGATGGGTTAGTTACAAGATTAGACAAACTTGTTCCTCCAGAAAACATCAGACTTCTAATTCTGGAACTAGCTCATGAGGGGCATTTAGGGGCTACTTTCACGAAGCATAGGGTGTGGACAACATTCTGGTGGCCACAGATGGACAAAGAAATTGACATGTTAGTCAAAGAATGTGTTGTGTGTTCAACCTGCGATAAAGCGTTGAAAACTATTTCTCTACTTTTAGTCACAATTAAACTACTTGCAGCACCATGGTTAAAGATTGGTATTTATTTGATGGGTCTATTTAACTCACTTCCGTGTCACTCGAGATTTGCCTTAGTCCTCATAGATTACTACACAAAATGGTCTGAGGTAAGATTGATTGGGGAGCCGGATGCCAAAACTGTTATAAACTTTCTTAAGGATGTGTGCGTTAGCGAGGGGTTGCCGGAGTATATAGTTTCAGATAACGGTGTACATTTTGTTTCTTCTAAGATACAGGAATTTCTTAAATCCAGCAGCATTGAGCACCTTAAAAGCTCATTGTATCACCCCCAAACTAATGGGCTTATAGAGCGCTTCAACAGAGTGGTTAGAGAGTGTGTGAGTTGGGCTTTACAGAACCATGTTGTGGTTTTATAGGACCGCACCTCAGTCTTCTACCCTGGTTTCTCCTTTCGAACTTCTGAGGGCTAGGAAACCAGCTACTAATTTCAGGCCTGCGTGGATGTCTAAATGGTTGAAACAGAAGATGGATGTGGATAACTTGGATGGACTTGTAAGGAAGAATGTGTTTCTTGCTCAACAAAAACAAAAGATCTATTATGACATGAAAAAAAGAGTTTCTGACAAACATTGAGTGTTGGAGACTATTGTGCTTATTTACAAGCCCCTTGCTGCACATATGTGCCACCAGAGTGTCACTTTTGTGACCCTCCAGAGGCTCAGTGTGCAGACCTATATCTAAGAGGCCACAAAAAGCCACTTTGCATGGCTTTTCATGGCCTTGTACATATGTAGTAAGGCAAAGCAGCTCAAGTCGCTGCCTTGCCTTACTCTGCATCAGAGAAGCATTCCATGGGTCTTGTGGTGGGTGTCCCCCTGCAACATCTATGGACTTTAGCGTTGCCCCAGATTTACAATATCTCATAAACTTGGGGCAGTGCCAAAACCTTGCGCCTCCCTAGAGCAGGCGTAACAAGGAGAAATGTTTTGCAGCACATATAGAATGAGGAAAAGGCCTCCCGTGATTGTTTTTGTGCAGGAAGGTGTCCCTTCCTGCACAAAAACAATCATGCCAACACCACAGAGACCCTTGCACCATGGTGCAAGGGTGCCTGCGTTGGCACATGGTAGCAATTGGGTGCCGGAGCTGGCTGGAAGGACAGGAATGCCCTGTATCTTGTACATACGGTGCATTCCTGCCATTTTTAATTAGCGTATGGCAGTGCAGCAAAATTACTTCAGCACTGCCCATCGCAAATTCTTTGTAGATAAGCCCCTATGTGAGCATAAAGTAATGTATGCATGTCAGAAAAGGAATCCAAAGTTTTCTACACCATTTATGGTTGAAAAGGTATGTGGCAAGGCCGTTCGTGTTAAAGGTGGCCATTGGTGGAATGGTTCTAAAATTGTAAAGGTTTCTCTCCAACTATGCAGTACTCACCCAGATGTAGGCCATAATATTAATGCTAATCAAATGCAAACACAGAAAAGCTGTGGACATGATGGCTCTCAAAGGTTCCTCAATGGTTCTCTACCTTTACAGAGGAGAATTCAACAACATAGAGTGCCGTTCCGGTATAGATGATACCATTCCACTCAGTAATTGATGATATGTATTAGTTACATTTTGCACCACAGTTATGTTTTACTTTTGTACTAATTATATAGATTGTATTATTTTTATATCTCTTAGTACAAATTGTTTATGGTAGGTTTATAATTATTTTGCATGTTATGATGAATAATGTATTGATTTAATTAATTTGGCTTTAGAATTTTCTTTATATTGACCTGCTTGTGTAGCTCTCATCTGTTTTGTTTGAAGAGAAGAACTAATGTAGTGTTCTGGACTTCACACCAGCTTGTGATGCTGTGTGTGTGTCCTGACGCTCTATGTGGAATGCTGGTGTTGAGTCAGGATTCTAATAGAGACGGCTGAACTGGCACTTCGCCGGAGATCCTGTGGTCAGCTGTCGATGTTCCCAGCTGCCAGGGGTTGGTTTCAATTATGAAATAAACTTACTTGATAGACATAGTTGTGTCACAGCGTGTATTTTACCACACATGCCCATTTAGCTAGCTACACTAGTGAGCCGCGGCAGTGATACCCTATCATTGATTAGAATCCATTTATAAAGTCTTACATAAGCTATTTTTAAATGTTTTTATTCTTGCCACTTCTTATCTACAACTACCATATTCCAATTGCTGTACTCTACATTCCTTCTAGTAATATCTGGTAATGCATTCTTTTTCATCATTTGGTTCAAAAAACAATTAGAAAGATAGACTAGAAAAATAAGTCAAGGGGAAGGTGACCTGAGATGGTGAAAGGAGTAAGGTTATTTGGACTATGTTTGATGGTATCAGGCACGCTTCTCACAAATCTTTTCAAGTCCTAGAGTAAACAGTGAATTCAGAGCCCTCTGGACGCTTCATACATATTTGCTAGGTGTGGTTTCTAAGCAGGTGATAACAACACCTAGCATGTTCTCATATCCACTCCCCCTTGATGCCTCTGATTGCTTTGCCAGTTTGTTCCCTTGTGTTTCCCCGTATTTGTTTCTGGTCATCTGTCAATTTACTTTTCTGTGGTCTGTCCCTGTGTTTACTTCCTGATTCATTTTGTATTTGCTGTTTTCTGTTCCCCTGCCACCTGCTCGACTCCGCTGTTTTCTCCCTCCCGTCAGCCCTGCCCATCGCCTACAAGTGACCCTTCTACCTCCCAGGACCTACTTAATGGAGGTTCCAGCGCTACCGTATTGAGCAGGTCCTCATGTCCACTCCCCCTTGCTGCACTAATTGCTTTGCCAGTTTGCTCCCTTGTGTTTCCTTGTATTTACTTCTAGTCAACTGTCTTTTTATTTTTGCGAGGTCTGTTCCTGTGTTTACTGCCTGTTTCATTTTGTTTTTGCTGTTGTCTGCTCCCCACTTCCCACTTGATTCCCACCATTTTCTCCCTCCTGCCTCCTGCCAGCCCTGCTCACTGCGCTCCCAGTGACCCGCTCCCTCCCAGGACTTACTTAATGGAGGTCGCAGCATGACTGTGCAGTGGGCGGCTCAGCGGGCGGGCCACCGGTGCACCATAGGCAGCCCAAAGGCAAGCCCGTCTGCGCTCGTCCACGCCTGGACTGCGCCCAGTGCGAGCTACCCACAGATACTCAGGTGCAAAGCTCTGAGCCCCGGAACCCAGATGCTGCAACAACAATGGCTGCACCACATCTCCTTGATCAACAGTTGGACCTTTCACCTGCTGCCACTGCCTCTTCACCTGCAACCAGGACCTTCTGACCTCACAGAAACCCTCACCATCCACGACCATCCGGGAACTACTCCACTGCCTCCTGCTCAATGCCTGAATACTCTGCAAACACGCCACTGAAATCTAGCACACCATCACCACCCCACCACCTACTTGATCTTCATCACAGAGACCTGGCTCAACCCCTCCTCCACCCCTGACATTGGCACCACAACACCCAGTGATTACAAGATGATACACAGGGACCGCACCAATAAACATGGAGGAGGCATTGTCACCATCCACGAAAAAAACATCTGTTGCACCACCACCGAAGAAAACAGCACACGATCATGGAACACCTCAACTTCCACCTCCAAACCGATGGCAGAATGACCATCAGAGGCACCCTCACCTACAGACCCCAAGACCTCGCCCCAGCTTCTGCGACACCATCCCTGAATTCATCGTCCCACTAGCCATTGACCTCAAGCACTACATCTTCTGCAATGACCTCAACTTCCACCTCGATGACCTAAAAGACGCTAACTCCGCCAACCTTCTGGAAAGCATGAGCAACATCAGCCTCACCCAATTTGTCACCAACCCAACACACAGCGCAGGACACATGCTTCCACGCCAAATCTCTCCAGAAGGCCATCAACAATCAGCTCACAGAACACCTGGAGAGAAACAACCTGCTGGATGCCTCCCAATCCGGTTTCCACACCAACCACAGCACCAAGTCCGCCCTAATCACTTCCACAAACAACATCAGCCCCCTCCTTGACTGGGGTGAAACAGCCGCCTGATCCTCCTCAACCTCTCAACAGCATTCGATACTGTATCCCACCACACACTCATCAAGAGACTCCACCACATCGGGATCCAGGGAGACGTCCTCAAATGGATGGCATACTTCCTCACAGGATGAACCCAGAGAATCCGCTTACCACCCTTTACCTCAGAACCAAAGAGAACCATCTGCAGCATCCCTCAAGGTTCATCCTGCAGCCCCACACTGCTTAACACTCACATGATGCCCCAGGTGGACATCATCAGAACCCATGGCCTCAATGTCATATCCTACATAGATGTCACCCAGCTCATCCTCTTGCTCTCAGAAGATCCCTCCACCACTAGGACCAACTCCCACAACTGCATGATGAGTGTCACTGACTGGATGAAGACCAACTGGCTGAAGCTCAACACGGACAAGGCAGAAGTGCTAATCTTTGGGAACAACACCTCCCTGTGGAACAACACCTCCCTGTGGAACAACACTTGGTGACTCTCCAAACTCGGACTGACACCGACAGACCACGCCCACAACCTTGACATCATCCTGGACAGTAAACTCACCATGAAACACCAGATAAATACTGTCTCCTCTGCCTTGTTTCACACCCTCCGCATGCTCTGAAAGATCTTCGGATAGCTCCCCGTCAGCACTAGCAAATCCGTCACTCAAGCGCTGGTCACCAGCCGGCTAGACTACGGCAATGCTCTATACACAGGAATCACCACCCAACTCCTCAAGAGACACCAGATGATACAGAACTCAGCTGCCAGACTCATCCTCAACCTCCCCAAATGTACCCACATCACCCCTCACCTCAGGAACCTACACTGACTCCCCATCCAGAAAAGATGCTAATTCAATATGCTGACACATGCCTACAAGGCCCTCCATTACCAAGGAACAGTATATATCAACCACCACCTGAACTTCCACCAACCCTCCAACCTGCACTCCACCTCCCGCACCCTTGTATACACTACCTGCATCCACCGAAGCTACAGTCGAGGATGATCCTTCTCCTACCTGACCGCCAAGTCCTGGAAAGACCTTCCACTTCACCTCTAAACATCATCCTCTCTCCGGGAGTTCAGAAAGTGACTCCAGACCTGGCTCTTTGACTAATCCGAGCAAGAACCTAGCACTTGGACACCCTGGTGGGTGATTAGCCATGCTCCACAAATCCGAATTGATTACAAATGAGAATGTACTCCAGCGGAAAGAGGAAACATGGCACCTGGCACAATCTAATGGTGTGTCCATACAAGCTCTTCATTGCTGGTTGGTACAGGGAAAAACCTCTGAAGTAGTGTGGTGATCTATAACTCCTGTGTTCGTTCTGGACCATCAGAATTCTCTCTACAAGTATTCTGCCTTGCACAACAATTCACCACGAGTCTTGACCAAAGAACGATCATACATGATCTTCTTTTATAGTCAGAGGATTTTTGCCACAAAATTTTGCTTATGTTTCCACCATATAGGATGCATGGAAAAATGTTGGACCACTTCTGCTCCAATACAAATCAGGGAGTGAAGATCAGTAAATTGGATGTGGTTTAAGTAAACTTCCCTTTATAACAGCTGCCTATTTTATGGTATATAAGTCCATAGTCAAACTGAGAATATTTATTTAGAGCAAGAACTTGCACTATAGTTGAATTTGGGTGATATTCAAAGTGAGCTTCATTCATTTTTGAGAGCAACAACCTGTGCTAGGGTTGAATGAGGGCATTCAATAAAGACTCCTGTTCACATGGAATTACTACCAAAAGATGGAAGACACCATGAATCCCCAAAGTTTCTTTGTGCCAGAAAATAATGCCATTTTCAGTTGAAACTGGAAGCACAAGTCCTCCCAACCATCCTTCTTTCCAGGCTTCTGCTTTGACACAGTTCCAACAAGACTAAAAGGGAAGGAGAAGCACAAATGATGCACCACATGAAGAACATGGACATTTGCTGCAAGCTCCAGGATGAAGCCTTGGGACGATATCCTGCTTCTGTTGCATAAATTCCATAAATGACCTCTTCTCTAATGGAAGTCTAAAATGTTATTCAACACTGCAACCCCATAGCTAAAGGCAAAGATTGAGTCTCTCAAGGCACCCAAGAAGTGTCTGACTTCACAAGGGAAACCACAAATGCAGAGTGAATACCAGACTATGGGCCAACATCAGCCAATGGCTATTGGACTCACACAGTTGTTAACAGTGTATAGACAAATCTAACGTTCTTTGACTCTTGATGTACTTTTAATTATTTTCCAGGCGACCAAGGTGTATTATCTGATTGGTAAAAAGGAACTGACCATCGATGTTTGCCAGCAAAAAACTGTGACGCCTGTGCCTCACCTAGAAATCTAATTGGCTCATCTCTACTTTTGTGACTGGCTTCATTTTGTCTGTGTATAGGTTACACAATAGAATATAAGGAAAGCAATGAGATTGAAAGTCATATTAACAGACAAATGGTAATATTTAGATAAATTAATGTAAAATGTTATTATTTTACCTAAAGACTGCCACACACAATAGATTCATCAAAGAAAAATGTCCTAAAGGCAAATAATATTAATACTGATATTGCCCAGGGTTTGTTTCAATTACCTGTCTATCGGAAGGTGGTCAATATCTTGGTTATAAATTAGTTGATGTAGGGGATCAGTGGTCAGTGGGAAGATTGCCGCCTATTCCCAATGCGCTCGAACTGGAGAGCATCGTCTGAAATCTACCATAATTAAAGGAGAGCGGCTGAAAAGAAAACAACCTCACAACTTCTGAATAGTGCGCAAGAACGCAACAGTTGAAACCCCAAGTTGAAAGTGTCTGTGATTGTCGAAAAAGTGATACACTGTGTCTGAGACAAAATGGCATTGTTGGACTAAAACAAGCCTCACAGCCCCTGCATTACAATCCTACCACGTACACCGCTGTAATTCTGCATAAAGCAATTTCTCCTAACAACTGCAGAATATCAACTAGATTGAGGCCAATCGTCAGACGGGGTGTGAAGAAGGAAGGAACCCGACTTTGGTTTGATATGCGGAAAGAAATATAAGCTAACCAAGCTGCTCTGTTTTTGCCAGCAAAGCCCTGATATCAGGGCTGGCCCTAAATTGGATTGGCCGGGACTGCACCCTAGGCGGACAGAAGGTTTGCTTTTTGTTATGTGATTGGGGGGGGGGTCATTGCAGTGTGACAGCAGGAAGCGTGGGGAAGATGGGAGGAGAGCAGGGGGGGTTATGGGTGCTAACAATTATGCTAAGGTGCATTTAGGGCTGATTACAAAGTCTTTAACGGACCCGATTGACACCAAGTGGAATGAACAAGCTACTGTTTGCATGGCATTAAGTCAGGCCGCTCACTGCTGAGCCCCTCAGAATATTGGTGCCCCGGGCCTGGACCCAGCGCACCCATGCAGGCCCTGCCTGATATAGATTGTTTGCTGACACCCTTCAATATACCAGCGCTCAGCTTACGTTAGCCTTTTACCGGAGCATTTTACCAGCACAGCTTGTGCATGTTGGACTATCTGTCTTCCGTCTCCGCCCAGATCGTCGCCCCCCATTTTCCCGCTTGCAACCTGCTTGTGATCATGAGGTTTTTCTCTCATACCGAGGCCTCTCTCTCCCCGCAATGGCCGGTGGCGAAGAGAGAAATACAAATCCGTCTAAGATGCAGTTTCTGAATTCAGTGATGTGAGTAAGCTAAATCTCTCTTTTTTAAATTTTTATTGAGCAGAGCATTGAGAACATTGATATAGTATATAAACAAACATTTACAGAAGTCAAAAAAGGGTTAAAAATGATTTAAAATCAATTCATTCATCTACAACCGATGACAGATAAAAGCAGAGAAGCCGTTTTATGCAAAGCTATCATACATAGCTACCTAGCTGTTTAAAAATCAGAAGAGAGAAAGTACAGTTAAGGTACGAAATGATTCTAAAGTGCCACAGTTCTAAAGTGCAAGTGCGAAAGTGCCAAACTGCTAGGCTAAAGAGGTAAAATGATCCGGAAAATTACCTCCAAACTTTTAAGAAAATACTCCTTATTCTACCAAACATTTTAAAAAAGTAGTACAACACCTCAACTTCTTTTTTAGGGTAGTGCTACGCATCCATCTGGTTTTCCAAATTACCTAAACATTTCCAGTTTTCACTAAACTTCTTGGAGGCTCCCACACGGCATGCGTAGGCTTCTTCAAAAGCCTGCGCCCGTTTCATTTTATTAAACCATTTATCATAAGTGGGGACTTCCCTAGATCTCCAATTCTGGAGAATTAAGGAGCGGGCTACCAAGGAGGCAATAGAAAGAAAAATGTCCTCAGCTTTCCTCAAATTCGTCCTGTCTTTACAAATTCCAAACAGGGCCACCTCGGACAATATCCTCTTTTTGAATGCCCTATTTAGAGCCGAGAAGATCTCCCCCCAAAAAGACCCCAATCTAGGACATGTAAAAAAAATATGTAGCCAGCCCCCTTCCCCATCCGCCTGGCATCAAAAGCATCTATTTTCGACTTCCGGGTACCTTATATTAAGTGCTTTCGGAGTGAAATATGCCAACCATCGGGATAAGAAGGCCATTCTTTTAAAATTGGCTGCTCTCAGAGCCTTACTCCCTCGCCAACATATAGCTTCCCATTCATTACAGGAAAAGGTACATTGCGTTTCATGGGTCACCCTTTCCAAGTGGTTCTCTATCAATAGGAGTTGGCCCTGATTACGTAGCAGACGATACCAGTTCCCTACTCCGCTTAGCTTTGCCCCGAAAAGGGCTGTCACAAGTTTATTCGGCGTGTCAAAGGAAAAATTCTGTTTTTTTAGAAAATGGAAAATTTGTAAATACTCAAAAAAAGCTGGCCTCCTCTGATCTCTACTCCTCAATAACACCTCCTGCCACGTAATTACCCTATTCTGAATTAAAAAATATCTGAGCTTTCCTAACCCACAACCCTCCCAATTTTTCAAGTGGCATGATTGAATTTGGAGGTCGAGGTTCTTACATTCCCTCAATTTTAAGTAATGAAACCCAGAGGAGCCTGTCACCTTAAAAAAAGATTGAAGTCTGGTAGAGTAAACCTTCATCATCTTATATCTTGTTTTTTTCGGAAGTTTGGAGGTTTTTAAAAATATCGGGATCTGAGAACCGGCTTCCTGCACCATTTTTTCCACAAAGAAATTGTCTTTTAACCCGTTAGAAACCAATAAACAAGCTAATAAGTCTAAGAAAGCTGCCTCGTAATAAGTTCGTATATGTGGTAAAGCCAGCCCTCCCTGTTCAATAGTTAATTGTAATGATAAAAGCTTGACCCTTGGTACATTTTTCCCCCAGACAAACTGTCTGATCATAATTTCCAGCTCTTTAAAAAAGTCCATATTAATTTTAATGGGTATATTAATAAAAAGAAAAATGAGTAACGGAAGTATGGACATCTTAATAAGAGATACACGTCCCACCAAAGTCAGAGGGAGTAAAAGCCACTGCTCTAGCAGCTTCTTGATTTTACCTAACATTCTTACATAGTTCAGATTATATATCTGTTGGAATTGGTTAGTAACATAAATCCCCAAATATCTTATAGGGTCAGGCTTAGCAGCTTACGACTTGAGGTTGGCAGGGAGAAAGTTTATGTCAGTATTCAAAACGAGAACTTCTGTTTTATTTTGATTTATTTTATAGCCCCCAATTAACTCAAATTTACTAAATTCCCTGATCACTACTTCCAAATTCTGACTATTGGGTTTCAAATATAAAATAATATCGTCCGCAAAAAGCTTTAATTTGGCCATACCCAAAATTGGAGCATTAATAGCTGCATTGTTTCGCATTCTAATGGCTAAAGGTTCTATAAAAAAAGGTAAAGAGCAAAGGGGAAAGCGGACATCCTTGTCTTGTCCCCCGGTTAATTTTGACTGTACCAGCTCGTTTAGCATTTATTACCACCTGAGCCTGTGCCCCCTGGTAAATATTTCGCAGCATTAAAATAACCTGAGAAGGATTACCGAATCTACCGAGGGCAATAAATAAAGTGTTCCAATTCACCAGGTCGAAAGCTTTTTCCGCATCAACCATCATAATACAGGCCAGGATTGAGTTAGTATTGCAATAATCCAACGCTTGTATTAGAAATTCAGTATTTGCTGCCATAGATCTTCCAGCTATAAAGCAGGCCTGATCTTTATGAATTATTTCCTGTGCAGCAGATAAAAAACGCTGCACCCAAACCTTCATTAAAATCTTATAATCTGCATTGAGGAGGCTAATGGGCCTATAGGAATTAACATCGTTTGGGTTCTTATCCTTTTTTACGAAGCAGATAACAATTGCCTCTTTAAAAAACGAGGGGACCTGGCCTCCATTTTTAATATAATTAAAGAGTTTTTTCAGAGGTGGAATCAATTCTTCTAAGAAAACCTTATAAAATTCTATAGGGAACCCATCCTCCCCACACGCCTTGGCTCCGGCTGTAGATTTTATGGCCGCCGAGATCTCAGAGCTCTCTAGATCTGATTTTAACAGGTCTATCAAAGAATCAGATAGTCTAGGGAAGTTTACATTATCGAAGTATTCCTGTATAGTATCTTCCCCCGCCAAATATTCCGTGGTGTAGAGCTGCCAGAAATGTTCTAAAAAAATCTGTGGAATCTCGTCCCTGTTTGTTACTTCTACTCTGGTCTTGGGGTTGATCACCTTCGAGACTATCGCCGCTTCTTGTCTAGTTTTTGTAGAGCTGGCTAGCAGTTTACCAATCATCTGACTATTTTCATAAACCTTTTGTTGATAGAATTGAGAACTACTTATCTCTTCTAAAACAAAGACGTCTCTCAGGGCTTTTCTAACACTTTCCAACTGATGTGGACGTGAAAGGATCCTCTGAACCTGTGCCCTTTCCACAGCCCCCTGCAGTTCAGCTATTTTAGCCCGTCGAGCTCTTGACTGGGCGGCCGAAAAGGAAATAATCTGTCCTCGAGCTGCTGCCTTAAACCCCCCCCACACCGCAAAGGGTTCCGCCATCTCCTCATTAATCTTAAAGTACTCCGAAATCCATATTCTAAAGCCCTCAACCCATTCTTGGTCTTGGAGAAGGAGGCGATCCATCTGCCACCTGGAACGCTCCCCTCTCACTTCACCAAGTTCGAGTTCAAGCCTAACATATGAATGATCAGAGAAGGGGTTGGTCCCAATATCTGCCTTTAAGGTATGAAGGGATCTCGATGTTAAGAAAAAGTCGATTCGGGATGCTGTCTGGTAACGGCGAGAATGACATGTGTAGCTATTTTTGACAGCATTGGCTTTCCGCCAGGGATCTATTAGTTGGTAGTCATGTCTGATAACCTCAAAGATTCTTTTAGTATTTGGTTTCAATTGCTTTTTATTTTTATTTGAGGTATCCTTCTTTAGATCCTGTATATAGTTAAAATCTCCCCCAATAATAATCTGACCAGGGACACCCCTTAACAGCTCATTGATCTTAACCAGCCCGAGACGTCGTCCGTAACCGGGCCATAATAGTTTACAAAATTTAGAATCCTCCCCTTCAGTTTCGCCACTACCCATAGCCATCTCCCCTGGGGATCCCTACAAACTTGTTCAAATTCCCACGGCAAATTTCTGGAAAAATAGATAGCAACCCCTCTCATAGCTAGCCCAGCTGACGCAAAAAAAGTGTCCGAAAATACCCTCGGTAAATACAGCTTAGGAGAATTAGACTTTAGATGTGTCTCCTGAAAAAACAAGACATGGGGTTTAAAAGAGGCAAGCCACCTAATAAGCCCACCATATTTTTGTTTGTTAAGCATTCCATTTGCATTGACGGACAAAATACTACAATTACTAGCGATTTCTATTTCTTGAATAAGCTTGTTGTTTACTTGGATACAAACTCCTGTTTTCTCCACTCTTTGTTCCTTTTGCTGCTGCTCTTTTTACTGCTGATGGTCCCCCCAACAGACCCCACCACCCTCCCCAGAAAAGGAAAAACCCTCCAAACAGAAATGTGAAAAACCCCACTAGCCACGCTAGCCACATTCCAGCCCTCCCTACTGACCTAATGGGTGTCATGGAACAACACCCTAGGTGACCCTGCTACCCCCAGCAAAAGAGGAAGGAAGAAAAAAAAAAAGAAGCCTGAACTTTCTTTTAAACAAAATCATTTTCAACTTCCAGAAGAGATTTCTTTCAATAAGCTCTGGGCATCTTCCAAATTTGAAAAAAGATGAAACTTCCCCTTAACCAAAACACGGAGCTTCGATTGTTGCGCTATTGAGGCTTGGGCACCCTGAGCTTTAACCCCTTGACCGTGATGCAGCGCGTACAATAAAAACTATCCTCCTCCCAGGTTACTTATAGGTCATCCAGGGGCAAACTATATTTCTCATATCCACATGACGATGGGGCCCATAAACATCGCCTAAACACACACACACACTCCTGGATTTCCTTTTACACCTTTATGAATTTCTGTACTCCTAGGAGAAGCATGAGAACTAAATGGAGAACACCATTTTGTGTACCGCTGGAAGAGCAAGGATATCTATTTACCTTTATTTGTCACTTTCTTTTAGTTATTTCTTAAGATATTCCTGCTCATTGTTTTGTCGATGAATCATTCATTTAAGAAATTAGTTCATAGTGATTAAGACCAGCTGAATCACAATCAACCAATTACTCATGTCACAATCATTTAGGAAAATAACCACTGAGTCATTTTGGTTTTTAAAGAATCTTAAATTTTATATAATTTTAAAAGCATGAAAAGATTTAATACTTTATTCAATTATTCATTTTAAATTCACAATTTTATTAAGCATAATCAATTTATTGCAGAAAGGAAATTTTGTCATGAAGCCAAAAACCTTAGTTACCTGCCTAGCTTCCTAATTTAGCCTAATGATTTCTAACCTAACTTTGGGATTAGAAATAGCCTGATTCTCATACTCAACTGTAAAGTTAAGACCGCAACAGCAACTTCAGCTCGTCAGCATCAGCTACCTGCAACCCGTCTCCTCTACTGCAACCACGACTCTCGAACTGCAACTGACTGTGACTGCAACTCTCTGGAACTTCCCTGGAACTACTGCAACTGGAACTGACCCCTCCCACTAAGAGTAGGCCCTCTTATACCCCAATTCTAACTTTGCTAACTAACTGTTGCAACATTAATATCACGCTTTTCTTTCATTGGTCCATGCATGTCAGCTTATTCATTCTTTAATCAAGTTCTCTTGGATTCAAGGGTCCTTGGATCATTTCCTTTCCCATACGCTTAAACATTTCCATCCGATTCGATCAGTCCATTTGTATCTTCTTTTGACACATTCAAGAACTCCGCAGTCATTGTCCTTTCTCTTGGGCTCCTTTCCCACGGACTCTCTCCTGATCATCACGGCACACTATCAGTTCAATTAGGTCACACCAGCCTTGACCATTTCTTGCATCCTAGCCTCTCAGAGACATCACGAGGCTCCAGATTTCTTCAATCTCATCCCGTACCACGTGTCCCCTTGCGCCTGCGCACATCTTCCCACTGGCGGCCATTTTATCTCGCCACTCGGTTCTACTTTAGAAGCACTAATTTGAGGCAAATAAAACATAATTAAAATAGAGAAAAATATCCCTTTCGTTTCCCTCCCGTCTACGTACCCCAATTAGTTGTTACCTAGCAAAAAGCGACATTTAAGCTGCTCCTTACTTACCATCACTATTGTTTTTGCAACGACACATTTTATTTCTATGAAGCACAAACATGCATTTATTTTATTTAGTACGCTTTTTATTCTTACATTATGATTAGACACACGGACATTCATTAGTAGATTATTTGGCACGTACATTAGCATATTACCATTCCCACATATACAATGTTGATTAATACATTTAAACGAACATTTTTAATTAATTAATTATATTTTTTGTTAGGGGTTAATTTTTTTATTTTTACTGCTCCATCAATCCCCCTTTGGTGATTTTTAAATCACCACATAAAACCAAGTCATACTTCTTTTCAGGCAGCATGTCTTTCATCCTTTACTTTCTGTTATTCATATCTCTGTCTCTTCTTCATCTTGCCTTTTAGTCTCTTTATACATGCTTTCTTTCATTTTCTCCAACTCAATTTCACCCATTTCTCTCTCTCTTTCTCTCATTATTCTGTTATTTCTTCTTATCTTATTCTGTCTTACTTTTCTCTTTATACATGTTATTACTATTTTCAATGTCATGGCTAACAATATCACTATAGTTGCTACTATTATAACTTTCCCTATTACTAGTTTACTCATCCTAGTTAACCAATTTGCTACTGAGGAAAACCCTCTACCAAGTTTTCCCAAAACACTTTCAACCTCCAGTGGGACTAATTCTTTGTGCAGACTTGTAATATTTGTAATATACTTCTGTATATTTTCACTGTTATCCGGAATGTAAGTACAACAATGTTGGACTTTCAACATTCCACAGACTCCACCCTCTTTTGCCAAAAGAATATCAAGGGCAAGCCGATTTTGCATCACCATAGCTCTCATGGCAACCATTTCGGTATTTACCATTAAGAACCCTCCCGCAGTATCTGTAGACAAACGATCTACTACTGTGGATAACTTCCGAATTTTAAATGCATTCAAAGATATTCCCACTGCTGGTATCAATGCTCCAAAAATATCTCCTACAACTTCTGAAAAACTTTCCCTCTTTCTACGTTTAAATCCATTAATCATCTTGTATGTTCCCTTTTCTTCTCTGTCCATGTGAAAGATTTTTGGAAAGACCAGGCCTACATAGCAAGTTCCATACCAATGGTCCGGTAACCTGTAATAAGCTCTATTCCCACAAATATAATAGATACCTGGAAATATTGGATCTTTTCCACCTTTGAATCCCCAACCTCCCAGAATTTGATAATTGTCATGGCAGACACTGGAACCTACAAAGTAATTGTCATAGACTGTCTTATTTCTCCTAATGCACAACTTTCCTGTTTGCGGCCAGTCTAATGTCATTGCTGCATTTATCTTTTTCCCTTCATGATTTCCTTCCTCAAACGTCCATAAACGTTTTCCTTCCTCTTTTATTGCTTCTTTTTGAAATTTCATTCTTCTTTCCTCAACCATGTCTAGAAATACTTTTTCTTCTTTCTTTAACTCACAGGTAAGGTTGTCACTAACTATTTCTTCTAACGTTAATTTTCTATGTTCTAAAAAGAATTCTCCTAAAACCTTTGCTGGTTTCACTTTGTTAAGTTCTGGCACTACAGGAATGTTTGCAAATATCTTATCTATATCAGTATAATACGATTCTAATCTACCTGTTTTATAAAATAAACTTGCTATTACACTACATGTTATTCCATAAGTCAAAGGTAAGTGATGATAAGTCACACCTTCAGATACTGATGCAGGCAATTGCATACAAACATAACAATCTCTCACTTCCATTGTTTTTACGTACTCATACAACAATTTTGTAAACACATTCTTTGAGAAATCTGTTACTGACCTATCCTTATGCAACTCTGCACTACTTCTTAAAACAACTTGTTCTTTAATATTAGTTTCTTTTTCTTGTTTAGTATCATTCTTTGCTTCTATCACAGCTACACTAATAGGAATTGTGATTGCTAATACTATCCATATGGTCATTAATAACCCTGTACAAAAGCAGCACATTTTGCACCATCTCTTTACAAATTCACATTTATTTCTTCTATTCTCATTATTCTCCATTTTTCTTTTTCTATTTGTTAAATTTTCAGAAAATTGTGTCACTACACCTCAAAATGACTTAGACGCCACTCTGCTTTCAAAAAGTCTTTGCTTGGTACTTTCTTTAATTCTCTCCAGAATTCTTTCGTTGTCACATCCGGTGATTTGTCACATCCAGTAAAATTGTCACGTCCGGCAGAAGCACTTTAAGTCTTCACTTCAGTCCTTTTGTTGCATCTCACCTTTTCCCATTCGACTTCTCAGTCTCTGGTTTCCGTGAGTGTTTTCTTCTTCTCCTTTGTAATCTGTTAGTGCAATATACAGCCACTCAGGTGACTTAAATTTTGAATTTATTTTCCTTGTCCTTTTGGACTTTTGTAATCTTTTTCCACTGGGTTTTTCTTGTCCCTTTTGACTTGTTACTTCATTTACTTGTTCAGCATCTTCATCTTCGGCTCTTATTATTCTATATCTCAATTTTCTTACATAGCTGTTGGGCCAATTATCTCCTTTTCTTGGCCTTTTGACCTCACCCTCTCTTTCTTCTCTTTCCGACCTCCAATTTCTTTTTCTTGATTCAGTCTTTGCTTTTTCCTCTCCTCCACTTTCTTCTGTTTCTGTTTCAACTGTCTCACTATTGTCTCTTATTTTGAAACTTATAATCTCGTCATCTCCTACTGGTGGATCTATCTTCTCCTTTTCGTTTTCCCTTATCACTGTCCCTCCTCGGGGTTCTTCCGATTTGGTGTTTTCCTCCTTACCTGCTTCTGAATTTCCCTGTTCTCCTGTTTTTCTATCTATCCCTATTGCTCCTCGGGGTTCTTCTCGATTTTCTAACTTTTTGTGTACTTCTTTCCCTACTTCATCTATTAATATTGTTTCTGAATGATTTCCACCATAACTTGTACTTGGTTGTTCATCTAACTCAATTTCTTGCTCAGTTTCTTCTCTAATTGGTTTATAACCCCAAGTTCTCTTTCGGAATTCTTCCCAATTTGCAGCTGAATCATCAGATCCTGAAGTTGTGTCAGATATTTCCAGATGTCGACTTACAGGTCGATCTTCAAGTTCTGGAACTTCTGAATTTCTTTCTTCTTCTTCTTCTTGTTCCTCTTCTTCTCTAGAGGTGTTTTCCGTTGGGGTCTCCAGATGTCGACTTTCAGGTCGATCTTCAAGTTCTGGCACCCTTTCTTTTATCTTGGTTGTTCCCGCCGTTAAACTTTTATCCCACACTTCCAGACGCCGACTCACATGTCGATCTGTAGGTTCTGGAATTCTGATTGTGTGGCTGGCATGAACCCAGTTCTTCACTCCTGCACACTTGACAGCAGTCGTTGTTACTAGGATTACCTGTCTTGGCTCATCCCAACGCGGAACTAGACAGTTTCTTCTCCTGTGGACTTTAATACGGACCCAGTCTCCTGGATTCAAGTCGTGGGCTGGATTTTCTTTCAAGAGTGGTCGCATCCGGTCCAACCTGATGAAACACAGAACGCACCACATCAGCCAGTCCTTTGCAATAATCCAGTATTAGATCATCAGTTATTGTCAATAACTTGTTGACTGGTACGTGGGCTTGTCTCATTGCTCGTCCCATGATCATTTCATGAGGACTGAGTCCCGTTTTCTTTTCAGGGATGCTTCTGATGGTCATCAGAACAAGAGGCAGTGCATCTGGCCATTTGAGTCCTGTAGCTTGACACATTTTTCCTAATCTGTTTTTAATTGTTCCATTTATCTGCTCTACTACCCCAGAAGCTTCGGGTCTGTAAGCACAATGTAGTTTTTGTTTAATACTCAATGCTTCACAAATCAATTGGATCAACTCATTTTGAAAATGTGTTCCTCTATCTGTCTCAACTGTGACTGGAAAACCATACCTCGGAATGAACTCTCGTAGCATAAGTTTTGCCACTGTTGTTCCATCATTCCTTCTTGTGGGGTATGCCTCCACCCAACGAGAGAACAAACAGACGACCACCAGAACATATCTTAATCTGTTACTAGGGGGCATCTCAATAAAATCCATCTGTATCCTTGTGAATGGACCTCCTTCTCGTCCTATTGTTCCTAGACTCACTACTGTTTTTCTTCCTGGGTTAAATTGTTGACAAATAAGACATCTTTGACAAAGACTTTCAGCAATGGCTCTGAATTTTGGATTATACCAAGTTTGTCTAAAAAGTCTGATCATTGCATCTCTCCCAATATGAGCTTGTCCATGGTACATCCGTGCCATGTCTGCAATCATGCTATCAGGCATAACTGGTCTTTCATCTCTGTATACCCACACTCCATTATCTTCCTGTCTTCTACATCCTGCTTTAATCCAGTAATCCTTTTCCTCATCTCTTGCTGTTTCTTGTAACTGCCTTACTTCATCCCATGTTTCGACTGCATTAGTGAAAAGCAAAGGACAAGAGACATGCTCCCTTTCTCTATTTCTGTTCAGGGACGCCATGTTTTCCGCACAATATCTAGCGATCTCGTCAGCATAATTATTGCCGACCGCTATGTAATCTTTGTTTTTCTTATGCGCCTTGCACTTCACTACAGCTATTTGTTTAGGCAGCTGTATCGCCTCAAGCAGTTTTTTAACATAATCTCCATTTCTGATAGGTGTTCCTGCAGATGTCAAAAATCCTCTTTGTGACCAAATCTGGCCAAAATCATGTACGATGCCGAAACCATATTGGCTATCGGTCACAATCGTGATTCGTACATTTTTCCCCAATTTACATGCTTGAATCAAAGCAATTAGTTCCGCAACTTGGGCAGACCTAACTCCTTTCAGACAAGACGCTTCCATTACAGTTGCCACTGTGCATACTGCATAAGCTGCGCTTAACACTCCTTCCTTTGTGCGTAAACATGAACCATCTACAAACATGACATAATCGGATTCCTTTAACGGTTCATCTTTTATGTCAGCTCTTGGTTTTGTGCAATATTCCAGCACATTCAGACAATCATGATCTACTTCATCTTGTTCAATTATACTCTCTTCATCTGGCAATGAAGTCGAAGGATTTACATTTATGCATCTATCTATGGTCACATTTTCTGCACTCAAGATGACTTTTTCGTACTTAGTCAGCCGACTATGTGTCATGTACTGTGTTTTTGTTCTTGTCAAAAGAATTTCTACTGAATGGGGAACATATACTCTCAGTGGATACCCCATCACTATACCTTCACTTTGTTCCAGACTTACACAAGTAGCAGCAACTGCTTTTAAACATCCAGGCAATGCTTTTGCTATAGGATCTAAAACAGCTGAAAAGTAAGCTATAGGCCTCTTCATGGTGCCATGTTTTTGTACTAGTACTGAAAATGCACATCCATCTCTTTCACTGCAGTATAACTCAAAATCTTTCTCATAATCAGGCATGCCTAATGCAGGGGCCTCACACAGTTTCCTTTTCAATTCTTTGAAAGATTTCATTTCTTCTTTGTTTAACTCAAAAGGGTCTTTTACATCTTTCTTTGTCAATTTTTGTAATGGTTTTGCAATCAAAGAAAATCCACTTATCCATTGTCGACAATATCCAACCATTCCCAAAAACATTCTTACCTCTCTTTGAGTCATTGGTGCTCTCATTCCTTGAATCATTCTTACTCTTTCTGTCGCTATTTTCCGCACTCCTTTCTCAATTTTATGTCCTAAATACTGGACTTCTTTCTGACAAAACTGTAATTTTGAAGGGGACACCTTATGTCCTCTTTTCTCCAAATGGTTCAGTAAAGCAATTGTGTCACTTACACATGCCTCTTTGGTTTTCGATGCCACCAATAGGTCATCGATATACTGCACCATCACTGATTTTTCTGGCATTTTTAAATCTTCCAGAGATTTCTTTAGAATCTGATTAAAAATTGAGGGGCTCTCTGTATACCCCTGAGGAATTCGGCACCATGCCAAAATACGCTCTCCAAAACGGAATGCAAATAATGGCTGGCTATCTGGATGCAAAGGAATAGAGAAAATGCATGACACAAATCTATCACAGTGTACCACTCAGCTTCATGCGGAATTTGATATAGAATCACTGCAGGGTTTGGTACTATTGGACAGCATGGTACAACTATTTTGTTGATCTTTCTCAAATCCTGTACTATTCTGTATGTTCCATTTGGCTTTTTCAGTCCCATAATAGGTGAATTACATGGACTGCTCATGATTTCTTTCAGAATTCCCTGTTCAATCATCTTATTTATCACAGGAGTTATTCCTTCAATTATTTCTGGAGTTAATTTGTACTGTGGCGTGTTTGGATAACTTATCCCTTCTTTCACTGTCACTTTTACAGGATCAACTTCTCTCATTAATCCAATGTCTTCTCCTGTAAAATCCCACACACTTTCTTTCACTGCACTTTTTAATTCTTCTGGAAGTTTTCCTGCATCAAATGCAGGAAACAACCCATTCATTTCAGGTTCCTGATTCATCAAAGTTACTTTATACAAAGCATCTTCATCTGAAGTCTGAAAACCAATTCCATCTGGTGTACAATAAATTGTGCAATTCATTTTACACAAGAGGTCACGACCTAGAAGATTTACAGGACTACAATCGCACACTACAAATTTATGCATTTTTCTAAAAGAACCAATTTTTACTTCTACCAATTCAGTAAGTGGGGTTTTAATCTGCTGATTGGCAACTCCTACCACTTGGATGCATTCACCTGAGAGAGGAAGGTTCGGAATTTCCACTGACCTAACAGTAGAACGGGTAGCTCCAGTATCGACAAGGAATGTTACGTTTGCTCCATTCACTTCTCCATCCACAAAGGGACCAGACTGATCTACCTCTAGAGTTGCGCCAAGCACGCACTCTTTCCCCTCTCTTGCGCACCGTCAGAAACTTTCATCCGGGTCATCCTCACTCTGATGCAACCAATACTGGGAAATGTTAGCTGCTCTTGGCAACTGTGTTACCTGCTCTCCTCCGTAGAATCCTGTTTCTGTACTGTATCTTTGCTGGTTAACAGTGTTGGGAAGTGGTGGTTGTGGCACCTGACTTTGTTGAACAACTACCTCATTCTGCACCTGTGGAGTTAATGATTGATGTTCCGGATTAGGTTTAGGTGGGAACTTACACTCATTTCTCCAATGCCCTAATTTTCCGCAATTATGACATGGCCATTTCTTCTTTGCCTCTTCTAGACTCACTTGTCCTTTTCCTTTACCTATATTTGGTCGCATCTTATTTTGTCCTGATTCGTTTCCATTATTATTATCCAATTGAGCTTCTTGTTTTTCTGCCACTTTCACTTGTGCCCACATTGCTTTTTCTTTCAACTTACGCTGTTTACTCTCTATTTCATCACTACAATACTTAGCATACCTCAGCACTTCATCTACACTTGCATTCTGCCAGTTTATCATATGTTGCTTAATCATATCACTTATTTCTTGTTTCAAGCCAAATACAAATCGGTATACAAAATGACTCATATCCTTTTCACTTAATTCCTCATAACCACTATACTGTTTGAAAACCAACAACAATCGCTCATAATATGCATGTACACTCTCCTTGCTTTCCTGTGTAGTTCTATCAATCTTAACCCAATCTGTCTCTTTTGGAGGAATCTTATTTTTCAAAAAGGTAATCACTTTATCGTATTTCTTCATCACATCTGGTCCTGGAGCTCCTGTCTTAGGATCTCTTGGATATTCTGTAGTTGGCCAGTCAACTGTAATCTTACATTCTGACCACAGATCCGTTGGTACCACTATGTCAAACAATCCATCCAAATCTATCCACAACACTTTCGAGACCTTTACAAACCTTTCTACCTGTCGGTACCACTCAACTGGCTTTTCTCTTAATTTTGGAAAGTCATTTGTAAATGACAGGATGTCCTGCCTAGTCCAGGGAACATGCACATAACTACCACCTGGAGTTTCTCTCATAGGGTACTCTTTAACAACATGTTCCTTTTCTGTTATCATAAAAGCCAATGAACCTTTGTCTACACTTTTCTCATTCTTCTTTGTCCATCTAACCTTCCATCTGTCCACATCACCCCATTTTCTCAACAAAACAATCAACTCTTTTATCTGTGTCAGCCTTCCTGCTGTATTCAAATTTTCAATATCTTTTTCACAAAAATCTACTCTGTATGGTTTCTGCAACGTTTTTACTTTTGCAAAATCTATTCCAATCTCACCGGCCACTTCTTCTAGTTTGTCATGTAAATTCTTTGCCCTCCATGTTATACTTTTGCACAGAAACATTATTTCATCATCCTGATAATTCTTTATCTTTTCTGTACCAATCGTTCCTAGAATTAATTCTTCCATGTCAATCTTCAATCTGATCACATCTAATGGTTTTTCTTCCGTTTCTTTTATTTTAAAAGCTTTTATCCACTCATTTAACTCATCAGGAGTCGGACCTATAGGAGTACTATTTATTTCTGTCCAATTTCCACTCTTTTCAGGTGTCACTGTTGCAGATTCAGTTACCATAGGCATTTTCCTACCGCTACACTCATTCACTGTCAAATTTTCAGGTGGACTTGGTCTGTAAGCACTAGTCAAATTGCTCGTACCTGGACTTGTTTCTATTCTTTCCTTTTCTCTTTGGAATTGCGAACTCAAGGGAATCACCAAAGATCGTTCATCAATTTTCTGATTCTCGAAAACTGGTATTACTGGACCTATTGTTACGGGTACGGTAACTGCTTCCATATTCTTTGTTAATTCTCTAATTTTCTCAGTTAGTTCTTTTGTTGTCCTTGCCAATTCTCTTGCACTATCATTTTCTATTCCCTCAATTTGGGAAGTTCTTATTTGTTCTTGTGACCTATTTATTTCTTGTCTTTTTTCTGGACTTTCATTTCGCATAGCTTCTATTGGTGGCGCATTTGGTGTCACCATTGTAGAATTCTGCTGATACGGAGGTGGATTTTTATTTAATATATCTTCCAGCAACTCGTCATCCGTTTCGCTCTCATGCATATACTTTTCTCTCTCTAAATGTTTCTTTTTCTCAGTCCGTTTTTTCTTAGTCCCTTCCTCAACTGTAAAAGCTGGAAACAAACCTCCTGTCATGTTAGCACATCTCCATCGTTTTATTCTGTCCTCATGATTCATTCCCCACATTCTTCCGGGCACGAACTCATAACCTTTCATACCTCTGAATCTTTCTTTCTCGTACATCTCATCTTCCCATTCTGTTAAAGCCTCAAACTGTGTCGGTCTAGGTCTAGGTTCCAATTTAAGCATCTTTTCTTTTAAATTCCGTAAAATCGCTACATTGAAAGAACCATTTTCAGGAAAAGCCAATGCTCCATCATTCTTTGTATATTTTACCCAATTATCCAACCATATGCACGTATGATATCCATATTTCAGCATCATATGTGAAGCTGCTGATTTTGGCGGAGGAATTACTTGTCCCTCTCTAGTCACAACCTTTTTGTCTTTCTTAAAGAAATTCTTCAATTTCGTCGTCCATGACGTTCTCTCCCTTTCATACTTGTAATACGGCATGTCTTCTATTTTGTTTTCTCTTTACTCTAACGCTGTTTCTGTATAATGAACTTCAACCAATTACAGCGCGACTCACACTGACGCACCAATCAGAACAATTCCCTTCGCCCGCAAACCAACCAATCCTAGCGCGGCACTTTTCTACGTCACTTCTAACTCTGTGTTCACGTGACTTGCGCACTATCCAATCCTAGCGCGGCACTGTTCCACGTCACTTCTACTCTTTACCCCTCCTTTACAAAATTTATCGGCAATTTTCTTTTCGCTGTTTTCTCCGTTAGTTACAACAAATAAACAATTCCATAGTCTGATTCGCTAAACAAAGTGACAGCTTTTTCCTTTTACACAAGAATCCTGTTTTTCCAGTAGGCAGCGCTTACCTCTACCCTACCACAGAATTATTTACTCTCGCCGATAAAGTAGCACTTCCCTCTACCTTACCCTTCTTTCGAACAAACAATTTACTCGTTTCTCTGGGGATACAACACATGTGGAGACTAGGCTCCTGAGAATTAAGGCCAAAGTTTCACAAGTAAACGTGATTTGCTATTTCATTTACACACTTTTCACACCGAAATCCCTAACATAACACAACCTGCGTTATAACCAAAATGAATTCAGACCATGTACCAAATTCCATGTGACTTCTCTTGCCACACGTGTTCCACTTCCTACATCCCAGAAGCGTGAAAACTTATATATAACATAACGCGACTCAACATATAGTGTTAGTCATCAAATAATCAATAAACACTAAACAATAATCACTAAACTAATCTATAGAAAACCATAACTCTGCTACCAAGAAATCTGATGCAGCGCGTACAATAAAAACTATCCTCCTCCCAGGTTACTTATAGGTCATCCAGGGGCAAACTATATTTCTCATATCCACATGACGATGGGGCCCATAAACATCGCCTAAACACACACACACACTCCTGGATTTCCTTTTACACCTTTATGAATTTCTGTACTCCTAGGAGAAGCATGAGAACTAAATGGAGAACACCATTTTGTGTACCGCTGGAAGAGCAAGGATATCTATTTACCTTAATTTGTCACTTTCTTTTAGTTATTTCTTAAGATATTCCTGCTCATTGTTTTGTCGATGAATCATTCATTTAAGAAATTAGTTCATAGTGATTAAGACCAGCTGAATCACAATCAACCAATTACTCATGTCACAATCATTTAGGAAAATAATCACTGAGTCATTTTGGTTTTTAAAGAATCTTAAATTTTATATAATTTTAAAAGCATGAAAAGATTTAATACTTTATTCAATTATTCATTTTAAATTCACAATTTTATTAAGCATAATCAATTTATTGCAGAAAGGAAATTTTGTCATGAAGCCAAAAACCTTAGTTACCTGCCTAGCTTCCTAATTTAGCCTAATGATTTCTAACCTAACTTTGGGATTAGAAATAGCCTGATTCTCATACTCAACTGTAAAGTTAAGACCGCAACAGCAACTTCAGCTCGTCAGCATCAGCTACCTGCAACCCGTCTCCTCTACTGCAACCACGACTCTCGAACTGCAACTGACTGTGACTGCAACTCTCTGGAACTTCCCTGGAACTACTGCAACTGGAACTGACCCCTCCCACTAAGAGTAGGCCCTCTTATACCCCAATTCTAACTTTGCTAACTAACTGTTGCAACATTAATATCACGCTTTTCTTTCATTGGTCCATGCATGTCAGCTTATTCATTCTTTAATCAAGTTCTCTTGGATTCAAGGGTCCTTGGATCATTTCCTTTCCCATACGCTTAAACATTTCCATCCGATTCGATCAGTCCATTTGTATCTTCTTTTGACACATTCAAGAACTCCGCAGTCATTGTCCTTTCTCTTGGGCTCCTTTCCCACGGACTCTCTCCTGATCATCACGGCACACTATCAGTTCAATTAGGTCACACCAGCCTTGACCATTTCTTGCATCCTAGCCTCTCAGAGACATCACGAGGCTCCAGATTTCTTCAATCTCATCCCGTACCACGTGTCCCCTTGCGCCTGCGCACATCTTCCCACTGGCGGCCATTTTATCTCGCCACTCGGTTCTACTTTAGAAGCACTAATTTGAGGCAAATAAAACATAATTAAAATAGAGAAAAATATCCCTTTCGTTTCCCTCCCGTCTACGTACCCCAATTAGTTGTTACCTAGCAAAAGCGACATTTAAGCTGCTCCTTACTTACCATCACTATTGTTTTTGCAACGACACATTTTATTTCTATGAAGCACAAACATGCATTTATTTTATTTAGTACGCTTTTTATTCTTACATTATGATTAGACACACGGACATTCATTAGTAGATTATTTGGCACGTACATTAGCATATTACCATTCCCACATATACAATGTTGATTAATACATTTAAACGAACATTTTTAATTAATTAATTATATTATTTGTTAGGGGTTAATTTTTTTATTTTTACTGCTCCATCAACCGCGATCGGAATTCCGCTCGTATGCGGGACATTCCGATCGCGGGTGGAGTCGTGACGAGCTCAGCTCATCATGCGCACAGCGCAACCGCGCAGCATGACGAGCTGAGCTCGTCATGAGCACGGAAGGGGTTAAACAAATTTAACAGCTTTACAAACTCCTTTCGCCTACGCGCTGCCAGAGCTGTCATGTCTGAGAATATTCGACATTTGGAAGTTTCATTTATTGGAAACTGTCTTTGCTGTATCGCCTTTGTCAGGACTCGCTCTTTTACACGGTAGTCAGCAAAGTTCAACAAAATTGTTCGTGGTATCTTCGAGTTCGGGAAAGGATGAGCGGGAACTCGATGTGCCCTTGTGATGGTTAAATCTCCGTCAAATTCTGGAAGAACCTTTTGCTTGATAAACGTGTCGACCCATTGGAGAGTTTGAGATCCCTCGATTCCCTCAGGGACCCCCACTATTCGAAGATTCGACCTTCGGGAATGATTCTCAAGTTCCTCAAGTTTGTTCTCCCAAGAATTTTTGTCTTTCACTGCTTCATTCACCTTCCCCAGCATATTGCTCATCTGATTTTCTAACAGCGAGATTCTTGTTTCGGCTTCCTGCAGTTTAATTGGGAAACATACCACTGCCTCTTCAATTTTGCCTAGCCGCTGATGGAGGGAGGCAATCTCAAGCTCTTGTACTTTTTTCATTTCCCTGATCTCCTCCAAAATAAGGTTCAGCATGTCTCTTATGTCCATCTGTTGCATAAAAGACCTTTCTCCCGCAATACTGCTGCTGCTGGTTTGTGGTGCCATCCCATCCGGCTTCAGATACCCAGCGGATGAATTCTCAATTTCCAGGCTGGTTTCACCCGACAGTTCCCCACATAGTGGAGACTGGGACCGAGGCTGAGGGTGGGGTTGAGCCAGATCCTGTAGCTGTAGTAGATTTTCCGCCTCTCTTGTTGGCGTCTTATTAACATCATGCAAAGACATCCCTAACTGGGTCTGACTATGTGCCTTATCTGCTACAAGAGCTGACAATTCTATCGAACCATCCTGGTCTTGTACTACCGGACCCCTTTCAGGGGAAGGGGATGGCGCCTGTCCAGGCATCTGGGCACATTGTGAAGATGACGGGGCTTGTAGAAAGCCCTTTAACAAATCCCCAGGCACATTTGGTACTTTTGTACTTATTTCGGGAAGAGCTGGTACATATGCTTTTTTCGTAAAGAGAGGAAAGTCCTTGGCACCCTTTAGTTCATTTTTCTGCCCTCCAATTATTAGAGCGTCTTGTTGTTCCTTAGCCAACAAGGATGGAACTTCAGTCAAATTCTGTGCAGCTAGTATCTCTCCTTCTAATTGTTCCGGGGACAGGGCGGGGGGCAGCTCTTCTTCTGAACTTTCGAAGCTAACATCTGAGACACGAGGATTGGTGCTGTGTTCCCTTCTAGCTACCAGCGCAGTTGCCTTTGCCTGGGCTAAGCGAGTTTTGGCTTTCAGCTGGCCGCTGAGTCAACCTTGGCTACCGCGCTTGACTGTTTCAAATGCCTTCCCATTTTCACCTCCTTCTAAATTTCCCCTCTAATCTGTCCAAGTGTCCCCTTCACTGCGCAAAGCTGCTCCCAGTTTTCAACAAAGCCCTGTATGTTGGGGCCACTTTCAGCTGTTGAACACCCAGGAAAAGGTTCCTCCTTCCTCCACTCCCAAATTCTGTACCTTTGTACCTCTGTGCCTCTGTACCCCTTCAGCCTCCTCAGCCTGCTGCTTCCATAAAGCCTCCACTGATGTTCCAGGCGTTCCTGACATTCCCAATACTCTGGAGCTGCTTCCAATTCTGTGCCTTTGTGCCTCTGCGCATCTGTGCCTTTTTAGCCTTTTTACAGCCTCTGGAGCCCTGGTGTCTTCTGCGTGTGAATTGCTCCCTGGCGCCTACTTCCAGCACCAGCGCCTCACGATTCCCAATGCCTGCATGACACCAGGGACCCCTACGGCGAAAATCAGAAAGCCGTACATCGGCCCCGCTATGTTCTTAAAAGGAAGCCAGCAAAGAAGAAAAAGAAGCGGCCGGCGGGTGGTCCGTGCTTTCCGTGATTTTTATGTATATTTCACCTGAGCTCACAGAGACTGCTTCGCGCGTTCGCTCGAGAACGCCAAACTCTGTTTCTCCAATGCTGGGGGCGGGGCAGCGTCACCTGTGGCTACTCGGAGGCGTGGATCTCCGTAGCCATCCCCGTCGTGAGTAAGCTAAATCAACAATCTTTAACAACTTTTTTTACTTTTTCTCACACCGACTGAACGATTTCTATCCTACTACTAGCAGCTTCTCTTGCTCACGCACATCTCTGAGCACTGCTAAGGACTAGGTGTTGTTGGAAATACATGCTAGCTCATGCGGAAGACTATAAAAGAACCTCTTGTGTCCTACTAATAACGACAATAGCCTGAAAATGGATCTGATGAAAAATGCACATCAGCTTTTGAGGAAACAAATTTGAAAGTTCCACAACAGGAGAACAATTCACAGAGATTACACCATGGACAACTATACTCAAACATATACAAATTAGATAGAAACGTTAGGGATTGAAATGTCAGATACATCATAGCCCTAAAACAGTAGTTTTAAAGCAATGTTAATCAGAAGAACTGAGCAAAATAAATGTATATAAAGGAATACATTTGTTAATACTATAAAATGGGTACAGCATATATAACGTTTAACCTGAGTGGCAACAGGACAGAAAGAGACTAATCAAACCACTCATAATAAAACATTGCTACATCTCCAAAGTAATTACAAGGTGATACTGACTAGAAGATCAATTAAAGAGTAAAACTATTCCCAATAGGTTTTGGCCTACTTATTATCTACCTGCATCTCATAATCCTAACCCGAAGATGAATGGCAGAGGCAGGAAAAAAAGAAAAGAAAAGACACTAAAGAAAAACAAATAGGGTAGAATTGGACAAAATCAGAACTTCCTGTCCAATCCAAGGGAAGACTACCTTGGCCTGATTCTACAACATCTGAATCTCCTCAATGACTTAACCCAAAGCATGAAAATAAACAGGCTGAACTCTCAGCCCTAAGAAATTATATCAACCGCTTAGCGAATACAGTGGAAGAAGACGGATCAATGATAAGTAGAGTGGAAAACCTGAACTCGCTCCGAAGAAAAAATCTGACGCAAATACTAAAAATATTGCAACAATGGAAAGATGCATAATAGACTTGGAAGACAGGAATAGAAGGGGCAATTAAAGGATCTTTGGTCTGCCAGAGAATATAAAGAAGGAATTGAAATACTGTGTTAGCTCCCTAACATGGAAAGCACAGCTTCTATGAATTACCTTTAAAAAAACTTGGAGATAGAAAGAGCTCACAGAATTCCCTCTAAACCATTGTACCACACTAAATATCCCACAGAGATGATATTTAAACTGCTCTGTTTAGATATACTCCAACAGAAAGAATCCTGGAAGAGATGACGAAACTCAAAACAGTCAGCAGGTATGGAAACAATTTAGGTATCTCTCAAGACTATGTGAAAGAAACTGTATAGCTCAGAAAAGATTTAGGTTTTCTGAAGCTAAGAGACAAAATGAGGTCAAGGAACATACCCTTCTCTTTTGTCAAACCCTCCAGAATGAAAGTATCACTTAATGAGGAGACAACAGTGTTTAACAAACTAACAGTTCTGAAGATCTTCATTAATCATATATGGCAGTCAGACATGAATCAGTAATGTGTTACTGTTTCATTATGTGCTATCCCATATAACACCTATAGAGTCTTTCAATTGTTCTTCAGTAGCATGTAATGGTATACCTATGGATTTCAGAATCTATCACATAGGCATGCACGTAGAAAGATTATTAAATCACACATAATGAGAAACCAGTATTTCCAGATTAGGTTTTACAAATTGCTACATTATCATTACTCTCGCTCAAAACTTTAATATAATACATATCAGTAGTGATACACAGGACCACCACATACTAATATAACATAACAATGTACATAGCAATACATGCAACAACAAAAAACAACACCACCCAAATCAAATTAAAAGCTTCTACATACACTTGTACACGGAATGGTTCCAATCACACTCATGTTTCACAACCTTAATATATAGTATAGCATTAGTAACTCAAATAACTGATCGTGTTCGATAATACATTGAAAAGAGGTTTAGCACATATTTCTGCTCTGTTCAATTTCTTCAACAGTGAAAAGATGCTAAGACTACCAAATGATTTTGTTCACTTGAAAGTAGGGGATGTTTCCTAAATTTACATTATTATCTGCTTCAACACATGAGTGCTTCATTAGTAGAAGGAAGTTATCCTCTGAGATTGTTAAATGTTTCTCTCACTTAAATGATGATGTTCTCTTGATTTTTGAGGGGATTCCTGGGAAGTGGCCTCTCATTGTCTCCACTGTTCCACAGAATACTGTTTCGGGGGGGGAGGGAGTGTTCAGGGGCAAGGGAGGACCGTTATATTGGTTTGTGTTTGTTTTTCCATTTATTACTCCTATTTATTTTGTCTACAGCCTTGTTTCTATATTTCCTATCATCTTTTCTCTACTATGCTTAAACATACAGAGTGAGCCCTTCGTTACAGACAGGGCTGAATGGCTTTCTGATCTACATGCATCTCGCATATCTTGTTTTTCAGTACACAACAATATATTGTTACATCCATGGTAGGAGGTCAACCCATCTCTTTCTATAGACCAAGATAATACCCAATAAACATCTAGAAATACTATCTCTAAACACAAAAGAGCTAATTCACTCTGCTAAAAGAAAAAAGATTTTAAGCCAAAAACTCAAATGTAATATATTTGGCCAACAAGAAACAAGATCTATGCAAATGAACTTGATCCAAAAGTCATTATGCCCCGACAGGGGACGACCCAGGGATCTGGATTAATCTGAATAAGAAAATAAGCTAAATACTGACAAATTCAGAGATAATACCGGGTGGTGACTTTAATTTACCCCAGGACCTAATCTTAGATAGAAATTCATTTGTAAATATAGACAAAGCACACAAATGAATCTCTGCACACTAAACCAACTAATCAGATATGTCACCTGCACAACCCAACTGGTAGTGATTATACCTATTAACCAGTAACTCTCTTACGGCAAAGTCATCAAACCCCAAAACTGAACCGATCATAATCTCAGACCATGAATGTATATAGATAGACACTAATCAGAAAATTGATAAGGATAGAATATGGAGAATGAATGAAGAAAGTACTAAACAAAACTGCTAACAACCAAATAACAATGGGAATTAACATTTTCCTTTTTTTAAAAAGTCTTTAAGGAAAAATATAATATAGATAGCCTACCAGACCTAATGTGGGATGCAATTAACGAAACAATGGGGGGAGTGATGATTAAGGTTATGTCTCATAAAAATAGATAGATATGTCGGGCACTAAATACAATTGAAAATGATATGAAGACCCTAGAGTGTCAGCTATTTAATTCCAAATTTACTGACATTTTATACAAATCGAAACATCTAAATCACAAATATAATAAGATAATTAGTAATAGAGGTCACACCAGGGTGAAGAAAATCAAAGAGAAACAGCTGATAGAGCAAAATAAGGATACACGAACCTTAGCAAACCTTCAGGATTCATTAATGACAGATACGCGGCTGATAATATAAGAACATTCTGTCACGTACTTGAGAAAGCTAAAATGTTAAGATCACTGTTAGAAATTGGGTTTCTGGTTGGCAGAGGTATGCACCCTGTCCTAGCAGGAACCACAATCCTAGTCAGGGTAAGTGTAGTATACACTAAAAGTTTACCTTTACTCACCCTCTGGTAGCTTGGCACAGAGCAGTCAGGCTAAACTGAAGAGGCAATGTGTAAAGTATTTGTGCACACACACACAGTAACACAGCAACACAGTGAAAACACCACAAAACTACTCCACACCAATTTAGAAAAATAGCCAATATTTATCTGAGTAAAACAACAGTCAAGATATGAATTTTGCAAGATTAAATCAAAATGCAGTGCTTAGAAATCAATATCTCCATCTGGAGCTATCTGGTCGTGCTTGAGCGGTATAAATACAAAAGTGTAATCTGACGATGACGGAGCGTGGGCCGGATACAGGAGTCATGCAGATCCGCTGACAGTATGTTGAATGCGCCGGCAAGCGAAGACGATGTGAGGCACAGAGGAGGTGAGGCGTCAGGGATGCAGGTGATGTGTTGGTACCTGAAGGTGGCGCAAGGTCGTTGAGGCTTTAACACGTGGGGACGATGCCGTGCACAGAGGAAGTGATGTGTCGGTTGCCGGTGGAAGGCCTCGGATCCTGAAAGTGACCCAGCGCTGATGATACATAGATGTCAAGAGCGCAATACGTTGATTCTACAGCATCAATGTCAAACTGGAGGCTCTGTGTCGGTCGGAAGCCACGCAGGGCCGGGACTGCATTGGAGTTGGAACGGTTCGTCACAGACTTCGATGAGGCGGTGTCCGAAACTCACGCAGTGCCGGTTCTTCGGAGGCGCTGCGGCAAAGTCGGACTGCATTGTAAGACACGGTCAATGCATCATTCACTTGGCGAGCAGGGACTACGTCTTTGGTGCAGGCAGCGGAAATGTGTCGATCTCACAGGGATGCGCCGGTTCCGAAATGACGCTTTGGATTCGATGCATTTATTTCCTGGTTGCAGCACCAAAACCAACTTCCAAGGGCCCAGGACTGGATTTAGCACCACTTGGCAGAGCAGGATTCAGCAGAGGAGCCCAAGTGCTCGTAGCAAGATGCAGGTGAAGTCTTTGTCTTCCCTGAAACTTCAGCAATAGGAGGCAAGCTCAGTCAGACCATTCGAGAAACTTTAGATGCAGGATGTAGAGAGTAAACTCCAATCCCCCTACTCCCAGGCAAGAAGCAGCAGGCAGTTCCTCCTGGCAGCGTAACAGCTCTTCTTCCTGGCAGAATGTCCTCAGTCCAGAAGTGTTCTGAGTATATGGTGTCAGAGGTCCAGTACTTATACCCATTTTAGCCTTTGAAATAGGGAGACCTCAAAGAAAGGTCTTTTTAGTGCACAGGACCCTGCCTTTCCTGGCCCGTGCTCCAGACACACTACAGGGGGGTATGCAGCTCTTTGGGTGGGGACAGGCACAGCCCTATTCAGGTGCAAGTGTCAGCTCCTCCCACCACTCTAGCGCAGGAAGGCTCATCAGCCTTGTGATGGGCCATCAGGATATGTAGGGAACACCTCAGCTCCCTTTGTGTGTGACTAGCTAGAGTGAATTCACAAAGCCCAGCTGTCATCCAACCCACACGTGTATTCTAGGGACTGGCAGAGGCACAAAATGGTTAAAGTAAGAAAATGCCAAATATATTTTTTCAAAAGATCTGTTCAGGAAAGGCTAACAATGACCACAAGATGTGTTTATGTTTTGTGTAATTCTATGTGAAGTTTTGTGTATATAATCGTGATGGTTTTGAATGTATATGTGTTTTCAATTGAGATATTCTTGTGCGCATCAAAAAGAAAAAGAAATCTTTTAATGATTGAGCACGAAGATAAATGGTTTGAATAAATTATTTATTTCAGTTTGCTGTAACTGTTTAGTAGGCCATCCAAACAAATTTATTTTGCCTGGCTTATACTGATTTATATATAGAATTTTGTATCCGGCGCTCACCTTTTTCTTTTAAGGTCAATATGTTAGGCCTAGAGCGGCAGTGATCAAAAGGACACCCCCACCCCCGTTTTTTATAATGGAAAAAAAGGCTGGGGCCTTGCAGCATGGCAAGACCATGGGGCTTGGCCAGCAACGGGGTCTTGGCTTCTGGCCAACCCCACATCATGCCCTGGGGTTCTTCAAGACCACACCACGTACAACATTTGGCCTAGGTAGGCCTAGTTAAGAATGGTAATCAAATATTACTTTCCATTACAAAAAACCCTAGATGTTCACTGTTAGACCTATCAGCCTCCCAAACTTTTTGCCTCTTCACCTCCATTTTGCTATAACTATTTTTCTTGGCCTTAGAACTCTGTGCACTTTACCACTGCTAAACAGTGCTAACGTAATTGTGCCCCCTCCCCTAAAACATGGTTAAACTGGCTTATACCTAGCAATTTACTTATGCCACATACTCAGGGCCTGTAAATATAATGCTACCAGTGGGCCTGCAGCACCAATTAAGTAGCACTGTAAGACATGCCCCAGGCCTGCCACTGCAGCATAAATGCAATTTTAAACTGCCATGTCGACTTGGCATTTAAACCTCCTTTCCAAGCCTCAAACTCCCCTTTAATTACATATGTCACCCCTAAGATAGGACATAGGTAGCCTATAGGGCAGGGTGCTATGTAATTAAAAGGTTGGACACGTACTATTAGGTTTTACATTTCCTGGTAGTGAAAAACTTCTAAATTAGTTTTTCACTACTGTAAGGCCTATCTCTCCCATAGGAAAACATTGAAGTTGCCTTATTATAATGCGTGTCATTTCCAAATGGGAAGAGATGACCAGTTCATGTTTGGTGTCTTTGGGACTCTGGTGAAAAGCCCTATTTAGTGGTGAAGTCGGGTTTTTGATCCCAATTTTAAAAATGCCACTTTTAGAAAGTGGCCATTTTTCTGCCGTTAGCCCTTTTGTGCCTGCAGCCTGGCCTGGGTCACATGACTGGTTGTAACTGACGGTTAGACTTTGTGAATTTCTCCCAGGCAGTCACACAATAGAGGGTTTAGGCGTGCCTGGATGGGCCATCTACTGACAGGATGGGGGAGCGGAACTGAGCACAGCCCCACTTACAACTGAATTGTCTGTACTCTGCCTTCACATAAAGGGCCTAACAACCCTGCATTGTCATATCAGCCAGCTTGGAGCCAGGACAGAGGAGGCAGGAAATTCCATACACCTCAAAGCCACTGTCTAGAAGCTTCTCCCACCTTCCAGAACAGCAGTACCAGGGTATAAAAGAAGGACCTCAGACACCAACTCTTCAGTACACTTCCAGACCTGTGAATACTCTGCCAGGAAGAAGGACTGCTATGCTGCTACAAGGACTGCCACTCTGCTGGACTGCTGCTCTAAGGGAACTGCTGCCCTGCTGGGCTGATCTGCTGCCTGCTGTCCTCTTGCCTGGGAAAGAAGAACTGGGCCTGCAACTTCAACTTGAACCCAGGACCCCAGAGTGTCTCAAAGAGCCAGGCTGCTGGCTTCCTGATCTGGGCATCAGGGACAAGAATGGATCCCGAACCAGCTCCTGGACCTAGCTGCAGCATGTTCCTGATTCCCAAGTGGTGCCTCTCAGGTCCTGGGCCCTTGGTGTGGCTCATGTCCTCTTGAAATCAAGGCTTTTGGGCTCTTTTCGACGGCGAACGCGTCCATTCACACCAAAAATATGCAGGAGTTGATGTCAACCAGTCTCTTTGTGCAGTAAACATCGATCGCCCGCGGAGCACTGCCAATGCGAAGCTCCAGCCGTCCCGTCCGCAACGCCTGCTCTGCTCTTCGAGCCACACTGACCACCACCTGTGACGCTCTCCTTGCTCCCCACGACCCTCTCCAATGCAAGCAGGACTCTTGCCACAAAACGTGAGAAGGTATAACTTCAGCGGGACTAATCTGGGACTGTATCCGACCTGCTCCCCGTTGTGGTCGGCCAGAACTTTTGACTTTGACCTGGTCCAGCGCGACCAGATAGCCGCAGTTTGCGCTTTCTGCTTTTAGGCGCTATTTTTCACTTTATTCTTTAAAAGGTCATAACTCTATTTCTACTGATTGGATTTTTGTCATTTTGGTCTTATTATATTTGTTAAATTTAGGTCTATTTTGCTAACCTGGTGTGGGATCTTTTTGTGAGGTGTTTTCAGAGTTTTACTGTTTGAAGTGTAGCACAAATAGTTTACACATTGTCTCTAAGTTAAGCCTGACTGCTCTGTGCCAAGCTCCCGGGGTTGAGCATAGATTTATTTGGGGTTTGCTTGTATCTTACCCTGACCAGGATTGTGCTTGCTGCTTGACTAGGGTTCACAGATCAGTCAACAAGTGGCCCAACCTCTAACATTTACTGAAACAACTAAGTGACGTTATAGTTGGTATGGGTATAATATCTTACTTTACATTTAAAAAACCTGAGAAATTCTCTGAACAAAACGAAAGAATTAATGATAGAGTTAGGTGAAAATGCCAGTTAAAACATTACATTTTAAACTAAAAAAAACAGAAATTCAATAGTTATACTTAACTGAAGTAACTTTAACTCACATCATTGCCATGCTCTGCTTATTACCTCACATATTACATAACTCATTACATGTTTTATGACATCATGTATAACATAAATGGGACATCTGAAATGACATCTTCAATGACAACATTGCGCATGACGAGGGCGCCAGTTCTAGTTACTTCTGTTAACTTTTTCAGTGGATATATATATATTTATATATATTCACTGAAAAAAGCAAAGGTTACAGAGACGTTGTAGTTAGGCTCAGAATTCACTCGTACAAGGGGGGCGTGTCTTGGACGGCAGAGCCGATGGCTGGGTGATTCCGTCGCTCTGTCGAGTGAGGGGTCTCGGCGTTTGATTTCCTCTCGGAACAACGCTGGTTATGGGACACAAAAGCAGTTTCTAGAATCGGAATGGCGATGGCACCTGGGGATGCCTTTGGAATGAAGAAACTGTGAGGAGTTATCGTCTTTTTTTATGGACTGAAAACCGGAATGCATTTGTCGATCTAAAATGGCGGACGGAGTCGAATTAGGAACAAAGACTTTGCTATACGGTTGGGGTCGCCTATCATGCTGAAGAGGATTTTCCACCATCTGCAATGTGCAAGGTACCGATGAATGCTTAATTGCTGGAAACGAATGAAAACTGACTGTCTGCATTAGAAAAAGAAAGTTTACTAAAGCAAAATGGCGGATCGGTATACTCACTAGCGACGCTCGGCGTTATGTAAGGCTGCTATCTTCACGCTTGAAGGTGGACTGTATGCCGGGTTATTGGCTGCGCTAGGGAGATGGAAAGTCAGCCGCTTTGGGATTCCTCGATGGAAGTGTAATTAAATCCAATGTTACGATCCTGTGCCTGACCTTGAAATGGTGCTGCAGGTGGACGGAAGGAAGCGTGATCAGAGGTTGCGCGAGATGGGAGACGTCACTACGCGTCTGGCGCGCCCACTTCAATAGCGAAACTGCTTTGTCGAACGAAGAGAGACCTGAATATTTACCATATGGGACGGCTCGAGCAACGAGATTTTCAGGCTAATGAGGAGTAAAGAGAAGGGGTGGCTTAGCGAGGCTTCCTTCATGCCGGTTTCAACTATTTGGGAAGGAAGCACAATTAAGGGTGTTCAGATTCTCACTGAAGCGCCGAAGATCAGTACTTCCTCATCTGAAGGAGATTTCCGGTCTGGCAAAGAGAGGAAGCTTGATTCCAGGAATGACGCTCAGACATGAGGTCCTTTAAAAAAACACTGGGCAGTAATCAGAATAAGCCAGCATATATAGTGCTACCGCTCTCAACTTTATTTGGTGACATGATAAGAGGCAAGGAGCTACCATATCACCTTTAAGCTTTTTTCAGGTGTGATATATCACTCAATTTTGTCGTGCTTAGACCTCTTTGATATCACATTGCTGATTTACTGTGCTGAAGATACCTTACACAGGGAGGTTCAGTGATCTGATTGGAAGTTATCAAAGGCTGCATAAGTGTCTATTAGCAACTATTACATAGGCGGATTAATTGCTGGAGCAATTTTTGGATAATCAGATGTGGACAAAGTAAGCCATATTCTGGAGTTGATTCAGTTAGAATTGAAATAGCCGGATGCAGAGCACATTTTTTGGCTAAGGAGCGAATCTTCTGTTTTTGCATATCAGATCTGTACCAATACAATTAAACTTAAGAAGGATCTCATCCTTTGAATTACCAGTGTCACAATGGCCGAAAAAGAATCAAGAGCCCAATTTAAGAAAAACAAAGGGGAACCGTACCTATCTGACTCCCCCATCAAGGCAAAAGCGGATGTCGCCAGCACAATGGAAATGATCTTGAAGAAGCTTGCAGAGGTTCACGATCTTGCCAAATCTACTAAGCAGAATACTGATGCTATGCAACTAGAACTTACAGCTATCAGAGCGGATATGAATACTATTAATATCAAGGTAGATGCAGCAGAACAGAGGATTAGCGATATTGAGGATGTCTCTAACAAAATTACCAAAGATGTGAAACTTCTTATGGATTTGACAACTATTATTAAGAACCAATCGGCGGAGTTCGAAGATAGAAATAGAAGAGGCAATATTCGAATTTTGGGTCTGCCAGAGGGATCAGAGGATTCAGCAGACTCCTGCGTTGCTTTTCTTGAGGTTTGGATACCGCAATTTACTGGTATAAAATTTTCGCAACGCTTTGAGTTGGATCGAGCACATAGAGTCCCTATATTTACTTCATCTTCACGTCTATCTACCCGACCTAAAATATGCAAACAACTGAGATATCAACATACTGAATCCATCTTCAATTTTGCCCGCAAAAGTCGACAACTGATCTGGAATGGCCATAAAATAATCTTTACACAAGATTTCTCCAAACCCACTGTGGATACTAGAAAAGGTTTTCTTAATCTGAGAGACAAACTCAGGTCTAGAGATATTCAATTATCTTTTGCAGGTCCAAGTAAATTTAGGATCACAGTCAATGACCGTTGACTCTACTTTACAGACCCTAAAGAGTTGCTGAACTTTTTGGACGGACCTCCCACTCAGGATATGGACCTTGCCTCCTCTATGTCTAATAAAAGGAAATCGTGAGTTATAATGCTTGCTCATTTACCTGGGCTCTGGTTGCGTCTTTTTGCTCTGATTGGGCGGGTTTGCTTCACTATCATTTAGTTCATACAGCTGGCTTTGAAGGTCAGTTTGGAGTTGTAACGATGTTTGATTTTAAAGAAGAGATTGAGGAATTATCATTCAACTTTCATAATTGGAAGGACATGTTAATTAAGATACTCTCTTTTACGGGGTTGTTTATGGCGTACAGATGTTGTCTTGTGATTAAGGAGGTCCCTAGGCCCCAATTAACCTGAGTATCCTAGAGACATATAGAGGATAATCATAAATAAAGTTGAAATGTGTTTATTATTTACCCACTCGGTGGTTTGACGATCCTGTCGTCGCACCCCTACATGCGATTTTTGCAGGGAGGGTGGGGAAGAGAGGGTGTGGGGTGGGTTGGGAGGGTTTTGCTTGGTGTGGTTTTTTTTAATTTCCTTTCTCTTCTTTCTTTTCTCTGCTGTCCTTTATTTATCAGGATGTAGCCCTATGGCACAAGGGAATTGTAAGGTTTTGTTATCTACAGGCATAGATATCATTGATAACGCGAAGTTTGGAATGACAGACAATAACAGCATTAGGCGGAAGTTTTCTTATGGGAAGCTAATTCAACACGAGGTAGTCTGTTATCACTTGTTAGGATGCAAGGTTAAATTAATCTGTTTTGTATGTTATATGTAATGACACAGGGAAGAGTACACAATATTGTTGAAGATATTATTGTTGTATCATTGAATGTTAAAGGGCTCAATCACCCAATTAAACGGAGGAAAATTTTCGATTATCTGGCTAAAACTAAAGGTGACATTATATTATTACAAGAAACAAAATTATCTAAAGAAGATACAACTTTTATTAAAAACAATTGGATCTCACAAATTGCTTGTTCACCGGCAGATCATAAAAGGAAGGGGGTGATCACATTGATAGCCAAAAAAGCTAATCTGACAATAGAATCGCAGGTTCAAGACACCGAGGGTAGACTCTTAATTACCCATTTAAGGAAGGGAGAGGATCTCATACACGTGGTAAACATATATGGCCCTAATACAGATGATCCAGGGTTTTGGGAGGAAGTATCTAAAAACTTAGAGACTCTCCCTCAGGAGGTTCTCACCATTATTGGTGGAGATTTCAACATCCCAATAGATCCTATAATAGATAGACAATCTACTTGTAAATACCAGTCAACAAGATCACACACTTTGGTGCAGAATATATTCTCTAGGTTTAATCTAAAAGATGCGTGGCGACTGCAACATCCGGATACCAGAGACTATACTTTTACTCCATACCACACAATTCTTATACCAGAATTGATTATCTCCTCATTTCAGGTTCTTTTACTCATCTGATTGAATACTCAAATATCTCTCTTAGGTTGGTGTCAGATCACTCATGCATTAATCTCAAATTGCTGGGCAGCCATAATGAACCTACTCCTAAAAAATGGAGATTCAATAACGATGTTTTGATAGATCCTGAGGATAAACGGAAAATAGAAGAAGCACTAATAGAGTATATTAAATATAATGACACTGGGGACACAAATATTAATACTTTATGGGATGCTTTGAAATCTACGATTAGAGGTTTAATTATTGAAATCAAAACTAAAATAAATAAACGAACAAATGCTGAATTGGTTAATCTGGAGGCGGAAATTAAAGTGTTGGAATCTAGCCATATTTAGTCCCCGAACGATAACTCTCTACTTCTTTCTCTTACGCAAAAGAAATATGAGTATAACAAAATTCTGAGTGAAAGGGCGGGCGTATGGGTCAACAAATTTAAAGCTTTGAACCCCTGTGAAGCTAATAAAGCTGGTAAATTACTTGCCTCATATTTGAAACATAAACAAAATCAGAATATTATTTCAAGTATTAAAGATACTAAAGACCAAGTACATACAAAAAGGAAGGATATACTGAACACATTTAAGTCTTTTTACGAAGACTTATATAAAAAGACCAGGAACTTGACTTAGTAAACTGTAACCAATACTTGAACAGACTTAAGTTACCACAAATAACTGAATTGGACAAAATAACATTGGGGAAACCGATCACAACAGTGGAAATAGTAAATTCAATTAAAACATTGAAAGATAATAAAGCTCCAGGCCCAGACGGCTTTACAGCCAAATTTTATAAAACCTTTTTAGACCAACTCTCACCAACTATGCTACGCGTTTTCAATAACATAGCTAAAGAAGGTTATACTTCGGATTCTATGACAGAAGCTAACATAGTGGTTATACCTAAAGAAGGGAAAGACCCGCTTTTACCAAAAAACTATAGGCCTATATCCCTAATTAATGTGGATTGTAAAATCTATTCAATAATCTTAGCCACTAGATTAAATAAGGTTTTGCCAAATTTAATATGTAATTCTCAAGTAGGGTTCCTCAAGAATCGCATGTCTAACGACAACACTAGGTTGTTGTGTCATGTGCTAGAAAATGCAGGTTTTAATCCAGTCCCCACTATTGCAGTCACATTGGATGCAGAAAAGGCCTTCGATAGGGTCTCCTGGGCTTTTCTAGAACAATGCATGCAGGTTTTCAACTTGGGAGACTCATATATTAAATGTCTCTTTATTTGAAACCATCAGCGCGCATTGCGATCAATGGGGCACTTTCAGATTCTTTTCCCCTTCACCAGGGCACTAGACAGGGATGTCCTCTGTCCCCGTCTCTGTTCTTGTTAGCTTTGGAACCACTTATTCAAGACATCAAATTGAATGAAGATATAAAAGGGGTAGGTTTTAATGATACCCAGGTTAAATTGGCTGCCTATGCGGACGATGTATTAATCATGACAGAGAATCCGGGCCCCTCAATTACAGCTTTGATGGATACTATTGCTGTATACTCCGTTCATTCGGGGTATAAACTTAACAGAGACAAGTCTGAAGTGAAACCCTTGAATGTACACTGTACAAAAGAGGTCCTAGGTAACTCGGGATTGGCTTGGCAAACAGGCTTTATAAAATACTTAGGGATAGAATTTGGTTGCAGCATCATTGAAACGATCCAGCATAATGAGAAGGTAACCCTGGAGAAAATTACTGAAACTTTTGGAGTCTTGGTCACCAAAATGTATTACTTGGTGGGGCAGAATAGAGACTATAAAAATGATGATCACACCCCTGGTTAATTATTTGATAAACATGCTTCCTCTCCTCCTTTCGGAGGATTTCCACCATAAGCTGGATATCCTTCTTACCAAGTTTTTATGGCAAGGTAAAAAAGCACGCATTGCTATTAAAAAATTGAGACTTGATAAATCTCTAGGGGGAGTCAACTTAGCAGATTTTAAACTATACTGTAGTGTGGTTTGTGGCCTCATTGTCTACATTGCTAAGTTAGCTTAGGCCTGGCTGCCATGATGCCTTTTTTGCACACGTTATTCTGTGACTTTGTTTTTCTAGACTCCGCTTGTGCCCGGCTATTTTAGAACTGTCTGCCTTTTTTGCCTTTCACCTTTTCTCATGTTCCCTGTGGGTTTCGTCTGCACACCATGTACAAGGTCGAAAAACAACGTCCCTTGTTATTGCTGATCTGGTCAGCGCCTCGCACTTAGACATAACACGAAATACAGCTGCACTGGAGAAATTTGTGTGCTTTTAATATAGTGATCTCCCTTTTGGTGGGACTTGGAGAAAAACCTTTCCAGGGAGAAGAGCTGTGCTTGTCTGATGATGTAAACCTTGCATCTAGATATTGAGGTATGGGGGTCCGCCTGACAAAGCCCAGAGGTCTTCTATTTTTATAATAAACTTGTTACTAGCACGGGGAGGGTGGTAAGGCAAGTTAGCCCTATATCCACTGTCTTTATAAAATGCTGTCCCCGTTTGTATTCAATGGAATTGTAACCATGCTTATTATTTTATCGTTATGCATTATGCTGATAGTACTGGCACGTGTACTTTATCTTAGAGCACGATAGTTGAAATAAACATTTTAAACTATACTGTGTCTCTTATTACGCACGTTGTGGACAAGTATGAGTGAGTAATGAAAGAGTGTTCTTGCTCCCGTGATTCCTGAGAGAGTCCGTGTCCTGGGATGTCTAATCATTGGTAGCTTCGCTGTAGTACGGAGAACGAATGAGACGCTAAAGCTAGTCGGATTGGGATTGTGGGTGCTAAGGTGCATGGTTGGTACACCGCTATACACCGAGGTCCTATTTTCCTGTGCATAGCTCTGTATATGTGCAGAATCCCCGCAACATGGCACCACCAACGTGGGGCTTCTTATCTGCGAGACGCTTGAGTAGTGCTTGTGCTTGTCCACAATAACCTTCGCTTACGCTTCCGGAAACGTATGTGAGGGTGATACCTCCTATATTGATGTTTTTATAGGTTCTTTCAAGCTTGAAGTTATTAAAAGGTGTTTTCTTTTATGTTAACCCTATATTGCGCTGCCACACACTAGGTTGTTGATCATTCCTGGTCTTAATGGCTGTGAATGTAAATATCCCGGCACATAGCCGTGCTGCGCTCTGGGCTCATTTACTGGCTTATGGAGTGCCTGACGCGGGCGTCGCTCTCATCTTTGTGGTGCAGGCTGATCCGGCTCACCACTTTGAGGTGTTTTACTCTTGGGTCACTTTTCCGGCGGTGGAAGGAGCTGACAATTTGTTTCATGTTTACGCTCCCACTGCCCTACCCAATGCTTATCGGCCTTATCAGGCTCTTGAAGTACCACTTACGGCATGGCAACACCGTATTTGGTTTAATGGCGCCCTCCCACATCCGGTCACCCCGGTTCATTTAGGCCCCTTATCAATAGAGGGGGCCACTTGGCCAGTCTTGGCCGGGTATACCCCACATCCACGACATTTAGCAGTTCCGGTTGATGAACTGCGCATGATGCATACGTCTTTAATCCGTGTGCACAGAGCTTTGGTACAATATGTTACAGGCAACGTCCAGGGGGCCCCTCCTGGAGTTGCGGCGCATCCAGCTGGACCGGGCGGTGTAACCATAAGTCCCGTCATGGTTAATTCGGTGATGGGCAAGCGCCCGCAAAATAAGGATGATTTGCCTTATTGGCTTGCAGAAAAATTTGACCAGCTGGAGGCTGTTTTTCCGAATACTTCTCCACAGGATTTTGACGATTAGTTTGCCGAAAGACTTGATTCCCGAGTTGACAGAATGCAACAACTGGGCAAGGTATTCGCAGCAGTGTATGCGAAGTGTTTCGGCACTCCTTCCATGACGGTTCTCCCCTCTGTAATTAAACGGGTGCAGGATGAACATGGCCCTGAAGCGGCTGTTGAATTGGGGATGAGACTGGTGGGAGTGTTTGATGTGGTGGCTGATCTAATCCTTGCGAACATCAAGGGTGACGCAGTCAACTTTCAAGTCGCAAATGCTTTGGCTTTGGTCCCGGAGCCGGTCAAGCCACGCGAATTACCGAAAATTATTGCACAGGCTTATAAAACCATTGGCCGCAATAGTTTGGGGGTTAAGCCTTTTGCTAAAACGCAAACTCAATCACAACCACAACAAAAAACTCAGACTGAGAAAGAAGAGAAACAGTTCTTTTCTAAAAAGAACTGGAAGTTGAAGAAACAGGGTAAGCAACAATCAAAACCAGGGTCGCGTGCCGCATCCCCGGTTTCCTTATCTTCTGAACGCACTTATGATTTGCGCGACAGAGCAAGAATTAAAACTCCAGATAGATGTCAAGTCCCTGACCCGCGTTCTCCTCGTTCTTCACACGCACCATCGACCTCCCAGACTGGTGGAGGAGATCGCCAGGATAGAGGCAGGGGTTGTGAGGCCCCACAGGGACGAGACCAACCTCGACAACCAGGCCGAGGGAAACCAGAAGAATTTCCACGTTCTCGCCCACAATTTCAGAAGAAAAAAGTTGCAGCATTAACAGCGAGGTATGCCACAGACGGTGAGAACGAGACTCCTGAATTGGACGTGGGCAGTGACGCTGCTAGACAGCGCCGCTGAAGTTACCATATTGCGGGAGGCACTGCGTCCTCATGTGGAGGCGACAGCAACTGATACATTCATTACTGTCGAGACAGCTGACACCCGAGTGGCACCTCCTGACAGACTATTTAATATTGTCATTCAAATTGAAGGTGACATTGAGCGTGTTATTAAAGGGATTTTTTGGGAAAATCTGACCTCTTCTTACGACATTTTGTTGGCAGAGGGGGATTGGCCACCCCCATTCGTACTTGCTGCTCGTAGAGGGGAGGAGGTCATCCTTCCGAGCTTTTCTCGCCATGTCCCCAAGGACAAAGCGGAGGCTCTCGCAGCTGAATGGGCTGGGGCCCTGGCTCCGGCGCTATACCGTAACCACGTGGGCTGGGATGAGGATTCTCCCCCCCATGATATACCCTTGCGGTCTCTGCCACAGCCCCAACCCCAATATCCCCTCCGGCGGGAAGCTAAAGGTCCCGTTTCCGACATTCTGACTCAGTTAGAATATCAAGGAGTAATTGAAACATGCGTATCACCAATGAATAATCCCCTTCTTGCGGTTTCTAAACCCGATGGGTCGTACCGTTTAGTTTTGGATTACCGACACTTGAACTCTCATTGTCGGACCTTTGCGGTACAAAATACCCACAGTTCTGCGCTAGTAGACAGTCTTGTTCGCAAAAAATATAAAACGACACTTGACCTATCCAATGGATTTTACACGCACAATTTGTCCCCGGAGTGCAGCCAATGGAGTGCTTTCACTTCCGGTGGAAAACAATTTAAATTTCGGCCTTTGCCCATGGGCTACAAGAACAGCCGGGGAGTCTTCGCCGCCCGTGTTGTCTCTTTGTTGGACAGCATAGACCCAGATGCGTATTCGTACGTCGACGATATTTATCTGACAGACGACGAATTATGGCCGCATCTTTCCCGCGTGGACCGCATTATTCTTGAATTTGCGGTCTTAGGATACAAATTTAATTTTGCCAAATCTCACATCGCAGAATTCACTGTTTTGTTTTTGGGCTATGAGCTCAACAATGAAGGTAAGGGCTTAGCTCCCCATTTCTTGGAGAAGTGCGCACTTTTGCGCCCTCCAACGACCCTGAAGAAACTTCAGTCATTACTGGGATTTTTGAACTTCGGGCGCACTTATATTCCCGAATATGCCCAGCGTATCAAACCTCTCTATGCCCTGATACAACCTACCTTTTCGAAGTCATGCTGGCTTCCGGAACATTCGCTTATACTGCAATCTTTGCAGTCTGATCTACTTGAATCTAAGTTCTTGTTGACTCGTGATTACCAGACAAACCTGGTGATTAGAATTGTGCCAGGGGCAGTGGGTTTCACGTACTTAACATTTAACGAAGGTGACACAGTACCTATTGCATATAAGTCGCATCTTTACACTTCAGCGGAGTTGCGCTTTTCCACTGTGGAGAAAGTTTTGACTGCAGTGCAGATGGCAATTCTTAAGGAACGCGCACTGGCACAGGGAAAACGCATTTTGGTGGTAACACCATATCCTGCCCTTGAGGCAGTGACGAAGGCGAGTGTACCCAACTCAAAGGCTTTGCACCCCCGTTGGATACAATGGGCTACATCTTTGACATCCCTGGATGTCACTTTTATCTTTGATTCCTCTCTTCAGACACAGGAGTTCTTACAGTATGAATTTGTTCATCTTCCTCCTCTGTCTTTGCTGCCGCTTGAGGAGTACAACTGTATCATTTACACCGATGCTTCGGCGCAACCGGCCACGGGTTCTAAGCATGCTTATTCCACAGCATGTGCTATTGTTGCAGGTACTATGGTGAACGGCGAGTTCAGATCGAGTGTAGTGCACACGCAGGCACTAGGAGACAGTACTGCACAATTGGCCGAGCTGCGTGCTTTGGTGCTTGCACTTGAGTTCGCGAATCCAGATGTGACGACACTTATTGTATGTGATTCTTACTACTGTGTTCAATCCTTTAATGACAACCTATTCTTTTGGTCTCAAAACGACTATAGAGATGCTAAAGGCAGCACTATTAAGCATAAAATGCTTTGGGTTCGAGTGGCAGATCTTAAACAACGTCTGCCTCTCACACAGGTGATTCACACTCTTCGCCACCAGCGTGTGGGTGCACACGCGGTCGGTAACAGTTTGGCAGATGAAGCTGCCAAATCAGCAGTAGCCACGTGCTCAGTAGCAGCAGTTACAAGATCCATGACTAAGATAGATAATGATATTCTGGCAGCTATTGCTGCAACAAAGGAAGGTGCTAATTACCCATGGGGTTTCCCTTCCAAGTACTCTTATCACTTAAGTCCCGAACAGGTTCCTTACGTAAGAATTCCAGACGTTGGTGATCGGCTGATTCCCAACGTGAACCGCAGAACTTCCTTGATAACGGCCGCACACGAAGGCTTGGCTTCAGCCCATGCTGGCGTGTCTGCGACTGTTTCCATCTTGCAGCAGCGTTACTGGTGGCGTGGTTTATATAAACAAACCCGTACTTATGTGCTTTCTTGTGACATTTGTCAGCAAATTAAGCCTTCGACGGTTACACGACCACCACAAACACAGCTCTGCATGTCTAACAAACCTTTTGGGTGTGTTTACCTTGATCACTGCGGTCCATTTTCTTCTGATACTGCATATAAATACATCTTAGTTGCAGTAGATTCGTGCACACGTTTCATCTGGGTTTGGCCACAACGAAGTGCTGACGCTCGAAATGTCATCAGGGATTTGCGTGTCTTTGTGGGAATTTTTGCCTGTGGCACCTTCCATTCCGACCAAGGTCCAGCGTTCGCCTCTAAGGCATACAAGGACGCAATGAGGTCACTGGGGGTGCGGGTGCAATTTTTGTCTCCATATAGACCTGAGGGCAATTCGATTGTGGAGCGAATGAACCGTGACTTATAGCAATCCTTGACAGCTAGAGTCTTAGGTACTGGCAGAAACTGGCTGGCCCACTTGTATAGCGTGCAACGTGCCCTTAATAATCTCCCTAGAAGATCTCTGGGTGGGCGGACCCCATACGAAATGCTCTTTGGCATACAAATGTTTGTGCCAGACCTTGATGGTCTAGACATGGCGGTGAATGCCGCAATCTTTGACGTAGATAATCATTCTACTATGTTGCAGGACTTACAAGTGACCCGTGACAAACTTGCAAATGAACACTTGCCTTCAGCCACTGACGCTGCGTTGCAGATTCCGGTTGCCGGCTGGCTTCCGAAGATTGGTGATCTGGTCCGAGAGAAGGTGGAGAACAAAAAGGAATTTGGCCCCTCTTATCGTGCACCGGTTCCAGTTCTTGGCTTGAAGGGTACTCGTACTGTCATCTTACCACCGCTACCTGGTCGCAAAGACAACAGATACATCTCAGTGGACAATGTCAAGCTACAACATCTGGCCGATCCTGAATAGCGTGACACCTGCGGTATCATGTCCAGCCATTTCAAGAACTCCTGTTTGTGGTCCTCTACCTTACACAGACACTGATGTTACCATTGAGATGGTCGATTTGCCTGATCGCCTGCTCAACTTCCCGGCTTCCTCCTGCAACGAGGAGACCGAGTATGCATACCCCGCCACCGAGTCGGTGGCTCATTTACCTACAACACCACTGAGCCCAACCCGTTTTTCCTTTGATTCGGCTTCCACCTCATCACTTATCCCGTCCAGCTTCAGTATTTTTATATCCTGGTTCAGAGACAATTTTTTGGTCCCACCATGGACATACATCTGGTTGGTACTATTCCTGATTTTCCTGTTCATGTCCATTGGCTTTGTGACAGTTTTTTCTTGCTCATCAATGGTCACTATTTACCAGAACGCTCTGCGGTGAACTGTGTCGCTGGAACTTTGGCTCCGCATTCTTCCTCTCACATCATGAAGCGTGACCACACATTTGTGAACATTTCAGCTTTCCCAGTCGCTGATGGCATCGTATGGGATGCGGTAAATTTCCAAATTCATGGACCAACCGAGATTGTTAATATACCGAATGTCCTCCGTGTTTCCATGGGTGATGGGGTGAAAAGTAATGTTCATTCTGACGATTGGGATGTGCATGCCGTTGAATCGTTATTCTCTGATTTGAAGTATTATGCTGCTTTTAATGCTGAAGATTTGTACTTAAATTCTGCAAGTTATGCTGATTTATATTGTTATCAGCATTGGGGCAACCATTTTCTCCATAAACCAAGTACACTTCGGGGTACTTTTAATTACACACAATGGGAACATTGTCCGACCCCTTTGCCAGGTAGCTCCCAAACACTTAAAAGTAAATTTACTTACTTTACAGACTTTGATAGATCAAACCCTGGGTCCTATTATTTTAAATTGAACACTTCCTCCACTCAGAAGGTCATGTTGACCCACACCAAATTGCTATATTCGAGTTCCTTTTTGAACGCATTAGCCGTGGGTGGTTATGAGCACTGGCAGGACACCATTGACTTAAAATCTATTTGGGGCACCAAATCATGACAGGTACGTGGTACGGAAGCCTTACACCGTGCTTGCCTAATCCCGGCCCAACTTTTATTTTTAAATAGTACGATCTATCAAACAACCTGTTGGGGTTTGGCTACTTCCAAACAATTGAATGCACCCTCCATTCCCGTATTGTCTTCCACTCCCAACGACAGCTTGCATTTCAATATTTCCCTTGCAAATTTGCAAGCTTTGTTTCAAAACAATTCGTTTAATATCTCTGCGTTTGTTCAGTCACCCTGGTTGGCTTGGCCCATAGCATCGAATGCCTGCCAACGACGTTTTCATGACTCTGCTCCTGGTTACAAACAGGATAGGCCAGATCCAAGGTTTTCTGACTCTCGTACTGTTACAACATATTCTGTTGGTAAATTATGCAAAAATGTGCATTTTCCACCCCTGCAAGGCATGATAGATAGTTCCATTTGGCCTTCCATACCCACGTTGAAGGCGGATTTCAATAAATTGAGCAGAATAAAGGCGCTATTATTAAACCAGGAGGTTATGCTCACTTCCGCACGGGAGACCTTCGTCCTCCAGGTGGCTAGTACCCACAGTGAGATACAGGCTCTTTTGAACACAAACCTCCCACAACATTTCGGTGAACTGATTCACCGCGTTTTCAATGCTTCTAATACCGAAGGTCTTGTGCACTTTTTTAAAGTTGTGGGCTCTGGCCTTGTTACCTCCTTTCAAACTATATTTGGTGTAATTCCGGCTTTTATTCATTATATTTTTTCCAGCGTCTTTGGCGGCTTCCCATTGCTCCTAGCCTTAGCTGCTGGAATATTACTTTTAATTTGTTTGCTGCGCAATGGCTGCACTTCCTGGGGGCCTACTCGACCAAGGTCGACTCCGGATGCTCCGTGAACGCATGCTCATCAGCTTCGGCATCCTACCATTGGCGACACTCGGTGTGTCCTATAAACTTTCTTTTCGCTTTGCGTATTTCACTTGCGTGCAACCTGTGATGTCTTGCTTACGATGTCCTTTCTCTTGGACCTTGGATGTTTGCTTCTCCAATACGTCTCTGTCGGACCCGGATTTTGGCCAGTTGATGGGCCCCTTAGTGGCCCATGAACGGGACTGTTCCGGCACTGGATTGATGGCGCGTGCGGCTGCACTTGGAGTTTTGGCGCAATGGGATATCTGGGCGGCTGCTCAGAATCTCCTACAACGAAGTTATATTGGGTATCACGCAAGTTGTCCCGCAATGCTGATCACTGCTCCCTATTATGAGGAACATGAATGCAGTTTGGATTTGTTAAACTGGATGACATCTCTTTTTTCAGACGATACCAATGATGTCCTCTTGGAAGGTGTGGCAGTTTTCTGCACATACACTCTATTGGATTAGGGGCCTTCGCTTTCAGCGAACTGCATTTCTGGATTTTTTGCTTTTTTTTAGTGCCCGGATTCCTGGCCCTATCTGAAATCTTTTTTGTCCGGGATTTTTTTTTTTTTTCTCTTCTCATTTACTGTCCTTCATGGGGACTTTTCGTAATAGACTTTTACATTCTGCTCCATCTATTTGAACTCTGTTTTTCGTCCTATGTCTTGGCTTATGGACTGACCAGGGAAGGGTGTAGTGTGGTTTGTGGCCTCATTGTCTACATTGCTAAGTTAGCTTAGGCCTGGCTGCCATGATGCCTTTTTTGCACACGTTATTCTGTGACTTTGTTTTTCTAGACTCCGCTTGTGCCCGGCTATTTTAGAACTGTCTGCCTTTTTTGCCTTTCACCTTTTCTCATGTTCCCTGTGGGTTTCGTCTGCACACCATGTACAAGGTCGAAAAACAACGTCCCTTGTTATTGCTGATCAGGTCAGCCCCTCACACTTAGACATAACACGAAATACAGCTGCACTGGAGAAATTCGTGTGCTTTTAATATTGTGATCTCCCTTTTGGTGGGACTTGGAGAAAAACCTTTCCAGGGAGAAGAGCTGTGCTTATCTGATGATGTAAACCTTGCATCTAGATATTGAGGTATGGGGGTCCGCCTGACAAAGCCCAGAGGTCTTCTATTTTTATAATAAACTAGTTACTAGCACGGGGAGGGTGGTAAGGCAAGTTAGCCCTATATCCACTGTCTTTATAAAATGCTGTCCCCGTTTGTATTCTATGGAATTGTAACCATGCTTATTATTTTATCGTTATGCATTATGCTGATAGTACTGGCACGTGTACTTTATCTTAGAGCACGATAGTTGAAATAAACATTTTAAACTATACTGAGTCTCTTATTACGCACGTTGTGGACAAGTATGAGTGAGTAATGAAAGAGTGTTCTTGCTCCCGCGATTCCTGAGATAGTCCGTGTTCTGGGATGTCTAATCATTGGTAGCTTCGCTGTAGTACGGAGAACAAATGAGACGCTAAAGCTAGTCGGATTGGGATTGTGGGTGCTAAGGTGCATGGTTGGCACACCGCTATACACCGAGGTCCTATTTTCCTGTGCATAGCTCTGTATATGTGCAGAATCCCCGCAACAATACCAGGCAGCATTTCTTGCAAAACAAGGCTCTTATTGGATATCTCCTCCAGCGCAATATAATCCATTGTGGCTAGAAGTCGAGAAATGTATACTTGAAAATCTTAACCCTTTAGCATTACTTACTTCTAACAAACTTTATCCGAACAGATCTAAACCTATTTTTAAAAATACACAGCGTGCTCTCCTGATGATTGATAAAAAACTAGATGTAAGTATAAATAACTCTAAGCTAGAGTCTCTGTGGTTTAATCGAAAGTTACTTTATAGAGGGAAACCGTTAAACTTGGAATTTTGGATTAAAATATGTATTATCTTCCTGTATCAATTGGAGCACTCTTCATACCCAGTAACTTTTGCAGCTCTTCAGTCGCAGTATAAACTAGGGGATATGGAATTCTACAATTTTTTAAAGGTTAGAGCTGCTATTACTAGAGCCAAACTACATAGCGAGTCACCATCTTTACCACTCTTTGTGACAAACATCAACAAACTAGGCCATCAGGCTTCACATATATATAAACTTCTTCGACCTAAATCCTCTAATCTTAATGAGAAATTGATTTCTTATTGGAACTCGCAAGCTAGTGACCCAATAAGGGACTCCTCCTGGTCAAATATTTGGAACTCTGTAACAACTAATAAAATATCTCTGGTTCTATCGCAAACTAAATATTGGCTTTTGTACAAGGCATTCTGGACCCCAGCCCGACTACAATCCTTGAAAATTCGAGATGATTCTATATGTTGGAATTGTGGGGAGGAAAATGGAGACTTGGCACATCTTATATTCCATTGTAAAACATTGGTTTCCTTTTGGGAGGGGGTATTTGATTTTTTCTCCAAGCTATTCAACTGTGTTTTGAAAATAGAGTTCTCTGTGTTGATATGTGGTTTTCGGGAATGTGATTTGTGCTTAGATACGGACAGGGATTTGTTGGACTTGTTACTCATGGCCGCTGTGAAGATGGTTCTCAATAATTGGAAAGACACAAGCAAGACTTCATACAAAGGTTGGATAAATTGGATTACCTACCTTAGGGGAGCAGATAACATTGCTTTACAGAACTCTCATTGGAAATCCACGTCCAGATCTCTATGGAACTCCTTGGACACCTTTTTTACCTCTTATAAACCTCCGTGATTGCTTATATTTAGTTAATATTTTATTTTTATTTTTTAAATTACCTTGTATCAGAGAGTTTTTAGGATATAGGTCAGTATATGTATTAGTCTTATAATTGTATATTCTCTTGGTGCCCTTATGGTTAAAGCGTCTGTTTACCTTTCTTTTTTTCGTCTTTTTCTGTCTTTCTTATCTATGGGGACTCTCCCCTATCTTTTTCTTTTTTATTTCCTTTCTTTCTGGAGCTAGGGGGATGGAATTATTAACCGGGCCAGATGGAGAATTCTATGCGATAATTGTATGTGCTCTAATATGATACCAGTGTTTAATTTTCCCCTGATTGGTCTTTTGTAGAGTGTTGTTTTGTTTTTATTTTGTTTGCTGAAAATGTAATAAAGTATATGAAATTAAAAAAAAAAGAATTCACTCGTACAAAACCATAGAAATTCAGCAGTTAGAGTTACCTGAGCTAACTATAACTTACGTCCCCACAATGCACTGCACTGCCTATGACCTCACATATTACATCACTCATGACATGGTCAGCGATATCACTGATGACATCACTCATGACATCTCAAATGATATCACTCATGACATCATCCAGTGACTATGAGTGCTTTGTAAAAGTTTATTAGTGTTAAACATATATACCAAGGTACCACAAAAGTTAAATTAGTTTAGTGATGTAAATTGAGATGTCTTCAGTGATGTCATCAGTGATGTCACTGACCATGTCTTGAGTAATGTAATATGTGAGGTCATAAGCAGTGCATTGCGGGGGTGTAATATATAGTTAGCTCATATAAATATAACTGCTGAATTTCTATGGTTTTGTATGAGTGAAATTTGAGCCTAACTATAACGCCCCCGTAACTTGCATTAGTGTCTGAGTGGGTCTGTAAGTGTTTGCATTAGTCTCTGAGTGGGTCTGTGAGTGGGTGTGAGTCTCTGAATGGGTCTGTGAGTGGGCGTGTGAGTAGCTGTATGGGTCTGTGAGTGGGTACATGAGTGTCTGAGTGGGTCTGTGAGTGAGTGTACATGTCTGAGTGGGTCTCTGAGTGGGTGCATGAGTGACTAAATGGGTCTGTGAGTGGCTGTATGGGTCTGTGAGTGGGTGTATGAGTGTCCGAGTATGTCTGTGAGTGGGTGTATCAGTGTCTGCGTAGGTATGTCAGTAGCTGTGTGAGTGACTCGACCACAAAGGAATGGCACCTGCCCTTTATCCAACAAGAGTCCACAGTTTTCCACAAAATATCTACCCAAGTGGAGTACTTTCTACTGGTTAAGTAGTAAGTGCTACCTCCTTGGGTAAATGTCTAGTACGTATTCTGCACTACAACTGCTTAATGGAGCAAGATGAAATGTCATCAGTGACCTTGTGTGCGTTTTGGCAATGTGATTGTTCCTGGTGAGTCTTTATCAAGAAATATGTGATAACATGAATCCTCCTATAGAGAAGACAATGAGATTACCAAGAGGTAAACCTCCACCAAACAAGGGTTTTTCCTCTTAACTACATGAAGTAAGTGCTTCTTTGTTTGGTGGAGATGTCCTCATATTCCCCAGCATCAAGAACTCCTCAATAAAATGTGTGGGAAATGCACTGGGGGGCGCTTGTTAAGCTGTCCATCATCCTGGCAAAATGCAAGAAGACCTTTGCATACTACTAAGGTGGGTGGGGCCAAATGGGTGAAGCTTCCAAGTGATTTGTACATTGTAACCTTGTAGTAATTTAAAGAGTGAACCATGGACTCTGCTCTCACCAGGACAGGACAAAGAACCCACTCATCACAGTCATATACAGATTGCGCTCCAATAGATCAACTATGTAGTCACCTCCACAGAGGATTTCAGATCGTCTTTCAATATGGAATTGCTGAGAAAACACACTTGCTTTGCCTTCACCAAGCCCAGGAGTTCGAATCATGTGTCCTTTACAGAGGTGAAACTTCAATGGGGGTACCTGCTCTGCTTATATTTGTAAATGCCTCCCATTGAGGTTTAATTTTTGTGAAATGGTCATTAGGGCTGAAACAGCCCTGACAAAACTTAATGGGAAAGGGGGGCAGCGCTGCCCCCTCCCTGGGCCGATTTGATCCCGGGGACCCCATTCCCTGGGGCCCAGCCAAGACTTAATGGGGGAGGGGGCCAGGTAGCTCCCTATCCCCTGGCTGATTTCGGTCCTGGGGACCCCATCCTCTGGAGCCCACCAAGGGCAGCCAGTGTGCTATGACACCGTGGGGGAGCCTCAAGGCCCCGCGGTCCCAGCTGGCTCCCCACCTCCTGCGGGAGCCAGCATTGCTCTCACGCACAAGGAGCTGCTGGATTTGCAACTCCATGCATGTTAGAACAATATTTTAAAAGAGAAAGAGAAAAGGCAAAGCGATGAAACTCCACTTCCAGCAAGTGGGAGCGTTTTGACAGCTCCCGCTTGCTGGAAGCAGAGTGTTTGCTTTTTCTTGGTGGGAGCTGTCAGCTTACGCCAAGCAAAGACGAACATCTATCTCTCAAGGGTGGGCACCTCAGGAGATAGCAGGAGCCAGCCCTGAGGGGTGGTGGTGGTTCCCAGGGCCATATATAGTTCCAGGAAGCGGGCCGTGGGTCCCCACTCCTTCTGTTTTTACAGGCCATCCCCAGGGAGGTGGTGGTCCGTGGGGCTGTCTATGGTCACCGAGGGGGGACGCACGACCCCCCTTACCAGTTCTTAAAGTTATTTGGCCCCAGGGAGGTGGAGGTACCTGGGGCCCGGGTTTCTGTATGGCCCCTCATTCTTTTTTATTAAGTCCCAGGGAGGTGGTGGTCTCCGGGGCATAGTAAAGTTTCTGGAGGGGGATCAGCGCAGCCACTTATTTTTGTTTAATGAGCCCCGGGGAGGTTGTGGTCCCCAGGGCTCTTGGAGCCTAATGAATATCTGTGCATGACCCTGGGACCTGGCCCACCCAGGGGCTATTGGAAAACAAGCGCAGGAGCCTGAGCTCATTTCTTAATTTTATTTATGCAGCAGAATCGCAGCTCCATCGCAATTTCATGGCAAAATCTTTTTTTAAATCCTTATTTTCCCTGGCGGGGTCCCTTGGGGCCCCCTGCACCCGAGCTACGGGGTCAATGTATTCCTACCCTGCCCCTGTTTCTTATGCTTTTTTAGGGGTGGCAGTCAATTGAGTGGGTTCTCAAGGGTAAGCATTCCTAGATGTACAAATTTGAATTTCTTTTAATAACTCTAAAACTACTGAACGGATTTATACCAAATAGCAAAAAGCACTCTTTCTGGACCAAGAGCAAGCTTTCTGCCAAATTTGATGTAATTCCATCCAGCGGTTTGGGCTGTAGTTGTGTTAAAAATTCTTATGGGAATTAATATGGGAAACACAATTTTTTGGACCCCCCCCACTTTTTCTCGGCCCCCACTTCACGGATCACCCTGAAACTTTCCATGCACAACTAGAATCACCGGGACACTTTTTTTTAACATTTTGTGAAGATTTGTAGGCAAATCAAAAAACGCTTTTCCTATGGAAACATGGCCCAAACTAAACCATACCAAACCAAAGGTTAAAGTAACGTTATAATTAGGTGAATATGTCCGTGACAACATTAACGTTTTGAACTGAATAAAACACAGTAATTCAACCGTTATAGTTAGCAGAGCAGACTATAACTTGCATCCACATCTTGCACTGCTTATGACCTCACATATTACATCACTCATGACATGTTCTATAACATCATTTATGGCATCACTGATGACAACTCAAATGACATTGTGGAGTTAGCCACAGGGCCTGTGTTGTAGCCAGGCCCTGCTTCCAACTCCCCACAGGCAGCTAACCCCACGCTACGCACAGCTTTTGGCTGTGTGCAGTGGGGGTTGATCACAGGGCTTGGTCTGCTGCCAGGCCCGGTGGACTAACCCCCAGCGGCCCCCTCCTTGAGACTTTATAGGGCACTGGGGACCCCAGGCCCACTACTTAAAAGGGATGAGGACCCCTCCCGAAGCCTCATCTGGCCAGGGGACCCCATATAGGTGGGTGTTCTGGGTGGGCACACATCATACACAATGCTGGGGGCCACAGGGGGACCCCCTGAGCCTCCATGGCCCCAGCCAACTTCCCACAAGCTGCAGGAGCCGGCATAGCTCCCGCCCGCTGGGAGCAGCTATTTATGCATGCTCCCTCCAGGCGGGAGCAATATCTTGATCTGTTTCCCTGCCCACATCACTGCGGGCAGGGAAACAGATCACAAGTCTGCTCCCAGCTAGCGGGAACATTTTCAAAGCTCTCACCTGCTGGGTGCAGACTTGGTGTTTCCCTGCAAACACCGGGGTGGGTGCCCCGGGACACAGAAAATGAGCTGGCACCAGGTGATGAGGTCCCAGGCTATTATTGGCTCAGGGACGAGGACTGCGTGGCCCCTATCCATTTTTTTGCGTTCACTGCCCTGGGAGATGGGGTCCCCAGGGCCTTTTAAAGGCCGGGGAGAGAGCCATGCGACCCCCCCTCCCATTTAAAAAACTCAGTGGGCCCTGGGCGATGGGGTCAGCAGGGCAGAATATGGCTTGGGGAGGGAGACTGTGCACCCCCTCCCCATATTTAATGAATTGGGCCCTGGGGGATGGGGTCCCATTTGCCAAAAACAGCTCGGGGAGGGAGACCACACACCCCCTCCCCATATTAATGAATCAGACCCTGTGGGATGGGGTCCCTGGGTCCAAACATGGCTCAGGAGGGGGGAAACATACCCTCCTCCCCTTAAATAAACTTTACAGCCCTGGAGTTGGGCTCCCCAGGGCCTATAATTGAAGAATGCAGCCCTGGCAGCCATTTTGGGTTTTTTCTGATCCCGCTGGAGTTCCGCAGGATCATGGCAAAAATTGCAGATTTTTGGTATTTTGGCCCTTGGAGGAGTCCCTCTGGGTCCCCCCATTGAACCTAGGGGGGCAGGGTATTCCTACCCTGCCCCCGTATATATTTTTTTTCAAACTTCAGGATAGGGGACTAAGCCCCTGAGGCCTGTAATGACTGTCAGCAACATTTATCTGATATTGCTGGCAGCCAATCAGAGCAATCATTCCTGCAGCAATCTGACGTTCCAGGGAGCAAACTGGCCCAACGGAAATAAAGCTCACGGGGCCAATCAAAATGCTTTATTTTTTAACTGGTGCTCCTGCAGGCAGAACCGTCCAGATATACAAATATTTTTGACCGTTAATTTCTAAACAGCTACTAAACGGATTTACAGCAAATCACAAAAAGCACAATCTGCATACAAAGATCTAGCTTCCTGCCAAATTTGATGTAGTTCCTTTCGGCACTTTTTGCTGTAGCCCTGCCTAAAGAAGTCTATGGAAAATGCATGGGGATTTTGCGTTTTGAGACTCCCCCTTTTTTCTCCGCCCCTGCTTGACGGAGCACTCTGAAACACTAGTCAAAAAGTAGCACCTTTTTAGAAAGTTTTGTGAAGAATCGTCAAACAGAGCCAAAGTTATTAGCAGCACAAAAACACATTTACTATGGAAATGCTGACCTAACTATAACTACCCAATGGCAACTGTCACTGGGTAATATATATATATATATATATATATATATATATATATATATATATTCTTTTTCAGGAAACCCACCACAAACCCCCCACGTTATTAACCACACAAAAAACACATTTACTATGGAAATGTTGACCTAACTATAACTACCCAATGGCAACTGTCACTGGGTAATATATATATATATATATTCTTTTTTGGGGAAACCCACCCCAAACCCCTCACTTTTTTAATGTACTCCTAATCCCCCTTTACCACTACCCACCACTAAGCCTAAAAAATTACCCTAACCTCTTTTTCCACTACCCGCCCCTAAAGCCTAAAATACCTTACCTCCCTTTACCACTGCCCACCCCAAATCCTAAAATTACCCTTACCTTCCATTACCGCAACCCACTATTAAATCCAAAAATAACCCCTACCTCCCTTTACCACTACCCACTCCTAAACCTTGAAATGTTTCTTACACAACTTTACTGCTGCCCCCAAACCCTAAAACTACCCTTACCTCCTATTACCGCTACCTACACCTAAACTCTCAAATTACCCTTTCCTTCAGTTACCACTCCCTAACCCTAAACCCTAAATTTACCCTTACCTTCATTTACCACTACCCTCCCTAAACCCTAAAATTACCCTTACCGCACTTACCCATAAGCCCTAAAGTTGCCCATAATCTTCCATTACCACTAAGCACCCTAACCCTAAAAGTACCCTTACCACTACTGGCACCTAAACCCCTTTTTTGTAAATAAGATAATATTATTGAAAGAAAATACTTACATGCGCGGTAAAGAAATGCATGGTAAAGGTACAACTTTTTACATGTGTAGTACTTACCTGCGCTGTACAGGCTGCAAGGTAAAGGCATTGCGTAGTAAAGACTTTGGGGCCGATTATGATGTCGGTCGGAAAGGCTCCGAATGGCATTCAAATCGTCCGATTCCGATTCGGAACCCGTCTTTCCGACCGAATCAGAAAGCCTTCCGACCGACCGATTACGATAGTCAGAAACCGTTCAGACTTTCCGACTCTGTTCTGAACGGCATTTGAAGTAACTGAGTCGTTCAGAGCCAACTCGTACAGATCTATGGACTGCGTTTCCGGCCGACATATTACGATGTTGGATTCGGACAGCCTTTCCGAATCGGTTGTTCCGACACGGATCTGCTGTTGGAATCTTACTTTGGGGGCTCGTAGCGGGCCCCCCTTCACCCGGAGCCTTCCGAATGGGGCCTGTAGGGTTACCCATGGGACCCCTCTTCAATACCATGCACAGTGTGGCAGGCATCATGGGGTGCCCGCCACAGGGTGCAAGACTTTCTCCACCCACCCCTTTCTTCAATGGGAGCCTGTGTAGTAGGTTGGAACACAGGCTCCCATTGAAGTCAATGGGAGTCCGACCGAACGGTGTTCGGAAACATCTTAATCGGGCGGTCGGACTCCCCTAATCCGATTCAGTCGGAAACCATTCAGAGACCAAGACAGTCGAAATGCTTTCCCACCAACATCGTAATGAGGCCCTTTGTTGTAAAGGCTGTTTCCCCTGCCACAATGACTCCTTTTACATCTCAGATATAACTGCCAGTAAGGTGGGGTTTCAGAATCAGCCCCCATTGCCTCTTCTGCACCATTGGCTGACTGGTGGAACGTTTGCAGAGTCCAAATGATCTCCAAAGTTCCTAAACAAGCTTAAATAATAATGCCAAAATTGAAATCCCTTGTTCGAGATAGTCTATAACATACTATTTATATGTTTATTTTCACCTGCATTTTTACATTTCCCTTTCTGTAGCTCATATCCACACTATCCCCACCATTCTCACACATAAAACAAAACTTTGTGTGTGCTATTTAATCCTCGTGGTTGACATATATCACGGACTTGTGACGCATGACTGTGACATATATCTTATCTTGTATATTTCTATTTTACTATAATCAAACAAACCGGTTAAACAGAGTTTCCGGTCCCATTCTTCAGTGAAATGCATCAAGGTAGACTGGCTAAGGATTGACCTCTTTAGAAACTTTCATACACACTAAAGTGATATAAAACCACATTTGAAAGACATGAAAAAATGCATAATGAATCTTTAACAACGGATACCAAAATATGATTTTACAATTCAAGTGAAAATTACTGTTTTAATTACCAATTAAATCATTGTGAAAGGCCTAGTGCAACCTAAAGCGTTTTTCATGTGGAAACTGCTGTTATCAGTGGAGCATCACTCCAGTACTCCTGAGAACGACCCCTGTGAGTTGGTTCCCTTAAAAAGAAAATACACATTCCCAGTCGCATTATGTAGCATTACGCCTACTTAAACCTTTTATCCTCAATTGCCAAATGTTACAACTGTGAAAGTGATTTATGATTTTAAAAGCTCTATACAATTCCATTTCTGTGTTTACCACTACCAAGCACAAACATTTTGTATTAGTAGCAATAAAAAAAAATGATAATTTCTGAAAGAAGTTTAGGGCAAAGCATGCAGGTGATTTGGAAAAAGACTGGTTTAAATTACTGGGGACCCATCGTTCTGAGCTGCATTGATGATATGAGATTTGAATGTGCTGCCAATATAGCTCATGATTTTAAGCACATAAATATGTCGCCATCACCAGTTCAGTGCATTTTCAGCATTTTATACCACATCCAAACTACTTCAGGCCACACTCAAAGCTATTTGTGGAGGCTTGGTTTGTGCTACAGCTGTGCTCACAGAACTCTAGTTTTCATTGCTTTGATCTATCTAAGAGGTTTCAACATTTTTGGATCAGGCACTGAAATATATATACCGACTGATTAAAAAAAATAGCAGATCTTCAACCACAGAGGTACTCCTTCAATGGATGTAAATTTACTACTTTTAGAACTCACAAACATTGGCAGCAGTTGGCTTGGAAAGCTGCACCAGTCTCAGGTTTCCAGGTATGCTGCTGGCAATCAAACGCCCAAAAGGTGATGAGGCGAATGCTTGCAAATAATGTAACCATAGGCAATGCCTCAAGATAGCATTCCAAACCATCGTTTTTCACCTATTGTGTCACTCTAGATAGAGTGCCTGATTTAGGGTTTGGCAGATGAAGTAAAGGCAGACAGGGTAGCGGAGAACTTTACATCTGCCACTCTGCATTTCCTTGCCCGACAAATTTAGAGATGTCCACAGGCCTTTGGGCATCTCTATAAATTGGCCGGAACTGACATTGTGGTGGCTCCTGTCAATGTAGGAAACGTTGAATGACAGCGGGAGTTTGCATATCAAAAATGTATAAAAAATTAATGACTCCCACACAATAGGAGTTCTCTCCTATAGAAAGTGGTTCATTTTTCTGTCTTTTACTCTCCGTCACCGCCATGATATACCTGGTGGTGGGGGACAGTAAAAAAATGTAATCCGACTGTCTACTCTAAACAGGGAGGACAGTCAGGTGGCTTACCTCTGATCGCACCTATTCAGTAGTGCCGCTGGAGTAAATTTTGCTCCATCAGCGTAAAATATGGTGTCTGCCCGACTCAAAATCAGGTGAGCAGACTATGAGTTTGGCCGATGGGATACTCTGTTCCTGTTGCACATCAGTACTACCCATGCTTCTCATGGAAACAGTCAATCCCAAACTTTGGTCATCCCACCCGTTCATCCTGCATCCTACTGCTTTTTTAGTTGGTTAATGTGAGGTTCACACAACCTGAATTTCACAAACGAAGCTATGCCCCTGCTGATGACAGGAGGAAGAGGAGGGAGCTGAATGGTATGAGTGACAATCCATTTACAGAGTCTTCTTTGAAAACACAGCACTCAGTAGGTGAATGTCTCAATTGTGCATGTGAGGGGCATATTTCAACCATGATCCCCTCACGCAGGCACAATCTATTTTACTTATTAGACATACTGCACATGCCTCCTGCAGAACAGTCTATCTGCTAAACTGTGGCTGTTAGGGCGCACATCAGTGCATCCCTGAGGCCAATGAGGAGTCACACCGAGCAGCAGAGTTAGCATCCCAGCACCATTCCTGTTTCTGACATGGCTGTTCCAGTTATATCAAGAAGCTAGGAGGAGGTTTGAGGTGGGTCTTTGCCATTGTAAACCTGGCCTTACTGCTCTGTCTGGGTCCTCCCTAGGGTTCATGCCTTGCTGGTTCTGATATCCAGAGCCAAATGCTTGCCCTGCTGACGCCATTGATCCTTGGAGTTGCCAACAATGAAAGAAAGGTAAGTAAAAAAAGTAGTTCAGCGTTGTTTCTCTGTACATGTGTGTTTGTGAGTGTTTGTGAGTGATTGACAGAGATTAAGATTGAGTGGGTGAGTGTGTGTATTAGTTTAGTGTGTTTGAGAGTGTCAATGAGTGTGAAGCCGAGAGAGAATCAATGAGTGAGTATGAACAAGTAAAAGTGAGGGTGAGGGTGAGGGAGGTAGTAAAGAAGTGTGAGTGAGTTGGAATTAGTGTATGACGGGGCAACTGTGAGAGGGAGTGGGAGTGAATCAGAGGCCCAGCAATTGCACCAGGTCCCAGATATGTGAAGAGCATACTGAAATCTATTTATGAAATCAGAGCTCCTGACAGTCAGGAGTTCAATTCATAGGCCCCTGCACACCAGTACTCGTTAGTGAGGTTCTGTGATTGTGAACGAGTGAGGGTGTGTTTGTGAGTAAAAATCAGAGGTCATGAGTGGGTGAGTACATTTATGTGAGACAATGAGTGGGAATGTGCATGAATCTCAATGAGTAAGTGAGAGTGAGCAAGAAGGAGAGAGAGTGAATGAAACAGGAAATAAGTATGAGTGAAAGTGAGTGAGCTTAAGTGAGTAAGAGTGAGCTTGTTAGCATGTTTCATGCTTGTGAGTCTGCAGTTGGCAATGCCATAGTCAAGATAAATAATTGCTTATGGGTGCACCCAAGATAATTAGTTGTTACAGGCATATTGGAGGTTATTCTTAGCATGAAGAAGGAAAGCCTTTGAAAAATGCAGGCCCTAACATACTGGAGTAATTGTTGGCATTAAGGGGGACACAAGGCAAAATGCTGGTGCTGGCATTATGGAGGTAATACTAGACAAGCATGGCATATAGGGGCGGGAATTCTGATTGGGGAGAAGCAAACCTTAAGTAAATGCTGTCTCTGACATACTGGAGGTAGATTTTGACATAAGTGTTACCCATGGTCTATGGGTGGTATCAATGAAAAAATTCTGGTACTGACATATTGTATGCACATCTTGGCATAAGAAGGTAGCAATGACAAAAGTATGGCATTAGCACACTGAAGTGGGGACCCAAAGCAAATTTTCAACATAGCAATTTTTACGCCCCCCTCAGTTTCCGAGATCACCACTGAAAAACATCCCACTGACATTCAGGACTCCACCCAGTCCGACCAGCAGTCCCCCCTCCCTCAGCGTCTTGAGACCCTCATGGGTGAGTAGCCACGCTATACAAAACCCTGATTGATTGATTGAGTATATGTAAATGAAACTCATACCTATTGTTATGCACACCTTGAAACTGACTGGATTTAACTCTTTGGTTGGAGAACCAGCCCGGTCCTGGTATGCACATCTATCCAAGGAAGGGAGTGACGTACACTTTATAGAATCTCGTGCATCTCTGCAGATTCCTGATCTCATCTATCAAATACTTAATTTGATATAAGAGAGTGCATTAATTCCTCAGTCACAGAAAGCTGCTCACTTTTACCAAGAGAAAGAGCCTTCCAAAATGTGCGTAGCAGGGAAGAGCTGACACAGAGTTATAGCAGCAGTGAACATGTAATTTCAAATGGACATCAGTTCCAGCTGTTCATCTTCCCAAAATATAATTGCAGAACTAGAGGCAGTCGATGTGCAAACTGCACCGGGGACCTTCAAGCTAAATATCAAATTGATTTACTTTGAAATTCATAGACCAAATGCTCTGTAAGCAACAGGCCATTAATGGACCAAAAAGATGTATTTTATCACTGCATTTCCAGTCATGTTTTACACATTCTTGAAATTTCTCTTCTTAATACTTTGGAAATACTATTTTCCAAGCGCTTGCAAAAAGCATATTTAAATAATGTTATTTTTACTTATACCATGGTGCATTACAACAAGCGATGGCAAGCAGAATAGGTATGAGCCACAGAAACCAACTGTAAACCGGCAATCAAACATTACTTACCAGTTATTATTCACTTTAGCCACTGTGTATAATAAATATAGTATTTAATATTTTACTTGCTTTTTAACTAGACTATAATTTGCATCTCATTTACACATCGAGGACATTTTTGATACAAAAACTGAAATGAAAATGTAAAAAACGCATTTCATACTAAATGCTTTTGAATAGTTCACTTGCCAATATTTGCCTCCCTTTTTGCATTTAGAGGACCTGTCGTGAAAAGATGAACAACTAATGTAACTTTGCTGGGGCTTAAGCATCTCATGCCACAGTTTGGAAGGCTTTTGCCAAAAACATGCCCAGACAGAGGCATCAATCTCTTTAACTAAGGTCACTATTAGCCATGCAAATTAATACGTTGGAAAGTGCTTATGATACTTGAATGCGGGGCCTTTTCTAAAAGGAAAGGCAATACTGCACGGCTATTCAGGGCATGCGGCAAAATGGTGCTTTCTCTAAAATGCCAAACTTTCACTGGCCCTCTTAGCATGATCAAAGTTCAGAGGCCTGATGTCACATATATATGTTTGTATGTGGGGATTCTGGGCCGTATTTGAGAGAGTGCCTAGGGGCGCAACAGGCGGTTGCGCCAACTTTGCACTTTGGTGTTTCAGAAGGGGCCGCAGATGCTTGTGCGGCCCCTTCTGTAATACTAATTGCGTGGCGCACATAAAGTGCCAGCGCTAACTGCAGGGGGCGTTCCCTCATTTGCATTGGGGAGGGCCACATGCAAATGAGGGAATCCCTTTGCACCCGCGCCATATTCCAGATGCGGGCGCATAGGCAAAGAAGCTGTCGGGGGCGCACTGAAAATGCGCCACCTAAAAGGTGGCACACTGTCATTGTGCCCCCTGATGGCAGCCTGCCTGCAAGGGGATCTCTAATCCCCTTTAAAAGGATGCCGCCTGCACAGTAAAAACAAGGAGCGGCTTCAAAGTAGCCAATCCGTTTTTCACATGAATGCGCAGCTCCCAGGCCAGCGCAAGTTCGTGGCTGCCCTAGGGGCAGCGCATTCATATAATAGGCTGCACTTTCCCTGTTTGCCCCTGGCGCACCTGCTTTAAGGTGCGCTGGGCGCAAACAGGGAAAGTGCGCCCTTTACATAACAGGGTCCATAAACAAAGCCAGGAGTAACTTAGCAATTTAAAGCAGCAACCAAGATAATTTACAAACTGTGATCAGTTAAGGGAAAAGTGTCGAGATGTAATGTTCTTTGAAGAAATAAGTCTTATTATTGGCAAAAAACAACGTCCTTTGGTGCTGCAGGGTCGTCTTGGCCTGGGATTGTGACTTGCAGCCCTCCTTTCTGAGGGGTAGTGACATTTACTTTGCACTTGGTTGTGTGAAGGCACTTGTAAGGGTGATGTTTCAATCTGCCTCTGTGGCTCCTTGGATCAGGGGGGTAGGGGGGGTTAGCTATCAGCCACAGCTATCAGTGGCGTTCGGCAATTCCTGCTTCTGCACAGTTCTTGTGAAGCCTGACATTTTCCAGTTGTGGGTTCCCTGTGCTCAGGTTCAGAGAGGACATGGCTTGGTAGTTGGACTGGACTGTTCCTACTGAGGCAGGACCACGGCTGATTTGCAAAAGGCTGGGTCCTATCTGAGATGTAGTGGTGGACAACAAAACAATGGGTTGGGACATCATCTGAGTAATTACCAGTGGCTGAGATTAATTCAAGCATTCCTGCTGTCATATTTTTATATTTTCCATTATGACATTTTCTTATAGCATAAAATATCTCCCCATGCACACTTCATGTCAATGTTTGAGTGATTCATTGATACGACACTGCTTGGAATTTTCTACAGCAAACCTCTCATTGGGCTGTGCTAAGAATGCAGAGGTTACAAAAGTCCCAGTTAGTTCACATTTTAGGCTTGCATAGCAGACACTTTTTGAACATGACGAGAGCAACTACCATTTGAATTTAATTCAACCATAATATCTCCACACCCATAAAACATATCAGCTTGCTACCGCAGAAATACCACTGTGAGCTGTGTTTCTTGACAGGGCAGATGTATGGGCAGCCTGTATAATGTCAGAAGAGAATAAAAAGTGCAGATGAAACACACCAACCCTTCGAAATATTGGGGCCCAAAGACAGATTTTCAGCAACATTCAGGAAAGTCCTCTTAAAAAAGCAAACTGAGGTTTGCGGGCTGTTTACAGACATGCTTTCAATGCCTCAGTATATCAGGATAACTATCTTGAAGCTCACTTGGTGTAAATATCAGTTTTACTCACAGTGGTTGTGCAGTTGTTTACCGTCAGTGCTAAAAAGAAAAGAAAAATGAAAGTATGGTAACAACATGAGAAAGGAAAAAGTTATTCCTGTAAAGACTCATGGGAGGAGTGGAAACGACTGAACATTTCTCATGTGAGACTTTAATAGACAAGCCGCTGAGGCTGCCACGCCCAGTTACTTGGTTTTCCCAAGTACACGAGGAAATATCAGAGAAAATATGTCATATTTAATGGCAAATGAAACAGAAAAGCATGAAATCACATTAATAGTTATCACCTCGAGGGAGGACATTAATGACTGTTGATTGCAAGCCTGCGATTAAGGGCCAGAGGTGAGTTGCACAATAAGGGGGAATCGCAATTAACAGCTTTTAATGCTGAGCAGTGTCTGAACAATAAGGTTATTAGCTCTTGTGTGCCCCAGTCTCACCTCCCACACACTAAATGAGGCCATCCAGCTCTGTTTTGCTAATCCCTCTGCTGCAGATTTCCACTGACAATATGAAGGAATCATACAAAAGTAGTTAATGGCAACATTTCAAGCAATCAGCTTTGTTCATCTCAGCTCTCTGTTGAGAGTGCTAATTTAATTTATATACCTTTCTATATTATGAGCATCAGTTCAATTGGTGTAGTATAGCGAATCATCACAAAGAGTTATGATGTATATGTTGGAAACCAGATCGGTTATGTCACCTGATGCCATAAGCTGCTTCCAATTCCAAACAAGCTTTATTCGACATATAGTCATAAAAGCACAATAAAGATTATAGTTTCTATAAAAATGTCGTACATAATTTACAAAATAAACCTGTTTGGGAGAGTATAATTACATACTAGTTGTGTGTCAACGTTAAAAACTAAAACATATTTTCAAAGAAAAGATATCAGTATTAACAAATTACCAAGCATTACATAAAACTCACAGTCAAATGAACACAGTAGTTAAAAATTCATCTTGGATAGGTGAGCCCAGAACTATGAAGAGCACTCAATACATTTGGATAAATATAAGTATTTAGATCACTGGACCGAAAAACTATCCTGTCACAGTTAACATACACATTTCATACAGTAATACATTTCGACCTGATTGTCCACACCCACCCAGGATATTTTGCAACTGCTATTAAAATGGGGGATGAAGTACTAGTACGAATAATTCTTTCTGCTTCCATACTTCTTCTGGTGCCTAATAATTTACATATAGGCCTCAACCACACCCGTCTCGGGGTTTCATAGGCTGGACAGGCAAATAACATGTGCGCAACTGATTCTATGCGAGCCATGCAAGTAGGACACTTACTATCACATGTTTTAGTCCACCTTGGTGTAAAAGACCTTAGGGGCAACGAGCCCGCCCTCAATTGAAAATACAGTTTTCTATCGAGTGGTTTGGTTACAGTGTCCCAATATGGTTCTAGGCTCGGAATGTGTTTGAATTCCAAGAAGATTCCTGTCAATGAGGATGATTCGCTGGATCTCAGAGCATTATATGCAACCATCTCCCAATACTTTTCTTTTAGAACCTTGTTTGAGGGAAAACAAGCAGTGATAGGGTCCTCCCATAGCAATGTCATGCCAATTTCTACTAGGACATCTCTAATTCCGCGTAACCAGCTAATTTTATGAAAGTTGTCAGATTTTATTATGTCCATGAAGCCCGCGGCATATGGCGCCAGTTCTGGTGTTGTCCACAACCTGCGCCAATATAACACTGGGCGTAGTTTTGCAATGTCAAATAAAGATTTTCTCCCTAGATCATAAAATAAAGGACACAATGGCGTACTTTGGGGGAGATTGGTGATACCACGGAGGAACCTGTTTTCTGATGCACTAAGTTTAGACATGTTCTCAAACCCCCATAGCTCTACACCATAAAGGGCTGAGCTGACCACTTTCATGTCATATACTTGGAGCACCGGTCTAATTGGTTTCGTAAGGGACTTTTTGTGCTCCAGGCGTAACGCTCCCGACAGTTGCCGGTGCTTAAGTGTAGCCATGTCAATTTGCTGGTTCCACTTTAGATCGCTCTAAATATTTACCCCTAAATATATGACTGCTCTAACTTGTTCCAATGGTCGGTTATTCATTAAAATACCACCTTTAAAAGCTCTATGTGGGTTAAAAGTCATAAATTTCGTTTTCGACACATTGACTTCAAGACCACGAGCGGAGCAAAACTCTTCAAAAACTAACAGGGCTCGCTGGAGCCCACTTGGTGTCTTTGAAATTATCAATGTGTCGTCTGCGAACATTAAAATAGGAATTTTTATTCCTGCTAAAATCGGGGCATCAGTATTCACAAGTGTCATGCAATCAACTATTCCGTTGATAAACAAAGAAAATAATTTGGGTGCCATGACACAACCCTGGCGCACCCCCGCTCTACTGGGAAAGGGCTGGTCACCATACCCTGGGAACCCCAACGAATTTTAGCATAAATGCCCTCGTGCAATCTCATTATGAGCGTAAGGAGTTCAATGAGCAACCCCAATTCTTGCAGCGTCACCCACAAGCTGGAACGGGGGACAAGATCGAACGCTGATTTTAAGTCCACAAAGGCAGCATATAAGCTGCCTTTGCCCAGGACCACCGTCTTCCAGTGTAATAAAACAAAGCGAAACACCTGGTCGATGGTGCTGGTATATGCCCGAAAACCAGCCTGCAAGGGGGACAATATGCTGTGTTCCTCTATCCAATTCTGGATCTTATTAAGGGTCAGCCTCCCCCAGAATCTTTTGCAGCGAATCTATCAGACTGATAGGTCGATAATTCCCCGGCAATGATTTGTCTCCTTTTTGTATACAGGGATTATTTCGGCTCCTTTCCAGGAGTCCGGTATGGGGGCACCTTTAGCAACTGCGTTAGCCAACAACATGATATACCTGGCCCATCTTATTTTATCATGTAAAAACACATCGGCAGGTATGCCATCTGGGCCAGGCGCTCTGCCACCAACCACTGCTTCAAGGGCCACCACAACATCATTAATATTAAAAACCTCTTCTACATAAAACACATGACTGGGGCCTTCCATATTTCTCTCAATTGGACTACGGGCATATTGTGGTTTAAAATGTTTAACCCAGTCTTCCTGTGTGACATAATTATGTGGATGTTCGGGTTGACCCTCTCGGTCCCACTTTATGATCTTCCAGAACGATTTGCTATCGTTCTTGGTGCTAGCCTCTTTGAGGTCCTGCCATCTTTTCTCATCCCAGGAGCGTTTAGCTTTATTCATGGAACTCTTGTATACCTGCCTAGCTGTGCGTTCCGCGGCAGGCTCTCCATCTCTAATTGCATTCCCAAGAAGAACTCTTGCCTGTCTACATTCCTTGTTATACCAACGACAAAATTTCTGGTCTATTGTTTTCCTTTACTTACAGTGTTTAACAAAATAAGTTCTCATATGCGAGAAAAATCTATCATGAGACTGGATAACGAGCTCCAGTTCCACGCTATTAGAGAGGATGTTTTCTAACTCCAATAAAGCACTATCAACATCCTTGGAGATATTATCCAAGGACACAGAATTTTCAGCTATTCTTGACCATTTAAGCCGTCTCATGTCGTTAGTGGGGGCTACATCATGGGAATGTAGTTCGACCTCCCTACAGGGCAATTGGTCGTGCAGCCACCACCTTAAGGCTACACACAAGGGATTATGATCACTTTCGAGACGATCCCTAACATCCATGTCAACTATGGTATACCAGAATTTCAAACTCATAAGTATATAATCTATCCTTGTTTTACTTAATCCGTTATTAAATGTATTCACCCCCAGTCTATCTTGTGGGGTCCTGCCATTTAATGCCCTTAGCCCCTTCTCAAGACAGATAGAATTAATCTGAATTACCACCTCCGTCCATTTCTTTATTGGTACAAGTTCCAATTTCGGAATTCCCCACTGGGCGTCTTCTTCTTCAGTGAGACGCCATTCTTCAGTAGCAAGTGGCTCGAAGGTTGAATTAAAATCGCCCGCAATAATAATATTGCTGTCCATTGAGTATAGGTCGAGGAGGTCGTCCAAAGCCGCTAAGTTGGCAGGGTATGCCCAGACATGGGTCCCTTGCTCACTTTGCCACTGGATTCAAGCTAGCCTGGCTGATGAGGGTTGTTACCCTGAAACCGGCCCCAGGATGCTTGTTTCCGGTTCAGGGAAGACCTGGCTTCGCAGTTCGGGCTGGAGTGCTCCCATGAGGCACAGGACCAAGACTGATTAGCATATAGCTGGGTCTGAACTGAGGTGGCGAAGTGAGCTAAAGAACGATGATGGATTCAACCCAGATCTGTGACTGGGGGTGAGTGTTTGAAAAGTTTCAGCGCTCCGTCCATCATCTCCTTGTGTTTGCTTTGGTCACCCTAAGTTGGCAGGGTATGCCCAGACGTGGGTTCCTTGCTCACTTTGCCACTGGATTCAGGCTAGCCTGTCTGATGAGGGGTGTTACCCCGAAACCGGTCCCAGGATGCTTGTTTCCGGTTCAGGGAAGACCTGGCTTGGCAGTTCGGGCTGGACTGTTCCCATGAGGCACAGGGTCAAGACTGATTTGCATATAGCTGGGTCTGAACTGAGGTGGCGAAGTGAGCTAAAGAACGATGATGGATTCAACCCAGATATGTGACTGGGGGTGAGTGTTTGAAAAGTTTCAGCGCTCCGTCCATCATCTCCTTGTGTTCAATTTGAATGATGGCCAGCCGTATCTCCTCAATTTAAATGGGCTCATCCAGTTCCACTTCAATCAGGGTGACGGTAGCCCACGAAGAAACCCCTTGATCCTGTCAATGGGGGGGGCTGTCTATGTCTGCATACAGGGGGTGATAGTACTCCGCAAAAGCGGCATTAATGGTGCATTAAACACAGTGCCACCCCCAACTTGATTGCTCCTATCGACGGGCGTGCCTGGTTCTCTTTAACCAGCCACGCCAATTAACCTGCCTGAGTGACCCCCCTCCGCATAGAGAAAGCCAAGGCATTGCCTTTAGTCATGTTTCTCCAACCACGCTTCTAAATCCCTTCGTTCTTATACAGATGCTTGTGTCTTTCCATCCTGTCTGCCCACAATGACACCTCGGCCACAAGTAGTCTCAGCTCCCGCTCCAAGTCCAGAAGCTCCCTGCGCAGGGCTCGACGGACCCTCTCACGTAGGGGCAATGCATTGACCTCTCATAAACAGCTTACGGGCATCCAAATCCATCGCTGTGGTGGGGGTGGTGGGGGTGGTGCACATATTAAGTTCAAAATATTTGCTATATGTGGTGACAGGGACTCCCTGAAGGGGGGTTCTGAAGTGCCTGGGTCTGTTCTGTTTTGAGAGGTCAGGGCTCACGGACACATGGGCCCTCTTCAATGATCTGGGCACCCACCCTTTCTCATGAGGCCCCAAGGTGTCTCCAATGGTCACCGATGAGCAGGCCACACCACTTATCACACAGCAAAGAACAAACCCCCACACCTCATAACAGATCATCCGTCAGCCATGGTGTCAATTCCGGCCCGGGAGTCCTCCTCAGCAGAGGCCATGGAGCCATTAGTATCCAAATCTGTCAGAGCATGGTCTGACCGCAAGGTCTCACAAGAGTTCTGGCCATGTAGCAGCATCACTTCCACTGCCTGTGCTTGCTCCCTGGCTGACTGTGCCATGGAGGGGAGACTCAGGGTCCCCTGCGCCTCCTACGCCTCAGTCGGGGCGTCAGCCATTTACCAGCGATCCGGTCATCTGACGGGGTTTTGCAATTTCCTTGGCATGTAACCAGGTTTATGCATCTCCAGGAGCCAAGAAATAATGGGTTCACTCATCATCCATCACCTTAAGTTTATCAGGATAGAGAAGAGCATACTTCAGGCCTAGCTTCCAGAAGCGTTTCTTGAGCACAGTATGCGAGTTGCGAAGATGCTGCACCTCCACAGTGAAATCTGGGTAAGCAGTAATGGTGCTGCCCTCGAATTGCTGGGGACCTTTCATCCAAAACAACTGCAGAATCAAGTCTCTGCCCCTATAATAAAGTAGTTTCACAATTATATTGCCCCGCTGGGCCCCTGTTGATGGCAGCCTCCCAGGTGGATGAGAAGAATTTCCACAGAGAAGAATTTGGGTACCTTTTCTGCCAGCACTGTGGTCATCTACCAATGTTCGAGGAAGAATTTCTATATTCATGCCCTCTGAGCACTCCAGAAATCCCAAGAAGCGGACATTATTACGCCTTGAGCGGCCCTCTGCATTCTCCGCTCCCCAATGTAGAGATGTGACCTCTGCCCTCATGTCCTTCAATCGGGTTTGGAGTTCCTGCAATGTTGGTCGTTTCATGGTTAATGTGGATTCAGCATTGTCCATGCAGTCCGCCAGCAGGTTTTAGACAGTGTGACTTCGCCCCTCAGCTCTCTGTCGGGTTCCGGCCGCAGGCGAGCAAAGTGCGATGCTGGAGCTGTGCATGGTGTCTACAAGCCCCCCCAAAGGAACTGAATGTGAAAGCTTGCAGAATGATATCAAAAATGCAAGAAGATGCTGTAATCTATGCTCAAATAAAATGCAACTTCAGTTGGTCAATGGCTGAAGGGTAACCCATAAAACGTAGGGGATACAAGATATTACAGCAATGTGTGACCCATAATATTTGGTATCCCCATAGTATGAGATGTTCGAAGAAAGGGTGCCAGTTGGCAGAAAAACTCTGTGCTCACCAAGCCAACATAAGACCATGTCCAATTGAATCCTGGTAAGTTATAAACCTAGAAACCTAGAGGATGCCATATATTATAGCCTGTACGGGCATTATATTTTGTATCCCCCAAAGGAACCGAATGTGAAAGATTGTGGAATGAAATCAAAACTGCGAAAGAGACTGCAATCTGGTATCAAATAAAAGGCAACTCCAGTTGGTCAATGGCTAAAAGGTAACCCTTGAAAAGTAGGTGATATGAGATATTACAGCAATGCATGAGCCACAATATGTGGTATCCCCATAGTAAAAGGTGTTGGAAAACACAAGGATGGGTGTCATTTGGCAGAATAATACTGTGCGCACCCAGCCAACATAAGACCATGTCAAATTGAACACTGGTAAGTTTTAACCCAAGAAACGTAGGGGATACCAAATATAATAGACATTAGGGGTATTATATTTAGAATCCCCTAAATGGAACTGAATGTGAAAGCTTGTGGAATGATAACAAAATGCAAAATAATATTGTAATCTGCTGTCAAATAAAAGAAAACTTCAACTCGTTATTGGCTAAAGGGTAACCCATGAAACATAGGGGATAAGAGCTATTTCAGCAATGCATGAGCCGTAATATTTGGTATCCCTATAGTAAAAGTATTGTGAAACAAAAGAAATGGTGCTAATTGGCACAAAAATACTGTTTTCACCCAGCCAACATAAGACCATGTCAAATTGAATCCTGGTAAGTTCAAACCAGAGAAACATAGGGGAAACCAAATATTATAGCCTGTATAGGCCATTATATTTGCTATCCCACAAAGGAACAATATAAAAGCGTGTGGAATAACATTAAAAATGCAAAAAGATATTGTAATATGCTGTCAAATAAAAGGCAACTTCAACTGATCAATGGCTAAAGGGTAACCCATAAAAAGTAGGGGATATGAGATTTTACAGCAAGGCGTGAGCCGTAATATTTGGTATCCCCATAGTAAACGCTGTTGGAAAAAACATGGAAGGGTGCTATTGGGCAGAAACATACTGTGCGCATTTAGCCAACATAAGACCATGTCAACTTGAATCCTGGTAAGTTCTAACCCGAGAAACATAGGTGATACCAAATATTATACCTCATATGAGGCATTATATGTGGTGTCCTTCAAAGGAACCAGATGTGAAAGCTTGTGGAATTAAATCAAAAATATGAAAAGATACTGTAGTCTGCTATTAAATAAAAGGCAACTTGAATTAATCAGTAGCTCAAAGGTTACTCATGAAAAGTAGAGGATACCAGATATTACAGTAATGGAGGACCCAAAACATGTGGTATCCCCACAGTAAAAGATTATGGAAAACAAAGAGATGGATCACTGACAAAATATCGACATTCAGAATATCGAGGTACAAAAATATCGACACAAAAATATCGATGTCCATATTATCGAAGTCCCATCTACATAATGGTAAGTACAAAAATATTGAGAAAAAAAATAACGTCAAAAATATTGTTGTTAAAAATATGTTTTTTTTAATGTTTAAAAAATAATGTAAAATAAAGTAAATAATACATATAATTAAAAGAAACATAGTTAAAATTATTTTAAAATGTTTAAAATGATAACTAATACATATAATGTAAAAATAAATTAAATATATATATGTATAAAATATAATATATATACTTACTTAATAATATTTATAAATAATTATTTTTATAATTAAATTAAATTACTATTCCTACTCCAGAGAGTGCAACAGTAGGGAAAGTGCACTAATCTATTGTGTAATCATAATCGTACAATAAGCATATATGAACATAACCCCAAATCCTTATAAAATTGTAAACAATGTTCAGCTTTGCCAGTGGAACAGTGATGCACTATAGTTACCAAACCGAGGCTTCAGGGTTTGTTAAACAGGTTAATGGAATGTTGAAGTCTCGGCTGGCGAAAGTGTGTGCGTCCATGTCCCTGAAGTTTCCGGATGCTTTGCCTTTGGTGCTGATGAGTCTTCGTAGTACTTCTGATCAGAGAACAGGAAAGTGTTGAATAGCGTAGGGGTAAAAATTACTATTCCCACTCCAGTGAGTGCAACAGTAGGGAAAGTGTTGGATAGCGTAGGGGTAAAAATTACTATTCCCACCCCAGAGAGTGCAACAGTAGAGAAAGTGTTGGATAGCGTAGGGGTAAAAATTACTATTCCCACTCCAGTGAGTGCAACAGTAGGGAAAGTGTTGGATAGCGAAGGGGTAAAAATTACTATTCCCACTCCAGTGAGTGCAACAGTACGGAAAGTGTTGGATAGCGTAGGGGTAAAAATTACTATTCCCACTCCAGTGAGTTCAACAGTAGGGAAAGTGTTGGATAGCGTAGGGGTAAAAATTACTATTCCCACTCCACAGAGTGCAACAGTAGGGAAAGTGTTGGATAGCGTAGGTGTAACAATTACTATTCCCACTCCAGAGAGTGCAACAGTAGGGAAAGTGTTGGATAGCGAAGGGGTAAAAATTACTATTCCCACTCCAGTTAGTGCAACAGTAGGGAAAGTGTTGGATAGCGTAGGGGTAAAAATTACTATTCCCACTCCAGAGAGTGCAACAGTAGGGAAAGTGTGGGATAGCGAAGGAGTAAAAATTACTATTCCCACTCCAGAGAGTGCAACAGTAGGGAACATTTTGGATAGCATAGGGGTAAAAATTACTATTCCCACTCCAGAGAGTGCAACAGTAGGGAAAGTGTTGGATAGCGTAGGGGTAAAAATTACTATTCCCACTCCAGAGAGTGCAACAGTAGGGAAAGTGTTTGATAGCAAAGGGGTAAAAATTACTATTCCTACTCCAGTGAGTGCAGCAGTAGGGAAAGTGTTGGATAGCGAAGGGGTAAAAATTACAATTCCCACTCCAGTGAGTGCAACAGTAGGGAAAGTGTTGGATAGCGTAGGAGTGAAAATTACTATTCCCACTCCAGAGAGTGCAACAGTAGAGAAATTGTTGGATAGCGAAGGGGTAAAAATTACTATTCCCACTCCAGACGGGGCAACAGTAGGGAAAGTGTTGGATAGCGAAGGGGTTAAAATTACTATTCCCACTCCAGAGAGTTCAACAGTAGGGAAAGTGTTGGATAGTGTAGGGGTAAAAATTACTATTCCCACTCCACAGAGTGCAACAGTAGGGAAAGTGTTGGATAGCGTAGGTGTAACAATTACTATTCCCACTCCAGAGAGTGCAACAGTAGGGAAAGTGTTGGATAGCGAAGGGGTAAAAATTACTATTCCCACTCCAGTTAGTGCAACAGTAGGGAAAGTGTTGGATAGCGTAGGGGTAAAAATTACTATTCCCACTCCAGAGAGTGCAACAGTAGGGAAAGTGTGGGATAGCGAAGGAGTAAAAATTACTATTCCCACTCCAGAGAGTGCAACAGTAGGGAAAGTGTTGGATAGCGTAGGGGTAAAAATTACTATTCCCACTCCAGAGAGTGCAACAGTAGGGAAAGTGTTTGATAGCAAAGGGGTAAAAATTACTATTCCTACTCCAGTGAGTGCAGCAGTAGGGAAAGTGTTGGATAGCGTAGAGGTAAAAATTACTATTCCCACTCCAGAGAGTGCAACAGTAGGGAAAGTGTTGGATAGCGAAGGGGTAAAAATTACAATTCCCACTCCAGTGAGTGCAACAGTAGGGAAAGTGTTGGATAGCGTAGGAGTAAAAATTACTATTCCCACTCCAGAGAGTGCAACAGTAGAGAAATTGTTGGATAGCGAAGGGGTAAAAATTACTATTCCCACTCCAGACGGGGCAACAGTAGGGAAAGTGTTGGATAGCGAAGGGGTTAAAATTACTATTCCCACTCCAGAGAGTGCAACAGTAGGGAAAGTGTTGGATAGCGTAGGGGTAAAAATTACTATTCCCACTCCAGAGAGTGCAACAGTAGAGAAAGTGTTGGATAGCGAAGGGGTAAAAATTACTATTCCCACTCCAGAGAGTGCAACAGTAGGGAAAGTGTTGGATAGCGCAGGGGTAAAAATTACTATTCCCACTCCAGAGAGTGCAACAGTAGGGAAAGTGTTGGATAGCGAAGGGGTTAAAATTACTATTCCCACTCCAGAGAGTGCAACAGTAGGGAAAGTGTTGAATAGCGTAGGGGTAAAATTTACTATTCCCCCTCCAGAGAGTGTAACTGTAGGGAAAGTGTTGGATAGCAGAGGGTTAAAATTAACATACTTATCAATTAAATAAATGTTTTAATTAAATAACCAATTAATAATTAATTAATAATAAATTATTTATAAATAATAACAAATAAAAATTAATAATTACTTCATTATAATTAAATTACTTCCCACTCTATTCCCCTATAAACCCACAACCCGCTCCTAAACAAAATAACACAATTAAAATAATTATCAATTAATCAATTAATAAAAATTAATTACCAATTAATAATTAATTAACAATAAACGAATTATCAATACCAATAAATAAAAATTAATAATTACTTTATTATAATTAAATTACTTCCCACCCTATTCCCCTATAAACCCACAACCTGCTACGAAATAAAAACACAAAATGTAATTAAAAATAATTAATAATTTCTAAAAATTATTATTAAATTTACTATAATTAAATTACTTTCCACCCTATTCCCCTATAAACCCACAACCCGCTACGGAACTAAAACGCAAAATTTACTTTAAAAAAATTAATAACTTTTAAAAATGTAATACATATATTAAAAAACAAATACAATACTTAACAAAAAATATAGAACACATACATTTAAAATACATACTTAAATACATAACACTAATATAAACATCGATATTATTAACAACGATATTTTAACAAACGATATTACTGACTTCGATATTAACAAAAACAATATTTCTTACCTTCATGTCGATATTCTGGTCACCGATATTCTTGATGTCGATATTCATTCCCTTCGATATTTCCAACTCGATATTTTTGTACTCCGAAAATAAAAACTCGATATTATGTCTGTGCACCCAAAGAGATGGGTGCTATTTGGCAGAAAAATACTGTTTTCACCCAGCCAACAGAAACCATGTCAGATTTAATCCTGGTAAGCTCTAACCTGAGAAACATAGGTAATACCAAATCTTATAGCTCATATGATGCATTATATTTGGAATCCCCACAAAGGAAGCGGATGTGAAAGCTTGTGGAATGAAACCAAAAATGTAAAACAATACTGTAGTCTGCTATCAAATAAAAGGCAACATGAGTTGGTCAGTGGCTAAAAGGTAAACCTGGAAAACAGGCGTGGCCAGCACAGGTAATAGCGGTGGGGAGACAGGAAAAGTCGACAGATGATGGGATAGGGAAAGTAAAATAAAAAAATAAATAAAACGACTTGCCTTGCACTCGCCGCATCACCGAGTTTGCAGCATCCTGTTCCTGTGGGCGTCACTTCAGTAAAAGAAGAGCACCGGAGCCGAGGACATTGTGTTTGGTAAGTCTTACATTTTTTAATTTAATTGCGCACCGGCCTCTGCCTTCCCCGTAGATCCCAGCCGCCACATCTCTCTGGTCAATGTGCACAAAGTCAGTGCTACCTGACAATGTGTGCATTACAAGGTAAACGTACGTTTAGGCATCCATCTTGTAATTACTTTTCTTTAATTAAAACCCATTCCAAGGTGGCTATCCTTTCCTCTGCATGTGGACTGGGGGCCATTTTGCCAATAGTTTCTGGCAATGCAAACAAGCATTGGCAAAGCTAATAGCTTACCCTGTTACCGCTAAGATCTATTGGCTTGGCCAATGCTTGTACTGTTACTCTTTGTCCTGCTGGCCTATTATAGAAGTTGAAGTACTGTGAGGGGCAGGAAGAATCCTGTTTCTCACTCTCAGCTGTCCCTCTGCTGTCTGGGGTCAAACATGCCAACAGCCATCATTTTCCATTTCACGTATGTCGTTATTGGGCCTATGATGGCAAACTGAGGCAAAAAAAGCATTTCTGGGCACCATGCTGGAAATGCATTGTAATATGGCGGACGGGATATCCATCACGTTTGTGACGAGTATCCCATCCAACCAAGATCGTAATCTAATTTATGTAACATTTCTCCTCGTCTAGTGCATTTTCTGTATTTTATTAAATTTAAAACATCTTATTTTTTTTTAAGCTGTAATGCATATGTGTTTATTTAATAATTTATTAAGTTTAAATAAGCAGTGGCGGCTCCTGGAGGGAGTGCTGCGGGGCGGTGGGGCAGGGGAGGGGCAGGGTGGGGGGTAGTAAACTACGGCATACGGCCGAACAGAGTTAAGTAGCTAAATAAATAAATAAATAAAACGAATTACATTGCGCGCGCTGCATCGCAAATGGCGATGCAGCGTGCGCAATGTAATTCGTTTTATTTATTTATTTAGTTACTTAACTCTGTTCGGCCGTATGCCGTAGTTTACTACCCCCCACCTTGGCCCTCCCCCACCCCCCCCACCGCCCCGCAGCACTCCCTCCAGGAGCCGCCACTGTAAATAAGTAAACATGTATTAACACTTAAAAATAAAAATAAAACGATTGTTTTTTGGTGTACGTGTCCATTATCATTATGAATGTTTGCACCACATTGTTTATGTCAATCAATCAACATCCATCGCAACCTTTTTCTTCTTTCCAACTGAGGCATTTATAAAAACTGTTGTATTTCCTGTCATAATTGTAAGTAAAAATATGTAATTCACATTTTCTTCATTACAATTTTTATGAATCAAAGAATTGTAAATGAAAAATAATGACAGGAAAAACTTTATAAAATTGTAAAAATATTTTTATTGATAAATGAGATACTTCTCTCATAAATATTGTATTCAATTCAAAACATAAAAGGAAAACAAAAGGCTTTTCCATGGCAACAGGCTGTGTTTGTGTTGCCCATAACTTGTCCCTTATACATACTGCCAAAAGGTAACCTCCTCAGGAAGTGGCATTTATTGGGCACAGTGCAGGCACTTCAAGGATCCTTCAGGGGTGGGTTTGGTTTTGACAGGGGTTAAGGGCAGGTAAGATGTGAATTCGGGAGGAGGAGTACGGGTAGGAGAGCATTGGGTTTTGGAGGTAGAAGGAGCTGGGGTGTGTGATGTGCGTGTGTCCATATGTTTGGCAGTTGCATGTGGGTCTGGTGTATGTTGTGAATGTTTGGATGTGTGTTTGGCAGGTGTTTTTGTATTCGGGTGAGTGTGTGTGTTTGGTTTTGGTTGGTGTTGTTTTGTGTGTAGGTATGCTTTTGTGTGAGTGTGTTTGAATGAATGTGCTCTTGAGGTGGTTAGTGTAGTTGTGGTGCTTGTTGGTGTGGTGGTGGTGGTGGGTGTTGTGGTGGTTGTGGGTGTGCTGGTGGGTGTGGGTGTGCTGGTAGGTCTGGTGCTTGTGCGTGTGGTGGTCGTTGTGGGTGTGGTGGTTGTTGTGGTGGTTGTGAGTGTGATGGTGGTTGTGGTTGTGGTGCCTGTGGGTGTAGTGTCAATAGTGTGTGTATGTTGTTTGTGTGTTTTTGTTACTTTGTGTGTTTCTGTTTATGTGTGTGTGAGATTGTGCTGCATTTGTCTGTTGGAGTTGGTGCCTACAAAGAAGCGAGTGTTCTTGGGCTTGAGGTGAGAGTTGGGATTTGAGTTGAGGAAGGGACCTGAGTTGAAGCAGAAGATTAGGCTGGTTGGGAGGCTGGGGTGAGTGAGGAGGCTGCTTTTACAAGTGATCTCTGCATGCCAGACATTGAACTGTGAATGGCATCCAGAAAGTCAACCATTGGTAGCATTTGGCAGCTAAGGCCCTGGATGCCATTCACTATCACAGTCTGGCCTACAGAGATGCTGCCTAGGAATGCAATAGCCCCTCACTCAGCACAGCCAGGGTGACAGGGGCAGGGGTGAGGTGCCTGTGGTGAAATAGATCCCAGCCCTTTTAGGGGGCCGGGTTTGGCCAACTGGGGGGGGAGCAAGAGGGAGGGTGGAGATGGGTCTCTTGGTGGTGGTCAAGGATGAGGGTGGTACTGTTCCTGTACGTCCACCACCACTATGGACTGGTCACTTGTGGAGGCCTCCGAAGATGATGAGGGGGGCCTCTGTCCAGTCCCCTCGCCTTCCATGCCACAGTGTCCATCGGTGTCAGATATTTCACCACCGAAACACAGTGGCCAGCTGCTTCCCTGCCTTTTTAGCCAAGGTCCCCTTCACTTCTTCCTTAAGATGCTGCAAAGATATATACAATCATTTTATTGTATCTGTCTAAATATAACTGATCATGAATTTTTTTCTCAAAACATTTTCCATATTTTCATATTTCACCTGTTTTCAAGGCTTTTAAACTTTAGTTCATTATTTCATTATCTCCTACATGCAGGGAACATCTTCCGAAACCATTTGGTCACAGTTTTGTCATTTCTGACTATTGCTCATATATACTTTTTTGATCATTTCTCTTAACCATTTTAAATTCTCTCCAGGAATGGTCTAACACATTTCGCATGGTTGTGTTTTGCTGTTTTGAATAGTGAAGTTATGTCACAGAATTGTGTGTAAAAAATGCTGTTTTTTTATTGTTAAAAATAAAAATATGAACCAATGTGTGTCAGTATTTACTTCAATGTTGTATCAATATTTGTATAAACTGAATGCTTGTTTCATTTGCTTGGGCATTTTTTCAATGTTAAAACTTACTTTCAAGTAACTTACGTATTTTTCAAATGCTAAAAATATTGTTATGGATACAGTACTTAATTACTCCTACAGTCTAAGGGCCTGATTACGAGTCTGGTGGTCTTGCGACCGCCAGACTCGCAGTGGCTCTGGAGTGGCGGTCCACCGGTTTGCCAATTATGACTTTGTAAGTCGTATCGGTGGTGGACTGCCGGCTGCACCAGGGAACAGTCGTTCCCTGGCAGTGGCGCAGGAGCGCCACAACACAATATGCTAAGCAGGGACCAGCGCAGTCCCGCTCAGCATATTTTGAGTTCCTGGACCACCAGCCTTTTCATGGCAGAGCTCGCCATAAAAAGGCTGGCGGTGCAGGAACAAAGGGGGCCCTAAAGGGCCACCATGTCCCCCCCCCATGGGGATACATACAGGGGAGCACAACATGTGTCCCCCTGTCTGTATTTCCCCCAGTTCCAGCACGGCATGGACATCACCGCCCATGCCGTATTGGAACTTTTTGGCGGTTCCCATTGTGGTGCCTGTTTTCAAGGCACCGCCATGGGAAAGGCGAAGGACTGCCGACCGTATTACGAGTTGTACTTTTACAACTCGTAATATGGCCAGCAGTCCATGCGTGGGTTTGGCGGAGCCGGCGCCGCTGCGCCAAACTCGTAGTTAGGCCCTAAGTAAATACATAGTGCTTCATCCATTTCTATTCCAATTTAGAGCAGAGCTAAAACATTTACAATTTGACTTTAAAGTATCTTCAGTAATTTTTAGTTTGTTTTAGCACTGAGAAAAAAACGTAAAAAATATTCTGACTTTCAGTTTAGTCAAAAATTGGTACAACATTAACATTGCAGTACAGTTTAAACAGTGGTTCATATATATTTTAAAAATAAAAAAAAATGCACTTTACAATATGAAAAAGGTTAAACCTAGATACATTTCTAAAAATTATTAATGAGTCATTTATTGTGCCTGATATTGAGTTTTACAGACAGGATACTCCAACATATATATGACAGAACAGTCCATCTGCATAAGTCCCTTTAAGTAATCTTTTTTTGTTCGTTATTGATTTATCATCTGGAGATAACAAAAGACATAAAAATAATGTTTTTGGGTATGTGTTACTCTGACACCAATGTGTTCACATTCCTGTCTGTTTTTTAAAAAAAAGTATCACTTTTCGAAAAACAGACTGGCTTACAAGTACATTTGTGTAGGAGTAAGACATCATGCAAATCTATCACTTTTAACATAAATTAAATTGTGTTTTTTTATTAAAAACATATTTGTGATATGTTTTCCATCAAAAATGCAACTATTTAATCTTACGTTTCTAGTCATTTTGGCTCACATGCTCACTTTTGTTTAATATAATACTGGCACAATTGTGATGTTTGGAACATCCACTGTATCATAAGTGCATTTTATGCTATGTCACCTGTAATAGTAACATCCTTCACAATTGTGATGGAGCATTACACCTGATACAATTAAAAACATTGGCCTGTCTGGTACAACTGTCGCTTATAACATCAAACAAACTCAAGTTAAAAAAAATTTAGGCAGGTATGTGTCTGTTCAAAACAGTCCTATTTACCTGCCTAAATAGTGATCAGAAATATATTGGTATCATTTTCCACAAAGTAATACAGAAAACACATCATCATACACCCTGTGCAAAACGTACACATTTAAGAACTCTTCTTGTGCATTTGACATGTGTCGACCTTTATGTTGATATCATAATTTGTAGCTGTAACAAAAAATAGTTATTTAAAATGAAAAACTCAAAAAAGAACTTACCCCCTTGATGCTGCCATCGGGTTCTCAACTGCCCATCAAGCTGGGGATAGACCACTGCAAGTATGCGGGTCATTAGGGAGGTCAGGGTGCGGCACACACACTTGGCATATTGGGAAAACTGACCGAGCTGGACTTCTGCTGACTTCTTGGTCCAGTGTTGTAGGTCCTCCCATCGCTTCCTGCAGTGAATGCTGCGCCACTTGTAGACCCCAAGGTGCTGCACCTTCTTGCCGATGACCTTCCGGATCTCCTTCTTCTGACGGGAGTTGACCTGTATGGATACAATAAATGAAAACACAAAAACTGTTTTGTGACTTTTTGTTTGTTTGTATTGATGAAAAACAATTTTGAGAAATCAATCACAAGCATTTTGAAAACATTAAAACTGCATTTTTTCTTTCTTTTTATTTTAATAAAAAATATAAAGTTTTCAGTAATATGTTGAGCAACCTTATCCCTTGTTATGTCCTTACTTTTTAGTAAGTTATTTGTGGGATAATACAAATAGCAAAGATTAATTTTATTTGGTTTGTAAAAATAAATATTTATATAATATATATATATGTGAATTTGTATTATAAATACACTATATTTTTTGAAATTAACAATGTAAAATGTTTGTAGATTGCACATGAAAATATATATATATATCTATATATATCTATATCTTGTGATCAAGGGCTATCTGAGCCCGAAACGCGTCATCGTTTTGTGAGGAGAAGGTCGCAATAAAAACATCTTGCCTGATACCTTGTGGTCCGTCTCTCCCTCATCGCCATTTGGAGGTTGCGGGAGGTTTTGAATCTTTTGGATACATATATATATATATAGATATAGATATAGATATATATAGATATATATATATCTATATCTATATATTATCTACTGGCAGTCGCCAGTAGATAGTTATAGTTAGGACCTATTTTCCATAGGAAATCCGCAACATTCTATTTGAAATAACTTTGGCACCGGTTGACGAATCTTCGCGAAATTTTGAAAACTTATGGCCCACTCCGGTCCGCTCCTATCCTGAAAGTTTCGGGGTGATTCGTTAAGTGGGGGCCGAGAAAAAAGGGGGGTCCCAAAACGTGTTTTCCCCATGCAATTTTCCATAGGAACCTTTCATCGCAGCTACAGCCCGAACTGCTGAATGGAATTACACCAAATTTGTCAAAAGGTAGCCCTTGGTTCAGAGTCGTGCCTTTTGGTTAAATGGTGTAAATCCGTTCAGTAGTTCCTGAGAAATTTGAAAAAGAAAACACATATATATCTGGGCGGAGCCTAACCACACATGTCATCGTGAGATCTGATTGGCTGTCAGCACTTCATCCTGGAATTGCTGGCAGCCATCTTGGGACCAATATAAATGATAGTACCCCATTGAAATGCATTGTAGTGAATCGAAGATTTTGAGGGTTACCAAAAGGAGAACTATAAAGGGTGATAACAGACTTTAGTTACATTAGAATTCATTTGTTGATGGTACCATACTAATTTCAGGAATTGTGGTGTGTTCTAAGGTGATTTTACCCTGTGAAAAACCTTCTGCTGGGATATCATGAATCATGTTTGAGAGAAAACTATTTTCACATGCTTGTCCCATACAGTTTTGGAAGGTGCTCCAGAAGCTAAAATGAGAGCATATTTTCTGTAAATTCACATTATCTTTCTCAGTCATCTGAGAATGAAGTCTGACATTCTCAGTAAAACATGTACATCCAACAAGGGCAGAGACTGTCAGTTGATTCCTTTGTGTTCTACTGCAGCTTCCCAGAGTGTTCTAAAGAACAACTAGAGTGCTAACAGCCTTACTTATGACAAAAGTATGGCACACCTGAAGCCATCTTGATTGGAATAAACTGGTAACACTTAAAACATTTAATTTAAAAAGGAACAAAATGATGGGGTTCATTTTGGCATAGAAATTATGGTTAGTGCTGTAGAAAGAAAAACTAGGACATGTTTCAAGTGTGATCTCAAATATCTTCCTGTTATATTTCAACAGGAGCAGCCTGTCAGTTGATGCCTTTGTGTTCTACTGCAGCTTCCCAGAGTGTTCTAAAGAACAACTAGAGCGCTAACAGTCTTACTTATGACAAAATTATGGCACACCTGAAGCCATCTTGATTGGAATAAACTGGTAACACTTAAAACATTTAATTTAAAAAGGAACAAAATGAGGGGTTCATTTTGCCATAGAAATTATGGTTAGTGCTGTAGAAAGAAAAATTAGGACATGTTTTAAGTGAGATCTCAAATATCTTCCTGTTATATTTCAACAGGAGCAGCCTGTCAGTTGATGCCTTTGTGTTCTACTGCAGCTTCCCAGAGTGTTCTAAAGAACAACTATGTCATCAGTGATGTCACTGACCATGTCATGAGTGATGTAATATGTGACGTCATCAGCAGTGCATTGCGGGGGCGCGAGTTATAGTTAGCTGAACTAACTATAACGGGGGAATTTCACAGGTTTTGTACGAGTGAAATGTCCAACTAACTATAACTGTCCCTAAAACCTATGGTTTTTTCAGTGAATTTCAAAGGTTTTTTAAATGCTAATTTCTAACTATAACGTGTCTGAAACCTATGGTTTTTTCAGTGAATTTCAAAGGTTTTTTAAATGCTAATTTCTAACTATAACGTGCCTGAAACCTATGGTTTTTTAAGTAAATATATATATATATATATACACACACACACACTAAAATCAAATAGGGGGTCATACACACACCAAATACTATTGTTGTGGTGTTGTGTAATCATAATGTGTTTAAAAATACACATCATACATATACTGGGAGTAACGGGAGAGACGACGTGGCCGCAATGGGCCAAGACCTGGCTGGCCCTAGCCGAGGGGTGGCCAAGAGGAATATAGCCCAGGCATGGGGGGCAGGGATGGCACCCATGTTGAAGTCATGGAAGAAAAACTTAGATTGGTGCCAAGGGCGGAGCAAGTTATTTATCAGAGTCGGGGATGCCCACGTAAAGGAGAAAAGATATGGGGGCGTGGGCAAAGTACAGACGCCAATGGACACCGTTATAAGGAGTGTTACAGAAACTGTCAGGATACCCATATTTTTACATACCCCTCGAGTGTATAGCTGATACCAGCTAGTAATTGATTTAGATATGTGTTATGCCTTGGGTTACTGGTGGCAAGTGTTTATCCTGTACAATATCCATGCGTATGATGATTATCTGAAGCTTGTTTTTATGTTTAATAAAAAGTTTTAAAGAAAATTAAAAATACACATCATAATTAATCTATGTAATTAAAAAAAAAGACACTTCACTCTAATCACCACACTTCACTCAGGAACTAAAAGGGACAATCGAGTCTGTGTATTAAAAAAAGTTATTCAGAATTACATTTTCATGTAGTCGCGTGAGCGCGCTAGGCAAGATGGCTGCCACTTGCTACTTCTCGGCAAAGCCCGATTTAACGACGATTCAACGTCGCATTTTTTGGGAGTAATGTAACTGTCCAGTGGTTCCTCGAATGCTCAGTGAGGAAGGAGCTTTCTGTTGGTGTCATTTCTGAGCCACTTCTTCCTGCCTTTGTGGTGATTTACCTGCTCCAGCCTTTTACCAGTCGGTTAAGTGTTCTGCTGCTGAAGATTTCTCTCAAGTGGGCGGACTTCCTCACAGGAAAGTGTGTAGCTTTGACCTATACCACTCCCACAGTTGGTTTTAGCTGCTGCACAGCCTCCTTTTATAGATATTGTCACTTCTATTGTCATTTAAGCTGTTTTTGTCATTGTTGGGTACTTATTTATTGTAATGGAAGGAAAAAATGTGCATGCTGCCTCTAACAAATGCAAACAAAATATTTCTCCTCCACCAGTTAATTGTGGAGTCTGAGGAACATTCTTTGTCAATTTTATTAGAGGAGTTACAAGCTGTTCATTCCAATACAAAAAATATTGCCTCAGAAATTAAAAATAATCCCAAAGATATGGCAAGTCTTTCAATGTAGATTTCTGACAAAGCAATTAAAATACAGGATAATAATTCCAAAATTGATGGTTTGATACCTCTTGCAGCAAAAATATTGCCGATGAGTGATCTCTTGCTTAAACATAGAAAACCGTAATAGACAGTATTACCTACGTATTTTTAATTTGCCAGAGCATGTTGAAGGGAATAATTGCAGGCAGTATTTAGAAAAATTGCTTCCGGGTCTTATCCTTATTATTTTTCCAGAAAAATTTGAAATTGATAAGGCACATAGAATTCCTTTGCATCGTAATCCCGTCATATCAAACCTCGTCAAATTATTTTTAAGGTTTTGTGTCATTACCATTTAGTGATGATTCAGGAAGCAGCAAGAGAGATTCCATCTTTTTTAATTTATTTTTTTATTTTATTTGTGCATTTTCAAAAAGTAATGAACAACATACAGTTATCCAAATCGCAGCATTGGTACAGCATAGACATGTTATATAACTCAGTTAGCATGTTAAAGTATCACAGACTCAATAGCGCAACTACGTACAGACATGGCAGTAAGTAAAAGTGCAACATGCGACAGTGGAGGGCATAGCAGTCTTACAAAAAAATAGCGGGCATCAAAGAGCAGTTATCGATAACAGATAAGTCGTGAGCGGACCCCAGATATCCTGTGGTTTGGACGTTGTAGCCAATTCTTCCGCATAGAATGTGAGCTGATCCCGACAGTACGTCAGATCCTGTAACCATAGTTTAGTGGTAGGCACAGGCCTGCCCCCCCAGCATATGGAAACCCTGCGTTTAGCCAACAATAGTGCTATGGCCACAAACTTCCTATTAGACGCCTTAATATTAGAGACATCACCCAACAGGCATAAGTGTGGGGTACATTCAATGGGCCCATCCACCATCCGATGCAGAATCTGTGTGACTGATCTCCAGTACTCATACACCTTGGGGCACTCCCAAACTAAATGATAGAAATTAGCACTAGGTGCGCCACAACGTTTACAATGGTCATCGTCCCGCAACCCGCACCTATATAGCTGAGCTGGAGTATAATACAGCTGATGCAGATATATAAAATGCACTAACCGCAAATTGCCATTCGCCCTCAGCTGACCCGTTAGATGGCAACTGTCAAACCACTCATCTTCAGAAAGCGGGGCAGGCAGCATGGCATTCCATTTTGCTAATGCAGACATGCCTACAGGAGTTACATCCCTCTGTGATGTCTGATAGAGTCTAGTGACTAGCTTGGCTCTGGATGTGGAAGTGTATATTAATTGCAGTGCGTCGAGTGCCTGTGGTTCTGCAGGAAATTGTGGATAAAGCGCACGCACAGCGGAGCGCAGCCTAGTGTAGACAAACAGTTGCATGGTGGTGGCATTGCCCCCCGCTATTACATTATCTGAAGATATGAATTGACCCCCAGGGAATATATCTTCCATTGTGGACATATTCATATCTTTAAGGATCTTTAATGCACCAGTTTCTCTAGTGACAGACAGTTCTGAGTGATGCAGTAGTGGCATGCTGGGTGCATATAATGGCAATTTCTGTGCTCGCTTGCCCAATTCTTGCCAGGCCCTAGACGTGGTCTGTACAGTGTCGAACTCTCCCTTTTCAAATACCGTGTGCCTATTGACTATGATGGCTTTGAGCGGTATTGGGTGCACCGCACCCGCCTCCACCGCCACATGAGGAATATAGGCTGGGTCGTGGTGCCAATAGTAGGCGTAATGTGCCTGCGTGCAGAGATAATAAGATGGAAGTCAGGCGCTGCGAACCCCCCCTGATCATAAGGAAGTGTAAGTGTCTCCCATTTGAGTCTAGGCTTTTTACCTCCCCAAGCTAACGTGATCAAAAGGGAGCAAAGTCTGTCAAAAAAATATCGTGTTAAATGCACAGGGATGTTTAAAAACAGATAAAGAAAGCGTGGAAGGATTACCATCTTCATCAGCGCTACGCGATCCGCAAATGACAGGGGCAACTTAATCCAGTGACTCACTTGTCCCTCAAGTTGCGTGATTTCTGTGCCATAGTTGGATTGTATGACAGCCTGCGGATCCCTGTGGAGCCATATTCTTAAGTATTTTACAGTGTCAGTGCACCATGCTAATGGATATTCCATGTCAAATTGATGTGTACAATCTGTAAGGGGCAGTATAACCGATTTAGACCAGTTGATGCCCAGTCCGGAGAACCGTTCAAATCGGATATATTCCCGAATGAGTTGTGCAAGATATCGTGCAGGGTCACGAACATATAGCACCATGTCATCAGCATACATGGAGACTGCTAGAGGACGTTGTAAAAATCGTAATGCAGTTTGAGCATGGCGCTGCCTTAAGATACAAGCTAACGGTTCAAGTATGAGGGCAAATAATAAGGGCGACAGCGGACATCCATGCCGTGTGCCGCGCTGTATGTGAAATTTCTCCGATAACTGCCCATTAACTCTTACCCGTGCTACAGGATTGGTATACAACAATTTTATCCAGTTAGTAAAAACAAATGGAACTCCCATGCGATGTAGAATTGCAAGCATATATGACCAGGATATCGAATCAAAAGCTTTTGCAGCATCAAGAAGCACTGCCACTGCTGGCAGAGTAGGTTCTAGTACATGCATCACAGCAAAGAGCGTACGCAGATTGTGTGACATAGATCGAGTTGGAACAAACCCCGATTGATCAGGAAGAACCATAACAGGAAGAAGTAACTTCAATCTAGTTGCTAATACTTTCGCTAATATTTTCACGTCTGTATTTATTAAGGACAACGGTCGATAAGAATCGCACCGATCCGGCGGCTTCTCAGGTTTCAAGAGCGTGACCACTAGTGCCTCGCGCAGGGTCGATGGCAAACACTGGGTCTCATAGGCTTCCTCATATAGTTGAAGGAGGCATGGGGCCAACAGATCGATATACTCTTTATAAAACTCCGCGGGAAATCCATCAGTGCCCGCGGCTTTCCCATTTGGCAAAGCGATGATTGCGTCCCGCACTTCATCTAAAGTGATGGGATGCATCAAGAACTCCTGTTGCCCACGTGATAGCCATACTAACGTGACGTCATCAAGATATTGCGCGAGTTACGCCTCATCTGCAGTTGGCCGATGAGCGTACATCCCGGCATAGTAATCCGCAAAGGTTTTCAGCATAGTAGGCGTATCATAGTGCGTATCATCGTCTGCAAAGATCGCCTTAACCAAACATGCTTTGGCGTGAGGTTCCATTATGCGGCTAGCTAACGTTCTGCCCGGTCGGCCACCTTCTCCATAATAACGAGCTTTGCACCGGTGCGACAAGTTTTTGATTTCCTGATCAGCCACTTTGTTATATTCTATCATTTTATCCCTAATAATCGCCAGAGTAGTGGGATCTGCCTTTCCGCCATATTTGTGCTCCAAGTCGTGCAACTCACGTTCAAGCACTGTCATAGTGCGACGTAGAGACTTTAGGACCCCGGCCTGAAGACCTATACATGCCCCCCAAATTGGTACTTTAAAGGCCTCCCAGAGTATTTCTATAGTTTGGACAGAGTAAAAGTGAAAAGTAGTCTAATATGGCCTCACGAATCCCTTCCTGAAAGACCTGATCCAATAGGGAAGACGACTGTAGTCGCCATTGAAAGGGAGGAGGGGTGTGAGATGGCAGAGTCATGCTAAGGACTACTGGAGAGTGGTCCGATAATGTTCGAGGTAAGTGTTTAACCTGTGTAGTCCATGTGCAGACTTCCTGCGTGACCAGCCAGTAGTCTATTCGGGACCAGGATTGTCGTGCATAGGAGTGACATGTATCCTCTCTAGCGCTTGGGTATCTCAATCGCCATATATCTGTGAGACCCAGTGTCCACATACCATCGAGCACTGATGCAGCGGCTCTCCTGGGAGGGGGATCAGCCGCAGTCTTCCGATCCACTCCAGGATCTAAAACCACATTAAAATCGCCCCCACAAATAAGAGCTGAGGATGGTAGTTTGCAGAGCTTACCCCATAGTGTATCAAAAAATGCAGGGTCATCAACATTGGGTCCGTATAGATTCACAATGGCCAGCGTCGTGTTATAAAGTGTTCCCCTACACTATAATATAGCGCCCTCCTTCATCTTCGTCTACATGTGTCGGTACAAAGGGGATGCCCCTCTTTATAAGAATCATAACTCCCCGCGCATAGGAGGAGTATGAGGCAGCCAACCGTATCCCTGCCCACCTAGTGGCTATGTGTGAGACCGCCCGCTTGGTAAGATGAGTCTCCTGCAATAAGGCAATCTGGATATGGTGCCGATCCAGATACGAGAGCACTTGCCGCACCTTTTTAGCATTATTAAGCCCTCTAACATTCCAACTTATCCACGAGATCGTAGATAGTTTGGATTCAGCCATGTCTATAAATTTTGTTGTCTAAGAGATGAGCGGCAGACAGTTCAAATTCTGCCAGCATGCCATAACCAATGCTATTACAATGAAATAGTGCTCCCCAACAATACCCCCACCCACTTCAGCATTATAACCATGCTGTGAGTATCCCCCCCACAAAACAAAACAGTACATAAGCATTAGCATCCATGAGCCAAATAGCAGGAAAAGAAAATAACTTCAACACAACAGGGGTTCCAACGGGCGCCCCACTAGAAGAAAGAACATTTTGGGGAATTCCCATACTGTGGGTCGCTAGCAGCCATCAGCCCCCCGGTGAACAGGGTGGGTCGAGACAAGTAGAGGTAGGCTAACCAACCCAGGGCAAAGTGACTTTTAGCAGGTTTCGGGGCAGAGGGCCCTCTACAGATCAATATCAAACAATGATCTTCCCACCTTGTCAGGCGGATGAGTTACACACAACAAACATACAAAAATCGTGCCAGCCTAGGAGGTACAGTAAAGATCCAACACAGAACAAGAGCTACCCCGTGATCAAAGGCAAATTAAACATATTACATGAATCAACACTACGAGTCAGGAGCAACATAACAACTACGTTCACTGTCCAGTGTGAGGCTCAAGTGCTCAACCCTCAGAGTCGGAGTCCACACCCCTCTCTCGCAGCGTCTCCTGCCGCTCAATCCGCCGGACATATTGCAGCGCTTCTTTGGGTGTCGTGAAGATACGTGCCTTCCCAGCATGCTGAATCCGTAGACGGGCAGGATAGAGCATTGCGTATTGAATATGCAAAGCCTGCAACTTCTTTTTGACTGCTTGAAATTCACGGCGAGCCTGTTGCACGGCGACGGTGAAATCGGGAAAGAACTCCACCTTCATCCCTTGGTAGTCGAGAGTGCCCTTTTCTCTAGCCAGACAGAGTGCTGTGTCCCGGTAATTCAAAAGTCTGGCTACGAGGCGGGGCTCCTGGGACAGGCCGAGCAGCTAAGGAGCGATGAGCTCTTTCAACTATGAGTACCTTAGAGAAGTGGTCCGCTCCCAGAAGGGTTGTGAGTAGTGTTTCAACGTATGTCTCCATGGGTCCGGTGTTGGTGGTTTCTGAAATACCAGTTATGCGGAGATTGTTCCTTCGGGAGCGGGCTTCAATGTCCTCATTCTTTGCCCTTATTACCTCCAATAGCTTCTCCATGTTGGTACACGATGTGCTGACGACCTTCATGCGATCCTCCGTAGTCAAAATGCGCTGTTCAGCCTCCGCGATCTGCGAGCCATGCTTGTCGATCTTTGCCGCCATGGTATCCATGCGCAAGTTGAGGTGATCAATCTTGACATCAATGGATTGTAAGCTTTGTTGCATATTCAACATCAGGCGCTCCAGCTTTATGGTCGTTCCTGATTCAGGATCAGGGTCAGTGTCCGAGGCGTTCGGAGTTTGAGATTTAGTGTGTTTTTTGGCTTCAAAGTGTAATTTGCTCTGCTGCTTGTCCGTTCTCCCCATTTTTAGACACGTGCAGCAGCAGAGACAAGTCGCTGGGGCACCAAGCGGAGATCTGAGCCTGTGTGTCTGGTATCCCACAAGGAAAGTCAATGGTGACGTGTGCGGCTTTGTCTTGGCGTTGTCTTCACTCCTAGCACTAAGAGATGGGCAAGGCGCAGGCTGCGAGATCTAGCAGTGTTTCAGGCGTGACTGCTTTGGTGGCAGATGCACAGCAGCTGTACCAGATAATACCTTTGCAGCAGATCAACAATCCATGCCCTCCCTCGCGGCGGGCTGAGCGGAACACGCTGTCGTCAGGGGTATAAGATGGACCATGAACAGCGCGACTATTGAGCTCTGTCCAGCAGCGCAATCAGGGCCTTTGACGAGCGCTATGCAGGATCGCGCCACGCGGTGCAGAGGCACAGTAAAGTTCACAGCCGGCACCGAGCGCTATGGCAACTAGACAGCCAGTTGAGGCACAGTCCTCCCCCAATCACGTCGACAGTATGGGCGCCGCACACATCACACAACCGGAGGTTCAGCAGAGACATGCCATGCAGCGATCTGTGATCGGTGTTCGGTGCAAATCTGGGGAGGTCTGTGTTCGGTGCAAATCTGGGAAGCAGCGCCACTAACTTGGGACGCGGCGACCGCCAAAGCAGACTCATCGATGCGGGGAATACGGAACGCAGCCGTATGGGAGCTCCGGGCCGTATAGATAGGTGTTGCGGGCCAATAGAGAATGACGGTCCAACTATTGTGCGGAGGTGCATTGCTGATATGACCGCAACCCACAGTCTCCCAATTTGTCCCATAGTTCAGCGGCCGCTGAAGCAGGCAGGGGCCGCAGAGCGAACATCTCACCTCTATGTCCGGATTCGCGAGATGGCGGCTGTCCGTCACTATGCGGGGCCAACCGGGCGCAGTGTGCAGCCACTCCGCAATGCACCGAGAGTTGAACAGCAGGCAGGTAGGTCGGGAACGCCGGATGGACTCCCTGAATGCGACTCACCGCGCCGGGGTAGAGGATTTCAGTAGCCAGTGTCCTCCGCGGCCGCCATCTTGAGTCGATCGAGGTTGTGCGGCGTTTATGCTGTCAGGGACATCAGGCAGCCAAGTTAGGGATCACAAAGCATTCCTCTGCACCTCCGGAGTTAAGACATGCCACTTTCAGCCGTGGATGGCGCCAGAATTACAGGATATTTGTCGGATAGTAATCCCGACCAGCAGAGCAGCACTAAAGTGCGGCCATCTTGCTCCGGGCTCTCTAGCGCCCCCCAGAGATTCCATCTTTGATGGTTAATGGTCATAAAATTTCTATTCACCAAGATTTTGCTAAAGAAACTGTCAAAATTCACAAGGAATTTTTGGACCTCAGACCTTGACTAAGAAGCTATGGTTTCAAATATGTCCTTTTTGATCCCTTTACTATGAGAATATGGAAGGATAACTTCTCCAAGTCTTTTCATCGCCCTGAGGATCTTCGTCTTTTCCTGGATCAGCAGTTACCACTCTCAATGGAAAAAACCTTGCCTGACACTTGAGTCATCTGTTATAATGTCTTCCTCATAACTCACCTATATTTTATACGTTCTTCTTTAAAGGCTTCATTTGGGCTGGCTGATCTTGCCTCTGCATATGTACGATTCTGAGCTATTATTTATGTTTTTATGTTGTCGCGTTTTAGTATGTCTATGTTGTCTTTGTGTTTGTCTGCGTACTTCCTTTTTTGCCTTTTACACCTTGTTGGAGCTACTTTTTATTCTTTTAATCTATCTGTTTCTTTTTTCTGTTTTACTGATTTTCCTACTCTATAAAAATGGATAAGAGTTAAAGGTTTGCGACACCAAGTGAAACGAACTAATGTTCTTGATTATTTAGCTAGACATAAAGCTGATATTTGTTTGCTTCAGGAGACACATATATATGATATAGTTTTATCTTATATGAACAAAAAATGCGTTGGTACAGTTCTTTCTTCCCCAGCACATAACAAGAAAAATGGGTTGCTATTCTTTTTGCCAAAAAATGTAATCTTCAAATTGTACACAAGTGTTCTGATTCCAAAGTTCGTTATATCATTTCTAAAATTAAAATTTACAATAATATTTTGCACGTGGTTATTGTGTACAGTCTAACATCAGATGACCCCAATTCTTGGTCCCTTTTTACGGCTGAAATCCTGAAATTAGGTAATGTTCCGCTTATTATTGGTGGCAATTTTAATCTCTTATGTGAACCTCTATTGGATAGAACATCTCAAACCAAATTTCGTCCGCCTAAGGTTTTTTAAACTACTAAATTATTAGATAGTTGGTGTCTACATCATCCAACAGAGAAACACAATTTTTTTCTAATCCTCATAATTCCTATTCTCGTATAGATTATACATTAATATCCCGTCAATTAATTCCTTCAGTTTCTGCCCCTGCTATTCATAATATTGATATTTCTGATCATGCGCTAATTTCTTGTATTTTACGATATATCTCCTCTCAACCATCGCAAGGTTGATGGCGCATAAATGCTAGTATTGTCCCAAATGAGGGAAAATAAGGTCACTCTTTTGTCTGCTCTACATGATTATTTTTTAATTAACCCTGAAGGTTCTACTTCTCTTGTTAATAGATGGGATGCATTTAATACGGATATTAGAGGCGTGCCAATTTCTATTATGGCTCATTACAACAAATCATTTAATTCCAGAGTCAGAGAATTAGATAAACAGATTGCAATGTATGAACGCCTCTTTATCACTTCTAATGACATAAAAAATAAATTAATTTGACAAAAACTCCGTTATGAATTGAACTCTACATTAAGCAATAGAGGTGACATTCAATTTCAATTTCAATTTACTTTATTCGATTAATTTCAGTAAATCATAAAAGTTCATAAATACATCACAGATATATACAATAAAAAAGCCAAAAGTAAAAGTAAAAAAAAAACAGTTCAAAACAGTTAGAAGTATTCAAAAAAACAATTCATCTCAACAAATGTACAATTTCCTGGTTTTCAGCATCTGACATAAAAAGGAGGCGACGCCAAAGCAGATTAGAGGGTCGGGCAACAATCGTATAAAATATAGAGCCAGGTGACCTTGGCTAAAATTATACTTGCGCATAATTGGGATTAAAAATCTCTTACGGTGTTCACAATAAAATTTACATTAAAAAAAAATGTGCAAATCGGATTGAGTCGAGAAGCCATCACATGGGCAACACGAGAGATCATGGGAAGAGTATGTACCAGTATGGAAGCCCAACATGCACGGAATGAGGTAAAGACGAAACCTTAGTAAACAAAAATCTATGACGAGGGTTTGTTACGAGATCCAGATAAGATGGAACCCCCTCACCCTGCATTGGGCCCTCAAGATAATCACGAACTATAGGTTTGAGGGACTGAGCAGTAAATCTGGCTTTGTTCGTAGATTTTAGAAAGCGGGCTTTTAAGGTTTTTTTCGAGATAGACAAGCATTTATCTGGGGTATCAAATAGACTCCCTAGGTCCAAGGCGTGAAGAGTATTTTTGACATATGTTAACCACATAATACCCTGTACATGTTCTAAAGACTTAGGGGCCGATTCCGATTCCGGCCGGAAATCTCCCCGACCGAGCCGGACCCGGAGAGAATTCCGACCGAATCGGACCCTAGCAGTCCGACCGAACGAGTACGATGCGCACGCATGCTATCGGACTCGAGTCGGTCGGACTCCCATTGAAGTCAATGGGAGCCTGTCGTACAACGCGTACGCGGGCTCCCACTGACTCAATGGGTGCGAGGCGGACAAGGGCGCCCCCTACAGCGTGTATGCGTCCATGCGCATCGCGGCATACATGCACAGGTAGGGGGGACCCATGGGTCCCCCCTGTGTGCGACTTGCGCGCATACGCGTACAGGGTGGTCCGACGCGGACCCCCAAAGTCCGGCTCCGACAGCTTTTTCGAGCCGGACGGCGCGAGTCGATCGGACTGCTCGCGGCGCGCATCGTACTTACCCGGCCGGGAAACGTCTCCATAGCACGGTGCGAGTCGTGTCCCTGCGAGTCGGTCGGAGCGTATTGAAGCCGCGTTCGAGTCGGTCGGCGATTTCGCGGGTGCTTGCATCGTACTCGCTCGGCCGGACCCGCGTACGATTCGGTCGGGAAACAGGGCTCCGAATCGGATCCGGTGAATCCGAATCCGATTCGGAGCACTACCGGCCAAGATCGGAATCAGCCCCAGACAGTCCATTATGATTTGTTGAGTGAGGATAACTGTATCTCTACTCCAAATTGAGTGCCAGAGAAGAATTGGAGCTACATTTATTTGCTCGGTAATGTGAGGGATGTTCAGCTCGTAATGTAAGTTTAAAGTTGGAGCAACTGATGGGAAGGCTCATCATTTTTTTCCAGAATGAGTTTTCAATTGTTTGTATTAACTTTACATTAGCATAACCCCACACTCTCGCACCATAGGAAGCTAATGAGCTTGATTTAGCCCCATAGGCTTTTTTAACAATATCTAAATGTCTTGAGCCCAGCTTTTTAATAAACGAATTGATGGCATTAGTGCTCTTTTCTAGCATCATCCCTTGGTTCGACACCATATTAGTCCAAGATAATCCGTGATCAAAGGTCACCCCCTAAGTATGAAACAAGCTCAGTTTTCGCTACTTTGCGGTCAGAAATAAAAAAGGAAGGGGAGTTCTTCACCTTCCGACCTGCAACTAAAATAAAAGACTTGGCCTCATTTGTTTTTAAATCCAGACTTAGCATATAGTTTACATAAGTCTCTAACAATTTCTGGAAGGCCCTACCGTGCGAGTGATTAACACTGCATCATCTGCATATAATAAAATTGGGATGCGCTTCTTGTTTATTATGGGGACGTCCAGGGTTGATTCTAGGAGTTGGGACTCTACTCCATTTGTATATAAGGGAAACAGGAATGGGGCGAGAACGCACCCTTGCCGGACCCCCCTGGTGATTTGAAACCATCTGGTGCACTCCCCCTGTTGATCATAGTGTACACAGGCTTCAGCCTTTGAGCACATCTGCCTTAAAAAAATTTAGTTATAGCTTGATCGACCCCCATTTCCTTCATGATCCTCAATAGACGTGAGTGGGTAACGGAGACATTGGTATTGTGTGCCCCTACCCTTTTTAAAGCTGTATTATGCCGGGATCAAGATGTTGCTTGTCTCTGCAAAAGCCTCCAATCTATTTAATAAAACTCTGCCCATGGGTTTCGCCGTGCTATCGACGAGGGAGATTGGCCTATAATTTCTAGGGTCAGCTTTATCTCCTTTTTCGGCATTCAAATTTCTAATAGCAAACCTGCATTTTGTTTCAATGTTAATCGATCTGGAAAACATTTGGCAAATTATTTGCGCATTAAGAGAGATTAAATTCACATTAATGCAATTCACAATTCTAATGGTCAAATTGTTTTCTCTCATAATGAAATAGTTCAAGAACTTACAAATTATTATTCTACCTTATATAATAAGCCTCCGGTGTGTGATATGTTGCATATTGATACTTTTCTAGATATGTGTGGTTTGCCCAAGATTAATGAGTCAGATCGAGATAAGTTAGATCTGCCAATTACATTAGAAGAAGTGCATTCAGCAATTAAATCTCTTTTTGCTTAAATCCCCTTGTCCAGATGGTATTCCTGCTGAATTTGATAAAGCATTTTCTTTTCACCTTTCACCTCATTTACTCAAATTTTTTACTCATTTTGGTAATACAGGTTCAAACTTTGGGACCTTTACAGAGGCCTTAATAATAGTCTCCCAAATCTTAACAAGGATGCTTACAATGTCTCAAACTATAGGCCTATTTTATTAATTAATCAGGATTGTAAACTTTATGCAAAGATTTTAGCAATCATATTGGCCTCTGTGCTTGATACTATTGTTCATATTGATCAATCTGGTTTCATGAAAAATAGAAATTCGGTACATAATGTAAGGTTACTTTTCCATGCTATTGAAAATGGTCCCTTGTTAATGATCTTAAACAAGAGGAACCATGAGCTATATTTAAGCAGGTCCTGCACACATGCTCCAAGGTAACAGTGCGATTCACAAGGGTGTGCAGTTCCTAAGGGAAGGGAAAGAAGGTCTTTTCTAAAAAGTGCCCTCACACACCCCGAAGGATGTCATGCTTCATCATTGCTCCTGCTCCTCGTCGGGCCGGCGCTGCAATGCCGGCCGGGCACCCGCGAAGGGGCTCTTTGGCGGAGATCTTTTGATGATGAAGCCGTAGGGTGAGTGTGGGTGTGTGGGCTAAGTAGTGCAGTGAGTGTGAAGGATAAAATAGGTCTAGGGCAACCTTAACTATTGTATTTATTCTCAAGGGGCACTAGCCTAACTAAAAAGGTGGGCCCTAATTGGATATAATGATCCTATAGGGCTAGTGTGGTGCATGAGTTCGACATGTTTCGTGCCTAGTTAGCCCCTAACGGGTCTGGTGGCACTTCATCAGGACCAAGGAATAATGTAAAGGTACTCTGGCACTACCGCAATACTGGTTCAGTAATTACCAGACCGTAACCAGATGCAGTTAAGGACCCCGGGTCAAAGGATCCCGAGGAGAAAGACCTAAGGGAAAGGGGGAGTGGTGTTTAAGGTGGGTGAGATTACCAGCAAGTACGAAGGTGACGGTGCCTCTAGTACTTGTACTCATATAAACAGGGGTGTGGTATAGATAGTAATCTTAACTCAAATGAAACTCGCAGTGCCTCTGTTCCTGCAAAGGACTATGGTGAGTGATGTTACCAAGATGCAGCAATACGAGTGGGCTTTGGCGACATAATCAAAATGACCATGCATTCAACAGAAATAGTCATCACAACCACTATGTCATGACTTTTTCTGATAAATGCATGGTCATTTTGATTATGTTGCCAAAGCCCACTCGTATTGCTGCATCTTGGTAACATCACTCACCATGGTCCTTTGCAGGAACAGAGGCACTGCGAGTTTCATTTGAGTTAAGATTACTATCTATACCACACCCCTGTTTATATGAGTACAAGTACTAGAGGCACCGTCACCTTCGTACTTGCTGGTAATCTCACCCACCTTAAACACCACTCGCCTAAATCATAATAATGATTGTCTACAAACAATGTCTAACCTAGACCTTGGTATTCTTGTTGTTTTTTATCTCTCCCTCCCCCATTCCCTTAGATCTTTCTCCTTTGACCCGGGGTCCTTAACTGCATCTGGTTACCATCTGGTAATTACTGAACCAGTATTGCGGTAGTGCCAGAGTACCTTTACATTATTCCTTGGTCCTGATGAAGTGCCACCAGACCCGTTAGGGGCTAACTAGGCACGAAACATGTCGACCTCATGCACCACACTAGCCCTATAGGATCATTATATCCAATTAGTGCCCACCTTTTAGTTAGGCTAGTGCCCCTTGAGAATAAATACAATAGTTAAGGTTGCCCTAGACCTATTTTATCCTTCACACTCACTGCACTACTTAGCCCACACACCCGCACTCATCCTACGGCTTCATCATCAAAAGATCTCCGCAAAAGAGCCCCTTCGCGGGTGCCCGTTGGGCATTGCAGCGCCGGCCCGACAAGGAGCAGGCCCAATGATGAAGCAGACATCCTTCGGGGTGTGTGAGGGCACTTTTTAGAAAAGACCTTCTTTCCCTTCCCTTAGGAACTGCACACCCTCGTGATTCGCACCCTTGTAAATGATGCCTTCTGGTGTTTTAGCATTAGATGCAGAAAAGGCATTTAATAAAGTTCATTGGCAATATCTTTTCCGTACCTTATCTGCTTTTAATTTTGGTATTTTGTTTATTAATATGATTTCTGCTATTTACTCAGGTCCTGCCGCCAAGCTTTTCATTATTGGTCATATTTCTAATACATTTTTCCTTTTTATAGGTACCAGACAAGGTTGTCTCCTATCTCCTTTGTTTTTTCTTCTTCTTATTGAACCTTTGCTAATTGCCATTAGGAATTCAGTGGAAATTGAAGGTATCCTCATAAATAATATTCCTATTAAAATGTCCGCATATGCAGATAATGTACTCTTGTATATTGGAAATCCAGAATTGTCCATTCCACCTCTCTTAACTCTCATTAATAAGTACTCTCAAATTTTAAGATATACTCAAAATACAAATAAAACAGAATTGTTCCCTTAGAATGTTTGTTGTGTCCCAGATATGCTTCCTAACAAAGAAATAGTATGGCAAAGGGATAAACTTAAGTACCTTGGTATTCTGTTTTCTCACACCATTAAACATTCAATTGCATCGAATTGTGATTATATTGTCAACCATATCAAAGAAAAATTTCATAAATGGTCTGCCTTACATGTATCTTGGTGGGGTAAGATTAATTCTATTAAAATGGTCATTGGCCCCAAAATTATTTTATCTTCTTTCTATGGTACCTATTCAACTTCCTCTTCATTTTATAAAAATGTAGATAAACCTATTTCTAAGTTTATTTGGAATAATAAGCCTCCTCGTGTAAGTTATAATAAATTAAAAATGACTAAGATCAATGGGGGCTTTGGGTTACCAGATTTCCTTACTTTTCATAAAGCATTTATTTTAAAACAAAGTTCCGTTTGGTTTCAATTTGAACAGCCTTCTAATTTGCCTTCATGGCTTCTTGCGGAACAAAGTTTGATTTCACAATTTCCTCTACCTGCTCTTATTACTATGGCTAACTCATCTGCCTTGTTAAAAAGATCTGCAATATTAAAATTTACTAAAATGATATTGCATGATTTGGATAGAATTTTCCAATTTTTGATTTTACATACCTTAAGTTTATTGTTATGGTATAATCCTTTCATAAAGCTAGCTAAACACCCTAAATTTTGGCAATCTTGGTTTAAGGCCAGTATTTTTTATTTAAAAGATATTTATCATAATAATGCCTTTTTTACTTTTGATGAATTACGACAAAAATGTTCTTTGTTACCATCAGATATTTCTAAATATGAGATCTTATGTAATTCAATACTTGATTCACTTCCAAATGATTTTCCTCTATAGGTTACTTCTGATAGAAATTTGTATTCACACAATTGTTTCATCATCACATGCAGTGTCTTTACTTTACAAAAAATTGGTTAGTTCAAAGGAGACACTATTAACTTTTTCTCATTATTTTTTAATAATGAATTCAATTTATCAATTCCTCAGGACACTTGGATGAAAATTTGGATGAATAGTGTCTCTGGATGGTTACCTGTCTCTCTCTATCAAACGAATTCCTTTATACTTTTTAATTGTTTATGGTCACCTTTAAGATTATTTAATGCAAAACGTTTAGATTCTGCTAACTGTTGGAATTGTACTAATATGAATATAGGCTCTTTGCGCCATTTGCTTTATGAATGCAATAATGTTCATAAATTTTGGGATGAGATTTGGAGCATCATTACAAAAATATTTCCGATCACCGATAAATAATTAGCTGTTATTCATGGTAAACTGTTTGATTTTTTAATTTTTGCAGCTTTAAAATCAATTACTACTAATTGGAAAAATGTTTGGATAATATTTACCAGAAAAGGAGCTCCATTGACTTTGTTGGGTGTCATTCATAATACTCCTAACTATCATTTATTTTGAGAGCCTATAGATAAATATATAGCTTTACATTGTTGAATGTTTTTTACTAGTCTTGTATAGCACAGATTTATATTTGCATTGTTTGGTTCACTTTAGTAGCTTTATTTTGTTACAGTTGAATTGTTTTTCTAATGTGTTCCCCTTTATTTAGTGGCCCTTTTTCTTTTTATTACTTTTTCCCATTTGAGAATGTATAGGTACTTTATTGGCTTCATGCTCTCTTATATTACATTTGATATTGTTATTAGCTTTGTTATTCTATGCTGTATAATTGCTCTTTTTTGTATGGTCTTGTGCTTCCTACTAAAACTCAAACTATTTTGAACAGTCAAAAAAAAAAGATTTACATTTTCATTTTGAACACGTACCTGTTCCTCTGGTGAGCCATACAGCTGGCTGTACAAGGACAAGACCTCAGTAGTCAGCATCTCCAGCTCCTCTGGAAAGAAGTTTTGGACCCTCGCTCCTGCTTTTCTTGGCATTGTGGATCCCAGAGATTGGAAAAAGCAGCAAAGGTTGAGGAGGTGTTGTTGGTTGCACTGTTAGGAGGCAAGTGAGCTTTTATTTAAACATCACGTACATCAACACGACGTGCGAGATCGCCAATGGAGACGACACATCCATTGGCTTTCGTACGTTGCTTTCACACACGTTAATCTCTGGCTGTGTCCCTCGTGGGGTTTCACACCTACTATCCAGTCAACTTCCGCCAACTCCGTCTCATTGTGAATGTCCTGATGGCATTTTAGATAGTGAAATAGTGTGTTTGTGAATGTTAAGTGCTTCACCACCACTTAAAATGGTGGCTGGTTCGTTTACATATACTAAATGCTAATGTTATTCATTTGTTTTGACAAAAAGAGTATAATGTAGCACGTTACTATGGTTAAATGGGATAGCTGCGCGGTTTTGTATACACTTCTGTTAAAAAAATGAATATTTAATAGATATTTAATTTTACCAAAAAATAGACGTGAAAAATGTATTTAAAAAAACAAAAGAGAATGATTAATGTTGGTTTGAATTGTGTAAAAAAATATTTTTCGAAAACTAAATGAAATGTGTGTTTTATTTCAAAAATATGTTTGCACAAATTTATAAAAATGTGTTTTTACTTTTAAATGCAGACATATGAACCCAGAGAGAGGGAAGAGATGACAGCCACACGTTCTAAGACCATTTCGAGACCTTGGCACCATGGAAGAATGGGATATAATATAAAAAAAATCCGATTAAATAGGCAAACTATTCTTGGTTTATGTCATCAGCTGGAGCCACATCTCCTGCCTCACAAAAGGAACCCCACAGCAATAACACCAATAGTGAAACTGATTACAGTACACCATTTCTTGGCAATACAATTCTTACAATACACTGTTGCAGTATCTGGTGGGATGTCACAACCAACTTTCATTGCTGTGCTACAAGAAGTTCTTTCTTCAATGTTGAGACACATCAACAGCTTCATACAGTTTCCACAAACTGAGGATTTTGCCAATGTTAAGAGAGATTTTTATGCTTTGGGTCACCTATCACATGTGTTTGGAGCAATTGATGGGGCACATATTGTCTTGGTGCCACCACACGACAGAGAACAAGTCTACTACAATCGGAAAATCTTCCATTCAATTAATGTGCAAGTTGTGTGCTTACCAGATTTGTACATCAGTATCAACACAATTCCTTTGTACAACAGAACAGCACCATATGCCTGCAAATGTCACAACTTGGACCTGAGAGGGCATGGCTTGTTGGTAAGTACAATCTGTCTATATGTTTCTTTGTTAATTTCAAGTTTAATGATCAAAAATAGTATGTAATTTCTTTTTTTCTCATCTCATATAGGAGACTCAGCTTATCCTAAGCGACCATGATTGTTAGCACCGCTGAGGAATCCAACACCGCCAGGGAAAGTCCACTTCAATGAGGCCAATGGAAGAACATGGAGACCAGTGGAGCTAGCTTTTTGACTCCTAAAAGCCAGATTTTGATGTCTGGATAAGACTGGTGGAGCCCTCCTCTACTCACCTGATAAGATGTGCAAAAAACCATGGCATGCTGCATATTATACAACATGGCCCTGGGACGCAACATCCCGTACATTGCAGAGGAAGGAAACGATTATAAGCCACTGGGTGAGGATGTTGAAATGCCAAATCAAGATGATAGTGGTGAAGAGGAAGGAATAGACTTACGTCAAGATGTTATTGACAACTTCTTCACATGATTGTAAGTATATATTTACATATTGTTACATGACATTTAAAACCAAGTTTTAATCTAATGAGAATAAAAGTTTCTGCTAGACATCTTTCTGAAAAGGCAAATTAAGGTAAATCCAGGGCAAAGATGTGTGTTGATCTAAGTTTTGGTACATTGACTACTGTGTTCATTTACATTGTTTATCAATGATTGCTTTTAGTTAACCCCTTCCCTGCGCATGACGGAACCATGCCGTCATGAGCCACGGGCGGTGTGTGCTCATGACGGCGTGGTTCCGTCATGCTGCGGACGCTCCGCCCACGCGGGACTGATTCCCCGCCTGTGCGGGCGAATTAGTGAATGGGCGGGGTCGTGACGGAACCACGCCGTCATGAGCACAGCTCGCCCATGACTCATGACGGCGTGGTTCCGTCACGAGCATGGCGGCGCCGCGCTCATCCCCCACCCCCCAGTGCCGCGGCGGAATTACCGCCGCGGCCAAGGGGTTAATGTGTCCTCAAAATTTGAAATTTTTTATCTGTCTATTTTGTCATGTCTTACAAATAAATGATTTTTGTTTTAATCTGTTTTAGATTCTTTCACCAGGTCATCTTCATTTGGACATTTCAAAGTTCTGATATTTGCTGTTATATGTTGCTGTTGCGAAGTACAAAGGGAACATGGGTTGATCCTGTGAAAGACACACACACGTTTAATGTACATATCTTCTACAAAGACAACTTGCACAATGATTGAATTGTATTTGTTAAGATTGCATTAGACTTGTTTTCCATTGATTGTTGCCACCAAGGCAATATGTGCTGGTCAAATTTCTATAACCACATGTGGTAGGCCACCCAAAGCATACTAATCTCCCTTCACGTAGGCAAAATCCACATTTTGTGTTAACTGTATGAACGTCTCTGCTTTGCTGCTGTTCTGCCCTCTGTCTCCTGGGTTTCTGCCTTTTTCTATTTCTGCCATTTTCTTCTCTGACCTCTGCTTTTCCTTACTTTCATCTTTTCATCTTTTCTGTTCACTTTCTTTCCCTTTTCTGCACTTTTGCATCTTTTTCCTTGCCGTGTCCCCGCCACTGCTCGTCCCCCACTGCCCCGTCCCCCTCCAGTGCTGCTTTCCTGCTTTCCGGCCTCCCAGCTGTCAGCCCTCCCACTCATGCTACTTAATGGTGGCTGCTGTGTGGTCGTGCAGCGGGCACGCCAGCGGAGTGTCAAAGGCGAGGTCGTCAGCGCCTGCCTGCATCTGGATCACGCCCAGCGCCATGGACCCTGGTTCTCGGATGATTCACCACTACCACACCAGCTCCCTCCACGCCCTCAACACCGGATGTCACACCGCCTGCCGCCAGGCATCGCCAATTAGCACCCAGGGCCCTTTTTCCTGCAGAAACTGCAGCTGCACCGTCTCCTGCCATCGCACACCAGCCCCACTCACCGCCCAACCGACAAATATCAGACCTGGCCACCTCAGCTGTATCCTGCTCAACACATGATACCTCCACAAACACGCCGTGGAGAGCTGGGACCTACTCGACTCGCCTACCTCACAGAAACCTGGATGAACTCCACCTCCGCCCCGGACATCGCCACCACCATCCCGCATGGCTACAAGATCATTCACAAGGACCACATAAACAAATGGTGTGGAAGCATTGCCATCGTAAACAAAAGCACCCTCCACCTCACTACCCACTCGGACAGCCACTCAACCAACATGGAGCACCTCCACTTCCAGGTCCAGACTAACACGAACACCACCCTCTGCAGCACCCTCATCTACAGACCCCCGGACCCCATCCATCCTTCAACGATTCCATCATCGACCTCAACTTTCACCTGGACAACTCCAAAAACTCCCTGCTGGAGAACCTCGCCACCGTCGGACTCAAATAACTGGTCACCTCCCCAACCCACTCAGCAGGACACACGCTCGACCACTTCTTCCCTGTCAGCGACAACATCACCCTCAGCCAGACCTCCAAGCTCATTTGGACTCAGCACCGCAGTGTCCACTTCTCCTTCACCAAACCCACCGTACACCACTACACCCACCACTTCCCTCACAGACGTTGGAACAAGGTCACCGTAGAACAGCTCACCACCTCCCTCAGCACAACCCCACCACAGACATCCACGGACACTAATACTAAAACTGCAGCCCTCATACTCCTGGACCTCTCGGCCGCCTTCGATATCGCCTTCCACCGCATCCTATGCACAAGACTCCATGACGCCGGCATCCACAACAAAGCCCTGGAATGGACCTGCTCCTTCCTCACCAGCCAAACACAGAGAGTCAGACTACCATCGTTCCACTCTGAACCCACAGAGATCAGCTGCGGAGTGCCTCAGGGCTTCTCCCTGAGCCCAACTCTCTTCAATATCTACATGGCCCCGCTCACAGTCATCGTCAGGAGCTACAGACTCAACATCGTCTCCTACGCAGATGACACCCACCTGATTTTCTCCCTCACCTACGAACCCACAGATGGCAAGAACAACTTCCATGATGGGATGAAGGCTGTCGCCACCTCGATGAAGAACAGCTGCCTCAAGCTCAACTCAGAGAATACCAAAGTCCTCATCCTGTGCTCCACCCACTCCGTCTGGGACGACACCTGATGGCCCGCAACACTTGGAAACCCCCCACAGACCACGCACGAAACCTTGGCATCATTCTTGACTCCCCGCTCACCATGAACAACCAGATCAATGCCGTCTCATAATCCTGCTTCCACGCGCTACGCCTGCGCTGAAAGATTTTCAAGTGGATCCCCACCGAGTCCAGAAAGACGGTCACCCACGCACTCATCAGCAGCCGACTCGACTACGGCAACGCACTCTACGCCGCCATCATCCAGAAACTCCTCAAGAAACTGCAGAACATTCAGAGTGCCTCCGCCAGACTCATCCTCAACATCCCAGTCCACAGCAACATCACCGGCTACCTGAGAGACCTCCACTGGATCCCAGTAAACAAAAGAATCACCTTTAAGCTCCTCCCAAATGCTTATAAAAGCCCTACATGAAGCGGGACTTGGATACCTTAACCACCGCCTCACATTCCACACACCCACCAGAGACCTCCACTTTGCCCAACTGGCCCTGGCCACCGTCCTATGTATCCGCAAGACCACGGCCAGAGGAAGATCCTTCTCCCACCTCGCAACAAAGACCTCAAACACCCAGCCTCTCCACCTCAGACAATCACTGTCACTGCCTCAATTCAGGAAGAACCTCAAGACCTGGCTCTTCGACTGAACCACAGTGCCATTGATGGATCAGCAGTCCTCCCCCCCAGCGCCTTGAGACCCCTATGGGTGAGTAGTCGTGCCCTACAAGAGTCTTGATTGATTCATTGATTGAAGCTGTTGATGTGTCTCATCGTTGAAGAAAAGAACTTCTTGTAGCAAACCACTTAGAGTTGGTTGTGACATTCAACCAGATACTACAACAGTGTACTGGACTGATCCTGTGGCTACAAAAGGGAGTACTGCCATTATTTTGACTATTGGTGTTTTTGATGTGGGACTCCTATTGTGAGGCAGAAGATCTGGCTCCAGCTGATGACATAAATCAATCAGAGTTTGCTCATTTAATGTAATTTTTTTGATCATATCCCATTCTAAAAATTGTGTCAAGGTCTGGAACTGTAAACAAAAATATTGCAAGACGTTTTTGGATTGTGCATCAGTTCTAATGTATTAGAAAAATATGAAGAACAAATCTTTATTCATATTAACGCAAATACTCGTTTTTGATTTGTGGTTTTTGTTCTCTTTTGTAAATTAATAAAAATTGTGAAAAACATTACCTAAATATATTTATTTATTAATAAACAATATTTGTAATTGTAACTTTGCAAAATGCATGATGCAACCAAAAAAGTGAACAAATAGAGATAAGATATACAGCAACAGTTTTTGAATTACTGTTTTTTTAATTTAATTAAACAAAACCAAATAAACTATAGTAGGATTTGAACAAATAAACAAACTAAAAAATGGAAAAGTCAGTCGTGGTGAATGAAACTATTACTGAAGATCCCAAATTGTTTGAAATCCAATGTAAAACATACAACTGGCATCAAAAAGGTAAATATTTCCAGAATATAGTCCACAGAGTGAATGGTAGTCACACACTGGAGGGAACAATATGTGATCTGTTTGGTATCCCGATTTGACACATGTACTGCAATTTTTACCTTCCTCTCCCTCCTATTGTAAAGCGCTCTGATATCCCTCGGGATCATGTTCGCGCTATATAAAACTTTATAAATAAATAAAAATAAATAAATAAAATAAATAAATAAACAAGGTTCTGTGTCTCTTGGTGGGGGTGGTGAAGGTCTTGCCATCCTCTCCTGGTGGTCGAGATGAATGTTCCTCCTGATGGGTAGTGCTGGATCCACAGCTGAAGGGACTGAGGTGGGTGCAGGTGTTACCCCTTGTGGCAGGATCTCACTTTCTGTAGCCGAGGAAGATATAGTAGGCCCAGATGTTGTTGGACCACAGAAAGGGGAGGATGTTGCTGGAAAAGCCCTGCACATTTGGGGAAAATAATAATGTAGCACCCCAGTCTGTGAGCTCAAATTTGAGTTTAGATACTCTCTCTGCAACTTCTTCATCTGCCAGTGCTCTGTAAGGACCTGGTTCATCATGTCTTGGGGCTGATTAACGGATCCCAAGACTTGGTTGATGGTGGCCTGGGTGACAATGAACCCGGTGGCCTCATTTTGTTGACCTACAGATTCCCTCCCAGGACACCTACCCCCACTACCCTGTGCCCTTGACCCAGTGTGGCCCATCCCACTGGTTCCTGGCTGAACTGGAGATGGTGGTGGTGTTAGATCAACAGGAGCCAGGACTGGGGGGGCACAAGATTGGGGTGATGGGAGGTGTAGGTGTGTGTCGAGTGAGACTCATTGTAGCTGTCTACCTAGGAAGACCAGATGTAGCAGCCTCCTCTTCATCATCCATACTTGCAGGAGTGGATTCCTCACTGAAGGCTTGTTCCTGGTCTGGAGTGGAGGTATCCTCAGTAGCAGTGGCAGATGGTTGTCCACATACTCTGAGTGTTGGACCTATTATAAATAACAACAACAAATATGCTAAAACTATGGATTATACATCAAATGATTTAGAAGCAAACGATGAAACAACCTAAAAGGAAAACATTATTTAATATAATGAATATACCTTTCAGCATTATTGTAATAAGTTACAAAAACTGTTTAAATTAGACACAAAACTACTTCTAAAAAGCATGTAAAATGATGTCCTGAAATGGAAAAAAAATTAGGAAGTATACATAAAATCTAGCAAACATTCAACACAACACAGTAGAGAGGTGAAATGCTAAATAAACCATTTCGAGGCCCAGCAGGGTAAAAATCTGAATATTAACCCATTCGGTGCCTTGGACATATTGGTTACGTCCTCAGCCGTGGCGGTCCTGTGCCGAGACACCTACCCACAGGGAAAGCGCTGGTGCTTCTCCTGTGGGGCATCCACCCACCCACATGCCCCCACTAGGAATGGCAGCGGAAGCGCTTCTGCTGCCACCCTGACTCCCCCGGCGATTTGATGACATTGGCGCACTCACTGCGCACCGACCTCATCAAGTGCAGCCGGGGACGTGCTGGAAGCCATTTTCTTCCAGCGCATCGAGGGAGAGGACATGTTTTGGTGAGTCCTTCTCCGGGAGGGAGGGTTTGCAGGATTACAGATGCAGGGGGAAAGGAATTTCCCCTATGTCTGTAGAGAGGGTGAGGCGCGATCGTGGAGCAGGAAACAACACTACTAGAAATAAGGGATTATTTTTTGTGGTATTTGGGGGAGCAACCCCTTAGGCAAGGGTCGCTCCCCGGAGGAATATGAGATCCGTGTTTCGGTCCCCCCTTGGGGGCTGATTCAGCTGTTTTTTCAGCTGATCTGCCCCTCTCGGGGGGGTGAAAACCCACTAGGCCCCAGGAATTAAGTTTAATGTATATTTATAAGGGAGCGACCCCTTTGGCAAAGGTCGCTGCCCTGGGGGCAGCATGTTTTTCTGTGTTTTGGTTCCCCCCCAGGCTAGATCAGCCATTTATTTGGCCGATCTAGCCCCTGGGGGGTTGAGACCCACAAGAAGCCAGTGATTTGGGTTTTTTATGCTTAAGGGGAGCGGCCCCTTAGTCAAGCAATGCTCCCCTTTTGGGGCTTGATAATTTGGCCATTTCTGCCCCCCTTGGGGGCAGATTAGCCTTATATTTTTAGACCCATCTGCCCCCAAGGGGGCAGAAGCCCCTAGACCACAAGGGATTATTTTTATATGATGCAAAATGTTTTGGGGAGCGACTCCTTGGGCAATGGTTGCTCCCCTTTTGGGGCTTGATAATTTGGCTGCTTCTGCCCCTCTTGGGGGCAGAGCGGCCTTATATTTCTAGGCCCATCTGCCCCCTAGATCACCAGGGATTTTATTATATATGATGGGTAATGTTTTGGGGAGTGGCCCCTTGGCCAAGGGTCGCTCCCCTTTTTGGGGTGAATATTTTGACCATTTCTGCTTTGGGGGCAGATCGGCCATGTATTTTTAGGTTGAAGCCACTAGACCACCGGGGAAAGATTGTGGTTGAAATGTAGTTTGGCTGATGGTCTGAGCATTTGGCATTTGGCTGGCTGTGTGTGAACTGGCGATTGGCTGGTGCTGTGTGTGTGGCTGGCATTTGGATGGTGATGGGTAGACTTCATAGTGCTTGATAATGTTAACTGTTATTTTTGGTCATCATTGGTGATAGTAATGTTTTTTTTCCCCTTTTTATTCTAGTGGAAAGCTTTTGTTTTCCTCGTGGTTGCGGTTTCGGCACTCGTAGATCTGCAGTTTGTGTAGTTGCAAGTGTGTGGTAAGTTTTTTTACACTGTTTACTCCAAATGAGTATCAATGACCTGTATGAATGTGTTTTGGGGAAATGCTGTAATAATAGCAGCCTATTTGGCTTCTGTTTGAATGTGTATGAAATTTCCTTGTATTTGTGCACAATGCGTATTATGTTTCCTAGTGTGTAATTTTCTTTTGTTTTTCCTTTCTAGTGGGCTATTGTTGGTGCTAGCTGTGTCTGTGCAGAGTAGGTGCTGGTGATTCTAGCTGCTTTTAGCAAGTGAGTGGGATTGTTTTACAGTATATTGGTCTTTGTGGACTTTGTATTGATTGACTTTACCTTGCAATTGCTATAAGCCAGTAGTTTTATTTTTTGTTTTATAAATACACACTTTGTTTATTACTTATTTTACACAGTGTTTGGTATTGTTGACTTGCTTGTACAAGTTACTTTTCTTGGTAAGGATTATGGCTAGCCGCCGAATGACTGCTCAGCTGGTTGTTGGTACGCTTTTCGAGTCTTCTTCTAACCATGATTATGAGACTGACTCTGCATCTGAGGAGGAAAGCCAGGATTCTGTCAGTGAATTTTCTGTCCAAGAGGAATTATCTGAAGATGAAGCCACTCTCAGTGCAGATGAAATGCTGCTATGAGACAAGGAGACTGGTGTGCATATAGTGCATCCAGAGGCATCTGGATTGCACCCTGGGGCTGCAAGGCTTCACATTGGAAGTGCTGGACTTGGGTTGACCCAAACATGGTGCAGCCAGTGTTGCCTGCCTTTAGTGGTGTTGCAGGTTGTAGAGCGAAATGTTAAAATCTTTTGCTTATAATTTTTTCCAATTGTTTATGGACGATGTCTTTTTGGATGAGGTTGTTGAGCAGACTAATTTGTATGCTAAACTGTATTTGAGGGACAACAGTGCCAGACTTAAGCCCTAGTCTTGAGCTACACGGTGGACTCCCACAAATCTGGATAAGCTGAAGAAGTTCTTGGGTTTAACTTTTTTGATGGGCCTCATAAGGAAGCCGTTGCTGTCTTCATACTGTTGTACTAATCCCTTGATGGCAATGACTATATTTCCTGCTACCATGAGTTGTAATCAGTATTTGCTTCTTCTTCGGATGATGCATTTTGTTGATAATGCTTTAGCGTTGTCACGAAATCACCCTGATGGTGACCATCTTTTTAAGGTTCGGCCTGTCCTTAATCACTTTGTGTATCGATTTTCAGAGATCTATGTGCCAGAGAAAGAAATAGCTGTGGATAAGTCTTTGGTCCTGTTCAAGGGACTATTGGTTTTTAGGCGTTATATTCCTAGCAAGAGGGCGCGTTATGGAATTAAGATGTATATACTGTCTGAGAGTAGTACTGGTTATGTCTATAATTCCAGGGTCTACACCGGTAGGGATTCCAGTATTGACCCCTCTGGTTGTCCGTCCACTTTTGGAGTTCCAGAGAAAATTGTGTGGGAACTTGGTAGAGGACTTTTAAACAAAGGTCACCATTTATACGTAGATAACTTTTACACTGGTGTGCCAGTGTTCAGGGAATTGTTCAAATTGGACACTGTTGCTTGTGGCACAATACGCTTTAACCGTAAAGGTTACCCAAAAAAGCTAGTTTGCAACAAAACTTGAGAAGGGGCAGTGCAGTGCTTTGCGTAGTGATGAACTTCTAGCTCTAAACTTTTCTGACAGGAGAGATGTCTATATGCTGACTACCTTCCATGATAAAAGTATTTCACCTGTGACTGTTTGGGGTCAGGTTGCTGAAGTGCGCAAACATGTGTGCATTTTAGACTACAATAAGCACATGGGTGGTGTAGATCGAGTAGATCAGAGGTTGGAACCTTACACTGCTGTTCATTAGGCGTACGTGTGGTATAAGAATTTGGCTATCCATTTATTCCATTTAGCAAGCTACAATGCTTTAAGGATTGTTCTCCAGAGTCAAAGATGACATTTGTTCAGTTTCAGCAGTCTCTGATAGGCAGCCTTGTTTTAGTGGAATGGGCAAGAGTTCCTAGAGAAGCAGTGGTGTAGGATGTGGCTAGATTGAAAGACCACCACTTTCCTGCTCACATTCCTCCCATGGTCAAAAATAACTTTCCTGCTAAGAAATATAGAGTCCGTTACTGAAGAGGTATCCGGAAGGAGAGTCGTATGCACTGCCCCTATTGTCCTTCAAAGCCTGGGCTGTGTGTGCCCACATGTTTTAAATTGCACCACACAGAAAGGAATTATTGGTTACAACCGTGAGCGTAAAAGTAAACTGACTGGCCTGTATCGTTTTATATTATTTGTTCAGATTTCATGGTTGGCATTAGTGTGATGTATTTAGATAGAGCTGTTTTGTTTGTAGTTATAGTTTTGCATCTATTGTCAATTGTTTTGTGTTTTCTTTTTTGCATAAAAAATGTGATTGAGGTGTGCGATGACTGGCGCTTGGTTGGTGGTGTGCATGGACTGGTGCTTGGCTTGTGGTGTGTGTGGACTGGTGCTTGGCTGGCGGTGTGTGTGGACTGGCACTTGGCTGGCAGTGTGTGTGGACTGGTGCTTGGCTGGTGGTGTGCATGGACTGGCGTTTGGCTGGCGGTGTGTGATTAGTGACTTGGTGCTGGTCACTACACACACTGCTAGCCAAACGCCAGTCCACACACTCGTCAGCTGGTGTGGTTGCTCTGTCAGGCATGTGGGCGTATAAAAGTGATGGGCCCTTGAATGGGGCTGTCTGTTGATTTGAGTGTTGTAATGTGCTGGGCCCGCGGCTGGCAGTGGGAATTGTCTTGTATGTGTCACGAACGAAAGGTGTGTGAATGGCCTGTGAAGAGGTTGGTGCCTTGCTGTGGCTTTACAGCTGATGAACATTGGTTCAGGTTTTTAACCTTTTAATTATTAACAGTGTATTTACTTTCTGTTAAATCTCTTGTTAATAAAATCTTACGCTCTGAACCTTCATTCACCCTCGTGCAAAATCCAACCAGTATGTGTGTGTACTTGAGGAATAGTTGGTTGTGAAGCAATATTTATATTTTCTGTCTTTTTCTGCCAGGGTTTACATTGTCTCTACTTGGTCTGCTGATGTGAGCGTTGTAATGTGCTGTGCCCGCGACTGGCAGTGTGAATGGTCTTGTATGTGTCACGTAGGAAAGGTGTGTGAATGGCCTGTAAAGAGGTTGGTGCCTTGCCATGGCTCTGAGGTAATATTTGTCAATTCTGTCTTTCTCTGCCAAGGTGTAAATTGTCTATAGAGAAAATCTACCAATTCTAGATATTTTTATAAACTAAAAAGCCAGGGGAGTACAGGGGGGTGTCCCTGTCATGGATCCCAACAGGTTTTCTTATGCAAAATGCCCTGCAAACCTCAGAATATGACTACAGTCACAAATGTCCTTGCATTGCTCTGCCATATTCTTCCAGAATCAGAAAGAAACCACAAATTTCCTACCACCCAGTGTTCCCCCAGGTCTCCCGATACAAATGCTACCTCACTTGTGTGGGTGGGCCAAGTGCCTGTGACAGGAAAGAGCCCATAACATATTGTGGAGGCATCAAAAAGGATGAATCACAAAACGACCTAGTTTTGCAAGCCATGTGGGGAAACCTACCAAATCCAGACATTTCTGAAACCTAGTCACCTGGGGGAGTCCAGAGAGGTGTAGCTGGTGTGGATCTCCCAACGATTTCTTACCCAGAATCCCCTGCAAACCTCAGATTTTGCTCAAAAAAACACATTTTCCTCACATTTCTGTGCGGGAAAGTTGTAGGATCACTGGGCTGACACAAGTTTCCTAGCACCCAGTGTTCCCCCAGGTCTCCCGATAAAAATGGTACCTCACTTGTGTGGGTGGGCCAAGTGCCTGCGACAGTGAATTGCCGGATACCCGGTGCACAATGAAAATCCATTGCAAGGTGCAGCTCAGTTATTGGCTCTGGGTACCTCCGGTTCTTGGTAAACCTACAAGCCCTATATCCCCTCAACCAAGAGGGCCCCGTGGACGTAACAATATATTGCTTTCAAAAATCTGCCATAGTTAGAAGAAGTTACAGGTGAAAATGTAGGAACAAATGGCATTTCTATTTAACTCAATTTCAATATTTTTTTTTTATTTCAACTGTTACTTTCTATAGGAAAACCTTGAAGGATCTACACAAATGACCCCTTGCTGAATTCAGAATTTTGTCTTCTTTTCCGAAATCTATAACTTTCTGGGATCCGGTATTGGTTTCATACCCATTTCTACCACTAACTAGAAGGAGGTTGAAAACACACAAAATAGGCTATGTCCCAGTAAAATGCCAAAACTGTGTAGAAAATGTAGGGTTTCTGCAGAAGGTCTGCCTGTTCCTGAAAGCTGGGAAGATGGTGATTTTAGCACCACAAACCATTCGTTGATACCATTTGCAGGGGAAAAACAGACGCATTTTTCTGCAGTACTTTTTCCCCATTTTTCTGAAAGCCCCCCAAATTTAGCTGTATTTTTCAGTCCCCTCCAGGGGAATCGACAAACCCTGGGTACCTTTAGAATCCTCAGGATGTTGGAAGAAAAGGACGCAAATTTGGCGTGGATACCTTATGTGGAGAAAAAGTTATGGGGGCCTAAACACGAACTACCCCAAGTAGCCAAAAAAAGGCGTGGCACAGGGGGAGGCCTGACAGCAAAGGGGTTAAACAACTTAGGACTTAATTACGATGTTGGTCGGAGTTGCCTCTGACCGACACCGTTTCGGGGAAGGAACCGTCCGACCATAGGTTGGCAATTCCGAGAACCCCATTAGGATGCAATGGCGAAAACTGAGCTGAAAATGCCACAGCACAAGCTCCCATTGAAAAATGGAAGTTTGTAAACATCCCTGCACTGTGTGGCAGGCACCATAAGGTGCCTGTCACACAGTGCAGGGATGTTTAGGGGTGCCCCCCAGGCCCCAATGTTGAGGGCCAGGTGGGAAGGGAGCCCTGCTAGTTTCAGTTTCTGATAGCCAATCTATGGGGCCGATTCACAGAACTAATCTGAGATAAAGTCCTAACTTTACTACTACTAAATGCCTTCTGTGAATACCAAAAGTAGTAAATCTAGGATTTTATCTCAGATTGGTTCTATGAATCGGCCCCTATGTTGGAAAGGCCAACATGGATTGGCTGGCGGAAATCGACATCATAATCCCGACGGCGGGATTATGTTGTAGTTCCGACTGACCAACTGGCTCCTTGAGCCCGTCGGAACTGAGTCGAAGTCCTCCGCTGGTTTCAACTCCGACCGCCGTCATCCTAGTTTAAACCTACAATGTCAGTCGGAAAGCCTCCAACCAGAGGTTGGAGACTTTCAAAGCGACATTGTAATTAGGCCCATAGTAGGATAAATAACATTAGTCATCATGTAAACATTGCAAGGTACATTTATTATCAAAACAACTTATATACAGCATACAACATAACATGCATTAACATTTTTTAGACAACCTACTTTGATTTGTGAAACAAATAACATCAATTAAAAAAAATAACAAGTGACAACATACAAAAACATTTTTAAATAACATTTTAAAACATAGCATAAAATAGAGATTGATAAATACATAACACTTTAACATATGTGAAAATATGAAAGAAAAGAGAGAATGACCATAATTACATTGCAATATTATTTTCACAAATAGTGATGGTAGTTCCAATTACATCTTAACAACACTTGCAAAAGGGAAACCACCATTACAATGCAGGCATTACAACGAAATGGCATTACAATGACACCATTACGACATAGGCACCATTACAACGCATGGCATTACTACACAGGTACCATTACAAAGCATGCCTTTACAATGCATTTATGGTTAAGGTAAGTGTTCAGGTGAGTTTTAAAGTATTTATTACATTTTTTAACATTTAGGGGCCGATTCCGATCTCGGTCGGAGGCGCACCTAACACCATTCGGTCGGGAAAAAAGCCATGCGAATGCCTGTTTCCCGACCGATCCGCACATTATTCCGAACGAGCAAGTACGATGCGCACAACAGCATAGATTCCGACCCAGTCGTACTCACCCAATCCAGGTCCTGTTCCCTGACCGAGCCGGATCCGGAATCGTAGAATCGAGCCGCACGGAAGCAAAAATGCAGCCCCGTCCGGCCGGACAAGTACGATGCGCTTCCCGTACGCGCCGAACCCGTCGCTACGCACGGCACGTCAAAGCATCCGGGCGAGGCGCACATAAGCTCCGATTCGCGCCACAACACGATCCACGGCTACGAGACGAACACGCCAGCGACGAGGACGAGGCGAAGCAAAGAGAAAGACGAACGAGACGAACCAACCATGAATCCCTTCGTGCCGATCCTACCAATATTCTACCTCTATTACCGGAACATGCACGGACGCGTACAGCGCAGAAGGTAAGTCAGACACCAACAACAAAAACAAACTACACGTACCCGACACATCACACACAGAGGGATGCAGAAATACCTACACCAGCAACAGCAGCACCATAGGGGCGGGATGGCCCTCACCAATGCCACACATACACATAGGGGCCTGTATGCCTACCACTACTGCCACCCCTACCCATGGGGTGCTGGATGCCTGTCACTACTACCACCCTTACCCAGGGGGTGCCAGATGCCAACAACTACTACCACCTCTACCCATGGGGGGCTGGATGCCTACCACTACTACCACCCTTACCCAGGGGGTGCCACATGACAACCACTACTACCACCTCTACCCATGGGGGGCTGGATGCCTACCACTACTACCACCTCTACCCATGGGGGGCTGGATGCCTGTCACTACTACCACCCTTACCCAGGGGTGCCAGATGCCTACCACTACTACCACCTCTACCCATGGGGGATGGATGCCTACCACTACTACCACCCTTACCCAGGGGTGCCAGATGCCAACCACTACTACCACCTCTACCCATGGGGGCTGGATGCCTACCACTACTACCACCCTTACCCAGGGGTGCCAGATGCCTACCACTACTACCACCCTTACCCAGGGGTGCCAGATGCCTACCACTACTACCACCCTTACCCAGGGGTGCCAGATGCCAACCACTACTACCACCTCTACCCATGGGGGCTGGATGCCTACCACTACTACCACCCTTACCCAGGGGTGCCAGATGCCTACCACTACTACCACCCTTACCGAGGGGGTGCCAGATGCCTACCACTACTACCACCTCTACCCATGGGGGCTGGATGCCTACCACGACTACCACCTCTACCCATGGGGGGCTGGATGCCTACCACTACTACCACCTCTACCCATGGGGGGCTGGATGCCTGTCACTACTACCACCCTTACCCAGGGGTGCCAGATGCCTACCACTACTACCACCCTTACCCAGGGGTGCCAGATGCCTACCACTACTACCACCCTTACCCAGGGGTGCCAGATGCCTACCACTACTACCACCCTTACCCAGGGGGTGCCAGATGCCTACCACTACTCCCACCTCTACCCATGGGGGGCTGGATGCCTACCACTACTACCACCTCTACCCATGGGGGGCTGGATGCCTACCACCAACAACACACCCTCTCATAGGATGGACAATGCATGACACAACCAGCACACCACAACCTAGGGAATGCAAGAAAAAGACATCCCCCCAACACCATGACAAGCGTGTGTAGACTGTGTCAAATGCCTACAACACTGAACATGACTTTGAACATACAATGTGACCCCCTATCACATGTGCCACACATATATGTGTGTGGCCCCCACAATGCAAGCAGGCCATGACCATTGTGGCAATGGGGTCCAAATCCCCATCATCACAGTGACCAAAATGTAAGTGTGGGGTCCATAGCTGAAGCACATCTTGAACATTGTGGCAATGGGGTCCAAAACCCCATCATCACAGTGACCAAAATGTTAGTGTGGGGTCCATAGCTGAAGCACATTCAGAACATTGTGGCAATGGGGTCTAAACCCCCATCATCACAGTGACCAAAAGGTAAGTGTGGGGTCCATAGCTGAAGCACTTTTTGAACATTGTGGCAATGGGGCCTAAACCCCCATCATCACAGTGACCAAAAGGTAAGTGTGGGGTCCATAGCTGAAGCACTTTTTGAACATTGTGGCAATGGGGCCTAAACCCCCATCATCACAGTGACCAAAGGGTAAGTGTGGGTTCCAAGCTGAAGCACATTTTGAACATTGTGGCAATGGGGCCTAAACCCCCATCATCACCTTGACCAAAAGGTAAGTGTGGGTTCCATAGCTGAAGCACATTTTGAACATTGTGGCAATGGGGCCTAAACCCCCATCATCACAGTGACCAAAATGCAAGTGTTGACAAAGAAAAAGCTGCAACTGCCAAACTGCATGGATGATTCCTGGTCACAGAACATAAAACACATCAGTGGCAAAGTAGTGCATGTGTCCCATTGCAACATAGATTGGGGGAGGCAAATACTGCAGTGCAAATAAGACATACCTTTGGCCATGTGCAGACAAACAACACCCATGGGGGCTGACACTGTCAACATTCATCAATGACACAATGACAGAAGTGACCATCAGAATGCAGACCCACATATTTGCACCAATGGGCACACAAATGCAGATACCCTGTGGAGACTGTAGATGTGAGGTGAACAGATACCATACCATGGCAGCAATGGGACACACAAACCATGATCATTGTGCTGACCGATGACCTAGGAGTCCCAGGGACAGCAGGGGAAACCCACCAAAATAACATACAGCCAATGGCACACCAAAGATATGCCAATGCAGTGGTGCAGATGCACAAACATAAACAGGCAGACCCACACTGCACATCAAACACAACAGGTGAGGGGGGGGAGGTGCCAGTGTCCCCAGGCAACAACACAACACATGAGGAGGCCTGAATACCAATTACACAGATGTGCATACAGTGCCACACAAAGGTAACTCATGGATCCAAATCCCCTATGTGGGCAATCAGGCATTGTCAGATGAGAGGGAGCACAAATCACACATGTCACACAAGCATGTAGGAACAGCAACTGACACAGCAAGACACAGACACACCACAGCACTACCCCCAGGGCCCCCACAATGTGGTGACCCTGGGCTGCATTACAATCCCACTGTGATGACAAAGCTAAATGTCGTTCACACTGTGAACCACAGTCATGTGTCCTGAGCAACAAACTACCATCACACCTACACAAGCACAAATCATTCAGCACAGCCAGTAAGCCAAGGCCAACATGGAGGCAGGGGTCTAGCCGGGCAACACCTCTCATCTACACACACTCAACACCACACACCTCGACCTCCAACAATGTGCAGCAGTGAAGCACACATGCACTGGTGACATTGCACATGCACCCATGACAATCCCAGGCTGGTGGGTGGGAACCAAGGTGCAGAAACACATCACACATGGCCACTCAACAAGACTCCTGAATGTCTGACACACTGCACACTACGCTGTACATGGACATGACGGCAATACCACACCAACCAATGGGATCCCAGCCACAGTCACACACCAATGAAGAAGCCAAGGACACCCACAAAGAACACACATAGACAACTACCAACATTGCAGCCCGGACCCTGAGGAGTGCCAGCAGTCACACACACAACGTGTTACAATCACTGAAAGATAACACAAACTGGAAATCACATGACAGGTGTAAACAACAAGTGCCAAGGGGAATCCTGACTGTGACCCATCTGCGTCTGCACACAAACTCAGCCCTGACAGCAAACACACCTATGGGTGACACCCTGATGTCCAGTAATGTGCCATGCACCCACATCACAGAGAATCCAAGGAGAAGACTTGGGGGAACATAGGTCAACTCAGCAAGCATCACAAACAGGTACAACACTAGGGATCCCAGCATGCACAGCAAAACGGAAGTGAACACACAGACATGCTCATATAACACACACCTTGGGCGCAGGCAATGTCACAGGAGTACACACTGCCATGAGGGGACTCCACTCCTGTGTGAGGAAAGATGTGCCATATGTTGCCTCAGTAGGGCTCCATCATGTCAGCTGAGCACTTGGTCACACAGTCAACAATTAGCACCAAATGAATGCTCCCGTCACATCAGCCTGGTCATGGGAGTGCCAACGAAATCATCAGCACAGATCCAACACACTTGTATAGCAATGTTGCACTGACAACACAGATGAGTCCTTCCCCATTGATGGCCAAATCTGCATGTCCAGTGGAGATGGCCACATGGTCAGGGAAGTAGACGAATTGAACAATGGCAGGCACAACAGATGTGCAGGGGTGGAAGCCACAGATGTGAAATTGCTAATGTAAGTAGGAAATCCCATTGCCAAATATTGAACACATGACACCCTCAGATGCTGCTAAGGATGACATGGATACACCACAGGATAGGACACATTCCCCCTGGACCACATGTGTTCCTGCACAGTAACACTTCATTATCATGAGACCAAATATCACCATCACTGCAGCAAGGGCATGGTTAGCATCATCAACAACATGTACATCAGAAGCAAAAGCACTAGAGAACAGAAAGGTGCTTTATTCAGCATATGTGGGTCTAACAGTTGATGTCCAGCAAAAAATTAACAAAGGCCAATGGCCAGTCCAACTTGAAAGTCAAAACAGGGTGACACTGGCAGATGTCACCCTACGCATGCCTGCACTGATGAAAGCCAGGGACAATCCCCTCGGAGGGGCATACGGGGGGCAGGCCAGGCACCTCAGGGACAGGATCATGGCTCACCAGAAGGAGGCAGGGAAGGGGTGGTGGGTGCTGGAGAGCCACTGACAACTGCAGTGGAGGTGTCTGACATGGTGTGTGCCGGCACAACTGGGGGCATGACTCTGATGGTGTGGGTGCCGGCAAGACTGCAGGGGACCGTGCAGATGGAGTGGACAGGTTCCCCACTGCAGTGCCCAAGTCAGACAGGGTGGTAGTGGACTCCACTGCAGTGCCTACCTCCAGGGGAGGAGAATGGGGATCAGGTAAGGTGGGCAGGACAGAGGGGGAGGAAACCCTCTCCACACCAGTGGCACAGACAAGCGCAGCGGGGTGTGGGGCCGGAAGAGCAAGTGGCAGGGGGAGAAGGCCTGATCCTTTTGGGGATGGTGTATCTGTGGGTGGGGGAACCTGGGGCAGGGTGTGGTGGGGGCACCTGTGGAGTGGGGGCCTGAGGGATGGAGGAAGGAGACTTGGTGCCTGAGCTGCAGGGCGGCGGCGGGGTCTTGCTCTTCCGGGTCCGGGGGACTTGCGGATGGGGGCGTCAGTCAGTCTGCGCCTGGGGAGGGTGTCCGGGGGCGAGGGGCACTCCGCTCCGTGTGGGTGGGCTTCCTCTTCCCCCTGAATGCTGTATCAGCTGGATCGGAGGGGAAGAGGCCGAGGTCACTGAGCAAGAGCCGCTAGGTCTTTGGGGTTGCAGGTGAGGCAACGGAGGGGGCTTTGGAGGGAGAGGCAACTGTGGACTGCGCAGTGCTCGTGGATGCGTGTGTGTGTGACTGGGCCCCATCCCCTGTGAGTGTGGTTTCAGTCCCCTGACTGTGCGTGCGTGTGCGTCTTGTCTGTGGCGTGTGTGTGTGCTGCTCCTGTCTGTGCTGGTGTGTGCCTGTGCCGGTGTGTGTGTGCTTGGGACAGGTAAGGTGCTGGGGAGTGTGGATGGGGCAGAGACAGGAGGGGTGAGGGACTGTTGGAGGAGGGACACTGCTGCCGTCAGGGAGGAGTCCATGGACCTATTGCCCCTCTGTAGGGCAGACATGCCCGATGAGATGCCCTCCATGAACGACACCAGCTGAGTCAACAGAGTGGTGTGTGCATGGAGGACACTCAGCATCGCTGTCTGCCCTACATGGAGCTGGCGAAGGAGGTACACAGACTCCTCACTCAGGGCAGCAGGGGACACAGGGGCAGGGGGTGCGGTGCCTGGCCCGAAGGAGACATGCTCCCGTACATGGGAGCCTCCACGGACCTCGGGAATGGGAGCCGATGGGAGGGCGGTGGTGGTGGTGGTGGCGGGGACAGCAACACTAGCTGGGGTGTGGTGGCTGCTGACACCCGCCTCCATAAGGGAGTCATCCTCCGAGCTGCTGTGGTCCTCAGCTGAGGTGGATGGTGCTGAGGACTCCTCGGTGTGGCTCCCCTCGCCCTCCGTGCCACTGGGTCCCTCCAACCACTCCTCGGCTGTTGACCCAGTCTGGCTCTGCGGCTCCTCCTGGTCTGTGGAGCTGTCCCCTCCTGTGGCCGTGGATGTATCTGCAAACAATAGGGAGACAGACAGACATCAGTCACCTGCACCGAACGCACACACCACAGTAAGTACAGCACAATACAGAGCAAGGCCTGGCATCCTTAGTTGAACATTGCTAAAATTGCCCAAACAGAATAGGAGAAGCCAATTCTCAGTCTGATCGTCAACCATGGCACTCACATCACACCTGGCCTTGCACTCATCTGTCTGGCGTCCGTTGGCTGGCAATACCCCAGTGTGGACACATGCACCACCTACACAGTAGTTGGACGGTGCAGAGAACACGGTGAAGCATGTGAACATGCACACATCACAACTCTTGCCACTGAGTCAGTACAGGTGCCCGGATGAAAGTGATGCCCAGAGTCAGATATATGCATGCCAGCGACAGACACCACGATGCACCGATGTGCAGATTGCCATTGGCACTATGGTGTGCATGTAGCACATGTCACTCCCCTGCAGGATCACTCATAGGAAGTCACATGCCATGGCACAGGCATGCCTGCTAAGTCATACATCACTGTCTCCAGTCACATGGGCAGGGCAGCCACACAACAACAGTCTGCACTGTGTCACAATAGTAGGTCATGGGGAATGCAAGTCCTGGAGCTGAACAAGTGCACATGTACATCCCCCACACACCACATCATCTGAACCCTTATCTGTCCAGGTCATACTGATTGGACATATGGGTGACCTGTAACACAAGCCTCTGAACCTGAGCACCTCACAATCTGCTGTGAATGGGAAACAGCTGCATGGACCTCACATTCGCATACCCCAGTCTGCATGGTCAGGTGTTCAAACACCTATGTGTCACACAAGTATCATCTCCTATGGTCACATCTCCGGTGGCATGCTGAGCCCCAACCGATAAACACCCCAGCAGTCCTGACATCGAAGCCACAGCACACTGACACAGAGGCTGACACCTGAGGGAACATATCACTGAGCACAACGTGTCAGCTGATACACGGGAGTGGGAGTACAGAGTGCATTGCATGGCCTGGAGTAGGCATGACTGTCCTGCCCCACATGAATGAGGGATGAACCCTGGACAGTAGGCAGCTGGCTGAGTATGTGTGACACACATAATATACACACTCCTGGGGCACAAACATTGTTCCCACCTGCAGCTTGGGTGTGTGCCAGTTACCCCAGGCACATGTGGTGGATCAGCTCAGCAATTGGACCACAGATCAAAGTAACACGCAGATTACATGTCAGAACACAGGCATTGTGTAAGCAATGGACCCACCCATGATGCCCACCACAGTTAGGGGAACAGATGCTGTCCCCCACCTTGAGTCAAGCAAACTGCAAGGACACAGTACCCAAGTGACACAATTCCCTGACTGCAAGGGCCACACCTGGGTATCAGATGAGGAGTGGGCAGTGCACAATCGAGGGACATGGGTCCTGGACCACATGACTGATGTGCTGTGGAAGTTTAACCAGGCCAGAGGAGGGCACATAGCATGGCAGACAGAGTACACAATGCAGTCATGGACTCACCCCCTCCGTGCTGCTCCCTGGCCTTCAGCTGCCCATCCAGATCAGGGAAGACCACCGCCAGGATCCTGAGCATGTGGGGGTCAGGGTCCGGTGTCCGCCCCTCCTGCGAGGAGGCGACAGCTTCAGCTGGACCCGTGCGATCCTCCGGGTCCAGCCCCGAAGGTCCTGCCACCTCTTCTGGCAGTTGCGGATCCGGCGCTTGTAGTCCCCCACGGATCTCACTGCCCGGACGATGGTCAGCCATATCTTCGGCTTCTGGTGGGCATCAACCTGTGAGGATGACAAAGTGAGAATGCTATTACTACACATGCAACATATCCGTGCATTACACAGTTGTGTATACATGTCTCAATCACAGGGGCTCATGATGTACACAGGCAGTGCAACGATGGCCATGGACAGTATGCCAGCAGTAACTACATGGTATCATTGCCTGGGAAGTAAAACCTTGTTCAAATGCACTGTCACTGCACTATACCTGTCCAGTGCATGTGACTACACACTATGGGGGGTGACAACTACTCAGTGAGCCTGCTAGCCAGTGGCGTGCAGACTGTTAGCCTTGCTAGTCAGACAACATGCACATTTAGGAAGGCAGTGGACAGAACACTCACCTGCTCCCCTGCTTTCCCATACAGCTTGCTGTACTGTGGAAGGAGGCTGTCCAGCAGGGCCTGGTTCTCCTCAGTGCTGAAGGCTGGGGCTCTCTCCACAGTACGTGCCATTGCAGGGTCCAGAGGGTGCAGATACAGCAGCAGTGGTGGTGGCAGATGTCGTCCTGGAGCATGTAGTGCAGGCAAGTGAGCTCTCAGGGGAACAGCCAGCATTATATGTGTGCTGCAGAGGCAGTTACTGTCCCATGTGTCCAAAGTGATAGGTCCAAGTCGTTAGCATCTTCTGAATCTGGCCAATCCCTGGAATTGCACCACTTACACACGCCCACAGCATCCTTCAAAAGTTCAACTTCATGACACCCATGAATTTGCAACATTGTTGTGGGTGACCAACTGAATTTCCAGCATCAGACTCGTTCAAAATTTGAAAACGCGTCCGTTGCCAGGCCAGGCCATAGCCAATGGGTGCACACCGATCGGTCCATTGCTGTTCAACGCGTACCCGGGATACAACGCGTACCCGCACACATTGAATGCAATGGCCAATGTGTGCACACCGATCGGTCCATTGCTGTCCAACGCGTACCCGGGATACAACGCGTACCCGCACACTTTGAATGCAATGGGCCGGCCGGGCACACCGATCGGTCCATTGCTGTTCAACGCGTACCCGGATACAACGCGTACTCGCACACATTGAATGCAATGGGCCGGCCGGGCACACCGATCGGTCCATTGCTGTTCAACGCGCACCCGGGATACAACGCGTACCCGCACACATTGAATGCAATGGCCAATGTGTGCGCACCGATCGGTCCATTGCTGTCCAACGCGTATTGCGAATACAACGCGTACCAGCACACATTGAATGCAATGGCCAATGGGTGCGCACCGATCGGTCCATTGCTGTCCAACGCGTCCCTGTACATGTCACTGGCATATGTCACCATGCCTGTCACAGGTGAACATATGCCAGCCACATATACTTCCCAGGGAGTGAGGGGCACACCTACAACACCACAGCCTGTCCAAACTGTATCCTAAGGCATGTAAGGCTGCATTACCTATTCCGTGTATGGGGGTGAACATGTTGTTCTGTGGGTGTCACTTGGGGCAGCCACCCCCAGGCTGTGCACGTGTTCATGGGGACAGTATCCTTGGTGTATCGTGTACATGACCACTGTGATGTGCAACTGTTCATATCCGAGCATGTGGCATGGTCACATCTCACGGTGGTGTATGTGTATGTCATGTCACATGCCCCCTGAGTCCCATGTGGGACTGTATGTTTAACCCAGGCTGACCCATTGGCACAATAGTGATGGTCCTCCGCAGTCTGTGTGCATGTTGTGTTTACAATGTCTCTGATTTCATGTGCACAATGGGAGACAGTCTCCACATCCACGTTGTTTGTGCATGGACTTTGATGTTGTGCGTTTGTGTGTCACAGACGTCCATGTCTGTCCTGCCGAGGCAACAGGGACCACTACCTGTGGGGGACATGGTTGTTTTGCTGTGGTGTATACATGATACGCCATGTCATGCCAGTGTCCATGTGGCAATACAGGGTCCCTGGGAATCTACCTGTCGTTGGGCTGTGATGCCTGGGGCACATCTGTCCTCACATGTCACTGTGGGGTGTGTTTGTAACGTGGCAGCAGGAGATGGGAAATGTGACACGTCCTCATGATACCCAATGGCACAACCTGGGACTTATTGATGCCACTTGTTGAACTGTGATGTTGGATGTTGGCCATGTATGTGCCATACATGTCCTTACGGAACTGCACACATCATGTACTTGTGCCTCATAATGATGTATCATGTGATATTGAGTGTGTTCAATGCCACATATGTGGGGTGAGTGACAATCTTTCTTTCTTCACCTATGCACTGCAGGGCACCAGCTGTCCATAGACCATTCCCTGACCTGGCAACGATGGTGGAACGTGACAGCATCCGAAGGTACCGCTTCACCAGGCAGCTGATTGATGATTTGGCAGTGCGCTTGGCACCACACCTGCAACCTGGCCGGCCGTACCCTACAGCGCTGACCCCCAAGGTGAAGGTGATGGCAGCCCTACACATCTTTGCCACCGGTACCTTTCAACACACTCTGGCGACTGCTGGTGGGATGTCACAGACCATGTTCAGCCGTGTGCTCCGCGATGTATTGGAGGCTATGTTGATACACCTGAACCAGTACATCTATTTCCCTAGACTCCAGCAACTGACTGGCGTGAAGAGTGACTTCTATGCCCTGGGGAGGATGCCGCATGTCATTGGCTCCATTGATGGGACACATGTGGCTTTGGTACCACCACAGGCCCAGGAGCAGGCATACAGGAACCGCAAGCACTACCACTCGGTCAATGCACTGGTGGTCTGTCTTGCAGATATGACCATCTCACACGTGTGTGCCCGTTTCCCCGGTTCTGCACACAATGCCTACGTGATGAGGAGTAGTCGCATCCCGAGGATGATGTCACAGATGCGGAACCAGCGTGCCTGGCTTGTTGGTGTGTACTGACTTTGTACCATTGTGTGTGTTCTGCAATGTAGTGTTCCACCCTCTTTTCCAACTCAGCTAATGTGCAATTGTCTGTATGTAGGTGACTCCGGATATCCCAACATGCCGTGGTTGCTGATGCCCCTCAGGAACCCTGTGACACCAGCCCAGATGCGCTACAATGAGGCACATGGTCGGACGAGGAGAGTTATTGAGCGGACATTTGGTCTCCTGAAGAGCCGCTTCCGCTGCCTGGACAAGACAGGAGGGTCCCTCCCATATGCCCCGGCAAAGGTGTGCAAGATTGTCATTGTCTGCTGCATGCTACACAACCTGGCAGTGCGGAAGGAGTTGCCTCTCATCCTGGATGACGATGACCAACGTCCGCCACCTGTGGAGGATCCTGGCCTGGACCACGATGCCAGTGATGATGATGATGATGGTGATGTCCGCACACAGCTCATCACCAACTTCTTCAGCTGAATGTAAGTATCCAGAGATGTCATGTAACTGATGTGAGTTTGCATATGTGTTGGTGGTGCTCTGGTGCTGTTTGAGTGTGTGCATGTGCTACATGACTGTATGCGTGTAGCGATGTGTCCTTACAGGTAGTCTGTACTCCCCAACAGTGTTGACATGCTAACTTGGTTCTGGGTGGGTATCTTGTGACATGTATTGGGCATGAGTATTGCCGTTCTGTCCTGTTCTTCAGTGCTTTTGACTGTGTGTCATTTCTGTCCTTCACAGGGTACTTTCAGAGTCGTTTGGTCAACTGTGATCCCCGACACCGTGATTCGACTTCCAGGGTGGTAGCTGTCGTGTCCCTACAGGTGATGTGCACCACACCCATGGACTTCCTTCCTTCTACACTTGTTGACTGTGTGCCCGCTGCCAGGTGGGATTACCTTGCATCTGTGGTGGTTACAACATGTTGCAAATGTGTAATAAACCTGTGCTTCACTTTGTGATGTGCGTTGTCTGTGGTCACACATCTGACTGACATTTGCTTACTGCACCAGTGGGCTAGTTAACACAGACTGTGAATAGGTGTTGGGTCTGTGCAATGCAACGTATTTCCTGGCAACATCAGTGTAGGCGATGAGTCAGATGGTCATGGTGTGTATGTGTTGTGTAGCCCTGGTGGTGTGCCTCCCTCATATGTGTGACGTCGCCATGACTCACATGCCGGTGTTGTACTTGCTGTAGCAGTTAGCATGCACAGTGTCATTTCCCAGATCATCATCGCTGTAGGAGAGTAGGATCTGCTTCACATGGGTACCCCCACTTTTTGCTGATGCTTCACTGTTTTTCGACCTTAGTCTGGCTGGGGCCCTGCTAATCAGAACCCCAGCCTAGCTGCTTCCTCTCTAAAATGGTTTCCATGTGCCTTAGGCACATCTCTGATTGGAATCTGGAGTGCCCTTATAAGTCCCTAGTATATGGTATACTATGTACCCAGGGCATAGGTACCTCAGAGGCCTACCAGGGGCTGCAGCATGTATTGTGCCACCCCTGGAAGGCCATCCAAACTGACACCACAGGTCTGCTACTGCAGCCTGGGTAAGGTGGTGCATGCACCCCTTACTGTGATGTAGGCTACCTATATCACTACATACATACACACATATAAACCTATAAGTCACTCCTATGGCAGGCCTTGTCAATCCTGAAGGCAGAGTACGTGGTTCCTATGTGAGAGGGTGCCCCTGCATGAGCTGGGCCCCTCTGCAGCATTCGGAGACCCTTCTCTGATGCTGTTTGTAGTGCAGCCCGACCATATACTCTTAAGCGCATTATAACCTCGCGTTAAATGCTAACTTTGGGATGGCTGCACGGAAACATGTCGTGTTTGGTGTCAAACATCTTGGAATACTACCCCCCCCCCGCCAGTTCTGGCGGCGGGGGTAGCATTCCACCCTTCTAGAGGGAGAGACATGTACACACCGGTATACCCGGTACTGACTTTCCAGAGCCCTGGCATCACAAAATGGATGCCGCTGCCACAGACACGAGTCTGGCCTCCTGCTGCTGACCGAAACTCCGGCAGGGGAGGCCTGGACAATAGGTTTCCTGTCCCAGGGAGGTGTAACCACCTCCCCAGACAGGATAGTGTGTATTGGGGCTGGGCGGGAGCACTCTCTGGTGCTTTGAAGTCCTGCACTGGGGGCACATTTGGTGTCCCTGTGCATACCCCAGTTCAAACCGGCTCAGGGGCTTCCAGCCCCTGCTCTGGCACGAAACTGGACAAAGGGAAAGGGGTGTAACCACCCCTCTGCCCTGACCCTCCCATAGGTGGGGCCACAGAGTATGTCCAACCCCCTACCTTAGTATAAGTATGGGACCCCAGTCCTTAGGGATTTAGATTTACCTGGATGAAACTCTGACACAGAATCCTGGACCTTCGACGCTCTACTTTAAGATTAGAGGACTGAAGAATCTCCCTTGGGGTCAAGGAGTGACTCCCCTGCTTGGTAGGCACCAATGAAGCAATTGTCCGGTCTGCATCGCTGAAGCTCCCGCCGGACGCCGAAGTCTTTGCATCACCAGAGGTGGATTTCCAGACTTCCCCGAGGCTACCCTGAGTCCCCAGCAGAGCTGAGGCCCGTGGCTATCGTGGGTAACGTGGAACCGTGAACCCTGGACACTGCGTACTTTTGTAAGTGCATCCTCTTCTGGGTCTCCCACGAAGTTGTGCTTTGGGCTCCGAGTAGCCCCAGCCTCCAGCACCGACTGCACCGAAGATCACTGACCTCCACTCCACGAGTGTCCTGTGAGCCAGCTCCACGTGCGCTGACTCCAGGCTGCTTTGCGGTCGCTAGTCCGTTGGCTAGTAGGCCCTTCCGAAGGCCAATCTTCTTCTGCTTGGGCTCCCTGGTTGCTCCAGGCGTGCCCTAACTTACCCTTGCTGGGTGAGTCCCACAGACCTTGCTGGTCTGCAACATCGTCCTTCTTCCATTTCCACAAAACTTGCCGTTGCCAAGGCTTGTTGGGTCTAATCCGGTCACCGACACCCCTGCAATTGACAGACGTTGTGGGACAGCTCGAATCCAGCTCCTAGTTGTCATCGACACCTCCTGGACCTCGTGGCTGAAGAGTCAAGACAACTGTCAACCTACCTGAAGCACTCAACATCGGTGGGCATCTGCTCATCGCCTTCCTGGTCACTGGCTAGTGACCCAGACTCTGTCCCCTCTGCTTTCAGGTTCTTCAGATCTTCGATCCACCTTTGGATCCACCCGAACACTTTCGACTTGGCCGCCAGCAGCACTTTGCAGCAGATCGCCATTGAAAGCGACGACGAAACCCGACCCCGAAAGACACCTATGCACCCGGCTCCCCTGGGTGAGGTAACTCGAGTACTCCGGTGCTCCCGTGGGTATTGACACTAGAACAGCCTAGTTCTCAAAGGGTTTGCTCCAAGTCCTCCTCTAAGTGTCCCTTTTCTTTTAAATTCAAACCGCGACTTTCCCCATAGAAGTTAACGGCGATTCGCGGCTGTGTTCATACACTGCACGCGTCCCCCGTGGGTCCCCTGTGTCACTACCTTGGGTGGTTCCTTGTGGTCCAAGCACTTCTACAGGCTCTAGGCCCTGTGTCTAGCTCAGTCGTGGTTCTTATACCACTTTATTGGTATATGGTTTGGTACGCCCCTAGGGCTCAAACGTGTATTTGTGCTATTACTGTAGATAACTAACTTATAATTTATGTACTTGAACTCTAGCCTCATAAAGAGACTAGAGGGGTGTGTTTAGTAATAAATACATATATTTTGAATATATACCTGGTGTGGTCCTCTTTCATTTGGTCACTCAAGAGATTATAGACTGGTAAAACAAGCTGCTTTACATTCCTTCAAGACTTAGCCTGAAGGCTGCTCTCCATAGCTACCACTAGGATAGCTTTCAATAAAGGTTGTCTTTAACCTATCTCCAATAAGGGGTTGTTTGGACTGGTGCAAGGTGCCCACTATAATTAGTGGACAGCATATGCCAGGCCAACTTCTCACATTGGTGTGCAGCGTGTGGGATTCCAGCTTGCTATTGTTTTACCAGATAATCTCAATTGAATTGATCAACTGAAAACCACTAAGGGTACCTAAGGTACATATAAATCAAGCTTAGTAATACAGTAAGTTCTACTGAACTTAGAGTTGTGTGTTAAGGGATAGCACACCCTTTCTACAACTCAAGAGAGTTTAGTAGGCCACACTAGAGTAGGTAGTGCATACACCACACCTCACTAGTAATGTCTTCAAAGCCAGGACCCAGTGAGTCCTCGCCAGAAGCCAGTGGGCTTCTTCCCTCCAAGTATGATAAACTCCCATTCTTGGAATTGAGAGCATTATGCAATACTAGGAAGTTGAAGGCAGGCAAAAGTGCCAGCACCCAACACCTCAGGGAGGTGTTACTAGCTGATGATCTCAGCAGGCCCATAGGGTCTGAAGGGGTAGGCAAAGAGGGTGGGGCAGAAGATGAGGAAGGGGCCAGGGGTGAAGAAACCCAGGCACCCCCTCTGAAACTGGCCAGGAAGGTGAAAATGACCTTGTCCTGGAAAACCCAATTCCTCCTGTGGAGGAGGAGGAGGAGGATCAGAATGACCTCCCCTTTGTCCCCCCAGGAAGAGTACTGAGTGTGCCCAGAAGGTCTAGGTCTCCTTCTCAGGAGTCCAACCACTCTGACACCTCAATAGGGACCTCTGTCTCCTCTCATAGGAGGGAATCCTCTCATGAAAGGAGAAAGAGACTGATTCAGTATGAGCAAGCCCAGCTTGAACTCAGAAAACAGCAATTGGCTATAGACAGGGAGTCCCTAGATCTCTATAGAGAGAGACAAAAGATGGGACTAGAGTCCCATGGTGGCAGCAGTTTCCCCAAAGATAGGGAAAGGTCTTATGACCATAGAAACCTGAGCAAGATTGTCCCTCCCTACCAGAGTGGGGATGACATCCACAAATGGATAACTGCTCTAGAGAGGGCCTGTAAAGTACAGAGGGTCCCTCAGGAGCAGTGGGCAGCAATCTTGTGGCTCTCCTTTGCAGACAAAGGTAGAGACAAGCTCCTCACTGTTAGAGAGGAGGATGCTGATAATTACAAAGTCTTGAAGAGTGCTCTAATTGATGGGTTTGGCCTAACCACTGAACAATACAGGTTAAAGTTCAGGGATACCCAAAAAGCACAGACTCAAGACTGGGTGGACTTTGTTGATTGTTCTGCCAAGGCTCTGGAAGGTTGGTTATTGGGCAGTAAGGTGTGTGACTTCACAGGATTGTACAATCTGATCATGAGGGAGCAGATTCTTAATAACTGTCAAAATCAGCTGTTGCATCAGCACCTGGTGGACTCTGATCTGACCTCTCCCCAAGAATTGGGAAAGAAGGCAGACAAATGGGTCAGAACCAGGGTGAGGCAGAAGGTACAGAACCAAGGTGGTGACCCTAAGAAGCAAGATTCGAAAAACTCTGATAAGGGTGGGGAGAAGGGTAAAGATCAAAAGTCTTCACAAGGCCCCCAAAAATCTTCTTCAGGTGGGGATTCACAGTCTAACAAAGGGAAAGGCCAAAGGAAACCATGGTGCAAGGTCTGTAAGCAAAAGACCCACTGGACCAGTGATTGCACCAAGTCCAAAGACTCTACTCCAGCCCCCACCAATGCCCCTAAGGCACCTGCTCCCCCTAGTGCAGTTACAGTTGGTGGTGGGACTACACAAGCCAAGGGTTTAGTAGGGTTGACCCTGGGTAAGGAGATGAGCTCTGACCTAGTCAGAGAACTCACTCAGGCTGTCCTAGTCTGTGATGGAGGCATGGATGTGACCTCCTCTGTGAGTCCCAGTAATCTGGGCAAGTACAGGCAACAGCCCTTAATCAATGGAAAAGAGGCTTTGGCATTTAGGGACACAGGGGCAAGTGTCACCATGGTGACACAAGACCTTGTGAATCCTGGGCAGATTATACTTGGTGAAATGTACCAAGTGACCAATGCTAGCAACGTCAGAACAGACCATACTCTGGCAGTTGTTAACTTCTCCTGGGGAGGGGTAACTGGCCTTAAGAAGGTTGTGGTAAGTGCAGACCTACCCGTTGAATGCTTGCTTGGCAATGACTTAGAAACTTCAGCTTGGGCAGAAGTGGAGCTCAGGACCCATGCAGAAATGCTGGGCATCCCTGCAGATGTGTTTGCTGTGACCAGGTCACAAGCCAAAATGTCTAACACTGAACAGGCCTTGGATTCTGGAATAATGGACCAAGTGCCCTCCAAGAAGAGGAGTAGTAGGGTAAAGGCAGTGCCTTCCCCTTGGCTCAGAAGGAAGATCAGTCTCTTGAGGGGGATGATCTCAGTCCTGAGGAAGGAACTGTCCCAGAGGAGCTTGAACCTGACCAGGTTGAGTTCTTGGGGACAGGGGGCCCTTCCAGGGCAGATCTGAGCCAGGAGCAGCAGAGCTGCCCCTCTCTTGAACCCCTCAGACAGCAAGCTGCTGCTGAGGCTGCTGGGAAAGCTAGTGGTCCCCATACTGTGTATTGGGATGATGGACTCTTGTACTCAGAGTGTAGAGACCCCAAGCCTGGTGCCACCAGGAGGTTGGTTATACCTCTGAAGTTCAGGGGCTTCCTATTGACCCTAGCCCATGACATTCCCTTAGCAGGTCACCTGGGCCAGAACAAGACTTGGGACAGAATTGTCCCTCACTTTCACTGGCCCCACATGTCTGAAGACACCAAGGAGTTTTGTCGCTCCTGTGTAACCTGCCAGGCCAGTGGCAAGGCAGGTGGCACTACAAAGGCCCCCTGATACCACTACCTGTGGTGGGGGTTCCCTTTGAAAGGGTGGGGATTGACATTGTTGGTCCCATGGATCCCCAAACAGCATCTGGGCACAGGTTTATCCTGGTGGTAGTGGATCATGCCACCAGGTACCCAGAGGCTATTCCCCTTAGGACCACTACAGCACCTGTGGTGGCAAGGGCCCTCCTGGGAATTTTCTCAAGAGTGGGCTTCCTAAGGAGGTTGTATCAGACAGGGGTGCTAACTTTATGTCTGGATACTTAAAAGCAATGTGGAAGGAGTGTGGAGTGACTTACAAGTTCACCACACCCTATCACCCACAATGCAATGGTTTAGTTGAGAGATTCAACAAAACCTTGAAGGGCATGATTAAAGGGCTCCCAGAAAAGCTTAGGCGAAGATGGGACATACTCTTGCCCTGCCTTTTATTTGCATACAGGGAGGTGCCTCAAAAGGGGTTGGCTACAGCCCTTTTGAACTTTTGTTTGGTCACCCTGTCAGGGGTCCATTGTGCTTGGTGAAGGAAGGATGGGAGTTACCTCTCAAGCCCCCAAAGCAAGACATAGTGGACTATGTACTTGGTCTCCGCTCCCGGATGGCTGAGTATATGAAAAAGGCAACTAAAAACCTTGAGGCTAGCCAGGAACTTCAAAAAGCCTGGCATGACCAAAGGCTGTACTGACTGTTTACCAGCCAGGACAGAAGGTGTGGGTGTTGGAGCCAGTGGCCCCAGCAGCTCTCCAAGACAAATGGAGTGGACCCCATACCATTGTTGAACAGAAGGGTGAGGTTACCTATTTGGTGGACCTAGGAACACCCAGGAGTCCCCACAGGGTTCTCCATGTCAACAGGTTAAAACCATATGTGGACAGGGCAGACATGGGCTTGCTCATGGCTACTGATGAGGGACAGGAGGAAGAGAGTGACCCACTCCCTGACCTGCTCTCACAGAACCCTGATGATGGGTCAGTGGATGGTGTAGCCTTGGCAGGCAGCCTCACTACCCAGCAGCAGACTGATTGCAGACAGGTGCTCAATCAGTTCAGACACATATTCTCACTGACACCCAGTCAGACTACCTGGTGCACTCATGAAGTGGACACTGGGGACAGTCTGCCTATTAAAAATAAGATTTATAGGCAACCTGACCATGTCAGGGACTGTATCAGGACAGAAGTCCAGAAGATGTTGGATTTGGGAGTTATTGAACCCTCAGATAGCCCTTGGGCTAGTCCAGTGGTCCTTGTGCCAAAACCTCACACCAATGGTGGGAAAAGAGAGATGAGGTTTTGTGTGGACTACAGGGGTCTCAATGCAGTCACTAGGACTGATGCCCATCCAATACCTAGGGCAGATGAGCTAATAGACACTTTGGCCTCAGCCAAGTATCTAAGCACATTTGACCTGACAGCTGGCTACTGGCAGATCAGACTAGCTGATGATGCAAAGCCAAAGACAGCATTCTCAACCCCTAGTGGGCATTATCAATTTGTGGTGATGCCCTTTGGTCTGAAGAATGCACCTGCCACTTTTCAGAGGTTGGTGAATACAGTCCTTACAGGTCTGGAAGCCTATAGTGCAGCATATCTAGATGATATTGCTGTCTTTAGCTCCACCTGGGAGGATCACCTGGTCCACCTCAGAAATGTTTTGCAGGCCCTGCAGAAAGCAGGCCTGACTATCAAGGCCACCAAGTGCCAGATAGGGCAGAGTCAGGTTGTGTACCTGGGCCACCTTGTGGGTGGAGGCCAGGTTCAACCACTGCAGAGCAAGATCCAGACCATCATGGACTGGACTGCTCCAACTACCCAGACTCAGGTGAGAGCCTTCTTAGGCCTGACTGGGTACTATAGGAGATTTGTCAAGGGGTATGGATCAATAGTGACACCCCTGAATGACTTAACTTCCAAGAAAATGCCCAAAAAGGTTCAGTGGACAGTTAGCTGTCAAAAGGCATTTGATGACCTAAAGCAGGCCATGTGCACTGCTCCCATTCTACAGAGTCCTGATTACTCCAAGAAGTTCATTGTCCAAACAGATGCATCTGAATTGGGGGTAGGGGCTGTACTGTCACAATTGAATGATGAAGGTCAGGATCAGCCAGTAGCTTTTATTAGCAGAAGGCTGACCCCTAGAGAGAAACGTTGGTCAGCCATTGAGAGGGAGGCCTTTGCTGTGGTCTGGGCTCTGAAGAAGTTGAGGCCATACTTGTTTGGTACTCACTTCCTTGTTCAAACAGACCATAAGCCCCTCTTATGGCTAAAACAAATGAAGGGTGAAAACCCCAAACTGCTTAGGTGGTCCATTTCCCTACAGGGGATGGACTTCACAGTGGAACATAGACCTGGGAGTAACCATGCCAATGCAGATGGACTCTCTAGGTACTTCCACTTAGAACATGAAGACTTAACTGGGCAAGGTTAGTTTAATGTCCCTACGTTTGGGGGGTTGTGTAGGAGAGTAGGATCTGCTTCACATGGGTACCCCCACTTTTTGCTGATGCTTCACTGTTTTTCGACCTTAGTCTGGCTGGGGCCCTGCTAATCAGAACCCCAGCCTAGCTGCTTCCTCTCTAAAATGGTTTCCATGTGCCTTAGGCACATCTCTGATTGGAATCTGGAGTGCCCTTATAAGTCCCTAGTATATGGTATACTATGTACCCAGGGCATAGGTACCTCAGAGGCCTACCAGGGGCTGCAGCATGTATTGTGCCACCCCTGGAAGGCCATCCAAACTGACACCACAGGTCTGCTACTGCAGCCTGGGTAAGGTGGTAGCATGCACCCCTTACTGTGATATAGGCTACCTATATCACTACATACATACACACATATAAACCTATAAGTCACTCCTATGGCAGGCCTTGTCAATCCTGAAGGCAGAGTGCGTGGTTCCTATGTGAGAGGGTGCCCCTGCATGAGCTGGGCCCCTCTGCAGCGTTCGGAGACCCTTCTCTGATGCTGTTTGTAGTGCAGCCCGACCATATACTCTTAAGCGCATTATAACCTCGCGTTAAATGCTAACTTTGGGATGGCTGCACGGAAACATGTCGTGTTTGGTGTCAAACATCTTGGAATACTACCCCCCGCCAGTTCTGGCGGCGGGGGTAGCATTCCACCCTTCTAGAGGGAGAGACATGTACACACCGGTATACCCGGTACTGACTTTCCAGAGCCCTGGCATCACAAAATGGATGCCGCTGCCACAGACACGAGTCTGGCCTCCTGCTGCTGACCGAAACTCCGGCAGGGGAGGCCTGGACAATAGGTTTCCTGTCCCAGGGAGGTGTAACCACCTCCCCAGACAGGATAGTGTGTATTGGGGCTGGGCGGGAGCACTCTCTGGTGCTTTGAAGTCCTGCACTGGGGGCACATTTGGTGTCCCTGTGCATACCCCAGTTCAAACCGGCTCAGGGGCTTCCAGCCCCTGCTCTGGCAGCGAAACTGGACAAAGGGAAAGGGGTGTAACCACCCCTCTGCCCTGACCCTCCCATAGGTGGGGCCACAGAGTATGTCCAACCCCCTACCTTAGTATAAGTATGGGACCCCAGTCCTTAGGGATTTAGATTTACCTGGACGAAACTCTGACACAGAATCCTGGACCTTCGACGCTCTACTTCAAGATTAGAGGACTGAAGAATCTCCCTTGGGGTCAAGGAGTGACTCCCCTGCTTGGCAGGCACCAACGAAGCAATTGTCTGGTCTGCATCGCTGAAGCTCCCGCCGGACGCCGAAGTCTTTGCATCACCAGAGGTGGATTTCCAGACTTCCCCGAGGCTACCCTGAGTCCCCAGCAGAGCTGAGGCCCGTGGCTATCGTGGGTAACGTGGAACCGTGACCCCTGGACACCGCGTACTTTTGTAAGTGCATCCTCTTCTGGGTCTCCCACAAAGTTGTGCTTTGGGCTCCGAGTAGCCCCAGCCTCCAGCACCGACTGCTCCGAAGATCACTGGCCTCCACTCCACGAGTGTCCTGTGAGCCAGCTCCACGTGCGCCGACTCGAGGCTCCTTCGCGGTCGCTAGTCCGTTGGCTAGTAGGCCCTCCCGAAGGCCAATCTTCTTCTGCTTGGGCTCCCTCGTTTCTCCAGGCATGCCCTGACTTACCCTCGCTGGGTGAGTCCCACAAACCTTGCTGGTCTGCAACATCGTCCTTCTTCCATTTCCACAAAACTTGCCGTTGCCAAGGATTGTTGGGTCCAATCCGGTCACCGACACCCCTGCAATCGACAGACGTCGTGGGACAGCTCGAATCCAGCTCCTGGTTGTGGTTGACACCTCCTGGACCTCGTGGCTGAAGAGTCAAGACAACCGTCAACCTACCTGATGCACTCGACATCGGTGGGCATCTGCTCATCGCCTTCCTGGTCACTGGCTAGTGACCCAGACTCTGTCCCCTCTGCTTTCAGGTTCTTCAGATCTTTGATCCACCTTTGGATCCACCCGAACACTTTCGACTTGGCCGCCAGCAGCACTTTGCAGCAGATCGCCATTGAAAGCGACGACGAAACCCGACCCCGAAAGACACCTATGCACCCGGCTCCCCTGGGTGAGGTAACTCGAGTACTCCGGTGCTCCCGTGGGTATTGACACTAGAACAGCCTAGTTCTCAAAGGGTTTGCTCCAAGTCCTCCTCTAAGTGTCCCTTTTCTTTTAAATTCAAACCGCGACTTTCCCCATAGAAGTTAACGGCGATTCGCGGCTGTGTTCATACACTGCACGCGTCCCCCGTGGGTCCCCTGTGTCACTACCTTGGGTGGTTCCTTGTGGTCCAAGCACTTCTACAGGCTCTAGGCCCTGTGTCTAGCTCAGTCGTGGTTCTTATACCACTTTATTGGTATATGGTTTGGTACGCCCCTAGGGCTCAAACGTGTATTTGTGCTATTACTGTAGATAACTAACTTATAATTTATGTATTTCGAACTCTAGCCTCATAAAGAGACTAGAGGGGTGTGTTTAGTAATAAATACATATATTTTGAATATATACCTGGTGTGGTCCTCTTTCATTTGGTCACTCAAGAGATTATAGACTGGTAAAACAAGCTGCTTTACATTCCTTCAAGACTTAGCCTGAAGGCTGCTCTCCATAGCTACCACTAGGATAGCTTTCAATAAAGGTTGTCTTTAACCTATCTCCAATAAGGGGTTGTTTGGACTGGTGCAAGGTGCCCACTATAATTAGTGGACAGCATATGCCAGGCCAACTTCTCACAATCGCCACTTCAGAGACAACGTAGGAATCACAACAGAGGCAAGTATGGTGTATAAGTGAGTTTATTGACATACATGTGTGAGTATAGTGCACAGGATGGTGGGTGCTGTACATTGTGATTGTAATCCAAAGTTCCTAGATGATTTGGAAGTCCTGGTAGCAGAAATGTCCAGAGTAAAGTCCACAGTCATCTGAGACATTGGTCCAACTTGAGCTCCCCATGTCATGTGGGAGAGTTGTGTTGCAGTCAACAGGGTGAACAGTTTGCGCACAAATGTGATTATCCAGAACAGCTTTTGGCTTCCTGGGGGTTGCACATGGCCATCGGCCTCTCACTTGCCCCTCCTCGGACGGCCCCTCTTCTTTGGGGGACCTCAAGTGCAGGCTGCTGCGGTGCAGGGGACTCTCCGCCAGAGTCATCCTCCCTCCCTGTGGCAGTTGCAGTTGTTTCAGCACCAGATGTTGTGGGCACACAGGGAGGTGTTGACTGGTTGCTGCTCATCTGGCGGAGGCATTGTAATAAGTCCCTATGCACCGCCGTCATCTCTTGCGGTGTGTCCCACTTGGACTCCACGCGGGACATGTGTGAGTCCAAGCGGGCATGATGGGCAGCCTGCTGCTGTTTAATGTCCCTGAGGAGCCCCACTACCTGGCTGAGCTCTCCGGTGCTGGACTGGTACGCATCGGCTATGCGTGCCAGTTGTGGGTCATCATGCAGTCCAGACCCTCTGCGATCAGTGACCTATGTCTCCCACCCCTCCCACCACCCCTGGCGACACGTGCAGTACCTGAGGTGGCACGCACAGGTGACCCTGGGCCCCTTGGGGGTTGTTGGTGGTGTTGGTGTCCATGGCCCCACGTTGGTCCAGGGTCCCTGTGCTGGTGGTGGTGGTGGTGCTCCTTGGTCTTTCCATGTCGGCAGGGGTGGTATGTGTGTTGACAGTCATTAGAGGGGTGGGTGCAGGGGGTGCAGCTGGTGGTCCTGCTGGTGCTGCATGATGCCAGGTTGGTCTTCTTCATCCGAGGAGGGCAGAGGCTGTTCCACACCAGTGAGCTCCGTATCCTCTTGAGCCTGGGACGGGGACTCCTCAGCGTCTGCCGCTGTGTCCCCATCATCTCCTGTTTTTGGAAGACACACACAATGTATGTTATGTTTCTGCAGGCATCAATGGTTGACACACCTGACAGTTGTGACTGTGCCTCTGGATGCAGGCCTGTACATTGCATTGTCCTAAGTTGTCACAGTCAGGGGTTGATATTGGTGTAGCACATTGTCCTGCATTATTTGGGCATTTCCATGTGAATGTTGGGGTGTGTACATGGTCTGCATTGGTTGTATTTGGTTGACATCCGGCCCTCCTTCCCACCCAGCCAGATATCCCACCATGGAACTTGCTTCCATTGCAGGGAGTGCAATTTGTCTTTCAGGATGTCAGTCAGTGGTGTCCTGCTGTTGGTTGGTGCACAGTTGCCAGCAGGGCCTTGTGCTCCCCACAGCAGTAGCCAGTGTCAGCCATCTTGTCAGTTGTTTTCTACTCCCTGTGATGTGGGCATGGTTCATGGTGGTGTTGATGTGCGCATTGTGAGGGTGAGCAATATCTGTGACTACCACTCCCATCATGCTATTGCCTCCACCCCCTTCCCAGCATGCCCATACTTCCTTCCTTTTGAGTGTACTTCACTGTGTGTGGGTGTGACAGCAATGGCAAGATGTCAGTCAGTGGTGTCCTGCTGTTGGTTGGTGCACAGTTGCCAGCATGGCCTTGTGCTCCCACAGCAGTAGCCAGTGTCATCCATCTTGTCAGTTGTTTTCCACTCCTTGTGATGTGTGCATGGTTCAGGGTGGTGTTGATGGGCCAATTGTGAGGATGACCAATATCTGTGACTACCACTCCCATCATGCTATTGCCTCCACCCCCCTTCCCAGCATGCCCATACTTCCTTCCTTTTGAGTGTACTTCACTGTGTGTGGGTGTGACAGCAATGGCAAGATGGCTGACAGTGGTGTCCTGCTGTTGGTTGTTGGCCAGTTCCCAGCATGGCCTTGTGCTCCCACAACAGAGCACCAGTGTCAGACATCTTTGATGGGGCTTTCCACTCTCTGTGAGGTGTGCATGCTTCAGTGTGAGCTTGCTGGGCCATGTGTGGGGGATGTTGAGCTGTGACTACCACTCCCATCATGCTATTGCCTCCACCCCCTTCCCAGCATGCCCATACTTCCTTCCTTTTGAGTGTACTTCACTGTGTGTGGGTGTGACAGCAATGGCAAGATGGCTGACAGTGGTGTCCTGCTGTTGGTTGGTGGCCAGTTCCCATCAGGGCCTTGTGCTCCCACATCAGAGCACCAGTGTCAGACATCTTTGAAGTGGCTTTTGACTCCCTGTGAGGTGTGCATGCTTGGGTGTGTTCTTGCTGGGCCATGTGGGTGGGGGATGTTGGGCTGTGACTACCACTCCCATCATGCTTTTGCCTCCACCCCCTTCCCAGCATGCCCATGCTTCCTTCCTTTTGACTCAGCTTCCCTGTGGGGTTGTGTGCCTGTGCTGTCAAGATGGCTGACAGTGTTATCCTGGGGTCTGTTTTGCTACAAGTCCCATGTGTGTCCCTGTGCTTCACACTGCATGGCCCAGGGTTGTGGTTCTTTGTGGGATATTTGATTGGTGTGTGAGGCAATGCTTTCTCCCAGGTGAGTTGTGTGTAGTTTGTGTTAGGGGGGTGTGTGGGTGGAGCTGCTGGTGACTATGGTCAGTGCTGTGAGTCCTCCTTCCCACCCAGCCAGATATCCCACCATGGAACGTGCTTCCATTGCAGGGAGTGCAAGTTGTCTTTCAGGATGTCAGTCAGTGGTGTCCTGCTGTTGGTTGGTGCACAGTCAGTTGCCAGCAGGGCCTTGTGCTCCCCACAGCAGTAGCCAGTGTCAGCCATCTTGTCAGTTGTTTTGCACTGCCTGTGATGTGTGCATGGTTCATGGTGGTGTTGATGTGCGCATTGTGAGGGTGGGCAATTTCTGTGACTACGACTCCCATGATGCTATTGGCTACACTGACTTGCCCAGCATACACAGTATTCCTTCCTTTCAGTGAGCTTCCCTGTGAGGTGGTGTTGTGGTGGTGGCTACATGTCTGACTGTGTTTGTTGGTTATATTTGTGCCACTGCCTAGCTCTATTTGTTGTTAGGTTTGTACATGTCATGACACAGTTACATTTCACTATGAGCTGGCATGTATTGTGTTTATCTGGCTGACATACACATTTTGGGATGATCTGTTTTGGTTGGTGTGTATTTGCTAAGGGTGCATGGTTTGACTCTCCCCTTGACAGTGATGTGTGTGTATTGTGGCACAATATTGTGTACATTTGTTGTGTACTCACCAGGCTCTGGGATGTTTTCTAGTCCATAGACGCTCACTGGTGGTAGGATGGCCCGCACCTTCTCCTCCCAGGGCCTGAGGTATACAGGTTTGGCAGGAGGGCCACTGCCGGTGTGTTGGCTCAAGATGTAGTCCTTCTTCAACAGCTCCTTGACCCTCCTGCGCACGTCATACCACCTGTTCTAGATGTCTACCTTTGTGCACAAACATGGTGATTGTGCGTTCACCCTGTCGACGATCCTCTCCCACATCTTGGTTTTCTGCGCCATGGGTGTCTGTTGGACCAATGTGCCAAACAGCTGTGGCTCTACCCTGAGGATCTCATCTACCAGGACTTCCAATTCACTATCTAGGAACTTGTGATTCTTTGGGGGCATGGTGTTGGGTGGTGCTGGTGCGTGATGTGTGTGTTGGTGTGCAAGTGAGGGTGTGTGAGTGTGTGTTTTGCTGGGTGTATGTGAGGGTGCTATTTGTTGTGGTGCTGCTGGTGTGTGGCTTGTGTGATGGATGAGCTGTGAGTGTGTGTGTGGTTGCTGTCTGTTGGTGTTGAGTGCTGGCAGGTAATTTGAATTTGCAAGGGATCATGGTAGGGATTTGTGTCCTTTATATGGGTGGAGTTGTGGGTGTGTCTTTGTTCCCTGTTCCCCCCCCCCAGTATTTATTTGCTTTGTGATTGCTTGTTTGGCCTTTTTTTGTGTTTTTTTTTCCTTGGTTCTTTTTGTGCATGTAGGAGACGTTCTTGTGACCGAGTCGGACCCTCCAGTTGTCTCGTGCGAGCCTCTCCGATTCGTTCACGCTGTGTTTGTGCTGTTTTCTGTGCTGCGTACGCGTCGGTCGCGGGGTTTTGGGTTGTTTCGGCTCGCAGTTTTTAATGCGTGTCGGTCGTGCGGCTTGGGCTCCGTGCGACTCGGTCGTGTTTTCCACAAGTTGCATCGTACTTGGCGGGTCGGAGTTCGCGGGTATGTTTCGTTCGGGATTCTTCCTGGTGCGTGTCGGTCGGTTCGATTTGCGTGCTTTTCCGTCCGGATGGCTGTTTTCCGCGCGGCTCGGTCGTTCGGCTTGTGTTCCGTACGAGTCGGTCGGATTTAGCACGCTTTTCATCGTACTTTGCGGGTCGGGCTGCACAGGTACGTGTCGGTCGGTATTTATTCCGGCTCCGAGTCGGTCGGTACGTTTTCCGGCCCGAATCGGAATCGGCCCCATATTGTTTTGTTTTTTTATAAAAAAAAATATTTTATGATTCTTAGAATTTTTCAAAAAGTTACCTTACATGAGGACTTCAAAATACATGAATTACATGAAAGATACAAACAGAAAAAACTCTAAACTCACATAAGAATGGTAGTAAGCACACATGTCTACTACAGATACTAGTGATTAGAGTTACATATATACAAGATGCAAATACACTCAAGATTACATTTTAAGAAAGGTTGAAGCGATTAGGGTTGGACAAATATATATTACATATTTAACAGCATGATCTTCTCACCATTGCTAGGGGCTCTTGCGGTGCTCGTTCAGCCAGGCCTTCAGGGTGCTGTTGCACTTTCCGGCAGTGCTCTTGGGCACAGAGGGATCCCAGAGCTGGTGCTGGCCGTAGGAGTAGAAGGCCGAGTGGTGGTGGGCACAGGTGGCATGCTGGATCCTAGGATGTCCAAGTAGGCCCTCACCGTTCCACCACGGACCATCTGGGGATAATCACTGGCCCGCAGCGGCCCCCAGGTGAGCACACGAACCTCCTCTTTGCGAGTGGGGACCTCCTCTGGTTTCTCCCTCAGGCTGCCTGCGATCTGGCAAGGGGAGGTGTCCATCCTCAAAAAGCCCCAGCTCCAATGCATTCCTCCATTGATGCCACGCTGCTGATGGGGCCTCCTCCTTTCACCGCCACAGCCCCTGCTGCAAACCCCAGGGTTTAGGCCTCACCTGCCGACGGGCACTCAGTGTCGCCGGGAACTGTTCGTTCGTCTGTCCGTCGCGGCCCCCGTCCGCCATCTTGGGTATGTGTGGGTTTTTGGGGTATTGGGTAAGGAAGTGTTTTAAAACTCAGGTATCAATTTTAATACTTGTATAATAATTTAAAGGAGTATATAATAAGTACTTTTTCATTTTTAAATATTATAGTTTAAATATAAATGAATTATAACATAACCTCTTAGGTATGGGATGTGAGGGATGTAGGGCTATTAGGTGGGAACATATATTAATACTCAGGGATTCATTTTAATATATGAGTATTATTTTTAAAGAGTGAATTTAATATTTAATTATTTTTGAAAATTTAAATATGTTCCCAAACAAAAGTTCTATGGGAGCTTGTGCTACGGACGCTTTACGGCTGTAGCACAAGGTCCCATAGGGACCAATGGGAGCATGCAACCACACCATGTGCAGTCATATCGTAATTATGCGGTCCAGGCCACCGACCTGAGGTTGGTCGGTCCTGATTCCGCAATGATGTCAGTCGAAGGCAACTCCTAAGTATATTTTAGTAAATTCTTTTTTTTGTATGAATTGTAACATTACTCTTTAGGGGCAGGATGTGAGAGATTTAGGGGTATTGGGTGGGAAAGTGTATTAATACTCCGGTATTATTTTTAATGCTTAACTATTAATTTTAAAAGGAAAAAAATCAATATTTAATTTTAATAACAAATAAATTTAAATAAAAAGATTGAAACAACACTTTAGGGACAGGATGTGAGGGATTTAGGGGTTATGTGTGGGGAAGTGTACTATTACTCAGGTATTAATTTAAATACCTGAGAATTAATTTTAAATGATACATTGAAATATTTACTTTTTTAAATGTTTTAATTTAAAAAAAGGTTGCAACACAACCCTTTAGGCACAGGATGTGAGGGATTTAGGGGTTATGGTTGGGGAAGTGCATTAATACTCAAGTATTCATTTTAATACTTGAGTATTAATTTATAAAGACAAGATCTTTAATTTGTAATATTTTTAAAACCGAAAAAAATATTTAAAAACATAGTTATATTTTAGAATATATTGCAGAAAATTTTAAATTAATAAATGAAGTATAAAACAACACCTAATAGTTTTTTTAAAGTTGTAAATATATTTTATTAATAATTAAAAGCAAACAAGAGATGTAATAAATAGTAATAAATATTAAGCCTGGGCGGAGCTAGCATAGTTTCACTCTATGGAATTCCGCAGAATTACAGAAATACCATGTGTCTTCAAAATAATTTAGTAAGGGGCCCAATTTCTTGTCGATTTGTGTAAAGTAGTCAGATTCAGAAATTAATGTGTAGTATTCATCTACACTGTTAGGTGGCACGAAGCATACTGCAGTGAGTTTTTTCAATTGATATTGTAGTTCACTGTCTGATATGTAATCTTCAACTAAGGATGTTTTTTGTATTTGCCGCCAATATGCCTGTGAAAAGTGGAAAAAACATCCTTGAATTTGGGTTTTTGGGAATAATTTAATTATGGTATTAATCATAGGCAATTCAAAATCAATAACCACTTTTCTAGGACTTATATTTAGAGTTTTAGTTTTTATCACTGACAAAAATTCAGTATAGTTTGAAGCTTGCTTATCAGGCAGTAAACTGTACACTAAAGGCACAGTGGTGTTATTAATGTTGGCATGAATAGTGTATATTTGGCTGAAAGGATAGGGGGTGGACTTAAAGGTACCATCCATCATCCAAATATCACTATTTTCCAGTTTAACAAGGTCATGGGGCGCGGTAAAAATTTGTATTTGTTTTCGAGGGTTTTTGTTATCATGCAAAAGGAAAGTTTAATTAGTAAAGGTTACTGTTAATTCATCAGGGATGTTAATATCTGAGTAGGTTTGAGGTGTTACACATTGTGGGTTACTTGCCTGTTTTTGTCTCTGTATAATACGACATAGATTGGGAATTTTAGGCATACAACTAGCTACATGCATAGGTATGTTTTGAGAAACCTACCTGAAAACTGAGCCACAAGGTTCATTGGCGGTGGATGCTAGGGTTTTCATTTGTTCAACATTCTGTCAAACTACAATCTTCATCACAGAGGCAGAGTGGTTATGCTCAGTTGTTTTTTCAACAGTGTCGCCAAGAGTAACAGCTATGCCTGTGCAATGGGATGCATAATACTGCACACACCTCCAATGACTCCTGGGATCAGTTAATCTCTTCTTACAATAAAGGTAGCCACCGTAACTCAGTAGTCTGTTTACTCTGCTTGATTTGATATAGCTTGGCTGATTTGTTTATTCCATTCTTTATCTGCATGTAGAAAGAAGAAAAAGATACAAAAATATATTAATGATTTGGTATATGAATGTGTTTTAAATGTTATCCTGCAAGGGGAAAATGTTTTGAAATTACTTTTTTGACAGTCTACAGTTCTTTTTGATAACAAAAGTTATTTTCCTTAGGCATTGCTATGTTTACATTGAAATGTATTTTATGTTGACACCTGTGAAAAGAGAGTTATTTTTTAAGATAATTGAGTTTATGTCGTATTTTACCTGCAATAGGATTGCCTGTTGTATGAATAACAACTTTCGATGGGGATGGTTTAGTTTTTCTGCTTTTTTTGAGGATGTGTTCCTCCAGACAAATGGTGTGATATCGGCTAATCTGTAGAGAAATGTAAAGAAGACATGAAAGTATATTATTTTTTTAAACTTTTTTTCAACGGATGAAAGGTTTGCATTACACCTGTACACGAGATAATGTCTTTGCTGTGATTAGTTTTTACAAACTTCAATTACTGAGATACATGTTTTTATTTGGTTTAGTGAGATTTGGTTAGGAGTCATTTTACATTTCCCTTCTTATATTGCTGCAGATTTTAATACTTCATGGAATTAAAAAGTTTCTAGTATCAAGTTTTTACCTGTTGAGCTCTTTCAATATTCTTAACACTTTGGATTGTTTGATTTCTCTTGTGCAGTGGTATTGAAACCTTCTATTTCTAAGGTACAACTTTAAAATTCTGGTACAAAAAGGGTAATGTATTATTTTTTGTTCATACTTTCTGTTTTATATTTAAGTACAGTTGTACACTTTCTTTCAGGACAGCACCAATCGGAGTACTTAGACTTTTCTGTGTTAAACACTTGTTGGAGTAGGAATAGTAATTTTTCTTCTCACTACTATTAGACAGCACCTTCTCTGAGGCAAACACCTGTCAGAGTAGGAATAGTATTTTTATCTCCCACCAATATACAGCACCTTGCCTGAGCTAAACACCTGTCAGAGTAGGAATGGTAATTTTACTCTCCACCACCATCCAGCACCTTCCCTGAGGTAAACACCTGTTGGGGTAGGAATGGTAATTTTACCCCACACCACTATCCAACATCTTCCCAGAGGCAAACACCTGTCGGAGAAGGAATATTAATTGTACCCCCACCACCATCCAGCACCTTCCCTGAGGCAAACACCTGGTGGAGTATGAATAGTGATTTTGCCCCCACCACCATTTAACACCTTCCCTGAGGCAAACACCTGTTGGAGTAGGAATAGTAATTTTACCCCCCACCACCATCAAGCACCTTCCCTGAGGCAAACACCTGTCAGAGTAGGAATAGTATTTTTATCTCCCACCAATATACAGCACCTTGCCCGAGCTAAACACCTGTCAGAGTAGGAATGGTAATTTTACTCTCCACCACCATCCAGCACCTTCCCTGAGGTAAACACCTGTTGGGGTAGGAATGGTAATTTTACCCCACACCACTATCCAACATCTTCCCAGAGGCAAACACCTGTCGGAGTAGGAATAGTAATTTTTCCTCCCACCACTTTCCTGCACCATCCCTGAGGCAAACACCTGTCGGAGTTGGAATAGTAATTTTGCACAACCACCATCCAGCACCATCCCTGAGGAAAACACCTGTCCGTGTTGGAATAGTAATTATGCCCCCGACCACCATCCCTCAGGCAAACACCTGTCAGAGTAGGAATAGTAATTTTACCCCCACCACTATCCAGCACCTTCCCTGAGGCAAACACTTGTCGGAGTTAGATTAGTAATTTTACACCCCCACCACCATCCAGTAGTTTTCCTGAGGCAAACAGCTGTAGGAGTAGGAATAGTAATTATTCCCCCTACCACTATCCAGCACAATCCCTGAGGCAATCCCCAGTCGGGGTTAGGAATAGTAATTTTGACCACAACTATCATCCATCTTTTGGTAATATTTAATACCTTCTCAGTAATTTAGTCTATGACATTTTTTCTTAAAAAATAAATGAAAAAGTATTTTATAATACTAATCGATTTTTATAAAATAGACTTACTTTTGTAAGTGTTCTGAAAATTTTGCTATTTTTAAGTCTGTAGATAGTCTGGCAAAACTCTCTGGATTTAAAAAAAATGAATATCAAATGTTTAGGGGTTTTTCTACATCATCTGTATGTGTGTTAGTTGTAACTGTTTTACTTACTTGATCTGTAGGTGACAGTGTTCAAAAGCAAACTGTCTCTTTCTTTTCCTCCTTGCTCCGATGCGTGTGGACACCAAGGAAATCAGTGTTTCACTGAGCACAAAATGGTGGATGGCTCAATTTATACGTTTTTGTGTGGTGAATGTTAATTTAAAACAAAATATGATTTTGATTGCATTTTTAACTGAGATTTTAATTCTGACAGAAACTATATTTAATACGAAATGTTTAGAAATAAGTTTTTTTTCTTTTATGTTAACAATGGCAGCCATTTTGGTAAGTCACTGAATGCATAGATTTAATAAAAATAGAGAAAGGACACTTGAAATGTTGTTTTTATAATGCACTGCCTGCTTTTCCTATCAGCGTTACATTGATTATGTTTTTTATTGTTGATAAGTACAGAAAATGTTCATTGTCGAATTTACTACTAACTCAAAAAGTAGTTACAGTGTTTTTTTAATATTTGGAGGACTGTAAAAACACTATTATTCTATTGTTACTAAAGTTGCATTGTAATGGTATGCGTTGTAATGGTATGCATTGATATGGTATGCGTTGTAATTGTAGTTATAATGTTGCTCTATGGGAATGTCTTGTAATAGTATGCGCTGTAAAATCTGGCGTTGTAGTGCTGTTTACATTGTAATGCACGCTTTGAAAAAGCATGTGTTGTAATGGTATGCGTTGTAACGTCATACAATCCTTGAAAATGTGTAAGTTGAACATCCCTAGTAAATATATGCAGTGAAAATGAACAGACATTTACAGTATGAAACACATATGTGAAATATGTTAATGGGTGAAAAAACACTTAGATGCACCATAATGTCATGTGAAATCAAATTGAGATTGAAACCTGTAATCTTAAGTACAACAACTAACAAACAGAGAAACATATTACAATTAGTAAAATGATAGAAACAACAATATTGCAACAAAATCCCCAAAACAAGATTGAAATAAATAAATTTATATTTGGGTTTATATGTTTAAAATAGGTGCAAAGCACATTAGCAACAGCTAAATTAAAAGCAAAAACAACATTTAGGTTTAGTGACACATTTAAAAGTGTAATTTACCAGTCTCCACTCCAACAGGGATTCATGTCAAGCCTTCAGGATGTAGGATCTGCAAGACCTTCTCCTCTCACGAAAAAGGTTGTAAGGGGGAGCTGGGAAAAGCACCACCAGTCCTCTGGGCCGCCAGGGAACACACTCTCCCCTGCAGGTTGTTTAACCTCTTTCTTAACTCCTCCAGTGTGCGCAGGTTGCTTGCTACAGCATTCACTCTGTCAATTATTCTGGCACACATTTGCCTTTTAAGAGCTATAGTTATATTTTGGACTTGGGCTCCAACCAATTGTGGTTCTACTTTTATAATTTCATCCACCATGACTGACAACTCTCCCTCAATAAAATGTGGATTTCTCCTCCCTGCCATTATGCAATGATACACGATAATGATTGTAATAACCCACAAGAAAATACATAAAAAAGACAAAATGAACAAGAAACAGGGAAAGCAAAAGAACAACCTGACTTGACGGAAAAAGTGCTCAGGAACAATGTTGAGCTGCAGTGGAATGGCAAAGGATCATGGTCTGAAATGGAGTGTGTTTTATAGTGTGGTATGCAGGCGCAATTAGCCAAAACACCTCAGGTTTGTGATGCTAGCATCCATCCAAAAGCCACAGGAATAGTTCAATGTTGAATGCGTCCCGCGACAGAATCCCTCCATTGGCAATCCACCGCTAGGACAATGACAGTACAACTGTGAAATCTAAAGCGGCTCGGCGCAATCCCGCCATCCTCATGGTGATGGAGTAATGTTAGCCAGCAGAGAAGTCCGCAGCATCGACAGCAAGGAGTCACTCACGCGACGGAAAACACTCTTGTCAACACGGACGGAGGATCAGCAAGCCCACATCTAAATACGGTGGGCGGGATTTGGTCAACTCAACCCAGTATTTATTTAATGCATTTTTTTTTAAATCCCTCCATTGGCAATCCGCCACTAGGACAATGACAGTACAACTGTGAAATCTAACTAGGCTCGTCGCAATCCCGCCACCCTCATGGTGATGGAGTAATGTTAGCCAGCAGAGGAGTCTGCAGCGTCGACAGGGTGAGCCACTTACGCGACAGAAAACCCTCTTGTCAATGCGGACGGAGGATCAGCCAACCCACATCTAAATACGCTGGGCGGGATTTGGTCAACTCAACCCAGTATTTATTTAATGCATTTATCTTTATTTATTTATAAATCATAGATACATTAATAAGACAACAATCCAAATTTGTCTACATAAATCATCAAAATGTCTTAAAAAGCAAGTACAGATTTGCAAGTGAGCAATACATGTGGATTCAGAAAACACTGGATAAGTTCTGCCTCACTCTCTATGTTGCATCCACCTCCATATTTAGCCAAATATATATTATTACGTTCTTCTAATTCTTTGCATTAATACATTATATGTCACAGACTCTCAAGTATCAAGTTGCAAAACCACATAACTTTCTACCTTTTGCAATCCCCAACCATTTCACACTAAATCTAAAGTATGAATGTGACTAAAACATACACACACATGAGCTTCATGACTGCAAGGATCAGTGAAGTTAATATAGATATACAATCAATGTCCTAATTTACCTAACGTATGAAGGATTTAATACCACAGCATTTAAATGATCCGGCAAAGACCATGTCATAGCTGACGTTTTGATGGCAATTTGAAAAACTTGTAGAATGATGGAACCATCATTCAGCATCCAATGGTTTTACCCACCTTTTGAAGAATTCGACATATTGTGGCCCACTTTGGTCTTAGTCAGTTTTGTTTTTATCCATGCCGTATATCAAAAATGTTGGACCTGATATCCTTGAAGTCGTTCTCAACAACTTTTTGCCTTCAATCCTTCTGTTTTTTACTGACTTTGTTTTTGCTCGCCTTAGGACTACACTCTTTACCAGTGCCAACGAATGCTAACATGCTTGTGCTCTCTCCCTATAAAATGGTTAACATTGGCTTCCACCCAAATGGCACATTTATTTTACTTGTAAGTCGCTAGTAAAGTGGTACTACATGTACCCAGGGCCTGGAAATTAAATACTGCTACCCACTTAGATAGCCCTTTAAACATACCTCAGGCCTGCCATTGCAGTCTGTATGTGCAGTTTAAAACTGCCAATTCAAACTGCCAAAATAAACATTTTGCCAGGCCTAAGCCTTCATTTTTAATATACATATGTCACTTCTAGGGTAGGCCCTAAACAGCCCATAAGGCAGGGTACAGTGTATTTAAAAAGTTGGAAATGTATGTTTAAGTTTTACTTGTCCTGGCCTGGTAAAATTCTTAAAATTTTTTTTCATTGTTGCAAGGTCTGCCTCTCCCGTAGGTTAACATTGTGTTACCTTATTACCCTTAATAAGGGATAACTTTCAATTGAGAGCAAATAGGAGCGAGTAGGAGTTTGGTCTCGAAAGAATTGCAATTTAAAACCCTCTTTAATGGTAAAGTTGTATTTTAAGTCATAATTCTGAAAATGCCACTTTTAGAAAGCTGCCATTTTACGTCCCAATCATTTGGTGCTTGCAGCCTATATCCTGGGTCACATGACTAGTATAGCTGGCATTTGGTCTTTGTGTGCTACTCCCAGACAGTAAGGCAATGTAAGGGGAATAGGTGTTGTCAGCATGGACCATCCCTGTCAGGATGAGGGGGGGAGCTGTCACCTACTACACTTCCACAACACAAAGGCTCTGCCATAGCACACTCAGAACGGGTTTCACACTTACCTTTTGTGCTCCCAGACAAACTCGGGCCAGGAAAGGGAAGCAGGAAATTCCAAACAACTCTGTAGGGTGAGGGCTCTAGAAGCTTCTCCCTAGACCCTAAACTGCACACAGTGTAGAGTGCAGTGCATTCAAAAAGTTGAACATGTACTTTTAACTTTTATATGCCCTGGTAGTGAAAAACTCTTACATCTGTCTTTTATGACTTCAAGGCCTACCCCTCCCATAGGATAACACTGGGTTACCTTATTACATATAATAGGCAATAACTTTCAACTGGGAGCAAGTAGGAATGCCATGTTTGGTCTCTATAGAATTGTAATATAAAACCCTCTTTAACGATAAAGTTGGATTTCAAGTCACATTCTGAAAATGGCACTTTTAGAAAGTTAAAAAAACAAAATCAAAAGGTTGCTGCGTAGATTCACATCACTTTATTTAAGGAGCCACAATCCTAAATATATATAACTAACCCGGGATTCCCTTTCCCCCTCTGCTTTCAGATTGAGGACACCCTTGAAATTGAACAAAGGATTGAGCAGAAGTTTTACTTGTGCACTATGTTTCCAAATATGGAATGGGCCTGCCCTTAAAGATAAGAGGTAACACTGGAGTCATGCGGAATACATGCTGTTAAGTGTAGAGAGGTTACAGATGGCAGCTAACACAGTGTTAAATATACTTCCTACGGATACACAAGAACACTACCAGCCCTCGTCCTGATGAGAACCCCCAGTAACCAGTGGTTCGAAACGCGTTGGCGATGTCCATCGGGGATTTCTCCTTTTTTGCATCAATGATTTTGAAACCCCTTTGATAGCACCAAGATGGTCAAGTTCAAAAACCCTCTGGCTAAAAAACTTTGGACTGGTTAAAAGAATTGACTGGTTAAAACAATTGTCTTTAAATTTGTGTTTCTAAATGCACTTGCACTTTTCAACGCGTATTTGTTATATATGTTGAGCACTTTCACTGTTGTTAGGAATGAACCTTTAACAAACATTGTACTGTATCTACTGTGCCATTTTGACTACCAAGAGTAGAGATGCGCTGTCATCGTATTTTTTGGTTTTTGGTGTGGTACACTTGAATAATATCAAAGATTAGTATTTTTCCTTTTTAGATATGTTAAAACGCAATAACTATGTCTAATGAATTGTGAAATGAATACACAGGCCTTGTTTATTGATTAACTTGCCCTTGTCCTTAAGTAAAGTGACGTGAATCTACGCAGCCACCTTTTGATTTTGTTTTTTGTACTTTGGTAGAAGCCCAAGGTGGCTGTTGACAAGGGCCCAACACTACATTGCTGCTTCAACATTTAGAAAGTTGGCCTTTTCATGCTCCAAACATTTCGTGGCTGCAGCCTGTACCCTGGCTCACATGACTAGGAGTAGCTGGCAGTTGGTCTTTGTGTATTACTCCCAGACATGAGGCAAAGGGGAAATGGAATGAGGGAGAGGAGCTGTCACCTACCACACTTTCACAATACAAAGGTTCTGCTTCAGCACACTCAGATAGGGTTTTACACCAGTCTTTTGTGCCCCCAGACAAGCATGGGCCAAGGCAGGAAGGCAGGAAAATTCAGACACCTCTGTAGGGGGACAGCACTAGAAGCTTCTCCCACTTCAAAGTGGGCACCAGGTATTAGTAGTGGACCCTCAGACCCAAATCTTCAGTACACTTCTGGACCTGTGGAAGACTCAGTAAAAGGACTACCCTGTTGCCCTGCTACTCTGCAGCCCCGCTGCCAGAGAGGGAAGGACTAGACCTGTATCTTGAACCCAGGACCACCAGAGGAACTCCAAAGGCTTGTTGGCTGGCCTCCTGATCAGAGCCTCATGGCTGGCTTCCTGATCAGAGCCTCAGGGACAGAAAAGGCTCCAACCATCTTGAACCCTGCACCACAACTCTGCCCGCTGTGAGTTCTAACCCCCATTAAGTGGTGTCTCCCCAGTCCTGGACCCTTGGAGGTAGGGCTAAAGTTGCTTTGCCAATCCAGCTGTGGTTTCACCAAAACCAATAAAGTACAATGCAAACCGATGCAGCTCTTCGCAGCACCTCCTCGGAACAAATGCAGCACGATGCAGCCTCAACATAAGCCAGCATCACAGCTTGCTTGCTCTTCGGAACTGCCACTGCATGACACATCCTTGACGTGGACCTCGCAGCCTCTCATCAGAATCAATGCAGCAAGCCCGCATCTCAGCCCTCGCAGCTCATCAGAACCATCGCTGTGCGATGCACAGTTGATGCAAGCCCATATCGCAGAGCACACTGCTGCAGACGCATCATCGACACGGACCTTGCATTGCTTCTTGGGGCCACTGCTGCGTGTTGCGATGCTCTGCAACCAGGATTTAAGGTGCATTTCTCAGCAGGACATACTTGGCCATGTATCTGGCCCACGTTCTATCCCAGTAAGCATGAACTTGTGACTTTGTGCTGGTCTAGCGCAACCAGATAACCACAGTTGGTGCTTTGTGCTTTTAACCATTAATTTTCCCTAAAGCTTTAAAGAGCGAGTTACTTCCCTTCGGTAATTCCTTAACTGGTAGAGACTCTATCTAGCCACAGATTACTTACCTTAGAATATTTGCCTCGTGTCAGACTTGATCTGGAATTTTTCAAGGAGTACCGCTGGGTGCTGGTAGGTGGCATCCTTCGGCTCGGCATGGGCATTGATCATGCAGGAATGACATGTGTGGTACCTATAGGCTCCACCCCAGCACATTGACAACAGTTTCTTTTCATGACTTTCCATGCTAGAAGCGTGGAGCCTCGAAGAATGCTGACATACTGGTGTGGATTGCTAGGGATCTCCTAAGGGTGATTCTACTGAATCAGTTTGCAAAGTGGGGGGGATGGTAGGGTCAGTAAGGAATCTGTAACTAGATAAAGTTTCTACCAGATAAGGAATTAGCAAAGCTAAGAAACATGTTCATCTGATGGAAAGTTCAAGCCACAGATTCCTTACCTTAAAATAGATACCCAAGCAATACCTCCCCAGAGGAGGGTCTGCAAACAAATCAAACCAAAAAGTCCTGCAGGACCGAAAGGGCACAGTGCCAGTTACAATGGACCTGATCACCTAGACAGTAATGCTTTGTGAACATATGTAACAATGCCCACGTTGCTGACTGACACATGTCCAGGACAAGGAATCCGTGAGCTAACGCAGTGGTCACAGCCTTGGCTCTGGTTTAATGTGCACCTAAGTGCTCACAGGGTTGCTTTTTGGCCAATGCATACCAGATCTTTATGTAGAGCACTATCCATTGTAAGATCCATTTCTGCACTGCCTTCCCTTTCTCCAACAACCCCTAGAAAGAGCTGATTTTCCACCCGGAACTCTCTAGTACAATCAATGTAGAATGACAACTCTGTTTCTGGAACCAGGCGGTGGAGTCTTAGAAGGGTGAGGCATAGAAAAGAAGGTACGCAAGGCGATGGTTTGGCCTACATGGAAGAGTGTTACAACCTTCAAGAGGAAGGAGACATGGGTCCTCAGAACCAGCTTGTCTGATTGAAATGTGGTATAAGGAGGGTGTACCGAGAGAACCTGCAGTTCCCTGACCCTCTTGGCCAATGTTATGGCCACTGTTGGACCTGGCCCTCTCTGCAGGGTCACCGCCAAACCTTTTGCCATTTACACTCCTGTTTTTGCTGAATTTGTTTTTGTTGGCCTTATGACTCTGTGCAATTTGTCACTGATAATCAGTGCTACAGTGCTTCTCCTCACTCTCTAAAACATGGTTAAATTGGCTTATACCCAATTGGCATATTTAATTTACTTGAAACTCCCTTGCAGAGTGGTAAACCAATCTCCAGAGCCTGCAAATTAAATGCTACCAGTGGACCTGCAGCACTCATTGTGCCACCCACTTAAGTAGTACCTTAAAACATGTCCCAGGCCTCCCTCTGCAGCCTGAATGCAGTTCTGAACTGCTATGCCAACTTGGCATTAAAACTCCCTTGACAAGCCTTAAACTCCCCTTTTATTGCATATAAGTCACCCCTAAAGTAGGTCCTAGGTAGCCCATAGGGCCAGGTGCTGTGTAATGAAAAAGATTGGACATGTACGTTCACGCTTTACATGTCCTGGTAGTAAAAACTCCCAAATTTGTTTTTCAATACTGTGAGGCCTACCCATCCTATAGGATAACACTGGGCATTTCTTATTACATTTAATAAGTTGTAATTCCAATTGGGCGCAGGTAGGTATATCATGTTTGGTGTCTATGAAATTGTAATGATAAACTCTCTTTAATGTTAAAGTCAGATTTTTCATTACAATTTTGAAAATGTTACTTTTAGAAAGTTGGTATTTTCCTGGCCTTAGCGCTTTTGTTTAATCAACAAAGGCCTGGCTTGCAAAGGGGCACAAATGACATTTATACATAGGACGAGGGGTTAATGGGGTATCTACCTCCAACCAACCGCTAGTAACTTTTTAGTCTAGACCCGCACTAGTTGCCCAAATTCTACAAATAAACATACAGTCAGACTACTCCACAAGTATATCCCTCCATGCAGAGAAAGGTGGATATAAAATACATAAAAAGTGAGTGAAAGAGTGAGAAAGCACCTCACGTGCGCAACACCAGAGGAGCTACTGGCAGGTTCTCACCAGTATGCCCACATCTATCATCATCGGTTGCTTTCTCACAGAAAAGAAAAAATTGTGTGTCCAGTCAAGAGACAAAGGCAAATGAAGAATTTAGAAATGAATGTATCCAAAACAACAACCCCGTGAACTATACCAAAATGTGTATTCCAAAATAAAATTGAGTTAAGTCTCACATTGGCATTGCCCTCTTTATTAACAATCGTGAGCTTACTCAATATTAAAAGCACAACATGTTGCAAACCTTTTCAAAGTAGGCCAACATGTTTCATTGCCTCTGCAGCGTCGTGGCAATTTCGTCAGGGCGCGAGGTTAGTTTTTGACTCACTGGACACTGACTTGTGTCTGCAGAGTGGCTGACAAACAAATACACAAACAAGACAAAAAGTTCATACTAAAACCAACCAGATCATCTACTGTTGTATTAATTCACAACCAGAGAAGAGCCCATCTTAACAATTTATATTTACCAAGTGGGAGCCAAGGGCGCACGTACCAGCTTCCACCGTGCCAGAAGGGTGTCTATTCATCCCATATCCCTCTATTTTGAAGCACTTTTGATGCTTATAATGTACCTGTAGAGATATGTTTTTAGTAAAGACATAAACATTCGCTTGCACTTCCGTCTCATATTTTCAAAAAATGAAACATTGTGATGTGCCCCTGCTCAAATGTACGAGCTAGATTGTAAAACACATATATCCTCCACTGCGTGTATATAGAGGTTTTGTCGAGGCTTATTATCATGTGTATAAAAATGTTTGTATATAAGAAGTTATGCATCTCTTAGTCATAGTTCACCTTCAGGGTAATTATCTACTCCCCAGGTAACATTAACCCATATCCACGCACGCCAATTATTAGGACATATCTATTAGATACACCTTCCAAAATGTGGACCATTCTCACAGTTGGTGTGTCAAGTATTTAGCACACGCATGGGCCGCTAAAAAATGGCCCCATTTTACCTGTACAGCTACAGCGGTCAATTCTAAGTGTGCAAACATCCATCCACTAAGTTAAATGCACTGTTTTAAAAGTTTACAAGCCCAAACATGAGGCGGTCAACGGGCTCTCAGCTTTGTACCTCCAACTAGAGCAGAGATCCCCAACCTTACGCTTACCGCATCTCAACCGCAGACGCGCGTCGTCTCGTTCCGGCGTGCGAATGCTTAAAACGCCGAAGTATTTAAACTGCTTTTGCCGGTCAGAATCACATCACGCGACCCACGTGGTCACGTTCACATCACGCTACCCATGTGGTCCTCTCAAACCCGAACAGCGTTTGAACTCCACTTTGGGCGCCATCTTAAAATATGCAATATTGCATAGGCATACTCAGAAAAGTTCTTATTTACTCAAATCATGATGCCGGAAATGAACAAAAAAGTTTGCGCAAGGACCTACTGAAAGGAGTTCCTATTTAGTACAGTAATAGTGCCAAGGAGGGACAGCAGATTTATTACTTGTTGTACCCAATAATTATACTTCATAGACCTACTCACAATCAATTTTATTACTCAGATTATAATGCCAAAGGTGGACAGGCAGGTTTGCACGAAGTCCTGCTGAAAGGAGTTCCTATTTATTTCAATAATAGTGCCAGGAAGGGACAACAGATGTATTACTTGTTGTACCCGATAGTTATACTGCACTAAGAAAACACTCTCGTCACCATACTTCCAAAAAAGTTCTAATCAATGGATAGCCTGGAAATTTAATCAGTATACAGCCATCACTGAGGCCTCCTTAACAGATAACAGATATTTTATCTACTGACTTTATTCCATTCTATGGAGTCATTTAAACCCAGTTGGTCTGCTTTCTCTGAGTAAATCCAACGTGCTTCTTTTACAGCTAGTATCTTGTACATACAGTCATTGGCGGCTACTACTCGTTCCAACACCACCCACTTTAGTGCCTTAGGGTCGTGTTTTTGTTCAAAGAAATGTTGCACTAACCGTGTAGTGAGTTTCCCTGCCTTAATGGTGCTCAAATGTTCCTGAATACGGACCTTAATTTGCGGGTAGTTAGACCAATGTAATGTAACCCGCACTGGCATGTCAGTCTGTATATTACGTTGACCGTATTACAATTGGAAAACTTGTTTAAATGCCATATTTTTCCACTCCTTAGTTGTACACTACTGGTCTTCTCAGTCAGTTCACATACGGAACAACTGCCACACGGGTAGTGTCCAGATGGCAAAGATGTATTTCTAGATTTTTGCTTAGGCCTTGTATGCACCAATTTATCTTTTAAATTGCATGCACGCTTAAATGCAAACCTAGGCTGGGGCATTTTAAACTCAGCAGTGGACAGCAACGGCCAATGTTTCCTCATCACTTGCCGGATTTTGGATGCTAAAGGATCAAAGGTCAAAACGACTGGTAAACAGTCGTCAGATTGTTTCACATTCCTCTCTAGAAGGGCATCTCGGGGTGTGTTACGGGCTCTTTTGCGTGCTCTGTTAACTACCCTTTTGGGGTACGCCCTCTGTACTAATTTGTCAGCAAGATCTTCAGACTGTTCCATAAAAGCTCTTGTGGTGGAACAGTTTCTTCTATATCTCAAAAACTGACCGACAGGTAAATTATCCAGTAATGCTCTCGGGTGGAATGACTGATAATGCAATAGTGAGTTCCTGTCCGTAGATTTCTGGTGTACCACCGTACATAGTTTGTTATCCACTACAGTAATATCCAGGTCCAGATAAACTGCTCGCTCATTGGTTTTTGTCCAGGTAAACTTAAGACAGACATCCAGTCCATATAACCATTCCAAAAACTCAAGGAGGAGGTCCTCAGCACCAGTCCAAATACACAACACATCGTCAATGTACCTCCTCCAGAGGCAAATATGCCTCTGGAAGGGGTTTGACGAGTGGTGTATATAATGTTCTTCAAACTGGCCCACATAAATGCAGGCCAGACTGGGCGCAAAAGTTGCGCCCATTGATGTTCCCCAACACCTGTAGAAATAGCCTGTTCTTATAGCTAAAATAATTGCGTGTCAAGGCCAATTCAATACATTGTAACACCAATGTCTGGGGGGTGTCATAGAACCATTCCTGCCTCCCAAGGGCACGTGCTGCTGCCACCAGCGTAGCCTCTTGGGGTATGCTAGTATACAAACACTCAATGTCTATTGTAACTAGAAACTGTCGTGTGGGGTCAAAATCCAGATCATTAAGGATATTTAAAATGTCCATGATGTCTTGTATGTAGGAGGGTTGTCTAAGAACTGACTCCCTCAGAAAAAAGTCCGCAAACTGGGACAAAGGTTCCAAGACAGATGAAATCACCGAAACAATCGGGCGTCCAGGAGGAGGACATTGTGCCTTGTGTATTTTCGGCAGTATATAAAAAGCCGGCGTCCTGGGTTTGATGTTAATTAAAGAATCTGCCTTTTTTCTCGTGATCCATTTTTTATCAAGAGCTTGAGTAACCATAGTCTTTATTATGTCTTGCAAATCATTTACAGGATCTCTCGGGAGTGGCTGATAGTTCTCCCTTACTCCCAATAATCTCATGACCTCTGCATCATAGGTCCTTGAAGAGATCTCGAGGTTAGAACAATCAGAAAGAAAGGCAGCGTTTAACAACATGAGTCGCGATGATTGGCAGGCTATAAAGAGATTACAAGATAACGATGCCATAACTATAAAACCCGCCGATAAGGGCGGGGCTATAGTTGTGTTGAATATTACTGACTATGAGGCAGAGGTCATGAGATTATTGGGAGTAAGGGAGAACTATCAGCCACTCCCGAGAGATCCTGTAAATAATTTGCAAGACATAATAAAGACTATGGTTACTCAAGCTCTTGATAAAAAATGGATCACGAGAAAAGAGGCAGATTTTTTTATTAACATCAAACCCAGGACGCCGGCTTTTTATATACTGCCGAAAATACACAAGGCACAACGTCCTCCTCCTGGACGCCCGATTGTTTCGGGGATTTCATCTGTCTTGGAACCTTTGCCCCAGTTTGCGGACTTTTTTCTGAGGGAGTCAGTTCTTAGACAAACCTCCTACATACAAGACACCACAGACGTTTTAAATATCCTTAATGATCTGGATTTTGACCCCACACGACAGTTTCTAGTTACAATACACATTGAGTGTTTATATACTAGCATACCCCAAGAGGCTACGCTGGTGGCAGCAGCACGTGCCCTTGGGAGGCAGGAATGGTTCTATGACACCCCCCAGACATTCGTGTTACAATGTATTGAATTGGCCTTGACACGCAATTATTTTAGTTATAAGAACAGGCTATTTCTACAGGTGTCCGGAACATCAATGGGCGCAACTTTTGCGCACTGTCTGGCCTGCATTTATGTGGGCCAGTTTGAAGAACATTATATACACCACTCGTCAAACCCCTTCCAGAGGCATATTTGCCTCTGGAGGAGGTACATTGACGATGTGTTGTGTATTTGGACTGGTGCTGAGGACCTCCTCCTTGAGTTTTTGGAATGGTTAAATGGACTGGATGTCTGTCTTAAGTTTACCTGGACAAAAAGCAATGAGTGAGCAGTTTATCTGGACCTGGATATTACTGTAGTGGATAACAAACTATGTACGGTGGTACACCAGAAATCTACGGACAGAAACTCGCTATTGCATTATCAGTCATTCCACCCGAGAGCATTACGGGATAATTTACCTGTCAGTCAGTTTTTGAGATATAGAAGAAACTGTTCCACCACAAGTGCTTTTATGGAACAGTCTGAAGATCTTGCTGACAAATTAGTACAGAGGGCGTACCCCAAAAGGGTAGTTAACAGAGCACGCAAAAGAGCCCGTAACACACCCCGAGATGCCCTTCTAGAGAGGAATGTGAAACAATCTGACGACTGTTTACCAGTCGTTTTGACCTTTGATCCTTTAGCATCCAAAATCCGGCAAGTGATGAGGAAACATTGGCCGTTGCTGTCCACTGCTGAGTTTAAAATGCCCCAGCCTAGGTTTGCATTTAAGCGTGCATGCAATTTAAAAGATAAATTGGTGCATACAAGGCCTATGCAAAAATCTAGAAATACATCTTTGCCATGTGGACACTACCCGTGTGGCAGTTGTTCCGTATGTGAACTGACTGAGAAGACCAGTAGTGTACAACTAAGGAATGGAAAAATATGGCATTTAAACAAGTTTTCCAATTGTAATACGGTCAACGTAATATACAGACTGACATGCCAGTGCGGGTTACATTACATTGGTCTAACTAACCGCAAAATTAAGGTCCGTATTCAGGAACATTTGAGCACCATTAAGGCAGGGAAACTCACTACACGGTTAGTGCAACATTTCTTTGAACAAAAACACGACCCTAAGGCACTAAAGTGGGTGGTATTGGAACGAGTAGTAGCCGCCAATGACTGTATGGACAAGATACTAGCTGTAAAAGAAGCACGTTGGATTTACTTAGAGAAAGCAGACCAACTGGGTTTAAATGACTCCGTCGAATGGAATAAAGTCAGTAGATAAAATATCTGTTATCTGTTAAGGAGGCCTCAGTGATGGCTGTATACTGATTAAATTTCCAGGATATCCATTGATTAGAACTTTTTTGGAAGTATGGTGACGAGAGTGTTTTCTTAGTGCAGTATAACTATTGGGTACAACAAGTAATAAATCTGTTGTCCCTTCCTGGCACTATTACTGAAATAAATAGGAACTCCTTTCAGCAGGACTTCGTGCAAACCTGCCTGTCCACCTTTGGCATTATAATCTGAGTAATAAAAACGATTGTGAGTAGGTCTATGCAGTATAATTATTGGGTTCAACAAGTAATAAATCTGGTGTCCCTCCTTGGCACTATTACTGTACTAAATAGGAACTCCTTTCAGTAGGTCCTTGCGCAAACTTTTTTGTTCATTTCCGGCATCATGATTTGAGTAAATAAGAACTTTTGTGAGTATGCCTATGCAATATTGCACATTTTAAGATGGCGCCCACAGTGGAGTTCAAATGCTGTTCGGGTTTGAGAGGACCACGTGGGTAGCGTGATGTAAACGTGACCACGTGGGTCGCGCGATGTGATTCTGACCGGCAAAAGCCGTTTAAATACTTCGGCGTTTTAAGCATTCGCACGCCGGAACGAGACGACACGCGTCTGCGGTTGAGATGCAGTAAGCGTAAGGTTGGGGATCTCTGCTCTAGTTGGAGGTACAAAGATGAGAGCCCGTTGACCGCCCCATGTTTGGGCTTGTAAACTTTTAAAACAGTGCATTTAACTTAGTGGATGGATGTTTGCACACTTTGAATTGACCGCTGTAGCTGTACAGGTAAAATGGGGCCAAGGCACGAACATTTTTTAGCGGCCCATGCGTGTGCTAAATACTTGACACACCAACTGTGAGAATGGTCCATATTTTGGAAGGTATATCTAATGGATATGTCCTAATAATTGGCGTGCGTGGATATGGGTTAATGTTACCTGGGAGTAGATAATTACCCTGAAGGTGAACTATGGCTAAGAGACGCATAACTTCTTATATACAAAACTTTTTATACACATGATAATAAGCCTCGACAAAACCTCTATATACACGCAGTGGAGGATATATATGTTTTACAATCTAGCTCGTACATTGAGCAGGGGCACATCACAATGTTTCATTTTTTGAAAATATGAGACGGAAGTGCAAGCGAATGTTTATGTCTTTACTAAAAACATATCTCTACAGGTACATTATAAGCAACAAAAGTGCTTCAAAATAGAGGGATGTGGGATGAATAGACACCCTTCTGGCACGGTGGAAGCTGGTTCGTCCGCCCTTGGCTCCCCCTTGGTAAATATAAATTGTTAAGATGGGCTCTTCTCTGGTTGTGAATTAATACAACAGTAGATGATCTGGTTGGTTTTAGTATGAACTTTTTGTCTTGTTTGTGTATTTGTTTGTCAGCCACTCCGCAGACACAAGTCAGTTGTCCAGTGAGGCAAACACTAACCTCGCGCCCTGACGAAATTGCCACGACGCTGCAGAGGCAATGAAACATGTTGGCCTACTTTGAAAAGGTTTGCAACATGCTGTGCTTTTAATATTGAGTAATCTCACGATTGTGAATAAAGAGGGCAATGCCAATGTGAGACTTAACTCAATTTTATTTTGGAATACACATATTGGTATAGTTCACGGGGTTGTTGTTTTGGATACATTCATTTCTAAATTCTTCATTTGCCTTTGTCTCTTGACTGGACACACAATTTTTTCTTTTCTGTGAGAAAGCAACCGATGATGATAGATGTGGGCATACTGGTGAGAACCTGCCAGTAGCTCCTCTGGTGTTGCGCACATGAGGTGCTTTCTCATTCTTTCACTCACTTTTTTATGTATTTTATATCCACCTTTCTCTGCATAGAGGGGATATACTTGTGGAGTAGTCTGACTGTATGTTTATTTGTAGAATTTGGGCAACTAGTACGGGTCTAGACTAAAAAAGTTACTAGCGGTTGGTTGGAGGTAGATACCCCATTAACCCCTCGTCCTATGTATAAATGTCATTTGTGCCCCTTTGCAAGCCAGGCCTTTGTTGATTAAATGGTTGATGGGTGGAGGGTGACCTGGCTGTAGTTTATTGCCCTCTAAAGCTCCGTGTTGTGAAGGACTTAGCGCTTTTGTGCCTGTAGCTTGCCTTGGGTAACATGACTGGGTATAATTGACAGTTAGACTTTATGAATTCCTCCCAGACAGTCACACAATAGAGGGATTAGATGTGCCTCAATGGGCCATCTGCAGGCAGGATGTGGGGGGGCAGAGCTGAGGCCAGCCCCACTTGGAAATGAATAGGGTGTGCTCTGTCGCCACACAAAGGGCCAAATGACCCCACATTGTCACTGCAGCCAGCTTGGAGCGAATGAGGGGAGTCAGGAAATTCCCTGCACTTCAAATCCAGTGTCTAGAAGCTTTCCCAGTTTCCAAAACCAGGTCACAAGGGTATAAAAGTAGGACCTCAGATACTAACTCTTCAGTACACTTCTGAACTTGTGGATACTTTGACAGGAAGAAGGACTGCTGTGTTGCTGGAAGGACTGCCACTCTGCTGCACTGCTGCTCTGAAGGACTGCTGCCCTGCTGGATTTCTGCCCTGTGATCCTGCTGCCATCTGCCTGCGTACAAAGACTGGAATTTCATCTGTCTCAGGACCTCTAGAGTGACTCAAATTGGCTAGTTTGCTGGCCTCTTGTTCAGAAGGCTTCCTCCAGCTTGAACCCACACCTGTACCCAGCCTGAGTGAGTCCTAAGCCTCCAAATGGTACTCCTCCAGTCCTGAACCCTTGGAAATGGTGCTAAAAGTGCCCAGATGCCAACATCCTAAAGTGAGGACTTAAACAAATTTTGGCCCAAAAGTGCTCTGAGAACAAGAAGGAGACTGGTACCAACCTGTTCGCCTATCACCCCGAGGTGCATCGCCAGTAGGATTGACTTTGCGGCTTCTCCAGCTACGTTCTCCACAGCAGAAAATCAGTTTCAGCAGTCACTCCCCGTAGAGGTATTCGGCCTCATGGAACTGTCTTCAGCTACAGCCCTCCGCCTTGTCCTGCTGGAGATTTTCAACTTCCATTTCAGTGACTAAGAGAGTCATTACAATGGCGGACGGAAAAAAATCCGACAGCCATGGTTGCGGAAAATCACCGTCCGCAGGTACCGCGGAAACCCCGCCGACCCTATTATGATCAACCGCCAAAACATTCCGTCCGCGGCGGTAGGAGCCATCGAAAAACCACCCGTAGAGGGCAGAGAAAGTGAAAATTCAACCGCGACGGTCGGTAACATAGCGGAAACACATCAACATGCCGCCAGACACGCGGAGTGACCGCCAATGATATTATGATATCCCCGATGTCACAGCGGTACGTTCCGCTGTTTCCGTCCGCCGAGGTCGCCAACAGTAACCAATGTGAGATCCGGCGGAAGCCCTGCAGCACAGCAATCGCTGCGGATGCTCCGCAAAAAAATGGCGGGCAAGTAAAAAAAAATTAAAAAGGCCAGCAATAGCACACAGGCAACTAGCCCTGCCCCCAAAATAAGCAGAAACCTCCCAATGACACCCCCCATGGCAAATGCAATTATACAAATCACAGGACAACCCACACAGCACACCTGACTGCATTACACCATCTTGACACACCCACATAGCTGAGCATAAAACCAGCCCCTTCCCTGTCCACAATACTTTGCACTACTCCAGCCCTGAAGGAACCAAAGCCTGCAGCACATTGGATAGGCAAAACACCACACATCTCACCAGCACAACAACACACACACACACCACCTACACCACCCTCACAACTGCACCCCAAAACATCAGCACAGCACACACCATGGCACATCACAAAATGGCAAAATTCACTGACACTGAGTTGACAGTAATGGTAGATGAGATAATCAGAGTAGAACCACAACTCTTTGGCAGCATGGTCCAACAGACACCATTAGCCACAAGAACAAACATGTGGGCAAGGATAGTGGGCAGGGTCAATGCAGTAGGGAATGTGCCCCGCAACAAGAATGAAATCATGAGGCGGTGGCATGACCTGAAGAGTGTTGTCAAGAAGAGGAGGGCCAAGAATCGTGAGCTGGCTGATGCGACCGGTGGAGGCCCTCCCATCCCACCAAAACCGTTCACTGCGTGGGAGGAGAAGGTGCTTGCCATACTGCATCCAGAGAGTCTTGAAGGAATACCCAGGGGAGTGGAGGCTGGTAAGTACCAACTAATGTATACCATGAAACTGCCATGTACTGTCTTGCACAACTACAAAGATACATCCCTGAGGCACAAGTACACACATCTGCACCCCAAAAACACACACAGGTCACACTGATTTTACATCCACCCCACCTCAAACATCACAAAGGTAGACCACATCTACTGTGTTGTATGTGTCCAGGCAAACAGCACTACAACTCCCACCAGGCCCCCTCCCACAGCTGAGCAGGATGGACTACTCCCCCCACCCACAACCATGTAGCAGCCATTGTGTGCTACACCCTCACCTAACAGGTAGGTAGCCATCTTTCCAGGGAGGTGTGTTGGGAATAGGGAGGCCTGCACTACAACTCCCACCAGGCCCCCTGTCCCACAGCTGAGCAGGATGGACTACTCCCCACACCCATAACCATGTGGCAGTCATTGTGTGCTACACCCTCACCTAAGAGGTAGGTAGCCATCTTTCCAGGGAGGGGTGTTGGGAATATGGAGGCCTGCACTACAACTCCCACCAGGCCCCCTGTCCCACAGCTGAGCAGGATGGACTACTCCCCACACCCATGTGGCAGTCATTATGTGCTATACCCTCACCTAACAGGTAGGTAGCCATCTTTCCAGGTAGGAGTGTTGGGAATAGGGAGGCCAGCACTATAACTCCCACCAGGCCCTCTGTCCCACAGCTGAGCAGGATGGACTACTCCCCACACCCACAACCATGTGTCAGTCATTGTGTGCTACACCCTCACCTAACAGGTAGGTAGCCATCTTTACAGGGAGGAGTGTTGGGAATAGGAAGGCCTGCACTACAACTCCCACCAGGCCCCCTGTCCCACAGCTGAGCAGGGTGGACTACTCCCCACACCCATGTGGCAGTCATTGTGTGCTACACCCTCACCTAACAGGTAGGTAGCCATCTTTCCAGGGAGGTGTGTTGGGAATAGGGAGGCCTGCACTACAACTCCCACCAGGCACCCTGTCCCACAGCTGAGCAGGATGGACTACTCCCCACACCCACAACCATGGGGAAGTCATTATGTGCTACACCCTCACCTAACAGGTAGGTAGCCATCTTTTCAGGGAGGAGTGTTGGGAATAGGGAGGCCTGCACTACAACTCCCACCAGGCCCCCTGTCCCACAGCTGAGCAGGATGGACTACTCCCCCCACCCACAACCATGTGGCAGTCATTGTGTGCTACACCCTCACCTAACAGGTAGGTAGCCATCTTTACAGGGAGGAGTGTTGGGAATAGGAAGGCCTGCACTACAACTCCCACCAGGCCCCTTGTCCTACAGCTGAGCAGGATGGACTACTCCCCACACCCACACCCATGTGGCAGTCATTGTGTGCTACACCCTCACCTAACAGGTAGGTAGCCATCATTCCAGGGAGGAGTGTTGGGAATAGGGAGGCCTGCACTACAACTCCCACTAGGCCCCCTGTCCCACAGCTGAGCAGGATGGACTACTCCCCACACCCATGTGGCAGTCAATGTGTGCTACACCCTCACCTAACAGGTAGGTAGCCATCTTTCCAGGGAGGAGTGTTGGGAATAGGGAGGCCAGCACTACAACTCCCACCAGGCCTCCTGTCCCACAGCTGAGCAGGATGGACTACTCCCCACACCCACAACCATGTGGCAGCCATTGTGTGCTACACCCTCACCTAACAGGTAGGTAGCCATCTTTTCAGGGAGGAGTGTTGGGAATAGGGAGGCCAGCACTACAACTCCCACCAGGCGCCCTGTCCCACAGCTGAGTAGGATGGACTACTCCCCACACCCATGTGGCAGTCATTGTGTGCTACACCCTCACCTAACAGGTAGGTAGTCATCTTTCCATGGAGGAGTGTTGGGAATAGGGAGGCCTGCACTACAACTCCCACCAGGCCCCCTGTCCCACAGCTGAGCAGGATGGACTACTCCCCACACCCATGTGGCAGTCATTGTGTTCTACACCCTCACCTAACAGGTAGGTAGCCATCTTTCCAGGGAAGAGTGTTGGGAATAGGGAGGCCAGCACTACAACTCCCACCAGGCACACCCTGCCCCATCCCTCAGCAGGAAGGAGCACTCCCTCCCACCCAGAAGCAAGTGGTAGAAAGTCCACCCAAAAGTTGGCAACTGTACAGGTAAGCAGACAGTGCATGCACCCCACCATTCCTCAACGAAAGCATTGAGCTAATCCCAACACAATGCCACACATCACAACAAAATACACCCCAATTACATCCCAGTTGATAGAATGCAGACAGCGATGCGTATGTAACTGTGACAGAAACAGAACTGTGACTCAACTAAACCCATGTGTAAGCAAATCAGGGACCAAATATGCCCTGCACAGAATGCTATGTGCAAATTCCATGGGTGCTGAGCATGAAGGACCGTAGTAACAATAAAAAGGCATGGTCTGTCCAGCAAATAAATACAAGCACAGAACATTACAAAGGTATGCATGAGATAACAATGTGACAATGTGTAGTACATGTGCATATGTAACATCTGTCGGGAAGAGTAATCATCCTCGATGCATCACATCAAGTTACATGGCAGCCAGTTGTCAGATGACAACTCATCAGTTCCATACAAAGAGTGTCAAGTTTGGCATGGCATCCAATGACTTGTTACACCATGGAACAAGATGTATGTACCTCCACATCATGTCATGACGAACAACACTGTGCAGACATTCAACTCATGAAATACGTAACTGTGTGTTGCATAACATGTAAATAAGAGACATCAAACACAGCAAGCCATATGGCTGTAAGTCAATGACCATGTACCCTCTGTTCCACAGGTGACCAACAACTGACTGCAGAGGACAACAACCTCAACTTGCAGAGCCAGTCTCCACCCCCGGAACATGGACACTCGGATGCGGAGTCCCTGGATTCTTTGGACGAGGAGCTCCAAGCCGGCCCATCTGGTGTGCCAGGGCGCAACCGGTCACATGACCCCACAGCCCCCCCACCATCAGCAACAACAACGCTGACCCCTGCTGGAACGACCTGTGCCGCCACCACCACCACCACCACTACCACCTTTGCCTGCAACATTCGCCCAGCCACAGAGGATGCCCAGCCAACACCAACAACTGTGGAGGGCAGGCATGTGGCTAGAGTGGTGAGGCAACAGGCCAGTGATAGCAGGGCAGGTGGGAGGACAAGTGGGACTCCAACAACACCGGACACTGTGACCGAAGCCCTGGCTAACATCACCAGAGTCGTGGGTGCCTATGAACAAACACAGGCACAAATGGGCCAGGCCCGCAAAGATGCCCTGGAGCTCCAACGTATGCTGAGGTCCATGGACAACCATATGGGACAAATTGTGGACCTCATGGGCCAGTTAGTGGCGGTACTGAGGGATAGGCCAGTGCCACATCACACACCTCCACCTCCCCCCGTTTTCCCGCAGGATGATAGTTCATCATCCACCCCTGCGGGCACGGAGAGAGGTGACTCCTCAGACCCCAGTGGCCTAGAAGACGATGCCCCCCCTGCCAAAAGAAGGAGGGGCCATCCAAAGAAAAACTTGGGACTCACCCGTGGCAAAGCACCTGCCAAACGCCAGTCAAGGAGCCAGCCATGATGGCAACACTCTTCACCCTGCCATTGACTTTGAACACTGTCCTTACCCACACTGCCATGGAAATGGCATCCGTCTGTTGGACTGTGTCACCACATCAATGTGGTGCCTACTTTATTGTCTCATCTACCATCACTGCCAACTCATAGATTCACCATTCACACTTATGTAAATATCCACTTCCCTCTCACATATACCCATTGACAATACACAACAATAACGCACCAATGTATTTGAGTCTGCTCCATGTTTATCACAGTATGTGCAATGTTTACCATGGTTACAATGTCACAGGAGCATGGATCCTCTGTAGGCAAGGGGAGGCAGAAGGGACCTAGAAAAAGACAACAGAACAAAAGTCACTAGTCAGGTGGTGGCATCACAGCCATCACACAACACATGTCCTCACTGTACAACAATATGCACACATAACAATGTGCAACAGTACCAACAGAGACATCCTGTAGCAGTTCCTACATACCCTGTATCCAAAACACAGGCAGCCAGCACTGAGTCAACAACAGGATGCACTCACAAAGATCACATAGACCTCCACCCAAACAACTACATCAACAGACAATGGACCAGTTGTACATCGTCACCCACCTTCAAGTGAAGTAGCGGTTGATGAGCTGCTGACGCTGGTCGACACCTTCCTCCTCACCACTATCCTCGTCACTGGAAATTTGTGGGATCGCAGGGGGCCCTGGCTGGTCATCATCGTCCAGGATCATGGGTATTCCTTTCCGTAAGGCCAAGTTGTGCAGCATGCAGCATGCTACCACTATCTGACACACCTTCTTGGGTGAGTACATGAGTGCCCCTCCGGTCCGGTCCAGGCAGCGAAATCTCGATTTTAGGAGACCAAAGGTCCGCTCCACCACCCGACGTGTTCTACCATGGGCATTGTTGTAGCGGACATCAGACGGTGTCCTAGGATTGCGTAGTGGGCTCAGCAACCACGGTCTGTTGGGATATGCAGAGTCACCTAGGTGTGAAATAAACATAACGATTCAGTAATACAACTGTGGCAGAGGACAGCATGGCACACACAGCACACAACTTGACTCTGCCTACTCACCCACAAACCATGCCCACTCCGGAAGTAGATTGGCCATCAGCTGGGGCACAATGCTGTTGTGCAGGATGTATGAATCATGTGCGGAGCCCGGAAACCTGGCACATACATGCGATATGATCATATCGGCCTGGCACACCACCCTCACATTGATGGAATGGGAATGTTTACGATTCCAATAGATGTGTTCCCGTGCCTGTGGTGGAACCAGGCCAACATGTGTGCAGTCAATAGCACCTACAACATTCGGGATGTGGCCAAGGGCATAGAAATCTGCCTTTAACATCCGCCAAAGCCGCACGCCTTGGAAAACTGATGTATTGGTCCTTGTATCGCATCATGGCCAACAGGAAATCCCTTAACACCATGCTGAAGGTGGGCTGAGACATCCCCCCTGCAATGCCCACTGTCTCCTGGAATGACCCACTGGCCAGGAAATGCAGTGCCGCCATCACCTTTGTTTCGGTTGTCAATGCTGTTGGGTATGTCCTGCCAGCCTGCAGGTGAGGATCCAACATGGCACACAGGTCTTGGATGTTCGTGCGGTCCAGACGGAATCTGCGTATCACGTCATCATCCTCAATGTTAGCCAGCAGGGTGACAGGACGATACACATTGGGTTGCCTCCTAGGTGAGATGAAAGGGGACACGTCATTGCAACAGACCATGAGATGTGCACAACTCCGTAGCTTCTGATTCACACAGTGCAAACATTGACTGGCATCACAATGCACCATACAGTGCAAGTCAACAGTCGTGACACATAGAGAATACATTGTACTACACTTCTTCAGTATTACCACAGTGAGAACAACAAACATGGAAACTGTGTCTGTGAATGGTAATAGTCACATTTAGGAATCTGGTGCAAACAGCCGGGACAGTAAATGATACAGGACATGTGTGAAACAGAAACACTGCTGGCTTCCAAATGTCTGCTGTACGTGCCATACATTCTTGCGCAATCATGACATGGGACACATGAACTACACAATTTGTCCACTTCTGAAGGACTCAGCATGGAATGTGAGCCAATGCTAATACACACAAGTCTAGAGACACTCACAGACATATTCATAAGCCTGTGCCAATATCCACTGTCATCAGTAGACATGCCATACATGCTGTAACACACAATTCAAAGTCACTCAATGACTAATAATGACCAGCATATGCATATGCAGTCTTGACGTGAATAAAGACACAACAACACAACTGCACAATATCATCAGCAAGCACACAGATTGTCAATGTGGCACACATAAAGTGGATAAGGTACGTGATCCAAAAGGACTGTAGACAAACGTCAATCTGCACTAAAGTTGCACTATGACATGCAGTATGAAGCTAGCACTGCCCAGACACACAACTAAAGTAATACATTTGCCATGGAGCTAATACTCCAGCTGCTTGGACACACAACAGTGACACAGAAACAACCAACACCACCACCCAGACAAAGCCACACCACTACACCTAAAAGTCAACGCATGAATATACTGAGTAAATACCGAAGACACAACAGCCTCATGCACATAACAACAGGGGATGTCATCGCACGACACAGGTACAAAAGGACAACTATCTAAAGCATCCTGAGCCACATACCACACAGCCTGTCAGGAACAACAAAGCGGACTCTCAACATTCCTCTGCAGACGAAGATGCTGGCTGTGCATCACTTGTTGGCCTCTGGTACCATTAGAACAACAAAGTCTGAGTTAGATGGGTGCCACAGCCAGCCCTATCAAGGTATATCTCACCTGTCTTGGATGCCATCATTAGCTTGAGTCAACAGCACCATCAGTTCACCCACACAGCGCAAGACCAGCTTGTGCCCCCGAAAGGCTACCACACCATAGCAGGCTTATCCACACGTGTCAGTTTAATATCACTGCACACGTGTCCTAATTGTGCACCCTGCAAAAACTGCACACACTTACTGCACATGAAAGCACACGCAATGCTGAACTGTCCTGGCCAATTGTGGGTCACCTTCTACTGGTCACAGATGCCATGTCAAACTTACCAGTCAGTGAGCACCAGCACCACATTTGGCTACAGTCCCTCAGCAAGCCAACGAGCTTCATGTGGACAAGGTCAATGCACCTGTCCTTGGTGAGTACCAACGGAACACACCACACACATAAAATCCTATATCAACATACACACAGCTGTGGAATATACATGTGACAAATTCACATATGACAGGCAGACCAACATGAGCACATATCCTACAGAATGACACAAGTAATGCTGATGACATTTTGCATATATGGTGACAAAACATACCCAAATGCATACAGACAGGCCAAATGATTAAGGAGGCACATATTTCAAAGTGTGCCGGTGATGTATGTTACAAGCTTCAGTGTGTATATCACACACATGTCCATGTGGACATATACTCTTGGTTTTGCTACAGCGAACAATAACCTTACATGAATGCTGAAATAGGTGATAACAAACAGACTACAGTGTGACATATGTGGTGAGTAATGGAGACAATGCTGAAATCTATGTACAATCATGTACTGTGTAGCGACATATTGTGTGAAATATGAATATGTGTGTGAAAATTTGGCTCAGATACGACATTTGGCTGGCAATGGGGTGAGAGACATGAACTTTGGGCAAAATGTTTGGGTCAGACATGAAATTGTGTAGGAGTAATGTGCCCCATTAGTCCTTTCAGTGTTGCATTTGGTGTTAGATATGAAGTATAGGCTCTCATTACGAACTATAGCTCATTTCAATTGAATCAAGTTCCATGTTTAATTGAAAGTGTCCACTGCTCAAAGTACAGATATGACCCATGACATTGACACTACACGATGTGTCCATTGCTGCATTGAACGTGCTCTAAGAACACCATCACGACCATAGTCAACAATGTCATGCTGCACCCTCGCCGTAGCCACTGCCTGGCACCAGCGGTGTGTCACCGCCATGGCCCGAGACAGCATGGCAGGATTGCTAGGGAAATACACATGGCTAATGGCGGATGGCATGCTCCGCCACCCAGATCCCGGTCACTCATGGCAATGCATGGCTCAGGAATAGCGGGTCCTACCGCCTGGCACCAGCGGTGTGTCACTGCCATGGCCCGAGACAGCATGGCAGGATTGCTAGGCAAATACACATGGCTAATGGTGGATGGCATGCTCCGCCACCCAGATCCCGGTCACTCATGGCAATGCATGGCTCAGGAATAGCGGGTCCTACCGCCTGGCACCAGCGGTGTGTCACTGCCATGGCCCGAGACAGCATGGCAGGATTGCTAGGCAAATACACATGGCTAATGGCGGATGGCATGCTCCGCCACCCAGATCCCGGTCACTCATGGCAATGCATGGCTCAGGAATAGCGGGTCCTACCGCCTGGCACCAGCGGTGTGTCACCGCCATGGCCCGAGACAGCATGGCAGGATTGCTAGGCAAATACACATGGCTAATGGCGGATGGCATCCTCCGCCACCCAGATCCCGGTCACTCATGGCAATGCATGGCTCAGGAATAGCGGGTCCTACCGCCTGGCACCAGCGGTGTGTTACCGCCATGGCCCGAGACAGCATGGCAGGATTGCTAGGCAAATACACATGGCTAATGGCGGATGCTCCGCCACCCAGATCCCGGTCACTCATGGCAATGCATGGCTCAGGAATAGCGGGTCCTACCGCCGGCACCTGCGGTGTGTCACCGCCATGGCCCGAGACAGCATGGCAGGATTGCTAGGCAAATACACATGGCTAATGGCGGATGGCATGCTCCGCCACCCAGATCCTGGTCACTCATGGCAATGCATGGCTCAGGAATAGCGGGTCCTACCGCCTGGCACCAGCGGTGTGTCACCGCCATGGAGCATGCCCATCCAGACAATGGGAAGCGCAATCGCGGTTGCCTGATGCAACTTTGAAAATCACGGTAGGCGTGCTTCGCCACCGCGGGGCCGTTCATTGGCTGCACTCGTAAGATGCACCACCACAGTACTGCACGTCTGTCCTCTGCGGTGTGTCACCGCCATGGACCATGCCCTTCCAGCCAATGGGAAGCGCAATCGCGGTTGCCTGATGCAACTTTGAAAATCGCGGTAGGCGTGCTCTGCCACCGCGGGGCCGGTCTTTGGCTGCACTCGTAAGATGCACCACCACGGTACCGCACGCCTGTCCCCTGCGGTGTGTCACCGCCATGGACCATGCCCTTCCAGCCAATGGGAAGCGCAATCGCGGTTGCCTGATGCAACTTTGAAAATCGCGGTAGGCGTGATCCGCCACCGCGGAGGCGGTCATTGGATGTTTTTGAATGAGGCAGACCTGGAACACCAATTGCAGCAGCTTAGAACCACAGAAACGAGCCCTGGGGGCTATATATGTGTGTGAGGGAGCCACACATTGCCACAGCTCACTGAGCCTGCTGCCTGAGACCCCTCAACTGCTGCTGCCTCCAGGGACTGCTGCCTGAGACCCCTCACCTGCTGCTGCCTCCAGGGACTGCTGCCTGAGACCCCTCAGCACCAACAGCCGCTGCTGCTCTCTCCTGCCACAGTGATGGCGAGGACTGAGAAGATCCATGCCACTCCCTTCACCACCGAGGAACTGGAGCACCTGGTGGACGAGGTGCTCAACCAGTATCCAAGGCTCTTTGGTGCGCCTAATGTCGTGGTGAGTAACTCAGAGTGTGAGTGAGAGTGCAGGGAGGGGGACACATGAAGTTGATCTGCTGCAGTATGTGCGTGGGAGTGTGAGGGTGGGTCAGGCACTGCCTAGCATGCTGTTTCCAGGGGGAAGGTGTGTTTGGCCTATTTAACAGGTTTCCCTGCCTGCACATCCAGATCAGAGGGAAGTATGATGTCTTGTCAGACATACAGTGAGGCTGCACCTTTTCATTTCACGAGTCATGATAGTGATTGCCAGTCTGCATGTCTGTATGTGTCCCTGATGTCCTTCACAGGCCCATCTGTGGCCTTAGCTAGTGTTGCTGTCCAGAGGGTAGTGAGGCCATTGTTTAGACCTCTATATGTGCCTCATCTCAAGTTCAGCGCCATACTCAGGACCTGAATCCCCCAGGGTGACACGCTTGTTGGTCATTCACCTATGACACGGTACATTCAAACATTATTGTGCCCGGACTCTTCCGTCCCCACCAGCATGTGCACATACTAGCATGTGTATGCACTGTTTGTGTTTCCAAATCGTCACTCAATGTACGGGATGAGCTGCCCCACGTTGGACCTCTGTGTGACCCCAAATGGCCTGCACATTCACTGCCCAATCTGACAGTGACACAACACTGAATGTACAGAGTGTCCCATATGTGCTTTTCCTCTTGAGTCTCCATCAATGTGCCATTACAGAGATGTAGATTGCACACAACAGGGCTTGTGATGAGGGTCTGCGTTCATGAGGTCATGTCCCTCAATGTGACAACAATGACACAGTGTGGCAGTTGCAGGGCAAGTGCTTTGTGGGCTGCGCAGTGTTGGGCACAGTGAGTATTCCCAGTCACATATGTAGTGATCTCATGCATGTCTTGTTATTCCCAGAATATTGCATTAGATGTGGTCAGCATGCACATTTAGCTCTCTGCTGGCGTCATGCTTGACCAGGAGATGGGCATGTACTGTGTCCACCCTCATACCTGCATGCCTTAATGTGTGTTTCACACATGATGATGTTTGCAATTAGCAGATGTATTGTCGCCGCTGACGTAATGGCAGAATTTGGGATGAGTCAGTGTCATGGTCCTGCACTGGGGAATGGTGGTTGGTTACACTGAATGCTGCCCCCTCTTGTATCCCATGTCTACAGCTAAAAGTCAACCAGCGCAAGGCCGTGTGGAGGGCCATTGCATCAAAGGTGCGTGCACTGGGTGTCTCCAAACGACGGCGCTCCCACTGTCACAAGAGGTGGGATGACATCGCACGGCTAAGCAGGAACGTGGCAGAGATGACACTGGGGCTGATCCCTCGATCCGGCAGGTTGGCGCGGCGCAGCATGACACCACTGATGGGACGCATTTTAGCAGTGACGCAGCCTGACCTGGATGCACGTCTGAAGGTGCATCAGCAGCAAGCTGGTGGTGAGTATTCTGTGAGTGTGACTCTGGTTGTTGTTTGCCAGCATGTCCACCAGGCCTGGGCCAGTGCAGGGCTGTGATGTTGCTAGTGTGATGCAATGGTGTGTAATTGGCCGCGGTGTGGGGTGCAGTTGTCATGCATTCCCCCTACATGTACCTTCCCATGTCATTGGTGTAATGGGCCTTGACTTCACATTTGCAGTTTTTGGCTTCTGGTACCATCTTCATTGGTGTCATCACGGACATCACATGTCCGGGTCCAGCAGAGTGCATGATCTGAGTGTGCCATTATCAATGTGTGCATTGCCTGACGTCAGATTAGTGCTGGCTAAACATCTGACACCGATGTGCAACTGTAGTTGTGCCCCAAGATACGACATGGTGGATGGCATGTGCCCATGGACATTGTGTGTGGTTATGTTGGGGTCTGTGTCTGTGTTGGTGCCTTCTGCTGGATCATGTTGTGACGTTGGCAACATGTTGTGAGTAGGATCTTTGAACCCTTCATGGCCCTAGGTGTGCACAGAGGGATATGTGTGTGTTGTTAGACGTAGCCACCAACAGGCTAAATGGCTGTGTGTCCATCAGACGGGTGGATTCTGTACAATTTTTCATCATTCCACGGTAATTTATATGTTTGTATTGAGGTTGCACAATGTTACTGCCCATGGTGTTGTCCAACATGGATCATTGTCCATCATTAGTGATGCTTCACTTGCAGATATTTGTTGACTTGATGCAGATGTACTTATCCTCTCTCTCTCTCTCATGCAACATCTCACATGGGAACGGAAGGACACGGGACGCACATCAGTGGTGAGGCATCAGGCACAGGTGATGCTCACCTGCATAGTGACACGGATGTCACCAGTGCATCAGAGGGGGACCGTAGTCATCTAGAGGAGTCCCTGCCAGAAACGCAGACCTCTACGTCATCTGACGACGGCGGTGATGCATCTATGGTTTTGTCCGAAGGAAACGGGGAGTCTGCCTCCTCGTCCACCACACAGCGTTCAGTGCCCACACTCCCTGCTACTCCCACTTTTGCTGCCCGTGTTCGCACCACGAGGAAGGGAAGAGTGTCCTTCATCCCAGGCACCGCTGCCCCTGCCCCTGTTCCCCCTGCTGCCATCAGTGCGGAGTCTGTGGACCTTTTGCGCCAGCTGTGTGTGGGTCAGACAGCTCTCCTCAATGCCTTCCTGGACCATGACAAAACATTTGCACAGGTGGTGGCTTTCATGGAGGGCGTGCATTCCGATGTGGGTGGGATACACCGGACTGTACAGTCTCTGGCCTCTGCAGTGACAGCGTCCATTCAACTTGCCCAATCCCATAGTCCAGCTCCAGTCCCTAGGACCACCACCCTGCCAGTGGCCGCATCTGATGATAGTGACCACACACCACAGACATCAAGGGACAGATACAGCACACACAGCACACGGCAGCAGCAGCCCAAGCAGTCCAGGCCCCAGACACCATCCCCACAGAAAGGTAAACCCACACCAGAGCGCAGAGGCAAAAGCACTTCAGGCCACACCCAGGGCAAGGATGGCAAAGAGCAGGCCTCAGGCTCACATGCCTCAGAGGCATCCCCAGCCAAGGACTCACCTGTCCCAAAAGTGTCTCGCAGAGACAAGCACACAGTTTCCGTGCCCAGTGACAAACAGGTGCCTGCTAAGGGTACACGTAAGAAGAGCTCCAAGGCAAGTTCACCCACAACATCTACTCCCATTCAGAGCCCTAGAAAGCAGGGGAAGGAAGCCACTGTAGGGGGGACACCAGGTAAACAGGTGATGCAGGGGCAGAGGCAATCCGGGGCCAAGCATCCCAAAGAATCCAGCACGTCCCCAGAGGGGGGACCAGCAGCGGCACATGAGCCTGTTGTATACACCCCACTTGGCATTAATCCCAGGACAGGGAAGCCATATCAAATCCCCAAGAAGCGGAAGGGAACCCCTCCAACTTCTCCCACACACACTGGGTCTCGTGCAAGCATGAGTCCACCTCCACGTGCCACCACTCCACCTGGTCCTAGCAGCCCTCCGGCTTCCCAAACCACTGCTGGCTTTACCACACCTGGACCTAGCAGCCCTCAGGCTTCCCAGAACACTGATGGCTCTACCCCAGCTGGGCCCCTCTCTCCCCTAGCCAGTACCCCAACTGGCCCCGACAGACAGCCACCTCCCAGTCATACTGCCAGCCAAGTCTGAGTGTTGGTCACCCTCACACACATGTCTCTCCCACAGTGGTACCATGGACTGCCCATTTATGACGCCCTGAGTGTGTTGCTGACCATGGCAGGGTACTGAACCACACATTCCCAGTGCTGGACGTCATGTACTCACTCTGCACTGTGTCCTGGCCACTGGCCTTGCTGTTCACTGCTGTTTGCCCCTTGCCTGTGCAGCTTCTCATGTACCTCACCTGCACTTTGGACTGGCCACTGGCCTTGCTGTTCACTGCTGTTTGCCCCTTGCCTGTGCAGCTTCTCATGTACCTCACCTGCACTGTGTCCTGGCCACTGGCCTTGCTGTTCACTACTGTTTGCCCCTTGCCTGTGCAGCTTCTCATGTACCTCACCTGCACTGTGTCCTGGCCACTGGCCTTGCTGTTCACTGCTGTTTGCCCCTTGCCTGTGCAGCTTCTCATGTACCTCACGTGCACTGTGTCCTGGCCACTGGCCTTGCTGTTCACTGCTGTTTTCCCCTTGCCTGTGCAGCTTCTCATGTACCTCACCTGCACTTGGGACTGGCCACTGGCTTTGCTGTTCACTGCTGTTTGCCCCTTGCCTGTGCAGCTTCTCATGTACCTCACCTGCACTGTGTCCTGGCCACTGGCCTTGCTGTTCCCTGCTGTTTGCCCCTTGCCTGTGCAGCTTCTCATGTACCTCACCTGCACTTGGGACTGGCCACTGGCCTTGCTGTTCACTGCTGTTTGCCCCTTGCCTGTGCAGCTTCTCATGTACCTCACCTGCACTTGGAACTGGCCACTGGCCTTGCTGTTCACTGCTGTTTGCCCCTTGCCTGTGCAGGATCTCATGTACCTCACCTGCACTTTGGACTGGCCACTGGCCTTGCTGTTCACTGCTGTTTGCCCCTTGCCTGTGCAGCTTCTCATGTACCTCACCTGCACTGTGTCCTGGCCACTGGCCTTGCTGTTCACTGCTGTTTGCCCCTTGCCTGTGCAGCTTCTCATGTACCTCACCTGCACTTTGGACTGGCCACTGGCCTTGCTCTTGTCTGACTTTTGCTGCATGACAGTGTGAAATGTTAATAAAAATAAGATATTTACTCCTGTGTCTGCCTTGTCAGTGTCCTTGCTAAATGAAAGGGTTACTGTGTGGGTATTGTTTACTGTGACACATGCTCTATTTTCCACTTCAACATTGCCAATGTCTTGTTTCCTCTGATCATGTTGTTTCAACTTTTGTGTCCCAGACTTGTGCATCTGTGTGTGTTGGCTTGGAAGTATGTGTGTTTGCTATGGACTGATTGACTTCCTGGGTGTGTTGTTGTGTGTGTGATGTTTAGATTGTTGTTGTGTGTGTTCATGGTGTGTCACTCATCTCTGTTTGTAACTGATATGTGTGTTGTGCACACACTGCTTGGTGTGCATGCAGTGCTGTGAGTTGATGTTGCCTTGTCCTTGCCTGTTGTGCACCCCCTGATGTTTGGCTGTTGTAGCCTGTGCATGTGTTGTGACTGATGTGGCTGTGTGCAGTGTTTGTGTTGTGTTGTGTCATGCAGTTGACAGTTGCTCTGTGTGTGGTGTTCTATTTTCCTGTCAGTGTGTGTGTGTTGTTGTTGTGTTTGATTCAGGTGTGTTGCCATTGTGGTGTGCCTTACTTGTGTGTATGTCACATGGACTGAGGTCTATTGTGGTTGCCGTGCTTGTTTTATGTGCATCCTTGGTGTTTTCTCCTCTCACATTTGATGTGTCTATGGTCATGGTTGTGCATGTGCAGACATGTGGTACACTGTGACACCATTTTGAGTGGATGGGTGTTGTGGTATGTCTGTCTATGTATCATTGTAGGCCCATTTCTGCCTTTTGTTCTCCATTATTGATTTTAGTGGATGCACTTCTTATATGTGTTGTGGTATGTTGTCTGTGAGTTTTTCATGACTAATGTGGTTGTGTACTCCTGTTGTGTCTGTGCTCCTGTTTAGCTGCACAGGTCTTGTCTGTTGTTGTAGTAGTTCTGTGTGTGTGTGTTGATTGTGTTCAGTGTTTGACTGTTGTTTTTGTGCGTACAGTGGTACTGCCATACCTGTGTGTGTGATGTTTGTGGATACCACCCAGGGGGTGTGTTTGATTGTCAGTGTCTTGACTGGATGTTATTGGCAAGCTTCTGTGTGTTTGTCACTGGTGTTGTGTGATGGGTGTGGGGGTTGTGTGAAGGTTCATACTTGTGTTTGACTGTCATGGAGTGTTGTAATGGGCCGTGTGTGTTGTGTTGCTGACATACTCCTGTGATGTATTTGGATTCAGATGTGTGGCTGATCAGGGTTGGACTTTATACCCTTCCTTTCATCCCTGTGCCTATTCATGGGTTGCCTTGCTGTCTCCCTGAGTTGTTGCAGTGAGGTGACTGTGGTTTGACTTCACTCACTGTGACTGTCATGTGTGGATTGGTTGGCTGAGGTGGATGTAATGTGTTCCTTCCCTTGCATGTGATATACACATTCTTGGTGTTCAGCTCCTTGCCATTCCATTTGTGTGCACCTCACTTTGGGTTTCCTATTTGTTGTCCTCCATTGCTGTTGGCATGTGGTCTGTGTTTGTTGCTGTGTGTCAGTGTGGGGTATGTCTGTGTGACTTGACAGGCTGTGTGTCCATTGGAGTGTTTGTTCATTATCTGTCTGTGTTTAATTGGTGCTTGGACTCAGTTTACTTGCCACGAGTGTGGTGTTGTTGTGGTGTGTGTGTTCCCCTGGCTGCTTTTTGGCCATGTGGGGGCACAGGGGGATCACATGGCATGTCCCTTCATGGTGTGGGTGGGCCTAGTGTGTGGAGTGGGGAGGTGTTGCCCTGTGTACTTTGGGCACTACCCTTGCCTTGCGCTGGCCCAGGCTACTACATTTTGTGCATTTTTACTCGCGGATTCAACGCTGCGGTCACGTGAACTGGGCATTATTTCCGGATCGCGGACATGGTGGCCTGGGTGTGGAGGGGTGGACTAGTGGCAGGTGGGACATGTGTGGCTACACCTGTGGCTGTGTTCCTGTCCCCACAAGGGTGTCTGGTGGGGGCAGGCACCTTACATCGGACATGGATTTGTGGATTGTGTTTGTTAGCGGAGTTGTGTGATGGCGTACCTGCGTCCGCGACGGTCCATGGCTTGCTGTAGGTGGATCATGTACAGCGCCGTGAAGACGTGTAGTGCCAGGTCCATGGCGTTCGGCTCCGGTTCTCGATTTTGCGCTCCGCTGTGGTGCTTCCGTATGCTCTGAATGGCCGGTTTCTCTGCTGTGGTGGGCCTGGCTGTTTTGCGCATCCTAATTTGTACGGCGGGAGGGACGTCATTGCGTACGGCGGTGGCTCTGGATTGGTTGTCTCCGCCGCAGGCGCGTTTTGATTGCGGTGCGAGTTGCACCGCGGTGGACGGACAATGGGCTGTGTTTGGACATTGTAATATGGCGGACGGGGGCACCGCTGCTCACGGGTGAAAAACTGCGTTTTCTCCCACCGCCAGCGTCCGGAGGTGAATCCGCCAGTCATCGTATTGGACCCAAAAGTCTGAACTTAGAAATCATCATTGCGGCTTCGACCCTAGGTTATCCGACGATGACGCTCCCTCCTTGGACACCACCTGCAGTCTTGTTCCACTGAACTGTACCTTCTCAGACAGCTTTTCTGAGAAATGTTTGTAAGTCCAAAGGGAAGCGCTGACCATGCCCAATCCACAGTCAGCCATATTTTTCGACTTTGACCCTAGATTTCCACGGTTGGCACTTTGATCTTTAAAGCACTAGTTTTTTTTTTTAAACTTAAAAAATTCATATCTCTGGCTCTACTGATTGGATTTTTGTTGTTTTGGTGTCAAATAATTTACTAAATTTACTCTATTTTTCTAAATTGGTTTTGGATTTTTCTTGTATTGTGTTTTCATATTATTACTGTTTGTATGCTGCATAAATAGTTTACACATTGCCACTAAGTTAAGCTTGACTGCTTCTGTTCCAAGCTACCAAATGGTTAAGCCCAGGTCAATTTGGGGGTTGCTTGTGTTTCATCCTGACAGGAATTGTGTTTGCTGCTTCAGTAGGATTTTTACCCCTCTCAATCAGTAACCCAGTTTCCTACAAACAATAATATAGATATCCTGGGATTCACGAGACGGTAAGGAAAAGACAATGCAAGAAACTAAGGGAGTGGAGACTGTGGAGGAAAGGACAGTGGAGGCTGGGGTATTGAGGAACTGATAGAGACTGCCAAGTCAGATTAACCACAGAACCAATCAAAAGGGGGAAGGAGCGTGCTTCCTTGGGAGTTTAGGCAGCATTGGAGGTTGTCAGTTGCCTCACAAATGCTTGGTTGCATGGTCCCTTGACCAATAGTCCTTTTCTGCACCTTTGTTGTTTTTCCCTTTTTCTTCCCTGTTTCTTCTCCCTTCCAACATTTACCACTGTGGTTGTTCTCACCTGTATTCCTTGGCTGAGTTGGATTCTCCCTATATCATGTGCTGCTGCCTGAAAGATTGCCAGCATGCCAATTTGGTGTTCACTTGTCTCAGCATCCTCCAACAGAATGTGGCCATCTCCTCATCTTCTGTGAGTTGTAGGAGGGATTCCTGGTATTCCTATGGCTCATTACTGGCATGCCTCTTGTAAGAGCTGATAAATCCCAGAATGAAGTATTGAGGGGTCGAATTTGGTTGTTCATTCTAATAGCTCTAGTCTAGCCTTTACATAGGATTTCTTTGTCATACTGGAAGTGAGCAAACTTTATCCAGAAGAGACTTATCTGCCTAAGACATTTGAACCACATCAGTGAGACTCCGTCTGTTTTCCTCTCTCTCTCGATTCTTTAACCTATTTTCGACAATACAGAACACTGGTTGTCAAGTCAAACTCTGAACCTTGTTCCCATGAATGCAAGAACCTCACACTGCAATTGTATCCACCAATGCATATCAGATTGAAAAGAAAAGAGGATAGGACCTGTTGGAGTGCCCTTGCCCAACTTGACACAAATTTTATTTCCAAACTGGGAGCTTATATTTTAATCCAAATATGCAGTATCTGCCCTGCCCTTCCATTTCATCTAATTCCTACTTTGGGGGGAAAAAACGGAACTGGCACCCATGTGGTATTACTGCTACCCACCACTAAACTTGTCGATGAAGCTCAAGAGCCCGTTAGTTAATAACGGTGTAGATACCCCCTTGTTTTTATTACATAAATGCATTATCAGATTTTGTATTATCCAAATTCCAAGGGATTTAAACACATTAATCACCTCATGTTTGGATACTTTTTTTACCAAAAGCCTTTAAAACCATGTTTTGCTTAAGATTGAATTTGGCTTTAATTCTGATTAGTTGGCAATAACATTTCTATTGCATAGAGTAGACAGTTAGGACCTCCAATGCATTCAGTGCTCTAAAGCCTTGTGATCCAATAGAAGGAGATCGTTGGCACAGAAGAGCATTGGAACGTCCATAGTGCCCAATTGTGGGGAGTTTAAGGTGGTCTTAGTTGCATATTGTTGCTTAAACGATGTTACTTATCTTTGGTAAGGCCCTTTATATTAGATTCTCTATCTAACTATAGATTTACCACCTTGAGTCTGGAAACTCTTGTACAAACTGCTGCATGCCAGCAGGTGGTATCATCAGTTTTTGTCACAACTCCATCCTGATTCTGGAGATGACACCTCAGAGCTGCAGATAGGTGCACTAACATCAGTTGTCTCCTATTTTTTCCACACCCTCAGGTGCATCCTGCGACTGACAAGATTGAGTTTGTGCTGGCAGAACGCAAAAACTAACTTGGCAGGTTACTATTACTAAAATTCCGCTCCACAAAACCTTGAGGCAGGCAGGCAGTGAGGTGTCTGCAATTAGATACAGTATCAACGAGAAAGAAAGTCACCAAAAGAAATTAACTTGTTCTTCTGATGGATACTTCTATCCATATATTCCCAACTTTGGGAAACAGTACCAAATAAAGGCCCCATCCTCTCAAGAAGTTGGATCGGAGGAATGGACTTATACCAGGACATTCTGCAGGACCAAACAGACAAAATGACTATCCCTGCAGACTTGAGAATCTATACCAGATAAAAGCATGGACATATACCCATGTGGCTACCTGGCCAATGTCTAAAACTAAAACAAACAAACTATAGGCCTGATTCACAAAGGTAAACGTAGACGTTTGTTCTAGACTTAGACGAAATGTCCATGTTTACAACTTTGGGAATTCACAAAGGGCATTTACGAGTACTATCTTTAGGTCCGCACTAGGGGCCGAGATCCGAAAGTCTAAGTTTAGACCAAACGTCCAGGTTTACCTTTGTGAATCGGGCCATTTGGCTTTAACAGCTGCTCCTGGTAAAGTGAACGCTAAGGCATTCAGGGAATCTTTCTTGGTCAAGGCATGACACAGTTTGATGCAGAGGACAATCCATCTTGATACGATCTGTTTTTGGACCACATTCTTCACTACGGGTAACCCAACAAACAGAATATTCTCAACAAACAGTAGATTGTCAACAACTTACTTCATATCCCTGTCAGTTCTGAAATTAAGGGCATACTGCTTGTCCAGCTGTGGTGTAGCATCTCCTCCTGCTCTTCAGGTGGATGCAAATTAAGGTGGATGGAAATTAAGGGCATACTGTGGGTCCAGCTGTGGTGTAGCATCTCCTGCTCTTCAGGTGGATGCAATAGAGAAAAGAACGCTGGAAGCGTGATGAGCTGTACCACGAGGTAAGGTGACACAATTTTCTGAAGAAAAGATACCTGAGTTCTAAGTCCTGCTTGTAAGGGTAAAAACTAGTATATGGAAACTGAACTGACAAGGCCCACAGTTTGCTAATACGTCACACAGAAGTGAGGGCAATTAGAAACAGTTTTCAGGGTCAACAGCCTGAGAGTACAGCTGTGGAAAGGGTCGAACAGAACACCCATTAAAAGGTTAAGACTAAATTAAGGCCCCATTGCTACAAAATAATGGGAGAAGAGGAATACATGTGAAAGCCCTTTTAAAAAATACATCACAGCCTGTGATTTGAATAATTAGGGCTGATCAAGCAAACTAAGAAAAGCTGGTAACTGATAAGTAACCCTTAAGTGTGCCCACAGCAAAGCCCTGTCAGGTCAGAACCTCATACAAATTCAGCTGCATTGGGGGGGTGGGTGTAGGTTCATATCCTTGTCTTCACACCAGGTGACCAATTTATCCAAAAGGCCTGAATATATATGCTTTGTGGAGCGGGAGCAAACAGCAAGAATGACATCCACCAATTCTTAAGAATGATCAGAACCTTTAAGTTGGGTCTGCTCAATCTCCTAGCATGAAGGAATAGATTGAAGTGTAAAGCAATGTCCCACTTTTGGGACAGCAGGTTCTCCTGGCATGGCAGGCGAAGTGGAGGGCATCAGAGTCAGAGGTTTGGTGTACAAGACCCTCTGAGACCATCCTAGGGTATTAGAATGAGCTGTATTTAGTCCTACTTGACATGGAATCAATAAAAAGACATAGAGAATGCTGAAGGTCTGTAGAAGACGGGAAATGTATTCTACAGACCCTCAATAGAGACACTCTAGAGTGCAGTACGCTGTACTTTGAGTGATGGTAAAAAAGCTTCCCTGCTGTGCGAAGAAGCCCTGTTCTACTAGTAGGAGCAGACACCACTCATAGCCAGCCAGATGATGCATGCTGAGTTTATCTGCTCTGACACTGAAGGATCCAGCTAGATGACTGACCATCCATTGAAGTAGCAGCCAGCGCCACATCCTCAATGCTTTCAGACAGTGGCCCATGCCATGCCTTCTTGTTGCAGTTCCGCATGCTGATTATGTTGTCTGTCAGAATCTGGATCAATCTGCTCTTTGTGGAAGGAGGAAAGGCCTCAAGATCCAGTGCCAAAAACATACAACTCCGGTGGTTGATCCCTCAGACACCAGAGGATTCTGGGGGGGCAAGATGGCGGCAGCGAGTCAGCGGTCGTAAACACCTTGCCAAAACGCCCACCTGAGGATGTTAGACCCTTCCATCTGAGTCCCGTATGGAGAGCGTCAAAAAAACCTGCCGACCGTGTACTATCGTCTGAACCGGGGCACCAGTGAAGATCAGGAATTCGTGTCGGTGTCAAGGCTGCTGATTGTGGGATGGCGGGTGCAGCAGCTGTTACTAAACTACCTACGCCACCTTCTGTGCCCCTGGAGCAGACCAGAGCCGGAGATAATGCTGCCCAAGCCCGCGAGAGGGGGGAAACTCTGCAGCAGCACACAAGGAACACTGAAAATACAGGCCACTGCAGGAGCTGAGACGCCGGTGAAGATATCAATGGTTAAGGGAGCAAACAATCAGCCTGCTGGGGCCCATGAGACCGTAATAGGACAGGGAAAGAAAAACGCAAATGCCTGAACAAGGATGTTAAGTAAGGTAATTCCATGTGGAGAAGTGGAGAGAGAGGAATATCCCTCCCTGACTGAGAAGGTAAGAAGAATATGGAACGGACAAAAGGGCAGGATCCACACTCCCTCCTCCAGGGTGAGTTAGCAACAAACTCAAAAAAAGGTCTACTATAGTAGCTGGGGTATTGGATACAGTATCCCCACCTGTGTCTTTGGGGAAGGCACTTTCTTTGGGAAATGTTAATCCCAATAATAAGATGGAGGTTGGCACTGGTGTAAAAATTGCAACTGACAAAGACAGAAAGTCGGCATGCGCAAAGTACCTGTAGAAAAATGCAAGCGTCAACTAGACGATTATCCAAATCATGCTCAGAATTCGCTGATAGAATAGAAGAAGTGGAGAACAGAATATCTAAACTTGAAGATGAAGCCATAGCAGAAAGAGGCGACAGACATGTTGAAAACCCGCACAGAAGATACTCAATAGAAGCTTGAAGACTTGAAAAATAGACTTAGAAGAAATAACGTAAGGATTCTTGGTATACCAGAGGGGGAGGAGGGCTCTGATGTTCACAAATATGTGATAGAGCTTTGAGCTGACACAATGGGACTTGGATTCAGAAATACAAAGACATCACAGATTTCCGTTTAAAGTTAAAACGCGAGCAGGGCAGGGGATCTCAAACCTAGAGCTCTTCTGATTTTTTGGGGTAACTTTTTGGCACGACAGGCTCTTTATGATCTGGCTTGACCAGATAGGAAGTGACGAGCAAAAGGACAAGATTTTTTTGTTAGACCAGACTACTGTCACAACACGGTGGAAAAAAGGTGGAGGCTGCGTCAATTTATATCCCCACTGCAAGCTAAGGGGGCTCAAGCTTTTTTGTTAAATCCAGCAAAATTGAAGGTGGTGGTGAGAGATAACTCATATATTTTTCCGCAGAAGTAGACGCTAAAGGGTTTTAGAGAAATATACTTTGAATGTATGTCACGGTATGATGAAGCAAAATGGGGAGGGGGAAGAAATTGATGTAAAGTAGAATGCATTTATGATCAGAAGGGAAGGGGACGGCGGTATCATGGGTTGTTTACCATCATGCAGGACCTGATAGGTCCGAAAGCCCACAAGAGAGGTGTAGGTAGGGGGGGATGGAAGGGATGTAGGGAGGAGGGGTGAGAGGGAGGGGTGGTATGGGGGAGGCACGGGGATGTTAAAAGAATATAGTAGTAGGATACAGGCACTGTTAAGCAGGACGAGAAGAAATATAGGAAATATAAGGATTGTATAGTCGCAACAACCGATGAAGTTAACAAGATAATTTCTGGTTATTACTCTTTTGGTTTATGGGGGATAAAAAAGAAGGAAGGAAACAAAATATAATGGCAGATAAAAGAGGGCAAAATCAATTAGATAAGCTGCGTATTAGCTGTCACATGGCCGGTGGGGACAATGTGGACATCACTAAGTCAGCATGAGCCTTTCAGCCATGATTCAGCTTTGCACACGTTACTAGCTGCTTTTCTTTTCAACAACTCTGTCCGTGCCTTTCACATGGGAACTGTTCGTTGTGTTCGTTCTCTGCCTGTTCCTGGAGAATAGTCTGAACATTGTGTGCAAGGTCGATAAACAATGCCCCTTGTTATTCTGTTCTGGTCAGGCCCTAGCACTTAGACACAACATACCAATGCAGCTTATGGGAGACTAGCATTTTTATATTACAGGGACTCAGTGGGTCTAAGGGCCTCAGTGGGTCTAAGGGTCAATGAAAACAAGTCTTTTGTTCTTACAGTAGGGGCTCCTGTGGTAAAGAGACCACAACTCTTTGTGTTAGGCTCAAGGAGATTAGAGGTGGTTAACTCCTTCTCGTATTTAGGGGTCCACTTTGATAAAAAAACGTCTTGGGCAAATATGGTGAAAAATAGAGCTCTGGGGATGGAGAGGAGCATGGAAGCTATAAATGCTTTTGCTAGCAGACTGGGCACAAAACCACCTGCCATCATAAAGACGATATATCAAGCAAAGACACTCTCAGCAGCAACATATGGGGTAGGTATGTGGGGCAAGGTCTCAGTAACACAACTCCAAAATCTGGAGGATCGATTCTATAAGAAAGTATTCTCTCTTCCTAGCTCATGCTCGAATTATATCTGCCATTCGGAATTAGGAGTACCCTACATAACTGATATTATTAAGATCGCCCCGCTTCTTTTGTGGCATTCCATATGGCGCAGAGATACTGTAAACTTAACTCAGCTTATAATTAAAAATTGTATTGCTTTGGATAATGCACGGAAAATCCCCTGGCTTCAGTATGTGAGGTTAAACCTAGCTGCTTTAGGGGGCGTGGCTTGGCAAGCCAACATGGCGGACGTGTGCTGAGCGGGGTCCGTCCAGCCCGCAACAAATCCTTCATTTATCCTGACTCTCTGATGCCTAATTGATCGTCACGGAGAACCTGCAGTCCCGCGCCATCCGTGACATCGTCCCGAGCAGTTTTGGGGCACCTGTGGGGGCTCGTGATGGCGCAGTGGAGCCTCGGCCGTGACGGGGCCTTCTGAGGGCGCGGCCTAGTGGCCCGACGCGAGACCGGGGCATCACGCTCAAGGTTGCCGGAATCCGCAGACGGGGAGAGGGCGGCCGCCTAGGTGCAGCACTTCTGCGAAGGTGAGGAGAGGCGCACCCTGAGATCGGCCGGCGGATGGAAGCAGCAGGTGGGGAGTCGGCCACCGCTCCGCGGCACGGATCGAGGTGGAGAACGGCTGGGTGGCTCAGCGACTGGATCGGGCCACGGAGGTGAGGTGCAGTGCCTGGAGGCGGGGGTCTCTGCAATGTGCGTGGGCCGGCGGTCCCCTGGCCCCTAGGGCGGGCGCGCCCCCGTTTGACTACTATGGGGACCCCCTCGGCAGCGGTGGAGGCCTGAAGTGTGCGCGGCCTGTGGGCTTGGTGTAGCCCGGACTGCTCTCCTGGAACTCTCCCCCCTCGACCCGCATTGCAGTGGGAGTTCGGCAGCATTATCGAGCCGCGAGAGAGGTGGACGGGTAGGCGGTGGAGGGCTAAGGTGTTCAGCGGCGAGTCCCTGGGCCTGCCTGGGGGCCCCCAGTGGGTGCAGGCCTTCTTCCTCCCCACCCCCCGGGCCATAAGGGGCGCTCATATCGGCGGTCAGTCGGACCGTGTGGGTGCCATATGGGACTCCGTGGCTGGCGGGGACTGGTACACACCAGTGGGGGTGTGCGGCCTGGAGGTGCGTGGCCTGGGGAGGCTGCGGGCCACGAGGGGCTTAAGTAGACATAGGCGATTGAGTGCCCCCTATCCTAGATCCAAGGCGCCCTCGCTTCGGCAGTCGGTCGGGCCGCGCGAGCGCTGCTGGGGGCCCCTGGTCGGATCTGACGCTGTGTGGACCTCTGGACTACTCGTTGGCCTTGGTCCGGGGGTGGCTCCCTACAGGTTCCCATTCGGCGGTCGGGTCGAGCCGCGGGAGTCAGCTGTTGGGTGATCCTCATTCTCGCCCCCTCCCCTGTTCTCTCTGGGCTTGCGAGGGGAGCCCCGAGGGCGGCCATGACGAGAGACAAGGGTGGTAGTGGCCCGCCCAAGCACGGCCCCATCAACAAATTTACTGGTCCAGGAGCAGCAGCTGGGGCGTCCGGAGGACAGCAGGGGACTATGCCAGATAATGCGGCGCTCATGGCGGCCATCACTCAATCCAGAGACATGTTGGATGCTAAAATCGGAGCGGTTGGCTCAGATGTTATGCTTCTGTGGCAGGATTTGCGCAACGCGGTGTCACGCATCACGGAGGCTGAGATCCGTATCTCTGGAGTGGAGGATGATGTTACCACGCTAAAGAAAAAGGTGGCTGCCATGGAGACGGCTCAGAAGGGGCTCACGTTGCGAGTGGAAGATACGGAGGGACGGGCCTGACGTAATAATCTTCGCTTTGTTGGGTTTCCGGAGGGCTGCGAGGGGGGCAACATGGAACGCTTCCTCACGCAGTGGCTGGAGAGCTGGCTCCCTCCAGAGGCCTTGTCCCATTGCTTTGTGGTGGAGCGGGCCCACAGGGCACTCATGCAGAGGCCCCCACCGGGGGCTCGCCCACGGCCAGTTATAGCAAAGCTATTGAATTACCTTGATCGTGACGTGATATTGAAACAGGCCCGGATCAAAGAGCCCCTGCTCTACGACAATGTACGCATCCTCATTTTCCCTGATTACACGCGACTGGTGCAGCAACAGCGGCAATCGTTCATGGCAGCGAAGGCCCGCCTGAGAGACCTCAAGCTTCCATATGCTCTCCTGTTTCCTGCCCGCCTACAGGTTGTGTATCGCTCCCGCACACACTTTTACGACACTCCGGAAGAGGTCTTCAAATGGACTGATGAGACAGTACGGGTGAGAGCGCACACGCCGCCTGGAAGAGAATCCGACTCCTCATCGAGCGAGGTGGCCCGGAAAGGTCCCCGGTGGCAGCAGAAGGGTACCAGACGGTCACGATCCCGGCGCCGCTCTTAGTCCTGTGGCGCTTCCTCCCGGAGGGGTTCCACCTCTGGGTGGCAGACATTGGCAGACTGATTAATGGGTCCGCGAGGAACTGTAGAGTTCTAGACTACTAAATGCTAATCGGAGAGACTCTGACATGGGCCGGTGTCTCTGCCAGGCTCTTGCTGGCGGGGGCATGCCCAGAAGACATGGGCTGTAAGTTGGGGATCCATTGGCCGGGGTGGCTCTCGTCCCCCCGTTGGGGGTCGAGGATCAGTACCGCCACGACAGATGCTTCAGTGTTTTTGAGGTATAGGGTGGGGGGTTTGTTGGATGGGGGTTGTTTATGTTCACAGATCGCACCTTCATTGAGGGTCCGTTACTTTTCACACATGCACCAAAAAGTCCCCATTCTTGTAACAATTGTAGATACAATCCCAGATGGCCAGCATACCCACTAGGGGGCAGGTGACCCCAGGTACTCTCCGCATCATTAGTTGGAACGTGCGTGGTGCACTGGACAAAATTAAACGTGGGGCTGATATCCTTATGCTCCAGGAAACGCACCTCATGGGTACGAAGGCCCTCTGCTTTCAGCGCTATGGGTTTCAACAGGTCTTCCACTCCGGCTTTACGAGGGGTTCACGGGGGGGTGGCGATCCTGATTCACCGCAGGGTCCCCTATACTCATATTAAACAGTGGACAGACACACAGGGGCGCTTTTTATTTCTCCGGGCAAGATCGGGGAGGACCCTCTAGTGTTGGGTAGTGTCTATGCTCCCCCCCATTGCAATGGAATCTGGTGGAGCGGCTTATGACCCTTTGGGCAGACATGCCCGATGCGCTATCTGTGGTTGGCGGGGACTGGAATGATGTCATGGATCTGGCCAGGGATCGATGGATGGTTGGGGGTGGTCCGGAGGGTGGTCGCCCCACGAGATTGTACTCCTTAGTGACAGGGCTTGATTGGGTTGATGTATGGCGGCGCCTTCACGGAGATAGCCGGGAATTCACCAACCTCTCTGCGGTCCACGATTCATACTCCAGAATTGACTATCTCTTTGTTCCCCGGGTGGCGGTTGGCAGGGTGGTGTCGGCGGAAATTCTATCACGGGGTATGTCGGATCATTCCCCGGTAGCCCTCACGCTCCAAATAGGTTGGAGGAAACAACCGTTCAGGTGGCGCCTCTCAGTATGGCATCTGCAAAACGATGATTATAAGGAACACATGAGCAAAGCCATTGATCACTATCTGACGGCTAATGCGGGGTCCGTTTCTAGATCCCGGGATATTATGGGAGGCACTGAAACCTACACTGAGGGGGGCAGATATTTCCTGGTGCACGGCAGCGCGTAGGGAGCGTAAAGAAGAGCTGCTGCAAGTGGAGGCAGGAATAGAAGCACTGGAACGCAGGAGTCGGGAGGCAGGAGGAGGCCAGGTTAGGAGACAATTACTGATGGCTCAACAGAACTATGCCGCCCTTCTGATGGATGAGGCCCGCCAAGCCTGGCTGGCGATGCGTAGCAGGGTATATCAATGGGGAGACAAATCCAGCAAGATGCTACATCGACTCTGTCAGGGGACTTTCCATTCCCAGGCCCTAACGGGCACCTTGGGCCCAGCGGGAGAGCCGATTACGGATCCCCTGGCCATTGCGGAAAGCTTCGCCACATACTACACGGAACTGTACGCCCCCAAGGAATGCCTACCTGCGGCCACCATAGATAAATTCATAACCGATTTACCGCCCAAAACCGTATCGGATGAGGTAAGGGATCAGTTGGAGCTACCACTGACAGATGAAGAGCTAGGCACGGCCTTGGGGGAACTTAATCCCGGGAAGGCGCCGGGACCCAACGAGTTCCCTAGCGAATTCTTTAGACATTATTTTGTGCAGTTGGCCCCTCATTATCGAACTGTAGTGGAGGAGGCTCGGGAGCGGGGCTCACTCCCCACGGACTGGAGACATGCAGAGGTGGTGGTGTTCCATAAGCCGGGCAGGCCACCGGAGCAGCATGCTTTGTATCGTCCCATCTCCCTCTTGAATGTGGAGGCAAAAATTCTGGCCAAAGCCTTGGCCAATCGCCTTTTGCCTCACATCTCCACCCTGGTCCATCCTGACCAGGCTGGGTTCATGCCCCAGAGGGCGACCAGGCATAACATCCGGCGTGCGCACGTGGCGATGGCGGCTATCCGGCAGTTGGGGGAACCGGCGGCGCTCTTATTGGGTGATATGGACAGGGCGTTTGACTCCCTGAGTTGGGTGTATTTATTCGCATTGCTGCGAAGACTCAACCTTGGACCGCGCTTCCTCTCCTATTTAACGCTCTTATACACAGACCTGACAGCGTCGGTGCGGGTGGCTGGTGCGATCTCATCCACTTTTTCTATCAGGTGGGGCATGCAGCAGGGCTGTCCCCTGTCCCCTTATTTATTCGCTCTAGCTATGGCGCCATTGGCTGCATGGGTGCGCATTGATGCGCAGGTACGGGGATTTGAATGGGCTTCGGGACTGTCAGATAGGATCGCATTATATGCGGACGATGTTCTTTTCTTTCTCACAGCCGTGGACAGGACGGGCCGCGGCTACTGCGTATCATGCAGATTTTTGGGGAGACCTCTGGACTATATATGAATCCCCGTAAGTCCACGTTATGCATTCTGGGGAATCGGACGGGAGTGGGCGTGTGGATTTCCTTGGTTCAGCTGGCGGTAGGGGGACTGAAATACCTAGGCGTGTTTCTGTCAGATGTACCTGCAGTCTCCTGGGAGCATAACCTGGTTCCGGTGTGGGAACGGATACGTGAAGATCTCAAGTCCTGGTCCCGTATGCCTCTGTCATTATATGGCAGATCGGCTATATTTAAGATGGTGGCGCTTCCCCGGCTCCTCTATCAGCTACAATATGACCCATATCAGATCCCGCCCCGATGGTTCCGACAGGTGAATGCAGCGCTTGGGCAGTTTCTGTGGGAGGGGGGGACAGGTGCGCGTAGCTCTGCGAACATGCTTCTTGTCCACCTATTGCGGGGGGCTAGCGTCCTCTGACATTCACTCGTACTATCAAGCCTCGCACCTGCTGGTCCTTAATGAGTGGTGGTACGGCAATAGGGAAGACCCAGCATACGCAGTTGAGCGGCAACTTATGGGACACCACTCGCTACATACAATTCTTTATTCAGCGCCTCTACTGGGTTCACTGCCGTCGGTTACACGGGTGGTGTTCCAGATCTGGAGGCAGGCGCTGCGACGAATGGGGTGGTGGAACACGCTGACTCGGGAAACTCCCCTCTGGAATAATGGGCGCCTACCTCAGCTGGCGGCTCTGCAGGGCTTCCGGGGGTGGGATAACATAGGCATCTCAGTCCTGGGTGACGTCATGAGGGGCCGGATGCTCAAATCCTTCCAAGACCTTCAGAAAGAATTCCTTATGCCACAGTCCCAGTTCTATCTCTACCTTCAATTTAGACACGCCCTGTCCCCTAGCTTAGAGGGTTTGGAGTCTTTGTCGGAATTTAGCCCACTGGAGGCAAAAGTTTTTATGGGGGACCTAAAAGACCGAAAAATTTCCCAGATTTATCAATCCCTGGTTACTCATTGTTCCCCCACACTACAGAAGCTCCGGGGAGACTGGGAAGGTAATGTGGGCTCACTGGAGGAGGAGGACTGGACCGAGGCCCTAGCAGCTTCATGGGGGGCGGCCATAGCAATGCGACTCCGCCTTGTCCAGTTCAAGTATCTATACAGGGTTTATTTTACACGAGTGCGCCTGTGGAGGGCAGGGCTGATCACCTCTCCTATGTGTCTTCGATGCAGCCGAGAGGAGGGTACATTCATTCACACAGTCTGGCATTGTCTTTCCCTAGACCGCTTCTGGAGGGGGGTGTTTACCTGTCTCTCGGAGGTCCTGGGATGGAACCTCCCCCGTATACCGCAGCTGGCCCTCCTCCATGTTATGGAGAGAATAGGAGGCAATATCTACAAGCGGCACCTCATGCAATTGGGTTTTACTCTAGCGAAAAGGGACATCGCCAAGGCATGGAAGGTGCCGAAGGCCCCCTCAGTGGCCGCATGGAAGAATGGGCTGGACTTTTGTATGGGGCTGGACAACCTATCTTTGTTGCTAGGGGGTGCCCGCACAAACACCACAAGATTTGGAAACAATGGGCGGACTACCGGGGCCTGCTGTTGGAATCGACATCAGCAACAGAGGCTCACCCTTTGGGATAACTTCTATGTACATATTCGGAATGCGGAGGTGCTGTGTCGGGGGGGCCCGGAGGGGTCGACCCTCCCTGCTATATTCACAAGCTGTGGTCAGGATTATGCGGACCTTGTGCGATCAGGGGGGGAGGGACGGGGTGGGAGGGAGTTGGGGCACTTTTTATATTGTTATTCATGTGTTTCTATATTTAATTGGAAAAAGTCAAAGTCATTATTTTTGTATGGTTTGATGGTGCAGATGTCTCTGGTGTGCAGAGCCCTGCAAAACATGTGCATTTTGACAAATAAAATTTGTTTAAAAAAAAAAAACCTAGCTGCTTTAGGTCTAGAGGAATTGTTTACCACCCACAATTCATGCAGAATAATCTCGAAGCAAAAGCTGAAGGCAATTTTCTTTTCAAAGGCGGCCTATGAGCGTCAGGAAGGAAATCCGCAAAAAGAAATCAGTGATGCTATACCTCCAATTACCACTGATAATAGAGGGGATTATTCCTTTTTATATAGCATAGGAAATAGGCAGCATAGATACATCTTGCTGAGATTCCGCCTAAACTTAATCCCGCTGATGTTAGGGTTTCCAGCAAAAAGGTATAGAAGTTCTGACTTGTCGGTATGCCCTTGTGACAAGGGGTCGGAACAGTCAGACCTTCATATTTTTCTTCTGTGGGCTTTACGAGAAGGAACGAGCTAGATTTATACTTCCAATTGTAAAGAAGCTTAAGATTAGGCAATGTCGACCTGTTTTACTGTATATAAAAAGACTCCATGATCCATTTATCTGTTTCGCCTCTTTTCTACTAGCTTGCTCAAAAGAAGGAAAAATGTGGCCCTTATTGCACGTGACAAATGTTAAGTCAGTTATTTTAACGACTAATTATGTATCGGCTATCCTAAGACTGTATGTGAATGACCTACTGTCCTGTCGCTTTTACCAACTGTAACTATTTATACCTTTTTACACTTCACAGGTTATTTATCATGTTTTTTTTTTTAATGGGTCTCAGGGACTTAGTTGATGTAGGGATTTTTAATCTTCATTATTTAACCTGTAAGATATTATTTGAAATCAATCTGTGTATTTTAACATGATTTTATATGTATTTATATTCTTTTTGTAATTTTATGATCTGTAGACTTCAAAACAGATCGAATAAAGTGATTTCTAAGTTCTAAGATATTACAGGGATGCATGCATGGAAAACACACACTTGGAGAGGGACCTTTCCAGGGAGAAGAGCAATGCAGTTCCTATGATGTAGATATACCATCTAGGCATTAAGGTATGGGGTCTGCTGACAAAACCCAGAGATCTTCTGTTATATAATAATACCAATTCCTAGCAAGGGGAGGGAGGTTAGGCTGAACTGTCTTCTCTCTATTGTCTTTTCATTATGACATCTCCCTTTATGATATATGGCCTGGTTGCTATGCTGACAATATTTGTATTATGCATTTTTCTGCTTGTTGTGGTACGTATACTGCATTATAGAGCACGATAGTTCAAATAAATATCCTAAACTATTTTGTGTCTCTGTCAGACTTTATTGTGGACAAAAACAAGAGTGCGAGCAAAAGGGTTTTGTCTCGTTACCGCGATTCCTGAGAGAGTCTGGAGTGTTGTGTTCTGGGGTGTCTAATCATTTGGTTCTCTGTGAGTGTGTAGGAGAGCGAGTGAGACACTATAGCTAGTCGGTCCAGGGCTCATGGGCACTAAGGTGGTGGGAAGGCTTAACCCCTATACACAAGGTCCCATAATCCTGCGCATAGTTCTGTGTATGTGCAGAATCCCTGCAACATGGCGCCACCAACGTTTGGTCTGGTTCTTATTCACGAGGCACCTGAGTAGCGCTTGTGCTTGTCCATGATACCCTCTCGCCGTTTGCGGAGACGTCCGTGGTGTGCAGGTTTAACCTCCTATTTTAGAATTTTATAGGTTTTTCAAGCTTGAAGTTTAACCCCTTAAGTGCTTCTGTCGGCCAACAGCCGTCGCGAGCACTACCTCGGTAGTGCTGCGCACGTCCGTTGGCCGACGCGGCCCCGCCCGCTTAATAGAACGTTCCGCACTGGCGCGGAACGTTCGAAGCAGTTAAGCAGTTAAAAGGATTTGTTTTCTCATCTGAACCCGATTTTGCGCTACAGTTTTTTCTAGTATATTCTATACCATTTTAGTTATGGCAGTAGCTATTGCGGCACATAACCGCGTGCCAGTCAAAGCACATTTGACTCAGTATGGAGTCCCTAGGGCGGGGGCTGATTTTATTTTTGTAGTCGAGGCGGATCCGGTATTCCGCTTTGAGGTTTTTTACTCGTGAGTTACATTTCCAGCAGTGGATGGAAATGATAATTTATTTCATGAATATACACGAGCCGCGGTTCCACAACAGTATCGTCCTTATCGCTTACTTGAAGTTCCGTTGTCAGCTTGGGAGCATACCATCTGGTTTAATGGCGCCCTTTCTCACCCTGTTTCTGTGGTCTGTTTAGGCCCTTTATCGGCCGACGGAGCTACATGGCCCGTTTTGGCGGGATTTACACCTCATTCTAATTATCTTGGTGTTACACTCGCAGAGCACAGACAATTACATACATCTCTGATTCATATAAACAGAAGTGTTATACAATATATGTCTCGTAATTTACAAGTGGCCCCGGCTGGAGCCACTCCACAAGCACCAGGACATGGTGGTGGTATAGTCATTAGCCCCGTCATGGGTAATTCTGTGATGGGCAAGCGTCCTCAGAATAGGGATGATTTACCGTTTTGGTTAGCGGAAACATTTGAGCAACTCGAGGCTGTTTTTCCACACGCTACCCCTGTTGAGAAACACAGGATCCTGATGATAAGTTTACTTAAAGGTATAACTCCCGATGTAACTGATTGCACCACTTGGGGGACGGTGTTTGCTGCAGTATATGCGCTGTGCTTTGGCACCCCCTCCATGACAGTTTTACCGGCCATTCTAAAGAAGGTTCAGGATGAGCATGGGGCTGGGTCAGCCCTGGAATTGGGAATGAGATTAGTGGGTATTTTCCCTATAGTCTCTGATATGATTCTTGACAACATCAAAGGTGAGGCAGTTAGCTTACAAGTACGTCAACGCCTATCGGCTGTGACGGACGTCGACAAGCAACAAGAGCTGCCTCTCATTATTACGGATGTGTATAAATCATTAGGCCGCAATAGTTTGGGAATTAGACCTTTTACACAACCTCCTCAAAATAAACGTCCTCCTAAGAAAGAGGGACGTCCGGTCTTTCCTAAAAAGGCTTGGAATAAAAATCAGCGGCAGCAACAACAGAAGCAAGGGTCTCCTGCTGGTTCACGTGCGGGTTCCCCGTCACCTACAACGTCTGAGCGTAGATATGATTTGCGTGACCGCTCTACTATTAAAACACCCGAGAGGTTTCAGGTTCCTGATCCTCGTTCTCCTTGTTACTTTCAGGAAACATCGGATCAAGAATTCATTGGCGGAGAGCGACAAGCTTGCAGACAAGGCGAGACCACGCCACAGCAACGTGATCCGCAACGCCAGTTTGACGTAAAAACGAAACAAGAGGGACCACCTCCGTATCGAGCCCCATTTCAGGAGAAAAAAGTTGCAGCGTTAACAGCAAAGTATGCCTCAGATGGTGAGAACCCTGCTCCTCGATTGGACATAACAGTGGAAACGGCAGATACATGAGTTGCACCCCCTGATAGGCTTTATGAGATAGGCCTCCAAATTGAAGGTGATATAAAATGCACGATAAAGGCGGTCTTTTGGGACAACCTTACATCTTCCTATGATATTTTGCTGGTGAAGGCTGATTGGCCTCCACCTTTCGTTTTAGCTTCTTCTCGAGGTGAGGACGTAATACTCCCCAGTTTTTCACGATATGTCTCAGAGGAGTCTAAACAAGCTTATGCGGCAGAATGGGTGTTAGCCCTTGCGCCGGCTGTGTATCATAATCAGGTGGGTTCGGATAAAGATTCCCCTGAACATGAACAGAACACACACAGCTCTGCTTTGGTGAATAACATTGTTCGCAAAAAATACAAAACAACACTGAATATTTCCAATAGGTTTTATAGTCACAATTTGGCTCCTGAAAGCCGTAATTGGACAGCATTCACAGCTGTCGGCAATCAAAAAAGATTTACGTGTTTGCCTATAGGCTATAAGAATAGTCCCGGTGCTTTTGCGGCACGTATAGTGTTGCATTTGCATGATGTTGATCCTAATACATTCTCTTACGTCAATGACATCTATTTTACGGATGATGAATTAATACTGCATCTTGTGCGCGTAGATCGTATCATACTGAGTTTTGCCAACTGCGTCACAAATTCAACTTTGCAAAATCCCATATCGCCTGCTTGGGGGTACTTTTCCTGGGATACGAACTGAATAATGAAGGTAGGGTGTTGGCCCCCCATTTTCTGGTGAAATGTGCACAATTGCAACCTCCATCTACATTGAAAAAACTGCAATCCTTGCTGGGATTTTTAAACTTCGGGAGGACATACATTCCTGAATTTGCCCAGTGTATCAAACCGCTTTACGCGTTCTACAACCCACTTTCTCGTCTTCCAGCTGGCATGGTAACACACTGAAATTCTTCTGTCTTTGCAGTCTGATCTGCTTGCGACCAAATTCTTGTTAACACGTGACAATTCTCCAAACTTGGTCATAAGAATTGTAAAACACACAAGATGATGGACGGAATGCTGCACATTGGCAAACATTCACCCCCAGTCACAGATCTGGGTTTAATCCATCGTTATTTTGCTTCACCACGCCACCCCAGTTCAGACATGGCCATATGCAAATCAGTCTTGACCCTGTGCCTCATGGGAACAGTCCAGACCGAACTGCCAAGCCATGTCTTCCCTGAACCGGAATCAAGCATCCTAGGACCGGTTTCAGGCTATCAGCCTTCATCAGCCAGGATAGCTTGACTCCAGTAGCGTAGTGAGCACGGGACCCACGTCTGGGCATACCCTTCCCACTTAGGGGCGAAATGCAAAACACACAAGATGATGGACGGAATGCTGCACATTGGCAAACATTCACCCCCAGTCACAGATCTGGGTTTAATCCATCGTTATTTTGCTTCACCACGCCACCCCAGTTCAGACATGGCCATATGCAAATCAGTCTTGACCCTGTGCCTCATGGGAACAGTCCAGACCGAACTGCCAAGCCATGTCTTCCCTGGACCGGAATCAAGCATCCTAGGACCGGTTTCAGGCTATCAGCCTTCATCAGCCAGGATAGCTTGACTCCAGTAGCGTAGTGAGCACGGGACCCACGTCTGGGCATACCCTTCCCACTTAGGGCGAAATGCAAAACACACAAGATGATGGACGGAATGCTGCACATTGGCAAACATTCACCCCCAGTCACAGATCTGGGTTTAATCCATCGTTATTTTGCTTCACCACGCCACCCCAGTTCAGACATGGCCATATGCAAATCAGTCTTGACCCTGTGCCTCATGGGAACAGTCCAGACCGAACTGCCAAGCCATGTCTTCCCTGGACCGGAATCAAGCATCCTAGGACCGGTTTCAGGCTATCAGCCTTCATCAGCCAGGATAGCTTGACTCCAGTAGCGTAGTGAGCACGGGACCCACGTCTGGGCATACCCTTCCCACTTAGGGCGAAATGCAAAACACACAAGATGATGGACGGAATGCTGCACAATGGCAAACATTCACCCCCAGTCACAGATCTGGGTTTAATCCATCATTATTTTGCTTCACCACGCCACCCCAGTTCAGACATGGCCATATGCAAATCAGTCTTGACCCTGTGCCTCATGGGAACAGTCCAGACCGAACTGCCAAGCCATGTCTTAACTGGACCGGAATCAAGCATCCTAGGACCGGTTTCAGGCTATCAGCCTTCATCAGCCAGGATAGCTTGACTCCAGTAGCGTAGTGAGCACGGGACCCACGTCTGGGCATACCCTTCCCACTTAGGGCGAAATGCAAAACACACAAGATGATGGACGGAATGCTGCACATTGGCAAACATTCACCCCCAGTCACAGATCTGGGTTTAATCCATCGTTATTTTGCTTCACCACGCCACCCCAGTTCAGACATGGCCATATGCAAATCAGTCTTGACCCTGTGCCTCATGGGAACAGTCCAGACCGAACTGCCAAGCCATGTCTTCCTGGACCGGAATCAAGCATCCTAGGACCGGTTTCAGGCTATCAGCCTTCATCAGCCAGGATAGCTTGACTCCAGTAGCGTAGTGAGCACGGGACCCACGTCTGGGCATACCCTTCCCACTTAGGGCGAAATGCAAAACACACAAGATGATGGACGGAATGCTGCACATTGGCAAACATTCACCCCCAGTCACAGATCTGGGTTTAATCCATCGTTATTTTGCTTCACCACGCCACCCCAGTTCAGACATGGCCATATGCAAATCAGTCTTGACCCTGTGCCTCATGGGAACAGTCCAGACCGAACTGCCAAGCCATGTCTTCCCTGGACCGGAATCAAGCATCCTAGGACCGGTTTCAGGCTATCAGCCTTCATCAGCCAGGATAGCTTGACTCCAGTAGCGTAGTGAGCACGGGACCCACGTCTGGGCATACCCTTCCCACTTAGGGCGAAATGCAAAACACACAAGATGATGGACGGAATGCTGCACATTGGCAAACATTCACCCCCAGTCACAGATCTGGGTTTAATCCATCGTTATTTTGCTTCACCACGCCACCCCAGTTCAGACATGGCCATATGCAAATCAGTCTTGACCCTGTGCCTCATGGGAACAGTCCAGACCGAACTGCCAAGCCATGTCTTCCCTGGACCGGAATCAAGCATCCTAGGACCGGTTTCAGGCTATCAGCCTTCATCAGCCAGGATAGCTTGACTCCAGTAGCGTAGTGAGCACGGGACCCACGTCTGGGCATACCCTTCCCACTTAGGGCGAAATGCAAAACACACAAGATGATGGACGGAATGCTGCACATTGGCAAACATTCACCCCCAGTCACAGATCTGGGTTTAATCCATCGTTATTTTGCTTCACCACGCCACCCCAGTTCAGACATGGCCATATGCAAATCAGTCTTGACCCTGTGCCTCATGGGAACAGTCCAGACCGAACTGCCAAGCCATGTCTTCCTGAACCGGAATCAAGCATCCTAGGACCGGTTTCAGGCTATCAGCCTTCATCAGCCAGGATAGCTTGACTCCAGTAGCGTAGTGAGCACGGGACCCACGTCTGGGCATACCCTTCCCACTTAGGGCGAAATGCAAAACACACAAGATGATGGACGGAATGCTGCACATTGGCAAACATTCACCCCCAGTCACAGATCTGGGTTTAATCCATCGTTATTTTGCTTCACCACGCCACCCCAGTTCAGACATGGCCATATGCAAATCAGTCTTGACCCTGTGCCTCATGGGAACAGTCCAGACCGAACTGCCAAGCCATGTCTTCCCTGGACCGGAATCAAGCATCCTAGGACCGGTTTCAGGCTATCAGCCTTCATCAGCCAGGATAGCTTGACTCCAGTAGCGTAGTGAGCACGGGACCCACGTCTGGGCATACCCTTCCCACTTAGGGCGAAATGCAAAACACACAAGATGATGGACGGAATGCTGCACATTGGCAAACATTCACCCCCAGTCACAGATCTAGGTTTCACTTATTTAACGTTCAATGAGGGTGACACAGTACCAATAACTTACAAATCCCATTTGTACACATCAGCGGAAATGCACTTTTCCACAGTTGAAAAAAGTTTGACGGCTGTGCAGATGGCGATTTTGAAAGAACGCTCTCTGGTGCAGGGAAAACGCATTCTTATGGTCTCGCCTGTACCTGCGTTGGAAGCAGTGACAAAGGCGAGTGTTCCGAATTCTAAAGCTTTACATCCCCGTAGGATACAATGGGCAAGTTCCTTGACGTCGGCTGATGTCACTTTTATCTTTGATCCCTCGTTCATTGTCTTTGCTTTCTCTTGATCAGCACAAATGTATCAACCATACCGACGGTTCTGCTCAGCCAGCCATTGGGTCTAAGCATGCTTATTCGGCGGCCTTTGCTATAGTGACAGGCTCAATTGTTGATGGTGAGTTTAAATCTTCCATTGTGCACACACAGTCACTTGGTTACTGTACGGCTAAATTGGCGGAGCTACGTGGTTTGATTTTAGCTCTAGAATTCGCTGATCCTGATGTACCCACTCTTGTAGTGTGCGAATCCTTCTACTGTGTGCAGGCTTTCAATGACAATTTATTCTTCTGGTCTCAGATAAATTATCGAGACTCTAAAGGTATCGTAATTAAGCATAAAACGCTTTGGGTTCGAGTGGCCGAACTTAAGGAACATTTACCACTCACACATGTTATCCATACTCTTGGCCATCAGCGTGTGGGAGCACATGCTGTTGGTAATTCTTTGGCTGATGAGGCAGCCAAATCTGCAGTTGCCACGTGTTCAGTAGCAGCCTTTACTAGGTCCATGACTAAAACTGATAATGATATTCTTGCGACTATTGCTGCGACGAAGGACGGAACAGAGTTCCCACAAGGTTTTCCTTCACGATATTCATATCATTTTTCTCCTGATCAAGCTCCATTTGCAACTATTTCGTCAGTTGAAGATCGGCTGATTCCCAACGAGGACTGCAGATTACCGTTGATCATTGCCGCACATGAAGGCATGGCTTCTGCACATGCCGGAGTTTCTGAGGCAGTTTCTATTTTACAGCAACGTTATTGGTGGCATGGTTCATACAAACAAACCCATAATTATGTACTGTATTGTGACATTTGTCAACAAATTAAGCCCTCTATGGTCGCACGTCCACCACATACACAGCTATTCATTTTGAATCAACCATTTGGTTGTATTTATCTTGATCATTGCGGTCCTTTGACGTCCGACACTGCATATAAACATATTTTGGTTGCAGTGGATTCATGCACTAGATTCCTTTGGGTATGGCCGCAATGCAGTGCTGATGCTTGAAAAGTCATTAAAGATTTGCGTGTCTTTGTCGGAACGTTTGCCTATGGCACCTTCCATTCAGACCAAGGTCCTACGTTTGCCTCTAAGGCTTACGAGGATGCAATGAAGTCTCTGGGGGTGCTGGTGCAGTTTTCGTCTCCATACAGGCCGGAGGGCAATTCAGTAGTGGAGTGAATGAACCATGAATTAAAGCAATCTTTGATAGCTAGAGTCTTAGGTACTGGCAGGAGTTGGCTAACTCATTTGTACGGAGTCCAATGTGCGCTTAATAATCTCCCTAGAAGATCTCTGAGTGGGCGGATCCCATATGAAATGCTGTTTGGCATTAAAATGTTTGTGCCAGACCTTGATGGTCTAGATGTTGTAGGCGCTGCCGCAACATTTGACTTAGATAACCATTCTGCTATGTTACAGGAACTACAAAAGACCCGTGACACACTTGCTAAAGATCATTCGCCCTCGTCCACTGAAGCAGCGGTGCTGATTCCTGTTACTGGCTGGCTTCCTAAAGTTGGTGATCTGGTCCGAGAAACGCTGGAGAACAAAAAAGAATTTGGTCCCTCTTATCGTGCAGCTGTCCCAGTTCTTGGATTAAAGGGTACTTATACAGTGATTTTGCCTCCTTTGCCTAGCCGCAAGGAAAACCGATATATTTCTATTGAAAATGTCAAGCTATACCATATGGCCGAATCGGAATAGTGGGTCTACAAGCATTCTTCGTCTGGATGTTTCTTTGAGTCTGATGACTTCGCCTGCTTCACCGCCAACTGCACAACTGGAACGTGATGTGGTGACTCCGTTCGAGTTGGTGTCTGTACCTCCATCAGCTTCAATCGCGCATAAATATGCCTCTCCACCTGTTAAGCTTACAGTTGAACTACCTAGTACTGAAATCTATTCCTCTTCTAATACAGAACAGGCCCTGTTGTTTCACCTGGGTGCCAGTGGTTATTATATGGACAGACATAGCTTTTCCTCATCTTCTACTTCATCTTCAGCTTCCACTGAACAAGAGCCCCCAATTCGGATTTGCATTTTCATCTCCTGGTTCCATAGAACTTATCTGGTTCCTCCTTGGAGGAACATCTGGATGGTGCTAACGATGGTGTTTCTCTTTATGTGGCTTGGCTTTGTGACAGTCTTTTTCCTTCTGATAAATGGCCATTATTTACCTGAACGCTCTGCAGCCCATCTGGTAGATGGCGTTTTGGCCCTACACACCTCGTCTCATAAAATGAAACGGGATCAGACATTTGTAAATATTTCTGCATTTCCAGTTAGTGATGGTATCATTTGGGACAAAATTCTATTCAAAATATATGGTCCGACTGAGATAATTCAAATTCCATACGTGTTTCGTGTTTCTTTAGGTGATGTCATCACACCAGGTATACATTCAGACGGCTGGGATGTCAACACAGTCCGTTCTCTGTTTCAGATTTGAAATATTACACAGCTTTTGAGACTGAAGATTTGTATTTAAATTCTGCAAAGTATGCTGACTTTTTCTGTTTCCAACATTAAAGTCATCATTATTTACACAAAACAAATACTGTCAGACCTATAGTGAATTATACACAATAGGAACATTGTCCAACACCTTTTAAAGGGAGTTCACCGACACAAAAAAATACGTTTGTATATTTTTCTGGGTATAATCTTTTAGGCCCGATGTCGTTTTATTATAAACTGAGTACACAAACACGTTCAAAATTTATGTTGACCCAAACTAAATTGATATACTCTTCTTCATTCATAATCGACCTGTCCCTGAGGGGGTATGATTACTGGAAGGACACCGTTGATTTGAAATCAATATGGGGTTCCAAAGTTTGGCAGGTCCAGGAGCTCCTGTGTCATTACATCGTGCTTGTTTAATTCTATCACAGTTGATATTTTTGAATGACACAGTGCAACAGACTATGGGGCCGATTCCGATTCAGGCCGGAAAACGTACCGACCGACTCGGAGCCGGAATAAATACCGACCGACACGTACCGGTGCAGCCCGACCCGCAAAGTACGATGAAAAGCGTGCTAAATCCGACCGACTCGTACAGAACACAAGCCGAACGACCGAGCCGTGCGGAAAACAGCCATCCGGCCGGAAAAACACGCGAATCGAACCGACCGACACGCACCAGGAAGAATTCCGAACAAAACGTACCCGCGAACTCCGACCCGCCAAGTACGATGCAACGCGTGGAAAACACGACCGAGTCGCACGGAGCCCAAGCCGCACGACCGACACGCATTCAAAACTGCGAGCCGAAGCAACCCAAAACACCGTGACCGACGCGTACGCAGCACAGAAAACAGCACAAACACAGTGTGAACGAATCGGAGAGGCTCGCACGAGACAACTGGAGGGTCCGACTCGGTCACAAGAACGTCTCCTACATGCACAAAAAGAACCAAGGAAAAAAAAACACAAAAAAAGGCCAAACAGGCTATCACAAAGCAAATAAATACTGGGGGGGGAAACAGGGAACAAAGACACACCCACAACTCCACCCATATAAAGGACACAAATCCCTACCATGATCCCTTGCAAATTCTAATTACCTGCCAGCACTCAACACCAACAGACAGCAACCACACACACACTCACAGCTCATCCATCACACAAGCCACACACCAGCAGCACCACAACAAATAGCACCCTCACATACACCCAGCAAAACACACACTCACACACCCTCCCTTGCACACCAACACACACATCACACACCAGCACCACCCAACACCATGCCCCCAAAGAAGAATCACAAGTTCCTAGATAGTGAATTGGAAGTCCTGGTAGATGAGATCCTCAGGGTAGAGCCACAGCTGTTTGGCACATTGGTCCAACAGACACCCATGGCGCAGAAAACCAAGATGTGGGAGAGGATCGTCGACAGGGTGAACGCACAATCACCATGTTTGCGCACAAAGGTAGACATCCAGAACAGGTGGTATGACATGCGCAGGAGGGTCAAGGAGCTGTTGAAGAAGGACTACATCTTGAGCCAACACACCGGCAGTGGCCCTCCTGCCAAACCAGTATACCTCAGGCCCTGGGAGGAGAAGGTGCGGGCCATCCTACCACCAGTGAGCGTCTATGGACTAGAAAACATCCCAGAGCCTGGTGAGTACACAACAAATGTACACAATATTGTGCCACAATACACACACATCACTGTCAAGGGGAGAGTCAAACCATGCACCCTTAGCAAATACACACCAACCAAAACAGATCATCCCAAAATGTGTATGCCAGCCAGATAAACACAATACATGCCAGCTCATAGTGAAATGTAACTGTGTCATCACATGTACAAACCTAACAACAAATAGAGCTAGGCAGTGGCACAAATATAACCAACAAACACAGTCAGACATGTAGCCACCACCACAACACCACCTCACAGGGAAGCTCACTGAAAGGAAGGAATACTGTGTATGCTGGGCAAGTCAGTGTAGCCTATAGCTTCATGGGAGTCGTTGTCACAGAAATTGCCCACCCTCACAATGCGCACATCAACACCACCATGAACCATGCACACATCACAGGCAGTGCAAAACAACTGACAAGATGGCTGACACTGGCTACTGCTGTGGGGAGCACAAGGCCCTGCTGGCAACTGTGCACCAACCAACAGCAGGACACCACTGTCAGCCATCTTGCCATTGCTGTCACACCCACACACACACTCATAAGGAAGGAAGTATGGGCATGCTGGGAAGGGGGGTGGAGGCAATAGCATGATGGGAGTGGTAGTCACAGATATTGGTCAGCCTCACAATTGGCCCATCAACACCACCCTGAACCATGCACACATCACAAGGAGTGGAAAACAACTGACAAGATGGCTGACACTGGCTACTGCTGTGGGGAGCACAAGGCCCTGCTGGCAACTGGGCACCAACCACCAGCAGGACACCACTGACTGACATCCTGAAAGACAACTTGCACTCCCTGCAATGGAAGCACGTTCCTTGGTGGGATATCTGGCTGGGTGGGAAGGAGGACTCACAGCACTGACCATAGTCACCAGCTGCTCCACCCACACACCCCCCTAACACAAACTACACACAACTCACCTGGGAGAAAGCATTGCCTCACACACCAATCAAATATCCCACAAAGAACCACAACCCTGGGTCATGCAGTGTGAAGCACTGGGACACACATGGGACTTGTAGCAAAACAAACCCCAGGATAACACTGTCAGCCATCTTGTCAGCACAGGCACACAACCCCACAGGGAAGCTGAGTCAAAAGGAAGGAAGCATGGGCATGCTGGGAAGGGGGTGGAGGCAAAAGCATGATGGGAGTGGTAGTCACAGCCCAACATCCCCCACCCACATGGCCCAGCAAGAACACACCCAAGCATGCACACCTCACAGGGAGTCAAAAGCCACTTCAAAGATGTCTGACACTGGTGCTCTGTTGTGGGGAGCACAAGGCCATGCTGGGAACTGGCCAACAACCAACAGCAGGACACCACTGTCAGCCATCTTGCCATTGCTGTCACACCCACACACAGTGAAGTACACTCAAAAGGAAGGAAGTATGGGCATGCTGGGAAGGGGGTGGAGGCAATAGCATGATGGGAGTGGTAGTCACAGCTCAACATCCCCCCCCCACATGGCCCAGCAAGCTCACACTGAAGCATGCACACCTCACAGAGAGTGGAAAGCCCCATCAAAGATGTCTGACACTGGTGCTCTGTTGTGGGGAACACAAGGCCATGCTGGGAACTGGCCAACAACCAACAGCAGGACACCACTGTCAGCCATCTTGCCATTGCTGTCACACCCACACACAGTGAAGTACACTCAAAAGGAAGGAAGTATGGGCATGCTGGGAAGGGGGTGGAGGCAATAGCATGATGGGAGTGGTAGTCACAGCTCAACATCCCCCCCACATGGCCCAGCAAGCTCACACTGAAGCATGCACACCTCACAGAGAGTGGAAAGCCCCATCAAAGATGTCTGACACTGGTGCTCTGTTGTGGGGAACACAAGGCCATGCTGGGAACTGGCCAACAACCAACAGCAGGACACCACTGTCAGCCATCTTGCCATTGCTGTCACACCCACACACAGTGAAGTACACTCAAAAGGAAGGAAGTATGGGCATGCTGGGAAGGGGGTGGAGGCAATAGCATGATGGGAGTGGTAGTCACAGCTCAACATCCCCCCCACATGGCCCAGCAAGCTCACACTGAAGCATGCACACCTCACAGAGAGTGGAAAGCCCCATCAAAGATGTCTGACACTGGTGCTCTGTTGTGGGGAACACAATGCCATGCTGGGAACTGGCCAACAACCAACAGCAGGACACCACTGTCAGCCATCTTGCCAATGCTGTCACACCCACACACAGTGAAGTACACTCAAAAGGAAGGAAGTATGGGCATGCTGGGAAGGGGGTGGAGGCAATAGCATGATGGGAGTGGTAGTCACAGCTCAACATCCCCCCCACATGGCCCAGCAAGCTCACACTGAAGCATGCACACCTCACAGAGAGTGTAAAGCCCCATCAAAGATGACTGACACTGGTGCTCTGTTGTGGGGAACACAAGGCCATGCTGGGAACTGGCCAACAACCAACAGCAGGACACCACTGTCAGCCATCTTGCCATTGCTGTCACACCCACACACAGTGAAGTACACTCAAAAGGAAGGAAGTATGGGCATGCTGGGAAGGGGGGTGGAGGCAATAGCATGATGGGAGTGGTAGTCACAGCTCAACATCCCCCCCCACATGGCCCAGCAAGCTCACACTGAAGCATGCACACCTCACAGAGAGTGTAAAGCCCCATCAAAGATTACTGACACTGGTGCTCTGTTGTGGGGAGCACAAGGCCATGCTGGGAACTGGCCAACAACCAACAGCAGGACACCACTGTCAGCCATCTTGCCATTGCTGTCACACCCACACACAGTGAAGTACACTCAAAAGGAAGGAAGTATGGGCATGCTGGGAAGGGGGTGGAGGCAATAGCATGATGGGAGTGGTAGTCACAGATATTGCTCACCCTCACAATGCGCACATCAACACCACCATGAACCATGCCCACATCACAGGGAGTGGAAAACAACTGACAAGATGGCTGACACTGGCTACTGCTGTGGGGAGCACAAGGCCCTGCTGGCAACTGTGCACCAACCAACAGCAGGACACCACTGACTGACATCCTGAAAGACAAATTGCACTCCCTGCAATGGAAGCAAGTTCCATGGTGGGATATCTGGCTGGGTGGGAAGGAGGGCCGATGTCAACCAAATACAACCAATGCAGACCATGTACACACCCCAACATTCACATGGAAATGCCCAAATAATGCAGGACAATGTGCTACACCAAAATCAACCCCTGACTGTGACAACTTAGGACAATGCAATGTACAGGCCCGCATCCAGAGGCACAGTCACAACTGTCAGGTGTGTCAACCATTGATGCCTGCAGAAACATAACATACATTGTGTGTGTCTCCCTAAAACAGGTGATGATGGGGACACAGCAGCAGACGCTGAGGAGTCCCCGTTCCAGGCTCAAGAGGATAAGGAGCTCACTGGTGTGGAACAGCCTCTGCCCTCCTCGGATGAAGAAGACCAACCTGGCACCTCCGCAGCAAGTCATCATGCAGCACCAGCAGGACCACCAGCTGCACCCCCTGCACCCACCCCTCCAACGACTGTCAACACACATACCACCCCTACCGATATGGAAAGACCAAGGAGCACCACCACCACCAGCACAGGGACCCTGGACCAACGTGGGGCCATGGACACCAACACCACCAACAACCCCCAAGGGGGCCCAGGGTCACCTGTGCGTGCCACCTCAGGTACTGCACGTGTCGCCAGGGGTGGTGGGAGGGGTGGGAGACACAGGTCACTGATCGCAGAGGGGTCTGGACTGCATGATGACCCACAACTGGCACGCATTGCCGATGCGTACCAGTCCAGCACCGGAGAGCTCAGCCAGGTAGTGGGGCTCCTCAGGGACATTAAACAGCAGCAGGCTGCCCATCATGCCTGCTTGGACTCACACATGTCCCGCGTGGAGTCCAAGTGGGACACACTGCAAGAGATGACGCAAGTGCATAGGGACATATTACAATGCCTCCGCCAGATGAGCAGCAACCAGTCAACACCTCCCTGTGTGCCCACAACATCTGGTGCTGAAACAACTGCAACTGCCACAGGGAGGGAGGATGACTCTGGCGGAGAGTCCCCTGCACCGCAGCAGCCTGCACTTGAGGGTCCCCCCCCAAAGAAGAGGGGCCGTCCGAGGAGGGGCAAGTGAGAGGCCGATGGCCATGTGCAACCCCCAGGAAGCCAAAACCTGTTCTGGATAATCACCTTTGTGCGCAAACTGTTCACCCTGTTGACTGCAACACAACTCTCCCACATGACATGGGGAGCTCAAGTTGGACCAATGTCTCAGATAACTGTGGACTTTACTCTGGACATTTCTGCTACCAGGACTTCCAAATCATCTAGGAACTTTGGATTACAGCCACAATGTACAGCACCCACCATCCTGTGCACTATACTCACACATGTATGTCAATAAACTCACTAATACACCATACTTGCCTCTGTTGTGATTCCTATGTTGTCTCAGAAGTGGCTATGATGATCTGGGAAATGACACTGTGCATGCTAACTGCTACAGCAAGTACAACACCGGCATGTGAGTCATGGCGACGTCACACATATGAGGGAGGCACACCACCAGGGCTACACAACACATACACACCATGGCCATCTGACTCATCGCCTACACTGATGTTGCCAGGAAATACGGTGCATTGCACAGACCCAACACCTATTCACAGTCTGTGTTAACTAGCCCACTGGTGCAGTAAGCAAATGTCAGTCAGATGTGTGACCACAGACAACGCACATCACAAAGTGAAGCACAGGTTTATTACACATTTGCAACATGTTGTAACCACCACAGATGCAAGGTAATCCCACCTGGCAGCGGGCACACAGTCAACAAGTGTAGAAGGAAGGAAGTCCATGGGTGTGGTGCACATCACCTGTTTGGACACGACAGCTACCACCCTGGAAGTCGAATCACGGTGTCGGGGATCACAGTTGACCAAATGACTCTGAAAGTACCCTGTGAAGGACAGAAATGACACACAGTCAAAAGCACTGAAGAACAGGACAGAACTGCAATACTCATGCCCAATACATGTCACAAGATACCCACCCAGAACCAAGTTAGCATGTCAACACTGTTGGGGAGTACAGACTACCTGTAAGGACACATCGCTACACACATACAGTCATGTAGCACATGCACACACTCAAACAGCACCAGAGCACCACCAACACATATCATGCAAACTCACATCAGTTACATGACATCTCTGAATACTTACATTCAGCTGAAGAAGTTGGTGATGAGCTGTGTGCGGACATCACCATCATCATCATCATCATCACTGGCATCGTGGTCCAGGCCAGGATCCACCACAGGTGGCGGACGTTGGTCATCGTCATCCAGGATGAGAGGCAACTCCTTCCGCACTGCCAGGTTGTGTAGCATGCAGCAGACGATGACAATCTTGCACACCTTTGCCGGGGCATATGGGAGGGACCCTCCTGTCTTGTCCAGGCAGCGGAAGCGGCTCTTCAGGAGACCAAATGTCCGCTCAATAACTCTCCTCATCCGACCATGTGCCTCATTGTAGCGCATCTGGGCTGGTGTCACAGGGTTCCTGAGGGGCGTCAGCAACCACGGCATGTTGGGATATCCGGAGTCACCTACATACAGACAATTGCACATTAGCTGAGTTGGAAAAGAGGATGGAACACTACATTGCAGAACACACACAATGGTACAAAGTCAGTACACACCAACAAGCCAGGCACGCTGGTTCCGCATCTGTGACATCATCCTCGGGATGCGACTACTCCTCATCACGTAGGCATCGTGTGCAGAACCGGGGAAACGGGCACACACGTGTGAGATGGTCATATCTGCAAGACAGACCACCAGTGCATTGACCGAGTGGTAGTGCTTGCGGTTCCTGTATGCCTGCTCCTGGGCCTGTGGTGGTACCAAAGCCACATGTGTCCCATCAATGGAGCCAATGACATGCAGCATCCTCCCCAGGCCATAGAAGTCACTCTTCACGCCAGTCAGTTGCTGGAGTCTAGGGAAATAGATGTACTGGTTCAGGTATATCAACATAGCCTCCAATACATCGCGGAGCACACGGCTGAACATGGTCTGTGACATCCCACCAGCAGTCGCCAGAGTGTGTTGAAAGGTACCGGTGGCAAAGAAGTGTAGGGCTGCCATCACCTTCACCTTGGGGGTCAGCGCTGTAGGGTACGGCCGGCCAGGTTGCAGGTGTGGTGTCAAGCGCACTGCCAAATCATCAATCAGCTGCCTGGTGAAGCGGTACCTTCGGATGCTGTCACGTTCCACCATCGTTGCCAGGTCAGGGAATGGTCTATGGACAGCTGGTGCCCTGCAGTGCATAGTTGAAGAAAGAAAGATTGTCAGTCACCCCACATATGTGGCATTGAACACACTCAATATCACATGATACATCATTATGAGGCACAAGTACATGATGTGTGCAGTTCCGTAAGGACATGTATGGCACATACATGGCCAACATCCAACATCACAGTTCAACAAGTGGCATCAATAAGTCCCAGGTTGTGCCATTGGGTATCATGAGGACGTGTCACATTTCCCATCTCCTGCTGCCACGTTACAAACACACCCCACAGTGACATGTGAGGACAGATGTGCTCAGGCATCACAGCCCAACGACAGGTAGATTCCCAGGGACCCTGTATTGCCACATGGACACTGGCATGACATGGCATATCATGTATACACCACAGCAAAACAACCATGACCCCCACAGGTAGTGGTCCATGTTGCCTCGGCAGGACAGACATGGACGTCTGTGACACACACACGCACAACATCAAAGTCCATGCACAAACAACGTGGATGTGGCGACTGTCTCCCATTGTGCACATGAAATCAGAGACATTGTAAACACAACATGCACACATACTGCGGAGGACCATCACTATTGTGCCAATGGGTCAGCCTGGGTTAAACATACCGTCCCACATGGGACTCAGGGGGCATGTGACATGACATACACATACACCACCGTGAAATGTGACCATGCCACATGCTCGGATATGAACAGTTGCACATCACAGTGGTCATGTACACGAAACACCAAGGATACTGTCCCCATGAACACGTGCACAGCCTGGGGGTGGCTGCCCCAAGTGACACCCACAGAACAATATGTTCACCCCCATACACGGAATAGGTAATGCAGCCTTACATGCCTTAGGATACAGTTTGGACAGGCTGTGGTGTTGTAGGTGTGCCCCTCACTCCCTGGGAAGTATGGGCTCGATTCACAGAACTAACTTTCGACAAAATCCTAAACTTACTACCATTTTGGTATTCACAGAATGAACTTACTCATTTTGGTATTCACAGAATGAACTTACTCATTTTGGTATTCACAGAATGAGACTTACTCATTTTGGTATTCACAAAAGGCACTTACTCATCAATGAGTAAGTGCCTTCTGTGAATACCAAAATGAGTAAGTTCATTCTGTGAATACCAAAATGAGTAAGTTCATTCTGTGAATACCAAAATGAGTAAGTTCATTCTGTGAATACCAAAATGAGTAAGTTCATTCTGTGAATACCAAAATGGTAGTAAGTTTAGGATTTTGTCGTAAGTTAGTTCTGTGAATCGGGCCCTATATGTGGCTGGCATATGTTCACCTGTGACAGGCATGGTGACATATGCCAGTGACATGTACAGGGACGCGTTGGACAGCAATGGACCGATCGGTGCGCACACATTGGCCATTGCATTCAATATGTGCTGGTACGCGTTGTATTCGCAATACGCGTTGGACAGCAATGGACCGATCGGTGCGCACACATTGGCCATTGCATTCAATGTGTGCGGGTACGCGTTGTATCCCGGGTACGCGTTGAACAGCAATGGACCGATCGGTGTGCCCGGCCGGCCCATTGCAATCAATGTGTGCGGGTACGCGTTGTATCCCGGGTACGCGTTGAACAGCAATGGACCGATCAGTGTGCCCGGCCGGCCCATTGCATTCAATGTGTGCGGGTACGCGTTGTATCCCGGGTACGCGTTGAACAGCAATGGACCGATCGGTGTGCCCGGCCGGCCCATTGCATTCAATGTGTGCGGGTACGCGTTGTATCCCAGGTACGCGTTGAACAGCAATGGACCGATCGGTGTGCCCGGCCGGCCCATTGCATTCAATGTGTGCGGATGCAGCGTTGTATCCCGGGTACGCGTTGAACAGCAATGGACCGATCGGTGTGCCCGGCCGGCCCATTGCAATCAATGTGTCGGGTACGCGTTGTATCCCGAGTACAGCGTTGAACAGCAATGGACCGATCGGTGTGCCCGGCCGGCCCATTGCATTCAATGTGTCGGGTACGCGTTGTTTCCCAGGTACGCGTTGAACAGCATGGACCGATCGGTGTGCCCGGCCGGCCCATTGCATTCAATGTGTGCGGGTACGCGTTGTATCCCGGGTACGCGTTGAACAGCAATGGACCGATCGGTGTGCCCGGCCGGCCCATTGCAATCAATGTGTGCGGGTACGCATTGTATCCTAGGTACGCGTTGAACAGCAATGGACCGATCGGTGTGCCCGGCCGGCCCATTGCATTCAATGTGTGCGGGTACGCGTTGTATCCCGGGTACGCGTTGAACAGCAATGGACCGATCGGTGTGCCCGGCCGGCCCATTGCATTCAATGTGTGCGGGTAGGCGTTGCATCCCGGGTACGCGTTGAACAGCAATGGACCGATCGGTGTGCCCGGCCGGCCCATTGCATTCAATGTGTGCGGGTACGCGTTGTATCCCGGGTACGCGTTGAACAGCAATGGACCAATCGGTGTTCCCGGCCGGCCCATTGCATTCAATGTGTGCGGGTACGCGTTGTATCCCGGGTAGGCGTTGAACAGCAATGGACCGATCGGTGTGCCCGGCCGGCCCATTGCAATCAATGTGTGCGGGTACGTGTTGTATCCCGGGTACGCGTTGAACAGCAATGGACCGATCAGTGTGCACCCATTGGCTATGGCCTGGCCTGGCAACGGACGCGTTTTCAAATTTTGAATGAGTCTAATGCTGGAAATTCTGTTTGTCACCCACAACAATGTTGCAAATTCATGGGTGTCATGAAGTTGAACTTTTGAAGGATGCTGTGGGCGTGTGTAAGTGGTGCAATTCCATGGATTGGCCAGATTCAGAAGATGCTAACGACTTGGACCTATCACTTTGGACACATGGGACAGTAACTGCCTCTGCAGCACACATATAATGCTGGCTGTTCCCCTGAGAGCTCACTTGCCTGCACTACATGCTCCAGGATGACATCTGCCACCACCACTGCTGCCGTGTCTGCACCCTCTGGACCCTGCAATGGCACGTACTGTGGAGAGAGCCCCAGCCTTCAGCACTGAGGAGAACCAGGCCCTGCTGGACAGCCTCCTTCCACAGTACAGCAAGCTGTATGGGACAGCAGGGGAGCAGGTGAGTGTTCTGTCCACTGCCTTCCTAAATGTGCATGTTGTCTGACTAGCAAGGCTAACAGTCTGCACAACACTGGCTAGCAGGCTCACTCAGTAGTTGTCATCCCCCCATAGTGTGTAGTTACATGCACTGGACAGGTATAGTGCAGTGACAGTGCATTTAAACAAGGTTTTACTTCCCAGGCAATGATACCATGTAGTTACTGCTGGCATACTGTCCATGGCCATCGTTGCACTGCCTGTCTACATCATGTGCCCCTGTGATTGAGACATGTATTCACAACTGTGTAATGCACGGATATGTTGCATGTGTAGAAATAGCATTCTCACTTTGTCATCCTCACAGGTTGATGCCCACCAGAAGCAGAAGATATGGCTGACCATCGTCCGGGCAGTGAGATCCATGGGGGACTACAAGCGCCGGATCCGCAACTGCCAGAAGAGGTGGCAGGACCTTCGGGGCTGGACCCGGAGGATCGCACGGGTCCAGCTGAAGCTGTCGCCTCCTCGCAGGAGGGGCGGACACCGGACCCTGACCCCCCACATGCTCAGGATCCTGGCGGTGGTCTTCCCTGATCTGGATGGGCAGCTGAAGGCCAGGGAGCAGCACGGAGGGGGTGAGTCCATGACTGCATTGTGTACTCTGTCTGCCATGCTATGTGCCCTCCTCTGGCCTGGTTAAACTTCCACAGCACATCAGTCATGTGGTCCAGGACCCATGTCCCTCGATTGTGCACTGCCCACTCCTCATCTGATACCCAGGTGTGGCCCTTGCAGTCAGGGAATTGTGTCACTTGGGTACTGTGTCCTTGCAGTTTGCTTGACTCAAGGTGGGGGACAGCATCTGTTCCCCTAACTGTGGTGGGCATCATGGGTGGGTCCATTGCTTACACAATGCCTGTGTTCTGACATGTAATCTGCGAGTTACTTTGATCTGTGGTCCAATTGCTGAGCTGATCCACCACATGTGCCTGGGGTAACTGGCACACACCCAAGCTGCGGGTGGGAACAATGTTTGGGCCCCAGGAGTGTGTATATCACGTGTGTCACACATACTTAGCCAGCTGCCTACTGTCCAGGGTTCATCCCTCATTCATGTGGGGCAGGACAGTCATGCCTACTCCAGGCCATGCAATGCACTCTGTACTCCCACTCCCGTGTATCAGCTGACACGTTGTGCCAGTGATATGTCCCCTCAGGTGTCAGCCTCTGTGTCAGTGTGCTGTGGCTTTGATGTCAGGACTGCTGGGGTGTTTATCGGTTGGGGCTCAGCATGCCACCGGAGATGTGACCATAGGAGACGATACTTGTGTGACACATAGGTGTTTGAACACCTGACCGTGCAGACTGGGGTATGCGAATGTGAGGTCCATGCAGCTGTTTCCCATTCACAGCAGATTGTGAGGTGCTCAGGTTCAGAGGCTTGTGTTACAGGTCACCCATATGTCCAATCAGTATGACCTGGACAGATAAGGGTTCAGATGATGTACATGTGCACTTGTTCAGCTCCAGGACTTGCATTCCCCATGACCTACTATTGTGACACAGTGCAGACTGTTGTTGTGTGGCTGCCCTGCCCATGTGACTGGAGACAGTGATGTATGACTTAGCAGGCATGCCTGTGCCATGGCATGTGACTTCCTATGGGTGATCCTGCAGGGGAGTGACATGTGCTACATGCACACCATAATGGCAATGGCTATCAGCACATGGGTGCATCGTGGTGTCTGTCGCTGGTATGCATCACATGCATTTCATATATCTGACTCTGGGCATCACTTTCATCCGGGCACCTGTACTGACTCAGTGGCAAGAGTTGTGATGTGTGCATGTTCACATGCTTCACCGTGTTCTCTGCACCGTCCAACTACTGTGTAGGTGGTGCATGTGTCCACACTGGGGTTTTGCCAGCCAACGGACGCCAGACAGATGGGTGCAAGGCCAGGTGGGATGTGAGTGCCATGGTTGACGATCAGACTGACAATTGGCTTCTCCTATTCTGTTTGGGCAATTTTAGCAATGTTCAACTAAGGATGCCAGGCCTTGCTCTGTATTGTGCTGTACTTACTGTGGTGTGTGCGTTCGGTGCAGGTGACTGATGTCTGTCTGTTTCCCTATTGTTTGCAGATACATCCACGGCCACAGGAGGGAACAGCTCCACGGACCAGGAGGAGCCGCAGAGCCAGACTGGGTCAACAGCCGAGGAGTGGTTGGAGGGACCCAGTGGCACGGAGGGCGAGGGGAGCCACACCGAGGAGTCCTCAGCACCATCCACCTCAGCTGAGGACCACAGCAGCTCGGAGGATGACTCCCTTATGGAGGCGGGTGTCAGCAGCCACCACACCCCAGCTAGTGTTGCTGTCCCCGCCACCACCACCACCACCGCCCTCCCATCGGCTCCCATTCCCGAGGTCCGTGGAGGCTCCCATGTTCGGGAGCGTGTCTCCTTCGGGCCAGGCACCGCACCACCTGCCCCTGTGTCCCCTGCTGCCCTGAGTGAGGAGTCTGTGTACCTCCTTCGCCAGCTCCATGTAGGGCAGACAGCGATGCTGAGTGTCCTCCATGCACACACCACTCTGTTGACTCAGCTGGTGTCGTTCGTGGAGGGCATCTCATCGGGCATGTCTGCCCTACAGAGGGGCAATAGGTCCATGGACTCCTCCCTGACGGCAGCAGTGTCCCTCCTCCAACAGTCCCTCACCCCTCCTGTCTCTGCTCCATCCACACTCCCCAGCACCTTACCTGTCCCAAGAACACACACACCGGCACAGGCACACACCAGCACAGACACGAGCAGCACACACACACACACGCCACAGACAAGACGCACATGCACGCACAGTCAGGGGACTGAAATCACACTCACAGGGGATGGGGCCCAGTCACACACACACGCATCCACGAGCACTGCGCAGTCCACAGTTGCCTCTCCCTCCAAAGCCCCCTCCGTTGCCTCACCTGCAACCCCAAAGACCCAGCGGCTCTTCCTCAGTGACCTCGGCCTCTTCCCCTCCGATCCAGCTGATACAGCATTCAGGGGGAAGAGGAAGCCCACCCACATGGAGCGGAGTGCCCCTCGCCTCGGGACACCCTCCCCCAGGCGCAGACCGACTGACGCCCCCATCCGCAAGTCCCCCCGGACCCGGAAGAGCAAGACCCCGCTGCGCCCTGCAGCTCAGGCACCAAGTCTCCTTCCTCCATCCCTCAGGCCCCCACTCCACAGGTGCCCCCACCACACCCTGCCCCAGGTTCCCCCACCCACAGATACACCATCCCCAAAAGGATCAGGCCTTCTCCCCCTGCCACTTGCTCTTCCGGCACCACACCCCCGCTGCGCTTGTCTGTGCCACTGGTGTGGAGACGGTGTCCTCCCCTCTGTCCTGCCCACCTTACCTGATCCCCATTCTCCTCCCCTGGAGGTAGGCACTGCAGTGGAGTCCACTACCACCCTGTCTGACTTGGGCACTGCAGTGGGGAACCTGTCCACTCCATCTGCACGGTCCCCTGCAGTCTTGCCGGCACCCACACCATCAGAGTCATGCCCCCACTTGTGCCGGCACACACCATGTCAGACACCTCCACTGCAGTTGTCAGTGGCTCTCCAGTACCCACCACCCCTTCCCTGCCTCCTTCTGGTGAGCCATGATCCTGTCCCTGCGGTGCCTGGCCTGCCCCCCGTATGCCCCTCCGAGGGGATTGTCCCTGGCTTTCATCAGTGCAGGCATGCGTAGGGTGACATCTGCCACTGTCACCCTGTTTTGACTTTCAAGTTGGACTGGCCATTGGCCTTTGTTAAATTTTTTGCTGGACATCAACTGTTAGACCCACATATGCTGAATAAAGCACCTTTCTGTTCTCTAGTGCTTTTGCTTCTGATGTACATGTTGTTGATGATGCTAACCATGCCCTTGCTGCAGTGATGGTGATATTTGGTCTCATGATAATGAAGTGTTACTGTGCAGGAACACATGTGGTCCAGGGGGAATGTGTCCTATCCTGTGGTGTATCCATGTCATCCTTAGCAGCATCTGAGGGTGTCATGTGTTCAATATTTGGCAATGGGATTTCCTACTTACATTAGCAATTTCACATCTGTGGCTTCCACCCCTGCACATCTGTTGTGCCTGCCATTGTTCAATTCGTCTACTTCCCTGACCGTGTGGCCATCTCCACTGGACATGCAGGTTTGGGCATCAATGGGGAAGGACTCATCTGTGTTGTCAGTGCAACATTGCTATACAAGTGTGTTGGATCTGTGCTGATGATTTCGTTGGCACTCCCATGACCAGGCTGATGTGACGGGAGCATTCATTTGGTGCTAATTGTTGAGTGTGTGACCAAGTGCTCAGCTGACATGATGGAGCCCTACTGAGGCAACATATGGCACAGCTTTCCTCACACAGGAGTGGAGTCCCCTCATGGCAGTGTGTACTCACGTGACATTGCCTGCGCCCAAGGTGTGTGTTATATGAGCATGTCTGTGTGTTCACTTCCGTTTTGCTGTGCATGCTGGGATCCCTAGTGTTGTACCTGTTTGTGATGCTTGCTGAGTTGACCTATGTTCCCCCAAGTCTTCTCCCTGGATTCTCTGTGATGTGGGTGCATGACACATTACTGGTCATCAGGGTGTCACCCATAGGTGTGTTTGCTGTCAGGGCTGAGTTTGTGTGCAGACGCAGATGGGTCACAGTCAGGATTCCCCTTGGCACTTGTTATTTACACCTGTCATGTGATTTCCAGTTTGTGTCATCTTTCAGTGATTGTGACACGTTGTGTGTGTGACTGCTGGCACTCCTCAGGGTCCGGGCTGCAATGTTGGTAGTTGTCTATGTGTGTTCTTTGTAGGTGTCCTTGGCTTCTTCATTGGTGTGTGACTGTGGCTGGGATCCCATTGGTTGGTGTGGTATTGCCGTCATGTCCATGTACAGCGTAGTGTGCAGTGTGTCAGACATTCAGGAGTCTTGTTGAGTGGCCATGTGTGATGTGTTTCTGCACCTTGGTTCCCACCCACCAGCCTGGGATTGTCATGGGTGCATGTGCAATGTCACCAGTGCATGTGTGCTTCACTGCTGCACATTGTTGGAGGTCGAGGTGTGTGGTGTTGAGTGTGTGCAGATGAGAGTTGTTGCTCGGCTAGACCCCTGCCTCCATGTTGGCCTTGGCTTACTGGCCGTGCTGATTGATTTGTGCTTGTGTAGGTGTGATGGTAGTTTGTTGCTCAGGACACATGACTGTGGTTCACAGTGTGAACGACATCTAGCTTTGTCATCACAGTGGGATTGTAATGCAGCCCAGGGTCACCACATTGTGGGGACCCTGGGGGTAGTGCTGTGGTGTCTCTGTGTCTTGCTGTGTCAGTTGCTGTTCCTACATGCTTGTGTGACATGTGTAATTTGTGTTCCCTCTCATCTGACAATGCCTGATTGCCCACATAGGGGATTTGGATCCATTAGTTACCTTTGTGTGGCACTGTATGCACATCTGTGTAATTGGTATTCAGGCCTCCTCATGTGTTGTGTGGTTGCCTGGGGACACTGGCACCCCCCCCCTCACCTGTTGTGTTTGATGTGCAGTGTGGGTCTGCCTGTTTGTGTTTGTGCATCTGCACCACTGCATTGGCATATCTTTGGTGTGCCATTGGCTGTATGTTGTTTGGTGGGTTCCCCTGCTGTCCCTGGGACTCCTAGGTCATCGGTCAGCACAATGATCATGGTTTGTGTGTCCCATTGCTGCCATGGTAAGGTATCTGTTCACCTCACATCTACAGTCTCCACAGGGTATCTGCATTTGTGTGCCCATTGGTGCAGATATGTGGGTCTGCAGTATGATGGTCACTTCTGTCATTGTGTCATTGATGAATGTTGACAGTGTCAGCCCCCATGGGTGTTGTTTGTCTGCACATGGCCAAAGGTATGTCTTATTTGCACTGCAGTATTTGCCTCCCCCAATCTATGTTGCAATGGGACACATGCACTACTTTGCCACTGATGTGTTTTATGTTCTGTGACCAGGAATCATCCATGCAGTTTGGCAGTTGCAGCTTTTTCTTTGTCAACACTTGCATTTTGGTCACTGTGATGATGGGGGTTTAGGCCCCATTGCCACAATGTTCAAAATGTGCTTCAGCAATGGAACCCACACTTACCTTTTGGTCACTGTGATGATGGGGGTTTAGCCCCCATTGCCACAATGTTCAAAATGTGCTTCAGCTATGGACCCCACACTTACCTTTTGGTCACTGTGATGATGGGTGTTTAGACCCCATTGCCACAATGTTCTGAATGTGCTTCAGCTATGGGCCCCCACACTTACATTTTGGTCACTGTGATGATGGGGGTTTGGATCCCATTGCCACAATGTTCAAGATGTGCTTCAGCTATGGGCCCCCACACTTACATTTTGGTCACTGTGATGATGGGGGTTTAGACCCCATTGCCACAATGTTCTGAATGTGCTTCAGCTATGGGCCCCACACTTACATTTTGGTCACTGTGATGATGGGGTTTTGGACCCCATTGCCACAATGGTCATGGCCTGCTTGCATTGTGGGGGCCACACACATATATGTGTGGCACATGTGATAGGGGGTCACATTGTATGTTCAAAGTCATGTTCAGTGTTGTAGGCATTTGCCACAGTCTACACACGCTTGTCATGGTGTTGGGGGGATGTCTTTTTCTTGCATTCCCTAGGTTGTGGTGTGCTGGTTGTGTCATGCATTGTCCATCCTATGAGTGGGGGTGGTGTTGGTGGTAGGCATCTGGCACCCCCTGGATAAGGGTGGTAGTAGTGGTAGGCATCTGGCACCCCCTGGGTAAGGGTGGTAGTAGTGGTAGGCATCTGGCACCCCCTGGGTAAGGGTGGTAGTAGTGACAGGCATCCAGCCCCCCATGGGTAGAGGTGGTAGTAGTGGTAGGCATCTGGCACCCCTGGGTAGAGGTGGTAGTAGTGGTAGGCATCTGGCACCCCTGGGTAAGGGTGGTAGTAGTGACAGGCATCCAGCACCCCATGGGTAGGGGTGGCAGTAGTGGTAGGCATCTGGCACCCCCTGGGTAAGGGTGGTAGTAGTGGTAGGCTCTGGCACCTCCTGGGTAAGGGTGGTAGTAGTGACAGGCATCCAGCCCCCCAGGGGTAGAGGTGCTAGTAGTGGTAGGCATCTGGCACCCCCTGGGTAAGGGTGGTAGTAGTGGTAGGCATCTGGCACCCCCTGGGTAAGGGTGGTAGTAGTGACAGGCATCCAGCCCCCCATGGGTAGAGGTGGTAGTAGTGGTAGGCATCTGGCACCCCCTGGGTAAGGGTGGTAGTAGTGGTAGGCATCCAGCCCCCCATGGGTAGAGGTGGTAGTAGTGACAGGCATCTGGCACCCCCTGGGTAAGGGTGGTAGTAGTGGTAGGCATCTGGCACCCCCTGGGTAAGGGTGGTAGTAGTGACAGGCATCCAGCCCCCAATGGGTAGAGGTGGTAGTAGTGGTAGGCATCTGGCACCCCCTGGGTAAGGGTGGTAGTAGTGGTAGGCATCTGGCACCCCCTGGGTAGGGGTGGTAGTAGTGGTAGGCATCTGGCACCCCTGGGTAAGGGTGGTAGTAGTGGTAGGCATCTGGCACCCCCTGGGTAAGGGTGGTAGTAGTGGCAGGCATCCAGCCCCCCATGGGTAGAGGTGGTAGTAGTGGTAGGCATCTGGCACCCCCTGGGTAAGGGTGGTAGTAGTGGTAGGCATCCAGCCCCCCATGGGTAGAGGTGGTAGTAGTGACAGGCATCTGGCACCCCCTGGGTAAGGGTGGTAGTAGTGACAGGCATCCAGCCCCCCATGGGTAGAGGTGGTAGTAGTGGTAGGCATCTGGCACCCCCTGGGTAAGGGTGGTAGTAGTGGTAGGCATCTGGCACCCCCTGGGTAAGGGTGGTAGTAGTGACAGGCATCCAGCACCCCATGGGTAGGGGTGGCAGTAGTGGTAGGCATACAGGCCCCTATGTGTATGTGTGGCATTGGTGAGGGCCATCCCGCCCCTATGGTGCTGCTGTTGCTGGTGTAGGTATTTCTGCATCCCTCTGTGTGTGATGTGTCGGGTACGTGTAGTTTGTTTTTGTTGTTGGTGTCTGACTTACCTTCTGCGCCGTACGCGTCCGTGCCTGTTCCGGTAATAGAGGTAGAATATTGGTAGGATCGGCACGAAGGGATTCATGGTTGGTTCGTCTCGTTCGTCTTTCTCTTTGCTTCGCCTCGTCCTCGTCGCTGGCGTGTTCGTCTCGTAGCCGTGGATCGTGTTGTGGCGCGAATCGGAGCTTATGTGCGCCTCGCCCGGATGCTTTGACGTGCCGTGCGTAGCGACGGGTTCGGCGCGTACGGGATGCGCATCGTACTTGTCCGGCCGGACGGGGCTGCATTTTTGCTTCCGTGCGGCTTGATTCTACGATTCCGGATCCGGCTCGGTCGGGGAACAGGACCTGGATTGGGTGAGTACGACTGGGTCGGAATCTATGCTGTTGTGCGCATCGTACTTGCTCGTTCGGAATAATGTGCGGATCGGTCGGGAAACAGGCATTCGCATGGCTTTTTTCCCGACCGAATGGTGTTAGGTGATCCTCCGACCGAGATCGGAATCGGCCCCTATATGTTTTGGTTTAGCTACTACTAAAGATTTGAATGCTCCCTCACTTCCGCAATTGGCTGCCTATGGTGCATGGCCATATTACAAAAATTATTCTATGGCCTCCATATATGACATGGTTCTAAATGGTACTATTAACTCCTCTGACGGTTATCAATTCGGCTGGTTGATGTGGCCAATAAGTACCAATGCGTGTCAATTACGCTTTTCTAATGCTTCCACCGGGTTTACGCTCAGTAGGCCTGACCCTCGCTTACCTCAGTAACATACCGTTACTACGTACTCAGTAGGTAAATTATGCCAGCAGTGGTTGGGACACTCCACATTGTCGTCGGTCAAACAACATTTGTCTCTTTTAAATGGGGACATAGATTTGCCCGACTTCCTTTTAGGGCCAAAATCCCCTCGTAAGAAACGATTTATGTATGCTGCATATAATGAATTTTGGAAATTGTCCCAAATGGAAGCAGCTTTCCGCTTACGACAACTCGATCAGGATAATTTACGTAAGGTTCTTGATGTGGTTGATAATAGCATTAACACTTTGTCTTCTCGTATCTACACACTGGATAATATCGTTTCATCTGTGATTGATATTGTACAAAATGATGTATCTGTCCATGGTCAAAATCTATTACGGTCTGTAATGCAGTTTGGTCGGACATTGCAAACGTTGAAAAATGGAAAAGTTCCATGGGATTATTTGAATGACTCTGCCTTGTTTTTACCATTTAATCTGACAGATAAACAGAAGCTTATGTCTATGAAAGACGCAACATACACTATGTTACACATTGAAAAGTTGGATTGGTTACCTTTCACTATAGCTGAGACCGAATCTTCAGTCTGGTTAATAGATAGGGTTATATCATTACCTATTTCCCTGTTCCAATTCACAGCATGCATGAAGCATTATCCTATTGGGAGGTACGAACCACTTGGTAGTACTTTTCTCCATGAATTATTGTCATTACCCTTTCAATTCCGCTGTCAATAGGAAGAGAAGGAAGTGTTCCTTACAGGGGAGGACTGTGATTTTACCGTAGGAAATTCCTTAGTATGTAAACAAGGTAAATTGCATGGCGCTTGCAAAGTGGCAGCCCCTAATTTGGCCTGTTTTTTTAAAAGGGACTCCAGTCCCTGCGATAATTCCCATGCTAACTTTACTGTCTAACGGTAGTTATCTTATCCTGAATAACCATAATTGCTGCGCCTTGCGGGCAGGCATCCTGTATATAGTAACTGCTTCACAATGTGTTACTTGTTGCAGCAATGTTCTCTTTCCACCCCCACTGGGAGTTGTTGATACCTCGCTGTGGCCTTCAATTCCAACTTTGAAGACAGACTTCAACAAGTTAAGCAGACTCAAAGCGCTATTGTTTCAACAAGAAGTTGCTCTCACATCGGCTAGAGAGACCTTCGAATTGCAGGTGGCTAGAACTTCAAGTGAGATTCCGTCACTGCTGCATACAAATCTCCCACTCCATTTTGGGGAGTTAATACACCAAATATTTAATGCGTCTGACACCGAAGGACTGGCTCATCTTTTCAAACTTGTGGGATCCGGCCTGGTGTCATCATTTCAGACTATATTTGGTGTCATACCTGCCTTTATTCATTCTATTTTTCCAGTGTTTTCGGTGGGTTTCCACTGGTGCTCTTGCTGGTTGGCGGTGCACTGCTTCTTTTCTGCCTGCTACGTAATGGCTGCCCATCCTGTGGTTCAGCTCAGCCCCGTACAATTGCGACTGTACCGTGAACGAATGCAGCAGCTTTTTGGATGCTTGCCAATAGCCACTTTGGGCATCAGTCATCGGCTTAACTTCCGCTATGCCTACTTTGCCTGTGTGCAACCTGTGTTCTACTGTCGCCGGTGGTTGCCCTCTAATGCTCCTCGACGCACAGGATTATGAGGAGCACGTCTGTTCATTCGCGTTGCTTGACTGGATGGCAACCATCTTTGGAAGAAGGGATCCGGATGCCGTTTTAGAACTGATCGCCTTCTACAGTACACGTGATCTTTTCGCTTTCGTTGGACAGTCTTATTCTAACTTGGGTACCCACCTACAAGGCAGTCCTTTTGACATTTTATGCCGCAAATTCTGAGAGCTTTTCCATGCATTTTTACTTTTTGGTCATCTTGTTTCAAAATATAAAAAAAAAGAAATGTGTTTTTGATTTTTAATTTGGTTTATTGCGATTAGCTTTGGCTTTGCTTACCTACATGCTCTCTTAGCATCAGTGCTACTGACCTGGCCAAGGGTAAGGTGTCACGTGGCCGGTGGGGACATTGTCGACCTCACTAAGTTAGCATGAGCCTTTCAGCCATGATTCAGCTTTGCACACGTTACTAGCTGCTTTTATTTTGCAACGACTCTGTCCGTGCCTTTCACATGGGAACTGTTTGCTTTGTTCGTTCGATGCCTGTTCCTGGAGTTTAGTCTGAACATTGTGTGCAAGGACGATAAAAAATGCCCCTTGTTATTCTGTTCTGGTCAGGCCCTAGCACTTAGACACAACAAACCAATGCAGCTGGTGGGAGACTAGCATTTTTATATTACAGGGATGCATGCATGGAAAACACACGCTTGGAGAGGGACCTTTCCAGGGAGAAGAGCAATGCGGTTCCTATGATGTAGTAGCACTAAGGTATGGGGTCTGCTGACAAAACCCAGAGATCTTCTGTTATATATTAATACCAATTCCTAGCAAAGGGAGGGAGGTTAGGTTGAACTGTCTTCTCTCTATTATCTTTTCATTATGACATCTCCCTTCATGATATATGGCCTGGTTGCTATGCTGACAATATTTGTATTATGCATTTTTCTGCACGTATACTGCATTATAGAGCACGATAGTTCAAATAAATATTCAAAACTATTACATGTCTCTGTCAGACTTTATTGTGGATAAAAACAAGAGTGCGAGCGAAAGAGTTTTGTCTCGTTACCGCGATTCCTGAGAGAGTCGGGAGTGTTGTGTTCTGGGGTGTCTTATCATTTGCTTCTCTGTGAGTGTGTAGGAGAGCGAGTGAGACACTATAACTAGTCGGTCCTGGGCTCGTGGGCACTAAGGTGGTGGGAAGGCTTAGCCCCTATACACCGAGGTCCAATAATCCTGCGCATAGTTCTATATATGTGTAGAATCCCTGCAACATAGCTCTGTAAATATCTGTGGATTAAATAACAGGCATACGAGAATTAGAGTGGCCCTGGTCCTAAGGACTCTGAAAGCAGATATAATCTGCATCCAAGAGACACATATCCCATATGGAAAGAAAGAGCTGCTAAAAGAATTAGGATGAAATATTTTGGCCTGTACGCAACAAAGTGGGACCACAAAGGGGGGTAGCAATTCTTGTGAAAAATTATATTTCTGCCACACCCCGTTGAACTGTAGATAATCGAGGACGCTGGGCGATTGTAGAATGTAGACTACGTAAGAGACGGTTTTCACTATGCTCAATCTATGGGGCAAACTTGGATGAGGCCACAATTTCCAGTGAGCTGAATATAGAGCTAGCTTTATGGCCTATCCCGCTGTTGCTGTGTGGAGATTTTAATATTCACTTCGGTGTAAATTATACACAATTTAAAGAACGTGCATATCAAGGGTGAAAACCGAAGGTGTATAGGGCTTTGGCATGATTGGTAGAATATCATGATCTGGTAGATTATGGGATAACCACATGGCTCCGGACCCGGGTTTTACCTTTTACTCCCATCCGCATAACAAGATGGTACGCCTAGATTATTTTTTTATGACGGCCAGTGAACCCAGCAGAGTCACAATAGAGAGCTCTCCCAGAGTGATATTGGATCATAACCCATTAACACTCACTATACCTGTGGGGAACATAGGTAGACCAAAGGTGATATGAAGCTTCTGGCGGATCAATCATATGTAGATCATATGAAAACTTGTATACACCAATATTTAGAGATAAATATGGGCACAGCCCCCACAAGTATAGTTTGGGAAACGTTAAAGGGAGAGACTCTTAGTTTCAATCTACATCCACAGAGGATGAAAAAGGAGGAGATACAAGATTTGTGTAAAAAGCTGGCAGAAACAGAAGAAGAGCTCGCTAAAAATATAAGGAAAGGGTTAGACGTTTAATGAAATTCAGCAGGAAATAGCAAAAGGAAGGCAAAAATCAATCAGTATTTTAGTAGAGAAGTGGCACTGAAATATCACACATATAAAACACAATGTTATGAATATGGGGAAACCACGGGTAGGCTATTGGCCAAGAGGATCAGGGCTAAGGAAGGAGGAGGATTTATGAAAGCCATAAAAGATATAGAAGATGAAATTATTGAAACTCCAGGATGCGCAGTTTTCACCAGGATTACCGATACGGCGAGGAAGAGGAGGACTGCAGCCAGGGGACGCCGCAGTACAGAGGTAAGTGGTTTTAAATGTATTTTTAATTCATATTTACTTACTTGTTAATAGTGGGGGTGGAGGCGGGGGCTGGCCAACTCCGCTCCGCTGCGGAGTGTGCGGAGATTTGCCTTCTCCGCGTTCTCCGTGGAACGCGGAGAAGGCAAATCTCCGCACACTCCGTGGGCGGAGCGGTGGTCTCCGCCCGGGGTTAGCCAGGACAAGAATAAACAATATGGAGTCGGATATGATTGTTATCTCGAGAGGAACAAGACAAGGATGTCCACGTTTCCCGTTATTGTTCGTACTCTATATTGATTTATTTTTGATGCAACTGGAGATTGGTGTGATTATTAAACCTGTGATTCAAAATGGAATAGACTACAAGGTGTTTCCCTATGCAGATGATGTGGCAGTGATAACTCGGGACTTAGCAACATCGCTACCAGAAATAGAGAAGCTAGCTGAACAGTTTGGAAGATATTCAGGATATAAACTGAACAGTGCTAAGATGCAGCTAATTTGTACAGAACAGGTGTATACTCAAGATCAACGGGTGAGTGCAGAGGCTACCTATCTTGGGTTAAAAGTTACTGCTGCCCTAGACTGTATGGGTGAGATTCACTTACGACCAGTGATTGATAAAGTGTGGTCTGAATTAGATAAGATTAATCCTTTGCATCTTTCATTGTTAGGGAGATGCAATGTATTGAAGATGATTGTTCTCCCTAAGGTTTTGTATATATTTTGTTCTATACCACTGCTGATTGAGAAAGAATGGCTGACGAATTTCGAATCCATATGTTTTAGGTTGTTGTGAGGATACAAAATATCTAGGAGGGCAGCTAAATATATGACTCTGCACAGGGCCCAGGGAGGGATAGCCACACCTAATTTTACAAAATGTATTATTGGGCTTGTGTTTTACAAAATATATCAATCTTAATTACAGGTGAACCACAGAATTTAGGTATAGTGGAATCCCCTGCAATTTATGAAATGTTGTTGGGGAAAGAGGCGGAAAATTATGCGGTAAAGAACATTGAACCAAGGTATCATAAAAAAACAAAAAATAAAACCGTGAAGGCCGCATTAATGGTATGGACCCAGGTTAAAAGGCAAATAGGGTTTACTGATCTTAATTTTTATACTCCCACCTCAGCCTCTATTCTTCCCTCTGTTTTTCAAGGGATAGTGATGGAAGAATGGAGACAAAAAGGAATTAGGAAAATAGGGGATTTTTATGATGATAACGCATATCTCCACTCATTCAAAGACCTACAAAGATTATTTAATATTCAACAAATTAATTTTTATAAATATCTACAAGTTTGAGATTTTCTGTTTAAAAAGATTGTAGATCCAAATTGCATGACAAAGACTCCGCTAATAGAGGCTGTAAAACACAAGCATAGAATAGCATCTATATACACGCTGCTAAATCAAACGCAAAAAAACAACTTGGAGATACAGAATGGGAAATGGAATCAAAGATTGGGATGTGAAGGTCAATATCTCCAGCAATCCCTAGTTCTAGCGAATGAGAGCATTTTCACGACAAAATTGACAACTCAACATTTTAAAACGGTTTTTAACCTATATTATACCCCTGCAAGAATGTCCAAATGGGGAGGGTGCTGTGATGGGAAATGTAAAAGATGTGGCGCTGAGCAGGCGGATATTGCACGTGTTTTATTTATGTTCAAAACTGACGTCTTTAAGACAGGGGATAGAGGGATTCTTGAGCAACATCATTAAGATCCCAGTCAGGATCACCCCATTGATGATGATGTTGGGAGTAGTGTAAGAGGAAAATGACCTCAAGAAACAACAATATTGAATTTTTATGGCTATGGCTGTAGCTAGATTATGTGTTGCTTCAGATTGGCTAAAATCAGATGGACCGAGCTTTGATATGTGGAGGTCTAGGTTTCTTTCAGTTTATAATATGGAAATGTCTCTGTTTAAACTCAAAGGATATAGAAGACGTCGACAGGGGGAAAAGATCTGGTCTTTGGTAACGGAATGGATGGGGAGATGATCAGCAGGGGATTGCAGCACATTATCTCTTGCAACATATATGACATTTGTATAGCACTAGCACTTTTTGATGAGTATATAGGGAGTATCTTTTTTAAAATGATCTAATATTGTGTAAAAAAGAAAAAAAAAAGTAATTGTTTATGTAATATAGGGGTAGATGATTGGCTACATCATATTATCTACTGATGCATAAATGACATTTGTATAGCATTAGCACTTTAACTTGTTTATCAGCAAATAGGGAGTTTCCTTTTAAAATCATTTCATCTTATTTAATAACAAAGAAAGTAATTTATGGATTATGTAATATATTTTCTAATGAATTTGTATGAACCTGTCATAATGAGTGATGCACTGAATGCTTAATAAAAATGTTTAAAAATTAAAAATTAAAAAAAAAGACACCAGAGGATTCTGATCTCCACATCATCCAGTTGACCTCCCCAATTGAAAGAAGATGCATCCATTATTTCTTTGACTTTCATTGAGGGTATGGAGAATGCTCCGTCCTGCATCAGACAAGCATCTGTCATCCACCACTGGAGATCCGGAGCTACCTTTTCTGAGACACAGATATTGTTTGAAAGGTTGCCTCAATGTTTGGCCCACTGCAGACAAAGGTTACATTGAAGGGTCACCATGATGCCCTAGCAAGATGGAAGATGCTAACAGAACCCAGGAGCCTCATAACCATTAGGACTTAAACAGCAGCTCTCGCCCGATACATTGGGATCAAAGCGTGAATGTTTTGGACTCACTGTGGAGGTGGTAAGACAACCACGATAAAAGGCAGTCTCTGCGAAGGTGAAGATGAGACTTGGACTCATGCATGGAAAATCCTAGGGTGCACAACTGCATTGCTTCCTGTAGGTGGTTCGAGATGAGCTTTGTTGAAGTAGAAGTATACATGTATCCCAGGCCTGCAAAGATGACCACTGACATAACCTTTGTACAGAATGGGGGCAAGAGGCTGATGAAAGGCCAAAAGGCAGGACAGTGAATTGGAAATGGTCTGATGTCACCATAAAGCAGAGATACTACCTGTGGCACTGCAGGACTGGTACATGAAAGTACATAACCTGCAGGTCCAGGGACACCATCACATTCTCTCAATCCTAAGTAGCAGAACCTACAGGAGAATTATCATCATGAACTTCTACTTCTTAAGGAACGAGATCAGCACTCTGAGGTCTAAGATTGGTCTCTAGTTCCCATCCTTCTTAGGGACCAGGAAGTAATGTGAGTAACAGCACATTCCCCTCTTTGACCTGGGTACAAGCTTGCGAGCCCCTTTTGCAAGCAATATCCACAATTCTTTAGAAAGGATCCTGGGGTGCTCTGCTTTTATCTGGGAGTAAACAGGGGGAATGTGTGGAGGATGTCCAGAAAGGGAAGGACATAACCTGGAGGGTCATAGGTCTGAAGTGACTGAGTGCCAGTTGCGTAAGCAATGTGATATTCTGCTTGCTATTGGCCCCACCAACCGATTCAAGGACAAACTAAATAGGTTTGGAAGCATTCCCTGGAAATGAGAATAAAGAAAATTTCTGCCGCTGTCCTTAACCTCTGGAACTTTCTTTGTCTCTTGTGCCACTAACATATTAGGTTGCTGGATAGACGGATAGACGGATAACAGCTGCCATCGGAGGAAAGCAAGGCCCTTAGAGTATCTTCGGAACTTCCTGTACTGTGGGTGGAATTTGCAAGCCAGGAATAGCAATCCCATGCAACAAGCTGTATCTCTGCTGTTTGTTTATCATTAGATCTTTATTTGCGTTTATCAAGAATATCACAAACAAGGGATCAAGGAAGGAGGAACAAAGAGTTTGCTCACAGTTTTGTCGTATTCGATTCTGTAACAGTCTCTGAAAGGGGAAAGGGAAAACAGATCAATAACCAACAACAGAATGTTAAGCGATAAAGAAATCAGCACTACTCATTATTAGAAGAAAGGTACTCCAGTTAAATATAGTCTACTGATATTATTATGGATTACAAAAGGGATTCCATTCTAGGAGGCAACAACATCCTCCTTATACCAAACTTAGAAAAGTTTCATAGAAATGTTAGACATGTAAGAATATAGTTTTATTACCAGGCTCATCTGGGGCATAACCGATTTGAATTATCCTTACAGTAAAGACAGAAAGGGGGACAAGGTAGAATCATACAGTTGTAACTGATCAGCCAATCGATAAATGAGTCTCATACATGTGATTATGCCATGTCCTATAGCCAATCAGCATGTGTAGCGGGGAGACACTACTTCCACTTCTGCAAAATGCGCATTTTCCCTATCGCAAGGGCAGTGTCTATCCAAATTTTCTTGAGTCTAGGCAAGTCTGGTAGGTTTGATTTATCATGGACGAAGATCAATGTAGGAACAAATTCAGAATAACATCTCAGCTTCTCATAGAGTTTGTGATTTCTCACCAATAAAGTTTTGAAGAACCACAGGACCACAATAAATGTACTGTATCTCCTTCAGTGGTCCTGCAGCTCCAACATTCAGAAGATTGAGAGAAGCTGGTGAGCCTTAATCTTTGTGGCAACCACTTCCAACTGTTAATATTGAAAAAGTCTATGTCAATGTAAATAATGATAAATTAACGTGCAGAAACTAAACTGCATCTTTATTGACGAATTCACATGTTGTGAACTCCGTGTCAACCCAGACTCAGAAATATATAGTTAGGCAGGCGCTGAAACCCAGGCCCGAGGTCACTGATTGACAGACCACAGGTGGGGTAACATGTAGCCAGCAGAAAAATGCGCCAACAGGAAATCCCAGATCAAACTGACAAGTAGGCGCAGCAACACCACGGTGGTCCAGGGAAATTGGTCCCAATAAAGCACACATGGTGCACGCATTCCGAAAACACCATAAAGTCAGATACCACATAAAGTTAGGAACAATTAGCTAATAAGAACACAGTACATGCAGTGAGCACACACTGCCCATGCCAAGCATCTGGACATGTTATCTACTGGCAGCATTGTGTCCAATCAAAGTCGAGGCCGACCAGGATTCTTCATCATTAATTTACGACCCCAAAGGCATACCCCACGAAGAGTTGGTCATCCACCTGGAACTCACATGTGTGGTCAAGCTAGAATGACAACGCTTCTGTTGGGTCCAGATGGTGGATTGCTCCTCTTCCTTGGCGGGATGAGGCGGAGCGTAAAAAGTAGGCAGAGTGATGGTTTGACCTACATGAAATGGAGTGACCACTTTCTGAAGAAAGTAAGCCCTTGTATGAAGCACCAGTTTGTCTGTGTAGATGTTTAGATAAGGAGGCGGAGAGTTGACAGGTTTGGGTGGAGAACCCTCCCCAGCTGCTGCAACAGAAGATCCTCCCAAAGGGGCAGCCTGATCGGAGGACTAATGGCCATGCTTAACAGCTCTGGATACCAGACTCTCCGTGCCCAATCTGGAGCCACATGGATAAATTGGGCCCGGTCATTCTTGTTATTCTTGAAAACTCTGGGCAGGAGTGGTATGGGCGGAAAGGCGTACAGAAGGCCTGAGCTCCAGCGTCTCTGAGTGAGAGCAGCATTGGAAACTCCAGCACGGAGAACTACTGGCATTGCGTGGTCTCGGTAGTGGCAAACAGATCTAACCAAGGCTCTCCCCACTGCTGAAAGAGACTTTGCAGCATCTCCGGATGGAGACACCATTCGTGATCTGCTAGGGATCATCAGCTGAGTTTGTCCACTCTGGCGTTCAAAGAGCCCGCCAGGTGTTGAACCACAAGCCATGTCCAGAGACACAGGACCTCTTGACAAAGAGTCCACGACCCCACCCTGCCCTACTTGTTGCAATACCACATGGCAGGACAACATGAAGCCCAGCAGCCTCAGAATAAGTCTCACAGAAATCCAGGACAGAGGCTGACACGTCAGTATCATAGCCCAAATATCCAGAACTCGCCATTCGGGAGGATAGGCCCGAAACTGCACTGTGTCCAGAACAGCTCTCATGAGGGAGTCAGGTGTGACTTTGGCGGGTTGATAGTGAACCCTAGCAAATGCAGGAGGTCCTCCAAAGTCTGGAGGTGGGACATGACAGCCTGGGGCGAGCTGGCCTTCAGCAGCCAGTCGTTGAAATAGGGGAAGACTGGCACACCCAATCTCTGTAGATGAGTTGCAGCCACCCCATCACCTTGGTGAACACCCAAGGGGCGCAGGTGAGACCAAAAGATAGCTACTGATTGAGTGCCCATAATGATAAGTGGCAGACTAGGAGGGTTTGGAGACTGCATCTGCAGGGGGATTGGTGGACTGACCTGACGGCTGGCAACCGGACTCACAGGACCGGTAGGAACCGCGGCCATGCAGATGCTCAGAAGCTTGTGCGCCGCAGTGGCTGGGCGGGTAAAGATGTGGTTGCACACCCCTTTCGTAGCCACGAAAGGAGCAAAAGGCAGATTGAGGGTGATGAAGGGCCATTTTCTATGACCTGGATGACAAGGACCTGGCCGTAGCCCTGATGTTCTCAAAGTGATTCAGCACCAATCAGCCTTGTCTCTGAAGAGACGGAAGCCATTAAAGGGCATGTCCATGAGTGAGGACAAGACATCCCCAGAAAAGCCATTCATATTCAACCAGGCGTAGCATGGCAGAGCTACAGTCGACAAAGCCACTCTGCCTAGTGAGTCGATGATGTAAAGTCCACAACAGATTGTGAACTTCATTGCATCTCTCCCATTGGCAAAAGCCAGGTGTAGGAAAGTGTCCCTTTTTGCATGGTTACCCCCCACTTTTTGCCTGACACTTGATGAACTATGACTTGATGTGCCCTGGGTCCCTACCAATCAGGTTCCCAGGTCCTGTGTTCTTTCCCAAAGCTGTACCTTTGTACCCACAATTGGAATATCTCCGGCCACAGGTAAGCCCCTTGTAAAAGGTACCATGGGTACCAAGGGCACTGTGACCAGGGAAAGCCTCTAAGGGCTGCAGCACCAATTGTACCACCCTTAGATGCCCTACACCTTAACACCCACACAATGGCAGGATGAATGTGTTGGTGCAGAGAAAAGTGAAGAGTCGACATGGCACACATTCTTGTGTGCCATGCCTGCAATCCACTGCCTGTGGCCTAGGTAAGCCTAGCAGGGTGCACTAGACCACAGGTGAGGGTACAGTTGCAAAAGCACTGTACCCCTACAGTGTCTAAGTCCATTCTTAGACATTGTAAGTGCAGTAAAGCCATAAAGAGTATATGGTCTGGGAGTTGGTCACTATGAACTCCACAGCTCCATAATGGCTTTACTGAAACCTGGGAAGTTTGGTAGCAAACGTTACAGCACATTAAAACCACACTGATGCCAATGTGGGATTTAATGTAAAAAGCAATCAGAGGGAATATGAGAGATGCCCCCTGAATACCGACCAGCCCTGGTGTGTTTCCTGAAAGGCTGCCCGCCATTTGCCACCTCCAGGCAGGTTTCTGGACCCCTGGGTAGAGAGCCTCCACTCTCTGGGTCCAGAAACAAAGCCCATCCTGGGCATAGGTGTCATGCCTCTTCCACCAGGATGGGCTGGGTCCACGAAGGGGAAGCTTGCCTTTTGCTGCCCCCAGCAACTGGCTCCCACCGGTTCTGAACCCCACTTTGGGCTGGAGAATCAGTGGGGAAACCAAGTGAGGAAGAGAGGTGTGCCCACTTTTGCCAACCCCACCCCTCAGGTGGGGAGGCGAGGTGAAGCACATATCTCAATCCCCTTCATCTTGAAGATGAGGGGATACAGCCAATTAGAGAGAGGCTCATACCCCCTCCCACTGGAGGGTGGCATAATAGGGGGTGTACTCACTCCAAAGAAGGGACCTATTGGTCCCGACCTGCACACCCCTGTAAGGCCCCTAAATTTAGTATTTAGGGGAGACCCTGAGCCTTGCCTCCTCAGATTCAAGGAGGAAAGTCGAAGAAGGACCAAAGAGTCATGCTGACCCAGATAAAAGAGGATACCAACTGCTTTGGCCCCAGCCCTACCGGCATGTCCCAACCTTGACCTGCTCACAGCAAAACGGCGGCATGTCCAGCAGCCATCCAGAACCCAGAGGACCTGCCCTGCCTTCATCCAAAATACTCTGTCTCCCGTGAACACCGGATTTGCTCAAACCAAGACTCCAACACAGAACCCAGATCCAGGCGGATCAGCGGTTCGGCACCACTCTGCACCTGACACCCACGGCCCGAGGCCGAGTGGCCCACCATCACGAGGAGGTATCCCCAGTGATCCTGACCTGGGACCTGTTGATCCCAGACCTACCTCGAGCGCCTGACCGACGCCTGCATCCTCAGCCTGAATGGTCCCCCTGTCCTCGACCGGAGCTGGTAAGAAGATCCGACGCCTAAAGACATCCCTGCACCCGATGCCCCACGGTCTTGGGTCCAACCGACATTGTCCAGGCATCCCCCAAGAACCCAACTTACCTCTCCTGCTGGTCGTCGATTCAGGAAACCTCCTTGCCCGAGCCTGCAGACTTTTCTTCAAACCGGAGATCTCCATTGGAAATCACAGTGCTCCCGACGTCTTATTGGCACTCTGCACCCGGCCGCCTTCGCGCCGCTGGTAGTGCAGCTCCTGTGCTAATTGTTGGCCTCTCCAGTGCTGATCTTACCCCCAGGAGCTCTACTCCCACAATCAAGTGGCCTGCTCATAAACAGCCCCTGATCGAAGGCCCCCCTAGCCCCATTGGCTAACGGTGGGCCCCTGCACTCTGCACCCGGCCGCCCTAGTGCCGCTGGTGGTGTAATTTGAGTGCCTAACTGAACCTTGGTTCTAACCCCCAAAAGCTATTCTTGCAGGTCATTTACTTACCTGCAAACCGATAACCTTCTTTTCTCCCATAGGAACAAATGTTATGATTCTTGTTCATAAAATGTTCTATATGGAGCTGACTTTTTGTATAGAAACCAAAGTAACTTTGCTTTAAACCCAAACTTTTCGTACTTACCTGTCTGTTGTAAGATCCAGTGTGTGATATATTGGCATCTTACCTCAAATACTCAAAGTACTTGAAAAGTAATCTAAAAGTAATCCAAAGTCATTTCTATGTATTCTAAACTGTTTTAAAAGCAAATACAAACCTGTAACGAAGGCAATTCCATTCACAATTGCATCTCCTTGTAAAGTTTTGCACTTGAAAGTATATTTTACCTGCTTGTGCCAAGTCCTGCTTGGTTCTAGAAATAACACATAAGTATACCTTTTTTATACTGACCTAATTGGTCTGGATTCTGTCTCTGAGTGTGTGTCATCAGTCTTGATTGAGTGAATACAATGAATGCTTAACACACCCTCCTGATAAGCCTAACTGCAGAACCACACTAATCCAAAGAGAGCTGTTAGTGATTATCTAATTGGGCCTATGCTATACCTCTGGGGATCCCCTGGACTCAGAGCACACTATACCTTACTTTGGTATATTATATGCAGAGCCAGCTTCCTACATTGGTGGATCAGCGGTGGGACATAAAACTTTGCATTTGTTGGACTAACTTAGCCAACACCTGATCACACAACAAGAATCCAAAAATTAACTGCAGTACAACTCATTTTTTTAAGTCACTATTTTCAAAATTTCTAAAAGTCTTGTTAGTGCCTTGAATTAAGTCCCTGTAATATTTTTTTTAGAAACTTAAAACTCACTGAAGTTAGGGGAGGGCAGTACTTAGAACTTGTTTATAGGTCTTCTAAAAAGAACTCCACTTTAGTGAAATAATGAGCAACCCAGAGAAGATGGCCGAGGAGCTCTACCACACCCTTTACTCCAGCCTAGAGGTTAGAAAGTTAAGGCGTCTCTGTAAAGCTAAAAAAAAGAACTTGGTCGAACCCTACCAGAGCACAACCCCTGGAGTTCCTGGCAGGGCATGCAAGGGACCCCCCACTACTGAAGGAGAAGATCTCCAGGTGGATGGGGAAAGTAGTGAGGATGATGAGGTCTTAAACACACCACCTCAACTACTTAGGGAGGATGGGAACCTTGTGCTTTACCCCTCATGACCAAGAAGTACAGGGTCTAGATCCTACAGAGGTAAGACTGACTCTATACCAGACAGTGAGGATAACTTCACTGAGGAGGACCACCTTTTAGCAAGGATGGCCAAATGATTAGAGTTAGAGACTAGGGGCCAGATGTACGACCCTTTTTTGCGGCCGCAAAAGGGAGATCCTCCCGTTTGCGACCGCAAAAAAGGATAATGGCATGTACTAATGCTATTTTGCGAGTCACTGACTCGCAAAATAGCATTTGAGACTCCCGGGATTAGGAAGGGGCGTCCCTTCCTAATAGCGATTCACCATGCCATGTACAATTGTTTTGCGACCGCATTTGCGGCCGCAAAACACTTGCAGTTTACTACCTACTTCAAGTAGGTGGTAAACCACTCGCAAACGGGAATGGGTCCCCTGGGGGACCCCTTTCCCTTTGTGAGTATGTGAGAAAATATTTTTAAGAGCAGGCAGTGGTCCCAGGGACCACTGCCTGCCCTTAAAAAAATGAAACTGAAATTTAAATTTTTCTTTTTTTAAATGCATCCCGTTTTCCTTTAAGGATAACAGGATGCATTTTAAAAAAAGAGACTGCTTTATTTAAAAGCAGTCCCAGACATGGTGGTCTGCTGACCCCAGCAGGCCACCATCCCTGGGAGTGCTAGCCATTCCTAATGGGGTCGCAAATTGCGACAGCCTCATTAATATTCATGAGGCATGCAATTTGCGACCCCATTAGGAATCGCTAACAGTGTCTGAGACACTGTTATCCCTTTCGCTGCTTCTGTCGGCCAACGGCCGTCGCGAGCACTACCTCCGTAGTGCTGCGCACGTTCGTTGGCCGATGCGGCCCCGCCCACTCTTCAAAGCCGCCGCACCGTGGCGAAATTTCGGCCGCGGTAAAGGGGTTAAACATCCCAATTTGCGAGTCGCAAATGCGATGAAATTTGGGAGTCGCAAATTGGTGGGTCATACATCTGGCCCTTAGCTCCTAGCTCTAGAAAAAGAAAGAGCAGAGATGGGCCTAGGACCCATCAATGGTGGCAGCAATTTAAATAACATAGAGAAGGAAGGAACTAATAATCCTAAAATCCCCAAAGGGATTGTCCCTAAATTGAGGATGGTGATGATATCACCAAATGATTGACAGCCTTTGAGAGGGCTTGTATAGCCAGGAAAGTGAGGGAGACTCACGGGGGGCACTCCTTTGGGAACTGTTCACTTGTTAGTGCAGGGACAGACTCCTGACCCTTACTGGGGCAGAAGCTGAGTCTTATGAACTCATGAAGGGTACCCTGATTGAAGGATTTGGACTCACGACTGAGGAGTACAGAATTAAATTCAGGGGGGGGGGGGTCAGAAATCCCAGGGTCAGTCCTGGGTGGAATTTGTAGGCTCCTCAGTAAAAACAATAGTTAGCTGGTTGACTGGAAGTAAAGTGCAGGATTATGAGAGACTTTATGATTTGTTTATGAAGGAACACATTTTAAGTAACTGCATCAATGAAAAGTAGCATCAGTATCTGGTAGGCCTAGGTCCAATTTCTCCCCAAGAATTGGGAAAGAAGGCAGACTACTGGGTCAAGACAAAGGTGACCAAGACAACCATTGGGGGTGACCAAAAGAAAGGAGTTACAAAGTCTCCCCTGGGGAAAGAGGGTGAGAAGTCCAAAGATAAAACACAAGAGTCATCTAAAGGGCCCCAAAATCCTGTCCAGAAGGGTGGGCCCAAGAACTCTTCCTAGCCCACTGGTGGGTATAAGGGAAAAATATTTGATCCTGCTAAGGCCTGGTGTTTCCACTGTAACAAGAAGGGACACCGAACTAGAGATCCTGCCTGTCCCAATAAGAATGTCCCTAGTCCCCTCCAGTTTCTACTGGTGTGGCAGATCTCCTGATAGGATCAATAGTGTGCCCAGAGCAAATAAGGGTCCACACTGAGGCTGTTCTAGTCTCAGAAGGAGAGGGTTAGCCACTTTGGCTGTCCGGCCCCCTAATTTAAGAAACTACCTGCAATACCCCTTAATGAATGGGACTAGGATAGAAGCCCTGAGGGATGAAAGTGCCAGTGTCACTATGGTGAGAGAACACTGGTTTCCACAGAGCAATATCTGACTGGAAAGACCTACCCAGTTAACAATGCTGACAGTGTCACTACTAACCATTCCATGGCTATGGTGACATTAGACTGGGGGTGGTTGCTGACCTGAAATAGGTAGTGGTCTCTTCAAAACTCACAGCCGCCTGTCTGCCTGGAAATGATCTGGAGAACTCAGCATGGGCTGAGGTAGAAAGAAAGACACATGTAGCCATGGTGCAAATCCCTGAGATAGTGTGTGTGTGTGAATACACGAGCACAATACCTAGCACAGGGTGAACAAGGAGAGCTGGTTGCTGAAATGATGGCCCAATCTCCCAAGAGAAAAGGTAGGAACACTGGTGACACAGCTTTAAAGCAGCAAAAGGATCAGGACCCCTCTCCTCAGGGAAAGGACTTGTCAGCCCCAGAGGGAACTGAGCCCATGGAACTTGAACATTACGAGGTAGAGCTCATGGGCCCAGGGGGACCTTCTTGGGAACAGCTGTGCCTTGGGCAGCAGGTCTGCCTCACTCTTGAAAGCCTAAGGCAGTAAGCTGCTGCACAGGAGCAAGTAGATGTCAGTGACCTCCACAGGGTCAATTGGGAGGAAGGGCTCCTTTACACAGAGGCAAGAGATCCCTAAACTGGTGCCACTAGGAGAGTGATAGTGCCTCAGTTGTATAGAGAGTTCCTGCTCACATTGGCCCATGACATCCCCCTAGAGGGACATCTGGGCCAGACAAAAACTTGGGAAAGATTTGTGAACTACTTTTATTGGACCCAGATGTGCCAAAAAGTGAAGGAGTTTGTAAGATCCTGCGTCACCTGTCAAGCCAGTGGCAAAAAAGGTGAACACCCAAAGGCCCCCTTAACTCTACTGCCAGTGGTTGGGGTTACCTTTGAAAGGGTAGGTGTGGATGTAGTGGGTCCACTTGAACCTCCCCCAGCCTCAGGAAACAAATACTGGAAGTAGTGGATCATGCTACTAGGTATCCTGAAGCCATTCCCCATAGGTCTACTACATCCCCTGTAGTAGCCAAGGCACTCATTGGTGCCTTCACCAGGGTAGGGTTTCCTAAGGAGGTCGTATCAAACCGAGGTTCCAACTTCATGTCTGCATACTTGAAACACATGTGGGATGAGTGTGGAGTGATCTACAAGTTCACAACACCTTATCACCCACAAACCTATGGCCTTGTTGAAAGATTCAACAAGACGAACGAGTTGCTTACCTTCGGTAACGCATTATCTGGTAGAGACTCTATCTAGCTGCAGATTCCTTACCTTTGAATTTCCCAGGCATCAGGCTGGATCCGGAAACTTTTGCTGAGCAATACCCCTTGCGCGTGGTGTCGGGTGGCTCCATTCGGCTCCGTGTGACGTCATAGGCGTCGGTAGAGTCGGTTATGACGTTGCAGTGCCTATATAGGCGTCACCCAGATACGCAGACGTCAGTACTTTTCATTTTTTTCCATGCCAGAAGCGCAGAGCCACGTAGTAACTGACGTAGTCAATTGCAAAACTAGGGCCCTGTAAGGGGAGTAACCCCAGCCCTACAATTACAATATTAGTCCGCAAAGCAGGGAGGCATGGGTGGGGCTGTAAGGAATCTGCAGCTAGATAGAGTCTCTACCAGATATTGCGTTTCCGAAGGTAAGTAACTTGTTCATCTGATAGAGACTTCTACCTGCAGATTCCTTACCTTTGAATTAGATACCCAAGCCATACCATCCTGGCGGTGGGTTGCGGACCAATATCCTATACTAGGAAGTCCTGCAGGACCGAATGTGCAAAGTGCCCGTCCCTGCGGACCTGACCGTCTAGGCAGTAGTAGTTTGCAAACATGTGCAAAGATGTTCACGTTGCCGCCTGCCAGATGTCTTGGACTTGGACATCCCGAGCCAAGGCTGTAGTCGCAGCCTTTTCCCTGGTGGAATGGGCCCTCAGGGGGGCTCAGGGGGCCGCTTCTTTGACAGGGCATAACAGAGCTTGATGCAGAGAATGCCCCAGCGAGAGATGGTCCTTTTCTGCACTGCCCTTCCCTTCTTCGCTCCCACGTACCTCACAAAGAGTTGGTCATCCACCCAGAACTCTTTTGCGAGGTCAAGGTAGAACAACCAGCGCTCTTTTTGGGTCCAGCCGGTGGAGACTCTCCTCTTCCTTAGAAGGATGCGAGGGAGCAAAGAAGGTGGGAAACGTGATGGACTGACCCAGATGGAAAGGTTCCTGGCAGCATTGGGTAGGCCCGCGGATGCGTTGCAAATTCAGCAAATGACACAGGAAAGTTCCATGTGTCCTACCTGCCGGGGATTGATGATGTAGATTACTGACCCAATTAGGGCTGGTCAAACTTTAACAGGTACTACATTTAGAGTATTGTTTAGGTTGGTTTATCAGGGCAACATCACCAGACAACCACCCTTGTGTAGATAGAACTGATTTTACTAGGTCCTGACGAATCGCCGCTACATCAACTGACTACTAGGCGAGAAACATGTTGACCACATAATATAGCGCCAAACCCGAGACATTACCTCTGGAGTGCGCCTTCTTTCTTTTTTAATCAGGTTGGAAGGCCTATTGATTAAAAATGTTCTTCTGTGACACTTCCATTTCCTTTTATAACTTTTCTTCGAGTCACTTACCTTCACTCACCTCATCTACACTACTTAGGCCCCTCACCCTCACGGCACCTTACGGCAATTTGGAATAAAAGATCTCCGACAAAGAGCCCCTCATAGAGAGCCCGTCAGGTATTGCAGAACCGACCTGACGAGGAGCACGCCCTATGATGAAGCATGACACCAAGCCGGGTGTGTGAGGGCATTAAATTCCAACAGGAGGAACCCCCTTTCCTCCTGTGGTTGTAGACCACTCCAGCCAGTGTCTTCCCCTTATCTCTAAAATTAGGAACTGCATACTCTTTGTATTTCCATATGGAAAGGGGTCATAACCTTTGGCAAAAAGGATGCCTGAGTGCGAAGCACCACTTTGTCCGGAAAGGACATAAGATAAGGAGGCGAGCAAGATAACGCCTGCAGCTCACTCACCTTCCGGGCTGATGTAATCACCACCAAGAAGGTTGTTTTGATGGTCAACAGCCATATGGGACAATTGTGTAAAGGCTCAAAAGGAGCGCATTTCAGGTAGGTGAGGACCAAATTAAAGTCCCACTGCGGCATAACAAAGGGCATAGGTGGAAGCGGGTGAGCCAGCTCTTTTAGAAATCTATGTACAATAGGTGATTTGAGGAGAGAGGGCTGGTCTGGCAGCCGCAAAAAAGCAGACAGAGCATAAAGGTAACCCTTGAGAGTTCCAAAAGCAGAGCCCTGTTTGGCAAGGGTTAGAATGAACAAATGGACAGAAGAAAGAGAAGCACAAAGAGGGTCACTAGACCTTTCTGTACAGTATAATACAAATTTCTGCCAACAGCAGGCGTATACCCTCTTAGTGGAGGGCCGCCTGGCTGCCAGAATAACATTACAGACTTCAGTAGGAAGGTCAAAAGCTATCAACTGTCGCTGCTCAATCTCCACAAATGGAGGTGCAGAGTTGACACTTTCGGGTGGAGAACCCTCCCCTGCTACTGCGACAGAAAATCCTCCAGAAGGGGCAGCCTGATAGAAGGATTGATGCTCATTCTCAGAAGCTCTGGATACCAGACTCTCCTTGCCCAGTCGAAGTCACAAGGATGACTTGGGCCCGGTCCCTACGGATCTTCTTCAGAACCCTGGGCAGGAGTGTTATGGGCGGAAAGGAGTACAGCAGGCCTGAGCTCCACTCGCGTCGAAAGGCGCACAGTACTGTTGACACAGCGCGTTCTCTTCAGAGGCGAACAAATCTAACCAAGGTTCTCCCCACTGATGAAAGAGACCTTGCGCCACCTTCGACTGGAGACGCCATTCGTGATCTGCTAGGATTCGACAGCTGGGTTTGTCTGCCCTGGCATTCAGAGAACCGGCCAGGTGTTGAACCAACAGGGATATGCCCTGCTGTTCCAGCCATGTCCAGAGACGTATGGCCTCTCGACAAAGTATCCACGACCCCACCCCGCCCTGCTTGTTGCAGTACCACATGGTGGTGGTGTTGTCCGTAAACACTTGGAGCTCCAACAAATTTATGTGGAGCCCAGTCTCTGCCGGAGACCAGTGACCTCTGATCTCAACCTCTCCCAGAGGGCCGCCCCATCCCAGAAGTGATGCATCTGTCACGACTGTGAAATCTGGTTGAGGGAAGGGAGAGGGGTCTGCCACTGACCCAATTGCGGTTCGTCAACCACCACTTAAAATCTCTCGCAGTTCCTTCCGAGATCTGGACCACGTCTGTGAGATTTCCTCGATGTTGTGCCCAGTGGAACTTCAGGTCCCACTGCAGAGCCCGCATTCACCACCTGGCATGCTTTACCAACAGGATGCAGGAGGCTATTAGGCCCAACAGCCTCAGAGTCAGTCTCACTGAAATCCAGGATAGAGGCTGAAACATCGGAATCATAACTTGAATATCCTGGACTCGCTGCTCAGGAGGATAGACCCGAAACTGCACTGTGTCCAGAACTGTCCCAATTAAAGGGAGCATCTGAGAAGGAGTCAGGTGTGACTTCAGCACGTTTATAGAGAACCTCAGCGAATGCAGGAGGTCTGCCGTAGTCTGAAGGTGGGAGACGACAGCCTGGGGCGAGATTGCCTTCAAGAGCCAGTTGTCGAGGTAGGGGAAGACTGACACCTCTAACCTGCGCAGATGAGCTGCGACCACCGCTATCACCTTGGTGAACACCCGAGAGGCACTGGTAAGGCCGAAGAGGAGTACGGGAAACTGAAAGTGCTCGCGGCCTACCTTGAACCACAGGTAACGCCTGTGGCCCGGCAGGATGGGGATGTGAAAATGCGCGTCCTGCAGGTCCAACGCTACAATCCAGTCTTCTTGGTCTAGGGCAGACAAGACCTGAGCCAGAGTGAGCATCTTGAACTTCTCCTTCTTGAGGAAGAGATTGACGGTCCGAAGAGCCAAAATGGGCCGCAACTCTTTGTTCTTCTTCGGAAGTATCAGGAATAACAGCCACTGTCTACTTCTGAAACCAGGACCCTTTCTATAGCTCCCTTGGCCAAGAGAGCTGTAACTTCCTCTTGGAGCAACCTTAAATGATCCTCCGTCAGCTGTTCCTGATTTGGCAGAATGAGAGGAGGAAAAGAGAGGAAAGGCAGAGAATAGCCTTCCTGGATGATCTTCAAGAACCACTTGTCCGATGTTGTGGATCTCCAGTGGGGGAGATGATGACAAATTCTCCCACCAACTGGGGTAGTGTGGTCTTGCAGAGTCAGCCTGGGAGTGCTTGGAGACTGTGGCTGCCTGGGGCAGGGTGGCCGATGACTTCTGGCTTCCATTCCTGGATCGGAATGCACCACGTCCAAGTCCCTGCATGGCTTGGGCAGTGTGTGCAGGACGATGGCTGGGATAGGGCTGACGCTGCTGGAAACCCCTTCCATTGCCACAAAAGGGGCAAAAGGAAGACTGGCCATGAGGAGTAGAGGAGAGGCCCAAGGATCTGGCCGTAGCTCGAGAGTCCTTGAACCTGACCAAGGCCAAGTCTGCCTTTTCCCCAAAAAGACAGGTTCCATTGAAAGGCATGTCCTTCAGATTGACTTGGACATCGCCCGAGAAGCCAGTTGTACTAAGCCAGGCATGGCGCCTCAAGGCCACTTTCATTGAAATTGATCTGCCCAGAGAATCTGCTATATCTTGGCCACACCGTATGATGAATTTTGCTGCATCTCTCCCATCCTTGACTGCCTGGGAGAGCACAGCCTGGGCCTCCTCCGGGACTCGTGGCAGCACTTGCGCAACCATCTCTCAAAGGGAATGGGAGAAACGGCCCAATAAGCATGCGGTATTCACCGACCTCAATGCCAGGCTAGAGGAAGAAAACAACTTCTTTCCAAATGAGTCCAGCCTCTTGGATTCCCTATCCGGAGGGGTGAAAGGTAACGCGCCCTGGGACGTAGAGGCCTGCACCACCAAACTTTCTGGGGTTGGGTGTTGACTGAGGAACTCTGGGCTGGGCGATGGCGGCGTGCAATCGTCCTATTTACAGGAGCCCCTGTGCTAGGCTTGGACCACGTGCCTAGTAGGACGTCCGTAAGTACCTCATTAAAGGGCAAAAGGGGTTCAGAAGTGGAAGCCCCTGGTTGAAGCACCTCAGTCAGGAGATTAGTCCTGACCTGCACTGAGGGCAGTTCTAGTCCAAGGACCTTAGCTGCTCTCTTTACCACCATGGCATAGGATGCCCCCTCCTCCATAGCCACTGTAGGCGGAGAAAGCATGCCAATATCTGGGGAAGTGTCCAGTCCACTGGCCTCCCCAAGTTCCCCATACCAGTCCAAATTCTCCACAGAGTCATCCTGGTATTCCAAAAGGTCCATAGACCCCTCCCATTCCTCTCCTGAGCCTAGCACATCTTCAAAGTGCTCAGGCGACAACATAGAGCCTCTGGGTTCAACCTGTGTCGAGCGCCGTTGTTCCAGCTCCATGTCGTCGGGGATGAAGATGGGGCTGGCGCCACAGGAACTGACTTCAGGTTCGACGCTGGAGGAGGTCACTTTGGCATCGACCCAGATCCGGGATCAAATCCTTGAGGCCGCACCGGCGCCTCGGCCGGAGCCGACGGCATCGAACCCGATGGGGCCCCTTCCGACTCCGTGGGGCCTGAGGGCTCACCAGCAGGGTCATTCCGCTCAAATACATGGCGCATGGCCTCGTACAAATTCTTTTATTTGAGCAGGAGTCGCTCTGGCTCCCGGAAAAGGGTGGGAGGAACGAAGTCGACTCAGGGTCCGGCTCCGCGGAACAGTGCCTAGAGCGTCGGTGCTCCTTACCTCTCTCACCGATGGATGACAGCCGAGGTGAAGATGAAGTCCACTTGGACTTCTTCTTCTTCTTATGCCTCTTCCCCGAGTGTCCCGAGGATCTTGAGTGGGATGAAGAGAAGAAGAGGACTTAGGGCTCCGGGAGTGGTCCAGCGTCCTCCTCTTCTTCGATCGGGACCGGGAACTTTGCAGAGTCTCGCTCGACGGTGTCGACTGTCAGGCCGCAAGGAGCTTCATCGCCCGCTCCCTCAAGGCCTTCGGAGCCATGACCCGGCAGTCCGAGCATGACTTCGAGTCGTGGTCACCCTTCAGACATCAGAGACAGATAAGGTGGGGATCGGTGGCCGACATCATGCAGAGGCAGACACCGCACGGTTTGAAACCTGTCTTCCTCAAAGATATCCCTCGCACACGAAAAATTCTGAATTCGACAAAATTCGAGAAATAATCTGCCAAAAAGCAACAGAGAGGTAGCTCTTCCCGGATCAGCGCTTACCTGGCGCGTAAAGAAAAGAACTGACGTACGTGCGCCTGGGTGGTGCCTATATAGGCACAGCGACGTCATAACCGATGCTACCGACGCCAACGAGGTCACACAGAGCCGAATAGAGCCACCCTATGCCGCTCGCAAGGGGTATTGCTCAGCAAAAGTTTCCGGATCCAGCCTGTCGCCTGGGAAATTCAAAGGTGAGGAATCTGCAGCTAGAAGTCTCTATCAGATATTGAAAGGCATGATAATGAGACTCCCTGAAAAACTTAAAAGGAGATGGGGTGTTCTGTTACCCTGCCTGCTTTTGCCTACAGAGGTGTGCCTCAGAAGGGAGCAGGGTTTTCCCCCTTTGAACTTCTGTTTGGCCACCCTGTAAGGGGACCACTCTCTCTTGTGAGGGCAGGATGGGAAAAACCCCATCATGTACCAAAGCAAGATGTGATAGACCATGTACTAGGTCTTCGTTCCAGGATGGAAGAGTACATGCAGAAAACATCCAAATATTTTGAGGCCAGCCAGGAGCTCCAGAAGCTTTGGTATGACCAGAAAGCTGCACTGGTGGAGTTCCAACCAGGACAGCAGGTGTGGGTTTTGGAGCCAGTGGTACCCAGGGCTCTCCATGACAAATGGAGTGGCCCTTACCCTATCCTACAAAAGAAGAGTGAGGTCACCTACTTGGTAGACCTGGGCATCAGCAGGTCTCCTGAAAGGCTGATAAATGTGAACCGCCTGAAACTCTTCTGTGACAGGGCTGATGTGACCATGTTGATGGTTACTGATGAGGATCAGGAGACAGAGAGTGAGCCTCTCCGTGACCTCCTCTCTCACAGTCCCCAAAATGGGTCAGTGGATGGAGTGGTCTATTCAGACACCCTCTCTGCCCAACAGCAGGCTGATTGCAGACAGGGTCTGCAACAGTACGCACAGCTTTTCTACTTAACCCCTGGTCAGACTCTCTGGTGTACCCATGATGTGGACACTGGAGACAGCGTGCCTGTCAAAACCAAAATCTATCGCCAGTCTGACCAAGTTAAGTAAAGCATCAAGGATGAGGTCAGCGAGATGCTGGAGTTGGGGGTCATTAAGCCTTCTGAGAGTTGAATTGATAGATAGGTTAGGGGCTGCCAAATTTCTCAGTACTTTTGACTTGACTGAAGGGTACTGGCAGATTGGCATGGACCCTGGAGCAAATGAAAAGACAGCCTTCTCCACACCTGATGGGCACTTCCAGTGTACTGTGATGTCCTTTGATCTGAAGAATGCCCTGCCACCTTCTAAAGGTTGGTGAATCAAGTCCTTGCTGGGTTGGAAGGCTTTAGTGCAGCTTATCTTGATGATATTGCTGTGTTTAGCTCTTCCTGGCAGGATCACCTGGTCCACCTAGGGAAGGCTTTACAGGCCTTGCAAACTGCAGGCCTAACTATCAAGGCATCCAAATGTCAGATAGGGCAGGGAACTGTTGTATACTTGGGCTACCTTGTAGGTGGAGGCCAAGTTCAACCACCAAGCTCAAAATCCAGACAATTCTATATTGGGAAGCTCCAACCACCCAGACCCAAGTCAGGGTATTCCTTGGCTTGGAGGTTTGTTAAAGGGTATGGATTCATTGTGACACCCCTCAAAGAACTCACCTCCAACAAGATGCCCAAGAAAGTGAACTTGACAGTTGGGTGCCATAAGGCTTTTGATACCCTAAAAGAGGCAATGTGCTCAGCACCTATTCTCAAGGCTCCAGAGTACTCCAAGCAGTTCATTGTGCAGACTGATGCCTCTGAGCTAGGGATAGGAGCGGTCCTATCCCAGACCAATGATGATGGCTAAGACCAACCTGTTGCTTTCATAAGCAGAAGGCTACTCCCTAGGGAGCAGCGTTGGAGTTCCATTGAGAGGGAGGCCTTTGCTGTGGTCTGGTCCCTGAAGAAGCTGAGACCATACCTGTTCGGTACTCACTTCCTAGTCAAACTGACCAAAGACCTCTCAGATGGCTAATGCAAATAAAAGGTGAAAAACCAAAACGTTTGAGGTGGTCCATCTCCCTACAGGGAATGGACTTTATAGTGGAACATAGACCTGGGACTGCCCATGCCAAATGCAGATGGCCTTATCCAGCTTTTTCCACTTACACAATGAAGACTCACTTGGGAAAGTTAGTCTCATCCTCTTTCATTTGGGGGGTTGTGTAGAAAGTGCCCCTTTTGGCATGGCTACCCCCCACTTTTGGCCTGACTCTTGATGCACTTGACTTGATGTACCCTGAGTCCCTGCCAATCAGGTTCCCAGGGCCTGTGTTCTTTCCCAAAGCTGTACCTTTGTACCCACAATTGGCACATCTCTGGCCACAGGTAAGCCCCTTGTAAAAGGTACCATGGGTACCAAGGGCACTGTGACCAGAGAAGGGCTCTAAGGGCTGCAGCGCCTATTGTGCCACCTTTAGAGTCCCTGCACTTTAGCACCCACACACTGCCATTGCAGGCTGTATGTTTTGGTGCAGAGAAAAGTGAAGAGTCGACATGGCACACATCCCTGTGTGCCATGCCTGCAATCCACTGCCTGTGGCCTAGTTAAGCCACCCCTCTAGCAGGGTTGCATGAGCACTGTACCCCTACAGTGTCTAAGTCCATTCTTAGGCATTGTAAGTGCAGTAAAGCAATAAAGAGTATATGGTCTGGGAGTTGGTCACTACGAACTACACAGCTCCATAATGGCTTTACTGAAACCTGGGAAGTTTGGTAGCAAACATCCCAGCACATTAAACCAATACTAATTCAAGCGTGGCATTCAATGTAAAAAGCACTCAGAGGGCATCTTTGAGAGGCCCCCTGAAAACCGACCAGCCCTGGTGTGGTTCCTGAATGGCTGCCCGCCATTTGCCACCACTAGAAAGGTTTCTGGACCCCTGGGTAGAGAGCCTCCACTCTCTGGGTCCAGAAACAAAGCCCATCCTGGGCAGAGGTGTCATGCCTCCTCCCTCAGGATGGGCAGGGTCCACAAATGGGAAGCGTCAAAGGCCTGCCGCCTTTGTGAGCTGACCCTGCCTTTTGCTGCCCCCAGCAACCGGCTCCCACCGGTTCTGACCCCCAATTTGGGTGGGAGAATTGGTGGGAAAACCAAGTGAGGAGGAGAGGTGTGTTCACCTTTGCCAACCCCACCCCTCAGGTGGTTGAGGCGAGGTGAAGCACACATCTCAGTCCCCTCCATATTGAAGATGAGGGGACACAGCCAATTAGAGTAGGCTCATACCCCCCTCCGACTGGAGGGTGGCATAATAATAGGGGGTGTACTCACCCCAAGGAAGGGACATATTAGTCCCGACCTGCACACCCCTGTAACGCCCATAAATTTAGTATTTAGGGGTGACCCTGAACCTTGCCTCCTCAGATTCAAGTAAGTTAGAAGAAGAAGGTCGAAGAGCTGTGCTGACCCAGGAAGAAGAGGACACCAACTGTTTTGGCCCCAGCCCTACCTGCCTGTCCCAACTCCGACCTGCTCATAGCGAAACCCTGGCATGTCCAGCAGCCATCCAGAACCCGGAGGACCTGCCCTGCCTTCATCCAAAAGAGTCTGTCTCCCATGAGCACCGGATTTTCTCAAACCAAGACACCAACACAGAACCCAGATCCACGCGACTCCGTGGTTCTGCACCCGACGCCCACGCCCCAAATCTGAGTGGCCCAATACCATGAGGAGGTCTCCCCAGTGATCCTGACCTGGGATCTGGTGATCCCAACCTAGCTCGAGCTCCAGAACGACGCCTGCAGCCTCAACCTGAAGGGTCCCCCTGACAGGAGCTGGTAAGAAGATCTGATGCCTAAAGTCACCCCTGTACCCGACGCCCCACGGTCTTGGGTGGTCCAACCGATGGTGTCCAGGCATCCCCAAGAACCTAACTTACCTCTCCTGCTGGTGGTCGCCTTCAGGGAGCCTCCTTGCACGAGCCTGCAGCCTTTCCCTGAAACCAGAGATCTCCATTGGATATCACAGGGCTCCCGACGTCTTCTTGGCACTCTGCACCCGGCCGCCTCCACGCCGATGGTTGTGCAGCTCCTATGCTGATTGTTGGCCCTTGCCATGCTGAAATTACCCCCAGGAACTCTGCTCCAACAACCGAGTGGCCTGCTCGCAAGCAGCCCCTGACCAAAAGCCCCCCTAGCCCATTTGGCTAACGGTTGGCCCCTGAACGCTGCAACAGGCCGCCCTAGAGCTGCTGGTGGTGCAATTTGAGTGCCTAACTGAAACTTGGTTCTAACCCTAAAAAGCTATTCTTGCAGGTCATTTACTTATCTGCAGACCAATAACCTTCTATTCTCGCATGGGAATCAATGTTATGATTCTTGTTCCTAAAATGTTCTGTATTGAACTGACTTTTTGTATGGAAGCCAAAGTATCTTTGCTTTAAACCCAAAACCGTCATACTTACCTGTATGTTGTAAGATCCAGTGTGTGATATCTCGGCATATCACCTCAAATACTCAAAGTAACTGAAAAGTAATCTAAAAGTAATCAAAAGTAATTTCTATGTATTTTAAACTGTTTTAAAAGCAAATACAAGCGTGTAATGAAGCCAATTCCATCCACAATCGCATTTCCTTGTAAAGTTTTGTATTTGAAAGTATATTTTAATTGCCTGTGCCAAGTCCTGCTTGGTTCTAGAAATGAAACATAAGTATACCTTTTTTATACTTACATAATTGGTCTGTATTCTGTCTCTGAGTGTGTGCCATCAGTCTTGATTGAGTGAATACGATAAATGCTTAACACACCTTCCTGATAAGCCTAACTGCTCGACCACACTACCACAAAGAGAGCTGTTAGTGATTATCTAATTTGGCCTCTGCTATACCTCTGGGTTTTCCCTGGACTCTGTGCACACTATACCTTACTTTGGTATAGTATATACAGAGCCAGCTTCCTACACTGGGAGACAATGACCCAAGCCTCCTCTGGGACAGTTGGCAGCACATGTGCAACCGTGTCCCACAGTGCATGGGAATAGCAGCCCAAAAGGCATGCGGTGTTCATAGACTGCAGTGCCAGGCTGGCGGAAGAAAACATCTTCTTTTCAAGATTGTCCAGCCTCTTGGATTCCTTGTCGGGAGTGTGGTAGGGAACGCTCCAGGATTTAGGTGGGACATGGAGTCTTGGACCACCAATCTCTACGGGGTAGGGTGCTCGGTGAGGAAATATGGGTCTCTTAAAGGGGGCAGTGGCTGCGGGCAATCATCGTGTTCACAGGAGCCCCTGTGCTGGGCATGGACCAAGTCCCAAGCAGGACATCAGTAAGTGCCTCATTGAAAGGGAGATGCAGTTCTGATAGGGATACTCCTGGTTAAAGCACTTCTGTCAAGACATTAGTCTTGAATTCCACCGAGGGCAAACTAAGGTCCAGGAACTCAGCTGACCTCGGCACCACCATTGCCAATTAATCTCCCTCTTCCGTAGCCATGGTAGGGGAAGAAAGCATGCCAGTACCTGGAGAAGTATTCAGTCCACTGGCTTCACCCAGATCCTCAGCCCAGTCCAGTTCTTCTTCATAAGGCTGGAATTCTTCAGGGTCCAGCAACCCCTACCAATCCTCCCCGGGTCCTAGCCCATAAGAATAGGGTGCCTGAGCCAGCGTCGGATGATGCCTCTCGGGCTCCGTGTTGGAGTTGGGGATGAGACGGGATGGTAGCGCCGGGAGCGTCACCCTCAGGATCGACATCAGGGAAGGTCGAGGTGGTATGACAGTCGCTTATCTGGATCCATCTGTAGATCCTTGGGCCCGACTGGCACTGGAGCCACCAACGTGGATCCAGTAGGGGCACCTCCGGAACGCATGGGGCCGCAGAGGCACTCCAGAGGGAACAGGCTGTCCAAAGATGAGGTGCATGGCCTCATAGCATTCTCTCAATTGGGCGGGAGTCGCTCCGGCTCCGGGAAACTTGGGGAAGAGTGGGGTCGATAAGACACTGGCTCAACCGCGGAGCCAGGCCTAGAGTGGCGACACTCCCTTGTCTTGTCGGCAGACGGATGAGGTGAAGTTGAAGCACGCTTAGACTTCTTCATGTGGGACTTGGACTTATGCAATCAACTTGACCATGGAAAGAACAGACCAATTGAGCTCTTCAACATAATAAAACAACAAACCACCCTTATCTTCCAACTCAACACAACAGCCACCAAAGCACTCTACTCCAAATAATTTCACCCGGTGACATCTGGCATCTAAATGCAACACTAATTAAGATACAAACATGGCTAAACACCAACCTCCTTAAGCTGAACCCCCAACAAGACTGAACTTCTACTCCTCTTGCCAAAAAATAAACCTTAACTTATCCAAGAATTCCCCGTTGCAATCTTAGTGTGCAATCACTAGTCCTCTTGAAACTTGACTACAGCAACGCCATCTTTACAGGATCTACATTAAAAAAAACAAATACCTAGAAACCAAACTATCGAAAGCAGGAAGCGGCTGGGCGCTGAGAAGCTCCAGCTCTCTTCTTCTCATACCTCCAAATCAAAAGCGACCCATGCAGGTAAGAGCGGTGGGGTGGGGGGCAGGGTGGGGGTGGGAGTCGACTGACAACGACAAAGGAAAATTAAATTTAAAAAAGAGAAAACCACTTACCTTGCGCTTGCCGCATCGCCGTAAAGCAGGTTTATCAGGACCCCATGGAGATCATTTTATGCTACAGTCATGACCTAGGAACTCTATCAAAGGTCTTTCAAAATTTATAAGTGCACTGGTCAGAACTGCATCGAACAGCACGCTGTGAACAGATGCTTGTTTAGCAAAGGATCACAGCGATTCGGTCGCTTTTGTATCCGCGGGGATAGTACTTAAAAATAATCCGGTGGTATCCCTGTACAAAATAACTGTATTTTCCATGGATCAATTGAGTGACATGAATTATTCCATACCACTGAGGTGACTTTTCATTCGTGAAAGCTTGTGATTGAGCAATCTGGACCCTTTTGGTTGCCTAATACATGTCATATTGTCCTGAAGAAGACCCGCATGAGGAGGTCTAAATAAACCCTCTACACATAGGTCAGGTTAAAACATCGACACCATCTAATGCTTGGCCTGGATTACATTTTATTAGTCTCCTTTGGATAGCGCATCTAAACTTTACAAGCACTATTTTTCAATACGGACACTGAAGAAAGAAGAGTATTGTAAACAGGCCACCACGCACTGGTTTGTTATCTTAAGGCTACACCAGCCAGTGTCTATGTAAAATTGATAAAAATTGTTCCCTCCCTATTCTCTTCAGAATTTTATTTCTCTTACTCACTCTGCACATGAGCACACTTCTATGCACCCTTTCAGAGCAACTGTCAATTGATATGTTGTTTGTATTTACATAAATTATTGATTTATTATTCAAAAAGAAAAGATAAAGGTGATTCCTTCCCAAAAAAAGTGTTTTGTTTTCTCTCTGGTGTATATAGAAAAATATACTTTCCTTTCTCTCTCTCAATTAAGAATTAATTTGTTTAAATTGTGTAATAACAGACCCACTATATTTCGGATCCATAGCATTTGCTGTCAATTTAAGAAGGGCCATTAGGACCACTCTTTATCTGTATCATTTTTATAAAGTAGGCATTTTCCTCCCCCTCACCTTTCTGAGGCCTTCTAGGAATTTCTAGCTGTTTGGGCCTGTTAATTGCACCCCCATCAGGAATGCATATTGGGCCCAGACAGTGATCAATAGTACCTGAATGTAGCTGGGAGAGGACCAGCCTGCCAGGATGGGGGCATCGGAGCAATCCCTGCCCCACTTACATATCAGAGGGATGCCTCCAGCACCCTCACAAATGAACCTGACACCAGTCTGTCACCACCCTATGCCACTTGGCGTCTCAGCAGGGGAAGAAAAGGGAAAGAACTTTCCAGAACCTGATGAGGAGGTAGAGTTTAAGCTTCCCCTACTTCAAAGGGTGACACTAGGTATACATTTTGGACCTCCTGAGCTATTCATCAGTGCACTCATTACTAAACATTACAGAAGAGGAACTGCCTTGTTCCCCAGAGGACTGCCCTTTTGCTTGATGCCTGTATTGCTTCTCAGAGGACTGCCCTGCTGCTACCAGAGGACTGCCCTGTTTTTGAGACCTGCCTTGCTACTTGAAGGATAGAGGACCATCTTCTTGAACCCAGGACTACCAGAGGGACTCCTGTTCTGAGCTACAGGGACACAACTTGCTCCAGAGGCCTTCTGGAACTTCCCATCTGATCTGCTGCAACTGGCCCTCCCTGGACCTGTAACTGGGCTTTGCTGAACCCTGCTGGCCTCCGATGGAGTGAGTTCCTGATCCCCAAGAGGTGCCTTGGCTGGCATCAGTTAAGCTCCTCCTGTGAAATCGTGAAGTTTTGAACTCTGAGGGTCGGACTTTGAGCAGGCAAGTTTTTAGCAGGACAAACATGGTCCCTGTATCTCCAGTATCCCTGTAGCAGGGACCTGCTCCCTTCCCCCTGCAGCTCCGCTGGTAAGTGCCGCTGCCCTATGCGCCACGCTCTGCTCTGTTAGGGGTTTGAGGCCCTGCAGTGTGCCCGTTTTTGCTCAGTGTTGTCTTCTCCTTAATTACTGTATCCCACTGTGCTGCATTGTATTGTTTTATACTGTGCCTGTTTTCTTCTGTTTTTCCCCCGTTTTTTGTGCCTTGTTTCGACTTCCCACCCGTTTCCCTTCCCGCCGCTGCTCCCCCGCAGCCCCTCCCCCCTGCTGAATCCCCGCTCCCGCCTCCCAGCTGTGAGCCCCTCCCCACTTCCCTACTTAATGGCGGCCGCTGCAAGGAAGTAAGAGCAAGACCGCTGACCTCCTGGTCAGGGACCTGCTCTCTTCCCCCTGCAGCTCTGCTGTTAAGTGCCGCTGCCCTCTGCGCCACACTCTGCTCTGTTAGGAGTTTGAGGCCCTGCATTGTGCCCGTTTTTGCTCAGTGTTGTCTTCTCCTTAATTACTGTATCCCACTGTGCTGCATTGTATTGTTTTATACTGTGCCTGTTTTCTTCTGTTTCCCCCCGCTTTTTGTGCCTTGTTTCGACTTCCTGCCCGTTTCCCTTCCTGCTGCTGCTGCCCCCGTGGCCCCTCCCCCCTGCTGAATCCCCGCTCCCGCATCCCAGCTGCGAGCCCCTCCCCCCTTCCCTACTTAATGGCGGCCGCTGCAAGGGAGCACGAGCAGGACCTCTGACCTCCTGGTCAGGGACCTGCTCTCTTCCCCCTGCAGCTCCGCTGGTAAGTGCCACTGCCCTCTGCGCCACGCTCTGCTCCATTAGGGGTTCGAGGCCCTTCATTGTGCCCATTTTTGCTCAGTGTTGTCTTCTCCTTAATTACTGTATCCCACTGTGCTGCATTGTATTGTTTTATACTGTGCCTGTTTTCTTCTGTGTTTTCCCCCGTTTTTTTGTGCCTTGTTTTGACTTCCTGCCCGTTTCCCTTCCGGTCGCTGCTGCCCCCACGGCCCCTACCCCCTGCTGAATCCCTGCTCCTGCCGCCCAGCTGTGAGCCCCTCCCCCCTTCCCTACTTAATGGCGGCCGCTGCGAGGGAGCACGAGCAAGACCTCTGACCTCCTGGTCAGGGACCTGCTCTCTTCCCCCTGCAGCTCTGCTGGTAAGTGACGCTGCCCTCTGCGCCACACTCTGCTCCTTTAGGGGTCCCAGGCCCTGCATTGTGCTCGTTTTTGCTCAGTGTTGTCTTTTCCTTAATTACTGTATCACACTGTGCTGCATTGTATTGTTTTGTACTGTGCCTGTTTTCTTCTGTTTTTTCCCCCGTTTTTTGTGTCTTGTTTTGACTTCCCGCCCGTTTCCCTTCCTGCCGCTGCTGCCCCCGCGGCCCCTCCCCCCTGCTGAATCCCCGCTCCCGCCTCCCAGCTGCGAGCCCCTCCCCCTTTCCTACTTAATGTCGGCCGCTGAGAGGGAGCACGAGCAAGCCCTCTGACCTCCTAGTCAGGGACCTTCTCTCTTCCCCCTGCAGCTCCGCTGGTAAGTGCCGCTGCCCTCACGCCATGCTCTGCTCCATTAGGGGTTCGAGGCCCTGCATTGTGCCTGTTTTTGCTCAGTGTTGTCTTCTCCTTAATTACTGTATCCCACTGTGCTGCATTGTATTGTTTTATACTGTGTCTGTTTTCTTCTGTTTTTTTCCCCGTTTTGTGTGCCTTGTTTCGACTTCCCGTCCATTTCCCTTTCCGCTGCTGCTGCCCCCGTGGCCCCTCCCCCCTGCTGAATCCCCGCTCCCGTCTTCCAGCTGCGAGCCCCTCCCCTACTTAATGGCGGCCACTGCGAGGGAACACGAGCAAGACCTCTAACCTCCTGGTCAGGGACCTGCTCTCTTCCCCCTGCAGCTCTGCTGGTAAGTGACGCTGCCCTCTGCGCCACACTCTGCTCCTTTAGGGGTCCCAGGCCCTGCATTGTGCTCGTTTTTGCTCAGTGTTGTCTTTTCCTTAATTACTGTATCCCACTGTGCTGCATTGTATTGTTTTGTACTGTGCCTGTTTTCTTCTGTTTTTTTCCCCCGTTTTTTGTGTCTTGTTTTGACTTCCCGCCCGTTTCCCCTCCTGCCGCTGCTGCCCCTGCGGCCCCTCCCCCCTGCTGAATCCCCGCTCCCGCCTCCCAGCTGCGAGCCCCTCCCCCTTTCCTACTTAATGTCGGCCGCTGAGAGGGAGCACGAGCAAGACCTCTGACCTCCTAGTCAGGGACCTTCTCTCTTCCCCCTGCAGCTCCGCTGGTAAGTGCCGCTGCCCTCTGCGCCACGCTCTGCTCCATTAGGGGTTCGAGGCCCTGCATTGTGCCTGTTTTTGCTCAGTGTTGTCTTCTCCTTAATTACTGTATCCCACTGTGCTGCATTGTATTGTTTTATATTGTGCCTGTTTTCTTCTGTTTTTTCCCCCGTTTTTTATGCCTTGTTTCGACTTCCCGCCTGTTTCCCTTCCTGCCGCTGCTGCCTCTACGGCCCCTCCCCCCTGCTGAATCCCCACTCCCGCCTCCCAGCTGCAAGCCCCTCCCCCCTTCCCTACTTAATGGCGGCCACTGCGAAGGAGCACGAGCAAGACCTCTGACCTCCTGGTCAGGGACCTGCTCTCTTCCCCCCGCAGCTCCGCTGGTAAGTGCCGCTGCCCTCTGTGTCATGCTCTGCTCCGTTAGGGGTTCGAGGCCCTGCATTGTGCCCGTTTTTGCTCATTGTTGTCTTCTCCTAAATTACTGTCTCCCACTGTGCTGCATTGTATTGTTTTATACTGTGCCTGTTTTCTTCTGTGTTTTCCCCCGTTTTTTGTGCCTTGTTTCGACTTTCCGCCCGTTTCCCTTCCCGCTGCTGCTGCCCCCGCCTCTCCCCCTGCTGAATACCCGCTCCCGCCTCCCAGCTGCGAGCCCCTCCCCTTCCCTACTTAATGGCAGCCGCTGTGCTGCCGCACCAAAGGCAAGCCTGTCTGCGCCCGTCCGTGACCCGACCGCGACCAGCACCAGAAGCCCTGGATCTCCTACCAGCCACCGCTACGACGCAGCTGCCCTTCTCGCACTCAACCCCGGAAGAAACAACAACTGCCAGCAGTCCACTCCGAGAACAACCCAAGGCCAATTCTCCTGCCGCCACTGCCGCTGAACCTTCATCACCCTCCGCACCACCACGGCCGCCGCCCCCACGCCGGATGCCAACACCTCCGAAGCACTAAAGTGCATCCTCCTCAACGTGCGCTCCCTGCACAGACACGCCGTTGAGATCTGGAACCTCCTCGACACCCTCTCACCAGACGTCACCTTCTTTACACAAACCTGGACCAATGCCTCCTCCACCCCGACATCGCCATCCCAGACGGATACAAGATCCAGAGGAAGGACTGCCCCAACCACCCGGGAGGAGGACTCACCATTGCGCACAAAAACTCCCTCCGCCTCTCCACCTCGAGAGACACCTTCTCCGCCGCTGAACACCTGCACTTTCAGGTCCAGACCAGCCCCAACTCCACACTCCGCGACACCCTCACCTACAGACCCCCTGGCCCCTGCGCCCCCTTCACCTCCACCATCACCGACCTCATCGCACCCCATGCCATCGCCTCCATGGACTACATACTCATCGGAGACCTGAACTTCCACCTCGACAACCCCAGCGACCACAACTCTACCACCCTCCTTGACAACCTCGCCAACATCGGACTGACACAACTCGCCACCACGCCCACCCACAAGGCAGGACACACCCTCGACCCCATCTTCGCAGGGGGAAACAGAACCCACTTCAGCCACACCACACAACCCCCATGGACCGACCACCACTGCGTACACTTCTTTGTCAACAAACCCAAGCTGCCCAGACCTGCTCCGCACCAGCTGCGAAGAAACTGGAGCAGAGTCACTGAGGAGCAGCTCAACTCCACCCTCAACCGCGACACCCCCACTGCCACAACCAACACCAACCTCGCAGCCAGGGGACTTCACACTTGGATCTCCAGCTGCGCAGACAAGCTCGCCCCGCTACGCAACTCCGACAGACAGCGCCACAGAAAAGCCACCTGGTTCACCGCCGACCTCCAAGAAGCCAGACGCACCTGCAGACGCCTCGAGAAGAACTGGTGAAACAACAAGACGCCCGAAAACCACACCACCTACAAAAACGCCTTGACGGAATACCACCAACACATCAGAACCACCAAAAGAACCTTCATCCACAACAAAATCCTCGCCAACACCAGCAACTCCAAGGAGCTCTTTAGCGACATCCAGGAATTCACAAAACCCCCCAGCGAAATCACAGAAATCACCCCCTCCCAGGACCTCTGCGACAAGCTCGGAACGTACTTCCACCTGAAAATCAAGAACCTCTACGACAACTTCAACGACCAAACACCTGACTCCGCAACCACCGCAACCTCCTGCAACACCAGCCAGCCCACCATCGCCTCCTGGAAACCGGTCACGACTAAAGAGACCGCCTCGACCATGAAAAGCATCCACTCAGGGCCCCCACGGACCCCTGCCCACCGCACATCTACCACAGAGCCGCCTCCGCCATCGCACCAGAATTATGACACACCATCAACGCCACCTTCATGACCGGCTCCTTCCCCGACGACTGGAAATGCGCAGAAGTCAGACCCCTGCTTAAGAAACCCTCAGCAGATTCCACGGACCTCAAGAACTACCGGCCCATCTCTCTGCTCCCCTTCTCAGCAAAAGTCGCGGAGAAGACCGTCAACGCACAGCTAACAAAGTTCATCGAAGACAACTCCATCCTCAACCCCTCCCAATCCCGTTTCCGCAGCAACCACAGCACCGAGACAGCCCTACTCACCGCCACAGTCGACATCCGCACCCTCCTCGACCAAGGCCACACCGCAGCCCTGATACTACTCAACCTGTCAGCAGCATTCGACACCGTCTCCCACCGCACACTTGCCGCCAGACTACACGACGCCGGCATACAAGGAACCACCCTCAAATGGATCCCGCTCGTTCCTCACCGGCAGAAGCCAAAGAATCAGACTGCCACCCTTCTGCTCCGCACCCACAGAAATCAACTGCGGAGTACCCCAGGGATCATCACTCAGCCGCACCCTCTTCAACATCTACGTGGCTCCCCTCGCCGCCATCATCAGACAGCACTGCCTCAGCATAGTATCCTACGCCAACGACACCCAGCTCATCCTCTCCATCACCAAGGACCCCACCACCACCAGACTCAACTTCCAGGAAGGAATGCAGGACGTCGCATACTGGATGAGCAACAGCTGCCTGAAGCACAACTCGGAGAAGACAGAAGTCCTCGTACTCAGAGCCACCCCGTCAGCATGGAATAACACCTGGTGGCCCACTGCACTCGGCAGCCCTCCGACCCCCACGGACCATGCCAGAAACCTCGGCATCGTACTCGACTCCTCCCTCTCCATGAACAAGCAGGTTAACACCGTCGCATCCAGCTGCTTCAAAACCCTCCGCATCCTCCGCAAGACCTTCAAATGGATCCCCCCCGAGTCAAGAAAGACAGTCACCCACGCATTCATAACCAGTAGATTGGACTACGGAAACGCCCTATACGCCGGCATCAACAAGCCCCTACTCTGCAAGCTCCAGACGATACAGAACACCGCAGCCAGACTCGTCCTCGGCATCCCCCGACACGAGCACATCAGCCAACACCTACGAAACCTCCACTGGCTCCCCGTCGAGAAGAGAGTCACCTTCAAGATACTCACCCACACCTACAAATGCCTCCACAACACAGGACCCCAAGACCTCAACGAGAGAATCACCTTCCACGTACCAAAAAGAAACCTCCGCTCCACCAACCTCGCCCTCGCCGAAACCCTGCGCATCTGCAGAGCCAGAACAGGGGGAAGAGCCTTCTCCTACATCATGGCCAAGACCTGGAACGAGCTCCCGATCGACATCAGATGCGCCCCCTCCCTGGACACCTTCAGGAAGGCACTCAAGACCTGGCTCTTCGACTGAACGGAACTGCTGTTTCCCCCCCACCCCCCCAGCAACTTGAGACCCTCACGGGTAAGTAGTGCGCTTAAAACCCCCTGATTGATTGATTGATTGTATCTGGCCCGCACTCCATCGCAGTCGGCCTGAACTTGAGACTTTGCCCTGGTCTAGCACAACCAGATCTCGACAGTTAGAGCTTTCTGCTTCTTGGCACTATTTTCACCTAATCCTTTATAATTGCATATCTCTGGTTCTACTGATTGGATAGCTGTTGTGTTTTGTTTTCACCTTATTACCGCTTGTTTGCTGCATAATTACAAAAAAAAAGTGCCGCTAAGTTAAGCTTGACTGATTTTGTGTCAAGCTACCAGAGGGTTAATCACAGGTTTATTTAGTGACTTTTGTGATTCACACTGAGAAGGACTGTGGTTGTTGCTTGAGAAGTGTTTTCACCACCCCAAATCAAAAACCAAATTTCTTACACCCTCTAACTATCAGGAACCATCTCTAACTTCAGTACTATGTCAAAAATGTAGTTCATCTCGTGCTTTAGGCTTTACTAATATTGCTGGACCAACCATCAGAAACTACAGGATTAGAGGAGTTCAGTTCTGTGATAATTCAATAAAATTCAGTGAGACATCAATATCAAAAAATGGGGAGTGATGTATGAAAAGATATTTAGCGTTTTCTAAATTGCGACAGCTACCAATTTGCAAAATAAGAATCGCTTGTATGATTTATATCCCAATAAGCAATTAGTGATTAATAAGTGTGAGAAATTGGGTTTTTGGTAGAGGGATATATAGGCCCTTCTCAAGCAACAGCCACAATCCCTGTCAGGGTGAACCACTAAAGGCACTAAATTAACCTGTGCTTAGCCCTCTGGTAGCTTGGCACAAAAGGCTTAACTTAGAGCAGAGGTCTTCAATCTGTGGGGCGAGACCCCCAGGGGAGCCGTGGAATCATGGGAAGGGGGGCACACATTTCTCAGCCTCTTCAGCTGAAGTGTCATTCTGTGTTGTAAAACCAAAGCCTGGCAGACAGCTAAACACGCCTTTCTGCCAGTGTGCTGCTTGCCTGAAAGAAATGCAAATGTGCACAACTTAATCTGCAGTTGTGAAGGGAAATCTGCAAATGTAAAGCCGGCACTGGCTTTAATTGATCGAATCACTTGAAGTTTCTTTTTGAGTTGTAGTGCAAAGAGTTAACAACTGAGCTGTGAAGTGCGTGCTTTTAATTGTCATTGCATTTACATAGCACTTACTATCCCTGAGGAGGTGTTGAGAACAGTTATGTAAAAGAAAAATTAGCATTACCTAAGGTCTGGGTATTACTAAAATCTATATTTTGGAAACACCATTTTATCGTTAAACTTTGCTCGCATTTTGGAGCAGTCTATCTTATACTGTGTGTAATGCAAGTATAAAATAATGACTTACATATTCAAAATGCTTTCTGTTACAGGCTGTTACCTCGTAGCACTAAAATACACAAGACACTATTCCCCACTTCACCAACCAAGATTTAATTCTGTGTCTCTCTGGCTGAAAAACAGACCTCTGCAGTACATTAATTGAGGTTTCATAATGTACTATAGTGCATTTCCCACTGAATAGCAAGTTCTTATATTTATTTATTTTTCATTTAAGCTGCCTGCTATTTTATATGTAGCTACCTGACGGTGAAAGACATAAAAAACTAACAGAAGATTGTTTTGTTTTTAGCTGCATCTTTGACCCCACCCCATGTTCAAACTCTCAAAGCCCTCTAGCACCCCCAAACATGTCTGAAGTCAACAACAGCAGCAAACTAATATAACCAGGAGTCAGTTTTTTCTAAAATAGAAGCGTCTGTTTTCATAATGTTAAAAATGAAAACCTTTTTAGACAAACAGTATGAAAGAAGATAAAGGGACCACTTCCTTCCATGTAATTAAAGAAAGCATCCTACTTGGACCTTACAGTTCTTCATTAATAATTTTAAATGGTATGTTTCACTTATGAGGAATAATGTTCAGCAACCTCCAGTTCCATGCAGCTGTAAAAGCCAAGCCGTCAGCATCTCATGAAATATAGTATGGTTCTCCTCGGATGCCTTGCACTAAAGTTACAGTCCATGCATTATAGCCATTATACTCAGGGCCACTGGAAATATGTGATTGTGTGGCCGCGGCGATTTTAGCCTAATTATACATTTTCCGCATTTGCCACATAATCCATCATCTGCTGCATAATCCGCTGATTTTAACAAAGCATTTTATTTCATTACTCAAACGGTTTAAAAGTTACAAAAAAGCAGTGACACATGTTGCAGAGCAATAAAAGGCCCGTTGCAAAACTGGACTGGTCACCTTTTCGTTGCTTATTGCTATATTTGGATGATAAACTGATACTAATGTGGTGCAACCATAGATTGACCGTTTCTCTGGAGAAAAATAGGCACAACCATCACATTAGTTCAGAAAGCTGTTATCATCTAAATAAGTTTTGATTGTGAAAAATAAAGTACCATTGTGCATTTTTAGGTAATTCTTTTTATAGACTTTTTTTTGACTGTGTGGTAAGCCTCTGACACCAAACCACAGTCACCCAAAAACCTTTGGTTTGCTAAACACTATTTCATATTATTTCCCCACCGTAAAAATGATTTGCCATGGGAATTGGGGCAATTATGGTTGTCGATAGTTGTCAATGATGAGGAGTACCAGGTTCTAGAACTTTTTGTCAGGAGGGGGTCCCTACACCTAACAAATATTGAAGGGGGGTCTCGGCATCAAAAGGTTTTAAGACCACTGACTTAAAGGCAATGTGTAAAGAATTTATGCAGCACACAAACAGTAATAAAGTGAAAAACACAACACAAAAAAATCCAACATAAATTTAGACAAAAATAGGGTAAATTCTGATAAATTATTCCGGGGACCTAACAAGAAATCCCTGAGATCCAAGTCATCTGACAGAAGGGACAAGTGTTGTTTCACCTGAGACAGTATTGAGGTCTTTAGCCAATGAAGGCATAACTTCCCAACACTGTACGATGTCACCACTCGAGGGTTCAGATTGTTCACTATGGTGGTCAGGTCTATTGATCTTAAACCTTCTGGCATTACCCAGGAATCTGTACTGACACCCATTAGTTAAAAAAGGCCAAACCAATCATCCCTTCCAATTGGGGTCTGATGAATTTTTTTTTTTTCTTTTCAACAAAACCTTTATTGAAGATATGAAGCATTAACCACAGCATAGTGCCTACATCCCTAAGCGGGCCGGCATTGCGATGCATCATAGTACGAATCGTTAGAGGCGGGAAGGGGGAATACACAGCAAGCCGCCAACAACCACAGCGGGCCGGCCGCGTCCATTGGGATAAGGAACGTCGATAACAATAGATAACCTGTAATCTTGCAGCTTCAAGGTAACAAACAACATGATAACAGTGCCACTTCTAAGTTGTACACAAGTGGAGCATGCCTGCGTGTGCTGATGTATCCTGGTCAGTGGGGGTATGGAGCCTTCGTGCCGGTGACCTGTTGTCCCTGTTGAGTAGTCAGTGGCCGCTTGGGGCGGGGGTCCTATCGAACCAGTGCACGTCTCTAGCGTGGGACTCAGTGTCATTGTCACGGGGGGCATCAGCCGCGTCTGCGGCGGTGGTACGTTCCAGTAAGTGTGCTTAAAGGGGGGCCCATATATCCCGTGGCCGGGAGGAGGGGGCTAGGAGTTCTGCGTAAATGTGTAATTGCTCTTGGCAGTAGATGAGGTCGTGTAACCAGTCTTTGAATTTAGGCGCCCTTCCTCTTCCTCATCGGCACGCGATCCTCCTTTTGGCGAGAAGGAGTGCAAGTGAGGTGTATCTACGCATTGTAACAGCCAGTGGTTCAGTATACCCTAAAAGCGTTGTTAATGGGTCGTCAGGAATGTGCAGTCCCGTCATGTGGCCCAGTGCCTCTAGAATCTCCGCCCAGAACTTGCGAATAGGTGGGCAATCCCACGCTACGTGTTTAAAGTCCGCCCTTTCTGTTCTACAGCGGTCACAGCGGTCTGTATCCCGAAGACACAGGCGGTGTAGGCGCGCCGGTGTGTAATAGAGACGGTGAATATATTTGTAATGGATGATACGAAGTTTGCTGCTGGCAGATACACTGCCCGTTTGACTGCAGCAAAAGGCCCACTGCTCGTCAGTGATAGTGTGTCCTAGTTCCCCCTCCCACCTACCCCTGGCGAGGGGGGCGCCGTATGTCCTGTCCCTCTGTACTGTACGATATAGAAGTGATACCACGTGTGCAGGGGTCGTTTGCTGTAGGAGAGCGTGTAGGGGGACATGATGGGGGCTCTTGCGGGAAGCAAGGAGTGAGGGCTTTCATATCCTGACGCAGCCTAATATAATAAAATCGCTCTAAGGGGGTAGGGTTGGTAGAGCCGAAAAAGTCCTCGCTGGTACGGAATTTGCCCCCAGTGTAAAGTTGTCCCCAGGTTCGGACGGACAGTTTACGGAGGAGCTGACAACATCCTCCTTCTTGTGTAACCTTGAGATCCTGTCTTCCGGGAAGAGGAAGGAGAGGGGAGTATAGCAGGGCACATTGTATTAGATTAGCTAGGTCGCGCCAGGCACTGACGGTGCATTGTACAGTGGTGGAGGCGAGATGCCGCGGGACCGCGGTGGCGCTCAAATAGGCAGCACACGGAGTTGGGGCCATATACCCATCTTCAATTGCGAGATGGGGCATGTAAGGGGGAGGGCGCATCCAGTATGAGGCGAAATGAGCTTGTGCACAGATAAAGTATAATTCCAGGTCCGGTACTTCGAACCCGCCTTCACAGAAGGGCCGTGTAAGAGTGTCCCATCGCAGCCTGGCTTGCTTCCCCCCCAGAGGAGTCGTATGAGCTGAGTTTTTAACGTGGAAAAAAAGTGTCGGCTGGGGGCATAGGGGATGTTAGTGAAAAGATAGAGCAGTTTGGGCAGGACTACCATTTTAATAAGGGCAGCTCTTCCGGCCAGGGATAGAGGCAGTGCAATCCATCTGGTAATTTTGTCAGTTATTAAATCCATCAGCTCCTCTCGGTTGCGGGAGACCACTATACCAAGGTAAGTGAGTGTATTGTCACACCACGTGAGGGGATAGTCCGGCGCAAACCGCGGGGTGGCGCCAGTGAAGGGGTATATTTGAGACTTACCCCAGTTGATGTTCACCCCAGAAAAGCGGCCAAAGAGGATAAGTAATCTAAGAATGGGATTGAGGCTTTCATCTGGGTTTCGTAAATAAAGGGCGAGGTCGTCCGCATATAAGGAAATTAGTATTTGTCGCTCTGGATAGATGAGGGCGTGCTCCCGAAAGTGTTGTCGGACCTTAGCAGCGAGGGGTTCGATAGCCAGGGCAAATAGCAGGGGAGAGAGTGGGCACCCTTGCCGTGTTCCTCTAGCCACTGTAAAGGGGGTTGACCGCACTCCATTTATCATCACTGTGGCCCGTAGCCCAGTGTATAGTAGGTTTATCCAGGCCAGGAATGGGGGAGGGAATCCCATACGGTGCAGAACAAAGGCAAGATAATCCCATTCTAGGTAGTCGAAAGCCTTGGTGGCGTCCAGGAAAATAGCGGCGGCGTTTGTGTCTGGCTCAATGTCATGGAGTATCGCAAACAATGTGCGCAGATTGTGAGACGTTCCTCTGCTTGGCACGAACCCCGATTGATCAGGAAGGACCAATACAGACATAAGGGGACTAATGCGGTTCGCGATAAGCTTGGCCAGGATTTTAGCGTCGACATTGATTAGAGACAGGGGTCTGTACGAGTCACACTGTGTGGTTGGTTTTCCCGGTTTGGGCAAGGAGATAATGAGCGCTTCACGCATCGTTTGTGGCAGAATGCCCAATTCACGTGCCTCCTCGAAGACATGCCTCAGCACAGGAATGAGTAGGTGTCTGAATGTTTTATAGAACTCGGCCGGGAGGCCATCCGGCCCTGGAGCCCTACCAGACTGTAGTTGCATTATTGCGGCCGTGATCTCCTCATCCTCATAGTGTGCGAGAAGGAAGTCTCTTTGCCCGTCTCCTAGCCAAGCGATAGCTGTGTCTTCGAAAAAAGGAGTGAAGTCTACGGAGTGCAGTCTGTGTGTTTTGTATAGGTTTGTGTAGAAGCGTTTAAATACTTGTACTATATCTGGAGTGTGCCATAGTGTTTGTCCGTCATCATCTTCGATTTCCAACACTGTGTTGGAGAATCGTGGGGGCCGAATCATGGAGGCCAACGCTTTACCCGGCCTCTCACCTTCGCCGTAGCGGCGTGCCTGGTGGTATTTCCCTCTAAATCTACATTCCCTCTCAGCCGTTTCTTGGTAGTCCATGAGCAAGTTTCGTAGGTGCGCTTTTAGGTCCGGGGTGGGTGTGGTTTGCATTGATTTTTCTGTTCGCTTGAGTTTGTGTTCTAGGTTTCGTAGGGTGGCCCGAATATCTTTCAATATCCCCCCACTTTTGGCGATGCAAACTCCGCGTATGGTGACCTTGAAGGTCTCCCACACCATGGAATATTGTGGGACGGAGTTGTCATTCCGGGGGAAAAAATCTGCTATTTCTTGCTCTAGCTCGTCTTTGAAGACTGGGTCTAGTAATGTCTGTGGGGCGAGGCGCCAGGATATGTAAGGTGAGTCAGCATGGGGTGGCGTGAGGGAGAGGAGGACAGGTGAGTGGTCCGAGTACGTGCGGGAGAGGTGAGACATGTGCACCATCCAGGATGCTAACCCTTTAGTGAGGAGCCACCCATCTATACGAGACCAAGAGGAATGGGCTGTGGAAAAGCAGGTTCCCTCCCGGGTTTGCGGGTGAAGGGTTCGCCAGGCGTCTATAAGGTCGTGTTCGTCCATAATGTTTTTAAGGGTATATTGCACATGTGAGTAGTGGTGAGTTTGTGGATGTGATCTGTCCATTGGTGGATCTATGGTAACATTAAAGTCTCCTCCCCATATCAGGTGCGTGGAGCCAATATCTAGTATTTTACCCCAGAGGATCCGGAAAAATTCCGGGTCGTCTATATTAGGCCCGTAGCAAGAGACAAGGGTAATGGATTGAGCAGACAGTTGCCCCCATAGGATACTGTAGCAGCCTTGTGGATCGCTATATGAGCCAATGGGGGTATAGGGGAGTGTGCGCTTCACCAAGATAACAGTGCCCCGGGCAAATGAAGAGTAGGACGAGAAGCATCTGCTGGTTGCCCAGCGTGCAGCGAATGTGGTGGGTGCAGTGGAGTCAAGATGCGTTTCCTGGAGCATAGCGCAATGAATACCGTGGCGGTCCAGATAGGCGAGAATGTGGTGGCACTTGCGGGGGTCTCCCAAGCCCCTCACGTTCCAAGTCAGGAAGTTATATTTCGGGGGACTAGGTCGGGGCTCCATAGTCGGGGAGCCATTCCCTGCTGTTGAGGAGTGCGTAATGTACCGGAAAGGTTCTCATCACAGGCGTGCATGTGTAAAGTGAAGCAGTAACAAGCGGCATAAAACATTCCCATTGCCCTCCCTCCGCCCACAGCGGCATCCCAAACCTGCTGTGACATTTCCCTCCCCCCTCCCCATAGATCCCCAGTACCACGTGCCCAACGGGGGCTGGTGGAACCAGCAACTTGATCATTTCAGAACGAATCAGAGTAGGGTTCACCAGAGCGGGTAGCACCTTGTGCCAACAAGGGTGCTCGGGGGACAGGGGTGGTTCTTGTCTCCAGTCCATGGCAGGATAGAGGCTACCAGCAGCCCAGAAGACAGTGCAAGCTCCGCACGGGGCGCGCAGTACATCAGTCAGTGCGGAGGAGGTCTTGGGAGGGCCTCTCCCTCGTGAAGCGCCTCTCGTGCAGCTGGAGATGAGTCCTGTAGAGCGGGGTATTTTGGTCATTCCATGTCCGATGCGTGGCCCTCGCCCCGGGCGTGTCTGGAGGGGGATGGTCGGTTCATCGCTGGCTCCGGGAGAGTCTTTAGAAAATCGTAGACGTGCTGAGGATTAGTGGAAAAAATGCTGTTTCCCCTGGTGTGTGATCTTGAGACGCGGCGGGAACAACATAGCGTATGCAATGTTCAGCTGCTGCAGCTTCTTTTTCACTGCAAGGAACTTTCTACACCCTTCCTGCACGGCCTGTGTAAAATCCGGGTATAGGGAGACCTCAGTGCCATCAAATAGTACTTTCTTGTGTTCTCTGGCAAGCCGGAGGGCTGCGTCCCGATCCCGATAGTTGAGGAAGCCCGCTATGATCGGGCGGGGAGGAGTTCCCAGCGCGGGGCGGGGAGCCAGCGAGCAGTGCGCTTGTTCTACGATGAACACTGGGGAGAACGATTCTCTGCCAAAAGCGGCCACCAGCATGCATTCCACGTAGTCCTCCATTTTGCCAGTGGCAGTAGATTCCGGCACACCCAGAATTCGTAAATTGTTGCGCCGAGAGCGCGATTCCAATTTCTCGTTTTTAGCTGCTATGAGCTTCAGAACTTTCTCCATATTCAGCGTCTTTGTGATGGTGGTAGCGGAAGCATCATCTAGATCAGAAATGGGTTGTTCAGTTTCTTTCAGTCTCTCTTCATGTTGGTCGCTTTTGTGCGCTAGATGGTCTATGCGCGCATTCATAGTATCCATTTTTGCTTCTATGGAGGCTAAGCTAGCTTGTGTGCCCAGGAGGAGGGCCTTCAGGTCGTCCGTAGAGGTGGGCTGGTCAGAGGCAGGGGGCTGTTCGCCATCCATGTCTGACTGGGATCGTGTAGCCTTCCGGGACTCAAAGGTCAGCTTGGGCTGCTTAGTGTCGGTGCGGCCCATAGCGATGTATTAGTTGCTTAGCAGGGGCAGGGATCTTGGTAGTGGTGGGGATGCGCAAGCTTGCCACGGAGAAAGGGCGTCAACAGGCCTGCTCAATTTCTCCCGTCGCGCCAGCAAAGCTGGTGATGCAGGTGCGTGGAAGCTGGGCCAGGACTTTCCCTTCAAAGTGCGCAAAATGTTGGTGGTCCCTCTCTCCAGCCCCCCTGTAGGCAAAGCACGTGCTGGTCAGCAGTATTAGGCAAGCGGTGGATCAGCGGGGGGCCCACTCACTGGTGCAGATGTCAGGCAAGTATGCGCCGCTGGTAAAGGCGTTCCCTTATGCTCCTTTGTCACAGGCGGCCGGCGGCGACTGCAGGCAATCACCTCCCGGGCCCCCCTCAATCAGCGCCCCAGCGCGACGAAGCCCCCACCGCGGCAGAGCGGAAGGGCAGCGGGGAGATCCCCGTCGGGCCGCTCCCAGCTGAGGGTGTCAGGCGGATGGCGTCGGGGGTCGTGCGGGTCGGTGGTGTCCCAGTGCAGTCCGCCCGCGCGGGCGAGGAGCCAGCAGTCCGCCCACTCCCGCAGGGGGCGACGGAAGGGTGCAAGGCGGCAAGCGGGGCAGAAAGCGGCAACTCCAGACTCACCGGGCCGCAGATGGTCGGCAGCTCTCTCTCCGCAGAGTCTCCCGAGCGGAGCGAGGGCGCCGCGTCGTGCCGTCACTGGTCCCACGGAGCTCCAACTCATCCGTGTCAGCGCCGGAGGGAGCGCGCCCGCCTCCAGGCCCAGGGGCAGCGCCCACACCCCCGCGGCAGTCGCCCCGCTCCGGTCACAAAGTCAGGGGTCCCGAGGCAGGAGGGCGCCGCAGCAGGCCTCTCCACGCGGGCAGCACTCACCCAAGACCCCAGCCAGCCGCAGGATCCAGGTCAGGATTTCCTCTCTGGGGCAGCGTCCCGGCGTGAGCAGCCACCCAGGGGTCGTAGCGTGGGCAGCAGGACGGATTCTCCGCCGCGGACGCTCAGGTGGGATGAGCGGCAGTTGTTAATAGAGTATGCAGCCGGCAACCATTATCTGTAATTCGCCGCGGTCCCAGCAGCCGCCATGTTGTCGCGAGCTGGCGCAGTAGGGGCAACGTCCGTTTCTGGGCTTCGCCGTGGAGTTGCGGCGAACTGGGCGCTGCGGAGGGCAGCCAAGGTTTACGTCCAGTGTCTCATTCCGGTTGCAGGCACATTGGACGGGATCAGAGGAGGATGCCTGGCGGATGGTGTCCCGAGCGGCAGGAGCCTCACAGAGGTGCGGCCATCTTGCTTGGCGCCCTCTAGCGCCCCCCGGGGTCTGATGAATTGTATGAGCCGTTGCATAGCATGGCATCTAGTGTATCCTCATTATAGCGTGTAAAGTGTTTGCCAATTTCAAAACGTGCAAATGTGGGACTTTGTGGTGTGTTCAAGTCTTTTATCTTGGCTATTCCAAGACATGGTGTTTGTTGCACAGTTTTGCCTAGGAAAATTATTTGGTGTGGTATTAGGCATGCTCTAAACAAGGCCTCAGTTCCCTGAACCTGCCAATCTTTTGTTCCCCAAACAGATTTTACATCTATTGTCTCTTTCCAAAACTCAAAACTCTGTACAAACAGCTGGGAAAGAAAAGAAGCAGAATATATCGGCTTGGTGTCTGTTAGCATATTTTTCTTTGCAGATGTAGGTGCAAGCCTGTAAAAATATGAGGCTGGGTCTGATGTATTAAAACAAGAAAAATAAGCAAACTTCTGTGTCAATGCCTTTGAACTACCTTTCGGTGATGTTGGTCAGTCTCCCCATTGGATGTAATTATAAATGGCATGTGGGAGGGGCGTGGCCAGGCTACCGACCAAGATGGCCGTGTACCACTGGAGTTCTGCCATCAGACTCAACATCCTTCGATAAATCCGCCCTAAAAGTTAGCCATCCTGGTTGCTGGCGATCCGCCGGTGTGACTGCCGGGCTGCTGTGTGGTGTCCTGATGCTCCGGGGCTGCCCGCTGCCCAAGTTTGGGGCGATTCGCTGACGGCGGCCTCTAGAGGCGCGCATTCACGGAGAACTCGGCTGCGTCGCACGAGGCCTCGCGGATCCTGGGATCTTAAGTACGGAGGCAACCCGCACCCGCCCCGAGGAGGAGACGGGCATCGCTGAGACAGCTGCTCCCGTCACACACGGAGGTGGACCCTGGCCCGGGTGCAGAGGCTGTGGGAGACCGACGCTCGGTGCAGCCTTCGCTATATTTTGGGGCCATTGCTGCGGAGCGCTACCGAGCCTTCCTTGCGGCTCCAAAAGAACCGAAGAGGCCAGAACAGACCTGCGGCGAAGTCCACCGGACAGCCCCACCCTCCAAGTCCTGTCAGACGATTGCCCTAGCGGGTAATTGACGCCTTACTGCTCCCGGAGGCCCCGCGGCATCAGGGGCCGCAGGAGAGCCTGGGGGCCGGCCACCCGGCTGATTGAGCAGCGATATTGACCCGCTGGGGCACGCGGTCAGACAGCCAGCACTTTGGCCTCATTGCATATGGCGGGCCCAGCGAGTTGCAGAACAGACTGCATCTGGTGATTGCGGCGGCCTCACTGAAGAGGGGCCAATACTTCGTTCCCAGTGGCACAGACTGCTATTGATCCCTACCTTGCCACAAGGCCCCCCAGCACTTAGCTTCATTGGCCGTCCCTGCGCCACTGCGACGCACCGTATTTACTGGCACTCCTTGATGGCATTTTCTATGACCAAAGCGAGCCCTACTGGCATTGTTTAACTGAGTCATGGTTCGAAAAGATCCCAAGCAAAGGGTCTTACAATTCACGAAACCCAGTGGCGCGCAGGGAGGCACTGATATCAGCATGGCGGAAGGGGGCTTGGAATCAGCCCCATTGGGGCCCTCGTCAGCTAACCCAGATGCATTGATGGTGGAGTTGAGGGCCGGATTCAAGGCGCTAGATGGGTGCTTTGACGTCCTTGAGAAGTGGCTAGACAATATGGGTGCTAGACTAGATGGCTACGAACGCCGCTTGGATGTTGCAGAGGGCAGGGTTTCCGATCTGGAGGATGGGGCCGCACAATCACTCAAACAGTTGGATCGTATGGTGAAGATTTTAAAATCAGTCGCCATGAAAAATGAAGATTTAGAGGCCAGGAGCAGGCGCAATAATGTGCAGATTTTGGGAGTTGCTGAGTCAACAAACACGGGCCGCATGAACACCTTTGTTGAAACCCTACTTGTGGCCGTTTTTGGTCAGGAATCCTTCACTTCCACCTTCCTAGTGGAGCGAGCGCACCGCACCCTGGGACCTAAGCCCATCCCTGGTGCTCCACCGCGTCCTATATTATCTCGCCTCCGGAACTACCGCAATAGAGACACTGCACTTTGTCTAGCCCGTGAAGCGGGCACCCTAACTTGGCAAGGGTCCACAATTACTTTATTCCCAGACTTTACTGCCATGGTTCAGGAGGCGCGGAGGAAGTTCACCGGAGTGAAGGCCACTCTCCGTAATTTGGGTCTCTGGTACGGAATGATATACCCGGCACGTTTGCGTGTAGATGTTGCTGGTAGAACCAGAGTATTCGACTCACCCACAGAAGTACAAGAATTCTGCCGTAATTATAAGGGTCCTGTGGGCACGCGGGCCAGTGCCGCTCCGGGTGCCTCTCCGCCATACAGTGGCTCGGTGGCTAGTGTGGAACTCTTTTCAACCGAATAACTCGTGTTCACAACTGTACTGTAGATTGCCAGTGACCATTGTCATTCACTAATTTACTTAGACGTTAGGTAACTTGATTGTTATGCTTTGCAACGTTGGGTAGATGGCGAGGCGTTGCCTCCCCCCAAGTGTGTATCACAGAATATTGATGTATTGCTCAGAATGTATATTGTTTCTATCTACTTCCCATGGTTGGGTATAATTTCTATTGCATTCCTCCTATTGCTCATTGGGGTATCTCCCTGCGGTTGGGGTAGCAGGGTTGGGTGCGGGGTGGTGGGGGGGTTTGTTCGTTGGAGTAGTTTAATTTTGCATTCATCTACGGATCTCAATGTCACTGTTGTGTTGCTCTGCTGTCAAAGGATACAGATTGGTTTCCACCTTAGATTATGGCGGTGAGGGGTCAACTGTCAAAACTTTCTAATGTTACACTGCCTACTTGGAATGTCAGGGGCCTCAATAATGGGAAAAAAGGTAAACAGGTGTTAAATTACTTACTGAGGCATCATGTTGATATAGCATTCCTGCAGGAAACGCATTTGCCCAAATCCACGACATCTTGCATTGCATCCTCCTGGGGTCCCCACAGGTACTTTGCTAATTACAGCACATACACATGGGGAACAGCTATACTTATACATAAACGATTGCCCTTCTGTCTCTCGGAGGTTCGCATCGACGCAGAGGGTAGATACACCATGGTAGTGGGACAGCTCATGGGGCGCCGGATGGCATTAGTTTGCCTTTACGCGTCAATTGTGGATGACCCGGATTTTTTTCACTCATTCCATTTCCAAATCTTACAACTTGATGCGGACTACATTTGCATGGGGGGTGATTTTAACCTTCTGTTAGATCCCACACGAGACAGCATCTCTACATCTCCAGATACGAAGCCCCGTGCGCATAGCGCCTTAGTTGAACTATGCGAAACGTTCGGTCTCATCGATGTGTGGCGTAGCTGTAGACCCGGGGAATCTGCGTATACACACTATTCCGCCCAGTATGGTACCTGGACGAGGCTGGATTTTTGGTTGGTGACCCCAAATCTGGCTGCTTGGTACAATGAATCCCTCCATCTCCCTAGAACCCTCTCTGATCATTCCCCCGTAGCACTTTCACTTAAGGTCCCTAGGCCAGAGGGCTGCGAACGGCAATGGCGATTCCCTAGCCAAGCATTCCAAGACAAACTTTTTCGTTCCGAACTTCATGATGCCATTCTAGAATATTTTGAAATAAACAAAGGTTCAGTACAATCCTGGGCTACCCTCTGGGAGGCTTTTAAAGTATACACGCGTGGGATCTGCATCTCTAAGCACGCGGGGGTGTTGCGTGACTTAAGGCGTACGCTGTCCGACGTCGAGAAAAAACTGACCGAACTGGATCGGGAGCAGCAGGCAGGCCCCAATTCGGCCCAACAAGGCCGTCGATTGACGCTATTGCATGAGTTCAAGGAAGCGGCAGAACGCGAGGCACGCTTCCTCAGCAAATATGCCATCGCGCGCAGATATGGAGAGGGAGATATACCAGGCCGCACGTTGGCGCGACTGTTGCGATCTCCGGCGGGTAACTCTTGCATAGCAAGCTTACGTTCGTCGCAAGGGCAGCTTCTGACTGGCACTCCTGATATTCAGAAAGAGTTTCTTGATTATTACACACAATTATATGCTACGCGTGTGGCCCATACTGAGGCTGACCGCGATGCCTACCTTGCAGAGGTAGCGCTTGTTTGGCTGGAAAAAGCCATGCAGCAATTTCTGGCGGAACCGTTTTCCTCGGAAGAACTAATCAGCGCCATAGACACTATGAATAGCTCGACCGCTCCGGGATTAGACGGGTTTACGGGCTGCTTCTACAAGACCTATAAGGACATTTTAGCGCCGCACCTCATAGAGGTGTATAATGAGGCACTTGAAAGGCAAGAACTTCCCTCCACCCTGAGAGAAGCGGTGATCATTCTTCTTCCCAAGCCAGGCAAGGACCCGCTTTTATGTGGGTCGTATAAGCCACTGTCATTGCTAAACCTGGATTACAAAATTCTAGCTAAAATGATAGCGATGCGTCTCGCGCTGTTGCTGGATCGCATTATCTCTCCTGCGCAGTCGGGATTTGTGCCTCGAAGGTCTACTGCCCTCAACCTCCGAACCCTCTTTGCCACCATTAATAGAATGGACTCCAACCTCCCAGCCGCCGCTGTGTTACTAGACACGGAAAAGGCCTTCGACTCCCTTGAATGGCCTTTTTTCCTGGCGGTGATGAGGAAGATGGGGATGCCGAAGGGGTTTGTTGAGCTTACTTCTCTGCTGTACACTTCTCCCACGGCCAGATTGAGACTTAACGGGACCTTATCCCCTCAATTTAAACTATCACGTGGTACCAGACAGGGTTGTCCGCTCTCGCCGCTGTTGTTTATTATTGCTATGGACCCATTGGTTCGGCAATTTCAGGAGCGGCACCTGCACAGAGGCCTGCAGTTCAAGACTGGTCCTCTTTTAATTTCCCTATATTCAGATGACGTCATATTATATGTCCGACGTCCCCAAGAGAATTTGGAACCGCTAGTTAGAGAAATCATCCGGTTTGGTGGATATTCTGGACTAGGCATAAATTGGGGCATATCGGAAATCTTTCCGCTCACGACCAGTACTACCAGGTGGGATTTCAAATACCCGCTGAAGTGGTGTATTGCAACCATCAGATATTTGGGGATTCAAATACATATTGAGGCTGCCCAAGTGGTGTTGCTTAATTATGGCCCGGCTATGCATACCTTGGAACAGCAGGTGGCGCGTTGGATTCAGCTTCCCCTCTCATTAGCAGGGAGGGTGGCTATTATAAAAATGGTAGTTCTCCCTAAATTTTTATATTTGTTTCAAAACATACCCATTCCCTTACCCAATAGTTTTTTCTGCATACTTTGCACACATCTTCTCAGGATGGTTTGGGGTAGGAAGAGAGCCAGAGTCAGTTGGGACACTTTGACACTGCCATACGACAGTGGTGGACTGGGAGTTCCAAATTTTCAGATCTATTATTTGGTTGCGCAGTGCAGCTATGCGCATTCTTGGTATCACCCAGATGCACGAATCCCATATTTAAAGTTAGAGGCAGACCTGGTGCTCCCGGCTTCATTAAAAACAATCCTACCCAAGGGGTTCCCCAGAGACCCCAGAGACATTCAAACAGTATCTACCACTTGTTGGGCGAGGTGGAAACGTGCACGAATCACTGGTGGCCACAAGTTATATTCTTCGGCGCTCCCTCTGCTCAATAACCCTTAGCTACGCACCACCGAAGATAAGTTAGTACAACGCACTCTGGTTAAATACTCCCTAGACACTTGTGGTGAGTTATTCCCAAACGGGCAAATTTTTCACAGTTCCGAAGACACCAGATTTAGCGAAGCTTCGTTTATGGACCGTTTCATTCTCAGCAGGCTTTGCAGCTCACTTCGGTCCTTGCTATCGGAGTTCCCTCTTGAACCGGAGTCATTTGCACCTTTGTCTTTGGTAATTACAAGTGCTGGGGGGGAATATTTAATTTCCAAGATCTATAAGACCTGCATGACACTAGTACCCACCAGAGATGCCAAAATCCGCGAGACCTGGGAACGTGCCCTAGGGCATCCCATAGAAGATTCCCATTGGACCTTCTGCTGTACTCAAACGAAGGAAGTCTCCCTGAACAATCGCCATAAACTGATTTATTTTAAATTCCTGTGGAGAGCCTATATGTCCCCCTCCAAACTTAACTTGATTGACCCATCTAGGTCACATAGTTGTCCCAAATGCGGGGCACATCACGCTGACTTTGTTCACATGACCTGGAACTGTGAGAAAATTAAGGGGTTCTGGAAATCAGTGTACCTAATCCTCTCTAAGATGACACATTTGGACCTGCTCCCAACTCCGGAAGTGGCCCTATTAGGCTATGTCCGTAATATCCCCAAAGCATTACGCCGCTACACCTCTATTGCGCTACTACTTGCTAAGCGAGAGATTGCGCTGCATTGGGGCGATAAATTTACACCTACCACCAAAGCATGGTTGAACAGTCTTGTTTATTGTAATACTAATGGGGAATTGTTTGCATCTACACTTCCAGCAACGTCGAGCCCTAGAGATATCTGGAACCCCTTGAAGGATTACCTTCAGGAACTTGGTTCTGCTGTTTCATCCCAGCCTCCTCCAGGGGTTGTCCCGACCGGGGTGGGCTGATCCTGTCCCCCTTTTCAATTTCTCACCACGAGAGGTCATGGATATGCCTCTCGGCAGGCAGTTGGGTAATTAAACATTGGATTGCATCGCTGATATGCTTGTATCCCATTTGATTTGTAAATTGGTACTGGACTATAATGTATCTTATTCCACTGTATGTCATATTGGAAACTTGTTCTGTTTATTGTATGATGACAATGGGGGCACAATCTGCATTGTAGTAAACTGTAGATGAAAAAATGTTAAATAATTTATTTTTTTTTAAATAAATGGCATGTGGGATAATTTCTTTATGTAGAAAGTAGTGACCTTAATGTTGATAACAGAACATATCACCGTAATTAGATGTACCATCATACAATTCATCAGAAGAAAATACAGTTGATTGCTCTAGAACTTTTAGTAAATTAAGAACTGTATCAATGTCCCAATCATCAGAAATAGTACTAACGGTAATGACATCATTCAAAGAAATTTAAAACAAACGCGGAATATGCTAACGTTCAGTAGGGCAATACACATCATGCAATATCATGTCCCACATTATTCCTTCGGTAATTGGAACTGCTGTAATGTTCACCAGGGACAGATCTACTTGTTCACGGTGCGATGATGCATGTGGTTTCAATACCAAGTTCACCAGTTGTACTGCACACCGTTCTGGGATATAATGTCCATTCAGAAGTAAGAAAAAGACAGTCATCAAACCAATCCAGAGGATCAGAAATTGTAATCCAATTGCAATCCAAAGGTATAGCCAGGAAGTAACAAAGTATGCCTTTTTCAGCCAAAGATAGAGAGCACGCACTTGGAGCTTGAAAAGGAGAGGGTGCGGTAGTGGTGTCTCAGGTTTATTTGAATCCAATGAGAAGTCATCATAGTCCACAAAGTAGCCAGACGCTGTTTGGTCTATTTTTGGCAGCTCAGTAGGTTTTGTAGAACCGGGAGATGACTCCATCTGTGCTAGATCATATTGTTGTTGCGGTGTCAAATTTAAAATTGCGTTTCTGTACTAGTTGATTGTACAGTGGTTGTTGTTGCAACAGGGAGAAGAAATACTTCATTGTTGTTTACGGTTTCTCATTAAAGAGAGGAATCTTCTTTAATTATCAAAGCTTCCATCTGAACCTCCTGTGTGATAGTGAGAGGAGAGAGGTGGCTACCCAGGAGCCCATATGGCTTACTGTTGAGAATCAGCCACATAATGTGGCTTGATCAGATCAATGGAGACAAACCTTTTGTCTCGTCGACCGGCAAGGGGTGGAAGAAGTACAGTTCTGGTACCTTTGACAGCCAGGACAGGTACAGGCGCTCTGTATGACGGCCCAAACTCTCTTTTGTCCACAATTTTCTCCCTGACCAGATCCCCAATCTTCTGGATGCAACCGGGTCTTGCCGGGACAACCTTCACTTCCCCAGTGGCGGTGTGTTTCACTTGGTCATTGCTTTGTTTGTCCTGGAATTCATTTAGTTCCTGTAAAACAGCCAAACGTTTATTGATGTCAAACGGTGTGTCTGTCGCCACTGTGCTGACATTATCGAGGTCGGGGCCCCACAGTCTCACCCCAAACAGGATTTCTAATGGAGTCCAACCACCCAGGGGTGTTCTTGGCATATTGTTAAGTGCCCTCTGGACCCCATATAGGTGATGAACTCAACTGCAACCTGAGCCTAGTACCCTTGCTTTTCAAGACTGCTTTAAGTCAAGGATTTTCCTCTCAACTACCGAATTTCCCTCAGGATGATAGGGTGAGGAGTATTGCAAGGTCGCACCCAAACTTCCCATGGCCTCTTTGTAAGCCCTAAAGCTAAACGTTGGACCCTGATCAGAATTTAGTGTGCCAATAGAGTATGTCCCGATGAAGACTCACAAGTCTTTGATAACAGTTCGGGCGTCAGCCTACTGCTTTGACCATACCCACAAGAATCTAGAGCATGAATCCACTGCCGAATGAATTAATGCCTCTAGATCAATCTGAATACATCATCTACACTGATTGGTCTGAGCCTGCCATAGGGACAAAGCACCAATATTTCCCACATGCGCAATAATAAAGAGGCGCATGCATGATGGAAAATTCCATCCTGAAAAAATATACATGCAGTCCCTTGGTGACTGCACAATGCAGCTGGCAGAACTAAAGGCCCTGATACTGGCACTGGAGAATACAGATAATGGATTCCCCACACTTATAGTGGGTGATTCATATTATTGTATCCAGTCATATAATGAATACCTTCAGAATGTAAGGGGCTGCAGTGGTCCAATCGAGAGGCTTGTTCGAAATAAATAGAGGTGTCTGTGGTGGACATGCTACGGTGGAGACCTTCATTTGCTGGCCAATGTCACATTTGAGGACAAAGTCTTTGGTACGTTTAGTAAGACCAGGCCACCAGTAGTGCTGCTGTAATAATGAAACGATAGCAGCAACCCCTGTGTGTGCAAAACCCAGACCCTCATCTGCAGCTAGTATTAACCCCAGTCTGCGATCAGTGTTAGGTATGACTCTATCCCCCACTCCTGGAATGTGAGCATATGGTATGTTCTGTGAATCTAACTTGTAGGAGTCCTTGAGTGGAAAGTCTTTCAGCAGTGTGTTGTTGTGCGCAGCATTGATAGCCTCCATGATGTCTCTGTCTATCCTCGTGCTAGAACGAGTGATTGCAGCAAATGCAGCCGTACGAACTGTTGCCTTAGTGGCTTCATTAGCCAAGGAATTCCCCACAACGTGAATGCCAACATGTTGATGACTCAAGGTGTGTATTACATGAGCCCATGGCAAGCAATCTTTCAGCTTTGCCACTTGTTCTCAGAGCATCTTGTGCTTGGTTGTGCAACCGTTAGAATGTCGAGATTGATTTTGGCCCCAGTAGTGAAGGTATTCATTATATGACTGGATACAATAATATGAATCACCCACTATAAGTGTGGGGAATCCATTATCTGTATTCTCCAGTGCCAGTATCAGGGCCTTTAGTTCTGCCAGCTGCATTGTGCAGTCACCAAGGGACTGCATGTATATTTTTTCAGGATGGAATTTTCCATCATGCATGCGCCTCTTTATTATTGCGCATGTGGGAAATATTGGTGCTTTGTCCCTATGGCAGGCTCAGACCAATCAGTGTAGATGATGTATTCAGATTGATCTAGAGGCATTAATTCATTCGGCAGAGGATATTCTTGTTCATACTGCAAAAAGGCTTGTGTTCGTAATGTACAGTCAAATCTGTAGTCTACATCTGTTGTAGTGAGAGTTAGCCCTTTGTATCCATCGTGGATGTAAAACTTTGGCATTTGAAGCACTTGCTTTGGAGACGGCCTCTAAGGTTGGCACCGGGGTTACAACAATTATGCGTTTACCCTGAGCTAGTGCTTTCTCTCTCACTACAGAGAGTACTGCTGTGAGAATTTTCTCGGTAGGTGCAAAACGCATTTCAGCGTTTGTGTATAAATGTGATTTGTATGCTGTTGGTACTGTATCACCTTCAACGTGATATAAGTTTACCCAGATGGTCCCGCGACTACGCGGATCACCAGATTTGTGGTGTTTACACGTGTGTGTGAATGTTTGGAAGCTATCATAACAGCTTGTATGGAATGCAAAATTTTTGTGTGTTCCTGTGTCCAATGTGTGCTTGAAAAGTCTGGTCTTACACAATCTGCGTAATCCAAAATGTATGTTCTGCCAAAATGTAAAAATTGTAAAATGGATTGTAGTCTTTTCAGAGTGGTTGGAGCAACGCACATTTTTCTAAAAAATGGGTGGCTAGGCTTTAGCCTTCACTTGACAATTGATATCCTAAAAATAGGACATTGAAATGGGCAATTTTCGATTTTTTTAAATAAAATTTGTAGATCATGTGAGCAAACCCCCGAACTATGTGGTCCACTCTGTTCAAGTGTTCCATGAATTCATCGTCCGTTAGATACATATCATCAACATAAGACAATGCCACCTCATCAAACTTTTGAAGTAACTCTGCTACTCTGACTGAAAACAGCACAGGCCTATTCTTTACCCCTGGAGTAATCGACAGAATTGCCTGTGTGTGCCCAGCGCTGAAAATACTGTCAAATATCCGCTTCCAGGCACTATATTTTGGCAGAAAAATCAATTTGAGATATCTAGTGCTGTTTTTTTTTTTTACACACAATGTTGTTCATTAGGGCAGCACTGTGTGCATTTTGTAGTGCGAATATACAAGTAGATGTGTCAATCTGTAATCCAATACTAGACGGTATGAATTGTCTGGTTTCATTATGGGAAACAAGTGATTATTTATTGATGAGGTGCAATTTTCTTTTACACCTTGGTATTCAAATTGTTCTAGGATTTCCCTAACTTGTTTCTTGGCTTCATATTTAATTGGCTACTGTATTTAGGGTTGAGGAGTTGTCCTCAACTGGATCTCGTGATGAGGTGACTTATCATCCCTCAACTCATGATTGCGGTATAACGCTGGAGCTTGCGCGAATGCCCACTCCTTGGCTTAAGAATCTTTCACTGATTCAGGAATGAGGTTGGAAAAGCCCCGTAAAATTACTGTTTCCCTGTTTGGGCACTCCATTATAAAAACCGGTGGCCAGCCTTTTTCAGACAAAACAATATTGTAACCATATGTCAAGTTCTCCCAAAAGAGAGCATTGATGTTTCTGGGTATGTCCCCCTCCAAATGGAGTGTAATGTCGTATAAACGATGGGGAACACTTACCCTAGTATCCAGTGTTTCCACCGTGATATGCTCACTCAGCGCTACTACCGCCAAATAATCCATCAGGTTCTGGTGAGCTAATGTGACTTCTGCTGCATTGTCCAGCATCGTCACTGCCGACTCCCCGTTCAGAAGCAAAGTCCTAAGTTTTCTGGGCATGCCTCATTTTAATTCCAGCTACCTTTTTCTTTTTGAATTAAGGTTTAGGAGTCTTTGATTTTTTTTCTTTATTAATGATGTAATCAGATGAGCGTTGTGATTCCTTCTTCGGTTTCACATGCTCCTCCGATCTGCGCTTTGGCCGTCCACCTCTCTCTGAACGTATATCGGATGACTCCTGAAAGGAACAAGAGGACCATGTTTCCGCATCCTGATACATGTCAGGCTTTCTAATGTTATCACAGTTTCTAAGATTATATCTTTTTTCAGAGGCTTCCTGCTGAGGAGAGCCACCTCGTGATCGTGTCTTGTCTTTATTCTTTTGTTTATTATCCCATTTCTTCTTTCTCGAAGAATCAGGTGCTTGCTTAGAGTTATCTTTTTCAAAATTACTCTTTAGTTGTGGTTTCCCAGATCTGGTTAAAAAATTATCTCTAACTAGTGTAGCATAGGTTTTTAAATTTTTTTTAGCAATTCCAGCTCCTGCTGTGCAGGAGTGAAATCCCTCAGGTGTTGGCGTATAGCCAATGCAGCTTCCTTACCCTTTAAGTAACTTAATATAATGGCGGACACTGCCAAAAAATTGCCCATCAGTTTCATCCCTAAGTCCAGGGCAGGTGCTGCCCCATACTCATTCTGAAGCTGCCTCAATACCTCAGGTAAAAAAGCCAGAGAAGGGCTACCATGTATTTTGGTGTAAACGTGTAAACGTCAGCGAAGACTGTACCCCAAGTTGCGCAGTCTTCCACCAGGGAGCCATCCCCATCGGCAAGCAAATAGTTAGTATTCTGTGTTTTACCTGCAGGCTCGAATGGTGAAACACTGCTTCAAGCTGGCTTGTTTTTTATGCTATCCAGTATGGAATTTGCTCCCGACTGGTAGGAATCTTTCCCATAATGGCATTCAGTGATACCAGTAGTCGCCAATTGTGGTTGTGCGGCATGAGCAGTACGCGCAGGGTTTACTGTTAGCGTACGCATTATGAACTGTGTGAGATTTCTGTATATTTTTACTAAATATTTGTATAGTATACGCATTACTGCTGAAGGTAAATTAGCAGTACCAGGATGCGGTGTGAATGCAGATAAGACCAGCCATGTCGCTCCCTCTGTACTGAGCGGACCGAGTCTCACGTTTTCTGTTGTGTGTGAACGGCACCTTTACCCCAAATAATATGTTCTTGGTAAGAGAGAGAGGAACCTCTTTGTACTCATATGGAGTGTATTCCTCCGGTTCTTCAATGTAGGTATGAAATAATTCTGTTTGAGCAATTGCAGCCGGGAATTTATCCCAGGAATAGAATACCTCTGTCTTAAATGCTTCATGTGCCTCAACCACAAAGGTTACGTATCCACCTATAGCAGGGAGACCAAAATGTAATACTTTTAGAGTAACCACATATCTGCAGTTCTCTGCGATATTTAGCACTTGGGGACCTTCGTCTCCAGACATAATAGAACAAATGAATTACCAAGAGGGCTAACACCATGTGGGAAATTTTATCCTTCAAGCTTGAACAACCTACAGCCAATACATAGGGTCTACCTACTCAGCTGAGGCGGATTTCCCTACCACCAACGACGTCTTCAGTTTGGAGGTAAGTGGAAGTCTCTGAGAAGGCATGATTGAACTACTCAGGCGAACTGTAAAATAAGAACCCAGCCAACGTAAAATCCTACTTTACCATTAAAGAGTATTTTAAATTTCAATTCCTCAGACACCAAACATAACTTTCCTACCTGTTTCCCATCACTAGGTAGCACTTATTCAATGTAATAAGGGAAGCTAATGTTAACCTGTTGGAGAGGTAGCCCTCACAGTAGTGAAAAACTAATTTGTGAGTTTTTTACTACCAAGACATGTTAGACTTAATAGTACATATCCAACTTTTTAATAACAATGCACCCTGCCCTAAAGGCTTTTTAGGGCCTACTTTACAGGGTGACATATGTATTAAAAAGGGAGTTTTAAGGTTGGAAAAGAGGTTATTTTGTGAAGTCGAATTGGCAGTTTAAAACTGCACACACAGGCTGCACTGGCAGGCTTGGGACATGTTTTAAAGGTCTACCCAAGTGGGTGGCACAATAAGTGCTGCAGACCCACTAGTAGAACTTAATTTACAGGCTTTACTAGGGACCTGTAAGTAAATTAAATATGGCAATCACGTAGAAGCCAAGTATACCATGTTTGAGGGACTAAGCACAAACACTTTTGCACTGCTAACAATGGTAAAGTGCAGGGAGTCCTAAGGCCAACAAAATCGAAGTCAGAATAATAGGAAGGTGAAGGCAAAACATTTGGTGGAAGACCACCCTAAGGTGGACAGATCTAATAAGAAGCATTTGCTATTTCTAAATACTGAATTAGTTGCAAATTGCGACAATCTCACTGGCCGTGAGTGACAACCTTATCCACATGAGGAAGTATATTTACTTTCACATGCAGAGCAGAACCAGAACATCTTTCCCCACCATGGACGATTTGATTACAGCATGTCCAGCCAGGACACACAGGAGGAGGTGGGCAGGAAGAGAAAGACATTTCAGCAACACAGAGCTGGAAATATTAGTGGAAGAGTGTGTCTCTGAACATGACAGGTTCCTTAGGAAAGCATATATATCAGTTCCAGAGACAACTAAAAAACAAAGCTGGACAAATATCCAACAATGCATAATGCAGTGGAGGTTACAAAGAAGGTGGTGGAAGAAATCAGGAAGCACTGCTACAACCTGCGCTACTGCACCAAGGAGAAGTTAGCAACCAGAAGAAATGAGGGTGTAGCTACAAAAGAAGGGCCAAGCACAGAGCCACCACCCACCCCTTTGGAAAAATTTGTAGCAACAACATTTCAGCATGAAGCCATTCTCGGGGTCCTAAATATGCATATATCAGCTCCTGTATATGGTACACAAGGATAGTTATTACAATGTACTTGTAGAAATATATTGAGATTAAACAATAATTTTATAACTTATTAAAAATGTAATACCAGAACTTTTCATTAAAATATTTTCAAACTACTCAAAGCAGTATTTCTTTAAAAATACCTATAACATTTGGAAGAATATTACATTTCAGCATTTTATAGTATTCAAAACAGTGCACTATGTGTAATGTAGGCCATACGCATGAAACGAATAAATACATACACCACTTTTATCTTTACATTTTGACTTTAATGGTCTATGTTGGAATGTGGCTTGGTAGTAGGGGTAAGCAGGTACCTATCACTAGTAATAATGCCACAATCACATTATAAGTTCCAGTCAAGGTCTCAATAAATTACTTCCTTGCTCAACCCTTGGTAGCTGGCTGGGAGCAGGCAGGCTTAACTTAGGAGACAAGTGTGTAAACCATTTAAAAATAGCAACACATTAATAAGTAAGACACAACACACAATAAAAATCTAAAACCAATTTATAAAATAGGAAATATTTTTCAGATTAAAATGACACCAAAACAAACAAAATCCAATGTAGGGAACCAGAGATATGAATTTTTAAAGATTAAAAGAAAAAGTAGCCCGTAGAAGCAAATTGAGATCATTTGAAGCTTTTGGTGGACCGGGACAAAGTCAAGAGTCCAGGCCGCCTGTGAGGGAACACTTTTACACTTACTTCCAGAAGTGTTTCTTGATGCATAAAAGTGGCCCACAGCACCAGCAAAGGGTTCAGAAGCTCTGGTTTGCCTCGTGGGGTCAGGGACAAGAACTTCCACAATGCTCCAGGTCAATCCAAGTAAAATCCAGGCAAAGCTTGTCAGCTGGAGTTGTCCTCGTTGATGTTGCAGGAAGCCCTTCCAGCACTTTTCTACCGGTTGCCGATCAGGGAGCCCACTCCTTATCCTTTAAGCCAGGCAAAGTCCTTTTCTTGGGAAGCCTTGTCAGTGCAGCACGTGCAGTACTTATGAATGCAGTATTCTCTTGTGCAGACCAAAGGTCCAGGAGGGCAGTCATTCTTCACCAAACGTTTCGTTTGGGTCTTTGAGGGTCCACAACACCAATCCAAGGTTCCAGAATCTCTCAGCTGCTCCTTGGGATATTGGGACAACATCTCCCACAATGCACCTGGCCAAATCCTTTAAAGTCCAGCTGAAGGTGGTCATATGGTTGATTCTTGCTGTGGATGATGCAGGTGGAGCTCTTTTAACGTGTTATATTCAGAGAGTTCTCTTCTTCACTTTTTAAAGCAAGGCAAAATCCTTAGGGCTGTAGTTTCAAAGTGTGCAGCAGGTGCAGCCATTCAGAGTGCAATCCTCTTGGTGCAGGCCAGGGTTCCAGCAGGACAATCCTTCTTCTTCTTCTTGTAGTTTAAGGCAGGGATCTGAGTTGCTGGGCAGCTCTCCCATATTTATCCATTTATCTTGAGTGGCAAGTAGGGGGACATCCCTGACCAATGGGGTGCACGGTGATCTCCAGAAGTATGACAACTTCCTCCAAAGTGTGGCATATTCTTGTCCCAGAAAGCACTATTTCTTTAAAATCCAAAATGGAGAAACTCTCTCCTGGAGGTTAGGATCTGGCTAAGCCAATCTACTGGCCTGGCTGCATTTCCCTAACATTCCCCATTCAGCCCCTCTGCTAATTCAATTACTGGGGCTCCTGTCTGTCTGGGTTTGCAGGATGTGGCGGTGAGTCTGTGTCCTGTCATTCCCTCTTTGAAGAGCAGTTTGGCTACCCAGTCCCCTTCCTGCCTTTTGCTATGCAGCTTGCAGATCTCTTAAAACCAGATGTCCTTTGTCTCGATGCAGGCCACTTCACACCTCATCAGAGCAGTTTGGTTCAGCCTTGCCAGAGGCTGGCCAATCAGGAGAGGATGCTGGAGGGCTGGATTTTAGCACATCAGAAAAGCAAGTTCTATAACTTCTTTTCTGTGATAGTTATAATAAATCTACCTTGGCAAGTTGTTGGATTTATTCTAACTATCTTTTTCATACTTTGAAGTATGCTTTTAGCTCACATTTATCAATAGTTATATTTTATTAAAGTATTCCCATGTCAGCCTATGGAGCCAATGGGCTGCAATAGGGAAAAACGAAATGTGCAGTTTTTACCTCACCAGAGCGTATAAAACCCTTTTATATTGTTCCTGCTTATAGTTACAAGGCACCCTATGCCTGGGGCACCTAGGGGAGAATTTCGGGGTGACAAAGTCGAATTTGCATATAATTTTATTTTAAAAGCATCCTGCAAAGCAGGGCTCCCTTTAAAATAACAGCAGGCAACACAGAAGTGCACACTTAAGAGCATTAAATCTGCTGGGCCTCTAAACCTACATGCCCTACCATATACTAAGGACTTACAGGTAGGTTGTCAGCACCAATTGTAATTGTATTTAATTACCATGTACGTTTAATCAGAGCAAAGCCCTGTGTCTGGTTAGCAGAGCCAGTGCACAGAGTCAGAAAACCAGCATCTAGTAGTCGATTCGATTCATAAGCTTTATTCGGTTGGAAGAAAAAACAACAATAAAAGTACATAGATAAAAACTCAGACAAATATATAAATACAAGCAATAAAAACCCCAGTCACATCATCCAAAACTCCAAATTATTTAGTACATAAAACACAATGGATGATACAACCAAGCGTCTCCTATAGTTCATATATGCAATTAATCAATTGTATTTGGGCAGCCGTCAATAGGATAAATCTAAAAGAAATTATATGAATCTGATTAAAAAAGATAAAACTACATAAATCTCAATTCCTTAGCCGTTACAATATTATTTTCTTATTTTCATAGAATTCAGTATAAAAAGTGCAATATTGTAACACAAAACCAGGTCCCCTTATGTCACCAAGTATTTCATTGCAGCTTTATGAGATCTAATATTCTGGGCAACAAACAGGTTTCAAATAGAGTGACCGATACAGTTTGCAGAACAATTAAAAGTGCATGATGCTTTGTTTGTTCTGTCCATCACAGGGACAAAAAATATATATCAGAGGGGCAGGACCGCATATGGGGGAAGGCGACAAGGTGATGCACAATACCACATCTCAGCCTTGTCAGCACAAATCAGTGCTGCATATTGGTTACATATACCAGGTAATTGTTGTCCCCCTCCTCCTTATCCAAGGACTTGTAGAATATTACTGATGATTTATTCTCATCGACTGACTCACGTTTGTCCATCCTGGTTTGGAAAAATATATTTTTAGTCCTATTCTTCGATAGTGATGTGAACAGGGTAGGGTCAGACCAAATTGACAGATTAAACAATTTACCAAGGCAAGAGTTAATGTAGGATAACCAGGGTATATTTAAGGCCTTGTCCAAGGCTAGGCAGTCAAGAATAATATTTGTACTGAAGCTGGTCTCTTCCTTAGCTCAAAGTGATATCCATTATAACATGGGTCTCACCAAAAGGTGGTCTTCTAAAAACTGCAAGCCTATCTCATTATGAACTATGGTATTGGATGCACAAAGTGGCAAACATAAAAGGCGTTTTAGGAATTTATTATCCTCAGTTTGTAGGGTATGACCATTAGGGTGGCCCCAAAGGCCAGCCCCGCACGTAGCAGTGGTCACGCCCTTGGCTTTATATATAACTACCATTTCCCTAATGGGTCTGCTACCCAGTTTAGAGGCAAACGTAAAAATTCCCTGGGAGACCCTACTCATTTTGGCTCTGGTGTTCAGTACATGCAGTGTCCATGAGCCATTTCCTGCGAATAAAATACCCAAATAGCACAAAGAATTAACTGAGACTATTGGGGTATTATCAATAAAAAAAGTTCTGCATGGTTTCCGCTTTTGACCCCAGACCATGGTGAATCTTTTTGGTTTTGTTTATGACCATTTTTTGTAGAAGCCATGTATTCGCCAAAAGCGTTCATCAGTTTCTGCAGGCCAACTGGTGTTCTGGCTAGAAGTACAGCATTGTCTGCATAAAGCAGAACTGGTATTGAGTGCCCTGCAGCCTTGGGAGCATCGGCCTGCAGTGACTGTAGATGGCTATCCACCCTGTTAATAAAAAGTAGTGAAAACAGCAGTGGTGCCAGAACACAGCTCTGGCGGATACCACTCCCTACTTTGAAGTTTGGCGTGCATTCCCCTTGAGGACCAAAACAAACTTGACTGGATAGTTTCTCATAAAGACGTGAGAGATTGGTGTTGGTGCTCCTATAGAGATCAATGATGCCCATAATAGATTATGGTCTACAAGATCAAAGGCGCTGCTCAAATCTGCCAAGCTTAAATATACAGTTCCCAGTTTGTCCCTGGTGTATTTCCCTATTAAGAGTTCAAGATTAATACAGTCCCCAGCTGTTTCCTAAAACCATACTAAACTGGGGTCAGGATCGATTGTTCAAATGCTCATTCCTCCAGCCTTAATAATAAGACTCTACTCATTTCCTTCATCAAAGAGTCTAAGAGTAAAATTGGGCGATAATTTTTAGGATCTGCTCTTTCCCCTTTTTATATATTGGTATGATAATAGATGTCTCCCAGGAAGATGGAATACTGCCCGTCGACGCTATATTAAAAACCCTGGTCAGAATGGCCCCCCAAAGGTCTGGGGAAGATTTATATACATCAACTGGCACTCCATCTGGCCCAGGAGCACTTCCCCCTGCGCTGGCTTGTATAGCCAGCATGGCTTCTTCAAGAGAAATTTTGAGCTTTGCAGCCCCCCAGTCACCTACCAGCCTAATTGAATCCTCGGTATTGTGTCTAAAAATATTAGAGAAATGAACTACCCAACTATTACAGGGGACAATGTGGCTGAACTTCGGGATATCTTCATTTTTTGAAAATGGGGCATTCACAGTATCCCAGAACAACTTAGGGCCCGATTCTGATGCGGGTTGGAAAAGCTTCCCGACCGAGGGCCTGATTCTGATGCGGTTAGGAAGGCCTCCTAACGGCATTTGCTCCTTCCAAATCGGATCGGGAACGTGTCTTCCCGACCGAGGGCCCAATTCTGATGCGGTTAGGAACAAATGTTCCCATTGAAGTCAATGGGAGTTTAACCAAATCGTATCTGGAAGCATCCGGATGCATCCTACTCCGCCGGTCGGACTTTCCCGATTCGAGTGGGTCGGACACCATTTCCCAACCGATTCGGTAGGGAAGCTTTTCCAACCCGCATCAGAATCGGCCCCTAAGTGTTCTTGGTCTCTGCGGCAAGGGCAAGGTTATCCCATGCTTTATTCTGTAGTGTTTTTTTGCTTGTAACCAAGGCCTGGTTATATTGAAAGCGCCATGTCTTAATGACCGAGGTATCCCACGGGGAACTACTCAAGGCATGTTTGAGAGTTCGAAGTGCTTTGGTGCAAGCAGCATCGAACCATCCCCTTTTAGTGTTCCCTGCTCTAGTAGGGTGGCAAGTCGAGAGTGATTTTATAGAGCTAGTGATATTATTATTTTTTTTACTAGCAGATTGGGTAAAATGGTCTCCTGAAGACAGTAATCAATTTCCCTATGATTCTTCTGCACAATTTTTTGTAGCATAGTGGTAGGATCAATTCCTTCCCATTTGATTCGTACGCCATTTGGCCTACTTGCAGTGATGTTGTTTGCTATAGTAAATAAATCACGCCGCTTACCCCAAAAACACAGTGATAATGAGATCAGGTTATGGTCACTTAGAGCAGACATAGCTGTGATGGGTGTGCCGCACAAAGCATCAGCTGACGCAGATATCAGAACATGATCAATGGTAGTGGCTGAATTCCTCCCAATAAATGTTGGGATTCGCTCTCCATTAGTATCACAATCACACCTCAAAAGCTGTAAATCATATTTAACAATGATGAAGTTCAAGGCTTCGCTATACTCATTATGACAGAAATGGTCGTTCCCCAACCCATCCTGATCAATACAGCCACATGCCCAGGTATCAGATAATGCCCAGGCCTGTATATTAAAATCTCCTGCCCATAATAGTATAAAATTTGTATGTATAAGACTTAAAAATAATTCCAAACAATGGTCAAGTGCCGTTGCCACCTTACTATGTGTATGATCAAAAACATTATTATAAAAATTCATTATAACCAGATCTTTCTCCCCCTCTTTCTTCAACCACAGTAATTGGAAAAGTGGATCCGGGTTAGATATTTTTTAACGATTACTGGGATTTTGTTAGAAATAAGGGTCAAAAGCCCCCCTTTTGCCCATCCAGCGTATGATGCTATTGCTTCTGAAAAGTATGAGGAGTACCCTTCGACATATATCGGCTTCGTACACCAAGTTTCCTGCATACATAATATATCAAATTCAGATTAAATATTAATCCAATCAGTGGTGCCTATTTTGTTAGTGAGCCCATTCACATTCCATGTAGCAAACCTGAATTTTCCTCCCACACGACCATCAGTTGGGCTTGTGGTTGTAGCCACACTTAATGCTGAACTGGGAATAAGAGAAATATACAGATTGGTATTAATACAATCTGGCTTGGATGTCTCCCTCCTATACTCGATAGCCAATTCAAGGTTGAATTTACTGCCATTGGGGTCCACATTACACTCCTGTACCTTAGATACCTCCTCTCTACATGATGTCACAGGGTGATCTACACTATGTTCTTTACAACTGAGTCAATCATTGTCTTCCATGGTGCTCAGTGCTTGGTATCTATTTGACAAGAACTGATCATGGGAGTGTGGATAACATGGATAGTGTGGCCTTGGTGCCTGTACATTTTGGGTGTTAGCACAGAAATGATTGTCGGTTTGTAAGCGGCGACAGAAAAACCCTAGTGGCGAAACAGCCACATTTCGACCAACCTGTGGTAATAGTACTACCTTTGCGTGGATTTCACCTGCTATTCTAGGGTTTTTAAAATTAACAAGGATGCAATACCCCTCAAAGATTTTTATTTGTGGGCCAATCCACCTCACTCTCCGTGTAAATAAAATTTGGTGTGCATTAACTGGTGAAAACAAATATTTAGAGCTAAGCCAGTGGACTACCTTATTCTTTAGGCCTTCTACAGTCTCTCTACCACCAGGTTTCAAAGGGGGGACATTTACCAAAACTGCTACATGTGGGCAACATGCTGGGGGGAGGTTAATGGTTACTCGCTCTTGGGTATGATCATGATTATTGAATATGTATTTATCTGTTGGAGCTACAAAGTTTGGGGTTACAATAGATGTCTGAATGGGGGGTCATACTTGTGGGCCCTGTCGGTTGGTCGGTCCGAAGATTCGACAGGATCTGACTAGAAGCTAAGCTTGTACCAGGTTAGTCACCTGTCTCCAGAGGTGTATTATCATTAAACGTCTTAGCATTTTTAGATTGTACCTTCTTATCCCCTGCAGGCTGTGTGCTAGGTAAATAGAAGATAACAGATTCCATTTCCCCCTCCAAGTTAGCCAATTTCTTTTTAAGAGGCAATAGCAACTCATTTACAGTTAATGTTAATTGTCTAAAAACGATTTCCAGAAGGGGTTATCCATATCACTGCAATGGTAGACTGGCGGGCCCTGTGTGGTCTAGTTTGTAGGCATGGTGCTCTGGGTCTTTCTCTTTTGTTTTGCCGCAGGCGGAAAAAAATCGGGGATTGGTGTCACGGTTTGCAGGTGTTGTAATGGCATGGTTACTGCCCCTCCCGGAGTGTTCAGTGGTTGATTAACAATGTGTTCATTGCTCATACACTCCTGGCCCTGATCGTTAGGTGCCCCTATGGCTATGGCTTGCCCATCTGCAGGTACGACCAGTCCGCCTTCCTCATTTACACCGGGTGCACTCAATGATAAACGCTGCTCGGCCTGATCTTTTTCCCTTATTTAAGGCACCCACCACATGCGCTAAAAAGGAGTCTATGGTGAACCCTAGGTTCAATGGGATGTTTTGTACCTCCGATCTTACACTTAACCATTATTGCTTTAGAAACAGGCCTCCGAGTACTTCAAAACAACAGCAATGTCACTTACTTATAAGCTGACTTCCTGACTTGCTCCTTGTTAGTCGACCCTGTGTTGCCTCTATCAATTTTATTCCGGAACCACTGGGGACCTCGCGATCTTATTCTAGGCTCAGACCAAGAGAGCAGGCCCAGCTCAGCCTCTTCCGGCCAGTGATGGGCACAGATGGGCCTGCTCTTGGCCCGGTGTTCCCGCGAAGCAGGACCCCCAGGCAGTTAAGTACGGGACTCCGGGCGTGGGCTGTATGGCGTTGGCGGCGTCTGCCGCTGGTGACTCCAGGGGCTGTGGTCCTTTCCCCGGCAGGCTCAAAACATCTTGTGCAAATGGGTGTCCCACGAAGAGGGAGCCCCAGGTAGTTAAGTACGCACTTCCAGGCGCGGGCTGTTTGGCGTTGGCGGCATCTGCCGCTGGTGACTCCGGGGGCTGTGGTCCTTCCCCCTGCAGGCTCAAAACCGCTTGTGCAAACGGGCGTCCATCTAGTAGTCAAAATTGGGGCAAAGATGGGGAGAGGATGTAGCCTAACGGCTAGGGTGGTCGATCTCAAATCTGGGGAACCGGGTTCGAGTCTCGGCAATGACGCTCAACATCCTGTGATTCTGGGCAAATCACTTAGGGGCCGATTCCGATCTCGGTCGGAGGCGCACCCAATACCATTCGGTCGGGAAAAAAGCCATGCGAAAGCCTGTTTCCCGACCGAACCGTAAACGGGTCCGGCCGAGCGAGTACGATGCGAGTCCGCCGACCGACTCGTCCGGGCGTCCCGACAGCTCCGACCGACTCGCTCGGACTCGAACCGCTCCGACCGACTCGCTCGGACCCGGTTCGCACCGCGCAATGGAGACGTTTTCCGGCCGGGTAAGTACGATGCGCACCTCGACCGCTCCGACCGACTCGCGCCGTCCGACTCGAACTCGCTGTCGGAGCCGTACTTTGGGGGTCCGTGTCGGACCCCCTGTACGCGTACCCGTGCGAGGCGCACACAGGGGGACCCAAGGGTCCCCCTACCTGTGCGTGTACGCCGCGAGCGCTTCGCGGCGTACTCGCTGTAGAGGGCGCCCTTGTCCGCCTCGCACCCATTGAGGCAATGGGAGCCCGCGTACGCGTTGTACGACCGGCTCCCATTGAGTTCAATGGGAGTCCGACCGACTCGTGTCCGATAACATACGGACGCATCGTACTCGTTCGGTCGGACTGCACGGGTCCGATTCGGTCGGAAATCTCTCCGGGTCCGGCTCGGTCGGAGAGATTTCCGGCCCGAATCGGAATCGACCCCTTAATCTCCCCGTGCCTAACAAAAATGAATGTGTCCTTGTGTAATGCAACTGGTGCTCATGTAAAGCGCTCTGATATCTGATACCTTCGGGTCATGTTCGCGCTATATAAAACTACGGGGAAAAAAATATTATTAATGAAACATTGACCTATTACTTAGTAAACTTTCATCTCTGTAAATAGCGTTAGTGCACCATTGTTCACGTTTTTTACCACTCATGATCAGTGTGATGTTTCTTGGAGCACCTATGTAAGAACATTTGTTTTCTTGTGTATACAAACAAACCAATATCTGAAAAAAAATAATGGTTGATTTACAAATGTAGCTAGACACTTTTTTATTCAGCAAGGAAGCACAGGCTTTCAATTCTCAAAGGGTACCATTGTTCTACAAAGATCTGGCCATACAAATGGCTCAATACTCTGCATCACACAGCCATCAACAGAGACAAATGAACAATTGCCTCCAAACATTTGGGCGTTCTGTTGAAAGGTTGGCTACAGCCACGTCAACTATGTGTCAGAGAAATACTAACATGCAGGTGGAGTTAGTACACCACAATGGTGATGTAGCAAGGAGCCTATCATAAATACACACACATTAGAGGAAATGCAAATAGCCAATGCAGAAATTATGGCAGCAAGATTGGTTGGAGAAACTGAGGAAGGCTCAAGTGTAAACAGTATGTCTGTTGGTGAGACAGCTACACAAAGGAGAACTTGAAGCCAGAGTGGAGAAGGGCAGGAAAGAGACACACAGTTATCCTCAACAACAGTGTGTCAATAAAATTTATCTTTGCCTTGAAACCAAGGGGAAGGGCTCTTAAAATCCAAAGGGACAGAGCACCCAATAACTTAAAAGTTCAAAATGAATTTTCCCTTTGGAGAAACCTTACATAGTATATCCTCATACAGCATATGCAACCTCTTTCACACAGATAAAAAAGCTACGGATACGTGATCCGGGTGTCTACGGGATATCTTGAGAACCGCATTTTTTTAAAACATATGAGTTACCGAGACATGTACCGGTTTTTATTAAACTAACGAGTGGCTCCAACGCTGAAACTTTTAAAGTCACCGAGATATGTTCCGGTTTTTATCACATTATTGAATGGCACTTATCCTGAGATTATTAAAGGGTGTGGATCGAATGAAATTTATTGAATACTAAAAAGTCCACCTTACCTATCATTGCATCATCCTTATCGATTTGGAGAAGTATTCTTCTGAGTGCTTGGCACCGGAGGTATTAATGATCGAAAATGAATTATTGAAAAAGGAGAAAAATATTTGTGTCCTGAAGAAGGTGGCTTAATTGTGATTGCACCACCGAAACGCGTCGACGCTGAGAGTTTTTGGGTTAAATTTGGCTTAAGTCAGCAGTCAGAATTAGACAGGGAATTTATGCCCGTGCTAGGTGCTGCCTATTTCTCCAAATTAACTATTGTAAGACAAATATTACTGTCTTGATGAGCTCTCCTTTCTATGTAAATGAAGAATTTTACTGTGATTTGTGTTTTTAACCATTTAAAGTTAAAAAAAATTGGTTTTAAATGTTATGCATTTTATTGTGTTCTTTTTCAATACTTATTAAATTTGTGCATAAGTGCATTAACATCGTGAGTGGAGTAATAATTGTGTGAAGTGTGAAAGATGTTGCATACACTGTGTGAGGATATACTATGTAAGGTTTCTCCAAAGGGAAAATTCATTTTGAACTTTTAAATCAATAACATTTATGACAACCCTGCAAAAGGCATTCTGTGATATCGCTCCTGTACCTACAACAGTGTGTTGGTAGCTACCTGATGCTTAAAGGTTTAAGCTACACAAAACCTAAATGCGTGTAGGACTAGCACCACTGCATTGTGTAGGTCTGCTTATTAGAGGGCCCAATCATTATCTGAAGTTAGAATGGCCTCTTTGGTAAACCTGTACCTAGGATAAACCTCCTCATCTGTTTGTAATCAGAGTCACCCTCTATCTGAAAATCCTTTTCCTCCTCCTGCACTCCTATGTTGAGCTCCAAGAATCTGTATCATCCTCACTACACCATAGAGTACATCCATTGTGAAAGATCGCAATGCATTTCGGGCCCCTGTTTATATTTTGCACCAGGTTACCACCTGTTTCAAATTGATTGTTCTTTGCACATGCAAAATTTAGTTTTTAACAAATTTCCTATTTGTGAATGCTTTGTATATCAAATTACCAATTTGGTAATCGCATTTAGTGATTTTTTATTTTCTATTGCAAAAAATAAGGAATTGCTAAATAGGAATTACATTGTGCTATTTTAAGAAATATGCAATTAATGATTCTTTGTAAAGTCACAAATACCTGGTTTAGCGGTTGCTAACCAGTTTGCGACTGGTTAGCAACTTTCTATTGTTTTGTATATTTCTTGCTCAAAGTTCAGAAATAATCTGTGGAAGTGGACCAACATTTTTGGTTTTACACAAGGCTATGATGTACTGCATCCAAGATTGTTCACTCACAATGCCTCCTGTTAGTTACTTACACTCAGGTTCATCTATACATCCCACTTCCACTTTTTTCTAAACTCCTTAAGGTTATTAGAAACAATAATTTGCATTTTCTCCCAATTACAGAAGAAACTCTTGGAAACAGATCCGCCCTCCAGCAAAAGGACAAGCATGAAGTAAACGGACAAAAGCACACAATACTTACAGTTAGCGAAACTATCTGGTCTATGCTCGGGTTCCTAGCAGAGACAGGAAGTTTTATTCAGTTTCTGAAACAAAAGCGAGTGCATAACAAATTATCTTTTGTAAAACCAAAGTAGAAAGATTTGTTTTAAATTATTAGAATTTATTTGGGTATGATACCTATAAAATTGATTAGTACATATTTTAGTTTAATGATGGGCAGATCATTCATATTTAGTGTACTGTTTTGTATAGTTTCATTAATAAAATGGTCCTGCCTGGAAAGATAAATTACGATATTATAATTTCCAATAATTCAAGTTAAAAAAATTATGTTACAATGGAAATAAAACTTAATTATGGAAGAAGTTTTATTTTACAATGATGTGCAGGAAAATATTACTTACAAAGGAAAATATGAAAATACAGTCTGGTCAAAATCATATTTAAAAGGAAATATAAGAGAATACATTTTCCCATTCTTCCCCATCTACTAAACATTGCACTATAAAATTGTCTGGCTTATTTCAAAATTTGAAATTAAGGGCAAGCAAAAATACTTAAAATGGTGTACATTTTAAACAAATGCAAAGAGAAATTAAACAAAATCCTTTTAAGGTACAAAAGTGTTTGAGAGATGTTAAACTGATATTCGATTTCTCCTTCTACAGGATTATTTTAAAACTGATTAAATATAAACAACACATTTCAGAACATTTCATCATAACCTGTTTTCCTTTCTTGAGTCAAATGATTTTCAATATAACCTGCATGAACTGGGCCTACCTGACAGGGGCACATGTCTTACTGTACACATTTGACTACTGCCACGTTTTGATTAAGCCCGTAATGGACTCTGTGAACATGAAAAAACAAGTTACTTACCTGTACACTGTGGTTCTCCAGTATTGATATCTTTCATAGATTCACATGCTTGAATCTTCCCCGTCGTCATGATGGGAGTCTCATGGTAATTAGAAAAATAGCAGTATTAGAAGAAAAATTACTGTAAGCGCCATGTAAAGGGGACTCCATTTTGTTACCTATCGTCCGTTTTATAAGGTCCAAATGACAGCCAATGAGACGCCAGCCCTTAGGACCACAATCCCCTGCAGAGGCATCCGACCACAGATTTCGAGCACATGTGTAGAGTGAGCTTCCCATCATGATGTTAGAATGGTTTGCCTTAAAACGGGGAGGTGGGCGGGCCGCATGTGAATCTATGAAAGATATCAATACTGGACAACCACAGTGTACAGGTAAGTAACTTGTTTTTTCTCCAGCATTGAATCTTTCATAGATTCACATGCTTGAATCAGAATAGCGAGCAGTATACAGTTTTTATAATAGGCGTTTTAAGAGCAGAACCTCTTTTACCCTTAAGAATCATGGAAAAAAACGTATATCTGCCTCTATTGTAAAAACCGAAACATCTATTTGTCTGTTTTGAAAGTCAGAACATCAAAGATTAATTATATAAATGAATACATGACAACATACTTCTAGGAAGATAACACATATTCATGTATATAACTTTTATACAATTCTGAAAGAACAGTACCTTAGCAGAATAGTCGACGGAGCATAGCCTGTCCCACCGCCGAATCTCCTTTCCATGCCGTATCCAAACAGTAGTGTCTGGTAAAGGTGTGGACATTCTACCATGTCGCCGCCCTACATATGTCCGGGAGCGACACTCCCGCGAACAATGCAGTAGAATTAGCCCCCTTCCTTGTCAAATGGGCGGACATCCTTGAAGTCAGAGGTCTTCCTGCCTTCTCTTGACAAATGGCAATTGTTGACGAGATCCATCTGCATATACTGTTTCTTGATAAAGCGTACCCCTTCCTGGGAGGAGCAAAAGCAATGAGTAACTGATTTGACTTTCGGAATGTCTTTGTTCTATCAATATAAAATCGTAAACAGCGTCTGACATCTAGCGTGTGAAGACATACTTTCCGTTCCTGAAAGTATGTCGGTAGAACAATAGGTTCCTTGAGATGGAATGAAGTTGGGACCTTCGGGATGAACGTTGTATTTGTTCTCAGTATCACCTTATCCCTCTTGAATTGCATAAAGGGTTCAGCAATTGAAAAAGCTTGTATTTCACTTACTCTCCTGGCCGAAGTTAGGGCTAGCAATATTGCCGTTTTCCAGGACACAAACTTTATGTCAGCCTTATGGATAGGCTCGAAAGGAGCTTTTATCAGCTGTGACAGGACCGTGTTGAGTTGCCAGGGAGTCGCTGGACGTTTTAATGGTGGAAAAACCCTAAAGAGTCCTTTCATAAATTCTTTCATTACTCTGGCAGACCAAAGAGAAACCTTCACGGGTTGTCTGCGGTATCTTGAGATTGCAGCTAGATGCACTTTAATAGACGAGTGAGCTAATCCCGTTCTAGCTAGATGTAGTAGATATGGTAATATTTGCTCGGGTGTTGACCGTAGAGGGTGTAAAGAGTTATCTAAGCACCACTGGCAGAACCTTTTCCATTTAGCTGCATACGTTTTATTGGTGGTAATTGCCCTTGAGTGACTGAAGATATCTCGGCAATCTTGAGAAATGCTCATGGACTGAAATTCTCAATCATGAGGTTCCAGGCCGACAAATTCAGAGAGCTTATCTGTGGGTGCACTACTTGTCCTCTGTTCATTGATATTAGATCGTGTACAGATGGGAAACGGATATGAGGGGATATTGACATCTTGAGGAGTTCCGTGAACCAGAACTGTCTCGGCCATGCCGGTGCTATAAAGATCAGATGACACGGTTCTAGTTTCATTTTGCGTAGAACTTTCGGAATTAGTGGAAACGGTGGGAAAGCGTAGGTGAACATCCCCATCCATCGGAGTTGAAGAGCATTCCCCCATGACCCCTTTTGAGGGAATCTGCTTGCAAACCTTTTGCATTTCTTGTCTTCTCTTGTTGCAAAAAGGTGTAGACTTGGAGTGCCCCATTGATCGAATATCTGCCTGATTCGATGGTGATCAAACTCCCATTCATGGCAGAGGTTTGAGGATCTGCTTAGGGAGTCTGCCCATGTGTTGTGAATAACCCTGGGTAAAGCACTACGCTACGCTCGCGTAGTTTGCGAAGTTTGCGCTACTTCGCACTACGCGAATTGCACGTAGCACAGTGCAAACACGCGTAGCGTAGTGCAGCGGTCATTTTTGCTTGCTCGCGGTCCTCAACGTCAAGTTGGCGACCGCGAGCAAGAAAATGACATCCCGGCGAGACTTTTTCCTCGTTCGCGATCAGCAACATCAAGTTGCCGATCGCGAGCGTGGAAAATAAACCTCCCGGCGAGATTCTCAACGCGGGGAGGTCAGGTTTCTCATTGCGAGTGGTCGCGTATGCTCGCGACCGCTCGCGATGAGAAACTACCAGTCCGCGTTGAGAAGCTGCCGCTCGAGTAAAAATCTACTCGAGCGGCAGTAAAAGACAGCTCGCACTGTGCAAGATGCCGTTTTCAATGATTGCACAGTGCGGACAAGCATCCAGCACTGTGCAATCATCGCGAACAGCGCACTACACAGTTCGCGTAGTGCTACACGTAGCTCACGAAGTGCACTTCGCGTAGCTTCGCGTAGCGCTACTTCGTGAACTACGCCCAGGGTTAGTTGTGAATTCCCGGAACATGCTGGACCTGCAGTGAGATATTGTGCTTCAGAAGCCACTGCCAAATTTCTTGAGCCTGGGCGGATAATGTTTGAGACTTTGTTCCTCCCTGCTTGAGCAGGTAAAACATAGTGGTAGTGTTGTCTGTTCTCACCAGAACTGGGCAATTTTGGATTCTGTGGAGAAATGCTTAAAGGCCTAAATGCACAGCTTTTAGTTCCAGCAGGTTGATGTGCATCAACGCTTCCTGAGAGTTCCAATGACCTTGAATTTCCAGGTCCTGTAAGTGCGCTCCCCATCCCTGCAGGGATGCGTCCGTTGTCATTATGAAACTGAGAGATTGAGGCTCGAAAATTAGTCCTGTTGAAAGGTTCGTTCTTACTCCCCACCATGACAGAGCTTCTCTTATTTGTGGAGTGATAAAAACGGGATCCTCAAATGATCCTTGCACCTGCACCCATTGCAGATCGATTTGTTCTTGAAGCGGCCGCATATGCAGGTGACAATTTGGAATTAGAGGAATGCAAGATGAGATCATCCCCATGAAAGATTTGTACATTCTCACTGAAACATACTTTTTTCTTTTGATCTGAGACGCGAGTTTCAAACTTTTTTGAATGCGTTCTTCTGATGGGTATGCCTTTGCCTCTATTGTGTTCAACACTGCTCCCAGAAACTGCAGAGTTTGAGATGGTACCAGTGAAGATTTTTCCACATTGACCCTTAGACCTAGGGTTTTGAATAGCCGACGACAAGCCGTTAATGAGCTTTGAGCTGAGTGATATGTAGGACCTTTTACTAGCCAGTCGTCTAAATACGGATAGACCTGGTGTCTCTGTTGTCTCAGAAACTCCGCCACTGGCGCCATACATTTTGTGAACACCCTCGGCGCTGACCGCAGACCAAAGGGCAGCACCTTGAACTGATGGTGGCACCCCGCCACCTTGAACCTGAGGTACCTTCGATGTTTGATGTGAATAGGAACTTGGAAGTATGCATCTAAGAGATCTAATGATGTCATAAAGTCTTCCCTGTTCAACATTAGAAGAATTTCTTGTAGCGATAGCATTCTAAAGAGCTGTTTCCTTATGTATTTGTTCAAATCCCTTAAATCCATCACCTGCCTCCATTTGGTACTTTGTTTTTTCTTTATTAGGAAAAAATGGGAGTAGAAACCTTTTCCTCGATGTTGATGAGGGACCTCCTCTATTGCTCCTTTCAAAAGGAGATCTGTAATCTCCCTCTTTAGCAATGTCAGATGATGATGTTTCCTGGGGATGGGAGGCCAACTCAGGGTTTTTTTAATGAACTCTAGGGTGTGTCCCTGATAAACGATATCTAGCACCCATTTGTCTGATGTTATTGCTAACCATTGTTGGTAATATTGAGAGAGGTAGTGGGTTTAATGAGGTTTGAGTCGTAGCGAGGTGAGAGGTGCTCTGGAAGTGTCACTGTCTTCTACCATTGTCTTGCAACTTTCCTCATGCTGGAGGCCTTCTTCTGGCCGACTGTTGTTGATATGGTACATTATGTGGTCGGTATTGCTGTTGATTTGCATATTGGCGATACCCTTGCTGCTGGTAGGGTTGATATCTGTAGGATTGAAAAGCCTGCCTTTGCTGGTATTGGCCTCTTCCACCTCTGCCTCGAAAGGACTGATATCGCTCCTGTTGCAGTATGCCCAGAGAGCGTGCTGTGTCCATGTTAGCCTTGATCCCTTGAAGTGCATCATCTACGTGCTTCCCAAAGAGATTCTCGCCATCAAAGGGCATATCAACGATTTTGGTTTGTATTTCCGGACGGAAGGACGTAGCTTTCAGCCAGCTTTGTCTGCGAAGAGCGGTTGCCCCTGCCATCTGCCAGAAAGCCACCGAAGATATGTCCATGGCTATACCTATGAACTCTGAGGCTGCCCTAGCTCCTTCTTGTAAGATTTGCAGTGCCTCTTCCTTTTTATCGACTGGTAGATGATCTAAAAACGGTGCTAAATCTGACCACATTTGACGGTTGTAGCGACCTAAAATAGCTAGAGTATTTGAAGCTTTGATGGATGTGGCCGCCATTACAGCGAAGCGTTTCCCTGTACTATCCAGTCTTCTACCCTCTTTATTAGGAGGAGCCGAGCATGCAGCTGATGGGTTTCTTGAGCGTCTTTTGGCTGCTTGCATGACCACTGATTCCGGTCTCGGGTGGCCAATTAAACATGCTGGAGACGATTCCGGAGCCTTATATTTTTTCTCCATTCTCTGTACTGCTGCCGGCACTGAAGCAGGGCTCTTCATAATCTTTATCCCTTCTTCCCATATGTGGTTCACTATTGGGATGGCTCGGATTGATTTTCTCATAGAATCCTTAAAATCATAAAGGAAACAGTCCGCCTGTTTCACGGGAAGAGGTAAGTCGAACCTCTTAGATGCTCTCTCCAGTAGTTCGTGAAACCCTCCTATGTCTTCCGGCGGCAAGTTCGCTGGAGAAGGTGAGGGGGAAGGTGAAGATGGCGCAACGTAGTCTTCCCATTCGTCGCCCACAGGCGCCTCCTCTTGAGTCAGCTCTCCCTCTTCTGGCTGGACCTCCACATCGCTTTCTATATAGTCATCCCTGATGGCTATCACTGTTGGAGGTAATGTCTTCTGCATAACCTGTGGTGGCTGTGAAACTTCCAAACCAGGTGCCACCTGCTGCTTGCTCTGAGTGGAAAGTGCTGGAGCATTAGCTTCTGGGAATCGCTTATAATAGTCGCCTATCATGTGTCTTAGGTCTGAAATCAATGAAATTGGTAATGAGATGGTATCTTCCCGTGGCGGCAGAATATTATCCTCTTCCTCCTCAAAATCATAGCTTTCCTGAAAGGATTCATATCTCTGTGATTTTGGGGGTGGACGATCGTCGAAAGAGAACTCCGTCTCAAAATACTCTGTGTTTTCTTGATCTTCTTCTTCATTATCTGTGTCCTGGCATTTCACTTTAAGTTGTGACGGACTATAAGCAGGCCTATACAGACCTTCCTCCTCAGATTCCTGTAATTCTAATAAATGAGAGGGTGGAAGCGGTGAAATTTTACTCCAAGTTGCTAACTCAGATGACCTCCTTCCTGAATCCGGCGCCATGGGAATATGTTTTGCCTCCGTCGACGAGATCGCCGACGGTGTCTTCCTTTTTATCGTTATAGTCGTCGACGAGTGTTTCGTCGTTGGTGATTTGAAAACGATGGTGTCTTCGTCGACGATGACGTTGTCGACGTCGTCTTCGAAGCGGCCGTCGACATGGCCGTCAACGTGGTAAGGGTTGTAATCCCAGCCGTCGACGATGTCGTCGTCAACAGCGTTGATATTACTATCAGCGAGGGGCTGACTGTCGACGATCTTGCTGTTTTCGTCGACGTTGTAGCTGTCAACGGGTCCGTCGACGGGGTCTTTTTTTTCTTTTCCACAGATGTTTTTTGTGGAGTATGAGGCACTGAGGAAGATGCAGCAGGCTTCCTAATAGATGTGCTGACAGAGGGCAAAGAGGCTGGTAAAATGTCCTTAGCCTTAGAGACTTTAGGCTTCTTGGTCTCAGATTTAGTGGAAGCAGACTCCAGCTTTCTCTTACGTTCAGGAGTAGAATAAACCTCCTCAATATCTGATCCAGACTCTGATCTGGATTTTTTCTTCTGTAGCCACAGAAGTAAACGTGCCTCTCTGTCTTTTAAAGTTTTCGCAGAGAAAGTCCTGCAATGCTTACAGTCTTTGGGCACATGCTTAGGATGTAAGCAATAGAGACATTCCTTGTGGGGGTCCTCAGAAAATAATCTAGCCTTCCCACAGGATCTGCAGGGTCTAAACAATCTCTTTTTAGATCCCTCAGACATTTTTCCCAGTTTGAAGAAAAAAGACAATACCTCTTCCTGAATAGAGTTCTGAAGTGGAAACAAGCAGGGTCAAAAGTTCACCTGTTGAAAGAAAACTGAGCAGAGCTCAGGGAGACCCCTTCTCACACGACGTGCAGTAGAAATCTGAGGTTGGATGGCTCTGCAGGGGATTGTGGTCCTAAGGGCTGGCGTCTCATTGGCTGTCATTTGGACCTTATAAAGAGGACGATAGGTAACAAAATGGAGTCCACTTTACATGGGGCTTACAGTAATTTTTCTTCTAATACTGCTATTTTTCTAATTACCGTGAGGCTCCCACCATGACGACGAGGAAGATTCAAGCATGTGAATCTATGAAAGATTCAATGCTGGAGAAATACCAGGATGTTACAGAACACTTGCTATTTTCATTTAAAATATTGAGTGCAGTATTTCATCAGCACACCACTGCTTCAAAGGCGGTACAACATTAATGGTTTCTGCTCTACTGTAGGAAAGTACCTCTTTTTCACATGGTCACCCCTACTTTTTGCTCACTTTGTACTGATGCTTTTGATTGGAAGTGCACTGGGTCCCTGCTAACCAGGCCCCAGTGCCAGCGCTCTTTCCCTAAAACAAAACAAATGTTGATTGTAACCCAATTGGCAAGGACTTTAGCACCCTTGTAAGACCCTGGTAAATGGTACCCCTGGTACCCAGGGCATGGGTACTAAAGAGGGTCACTAAGAGCTGTAGTATGTATTATGCCACCCAATGGGGCTCACACTCAAACTGCATACAGACTGCCATTGCGGGATGCGTGAAATAGTGCAAAACATTCCGAAAACATGACATTGCCCCCTCCCTCTGGGCAATGCCAAAGTACACTGCATGTACTATATGTATGTCATCCCTACAGCAGGCTTCTAGAGCCCTAAGGCAAGGTGCATCATAGTACATGTAAGGGCACATCTGCATGTGCAGATAAGTCCCTGTGATGCCTGGTTCCATTTCTAGTCATTGTAAGTGATCAGGAAGCCATTTTAAAGGTATGTACTGGGCACTGGTCATTACAAGTTAATCAGCTACATAATGGCTTCACTGAAAATATTGGAGTTTGGTATAAAACACCTTGTCTCAATAAATCCGTATTGATGCCAGTATCAGATTTATGAAGACATGCACCCAGAGGGCACCTCAGAGGTGCCCCCTGTAACCGTACTAGTCTCTTAGTGTGTTGGCTGACTGGTATCTTCCAGCCTGCCACCACAGATGAGATTCTGATGCCTGCAAGAGAGAGCTTCTGTTCTAAGAGGTCAGGAACAATGCCTGCTCGGCGCAAGGTGTTCTCCAGCAGCATGGCAAGTGATTTAGCATATTAGGGCCAGAGGCTTCAAAGCCCTCTGACGCCTTTGATATGCAACCCCAGCTTTCCCCCCAGACCTGGGAAATGTCACCCCTTGCCCGAGGGCCCATTTGGTACCGGAGCCAGCAGAAAATTAGATATTCAAGAGGTCTGTTTCAGTCACAGGCTAGTCACACCCCTAAGGTGAGCCGTCTGAAGTGGACAGCCAAAGAAGGGTTTCACATCGGTTTTTGGTGAAATAGAGACTTCTGGGTCAGGGTTGTGCCCACTCCTCTCAGGAAATGGTCATATAGGGGGTGTAGTCACACTAGTTGTAGGTAGCCTATTGGCTACTAACATATACTACCCTAAATGCCCCTAAATTGAGTATTTAGGGGTCCCCCCAACACCAGACAGACAGATTCGACTTCCTGGGAACTGAAGAAGGACAAAGAAGAGACAACACAGCAAGAACCAAGGACCACCACAGAAACTGGCACCAAACCCTGCCTTGCTGCTTGCTTCTTAAAAATTGCAAAGATCTGACTCTTCCTGCAGCTGTGCATCCTCCACAACACTTGAAGGACTTTCCAGCACTTCAACAACCAGCTATCTTTTCCTTTGGGGTGGAGGAGCCATCCCAATGCATCCGCACTCACCAACTGCATCTGCCGGGTTCACAGTGTTGTTGGCCATCAGGCTCACCAAGGGACCAACACTTCAGGAGTAGGTTTTCATGGCTCTAGGAGGTCAACCCCATCTCTCTGCTGAGTTCTAGAGATGCTAGACCCTACAGGAGCTCCCCTGCATCAATGTAAAAGTTACTTACATTAGGTAACGTAATATCTGGTAGAGACTCAGTCTAGCCGCAGATTCCTTAACTTTTGAATTCTCCCCAGGCGCCAGTCTGGATCCGGAAATTTTTCAGCAGTACCTCTGTGCACCGGGGCACAGCGTCATATGGCTCTGTGATAACATCGACTCCAATCATGACGTCAGTGGAGCCATAAAAGTCCCCTCCGGCCCGTGGACGTCAGTTTCTACTGAGAAACCTTCCGCGCCAGAACACAGAGCCACTATAGAAACTGGTTGTGGAAACAGTGTGCCAAAAAGATCAAAAATCTTTGAAACATTAATAAAGAAGAAACATCAAATGGTATGTTAATACCTAACATGGATTTTAAAGAACACCCCAAAAGAATCAACGAAGCACAGGTCTACATGAAACCTTGCACCCTGGTGAATAACCATCATGTAAGGGAAGAAAACCTTACACTCTATAGACCATTCATCAATGGTAATGAATGGCATGGTAATAGCAAAACTAAACTATAAAAAACAATACCAAGCTGTTTGTTGAATCACACCATTGCGTGACATAGTGATAGTGCCAATACAACGTATGATGATACCAAACAAAGACTTTCAAAGAAAGAACAATCAAATCAATGCTGCTCACTGGTGTCTAATCCAGTGTGAAAGAGAAAACACCCTCCACCCTACCGATCATCACATTTGGAAATGGATGGTATGGCAATATTTAAACAAAACCTATGTGGCCAGGCCAAGTGGTCTGTTGAGCCGCAACCTTAGTTGAGACAGTGATTACCGGTATATAAAACCAGTACTGAAAAAGGGTACAAAGTTTTTCGCAGAGTGGGGGGGATGGGCAGGGTGTTAAAGAATTTGTGGATAGACTGTGTCTCTACCAGATATTACGTTACCAAAGATAAGTAACTTTTACATCTGATAGAGACATCTAGTCGAAATTTATCAGACATTATCCTCTATCCCCAAAGGGGAAAAAGAACGAGTTGATCAAAAGGACCAAGTGCAAGATAAAAGCCATGTAATCCTCATTGTTCATGATAATAAAGAAATATCAGAGTAAGAAATGTCCTGATAAAATCCAAATGACGGACTCTCAGAACTCATTCCCACTATACCAAGATGAATGAACACCAAAAGACAGATGAACAATAATACCTCCATGGTATAAAAAAATGTGTTTGAACAAAATGACCACGCGAAGGTTACATGATGCACTGTAAAAAGCTAAAATGACACCAAACAGATTTGAATGTCATATAGATATTCATCAATAATGCCAGTTGTATAAAATGTAGCCACAAAGATATATATGTATGGACATATAAATATATATATATACATACATATATAAGCGACTGATTTCTCAGTTCTAGTTAGCTATTAGGTATACAGAGTATACATGGCTGTGTGCATATGTGTTACACATATTTGGCCTTATATATATATATATATATATATATATATATAGCCCCCAGCTATGCTAATTTGCATATGGGCTGGTGGGAGGAGCAGGTGCTCAGAACCAGACACAACATAGAATGGAACGACCACAAAGTAACGTGGATCTGATTCATTGATGATCTTTTCATATTGTGGGACGGATCAAAAGAATCAGCCGAAGCGTTTGTACATAAATCTAAAATTCACAGAACACATTAGTGAATCGAGTGTCACTTATTTAGATCTTGAAGTATATGTGAAACAAGGGGTGATTCATACCCGTACATATAGAAAACCAACTGCAGGTAATACGATCTTGCACGCAGAAAGTTTTCATCCCCAACGATTAAAAATGAGCATTCCATATGCGGAACATTTAAGGATGAAACAAAATTGTAGTGAGCCTGTGGCTCTACAAGAGGCACAAGATGCCCTTACCAAAAGGTTTCTACAAAGAGGGTATAAGTATGACACATTAAAGCATGCAAAAAGCAAAGTGGACACAATTGAAAGGGATATGTTACTAAAGCCTGATACAGAAAAAGTGAAGGAGAAGAAAAAGAGCACTGGAAATCAGATCAGGATGATCACTGGATACAATGCCTACCAGGCTAAAGTGAGAGATAGCCTGTGTAGGCATTGGTATCTAGTGAAACAAGACCCAATACTGCATGGGATGGTGCCACGTAGACCCATGGTGACTTTTAATAAAGCAAAGTCAATGAGAAATGACCTGTTCAATACCAGCCCGGAAGCGACAAGAGGGGGAGGGTGGCTAAAAGCCAGTCCCGGCTTCCATAAGTGTTTTAAATGCAAAGCATGTAGATTTGGTAAGAATGAAGGACAGGTCATATCCCCATTAATGAGTAGCCCATGGAAAATAAGATGCTCGTTGAATTGTAAGAGTGATTTTGTGGTCTACATCATACAATGTACATGTCCCAAAATATATGTTGGGAGTACGATTCACATGGTGCAGGTCCGCATTTTGCAACACCTCAGGGTGGTAAAACATAATGACAAAAGCTACGTGGTAGCACGCCATATCAATGAGGTGCACAAAGGAAACATTAATGAATTATCGTATTTCGCCATTGACCAAGTACAAAAGTTAAGAAGAGGTGGTAATCGAGAAAGTAAACTCCGCCAGCTTGAGCCAAAATACATAATGTTATTTAATTCCAAGAATCCATTTGGATTAAATGCTGAAGAGGATTTGCACGTCCATTTGATGTAAATGAGTTTTCCATTGCAGTAAGATTTTAAAAATATTTTGATTTTAACGGAACAGAGATAGGAAAACAGACCAGTAATTTGTAGTAATAAATTGGATTATCGTTCTTTTAATAACAACTTGGGTATTTTAGAGTCAATTTTAAGAGGTTTTATGAACAATCCACCGTGAACCAATAATAAATCTTTTTATGCAACGGACAATATGAGTAGAGGAATCAAATTCATGGTTATATGTACTGTGAAGCACTTGCACTTTAAATGGCATTTTTGCATATAGATAAAACATGGAATTGTAGTTAAAGTACTGTAAAGCACTTGCACTTTATTTAAACTAACTTATTTATTTTGTCAAGTACTGTATTATAGTTGCAAGACTAATGATTTTAAACATATGTCTAAATGGGATATGTTTGGTTTATTGGCAGATACAGTGGTGGACTGAAATGGACGATGTTCCCAGAAATTACTGAAATTGACTGAATTAATTGAACTCTAATGATAATCCAATCGATGGCACTTGCACTTTACAGAATGTTTGCACAATGACATTAATTTTGTTGGATTCAATTTTGACTCCTTTTTCACACAATTTTTACGATCATGATTTTATACATTGAAACTGTTGAAATTATGAAATAATAATGTGTTATTTATTGTGAGGAACACAAACAATGTACTCTATCGATAAGATAAATCATGGAATGGAATTTTGGATTACAGCGCATTTGATCTGAAAGTACATGGACTAACATGTTAAGACAAATTAGCACTGTATTGGTGTTTGTAGGTTCCTGAAATGGCAAAGAAATTGAAATGTTTGATATTGTTAATTTTCAATGTTAACAACAATGAGGAAATTGTGGTAATGATCGTTTTGGAATTAATGCTTAAGGAGAAAGCCTAGGCTTTGATTATATGCAGCGTTCAAAGTTAATGCAAGAGTCTGTCTTCTAAATCCATCAAAAAACTGGGTCATGTGACCGCAGTACTCTGTTACAAAATGCATTCTGTCAGTGGCGACTGCCAGTGTGAACAAGGCAGGTGTGCCGAAACGCGTCATAGCAAAGGTATCGAACAAACATCAAGACTGAATGGCAATGCTACCCTTGTGTCGGTGTCCGATTCTTATGGAGATTTCGGAAATGGCTCATATATATATATATATCAGGAACACTCCGCTTGCATCCCTTTGCCACCAGTTACAGTAACGGAGCACGGACCACGTTGTAGTGCAAATTGAAGTTTTAATCAACTCCTCCAACACCAGCCATCATGACGCGTTTCGACCCCTAGAGGCCTTGATCACATGACGCGCTCTCAGGTTACAGGTAGGTTTAAATACAGTTTTTTTCATTTTCTCTTAAAGTGACAATGTACTGAGTGTTTTTAACAGTTGACATAAAGAAAAGACTTAGCCTTGCTACACAATTGTTGTAAAATACAAGTAAACATCGGAAAATTTTCTTTGTACAGTTTAAGTAAATATAAATATATATCTATACATGTAAAAAATATATATATCACATTTTATTGTTAAAATCTAATAGATGTCTAAAAGCCACTGTTTTAAAAGCATAATAAATAAGCAATTTAAAACCACTTGTGTAATTAATATCACATATCTTGTAGTGGATCCATCTGTTTCGGCCAGGGTTTAACAACATCTATATTTTAAATTAGTCCCAAAAAACAATTTTTACCGATGTATAGTTTGCTGTAATTTGTGGTGTAAGCCTTCAATTCATTAAATGGGGGCTGTTTGTAACGCCACCTAAGAATATTAGCTAGTCTGTAACCCTACACTTTTCAGGCGTGCTTGACGTTCAGGTTTAAATACCTGAATTTCTGTCTTTACTCTGTTAATCAATCCAATTTTAAAATGTAGATGTTATGTTACAGTACTAGTTTATGTCAACATAAATTATCCTAAAAACTCCCAGTTACATGAAGTGCTAGTGCAAAACGTTAAATATTACTAAAGTGCAATGTGCAAATCATCCTATTATTTTAAAAACCCTAACTAAAAACCGTGAAATTTGTGTTAAAAAGTGGGTTTTAAAAGCAACGGCGGTTTTCATTTAAGATTAAATAATCTTTTTTTTAAACTATTAATAATGATGTTACAGTCAATTAGAAAAGCAAACTATGCAGCATGTGAGTATAAAAGCGGCTATAGGCAAGTAAAAAGCTCCTCGGTGGCGTTCAGGCCTCCTGGGGACTTGGTATCGAGATTTAAGATATAGAGAGTCTCTAAATATCTTAGGACTTTTTCCCTGTTTCCTCCTCTCTTTTTGAGTGGGATGGCATCTATCAGGAAATATGTAAGTCCCTTAGGATCTCCATTGTATTTTTCCTCGAAGTGCCTGGCCACCGGGTAAGCTTGATCATGATTCTTAATGGCTCTAATGTGCTGGAGCACCCTCTTATGCCCCTGTAGAATTGTACTACCTACACATTGTAGGCCGCAAGGGCACTCCAGCACATAAACAACATATTCACTTTTACATGACAAAACTTTGGTGATAGATTTTTCCACTTCACTGAAGGGTGTTTTGTAAGACGTCTTATTCACACCAAACTGGCACGCTTTGCAGCTCTTACATTTGTGGAAACCCTTTCTCTGGGATAACCATGTGCCTGTTGGTCGGCCTCCTACATCATTATGAACTAGGGAATCTCTCATCGAGGGTGCCCTACCAAATGTAATGGAGGCTTGCCTGGGTTAGGGATCACCTAACAGGAGTGGCCAGTTTCTCTTAATGATACTTTTTATGGTTTTGTGTTGACGATTGTAGCCGAAAATCATTCTAAAGGTTGTGTCTTCATTGCCCTGCTTAGTCTTTTTGTTTTTGAATAAGTTTTTTTGGAGGAGAGTTTCCCGTTGGATTTCTGTACTCTTCTTTATAGCTGCATTAACACATGCTAGTGTATAGCCTCTTGCTAAAAATCTAGCTTTGCTGTCTGCCTGTGCTTTAATTAACTCCTCTCGGCAACTGCATATCCTCTTTAGTCTAAGCATCTCCCCATAGGGGATGCTATAGATTAAATGAGGTGGGTGGGAAGTGCTCGCATGTAAGATAGAGTTTCCTGCCGTGGGTTTTCTGTGCAGTGTGGTCTCTATCTTATTTTCCTTAATAAATACCTCAACATCAAGGAAAATAACTCTTTCTGAACTGATGGTAGACGTAAAATAAAGATTGAGGCTGTTGTTATTAAGATCATCTACAAATTCTTGTGCAGCCATACTGGGACCTTGCCATACAACAAACAAATCATCAATAAATCTATACCAGCATTTTATATTGTTAATCAATGTTGTTTCATGTTACTTATGCAGGACCAGCTCCTCCCACCACCCCATATGCAAACAAGCATAGCTGGGGGAGAAGCTGGCCCCCATAGCAACACCCCGTTGTTGTTGATAGTGGGTATTCTGAAAAAGGAAAATGTTATTTTTCAAACAAAATTCAATTATATTGATGATCATTTTGCTATGTTGTGCTTGCTCTGGTGTTTTTTTGGCAAGAAAATGACCCAGAGCCCTGAGTCCGTCCTGATGGTTGATTGACGTGTAAAGCGATGTCACGTCTAAAGTAATCAGTAGGTAGTCATCTTTCCACTCCATATTGTGTATTTTGGATAAAAAGTCCCCCGTGTCTCTAATGTACGAAGGCAGTTGCTGGACATGTTCTTGAAGGTGGTAGTCTACATACTGTGATGTCGCTTCTAGCAGACTGTTCCGAGCCGAAATTATTGGCCTGCCAGGGGGCTTAAGGGGGTTCTTATGTACTTTTGGGATAAAGTATAAGATAGGTGTAACTGGATGGTCGTTGCGTAGAAATTTGTATTCCTGTGTTGTGATTAGTCCAGCGTTCTTCCATATTAATAGCTTGGTATAGAAGTTGTTGTACATTATCCTGATTGATATCTGATCACAACGAAGGTAGCAATCCCTGTCTTTCAGTTGGTTGTTGGCCTCTTCAATATACGCTTTTTACTCCAAATGACCAAGTTGCCCCCTTTATCAGAGTTTCTGATGACTATCTCTTTGTTAGATTGCAACTTTTTTATTAGTAGATGATATTGTAGTTCACTTGTATTCATTTTTTTCTTGTTCGTTTTGTTAACCTCAAAATGGAGTTTTTAATGTCAGAAATCACATGTTCTTGAAAGATGTCTATTGCATCCCTGATGGTGATGGGATTAAATGTCGAATGCGGTCTGAACGGTGTTGTTTCTCTGGGCAAAGCGGTATGATCTCTGGATGTTGTTGTACTGTTGCTTTCATTAGCCAGCTCCAGTAGATTCATCAATAATGGCTCATCAGAAGGTGTAAGTTCAAATAGAGGTGAAGTATTTGAAGGACTTGCCGCATTGATTATTGGCTCTTTATTTGTATTCTCCAATTGGCGGTAATGTTTCTTCAATTGGAGCTTTCTTACGCTTTTATAGATGTTGACTCTGGTTTCTGCATAGTTGAAGCACGTTTGGGGGCAGTATGATAGCCCGAGAGTTAGAAGCCGCTTTTCCGCTTCAGTAAGTTTAATGTCAGTCAGATTTATGATCGTTTGGCTGCTGTAATGTTCTATTGTGTCTATCGTCTCCATTTCCTTTTTGGTTTTTGTGTTGTTTTTCTGGTATCTCCTGTGTTTTGATTTCCGCCTCTCTCGTCGTTTTGCTGTTCTTCCCGAGGAGGCCTGTTTGTCTGGTTTCTGGGACGCAGTGTTTGTCTTCGTTCCCAGACTAAAAAATCCACCTCTTCTGCGAGTGAGATTTTCTTTGGTATTGATTGACTGCATGCCTCAGTCTCAGCTTCACTTTCTACAGCCGAGCTGAGGTCCGAATTAGAAGTGGTCCCTGTTCCTACTGCTGCCCCTGCTGTGCCGATTGATGAATTTTGTTTGGTGTTGTACTTGGATGCTTTTAATGTATCGTATTTCTTGGCGAAGGTGAATATACGCCCTGTTTCATAGTCCGTGCGGTCTCTATGAAATTTAAAAGCCTTCCGCTCTCTGATCTTGTCTTCTTCACGTTTCAACCTTTTGGCCATTTCCTCCTTCTGTTTCGCTATTTCCACTTTTTGTCCCATAGTCTCAAGCTCTTCATTAATTTGATCTATTTGTTCCTGTATTTTCTGACGATCTTTCTCTGCATATCTGACTAAAATCACCATAAGTCTGCGTGATGAGTCCAGATTTGTTTCAGCCCATTCACGCATCATGTCCTTATCCGGGTTTTCATAGCTGGGTGCCGTTAGAATTCTCAATCCTCGAGGTACCCTGCCTACGTCCAAGTATCTTTGGAGGGATTTTCCCTCCCACCATTTACTTTGTTCTGTTTTGCTGAGTTTCTCTAACATTTTAATTTTGTCCCTTATGCTGGTATTGCGCGTTCCCACCAATGCATTGTGGGAGATGGAGTTTAAGCTGGGAATGTTCGCATCACTAAACATGTCCTCCGCCGCCTCCTCCCTTTCTCTGAGCACGTCCGCTGACATGGCGATGGTTGGAGTTATATGTGTCACTATTGTGGGTAAACTGCTATGGTTTCCAAATTCGGGTTGACCTCCTTAGCGTTAATACCCGCACACCACTTCACCCTGCTGAGCGCGTATTGGGCTGCCTGCTCACTCACCATTCACTGTTTGACTTCCCTCGTTTCCTCCGAAGCGTGTGGTGTCGATCTCGTGAAGGCTGTGGCGTCGCACTCCCGTGTAGCTGCTCCGTGGGGGCTCAGCTGCTGTTAATCCTCCCAGATTACTTGCTTTTGCCCGTTGCCAGGCAATGTTTCCTTTGAAGCTGCTGTGCCCAAATCGAAATGGGGGTCCGTGTTTAGCCGGAGGAAGCAAAAACCGGCTATAAATATCAGGAACACTCCGCTTGCATCCCTTTGCCACCAGTTACAGTAACGGAGCACGGACCACGTAGTGCAAATTGAAGTTTTAATCAACTCCTCCAACACCAGCCATCATGACGCATTTCGACCCCTAGAGGCCTTGATCACATGACGCGCTCTCAGGTTACAGGTAGGTTTAAATACAGTTTTTTTCATTTTCTCTTAAAGTGACAATGTACTGAGTGTTTTTAACAGTTGACATAAAGAAAAGACTTAGCCTTGCTACACAATTGTTGTAAAATACAAGTAAACATCGGAAAATTTTCTTTGTACAGTTTAAGTAAATATAAATATATATCTATACATGTAAAAAATATATATATCACATTTTATTGTTAAAATCTAATAGATGTCTAAAAGCCACTGTTTTAAAAGCATAATAAATAAGCAATTTAAAACCACTTGTGTAATTAATATCACATATCTTGTAGTGGATCCATCTGTTTCGGCCAGGGTTTAACAACATCTATATTTTAAATTAGTCCCAAAAAACAATTTTTACAGATGTATAGTTTGCTGTAATTTGTGGTGTAAGCCTTCAATTCATTAAATGGGGGCTGTTTGTAACGCCACCTAAGAATATTAGCTAGTCTGTAACCCTACACTTTTCAGGCGTGCTTGACGTTCAGGTTTAAATACCTGAATTTCTGTCTTTACTCTGTTAATCAATCCAATTTTAAAATGTAGATGTTATGTTACAGTACTAGTTTATGTCAACATAAATTATCCTAAAAACTCCCAGTTACATGAAGTGCTAGTGCAAAATGTTAAATATTACTAAAGTGCAATGTGCAAATCATCCTATTATTTTAAAAACCCTAACTAAAAACCGTGAAATTTGTGTTAAAAAGTCGGTTTTAAAAGCAACGGCGGTTTTCATTTAAGATTAAATAATCTTTTTTTTTTTTTTAAACTATTAATAATGATGTTACAGACAATTAGAAAAGCAAACTATGCAGCATGTGAGTATAAAAGCGGCTATAGGCAAGTAAAAGCTCCTCGGTGGCGTTCAGGCCTCCTGGGGACTTGGTATCGAGATTTAAGATATAGAGAGTCTCTAAATATCTTAGGGCTTTTTCCCTGTTTCCTCCTCTCTTTTTGGGTGGGATGGCATCTATCAGGAAATATGTAAGTCCCTTAGGATCTCCATTGTGTTTTTCCTCGAAGTGCCTGGCCACCGGGTAAGCTTGATCATGATTCTTAATGGCTCTAATGTGCTGGTGCACCCTCTTATGCCCCTGTAGAATTGTACTACCTACATATTGTAGGCCGCAAGGGCACTCCAGCACATAAACAACATATTCACTTTTACATGACAAAACTTTGGTGATAGATTTTTCCACTTCACTGAAGGGTGTTTTGTAAGACGTCTTATTCACACCAAACTGGCACGCTTTGCAGCTCTTACATTTGTGGAAACCCTTTCTCTGGGATAACCATGTGCCTGTTGGTCGGCCTCCTACATCATTATGAACTAGGGAATCTCTCATCGAGGGTGCCCTACTAAATGTAATGGAGGCTTGCCGGGGTAGCAAATGTCCTATGACGGGATCACCTAACAGGAGTGGCCAGTTTCTCTTAATGATATTTTTGATGGTTTTGTGTTGACGATTGAAGCCGAAAATCATTCTAAAGGTTGTGTCTTCATTGCCCTGCTTAGTCTTTTTGTTTTTGAATAAGTTTTTTGGGAGGAGAGTTTCCCGTTGGATTTCTGTACTTTTCTTTATAGCTGCATTAACACATGCTGGTGCATAGCCTCTTGCTAAAAATCTAGCTTTGCTGTCTGCCTGTGCTTTAATTAACTCCTCTCGGCAACTGCATATCCTCTTTAGTCTAAGCATCTCCCCATAGGGGATGCTATAGATTAAATGAGGTGGGTGGGAACTGCTCGCATGTAAGATAGAGTTTCCTGCCGTGGGTTTTCTGTGCAGTGTGGTCTCTATCTTATTTTCCTTAATAAATACCTCAACATCAAGGAAAATAACTCTTTCTGAACTGATGGTAGACGTAAAATGGAGATTGAGGCTGTTGTTATTAAGATCATCTACAAATTCTTGTGCAGCCATACTGGGACCTTGCCATACAACAAACAAATCATCAATAAATCTATACCAGCATTTTATATTGTTAATCAATGTTGTTTCATGTTGCTTATGCAGGACCAGCTCCTCCCACCACCCCATATGCAAACAAGCATAGCTGGGGAGAAGCTGGCTCCCATAGCAACACCCCGTTGTTGTTGATAGTGGGTATTCTGAAAAAGGAAAATGTTATTTTTCAAACAAAATTCAACCATATTGATGATCATTTTGCTATGTTGTGCTTGCTCTGGTGTTTTTTGGCAAGAAAATGACCCAGAGCCCTGAGTCCGTCCTGATGGTTGATTGACGTGTAAAGCGATGTCACGTCTAAAGTAATCAGTAGGTAGTCATCTTTCCACTCCATATTGTGTATTTTGGATAAAAAGTCCCCCGTGTCTCTAATGTACGAAGGCAGTTGCTGGACATGTTCTTGAAGGTGGTAGTCTACATACTGTGATGTCGCTTCTAGCAGACTGTTCCGAGGCGAAATTATTGGCCTGCCAGGGGGCTTAAGGGGGTTCTTATGTACTTTTGGGATAAAGTATAAGATAGGTGTAACTGGATGGTCGTTGTGTAGAAATTTGTATTCCTGTGTTGTGATTAGTCCAGCGTTCTTCCATATTAATAGCTTGGTATAGAAGTTGTTGTACATTATCCTGATTGATATCTGATCACAACGAAGGTAGCAATCCCTGTCTTTCAGTTGCTTGTTGGCCTCTTCAATATACGCTTTTTACTCCAAATGACCAAGTTGCCCCCTTTATCAGAGTTTCTGATGACTATCTCTTTGTTAGATTGCAACTTTTTTATTAGTAGATGATATTGTAGTTCACTTGTATTCATTTTTTTCTTGTTCGTTTTGTTAACCTCAAAATGGAGTTTTTTAATGTCAGAAATCACATGTTCTTGAAAGATGTCTATTGCATCCCTGATGGTGATGGGATTAAATGTCGAATGCGGTCTGAACGGTGTTGTTTCTCTGGGCAAAGCGGTATGATCTCTGGATGTTGTTGTACTGTTGCTTTCATTAGCCAGCTCCAGTAGATTCATCAATAATGGCTCATCAGAAGGTGTAAGTTCAAATAGAGGTGAAGTATTTGAAGGACTTGCCGCATTGATTATTGGCTCTTTATTTGTATTCTCCAATTGGCGGTAATGTTTCTTCAATTGGAGCTTTCTTACGCTTTTATAGATGTTGACTCTGGTTTCTGCATAGTTGAAGCACGTTTGGGGGCAGTATGATAGCCCGAGAGTTAGAAGCCGCTTTTCCGCTTCAGTAAGTTTAATGTCAGTCAGATTTATGATCGTTTGGCTGCTGTAATGTTCTATTGTGTCTATCGTCTCCATTTCCTTTTTGGTTTTTGTGTTGTTTTTCTGGTATCTCCTGTGTTTTGATTTCCGCCTCTCTCGTCGTTTTGCTATTCTTCCCGAGGAGGCCTGTTTGTCTGGTTTCTGGGACGCAGTGTTTGTCTTCGTTCCCAGACTAAAAAATCCACCTCTTCTGCGAGTGAGATTTTCTTTGGTATTTGCCTTAACGATTGACTGCATGCCTCAGTCTCAGCTTCACTTTCTACAGCCGAGCTGAGGTCCGAATTAGAAGTGGTCCCTGTTCCTACTGCTGCCCCTGCTGTGCCGATTGATGAATTTTGTTTGGTGTTGTACTTGGATGCTTTTAATGTATCGTATTTCTTGGCGAAGGTGAATATACGCCCTGTTTCATAGTCCGTGCGGTCTCTATGAAATTTAAAAGCCTTCCGCTCTCTGATCTTGTCTTCTTCACGTTTCAACCTTTTGGCCATTTCCTCCTTCTGTTTCGCTATTTCCACTTTTTGTCCCATAGTCTCAAGCTCTTCATTAATTTGATCTATTTGTTCCTGTATTTTCTGACGATCTTTCTCTGCATATCTGACTAAAATCACCATAAGTCTGCGTGATGAGTCCAGATTTGTTTCAGCCCATTCACGCATCATGTCCTTATCCGGGTTTTCATAGCTGGGTGCCGTTAGAATTCTCAATCCTCGAGGTACCCTGCCTACGTCCAAGTATCTTTGGAGGGATTTTCCCTCCCACCATTTACTTTGTTCTGTTTTGCTGAGTTTCTCTAACATTTTAATTTTGTCCCTTATGCTGGTATTGCGCGTTCCCACCAATGCATTGTGGGAGATGGAGTTTAAGCTGGGAATGTTCGCATCACTAAACATGTCCTCCGCCGCCTCCTCCCTTTCTCTGAGCACGTCCGCTGACATGGCGATGGTTGGAGTTATATGTGTCACTATTGTGGGTAAACTGCTATGGTTTCCAAATTCGGGTTGACCTCCTTAGCGTTAATACCCGCACACCACTTCACCCTGCTGAGCGCGTATTGGGCTGCCTGCTCACTCACCATTCACTGTTTGACTTCCCTCGTTTCCTCCGAAGCGTGTGGTGTCGATCTCGTGAAGGCTGTGGCGTCGCACTCCCGTGTAGCTGCTCCGTGGGGGCTCAGCTGCTGTTAATCCTCCCAGATTACTTGCTTTTGCCCGTTGCCAGGCAATGTTTCCTTTGAAGCTGCTGTGCCCAAATCGAAATGGGGGTCCGTGTTTAGCCGGAGGAAGCAAAAACCGGCTATAAATATCAGGAACACTCCGCTTGCAACCCTTTGCCACCAGTTACAGTAACGGAGCACGGACCACGTTGTAGTGCAAATTGAAGTTTTAATCAACTCCTCCAACACCAGCCATCATGACGCATTTCGACCCCTAGAGGCCTTGATCACATGACGCGCTCTCAGGTTACAGGTAGGTTTAAATACAGTTTTTTTCATTTTCTCTTAAAGTGACAATGTACTGAGTGTTTTTAACAGTTGACATAAAGAAAAGACTTAGCCTTGCTACACAATTGTTGTAAAATACAAGTAAACATCGGAAAATTTTCTTTGTACAGTTTAAGTAAATATAAATATATATCTATACATGTAAAAAATATATATATCACATTTTATTGTTAAAACCTAATAGATGTCTAAAAGCCACTGTTTTAAAAGCATAATAAATAAGCAATTTAAAACCACTTGTGTAATTAATATCACATATCTTGTAGTGGATCCATCTGTTTCGGCCAGGGTTTAACAACATCTATATTTTAAATTAGTCCCAAAAAACAATTTTTACCGATGTATAGTTTGCTGTAATTTGTGGTGTAAGCCTTCAATTCATTAAATGGGGGCTGTTTGTAACGCCACCTAAGAATATTAGCTAGTCTGAAACCCTACACTTTTCAGGCGTGCTTGACGTTCAGGTTTAAATACCTGAATTTCTGTCTTTACTCTGTTAATCAATCCAATTTTAAAATGTAGATGTTATGTTACAGTACTAGTTTATGTCAACATAAATTATCCTAAAAACTCCCAGTTACATGAAGTGCTAGTGCAAAATGTTAAATATTACTAAAGTGCAATGTGCAAATCATCCTATTATTTTAAAAACCCTAACTAAAAACCGTGAAATTTGTGTTAAAAAGTCGGTTTTAAAAGCAACGGCGGTTTTCATTTAAGATTAAATAATCTTTTTTTTTTTTTTAAACTATTAATAATGATGTTACAGACAATTAGAAAAGCAAACTATGCAGCATGTGAGTATAAAAGCGGCTATAGGCAAGTAAAAAGCTCCTCGGTGGCGTTCAGGCCTCCTGGGGACTTGTATCGAGATTTAAGATATAGAGAGTCTCTAAATATCTTAGGGCTTTTTCCCTGTTTCCTCCTCTCTTTTTGGGTGGGATGGCATCTATCAGGAAATATGTAAGTCCCTTAGGATCTCCATTGTGTTTTTCCTCGAAGTGCCTGGCCACCGGGTAAGCTTGATCATGATTCTTAATGGCTCTAATGTGCTGGTGCACCCTCTTATGCCCCTGTAGAATTGTACTACCTACATATTGTAGGCCGCAAGGGCACTCCAGCACATAAACAACATATTCACTTTTACATGACAAAACTTTGGTGATAGATTTTTCCACTTCACTGAAGGGTGTTTTGTAAGACGTCTTATTCACACCAAACTGGCACGCTTTGCAGCTCTTACATTTGTGGAAACCCTTTCTCTGGGATAACCATGTGCCTGTTGGTCGGCCTCCTACATCATTATGAACTAGGGAATCTCTCATCGAGGGTGCCCTACTAAATGTAATGGAGGCTTGCCTGGGTAGCAAATGTCCTATGACGGGATCACCTAACAGGAGTGGCCAGTTTCTCTTAATGATATTTTTTATGGTTTTGTGTTGACGATTGTAGCCGAAAATCATTCTAAAGGTTGTGTCTTCATTGCCCTGCTTAGTCTTTTTGTTTTTGAATAAGTTTTTTTGGAGGAGAGTTTCCCGTTGGATTTCTGTACTTTTCTTTATAGCTGCATTAACACATGCTGGTGCATAGCCTCTTGCTAAAAATCTAGCTTTGCTGTCTGCCTGTGCTTTAATTAACTCCTCTCGGCAACTGCATATCCTCTTTAGTCTAAGCATCTCCCCATAGGGGATGCTATAGATTAAATGAGGTGGGTGGGAACTGCTCGCATGTAAGATAGAGTTTCCTGCCGTGGGTTTTCTGTGCAGTGTGGTCTCTATCTTATTTTCCTTAATAAATACCTCAACATCAAGGAAAATAACTCTTTCTGAACTGATGGTAGACGTAAAATGGAGATTGAGGCTGTTGTTATTAAGATCATCTACAAATTCTTGTGCAGCCATACTGGGACCTTGCCATACAACAAACAAATCATCAATAAATCTATACCAGCATTTTATATTGTTAATCAATGTTGTTTCATGTTGCTTATGCAGGACCAGCTCCTCCCACCACCCCATATGCAAACAAGCATAGCTGGGGAGAAGCTGGCCCCCATAGCAACACCCCGTTGTTGTTGATAGTGGGTATTCTGAAAAAGGAAAATGTTATTTTTCAAACAAAATTCAACCATATTGATGATCATTTTGCTATGTTGTGCTTGCTCTGGTGTTTTTTGGCAAGAAAATGACCCAGAGCCCTGAGTCCGTCCTGATGGTTGATTGACGTGTAAAGCGATGTCACGTCTAAAGTAATCAGTAGGTAGTCATCTTTCCACTCCATATTGTGTATTTTGGATAAAAAGTCCCCCGTGTCTCTAATATACGAAGGCAGTTGCTGGACATGTTCTTGAAGGTGGTAGTCTACATACTGTGATGTCGCTTCTAGCAGACTGTTCCGAACCGAAATTATTGGCCTGCCAGGGGGCTTAAGGGGGTTCATATGTACTTTTGGGATAAAGTATAAGATAGGTGTAACTGGATGGTCGTTGCGTAGAAATTTGTATTCCTGTGTTGTGATTAGTCCAGCGTTCTTCCATATTAATAGCTTGGTATAGAAGTTGTTGTACATTATCCTGATTGATATCTGATCACAACGAAGGTAGCAATCCCTGTCTTTCAGTTGGTTGTTGGCCTCTTCAATATACGCTTTTTACTCCAAATGACCAAGTTGCCCCCTTTATCAGAGTTTCTGATGACTATCTCTTTGTTAGATTGCAACTTTTTTATTAGTAGATGATATTGTAGTTCACTTGTATTCATTTTTTTCTTGTTCGTTTTGTTAACCTCAAAATGGAGTTTTTTAATGTCAGAAATCACATGTTCTTGAAAGATGTCTATTGCATCCCTGATGGTGATGGGATTAAATGTCGAATGCGGTCTGAACGGTGTTGTTTCTCTGGGCAAAGCGGTATGATCTCTGGATGTTGTTGTACTGTTGCTTTCATTAGCCAGCTCCAGTAGATTCATCAATAATGGCTCATCAGAAGGTGTAAGTTCAAATAGAGGTGAAGTATTTGAAGGACTTGCCGCATTGATTATTGGCTCTTTATTTGTATTCTCCAATTGGCGGTAATGTTTCTTCAATTGGAGCTTTCTTACGCTTTTATAGATGTTGACTCTGGTTTCTGCATAGTTGAAGCACGTTTGGGGCAGTATGATAGCCCGAGAGTTAGAAGCCGCTTTTCCGCTTCAGTAAGTTTAATGTCAGTCAGATTTATGATCGTTTGGCTGCTGTAATGTTCTATTGTGTCTATCGTCTCCATTTCCTTTTTGGTTTTTGTGTTGTTTTTCTGGTATCTCCTGTGTTTTGATTTCCGCCTCTCTCGTCGTTTTGCTGTTCTTCCCGAGGAGGCCTGTTTGTCTGGTTTCTGGGACGCAGTGTTTGTCTTCGTTCCCAGACTAAAAAATCCACCTCTTCTGCGAGTGAGATTTTCTTTGGTATTTGCCTTAACGATTGACTGCATGCCTCAGTCTCAGCTTCACTTTCTACAGCCGAGCTGAGGTCCGAATTAGAAGTGGTCCCTGTTCCTACTGCTGCCCCTGCTGTGCCGATTGATGAATTTTGTTTGGTGTTGTACTTGGATGCTTTTAATGTATCGTATTTCTTGGCGAAGGTGAATATACGCCCTGTTTCATAGTCCGTGCGGTCTCTATGAAATTTAAAAGCCTTCCGCTCTCTGATCTTGTCTTCTTCACGTTTCAACCTTTTGGCCATTTCCTCCTTCTGTTTCGCTATTTCCACTTTTTGTCCCATAGTCTCAAGCTCTTCATTAATTTGATCTATTTGTTCCTGTATTTTCTGACGATCTTTCTCTGCATATCTGACTAAAATCACCATAAGTCTGCGTGATGAGTCCAGATTTGTTTCAGCCCATTCACGCATCATGTCCTTATCCGGGTTTCATAGCTGGGTGCCGTTAGAATTCTCAATCCTCGAGGTACCCTGCCTACGTCCAAGTATCTATGGAGGGATTTTCCCTCCCACCATTTACTTTGTTCTGTTTTGCTGAGTTTCTCTAACATTTTAATTTTGTCCCTTATGCTGGTATTGCGCGTTCCCACCAATGCATTGTGGGAGATGGAGTTTAAGCTGGGAATGTTCGCATCACTAAACATGTCCTCCGCCGCCTCCTCCCTTTCTCTGAGCACGTACGCTGACATGGCGATGGTTGGAGTTATATGTGTCACTATTGTGGGTAAACTGCTATGGTTTCCAAATTCGGGTTGACCTCCTTAGCGTTAATACCCGCACACCACTTCACCCTGCTGAGCGCGTATTGGGCTGCCTGCTCACTCACCATTCACTGTTTGACTTCCCTCGTTTCCTCCGAAGCGTGTGGTGTCGATCTCGTGAAGGCTGTGGCGTCGCACTCCCGTGTAGCTGCTCCGTGGGGGACTCAGCTGCTGTTAATACTCCCAGATTACTTGCTTTTGCCCGTTGCCAGGCAATGTTTCCTTTGAAGCTGCTGTGCCCAAATCGAAATGGGGGTCCGTGTTTAGCCGGAGGAAGCAAAAACCGGCTATAAATATCAGGAACACTCCGCTTGCATCCCTTTGCCACCAGTTACAGTAACGGAGCACGGACCACGTTGTAGTGCAAATTGAAGTTTTAATCAACTCCTCCAACACCAGCCATCATGACGCATTTCGACCCCTAGAGGCCTTGATCACATGACGCGCTCTCAGGTTACAGGTAGGTTTAAATACAGTTTTTTTCATTTTCTCTTAAAGTGACAATGTACTGAGTGTTTTTAACAGTTGACATAAAGAAAAGACTTAGCCTTGCTACACAATTGTTGTAAAATACAAGTAAACATCGGAAAATTTTCTTTGTACAGTTTAAGTAAATATAAATATATATCTATACATGTAAAAAATATATATATCACATTTTATTGTTAAAACCTAATAGATGTCTAAAAGCCACTGTTTTAAAAGCATAATAAATAAGCAATTTAAAACCACTTGTGTAATTAATATCACATATCTTGTAGTGGATCCATCTGTTTCGGCCAGGGTTTAACAACATCTATATTTTAAATTAGTCCCAAAAACAATTTTTACCGATGTATAGTTTGCTGTAATTTGTGGTGTAAGCCTTCAATTCATTAAATGGGGCTGTTTGTAACGCCACCTAAGAATATTAGCTAGTCTGTAACCCTACACTTTTCAGGCGTGCTTGACGTTCAGGTTTAAATACCTGAATTTCTGTCTTTACTCTGTTAATCAATCCAATTTTAAAATGTAGATGTTATGTTACAGTACTAGTTTATGTCAACATAAATTATCCTAAAAACTCCCAGTTACATGAAGTGCTAGTGCAAAATGTTAAATATTACTAAAGTGCAATGTGCAAATCATCCTATTATTTTAAAAACGCTAACTAAAAACCGTGAAATTTGTGTTAAAAAGTCGGTTTTAAAAGCAACGGCGGTTTTCATTTAAGATTAAATAATCTTTTTTTTTTTTTTAAACTATTAATAATGATGTTACAGACAATTAGAAAAGCAAACTATGCAGCATGTGAGTATAAAAGCGGCTATAGGCAAGTAAAAAGCTCCTCGGTGGCGTTCAGGCCTCCTGGGGACTTGGTATCGAGATTTAAGATATAGAGAGTCTCTAAATATCTTAGGGCTTTTTCCCTGTTTCCTCCTCTCTTTTTGGGTGGGATGGCATCTATCAGGTAATATGTAAGTCCCTTAGGATCTCCATTGTGTTTTTCCTCGAAGTGCCTGGCCACCGGGTAAGCTTGATCATGATTCTTAATGGCTCTAATGTGCTGGTGCACCCTCTTATGCCCCTGTAGAATTGTACTACCTACATATTGTAGGCCGCAAGGGCACTCCAGCACATAAACAACATATTCACTTTTACATGACAAAACTTTGGTGATAGATTTTTCCACTTCACTGAAGGGTGTTTTGTAAGACGTCTTATTCACACCAAACTGGCACGCTTTGCAGCTCTTACATTTGTGGAAACCCTTTCTCTGGGATAACCATGTGCCTGTTGGTCGGCCTCCTACATCATTATGAACTAGGGAATCTCTCATCGAGGGTGCCCTACTAAATGTAATGGAGGCTTGCCTGGGTAGCAAATGTCCTATGACGGGATCACCTAACAGGAGTGGCCAGTTTCTCTTAATGATATTTTTTATGGTTTTGTGTTGACGATTGTAGCCGAAAATCATTCTAAAGGTTGTGTCTTCATTGCCCTGCTTAGTCTTTTTGTTTTTGAATAAGTTTTTTTGGAGGAGAGTTTCCCGTTGGATTTCTGTACTTTTCTTTATAGCTGCATTAACACATGCTGGTGCATAGCCTCTTGCTAAAAATCTAGCTTTGCTGTCTGCCTGTGCTTTAATTAACTCCTCTCGGCAACTGCATATCCTCTTTAGTCTAAGCATCTCCCCATAGGGGATGCTATAGATTAAATGAGGTGGGTGGGAACTGCTCGCATGTAAGATAGAGTTTCCTGCCGTGGGTTTTCTGTGCAGTGTGGTCTCTATCTTATTTTCCTTAATAAATACCTCAACATCAAGGAAAATAACTCTTTCTGAACTGATGGTAGACGTAAAATGGAGATTGAGGCTGTTGTTATTAAGATCATCTACAAATTCTTGTGCAGCCATACTGGGACCTTGCCATACAACAAACAAATCATCAATAAATCTATACCAGCATTTTATATTGTTAATCAATGTTGTTTCATGTTGCTTATGCAGGACCAGCTCCTCCCACCACCCCATATGCAAACAAGCATAGCTGGGGAGAAGCTGGCTCCCATAGCAACACCCCGTTGTTGTTGATAGTGGGTATTCTGAAAAAGGAAAATGTTATTTTTCAAACAAAATTCAACCATATTGATGATCATTTTGCTATGTTGTGCTTGCTCTGGTGTTTTTTTGGCAAGAAAATGACCCAGAGCCCTGAGTCCGTCCTGATGGTTGATTGACGTGTAAAGCGATGTCACGTCTAAAGTAATCAGTAGGTAGTCATCTTTCCACTCCATATTGTGTATTTTGGAGAAAAAGTCCCCCGTGTCTCTAATGTACGAAGGCAGTTGCTGGACATGTTCTTGAAGGTGGTAGTCTACATACTGTGATGTCGCTTCTAGCAGACTGTTCCGAGGCGAAATTATTGGCCTGCCAGGGGGCTTAAGGGGGTTCTTATGTACTTTTGGGATAAAGTATAAGATAGGTGTAACTGGATGGTCGTTGTGTAGAAATTTGTATTCCTGTGTTGTGATTAGTCCAGCGTTCTTCCATATTAATAGCTTGGTATAGAAGTTGTTGTACATTATCCTGATTGATATCTGATCACAACGAAGGTAGCAATCCCTGTCTTTCAGTTGGTTGTTGGCCTCTTCAATATACGCTTTTTTACTCCAAATGACCAAGTTGCCCCCTTTATCAGAGTTTCTGATGACTATCTCTTTGTTAGATTGCAACTTTTTTATTAGTAGATGATATTGTAGTTCACTTGTATTCATTTTTTTCTTGTTCGTTTTGTTAACCTCAAAATGGAGTTTTTTAATGTCAGAAATCACATGTTCTTGAAAGATGTCTATTGCATCCCTGATGGTGATGGGATTAAATGTCGAATGCGGTCTGAACGGTGTTGTTTCTCTGGGCAAAGCGGTATGATCTCTGGATGTTGTTGTACTGTTGCTTTCATTAGCCAGCTCCAGTAGATTCATCAATAATGGCTCATCAGAAGGTGTAAGTTCAAATAGAGGTGAAGTATTTGAAGGACTTGCCGCATTGATTATTGGCTCTTTATTTGTATTCTCCAATTGGCGGTAATGTTTCTTCAATTGGAGCTTTCTTACGCTTTTATAGATGTTGACTCTGGTTTCTGCATAGTTGAAGCACGTTTGGGGGCAGTATGATAGCCCGAGAGTTAGAAGCCGCTTTTCCGCTTCAGTAAGTTTAATGTCAGTCAGATTTATGATCGTTTGGCTGCTGTAATGTTCTATTGTGTCTATCGTCTCCATTTCCTTTTTGGTTTTTGTGTTGTTTTTCTGGTATCTCCTGTGTTTTGATTTCCGCCTCTCTCGTCGTTTTGCTGTTCTTCCCGAGGAGGCCTGTTTGTCTGGTTTCTGGGACGCAGTGTTTGTCTTCGTTCCCAGACTAAAAATCCACCTCTTCTGCGAGTGAGATTTTCTTTGGTATTTGCCTTAACGATTGACTGCATGCCTCAGACTCAGCTTCACTTTCTACAGCCGAGCTGAGGTCCGAATTAGAAGTGGTCCCTGTTCCTACTGCTGCCCCTGCTGTGCCGATTGATGAATTTTGTTTGGTGTTGTACTTGGATGCTTTTAATGTATCGTATTTCTTGGCGAAGGTGAATATACGCCCTGTTTCATAGTCCGTGCGGTCTCTATGAAATTTAAAAGCCTTCCGCTCTCTGATCTTGTCTTCTTCACGTTTCAACCTTTTGGCCATTTCCTCCTTCTGTTTCGCTATTTCCACTTTTTGTCCCATAGTCTCAAGCTCTTCATTAATTTGATCTATTTGTTCCTGTATTTTCTGACAATCTTTCTCTGCATATCTGACTAAAATCACCATAAGTCTGCGTGATGAGTCCAGATTTGTTTCAGCCCATTCACGCATCATGTCCTTATCCGGGTTTTCATAGCTGGGTGCCGTTAGAATTCTCAATCCTCGAGGTACCCTGCCTACGTCCAAGTATCTTTGGAGGGATTTTCCCTCCCACCATTTACTTTGTTCTGTTTTGCTGAGTTTCTCTAACATTTTAATTTTGTCCCTTATGCTGGTATTGCGCGTTCCCACCAATGCATTGTGGGAGATGGAGTTTAAGCTGGGAATGTTCGCATCACTAAACATGTCCTCCGCCGCCTCCTCCCTTTCTCTGAGCACGTCCGCTGACATGGCGATGGTTGGAGTTATATGTGTCACTATTGTGGGTAAACTGCTATGGTTTCCAAATTCGGGTTGACCTCCTTAGCGTTAATACCCGCACACCACTTCACCCTGCTGAGCGCGTATTGGGCTGCCTGCTCACTCACCATTCACTGTTTGACTTCCCTCCTTTCCTCCGAAGCGTGTGGTGTCGATCTCGTGAAGGCTGTGGCGTCGCACTCCCGTGTAGCTGCTCCGTGGGGGGCTCAGCTGCTGTTAATCCTCCCAGATTACTTGCTTTTGCCCGTTGCCAGGCAATGTTTCCTTTGAAGCTGCTGTGCCCAAATCGAAATGGGGGTCCGTGTTTAGCCGGAGGAAGCAAAAACCGGCTATAAATATCAGGAACACTCCGCTTGCATCCCTTTGCCACCAGTTACAGTAACGGAGCACGGACCACGTTGTAGTGCAAATTGAAGTTTTAATCAACTCCTCCAACACCAGCCATCATGACGCATTTCGACCCCTAGAGGCCTTGATCACATGACGCGCTCTCAGGTTACAGGTAGGTTTAAATACAGTTTTTTTCATTTTCTCTTAAAGTGACAATGTACTGAGTGTTTTTAACAGTTGACATAAAGAAAAGACTTAGCCTTGCTACACAATTGTTGTAAAATACAAGTAAACATCGGAAAATTTTCTTTGTACAGTTTAAGTAAATATAAATATATATCTATACATGTAAAAAATATATATATCACATTTTATTGTTAAAACCTAATAGATGTCTAAAAGCCACTGTTTTAAAAGCATAATAAATAAGCAATTTAAAACCACTTGTGTAATTAATATCACATATCTTGTAGTGGATCCATCTGTTTCGGCCAGGGTTTAACAACATCTATATTTTAAATTAGTCCCAAAAAACAATTTTTACCGATGTATAGTTTGCTGTAATTTGTGGTGTAAGCCTTCAATTCATTAAATGGGGGCTGTTTGTAACGCCACCTAAGAATATTAGCTAGTCTGTAACCCTACACTTTTCAGGCGTGCTTGACGTTCAGGTTTAAATACCTGAATTTCTGTCTTTACTCTGTTAATCAATCCAATTTTAAAATGTAGATGTTATGTTACAGTACTAGTTTATGTCAACATAAATTATCCTAAAAACTCCCAGTTACATGAAGTGCTAGTGCAAAATGTTAAATATTACTAAAGTGCAATGTGCAAATCATCCTATTATTTTAAAAACCCTAACTAAAAACCGTGAAATTTGTGTTAAAAAGTCGGTTTTAAAAGCAACGGCGGTTTTCATTTAAGATTAAATAATCTTTTTTTTTTTTTTAAACTATTAATAATGATGTTACAGACAATTAGAAAAGCAAACTATGCAGCATGTGAGTATAAAAGCGGCTATAGGCAAGTAAAAGCTCCTCGGTGGCGTTCAGGCCTCCTGGGGACTTGGTATCGAGATTTAAGATATAGAGAGTCTCTAAATATCTTAGGGCTTTTCCCTGTTTCCTCCTCTCTTTTTGGGTGGGATGGCATCTATCAGGAAATATGTAAGTCCCTTAGGATCTCCATTGTGTTTTTCCTCGAAGTGCCTGGCCACCGGGTAAGCTTGATCATGATTCTTAATGGCTCTAATGTGCTGGTGCACCCTCTTATGCCCCTGTAGAATTGTACTACCTACATATTGTAGGCCGCAAGGGCACTCCAGCACATAAACAACATATTCACTTTTACATGACAAAACTTTGGTGATAGATTTTTCCACTTCACTGAAGGGTGTTTTGTAAGACGTCTTATTCACACCAAACTGGCACGCTTTGCAGCTCTTACATTTGTGGAAACCCTTTCTCTGGGATAACCATGTGCCTGTTGGTCGGCCTTCTACATCATTATGAACTAGGGAATCTCTCATCGAGGGTGCCCTACTAAATGTAATGGAGGCTTGCCTGGGTAGCAAATGTCCTATGACGGGATCACCTAACAGGAGTGGCCAGTTTCTCTTAATGATATTTTTATGGTTTTGTGTTGACGATTGTAGCCGAAAATCATTCTAAAGGTTGTGTCTTCATTGCCCTGCTTAGTCTTTTTGTTTTTGAATAAGTTTTTTTGGAGGAGAGTTTCCCGTTGGATTTCTGTACTTTTCTTTATAGCTGCATTAACACATGCTGGTGCATAGCCTCTTGCTAAAAATCTAGCTTTGCTGTCTGCCTGTGCTTTAATTAACTCCTCTCGGCAACTGCATATCCTCTTTAGTCTAAGCATCTCCCCATAGGGGATGCTATAGATTAAATGAGGTGGGTGGGAACTGCTCGCATGTAAGATAGAGTTTCCTGCCGTGGGTTTTCTGTGCAGTGTGGTCTCTATCTTATTTTCCTTAATAAATACCTCAACATCAAGGAAAATAACTCTTTCTGAACTGATGGTAGACGTAAAATGGAGATTGAGGCTGTTGTTATTAAGATCATCTACAAATTCTTGTGCAGCCATACTGGGACCTTGCCATACAACAAACAAATCATCAATAAATCTATACCAGCATTTTATATTGTTAATCAATGTTGTTTCATGTTGCTTATGCAGGACCAGCTCCTCCCACCACCCCATATGCAAACAAGCATAGCTGGGGGAGAAGCTGGCCCCCATAGCAACACCCCGTTGTTGTTGATAGTGGGTATTCTGAAAAAGGAAAATGTTATTTTTCAAACAAAATTCAACCATATTGATGATCATTTTGCTATGTTGTGCTTGCTCTGGTGTTTTTTGGCAAGAAAATGACCCAGAGCCCTGAGTCCGTCCTGATGGTTGATTGACGTGTAAAGCGATGTCACGTCTAAAGTAATCAGTAGGTAGTCATCTTTCCACTCCATATTGTGTATTTTGGAGAAAAAGTCCCCCGTGTCTCTAATGTACGAAGGCAGTTGCTGGACATGTTCTTGAAGGTGGTAGTCTACATACTGTGATGTCGCTTCTAGCAGACTGTTCCGAGCCGAAATTATTGGCCTGCCAGGGGGCTTAAGGGGGTTCTTATGTACTTTTGGGATAAAGTATAAGATAGGTGTAACTGGATGGTCGTTGTGTAGAAATTTGTATTCCTGTGTTGTGATTAGTCCAGCGTTCTTCCATATTAATAGCTTGGTATAGAAGTTGTTGTACATTATCCTGATTGATATCTGATCACAACGAAGGTAGCAATCCCTGTCTTTCAGTTGGTTGTTGGCCTCGTCAATATACACTTTTTTACTCCAAATGACCAAGTTGCCCCCTTTATCAGAGTTTCTGATGACTATCTCTTTGTTAGATTGCAACTTTTTTATTAGTAGATGATATTGTAGTTCACTTGTATTCATTTTTTTCTTGTTCGTTTTGTTAACCTCAAAATGGAGTTTTTAATGTCAGAAATCACATGTTCTTGAAAGATGTCTATTGCATCCCTGATGGTGATGGGATTAAATGTCGAATGCGGTCTGAACAGTGTTGTTTCTCTGGGCAAAGCGGTATGATCTCTGGATATATATATACATACACACACACACATATCTATATATATATGTGTGTGTGTGTGTGTCACCAGGGACTCCGAGTGGCCCGACAACTCACAGAATTTCGCTGGGCAATATCTACTGCCGGACCGCAAGTATCTACAAAGCTTGCCCCTGCATGACCTTCAGTGCCATGGTCCGACAGTCTGAACATGACTTTGAGCCGTGGACACGTATGAAGCACCAAGGCAAGCGAGAAAAGAGAAGCAACCACATCTTACATTAAAACTTCTTTCTGTTTTCTTTTTTTAAATATTGAAGACCAAATATGTGTAACACATATGCACACAGCCATGTATACTCTGTATACCTAATAGATAACTAGAACTGAGAAATCAGTCCAAAAGCGCTTTACAACATTATTGAAAAAGAAAACGTACCTATTAGTGCAGTTCCAAAATATATCATAAAGAAAAATCGAAATATTAAAAAGAAATCATACATAAAATGAATCCTTGTCATGCAACAAGCACATACGACCACACTTATGATACAAAACAAAATTTTATCCTAAGTCCGATAAGGATATATATATATTCCGTCTGGAACTGCACCACCTCGCTATTTTTAAAGGAGAATGGACTATGCAAATACATTGGAGGATTTTATGACTCACACTTGCAGTAACTGTTTTACCAAGGTACTTTTTCCAATTGGATTCCTCATTTGGGGCATATTGATCATTTGATATACTATTGCGACCATAATGCACTACAATATTTCTAATTTGATTGCCCAATGACTGGGAGGAGCCTTTGGTTTAAAATAACATCAGTTACCAAGAAGTGCTTCAATTGCCGGTTGAACCCATGATTAAGGTCTGATGACCGAAACGCGTAGGGGAGGCACGCGTTGTTCTGTGTTCCAGTATGAATAAATCAAGATTGGTACTTACTGTGGAGTGCGTCCCAATTCCTTTGATGGGCAATGGAGGATTGTGTTGATTTATTGGCAGCGTGGCCCGATGCCGTCTGGGACTGCACCACCTCGCTAACAGTTAGCTCTGTGCTCCCTTTGAGTATTGCGGGTGGCGGTTGCTACCACAGATTTACTGCGTAGAGTGCCCGGTTTTGCCTTTGATGATGGGCGAAACATGGGCGAGAAAGCTGTTTAAATTTTAATAGGAAGACTAACTATGCAAATTCATTGGAGGATCTTATGACTCAAACTTGCAGTAACTGTTTTACCAAGGTACATTTTCCAATTGGATTCCTCATTTGGGGCATATTGATCATTTGATATACTACTGAGACCATAATGCACTACAATATTTCTAATTGGATTGCCCAATGACTGGGAGGAGCCTTTGGTTTAAAATAACATCAGTTACCAAGAAGTGCTTCAATTGCCGGTTGTACCCATAATTAAGGTCTGATGACCAAAACGTGTAGGGGAGGCACGTGTTGTTCTGTGTTCCAGTACGAATAAATCAAGATTAGGACTCACTGTGGAGTGCGTTCCAATTCCTTTGATGGGCATTGGAGGATTGTGTTAATTTATTGGTGCATGGCCCGACGCTGTCTGGGACTGCACCACCTCTCTAACAGTTAGCTCCGTGCTGTCTTTGAGGATTGAGGGTGGCCGTTACCACCGCAGATTGACTGCATAGAGGGCCCGGTTTTGCCTTTGATGACGGGAGAAACATGGGCAAGTAAGCTGTTTTAAATTTAATAGGAACACGAACTATGCGAATCCATTTGAGGATGTTATGACCAACTTGCAGTAACTGTTTTACCAAGGTACATTTTCCAATTGGATTCCTCATTTGGGGCATATTGATCATTTGACATACTACTGAGACCATAATGCACTACAATATTTCTAATTGGATTGCCCAATGACTGGAAGGAGCCTTTGGTTTAAAATAACATCAGTTACCAAGAAGTGCTTCAATTGCCGATTGTACCCATGATTAAGGTCTGATGACCGAAACGCGTAGGGGAGGCACGCGTTGTTCTGTGTTCCAGTATGAATAAATCAAGATTGGTACTTACTGTGGAGTGCGTCCCAATTCCTTTGATGGGCAATGGAGGATTGTGTTGATTTATTGGCGGCGAGGCCCAATGTCGTCTGGGACTGCACCACCTCACTAACAGTTAGCTCCATGCTGCCTGGAGGATCGCGGTTGGCCGATGGCGATGGGAAATGGCATGTTCAACAGAGACACTGGTCACTGGCCTCGCCCAAGTTCCCAGGAGAATATCATACAGAGACTCTCCATAAGGCAGTAAGGGTTCAACACCTGTGACACCCTGGTGAGGCAGATCCAATAAGGAATCAGATGACAAAGACACCGAAGGAAGCTGCAATTTCAATACCTCAGCAGCTCTCTTTAGAACCTCAGCAAAAGCTGCACTAGTCTCCGTCGCCATTCGTGGCAAAGAAAGCAGATCAGAAATAGGAGAGGGTTGCAGACTACTATCCTCACCCAATACAGCCTAAGAACCTCCGACATGAGGCTGAGCAAGACCAATCAAGCGGTCAACGTCACCGTTGTCACCTGAGCCACCTTGCAATGCTGGAGAAATGGGCAACAGAGCTAGCTTCATCCTCGGAATGCAAAGGAGAAGATACAGGAACAGTTGTGCCTATGAGCAGCGTCTCCGGCGCCGATTGACGTCGGGCCGGCGCCATAGTGTCACGCACCATGAGCGGGGCCTCCGGAGTTGACCGACGTCGGGCGGCGTCGTATCCACCTCCAATACAACCTCATCCGGCGCCACTGGCGTCACAACTGGAAGTTGCACCGGGCTGTGTACCAACACCGTAATGATTCCAGACACAGAGTAGAGCTCTTCAACCAGCGTCGAGAATGAACCCGCCGGTGTGTTTCCAGTCGGAGTACCCCCACCTCCTTGGGCCCGAAGGCATTCCAGGGGAGGCATGGACCCAAAAAAGGCATGCACGGCATGATAGTATGCCTGAATCTGGGTCATAGTCGCCCCGGCTCCAGGATAAGGAGGGAGGTTTGGGTCGACTCTTGTGCGACGTCCACCAGTAAAGAAAGGGGAGAATCAGCAGCCACGTCACGATGTGGTGAGGCCGAAGGCCGCCTGACCTCAATCCCTTACGACGGGATTTTCGTGACTTCGGCGGGCGGTGACCATGGGAACGCCTCTTTGAACGGCCCCGGGCAAGAACCTCAGAGGGGGAAGGAGACCGATGTCGCCTGGACTCCGACCGGGAGAGCCGCCCCATCAACAGCTTCATCCACCTTTCCCGCAAGGCCTTAGGCTTCAGCCGTTTACAGGCGTCGCACTCCTTGGAGTCGTGGTGCTCTCCCAGGCACCACATGCAGATGGGATGGGGATCCGTAGCCAACATCTGTCAATTACAGGTCTCGCACGACTTAAAACCCGAAGGCGTAGGCACACTGTTGCCGGATGCAAAAAGGCATTGAAGTAGGCCAAAGATACAAACGGCCCGAGGAACTGCTTCTCTGAATCCACATTGCAGTGCAGAAAAGAAGAAACTGACGTCTGCGTGCCGAAGGGGACTTATATGCGTCCACTGATGTCATGACCGGAGTCGATGTCATCACCGAGCCGTACGACGCCATCCCCTGACACGCAGAGGTACTGCTGAAAAATTTCCGGATCCAGACTGGCGACTGGGGAGAATTCAAAAGTTAAGGAATCTGTGGCTAAATATCTCTATCAGATACCCTAAGTAATCGGGCACTTGCACCAGCCAAGGCTGGTTCGTCGTCTAGCCTGGACTCCACCACCCTGGAAATCCTCCTGCTCATCGAGGAACTTCAGGACTAATGAGACCCACAACCAGAATGGCCCTGCTGTCTTGGTGTTCCCTCCTCTGCAGGTGAACCGACAACTGTGAGAGCCTAAAATGTAAGTGGCCAGCCAGCCAAGCACCTCTGCACCGGAGCCCCACAGCCCGGGTTCACGACTTCTGACTGCGTCCCCTTGGCCTACGGATCCCCACGACCTGAGCCCCCCTTTGGGTTCAGCCGGACTTGTCCTCAAGTCCCCCGTTGCAGCCTCTTTGATTCAGGTCCCCTTGACTTTGCCAATGTAGCGCTCGAGGCTACCATCCCGACCGGGGTGAATGTATGACATTGTTCTGCATTCTGTCCATCAACTGTTGTTTTTGCATTTATCACCCCGAGTGGGACGGGTATGCCCAGACGTGGGTCCCGTGCGCTCCACGCCACTGGAATCAAGCTATCCTGGCTGAAGAGGGGTGAAACTCCGAAACCGGTCCTAGGATGCTTGTTTCCAGTCCAGGGAGGACCTGGCTTGGCAGTTCGGGCTGGACTGTTCCCATGAGGCACAGGGTCAAGACTGATTTTCATAAGGCTGGGTTCAAACTGGAATGGCATGGTGAGCAAAAAAACGATGGATTTAGGCCCAGATCTCTGTACTGGGTTGAATGTATGACATTGTTCGGCATTCTGTCCATCAACTGTTGTTTTTGCATTTATCACCCCGAGTGGGACGGGTATGCCCAGACGTGGGTCCCGTGCTCTCCATGCCACTGGAATCAAGCTATCCTGGCTGAAGAGGGTGAAACCCCGAAACCGGTCCTAGGATGCTTGTTTCCAGTCCAGGGAGGACCTGGCTTGGCAGTTCGGGCTGGACTGTTCCCATGAGGCACAGGGTCAAGACTGATTTGCATAAGGCTGGGTTCAAACTGGAATGGCATGGTGATCAAAAAACGATGGATTTAGGCCCAGATCTCTGTACTGGGGTGAATGTATGACATTGTTCTGCATTCTGTCCATCAACTGTTGTTTTTGCATTTATCACCCCGAGTGGGACGGGTAGCCCAGACGTGGGTCCCGTGCTCTCCATGCCACTGGAATCAAGCTATCCTGGCTGAAGAGGGGTGAAACCCCGAAACCGGTCCTAGGATGCTTGTTTTCAGTCCAGGGAGGACCTGGCTTGGCAGTTCGGGCTGGACTGTTCCCATGAGGCACAGGGTCAAGACTGATTTGCATAAGGCTGGGTTCAAACTGGAATGGCATGGTGAGTAAAAAACGATGGATTTAGGCCCAGATCTCTGTACTGGGGTGAATGTATGACATTGTTCTGCATTCTGTCCATCAACTGTTGTTTTTGCATTTATCACCCCGAGTGGGACGGGTATGCCCAGATGTGGGTCCCGTGCTCTCCATGCCACTGGAATCAAGCTATCCTGGCTGAAGAGGGTGAAACCCCGAAACCGGTCCTAGGATGCTTGTTTCCAGTCCAGGGAGGACCTGGCTTGGCAGTTCGGGCTGGACTGTTCCCATGAAGCACAGGGTCAAGACTGATTTGCATAAGGCTGGGTTCAAACTGGAATGGCATGGTGAGCAAAAACGATGGATTTAGGCCCAGATCGCTGTACTGGGGTGAATGTATGACATTGTTCTGCATTCTGTCCATCAACTGTTGTTTTTGCATTTATCACCCCGAGTGGGACGGGTATGCCCAGACGTGGGTCCCGTGCTCTCCATGCCACTGGAATCAAGCTATCCTGGCTGAAGAGGGGTGAAACCCCGAAACCGGTCCTAGGATGTTTGTTTCCAGTCCAGGGAGGACCAGGCTTGGCAGTTCGGGCTGGACTGTTCCCATGAGGCACAGGGTCAAGATTGATTTGCATAAGGCTGGGTTCAAACTGGAATGGCATGGTGAGCAAAAACGATGGATTTAGGCCCAGATCTCTGTACTGGGGTGAATGTATGACATTGTTCTGCATTCTGTCCATCAACTGTTGTTTTTGCATTTATCACCCCGAGTGGGACGGGTATGCCCAGACGTGGGTCCCGTGCTCTCCATGCCACTGGAATCAAGCTATCCTGGCTGAAGAGGGGTGAAACCCCGAAACCGGTCCTAGGATGCTTGTTTCCAGTCCAGGGAGGACCTGGCTTGGCAGTTCGGGCTGGACTGTTCCCATGAGGCACAGGGTCAAAACTGATTTGCATAAGGCTGGGTTCAAACTGGAATGGCATGGTGAGCAAAAAAACAATGGATTTAGGCCCAGATCTCTGTACGGGGGTGAATGTATGACATTGTTCTGCATTCTGTCCATCAACTGTTGTTTTTGCAACCATCCCGACCAGCACCTTTGCACCGGACACACTAGGGCAGATAAAAGGAAACTGCTGGTGGTACTCTTGACTTTGGCCCCCTGGCACATTAAGTCCCAAAGGAAACTCCCAAACTCTAACTACAAGTACCTTTTTGCGATGTTTGTTTTACCTCCCTAGGATAACATTGCAGCATTCGATGCTCATTCCTCAAAAACTGTTATTTGAGTATTTTACTGTTTATCTTCTAAATTCGATATTTCTGAAAGTACTTAAGTTATTCTAAAGGTCTTGGTGTCTAAATTCATATTAAAATCGACTATATTTGTATATACAGCAAATGCTCATAAACTCCTTTGTCCAATTTATGGGTGACCATGACCTGAAGGTCAACAACTCTAAGCTCCAGCAGGCCATACACCTTCAGGTTTGGGCCCACTCCGATTCCAAGGTCCAGCGTGTTTTCTTATCTGGGGGTATTACTAGAAGATAAAATGAAATGGGGGCCCCAACTTACCCGCAAGAAAAATTATTGAACCTGGGAGACTGCAGCCATATTCAATTTTGCCTCTAGACTGGGGAAAAGACCGGTGGGGGCTCTTTTAAAGCTTTACAGGGCCAAGTGTATTTCAAAGGCCCTTTACGGCAGTGAAATCTGGGGGTACACTGCCACAGATGATCTTCAAATCGTGGAAAATAAATTTTTGAGATGGCTTTTATCCGTTCCTCGGGGGTAATCCCTCTTTCACTGCTCATGAGGAGCTTGGTATGATCTACATCACCGACTTGATAGCATTTCGCCATGTGTCTCTCTGGTTAAAAATCTGGGCTGAGAAGGAGAACACATTAAATAAAGTGACCATAAAAGATTGTCTGGCTCTTGACCACGCCTCCCGGGTACCATGGCTTAGATATGTTGAAAAGAGCTTAACAAGCTTGGGGAGAGAAGATCGCTACACCAATCCCGATGTGACGAATAAAAAGGATCTGAACCTTATCAAGGTGGCCTTCCTTGAGTATCAGATCATGGCATGGGAGGACCACCCAGATGGTGGAGCCGTACTTACTGGGATTCATAAATTCATATGACCGCTTTCTACTGACCAGGTCCCGGTTCGATCTTTTCCACCTCCTCCTTGCCACCCCCAGGGGTCAGAACAAGGGACAAATCTTGTCGACCTGTGGCTCCGATGGAATATCTCCACAGGACATGGTTCATTTTATGATGTTTTGCCCATTTTATGATATCCCCAGAAAGTCCTTTTTAATTCCCATTTTGAAATAGGCCATTTTTAGGCAAGTACGACCTGCTTTTATATTTATTATAGCGATACAAAAGGGGATGATGGACGGAACGTTTGAGCCAATCAAACACTCACCCCCAGTCAACTGATCTGGGTTTAATCCATCATCATTCTTTAGCTCACTCCACCACCCCAGTTCAGACATGGCCATATGCAAATCAGTCTGACCCTGTGCCTCATGGGAACAGTCCAGCCCGAACTGCCAAGCCATGTCTTCCCTGGACCGGAAACAAGCATCCTAGGACCGGTTTCTGGCATTCCAGCCGTCATCAGCCAGGCTTGCTTGAATCCAGTGGCAAAGTGAGCAAGGGACCCACGTCTGGGCATACCCCCGCCAACTTAGGGCGAACAAAGCGATACAAAAGGGGATGATGGACGGAACGCTTGAGCCAATCAAACACTCACCCCCAGTCAACTGATCTGGGTTTAATCCATCATCATTCTTTAGCTCACTCCACCACCCCAGTTCAGACATGGCCATATGCAAATCAGTCTGACCCTGTGCCTCATGGGAACAGTCCAGCCCGAACTGCCAAGCCATGTCTTCCCTGGACCGGAAACAAGCATCCTAGGACCGGTTTCTGGCATTCCAGCCGTCATCAGCCAGGCTTGCTTGAATCCAGTGGCAAAGTGAGCAAGGGACCCACGTCTGGGCATACCCCCGCCAACTTAGGGCGAACAAAGCGATACAAAAGGGGATGATGGACGGAACGTTTGAGCCAATCAAACACTCACCCCCAGTCAACTGATCTGGGTTTAATCCATCATCATTCTTTAGCTCACTCCACCACCCCAGTTCAGACATGGCCATATGCAAATCAGTCTGACCCTGTGCCTCATGGGAACAGTCCAGCCCGAACTGCCAAGCCATGTCTTCCCTGGACCGGAAACAAGCATCCTAGGACCGGTTTCTGGCATTCCAGCCGTCATCAGCCAGGCTTGCTTGAATCCAGTGGCAAAGTGAGCAAGGGACCCACGTCTGGGCATACCCCCGCCAACTTAGGGCGAACAAAGCGATACAAAAGGGGATGATGGACGGAACGTTTGAGCCAATCAAACACTCACCCCCAGTCAACTGATCTGGGTTTAATCCATCATCATTCTTTAGCTCACTCCACCACCCCAGTTCAGACATGGCCATATGCAAATCAGTCTGACCCTGTGCCTCATGGGAACAGTCCAGCCCGAACTGCCAAGCCATGTCTTCCCTGGACCGGAAACAAGCATCCTAGGACCGGTTTCTGGCATTCCAGCCGTCATCAGCCAGGCTTGCTTGAATCCAGTGGCAAAGTGAGCAAGGGACCCACGTCTGGGCATACCCCCGCCAACTTAGGGCGAACAAAGCGATACAAAAGGGGATGATGGACGGAACGTTTGAGCCAATCAAACACTCACCCCCAGTCAACTGATCTGGGTTTAATCCATCATCATTCTTTAGCTCACTCCACCACCCCAGTTCAGACATGGCCATATGCAAATCAGTCTGACCCTGTGCCTCATGGGAACAGTCCAGCCCGAACTGCCAAGCCATGTCTTCCCTGGACCGGAAACAAGCATCCTAGGACCGGTTTCTGGCATTCCAGCCGTCATCAGCCAGGCTTGCTTGAATCCAGTGGCAAAGTGAGCAAGGGACCCACGTCTGGGCATACCCCCGCCAACTTAGGGCGAACAAAGCGATACAAAAGGGGATGATGGACGGAACGTTTGAGCCAATCAAACACTCACCCCCAGTCAACTGATCTGGGTTTAATCCATCATCATTCTTTAGCTCACTCCACCACCCCAGTTCAGACATGGCCATATGCAAATCAGTCTGACCCTGTGCCTCATGGGAACAGTCCAGCCCGAACTGCCAAGCCATGTCTTCCCTGGACCGGAAACAAGCATCCTAGGACCGGTTTCTGGCATTCCAGCCGTCATCAGCCAGGCTTGCTTGAATCCAGTGGCAAAGTGAGCAAGGGACCCACGTCTGGGCATACCCCCGCCAACTTAGGGCGAACAAAGCGATACAAAAGGGGATGATGGACGGAACGTTTGAGCCAATCAAACACTCACCCCCAGTCAACTGATCTGGGTTTAATCCATCATCATTCTTTAGCTCACTCCACCACCCCAGTTCAGACATGGCCATATGTTCCGTCCATCATCCCCCCCCCTTTTGTATCGCTTTATATTTATTATATGCTGTCGGATAGCACTGTTTTTTGCGTGCTTAACTTTTTAAAAATCTGCTATCAGGCTTATGGTTAGCTGTGACTAACTAGCTTGATTTCCGACACTATCCCTGGCACCACACACCTTGCCTGTTCAACTTGCTTGTTCATTCATCAATCTGATCATGTGCGTGGACCTACTATATTACCTAGAATTATTTTTTTATCTGGCACCATCGTGTGTTATGGGAGCCTTGGTAACTCTGTAATTTTAACCTGTATATATATTATTGTTAAACCTAGTATGTCTCAGTGTGGATCGTATTTTTTATATATTTTATATTTTTACTTTTGCTTTTATGGTTTCAGTACATGAAATCGAATAAAGATTTAATTGAATTGAATTGACTATATTTTTATAAATTGGTTGCAGATTTCTTATTGAGTGTGTGAATCATTTATAGACTCTGTGTGAACAACAAATGCTTAACACTCTTCTCTGATAAGCCTAAGCTGCTCGACCACTGTTAGACCTGGCACTGTTGGCGTGGGTCTCCCTTCCATTTTTTGCTGTTGCCTCATGTGTTTTTGCTGGTTATAGATGCTTTGGGCACTGTGCCACTGCTATTCAGTGCCACAGTGCAAGTGCTCCCTATGGTAAATTGGTGTATGGATTAGTGATTCCATGATTGGTTGGTTTGGTTTACTTGTCAGACCCTAGTATAGTGCACTGAGTGTGCCCAGGGCTTGTAAACCAAATGCTGCTGGTGGGCTTGCAGCACTGGTTGTGCCACCCACAGAAGCAGCCTGTAAAAGTGTGTCTCAGGTCTGCCATTGCAGAGCCTGTGTGCGGTCTGGTACTGCCATGTTGACTGGGCAAGTGCACCCACTTGCCAGTCCCTAAACCTTCCCTTTTCTTCATATCAGACACCCCTATGGTAGGCCCAAGGGCAGGGTACATTGTAAGTATAAGGTAGGACATGCCCTGGTGTGTGTGGCATGTCCTAATAGTGAATTACAGCCATTTTCGTTTTTCACTATTGCAAGGCTACCTGTTCCCCATAGGCCAGAATGGGCAGTTTGATTATTACATCTTATAATCCTAACTGACCCAGGGAACATGGCAGAAAAACGAATTTAGTATGCCTGAACTCAGAATGATAAAATACATCTTTTAGTGCAGTTGGTTTTAACATTCTGTGTTTGAAAATACCACTTTTAGAAAGTAGGTATTTTCTTGCCTAACTATCCAAGCCTGCCTCTGCTAGGTTGTGTATTCCTTGTCTGGAGTTTGAGTGACAGGGGCTGGGGGATTCCAGGAGACAGGGTGAGTCAGCACAGGGCTGAATAGAGAGATCTGCATGGAGATGGGTGGGAGGAGTTGCACCTGGGACCTGAATAGGGCTGTGCCTTCCCTCCACAATGCTGGCTCTACCTCCTGTGGTGCGTCTGATGTCCCTGGCCTACACTGTGAAAGGAAAGAAGGAGTCTTGTCAACAAAGTGCTCCAGGACTGACCAGAACTGGTTTGGACTAGGCAAAGGCCTCTCTGCCTTCAGAGAACAAAGGGAAAATGAGTATAAAAGAGGGGACCCAAACCCCAGAATTTTAGATCACTTTGGGAAACAAGAAGAACCTTTGCTGAGGAGAGGAACCAGAGAAACTGAGGAGGAGACTATCCCTAAGCTGAGTGCTGTTTGGGGGATTGGCCTGCAGTGGTTGCCTGACTGCCAAAGAAAGGAGAAAGGAACTTTGTGTGTACTTTCATCAACTTGTAAAAGATCTCCAAGGGCTTGAGAGAAGAGCTTGCCTCCTGCTGAAGTCTCATGGACAACAGACTTCACCAACAAGCTCCCAAAGAGTCTTTCTGGAAAGTGCCTGCTGCTGTGCTGGACTTTCTGAGGGACTGCGTGTCGCAAGGAGCTGGAAGCGCGACTCACAAAGAAGAAGCGTCGCCGCCACAGCCGAAGCGCCTCGCATCGCCGAAGAAAAGGATCGATGTTGCATCAGACGCCGCCACATCAACGGAGAAGAGTGTCGCCGCCGCTGCCGCTGTCGCATCGTTGCCGAAGCGCCTCGCATCGCCGGAGAAGAGGATCAGCGTCGCACCAGACGCCGCCGCATCACCGAAAAGCGTGTCGCAGGGCCTGTCGCGGCTCAGAAGAATCGTTGAGCCGCCGCACGGCCGTCGCATCGTTGCCGAAGCGCCTCGCATCGCCGGAGAAGAGGATCGACATCGCATCAGATGCCGCCGCATCACCGGGAAGTGTGTCGCAGGGCCTGTCACGGCTCAGAAGAATCGCTGAGTCGCCGCACGGCCGTCGGGCGTGCACGCATCGTGTCACATCAAGAAGAAGACGCCATCTTTGTTTCATTACACCGGATCTTCATCGCATCACGGCGCTACTGGTCGCATCGCCACGGAAGCGCAGTAACAAACCGACGCATCACCTCCCCATGCCGAGAAGAACCGACGCATCCCCTACGCATCAGTAGGGACCCGACGCATCACCGTTCTTGCGTGTAAGGAACCGATGCATCACCTTCCCTGCAACACTTTCGTTGTATAGCGTTACGCATCCTAAGGTACATTGAACTCAAAGTGTCGCATTTACCATCTTAAAGAGAACTGAGCTAATTCTACCATTTTTGAAGTACAGTATTGTGGATTTTTGTCGTTTGTGGTCTTGTGTTAAATCTATATAAAAGATGCTTATTTTTAATATACAACTGGTGTGGTGTCCATCTGTAGTGTTGTCACTTGATTACTGTATGTGTTCACAAATGCTTTACATACGGCCTCTGAGATAAGCCTGTCTGCTCGTGCCAAGCTACCAAGGGGGTGAGCAGGGGTTATTTTAGGAGTGTACCCCCTTACCCTGACTAGACACAAGGGTCCCTATTTGGTCAAAGGTACCTACCTCTGCCAACTAGAGACCCCCAATGTAACATTGGTGGTCAGCGGTGAGGATTCTGGACTTGCATTTGTGACTCATGTACAGTGATTGGTGAACACTACTAGTGAGTGCAGACCAAAACGCGACCACATACTTTTGGTAGATTGTTTTTTCTGGGATTTTCTATTTTTACAAAGAACTGCCAAGTTTAACCACCATGGATAAAGCACCATCCATAGCATCTTTTGATTATGAGTGGGAAGAGGAGAAACAGGAATGCTACAATGTGAAACAGCTCAAGCACTTCTGCAGGAAATTTAAAGTTGCTATGACCGGTCTCTCCAAGAAGGATTAGTTCCAAAAGGCGCTGAGGGCCTGGGTTGAAGCAAGGAATACCCCTGAGAATGAGGAAGGGGCTGAGAATGCAGATGAGCAGCTGGAGGGGCCATTGGGTCCAGAGGGGAGGAGAGCAACTTCCCCAGTAGGTAGCAGTGTTTCTGCCAAAGGCCTGTCCCCAGAGGAGTTGGCGGACAGGAAGGAAAACAGGATGCACGAATTGGAGCTTGCCAAGCTCAAGTTGGGTTGGCAACTGGAGTTAGAAAATAGGAGATTGGCCCTGGAAGAAAAGAGAATGCAGTTGGAGCATGAGAAAAGTTTGAGGGAGTTGGAGTTGAAAGCTAGAAGCTTAGAGATTACTCCCTCTGGTGGCAGCACACCGTCCATGCCTGTTGAAGCTAGGGTGTATATTCCTAAGGATGTGGTGAGAGAGTTTTATAAGAAGGATGATATTGGGCAGTGGTTCAAAGCCTATGAGGTAGCCATGTTTTCCCACCGGGTCCCTGAGAAGGATTGGGGCGCGGGGTTGTGGGGGCGGTTCCTTAGTGAGGGGCGGGACACACTGTTAGACTTGCCTTCTGAAGTCCATAATTCTTATAGCCACATGAAAGATGCATTGATGTCCAGGTATGGGTTGACTCCTGAATTGTATAGACAGAGGTTTAGAAATTGTAAGAAGGTGGAGTCAAGTACATGGGTAGAGTATGTAACTTTCTTTTGCAGAGCATTAGATGGTTGGGTGAAGGGTAGCAAAGTGAATGATTTTGAGGGGCTCTTTGATTTAATTGCATGGGAGCACTTGTCAAGTAATTGTTTTCCAGAGCTACGCCAGCACCTGATTGATAGCAGGCTGACTAACCCTAGGAAGCTTGCTGAGGAGGCGGACCGCTGGGTGAGCACCCGGGTCCACAAGGGTCACGTGGGAGACTCCGCCAAGAGTGGGCAAGGTCCCCAGCAGAAGAGTGGGGGGGACAAGGGTAAACAGAGGGAGTTCCAGAAAGGGCCCCAAAGTAATCCCCAAGGGAACCAAGGGAAGGGTTCCCAGCCTCCCCCTGAGAAGAAGCACGGGGCCCCGACAGGTAGGCCTGTTCCCAGGGGACCCCTGAGGTGCTACAAGTGTGGTGAAGTGGGTCATAAGTCGGTTGATCCCCAGTGCCCACAGTTTGGAAAGACAGCAGCCCGGCAGATGGTGAGTGTAGCCCTGGGGGAGGAGAGGGGTGTCCAAGGTGGGTGGGGTCCCGCAGAGATGTCCCTTGTCTCTTTAGGAGACTGTGAGGTGCTCCCCAGGACCCAACTGCCTGATAACACTAAGAAGTACAGGCAGTGGGTGACCATCAATGGCCATAGAGTGGAGGCTCTTCGAGACACAGGAGCCAGTGTGACAGCTGTCAAGTGTCACCTGGTGTCTGAAGAGCAGGTTGTCCCCAATGCATTTTACCCAGTTGTTGCCGCTGACAACACAGAGAGCCACTGCAAGGTGGCTCAGGTTCCCTTGAGTGGGGGGTCTCTGGTACTCTTCAAGTAGCTGTGAGGCCAGCCATGCCTGTTGACTGTTTGTTGGGGAACGATATGGAGAGCGCACCTTGGGCTAAGGTGGAGCGAAGTGCTCATTTGCAGATGTTGGGTCTGCCTGACTGGGCGTGTGTGACCACATGGTCCATGGCAGCCAGTAAGGGTGTTCAAGAGGACCTGGAGCCCGAGAGGGGGGCCCAGGTGCCTGCCTTATAGAGAAGAGGCAGGGGGCACGGGAAACCGGCCCCCGAAGTTCCCACGGTCCAGGAGGAGGTAGACCCTGAGGGGGATGCCCTGGAGCCTACAGGGGAACAGGTAGCTGAACTGGGGGACCTGCCTGAGCTGACCCATTGGCAGCAGGAAGGAGGACCCTCCAGGGAAGAGTTCTGCGTGGAGCAGAAGAAGTGCCCTTCTCTTGTGGGTTTGCGGCAGCAGGCTGCAGACCAGGCAGCAGGTCTGGATCACATTGGATCTACTGGGAGAATGATCTCCTGTATACTGAGCCTAAGGTTGCTGAGCCTGGGTCAGCCCGTGTGCTGGTGGTACCCCAGCGCTTCAGAGCCTTCCTACTGGGGCTGGCTCATAATGTGCCGTTAGCAGGACATTTGGGGCAGGACAAGACCTTTGAGAGGCTTGTCACCCACTTTTATTGGCCCCAAATGCGCAGGAGTTCAGATACTAACTGCAGGACTTGTCAGACTTGCCAGGCAAGTGGAAAGAGTGGGAGGAAGCAGAAGGCTCCTCTCCAGCCATTCCCTGTGGTCAGCACCCCCTTTGAACGGGTGGGTATTGACATTGTCGGGCCACTGGACCCCAAGACAGCCATGGGCAACAGGTTCATCCTGGTCTTGGTGGACCATGCCACCCGGTACCCGGAAGCCATACCTCTGAGGACAGTGACGGCCCCCGTGGTGGGACGGGCACTGATGGGAATTTTCTCCCTAGTGGGATTCCCTAGAGAGGTAGTGTCTGACCGAGGTACAAACTTCATTTCCAAGTATATGAAGTCCCTGTGGCAGGAGTGTGGGGTAACTTACAAGTTCACCACTCCTTACCACCCCCAAGGAAATGGGTTGGATGAGAGATTCAACCGGACGCTCAAAGGCATGATTATGGGTCTTGAGGAACCTATGAGGCGTAAGTGGGACGTCCTCTTACCATGCCTGCTCTTTGCATACCGTCAGGTGCCACATAAATCTCTAGGGTTCAGTCCCTTTGAGCTTCTCAATGGTCACCCAGTGAGAGGACCTCTGAGTCTGGTCAAGGAAGGCTGGGAGCAATCTCCCAGGAAACCTCCCCAGGATGTATATAGCTACATGCTGGCCTTCAGGAACCAGACTAGGCGTTTCAGGCAACTCGCTGAGGCGAATCTGGAAGCCACCCAGGAGGAGATGAAGCGGTGGTACGACCAGAATGCCACTCTGGTAGAGCTTCAGCCTGGTCAGAAAGTGTGGGTCATGGCCCCAGTGGAGCCTTGTGCGCTCCAGGATAAGTGGACCGGACCATTTGAGGTGGTGGAGCACAAGAGTCCTGTTACCTACTTGGTGGACTTGCGGTCTCCCAGGAACCCCTTGCGGGTCCTGCATGTCAACCGTCTGAAGCCCCACTTGGAGAGGTCCGAAGTGGGCATGCTCTTAGCGACAGATGCTGGAATGGAGGAGGAGACTGAGCCTCTTCCTGACCTCCTGTCGGCAACAGAGCGAGATGGGTCAGTGGATGGTGTGAACCTCTCTTCCACCATGACCCCTGAGCAGCAGAATGACTGTCACCAGTTGCTGGGACAGTTTTCTGATCTGTTCTCCCTGATTCCCAGTGTCACTGATTGGTGCATCCATGATGTGGACACTGGAGACAGTCCTCCTGTTAAGCACAAAACTTACAGGGTAACTGACAGGGTGAGAGCTTGCATCAAGGAGGAGGTCTCCAAGATGCTTGCGTTAGGGGTGATTGAGTCCTCTAACAGTCCTTGGGCCAGCCCAGTGGTCTTGGTCCCAAAGGCTGCCGCACCGGGTGCCACGCCAGAACTCCGGTTCTGTGTGGACTACCGAGGACTCAATTCAGTCACGAGGACTGACGCGCACCCCATCCCCAGAGCTGGTGAGCTCATCGATCGGTTAGGGGCTGCCCGGTACCACAGCACGTTTGATCTAACGTCTGGGTACTGGCAGATCGCCTTCACTGATGGGGCAAGAGAAAGGTCAGCATTCTCCACACCAGATGGGCACTACCAGTTCCGGGTTATGCCCTTTGGGATGAAGAATGCCCCTGCCACCTTTCAGAGGTTGGTCAACCAGGTGTTGGCTGGACTGGAAGAGTTCAGTGCCGCCTACCTGGATGACATTGCAGTGTTCAGTGCCAGTTGGGAAGAACATCTGCGCCACCTCTGGGAAGTGTTGATGGCGCTGCGGAGGACAGGCCTCACGATCAAGGCGAGTAAGTGCCAGATCGGGCAGGGTTCCGTGGTGTACTTGGGACACCAGGTTAGGAGCGGCCAGGTGGCGCCCCTACAGCCCAAGATTGAGACCATCCTGGCTTGGGAGCCCCCAAGACCCAGACAGAGGTGAGAGCCTTTTAGGACTCACTGGGTATTACAGGAGGTTTGTCAAGGTGTATGGCAGCATCGTTGCACCCTTGACAGAGCTGACTTCCAGGAAGCAGCCCAAGAAAGTGATTTGGACTGACACCTGTCAGAAAGCTTTTGAGGCACTGAAAACTGCCATGTGCACGGCGCCCGTGCTCCTGGCACCCAACTTCTCAAGAGAGTTTATCATTCAAACAGACGCTTCAGAGCATGGTGTGGGGGCTGTTTTGTCACAGATAAATGAGGAGGGCCTAGATCAACCCGTAGCCTTCATCAGTAGGAGGTTACTTCCACGGGAACAGAGGTGGAGTGCGATTGAGCGTGAGGCATTTGCTGTGGTCTGGGCACTGAAGAAGCTGGGACCATACCTGTTTGGGACTCACTTCCGGGTTCAGACAGACCACAGGCCCCTCAGATGTTTGATGCAGATGAGGGGTGAGAATTCAAAGCTGTTGAGGTGGTCCATTTCCCTACAGGGGATGGACTTCACGGTGGAACACCGCTCTGGTACAGAACACGCCAATGCTGATGGTCTGTCCAGATTTTTCCGCCTTAGTGAAGAGAACTCCCAGGAGGTAGGGTAGTTCTCCCCACATTTCAGCTGGAAGGGACAAGTGTTAGACCTGGCACTGTTGGCGTGGGTCTCCCTTCCATTTTTTGCTGTTGCCTCATGTGTTTTTGCTGGTTATAGATGCTTTGGGCACTGTGCCACTGCCATTCAGTGCCACAGTGCAAGTGCTCCCTATGGTAAATTGGTGTATGGATTAGTGATTCCATGATTGGTTGGTTTGGTTTACTTGTCAGACCCTAGTACAGTGCACTCAGTGTGCCCAGGGCTTGTAAACCAAATGCTGCTGGTGGGCTTGCAGCACTGGTTGTGCCACCCACAGAAGCAGCCTGTAAAAGTGTGTCTCAGGTCTGCCATTGCAGAGCCTGTGTGCAGTCTGGTACTGCCATGTTGACTGGGCAAGTTCACCCACTTGCCAGTCCCTAAACCTTCCCTTTTCTTCATATCAGACACCCCTATGGTAGGCCCAAGGGCAAGGTGCATTGTAAGTATAAGGTAGGACATACCCTGGTGTGTGTGGCATGTCCTAATCGTGAATTACATCCATTTTCGTTTTTCACTATTGCAAGGCTACCTGTTCCCCATAGGCCAGAATGGGCAGTTTGATTATTACATCTTATAATCCTAACTGACCCAGGGAACATGGTAGAAAAACGAATTTAGTATGCCTGAACTCAGAATGATAAAATACATCTTTTAGTGAAGTTGGTTTTAACATTCTGTGTTTGAAAATACCACTTTTAGAATGTAGGTATTTTCTTGCCTAACTATCCAAGCCTGCCTCTGCTAGGTTGTGTATTCCTTGTCTGGAGTTTGAGTGACAGGGGCTGGGGGATTCCAGGAGACAGGGTCAGTCAGCACAGGGCTGAATAGAGAGATCTGCATGGAGATGGGTGGGAGGAGTTTCACCTGGGACCTGAATAGGGCTGTGCCTTCCCTCCACAATGCTGGCTCCACCTCCTGTGGTGCGTCTGATGTCCCTGGCCTACACTGTGAAAGGAAAGAAGGAGTCTTGTCAACAAAGTGCTCCAGGACTGACCAGAACTGGTTTGGACTAGGCAAAGGCCTCTCTGCCTTCAGAGAACAAAGGGAAAATGAGTATAAAAGAGGGGACCCAAACCCCAGAATTTTAGATCACTTCGGGAAACAAGAAGAACCTTTGCTGAGGAGAGGAACCAGAGAAACTGAGGAGGAGACTATCCCTAAGCTGAGTGCTGTTTGGGGGATTGGCCTGCAGTGGTTGCCTGACTGCCAAAGAAAGGAGAAAGGAACTTTGTGTGTACTTTCATCAACTTGTAAAAGATCTCCAAGGGCTTGAGAGAAGAGCTTGCCTCCTGCTGAAGTCTCAGGGACAACAGACTTCACCAACCAACTCCCCAAGAGTCTTTCTGGAAAGTGCCTGCTGCTGTGCTGGACTTTCTGAGGGCCTACGTGTCGCAAAGGAGCTGGAAGCGCGACTCACGAAGAAGAAGCGTCGCCGTCGCAGCCGAAGCGCCTTGCATCACCGAAGAAAAGGATCGACGTCGCATCAGACGCCGCCGCATCAACGGAGAAGAGTGTCGCCGCCGCTGCCGCTGTCGCATTGTTGCCGAAGCGCCTCGCATCGCCGGAGAAGAGGATCGACATCGCATCAGACGCTGCCAATTCACCGGGAAGCGTGTCGCAGGGCCTGTCGCGGCTCAGAAGAATCGTTGAGTCGCCGCACGGCCGTCGCATCGTTGCCGAAGCGCCTCGCATTGCCGGAGAAGAGGATCGACGTCGCATCAGACGCCCCCGCATCACCGGGAAGCGTGTCGCAGGGTCTGTCGCGGCTCAGAAGAATCGTTGAGTCGCCGCCTGGCCGTCGGGCGTGCACGCATCGTGTCGCATCAAGAAGAAGACGTCATCTTTGTTTCATTGCACCGGATCTTCATCGCATCAGGGCGTTGCTGGTCGCATCACCACGGAAGCGCAGTAAGAAACCGACGCATCACCTCCCCACGCCGAGAAGAACCGACGCATCCCCTACGCATCAGTAGGGACCCGACGCATCACCGTTCTTGCGTGTAAGGAAACGACGCATCACCTTCCCTGCAACACTTTCGTTGTATAGCGTTACGCATCCTAAGGTACATTGAACTCAAAGTGTCGCATTTACCATCTTAAAGAGAACTGAGCTAATTCTACCATTTTTGAAGTACAGTATTGTGGATTTTTGTCGTTTGTGGTCTTGTGTTAAATCTATATAAAAGATACTTATTTTTAATATACAACTGGTGTGGTGTCCATCTGTAGTGTTGTCACTTGATTACTGTATGTGTTCACAAATGCTTTACACACTGCCTCTGAGATAAGCCTGTCTGCTCGTGCCAAGCTACCAAGGGGGTGAGCAGGGGTTATTTTAGGAGTGTACCCCCTTACCCTGACTAGACGCAAGGGTCCCTATTTGGTCAAAGGTACCTACCTCTGCCAACTAGAGACCACCAAATCTAACAACCACACTACCACAAATAGAGCACATGAGATTCATCTGGACTTTTTGCATGGTGTGCCCTTACAGTGGCATCACTACATAATTGCCAGCTTCCTACATTTGGTGGATCAGCAGTGGGACACAAGACTTGCATTTGCTGATACCACTTGGTCAATAGGTGATTCCACTAAGAAATCTCCAATTTACACTAGTTAAAAATTTTTTTTTAAAGTTGTTGATTTTTTAATTTTTGCTACATTTTCTGAATTGGAACTGTTAGGGCTTTGTGTTAAGTCCCCCATTCCATTGCATTAGAAATTTAAAAGAGTACTAGTCAGTGAGGCGTTTAAAAATCTTTTTGATTATTTTGCACAATTTTCTAAAAAGGTCCCAACTGTACTAAACATGTCTGGTGATGACATTGTCAAATGGGTTACACCCTTTGAGAGGGCTTGTAAAATGAGAAAGTTACACCAGAGACACTGGGGCTGTCTACTGTGGGAGTTATTCTCAGGAAAGTGCAGGTATAGACTCCTGACACTTGATGAGGAAGAAGCTGAGTCCTATGACCTCATGAAGGGTACACTGGTTGAGGGCTTTGGTCTCACAACTGAAGAGTAAAGGGTTAAGTTCAGGGAATCTCACAAAACCTCTAGTCAATCCTGAGTAGGCTTTGTTGACTTCTTAGTCAAAACACTAGGTGGCTGTGTGAAGGGCAGAAATGTGCAAGATTATGATAGGCTCTATAATTTGCTGATGAAGGAGCATCTGTTGAGTACATCTGAGAAACTGCATCAGTAACTGGTGGACTTAGGGTTAGGTTCTCCTCAGGAGTTCGGAAAGAAGGCTGACCACTGGGTCAAAACAAGTATTGTACATCAGTGCTTGATTATTTAAGACTGTGCACAGAACTGCTGAACCCCAGCGTCCTTCAAAATCAAATGATGCAGGTTACATATGACATGCAACTCTATCTTAAACTAGTACATAATGCCGACACAGGTTTGTTTTAACCCGTTTTAGAATGGATATATTCCATCACTTGACTAGTTTCCCTAATATAAATGACTGGTCTCCAATTTTAGCCAGCTGTCCCTGTGACAACACGTCGACCCAAAGTACCAAACATATTGTTTTATTTTGTCAATTTTACGATGTTCAGAGGAAACGCTTAATTTTACTGTTGCTGAGGTCCCATAATTTTGTACAATGCCAGCCTGCATATTTGTTTTTACAAACCTTACCAACTCCCCATAATTGTAGTATTATGTCAAGTTTCTTATGGGCTGTGATCAACTGTAGAAAGATTTTATAAGATTGTACTTCTGTCCTAGAGGAGTACCTTACCTTTTATTTGTACTGTACACACATTTTTAACAAATTTAGTTTAAGATGTTTGTAATATATTGTACTCTATGCTATTATGATTTTTTAAAGTGAAATTGAATAAAGCTTATTTGATTGATTGAGTGATTGATTGATTGACTGATTGATTGACTTCTCAGTCAAAACATTAGGTGGCTGGTTGAAGGGCAGTAATGTGCAAGATTATGACAGCTTCTATAATTTATATACAGAGGAGGAGGGGGGGAGCAGTAAGCTGGCAGTTTGCTGTTTTCCACCTGCGCTCTGCCCACGCTTCAGCCCCAGGCTCCTCTCAGTTTTTAATCACACATTGCCACCAGCCTGCACTGAATTAGATAATCCAGAAGGGCCGCTTGAGCCACTGTGTAACACCGGACTTCATCACAGTTGGCTGGGGTGGGACTCGGTCCCCCAGAATCCACTTGGCTGTGCAGGAGGCGGAGCTAGTCCTCCAGGCGCCACAAAGGCGTCATTGCACTCCCACACTGCAGGATAATCCAGAACGGCCGCCCAACACCCCGTGCAACACCGGACCTCATCACAGTTGCATCTACCATCTGGAAATGATCATGGTTAAGCGTAAATTACCATGTAATTCTGATCCAGAAAAAGCAAAAGTGCCCCGGAACTGTGCCTCCATCATATCGTATTTAACAACAGCCGCGGGAGCCCTGACAGAGGAGATTCAAAGCGCAGAGGAAAAGTTAGGCCTGGGGGTCGAAAAAACGGCATCAAATATGAAACCCACTGGGCCCGAGTGAATGTACAGTTGGGGGGGGGCAGCTGCCCAAGATAATGAGCAGGGTGCTCCTACTCAAAGTTCTACTTTGTCAAGAATTATGGAACCTTCATCTATAGAGGGGGGCAACCCGGTAGTGGACACACCTTCTCCTTTAAGAATAGCCCCCGCCAAAAAAAGGAAGAAAATAGGCTTAAAAGTGGGCTCTGTTAAGGGTGAACTATTATCAGGGCAGGCTCTGGAAAAGCCTTCGGATCATGATCACCTGCTGCATCCATCTGTTAAAACAGCTGTGGGTGACCTTATCCAGTCATGCCTTGAACCCCTACTTGCGACGTTCTACAAGAACTTAGCCAAACTTGTTGAAACTACTGTAGAAGGGCTGATGGGGAAAAAATCCTGAATAGAGACTCTTTTGGCGGACTCGAACATTAGATGTATGGACAATAACACTCACGCTGCAAACAACTTGTTAAGTACCATCCCAAGTAGACATAGGGTGGGGTTAGTTGGAAGGGAGCGTGAGAGTAGCCAGCATTCTGGTGCATCTAGCCTTGATAAGGTCAAGCCTAGAAAAGAATCTGACTCAGCTCAACGCATTCGGGAAGCCATCTATCTCCTCGGACAGAGACTTCATCCCATTTAGTGCGTAGCAAAACATCAATACATAGAGTTGGTAGTAGATGCAGATTACACCTACCCCCTGAGGCCACTCCTTTGGTTGTGGTATTAATAGGGGTACCCCCGCTAGAAGATGAAACAACCGAATCTGTTTCAGCACTCATCCGCAAAACGAAATTCTGGTGTAAAAAATTGTCAGATAGTGGGGCACTGGTATCCCCACATATCATTATGACTAGGCAAGTGGAATGGGTAGGCTGGAGAACTAAAACAGTAGAGGTTGATTGCATTATAATCAACTTTGAAAAGGCGGATATAGCAGGGAGGTTGTTTAATGGAGACAGTAATCGTGGCCCAGTGGATATTAGAGCATTGCCCCTTGGCTTCTTTTATCCACCTAGGGATGTAATCAAGGCTGGAGACCCCAGAGATCAACGTAGACCAGCTTTTTCTCGGAGGAAGGGGGTTGCCTGATGTGGGGAGGTTCTGAAACCAGAATAGAAACAACAAATAGATTCTCTCCACTAAGCGAGCTGGATAACAACAATTGAATCATATCACCTACCCCCTCCCTAATACAGAGTACGGCTAATTTAAGAACTAATAAATCTCATCCGACGAAAATGAAAGTAGCTAGTACAAACACATTTTTAAATGTCCTTAGTTGGAATATAGCGGGCTTAAAAAACAAAAGAGATGATGCAAGATGAGCCAATATCTTAAGGGAGTATGATGAAAATTTCTTAAAGCGAGAATAGGTGCTTGCTCTTTCAGCTATCTTGCAGCAACAATTTGGAACTCCCTACCCTTAATGTTGCGATCTGACTCGGTGGAATATACCTTCTGCAAACAATTAAAAACCTGGTTATTCGCGTAGTAACTCAGTGTCCTTCCTGTACTTTATTTTTACCCCTTAATCCTGTTCTCCCTTCTCCTAGGTCTGCTTCTTGTGCAGGGACACACCGTTGGTGTAACCAGGCACTTTATAAATGGTATTTGATTTGATTTGATGTGGTGAGTCTGCAGGAAACCTGGGAGACCAATAACACCTTCTGGGTGGACGGTTATTCGACTTATTTTGAACCTGCACAGCCTGCCCCTGCGGGTAGAGCTAAGGGAGGCTTACTGACCTCAATTTCCTTAAATAATTTAGGCACACATTGTAAGCTTGACACTGGTTCCTGTAACTGTCTAGTGGTTCAAATAACACCTGTAAATGTGCCAAAATTATTAATTGTGAACTTTTATAATTCTTTTGATAGAAACTCTGTAAATTAACATTTGTTTAGCCTGAAATGCTTTTTAGAGTCACATAGAGAGAGCAAAACACTTTTTATTCAGTGATAATTTTAGGGGATTTTAATATACATTTGTGCTCGAAGGATTGTCAAGTTGCTCATATTCTTGGCCCCGAGAATTGCTCAAATTTGCATTTTGAGCATGCGAAGCAAGGAGGGTTGCTAAAGGGTATTTTGGCTGATTTTGGCTTTTTACAGCCGAGTTCCAATGAGGGTGAGGAAAATATTCCCTCTTTTAAGGGAAGAGGTGTGAATTCTACAATTGATTATATTTTTATTACCACATGCTTGTTACCTCAGGTTGTATCTTGTGCAGTCAAATGGTCCTCTTTGAGCGATCACAACCCTATACACTTAAGGCTGGGTTGGGGCACCGAGAAAATTACACCGGCCGGGGTGGGCACCACGAGAGACAATGTAAAGTTAAAAGTTCAGGGTCGTAGGCTCAAGTGCAGCAAGGTAATCCCGGAACAGTTCCTCAATGATTTATTAGAAACTTCCAGGGATGATATTTATTCTTGCCTAGATAGTACGAACAAGGAGGAAGCAGTCCTAAAACCTTATGACCGAATCTGCCAACAGGTGTCCAGTGCTCTGTCAAAGCCCACCAGGAAAGATAAAGAGGGGGGTGAGAGGTGGTTTGATCATAATTGTACAGATGCACACCAAAAGTTGTTTCTTGCATTGAAGCAAGCTCCCCAAAATAAGGCCCAAATAGCTATACTCAAGAAAAAGTCTAAGCAAACATTAAAAAGTTGTAAAACAGAAATTGAAACGAAGCCTGGAACAATTTGAAGTCAATAGATGTTATCAAAAATAGGGTCAGATTTTGGGAAATTGTTAATATGGCATTCTTTACGGGAGATAGCAACTGTCCACTGGATTGTACCATACACGAAGATCAGTGGTTCACCCATTTTAAATATATCTATGGTGACCAGGTAGATGCGGGTACGTCACCCCCTTTGCTTTCGGTTGAGGGAAAATACGACTTGGTTTTTAACGAAGAAGAAGTAAGTAGGCCATAACACAAATGACAAGTAATAAAGTCCCCGGACCGGACGGTGTCCCGGCTGATCTTTACAAGTTAAATGTGACACCATGGTCTAAAATATTGGCACATGTTTTTAATGTGGCTTGTTTGCATGGCCTGCCGAGGTCTTGGTCACAATCTGCCATTATACCTGTTTTTAAGAAGGGGTAGAGAGAGGACCCACGATGTTTCAGGCCCATATCACTTATTGGTTCAGCAGTAAAAGTAATGGGGAGAGTGATCCTTAAGAAATTAACGGATTGGCTAGATGAACGTAAGGTATTGTCAAACCTACAGTATGGGTTTAGGAACGGTAGGGGTACGACTGACCAGTGCTTAAATTTACATCTGATAGCGGGGAAATATATTACCGCTAAAAAGTAGACACTACATCTTGCCGTTATGGATCTGTCCTCGGCTTTTGACCGAGTAAACAGATCCAAACTATGGGTATTATTAACTAACATAGGAATGGACTGGAACATTGTTAACTTTCTGTCCGACCTGCATAGGGACCTTTCGGCCACGGTGAGATATGATCAAAGGGGCAATCACACACAGTATATTTGTATAACAAGAGGAGTTAGACAAGGATGTATCTTAGCTCCCCTATCTATAACGTTACACATTAACAATCTAGACTCGTCCCTGTGCACAGCCTGTAAAGATATCCCCTGTGCGGGGGGTTGGTCAATCCCCGTGCTCCTAATTGCGGATGACGCTTTATTTCCCAGCACGGACAGCAATTGGGCTTCAGTGTCTCCTAGATTCCTTTTCTGATTTCATGAGATCATTAGATTTAAGTGTCAATTCCTCTAAATCGCACACAATGATTATGGGCCCAAGACCAAAAAGACCAAAAACTAATTTCTGCGAAGGAAATGAAATAACAAGGGTTACCACTTTTTCCTCTTTAGGGGTATTGTTTGATGAAAGGGGCACACGGGTACGCAAAAAGAAAAGCTATGGTGAGAGCGACAGTAGCGGTCCTTGATTTTGCACGCAGGCTGGGGACCAAACCTATCCAAGCCATGCTAAATATATACAGAGCCAAGTGTATCACTATTGCTAATTGTGGGTTAGATATCTGGGGATACAAGGAGGCTGAGGAACTCCAAATAGTGGAGAATAAGTTCTTCAGAAATCTACTTTTGGTTCCTCAATCAACACCTTCTTATATCATTCATCAGGAACTGGGTGTTGGTTTTGTATCAGATTTGATTGGTATGGCTCCTCTTTTGCGGTGGATCATGATCTGGACCAACCCAGAATTGGAACTCAATCGCAAGGTTGCTCAGGATTGTTTATCTCTCAATAAAGCAAGTAGCATCTCCTGGCTAGGTTACATCAAGAGCTTAACAGTGAAATTAGGGTAGCCCGCCTTATTTGACACCCCTAACAAGCTGGTGAGAGAGGACCTGTAGTGGGTGAAAAAACATTTCATGTGTGTGATGCAAGCAGAGAGAGAGGCTAGAGAGCTCCTGCAACCCACAATATGAGCCCATACACTATTGAAAATATTTCCAGCAATAGAACCGTACCTAAATGAAATAACAAAGCCTTACCACCGCTTCCTTTTAACAAGATTTAGATTTAATCTTTTGCACTTTGTTTTGGCAGAATCCCGTGGGTGGTGCAAGATGAAAGACCTGGGCCCTTGTTCTTGTGATCATTTTTCTATTCAAGACACTCTGCACTTTATAATGTTCTGCGACTATTATCATCATATTCGCAAATGTTTTTTAATACCTATACTGAAAAATAAAGGCTTTATGCAGGTTAGGCCTGCACTAATATATTTACAGTTGCTGAATAACCCATGGGAATATGTTAATATTGCCAGCTTAGTTGCAGCGGTTAGGGAAAGGAAAAAAAGGTTTTAGTGACGTGGTTTCCATTTGGTTCTTATACAGAAATGATGGTAAATGATTTTATCTTGGAGCTCTGGCACACAAGATTGTTTTAGAAAGAATTATGTATACACTAAACCTTTTGTAATGATGGTAAATGATTTTTATTTTGATGTCTTTGGTATGCAAGATCATGTTCCTAAAAAAATATGTATTTGTTTTAAATGGTTCTTTCAGATTTTATGTAGTATACTTTTATGGTTTTAAATTAACCGAATAAAGTGATTTTGACTGACTGGCTAGTGATTTAGTGATGCTCCAAAGCCTCTGCCAACTTTGATATGCGACCTCGACTTCCCCCAGACCTAGGGAATGCCACCCCCCACTCTGGGGCCCATTTGGCACCAGGGCTGGTGGGAAATTAGATATTCAAGAGACGTGTTTCACACACAGGCTAGTCACACAACTAAGGAAGGCTACCTGAAGTGAATAGCCAGAGAAGGGTTTCACCATCTTGGTTGTTGGTGAAATAGAGACTTTTAGGCCAGGTTTATGTCAACTCCAAACAGGAAGTGGTCATATAGGGGGTGTAGTCACCCTAGTGGTAGGTAGCCTATTGGCTACTACCTTATACTCTCCTAAATGCCCATAAATTGAGTATTTAGGACCCCCCCTGACACCAGACAGATTGGACTTCCTGGGAACTGAAGAAGGACAAAGAAGAGACGACACCACAAGAACCAAGGACCGCCACAGAAACTGATGCCAAACCCTGCCTTTCTGCTTGCTCCTTATCAATTGCAAATACCCAACTCACCCTGCAGCTGTGCATCCTCCCCAACACTTGAAGGGCTGCCCAGCACACGACAACCAGCTATCATCTCCCTTGGGGTGGAGGAGCCATCCTCCTGCATCCGCAGGCACCGACCGCATCTGCCCGATTCACCGTGTTGTTGGCCATTGAGCTCACCAAGGGAGCAACACTTCAGCAGGAGGTTTCGTGGCTCTAGGAGGCCAGTCCCATCTCTCTGTAGAGTTTCAAGATGCTAGAACCTAGAGAAGTCCCCTGCAGCAATACCGTGAGTACCTGGGGAATTGCCCCAACCAAGGCTAGTTCGTCATCCAGCCCGGACACCACCCCATTGGAAATCCTCCTGGATGTCGAGGAACTTTAGGAGCGATGAGTCACACAACCAGAGTGGCCCTGCTGTCTTGTTCGTCCCTCCTCTGCAGGTGCACCGACAACTGTGAGATCTGCAAATGCAAGTGGCCAGCCAGTCAAGCACCTCTGCACCCGAGCCCAACAGTCCAGGTTCACAACTTCTGACTGCATCCTCTTGGCCTCGGGTCCCCACTACCTGAGCCCTCCCCTTAGGGTTCAGCCAGACTTGTCCTCAAGTCCCCTGTTGCAGTCTCTTTGTTTCAGGTCCCCTTGACATTACCGGTGGAGCACTTGAGGTTACCATTCCAACCAGCACCTCTGCACCCGGATACACCAGGTCATGCAAAAAGAAACTGCTGGTAGTACTTAGGACCTTGGACCCCTAGCACCTTAAAGTCCCAAAGGGCACCCCCGAACTCAGACTACAAGTACCTGTTTGCTGTGTGTTTTCCCCCATAGGATAACATTGTACCGTTCGAGGCTCATATCTCAAAAACCGTTATTCCAGTATTTTACTGTTTTTCTTCTGAATTTGATATCTCCGAATGTACTTAAGTTATTCCAAAGATCTTGGTGTCTAAATTCATATAAAAATCTACTTTATTTTAATAAATTGGCCTCAGATTTCTTATTGAGTGTGTGAACAATTTATTGACCCTGTGTGTAGACAAATGGTTAACACTTCTCTCTGATAAGCCTAAACTGCTCGATCACACTACCACAAATAGAGCACTTGGGATTGTTAAAGTAAGCCCTGTAAACCACATGAGAAGTGTTTGGACTTTTTGCATGGTGTGCCCTTACATTGGCATCACTACATTAAAAGTCAGCTTCCTACATCTACCACTAGTCAACTGTGGAAAAGTGGCTACTGTTTAGTAGTGGAGAAATGCCAGAAGGCATTCTGAAATATTGTAGCTGAAGTGGCAGCCTTTTTTTATGAAATACAAGGCCTCATATTGTGTAAAGTGTGCTGCAAAACTGTTCAACTCCTGAGATGTTTAAATTACAACATTAAGAATTGTTGAAATATGTATTGGCACTGAGGAAGGTCGTGCCCTTCTTCAGTTGCAGGACTAGTGGCAACTTAAAACTGGGAACATATCCTATTGGGCAAACTGTGTGCCAGCAAACAGGACAATGAATTGCACTACAGAGCAAAGAAAAACACATAGGGATGTCCTACGTAATATCTGCCCATTTATTTTAATAGTTTAATTCTTTGTTTGGCTTCCCTGGAGCCAACGTGGGCCATAGTCACTGGATTTCTTGCACCTCATTTTTTAGGTCGAGCATCAGCAAGCATGCGCTGTTTGCAAGACCTGCTGTACTCAATACAAACCATTTTTTCCCGCCTCCTGCTTGCCATAGGTTCTGTCCAGTGTCGCTCCTCTTGGCTACTTCCTAACTGGTTCGCTTGGCTGATACCTCACTTCCGTTAATGGCTGAGGAGCACCGGCCAAGTACACGTTTCTTATGCATGCATTCCTTATCTGACCTTTGGGGGAACTCTTTATTTTTTAATTATTGCTTTCCGCCCGTCGCAGACTTCTACTGGCACTGCCACCCCGTCTGCTTTTTAATAGTTCCTTTCCGCTGCCAGCAGTTAAGAGCGGTGTCCAGAAATACATAGCTATATGCACTCTCGCCTTGCTTTATATTCCAGCACGGCGCCCGGTTTTCTGTCAACAAAGCCAATAGGTTCGGCTGTATCTCTGCTTACAGACACATACCTCTGCAATGCATTAACTGATAGAGGTTTCTTAATATTATAAAGTCACATTTTATCAATAAAAGGCTGAAGACGCGCCCACCCTCTCTGAGCGCGGGGCAGCAGAGGCTTTGTCAGACTTCAGCAGCGTTCCTGCAGGCAGGACAGCGGACACTATAATGCATGTACGATACACGAACACTACCCTTAATTAGGTGCCAGCAAAGTAACGAGACGGTATTGTGATCACATGCACGAGCTGAGCGCGCCGGCTCGCTCTATGCAGAACAGTACACATTCAAGAATGTCATCTATGACAGTAGGCTCTGACGTTTGGAATGAGATGTTTGTATGATGGTAAAGACAATAAATGTATCCGACTAGATCATAAAAGAATTTGCAAACCTCTAATCAAAGTGCTATGGGGAGAGGTGCTGCTATCAACCTCCGAAGTTAATACTCCTCCGTTAGAGGTAGGAAGCGCTATATAAAAGCGACAATACAACACAGTGGTGGGGGGAAGGGGGTGGTAGCGCTGAGCAGATAGGGCTAAACTGACACTTTGCAGTGACACTAGTCACGAGTGAAAACTATACTCTTAAGTAAGACCCTGCTGGACACCCTTCCACTCGTTGCCTTCCCCCCGAACACACAAACGTACTTAACAGTACACTTACAGATTACGCTAATTAAACTACTAATCAATAAATGTCATTTACATTGAAAAAAATTCAAGCAACAATACGTTTGAATACTAACGGGAAAAGAAGCACCTTTTGGAAGCATTGGCCGGTCACCTCACTTCTAGGATCCCTGCCGTGCAGAGAGCCGTCATTCTCTCATATATGTCACTTTTATAGCTCGGCGTGGTTGGCACAATGCTAATCCTTTGCTTAGAAACTTTTGTAGAAAAACTGACATTTGAGGTGAGCAGTTTTAAACTGTCGTAGACTGTTCCATATGAAGGAGCTGCTTTCCATCTAAAATCTGGCAACTACCCAGGGTTCCCTGCTTCCTTTTTGTATAATTTATGCAGGACTATAAGCAGGGCCACTGGAATTATGTTGAATGGGAGGGCCAAATTAAGCAGGATGTTTGAGTAACTAATGCAGAAAGAAAAGGCAAATTATGCAGCATTATGCAGCACATTTTGTGGCAGTATAACTTCATTATTTTGTAATTTTAAGCTTGTAAACATTGTGTGGGCATTAGTTGCACCTCATTAGCACCAGTTTAACACCCAAATATAGCAACAAGCTACAGAAAGGTGACCAGTCAACCTTTTCAAAGGGCCTTCCAATGCACGGCAACACGTGTCGCTGCGTTTTTACTAACTTTTGAACCGTTTGAGCAAGAAACAATTTTTTTTGTTAAAACCTGCTGATTATACGGCAGATGATGGATTATGCAGCAAATGCTGCAAATCTACAATTATGCAAAAATCGCAGCGGCTGCACAATCGCATAATTCAGCGGCCCTGACTAAAAGCATGAAAGGGTATTGCTTTGACTTAAACTGAGTGCTCCCCTTGTATCTGGATAAGGCAATACCTCTCTGAAGAGCTCAACCCGAATCACCCGTCAGGGTTGCTTTTATTCATTCTAGGTTGTCTTGGAAGGTATTTTGCCAATCCAACCCTGTAATACTGTGCCTGGAGTAGTAAAAGGCGTTCACTATTTTTTAGCGAGGTGTGGATATCATTAGCTAATCCCAAGCTTAAAGACTTTGACAAAGTCTTTTGACATTTTTTGCAGCACTTTTCTAGCTTGGCATTGGTGGCTCCGTGCTAATCCTATGCTCAAAAACTCTGTGAGAAACACTCACACTGAGGTAAGCAGTTTTAGTGTTGGTGGTGTGGTAGAGTGCTCATAAAGAAGTTGCTCTCCATTTAAAATTTGCGACCTACCGGGGGGACCTGCTTTCACTGTAAAGTGAGGCCTGGTTTCTACTATTGTTCCACTTGCAAAGTATATGGCTACCAGACAGTGATAGAGTTGCGCTAAAGACATGTAATAACTGTAATTGGAATTCTCAAGAGGTTTACAGAAGCACTAATAGGAAGCTGCAACAACATTGTTCCAAATGGCGAAACCCATTCCACTAAAATTACACATGCTAAGATGTCTTCACATTATTGGACTCACACTTTTTTTTCAAGTGCTAAAATATACTTGACTTGAAGAATACACCTACACTGTACCCCACCAATTTTAAGTGTGTTTCTTGCTCATTGCCACCCTGGAAAGATCCGTACCATACCTTTACAGGAGTAAAATTATGACCTGTTCCAGTATAGGAAAAAGTTGTGAAACATTTGTGACTATCCACAAGCATGTTAACTTATGGGTATCCTCACACTGGGCAATCCAATCCCTACCACTAGCAACAGGTTTAATCCCACATAACTGTACACCACATTTGTGAATAAACAGAATTATGAAACCAAATTCATATTCTCTGAATACAAAAGGTGAATTTACACTCATAAAACAAGTCAAGTTCAAGAACTTGCATGCGAGGCAATCAGTGAACTCCACTTGAAAGCACAAACCAGAAATATATTAATTGGTTAAAAAGTGTTCAGACTGGTTTCTATATAGCAACTTTGCATTATGAGTGCCTCTATAAGGAGGTCAGTTGCTTTTCTATGCCAGATGAGATTCTTTCCAAGACTGCTTTTCCAGGATTTGCCACTAACTGTGCTTTGTACATATCTTGTTAAGCTATATTTAACTTATTCTGTCATTGCTTATGAGAGAATGTGGTGCTGTTGTTTAAGTTAGTCAGTAAGTACTTCGTTCACATTGAGTTGGGTCTTCTATTCATTCTGTTTTGTTACTGTCAGACCTGTTCCCCAGGCCCTCAGGTAGCCAGAGTCACTAAGGAGCATCCTTCGTCGTTGCTGTGCTTCAACCGAGTATCCCAGGGCCAGTGCCGTCAGGCCTTCACTTGTGCATTCTCAGGAGGCAGAGCAGTCAACCAGTAAAAGTTTATCAAGGTGGAGGCGAAGGTTTTAGGCATGGTAATCATAATCAATAAATGTCAATCTCTAGCAAGAGCTGAATCATATACATTTACAGTAGAAAAATGTAGGGCAGGTGAAATGGTTTCCTAAAAAAAATCTGGGGGCTTATTTACAAGCCCCTGCGCCACCTGTGCGTCACTTTTTCCTGGTGGCGCAAGGGGTTGTAAATAAGCCCCCTGGTGTCTAGCACCATCAGTGGTCAGGATAGGACTTCAAATAGTTTTATGGCGCTGAGCAGCAGCGTTGCTAAACCCGTTCAACATAAGAGTCCATGGCCAAGGGTGTCCTAAAACAAGGGAGTTAGAAAGATTTCAGCAATCTTCAGGGTTGTTTCACTTGTATTCACTCACACAGGGCCATCTCCAGTCTAATTTATTATAACCAAAGAAAGCTCTCACAATAAATGAATTCCTTACTCCTTACCTCCCTCCGTCCCCAACCACCATGTGCCTTATGGGGTACGACGAGCTCAGCAAAAAGATCAGCTGTCTGCGTCCCCACTGTGGTGTTCATGAACACCTAAATACCCCCTTCCCCCTTTCGAAATGGACCCCACTGCCAACAAACATTGGCAAAGCAAAAAGGTCTGGCTTTGGCCCCTAGCCTTTCAGCTTTGTTAATGTTCACCTTGTTACAGGGAGTAGGAGGCATGTTAGCAGTGGTCGAAGCGGGGGAAAAAAAGTAGGGGAACTGTGGGCGGAGAATCGGAGGGCTGGAATAACCCGTGGATTGGGTAAGTGGGCGGAGTCAGAGGTGTGGCAGAAAGAGCAAAATATCCCAATTTTTAGTATTTGTTTCCCATTTCACTAACCGGTTACAGCTTATTAAATTATTTAATTAAACCAATGGATACACATGTTTATTTAAGGTTTAATATGAGTTATTGACATTAGAATACATTCACAAAGTGGGATACGTTTCCAATCATAGAATGTCCCAAATATCCTTAAAAGTGGAATAGCATGCCATTTGTCTCCCAGCCATGGAGTTTCTGTCATCAGCACTTCGCCTCCCTTTTTCCACAAAGACAGTTCAAACATGAATGGCAAAATATCGTAGTTTGCAAATGTTTTCCACATAATTATGGCTCTGCCATATTTGCCACATAATACATCATCTGCTGCATAATGTGACGATTTTAACTAATAAATTGTTAATAGCTCAAACGGATCAAAAGTTACTAAAAAATGTGACTTGTGCTGCTGTGAAGTGGAGGGCCCTTTGCAAAGGTTGACTGGTCACCTTTCTCACTGCTGCAGTTGTATGTTCCACTGGTACTTATAAGGAAAAATCTTTGCAGAAACTGTTAGCATGTGTAAAAATTTCAAAATTATAAAGTATCAGAAAATGTACAGCACCACTAATACCCGTGTAGGGTGTCAGAGCACTTTACATCACACATATTACACAGAGACAATCAATCATACTTAGGGAATGTTACATAAGACAAAGGACTACAAGGTGTAGGAGTCACATGACAACCATACTAGTAGGCAGCATAGTTTAATAGTGATTGGTCTGGAGAAACAAACTCAGAATTTAAAACGTAATACCATGGTTAGGGGTTCTCTTTAATAATCAGAATTGATTTCTACCCAAATGAACCCTGTTTTGCAACATTAGTGTTAGAAATGGGATCTCTAGTTGGCAAGGGCTTGCACCTTTGTCCAAGTAGGGACCCTTCTTCCTAGTCAGGGTAAGGGTGTTACACTCGTGAAGTAACCCCTGCTCACCCTCGTGGTAGCTTGGCACGAGCAGTCAGGCTTAATTCAGAGGCAGTGTGTAAAGCATTTGCACATAAACAACAGTAATACAGTGTAAGCACTACAAACGGACACCACACCAGTTTAGAAAAATAACCAATATTTTATATACTCAAGACAAGACCAATTACGACAAAAATCCACAATACTATACTTTACGAATGAATGCTTGATACGGTAACTTCTTCTTTGCAGGAATAGCACAAAAGCAAAGTTCGTACGAGTCGGTAGCTCCGTCCGAGCCTACCGTGATGCTGAAAACCACAGAGTCTAACAGTTCCAGCCGACCGCGTCGATACGGGCCAGCAGAGTCGTGAACAGACTCGGTTACAGTACCTTTCTCGTTGTGGCTGGTACGGAGTGTACGAGCCGGTCGGCGTTCGTAGCGGTTGCGGTGCAAGACGGAGCGATGCAAGGTGCGGTGTCCCTCGATGCGGTGCAGGCAGCGGCTCGATGAGCGTCGTGCAGACGGAGTCGGTGAGTCCAAGGCGTGCGATGCAGGGTGAGACGATGCTCGATGCGGTGCTGACAGGTTGCGATGCAGGCGACCAAGCCGGAGTGCGGGAGCTGGCGTCGGACAGCGGTGCGAGTCGGAGCGGTGCGTCGCAGACGTGCGAGCGGTGCCCCAAATGCGGTGCGGTCTCGACTCTTGAGCCAGTTGCAGCGACCGCGTCGGTCGGGTCCGGTTGGTTCAGTGAAGCGATGCGATGCGAACTGCGGTGCCCACAGGTCACGGTGCAAGCAGCGGCTCGATGTTGGCGGCGTCGGACGTCGCCCACGGTGAGACCAGGGTTGCGATGCGAAGCGGGGCGATGCGGTCTGCGGTGCAAACAGGTCACCGGCCAGGGATGGATTCGGTTGACGGAGTCGGTTGCAGTTCCCTTCCTCTGTGGCAACTGAAACAGCGTTCCAGAAGCGGTACCCAGAGGCTTGTGAAGTCTTTGCAGTCCCTGAGACTTCTTAACAGGAGGCCAGCTCGGTTCCTGGCCCTTGGAGATACTCAGCACAAGTTTATAGAAAGTTCAGTCCAGTCCTTTCACTTCCCAAGGCAGAAGCAGCAGCTGCAGGCCAACCCAACAAAGCAACAACACAGCAAAGGGGCAGTACTCCTCCTGGCAGCTCTTCGTCTTGGCAGGTTCCTTGATTCCAGCGAGATCTAAATTCATGGGGTCAGGGCCCCAATATTTATATCCCAAATTCCTTTGTTCTCTGAAGGCAGAGAGGCCTTTGCCTAGTCCAAACCAGTTCTGGAGCACTTTGTTGACAAGTCTCCGTCCCTTCTTTCAGTGAGTAGGCCAGGGACATCAGACGCACCACAGGAGGTGGAGCCAGCATTGTGGAGGGAAGGCACTGTCCTATTCAGGGCCCAGGTGCGACCCCTCCCACCCATCTACACGTAGATCTTGCTATTCAGCCCTGTGCTGACTCACCCTGTCTCCTGGCATCCCCCAGCCCCTGTCACTCACACTCCAGACAAGGAATACACAACCTCGAAGAGGCAGGCTTGGATGGTTAGACAAGAAAATACCCACTTTCTAAAAGTGGTATTTTCAAACACAGAATGTTAAAACCAACTTCACTAAAAGCTGCATTTTATCATTCTGAGTCCAGGCATACTAAACTCGAATTTCTACCATGTTCCCGGGGTCAGTTAGGATTATAAGCTGTAATAATCAAAACGGCCCGTTCTGGCCTAGGGGGAACAGGTAGCCTTGCAATAGTGAAAAACGAACTAGGCTGTAATTCACTATCAGGACATGCCGCACACACCCGGGCATGTCCTACCTTTCGCATACACCGCACCCTGCCCACAGGGGTACCTTGGGCCTACCTTAGGGGTGACTAACATGTAGCCAAGGGAAGGTTTAGGGACTTGCAAGTGTGTGCACTTGCCAAGTCGACATGGCAGCCCCAGGCTGCGCACAGGCTCTGCGATGGCAGGCCCGAGTTACACTTTACGGGCTGTTTGCGTGGGTGGCACAATCCAGTGCTGCAGCCCACCAACAGCATTTGGTCTATAGGCCCTGGCACTCGCAGTGCACTTTACAAGGGACTGACACATAAACCAAATAGGCCAATCATGGAAACACCAATCCATAATACATTTTATACAGGAGCACTTGCACTTTCCCACTGGACCGCAGTGAGGAAAGTGCGCAGAATCATTACACCAGCAAAAACAGAGTCAAAACCGGGAGGTCAGAAAGCAAAAAGTCAGGGGAAACACGCCAAAAGATGCCAAGTCTAACACATGTCCCCTCCAGCTGAAAGTAGGGAGAACTACCCAACCCCATTGGAGTTCTCTTCACTAAGGCGGAAGAACCTGGACAGACCATCTGCGTTGGCGTGTTCTGTACCAGGACGGTGTTCCACCGTAAAGTCCATTCCCTGTAGGGAGATGGACCACCTCAGCAGTTTTGGATTCTCACCCCTCATTTGCATCAACCATCTGAGGGGCCTGTGGTCTGTCTGAACCCGGAAGTGAGTCCCAAACAGGTATGGTCTCAACTTCTTCAGTGCCCAGACCACAGCAAAAGCTTCCCTTTCTATGGCACTCCACCTCTGTTCCCTGGGAAGTAGTCTCCTGCTAAGGAAGACTACAGGCTGATCCAGGCCCTCTTCGTTCAGTTGTGAGAGCACCGCTCCCACACCATGCTCTGAAGCGTCAGTCTGCACGACAGAATTCCTTGGAGAAGTCAGGTGCCTTGAGCACGGGCGCCGTGCACATGGCTGCCTTCAGGGCATCAAAAGCTTTCTGGCAGGACTCAGTCCAGATCACTTTCCTGGGCTGCCTCTTAGAGGTCAGCTCTGTTAAGGGGGCCACGATGGTGCCATAGCCCTTAACAAATCTCCTATAATAACCGGTGAGACCTAAGAAGGCTCTCACCTCTGTCTGGGTCTTGGGGGCTCCCAAGCCAGAATGGTGTCAATCTTGGGTTGTAGGGGCGCCACCTGGCCGCTTCCTACCTGGTGCCCCAAGTACACCACAGAACCCTGCCCGATCTGGCACTTACTGGCCTTGATCGTGAGGCCTGCACCTTGCAGAGCCCTCAACACTTTCTCAAGGTGCTGTAAATGTTCTTCCCAGCTGGAACTGAACACAGCAATGTCATCCAGGTAGGCGGCACTGAAATCCTCCAGCCCAGCCAACACCTGATTGACCAACCTCTGAAAGGTGGCAGGGGCATTCTTCAACCCAAAGGGCATCACCCGGAATTGGTAATGACCTTCTGGGGTTGAGAATGCTGATCTCTCCTTGGCCCCATCGGTTAAGGCAATCTGCCAGTACCCAGACGTCAAATCAAACGTGCTGAGGAACCGGGCAGCTCCCAACCGATCAATGAGCTCATCAGCTCTGGGGATGGGGTGCGCGTCAGTCCTGGTGACGGCATTGAGCCCACGGTAGTCCACACAAAACCGGAGTTCTGGAGTGGCACCGGGTGCCGCAGCCTTTGGGACCAAGACCACTGGGCTGGCCCAAGGACTGTGGGAGGGCTCAATCACCCCTAACGCCAACATCTTAGAGACCTCCTCCTTGATGCTGGCTCTGACCCGGTCAGTCAACCTGTAAATCTTGTGCTTCACAGGAGGGCTGTCACCGGTGTCCACGTCATGGGTACACCAGTGAGTAACACCGGGGGTCAGAGAGAACAGTGGGGCGAACTGTCCCAACAACTGGCGACAGTCCCCCTGCTGCTCCTGAGTCAGAGTAGGGGAGAGGATCACACCCTCTACTGACCCATCATGCTCCTTGGTAGACAGGAGGTCAGGGAGAGGCTCGCTCTCCTCTTCCACCCCATCATCTGTCGCCAAGAGCATACTCACTTCGGACCTCTCGAAGTGGGGCTTGAGGTGGTTCACGTGAAGGACCCTCAAAGGGTTCCTGGGAGCCTGCAAATCCACCAGGTAGGTGACGTCACTTTTGCGCTCCTTCACCTCATATGGCCCAGTCCACTTGTCCTGCAAGGCACAAGGTGCCACTGGGGCCATGACCCACACTTTTTGCCCAGGTTGAAATTCGACCAGAGTGGCATTCTGGTCATACCATCTCTTCATTTCTTCCTGGCTTGCTTCTAGGTTCGCCTGAGCGAGTTTCCTGAAGCGGGCAGTTTGGTTTCTAAAGGCCAGCATGTAGCTAAATACATCCTGGGGAGTTTTCCTGGGAGCTGCCTCCCAGCCTTCCTTTACCAAACTCAGAGGTCCTCTGACAGGGTGGCCATACAGGAGCTCAAAGGGGCTGTACCCAAGAGACTTCTGAGGCACCTCCCTGTATGCAAAGAGTAGGCATGGCAAGAGGACGTCCCACTTACGCCTCATGGGTTCTGTTAGACCCTTGATCATGCCTTTCAAGGTCTGGTTGAATCTCTCCACCAGACCGTTTCCTTGTGGGTGGTAAGGAGTGGTGAACTTGTAGGTTACACCACACTCCTTCCACAGGGATGTCATATACTTCGATATGAAATTGGTCCCCCTATCGGAAACCACCTCTCTGGGGAATCCCACACGGGAAAAGATCCCCATTAACGCCCGGCCCACCACTGGCGCCGTCGTTGTCCTGAGAGGGATTGCCTCCGGGTACCGGGTGGCATGGTCCACCAAGACCAGGATGTACCTGTTGCCCATGGCTGTCTTGGGATCCAGTGGCCCCACAATATCCATCCCTACCCTTTCAAAGGGTGTTCCAACAACCGGAAAAGGTTGGAGAGGAGCTTTGACCTTCCTCCCACTCTTACCACTTGCCTGGCAAGTTTGGCAAGACCTACAGTGTGCATCTGACTGCCTTCGCATTTGGGGCCAAAAGAAGTGGGTGACAAGCCTGTCAAAGGTCTTGTCCTGCCCCAAATGTCCTGCCAAAGGCACGTCATGAGCCAGACCCAGTAGGAAGGTCCTGAAGCGCTGGGGTACCACCAGCACACGGGCTGACCCAGGCTCAGCAACCTTAGGCTCACTGTATAGGAGACCACTCTCCCAGTAGATCAGATGTGACCCGGACTGATTACCAGCTGCCTGGTCTGCAGCCTGCCGCCGCAGACCCTCCAGAGTAGGGCACTCGTTCTGCTCCCTGCAGAACTCCTCCCTGGTGGGACCCCCTTCTTGCTGCCAATGGGTCAGCTCAGAGATGTCTCCCAGTTCGGCTACTTGCTCCCCTGTAGGCACCGGGCGTCCCCCTCGAGGTCCGCCTCCTCCCGGTCCGTGGGAACTTCGGGGGCCGGTTTCCCGCGCCCCTGCCCTTTCTCTTGGCAGGGACTTGGGCCACTGTTTCAGGCTCCAAGTCCTCTTGATCACCCCTTCTGGCTGCCATTGACCGAGTAGACACGCATGCCCACTCTGGCAACCCAAGCATCTCCAAGTGAGACCTGAGCTCAACCTCCTTCCATGAGGACTGCTCCAGGTCGTTTCCTAGCAGACAATCTACAGGCATGGTAGGGCTCACAACCACCCTCAAGGGACCTGAGACCCCCCCCATTCAAAGGGAACCTGCGCCACCATACACTGGCGCTCAGAGTTGTCGACAGCAACTACTTGGTGGAATGCTCCTGGGACTACTTGCTTCTCAGACACCAGGTGACACCGGACTGAGGTCACACTGGCTCCAGTATCTCTGAGAGCCTCTACCCTGTTCCCATTAATGGTCACCCAGGTGCTATATTTCTTTGTGTTAGGGGGCACCTGGTTTCCTGGGACCATCTCACTGTCCCCTAGTGAGACAAGGGTCATTTCTGCGGGATCCCCACCCTCCTGTGGGCACCCCTCCTCCCCAAGCGCTACACTCGCCAACACTTTGGACTGTCCACCGGTGGGTGGCTGTGTCCCCTTCGGGCACTTGGGGTCCCCCTTAAAGTGACCTACCTGGTCACATGCATAACACTTGCGGGGGCCGGTCTCAACAGGCTTCCCTGTAGAGACCCCTTTCTTCTTATCACCGGGGGCTGGGAACCTTTACCCTGGGTACTAGTTTGGGGCCCTTTAGAGAACTCCTGTGCTTTACCCTTGTCCCCCCACCTTTCTGCTGGGGACCCTGCCCACCTTTGGCTGAGTCTCCCCCAAACGCTTTCTTGTGGACCCTGGTACTCACCCAGCGGTCCGCTTCCATAGCAAGCTTCCTGGGGTCAGTTAGCTTACTATCAACTAGGTGCTGGCGCAGATCTGCAAAACATAGACTAGACAAGTGCTCCCATGCAATCAAGTTGTAGAGCCCCTGAAAATCTGTTACACTACTGCCCTTCACCCAACCACCCAGAGACCTGCAGAACACATCCACACATTCCAACCAAGTGTTGGCATCAGACTTCTTACTGGACCTGAACTGATCCCTGTACTTTTCAGGAGTAAGACCATACTTCGTGAGAAGGGCATCCTTCATGTCAGCATAGGTGAGGTGATACCCCTTACCCAAAGCTATCAGAGCATCCCTTGCTTCTTCAGGGAAAAGTGGCCACAATCCTGCTCCCCAATTCTCCTCAGGGACGCCATTCATGTGTACGGCTGCCTCATAACCCTGAAACCACCTTTGTATGTCATCCCCCTTCTTGAACTCCTTGCCTACGTTCTTGGGAATGTGCACAATCCTGTCTGCCTTTCTGGACGAATTGCTGCCACCATCTGAGCCTGACTTACTCCTAAGTTCTAGCTCCTTTAGTTCTCTCTCATGCTCTAAGAGCATCTTCCTCTCCTCTATGGCCAATCTCTTCTCCTCCCGCTCACTCTCCAGCCTGAGCTTCTGCAGCTCGAACTGCCTTGCCTCCCGCCTGTCCTCCAGCTCCTCTGGGGACAGACTGCTGCTGCCTGACCTGGCGGGTTCCCCCTACCCAAAAGCACATCCACCCTGGAAATAGGCTCCTCCACCTCCTCACTGAGATCACCAGGCTGCCCATTGGCATGTCTGGCTGCTACCCAGGCCCTCAGCGCCTTCTGTAGCTCCTCCTTCCTTGTGAGGCCTTTAATTTGGACTTTCAAGTTTTTACAAATCGCTCGTAACTCCTTTACGGCGTAGGATTCCAACCTGTCCTCCTCAAAGATAACTTCCAGAGATGCAACGGATGATGCAATTGATTCAGGCATGACAAAAGTCGTGAGTTGAAAACTGGCAAGATCAAAAATAGGCCAAAAGAAAAAGAACCAGTATGTGGTACGTAATGGTCTGCGATATGGTAGTAGTGCACACCAATCACTGTAAGTCAAGTGCAAACACAAGTCCTATCCTCACCGCTGACAACCAATGTTAGAAATGGGATCTCTAGTTGGCAAGGGCTTGCACCTTTGTCCAAGTAGGGACCCTTCTTCCTAGTCAGGGTAAGGGTGTTACACTCGTGAAGTAACCCCTGCTCACCCTCGTGGTAGCTTGGCACGAGCAGTCAGGCTTAATTCAGAGGCAGTGTGTAAAGCATTTGCACATAACCAACAGTAATACAGTGTAAGCACTACAAACGGACACCACACCAGTTTAGAAAAATAACCAATATTTTATATACTCAAGACAAGACCAATTACGACAAAAATCCACAATACTATACTTTACGAATGAATGCTTGATACGGTAACTTCTTCTTTGCAGGAATAGCACAAAAGCAAAGTTCGTACGAGTCGGTAGCTCCGTCCGAGCCTACCGTGATGCTGAAAACCACAGAGTCTAACAGTTCCAGCCGACCGCGTCGATACGGGCCAGCAGAGTCGTGAACAGACTCGGTTACAGTACCTTTCTCGTTGTGGCTGGTACGGAGTGTACGAGCCGGTCGGCGTTCGTAGCGGTTGCGGTGCAAGACGGAGCGATGCAAGGTGCGGTGTCCCTCGATGCGGTGCAGGCAGCGGCTCGATGAGCGTCGTGCAGACGGAGTCGGTGAGTCCAAGGCGTGCGATGCAGGGTGAGACGATGCTCGATGCGGTGCTGACAGGTTGCGATGCAGGCGACCAAGCCGGAGTGCGGGAGCTGGCGTCGGACAGCGGTGCGAGTCGGAGCGGTGCGTCGCAGACGTGCGAGCGGTGCCCCAAATGCGGTGCGGTCTCGACTCTTGAGCCAGTTGCAGCGACCGCATCGGTCGGGTCCGGTTGGTTCAGTGAAGCGATGCGATGCGAACTGCGGTGCCCACAGGTCACGGTGCAAGCAGCGGCTCGATGTTGGCGGCGTCGGACGTCGCCCACGGTGAGACCAGGGTTGCGATGCGAAGCGGGGCGATGCGGTCTGCGGTGCAAACAGGTCACCGGCCAGGGATGGATTCGGTTGACGGAGTCGGTTGCAGTTCCCTTCCTCTGTGGCAACTGAAACAGCGTTCCAGAAGCGGTACCCAGAGGCTTGTGAAGTCTTTGCAGTCCCTGAGACTTCTTAACAGGAAGCCAGCTCGGTTCCTGGCCCTTGGAGATACTCAGCACAAGTTTGTAGAAAGTTCAGTCCAGTCCTTTCACTGCCCAAGGCAGAAGCAGCAGCTGCAGGCCAACCCAACAAAGCAACAACACAGCAAAGGGGCAGTACTCCTCCTGGCAGCTCTTCCAGCTCTTCGTCTTGGCAGGTTCCTTGATTCCAGCGAGATCTAAATTCATGGGGTCAGGGCCCCAATATTTATATCCCAAATTCCTTTGTTCTCTGAAGGCAGAGAGGCCTTTGCCTAGTCCAAACCAGTTCTGGAGCACTTTGTTGACAAGTCTCCGTCCCTTCTTTCAGTGAGTAGGCCAGGGACATCAGACGCACCACAGGAGGTGGAGCCAGCATTGTGGAGGGAAGGCACTGTCCTATTCAGGGCCCAGGTGCGACCCCTCCCACCCATCTACACGTAGATCTTGCTATTCAGCCCTGTGCTGACTCACCCTGTCTCCTGGCATCCCCCAGCCCCTGTCACTCACACTCCAGACAAGGAATACACAACCTCGCAGAGGCAGGCTTGGATGGTTAGACAAGAAAATACCCACTTTCTAAAAGTGGTATTTTCTAACACAGAATGTTAAAACCAACTTCACTAAAAGCTGCATTTTATCATTCTGAGTCCAGGCATACTAAACTCGAATTTCTACCATGTTCCCGGGGTCAGTTAGGATTATAAGCTGTAATAATCAAAACGGCCCGTTCTGGCCTAGGGGGAACAGGTAGCCTTGCAATAGTGAAAAACGAACTAGGCTGTAATTCACTATCAGGACATGCCGCACACACCCGGGCATGTCCTACCTTTCGCATACACCGCACCCTGCCCACAGGGGTACCTTGGGCCTACCTTAGGGGTGACTAACATGTAGCCAAGGGAAGGTTTAGGGACTTGCAAGTGTGTGCACTTGCCAAGTCGACATGGCAGCCCCAGGCTGCGCACAGGCTCTGCGATGGCAGGCCCGAGTTACACTTTACGGGCTGTTTGCGTGGGTGGCACAATCCAGTGCTGCAGCCCACCAACAGCATTTGGTCTATAGGCCCTGGCACTCGCAGTGCACTTTACAAGGGACTGACACATAAACCAAATAGGCCAATCATGGAAACACCAATCCATAATACATTTTATACAGGAGCACTTGCACTTTCCCACTGGACCGCAGTGAGGAAAGTGCGCAGAATCATTACACCAGCAAAAACAGAGTCAAAACCGGGAGGTCAGAAAGCAAAAAGTCAGGGGAAACACGCCAAAAGATGCCAAGTCTAACAATTAGGATAATCAAAGACTGGGGAAAAAAACATAACGCTCTAATTTATACCTTGCAATTTGCATGCAGCTCTTACATGACAGTTAATAGCTCACTGTTCTACGTTAGGATTTTAACTTATTAACTGCAAGTAACAATAGGGTCTCTCTGACAAAAGCAGTAACCCACTGACCTATTTACATTATGCTCACTTTGTGATCTGCATGGTACATGTTCTTAGCAGCAGGTTCATTAACCCTCTGCGCTTCCTTTCCATGAGTCAAAACGTCCACTAGACAAAACACCATCTCTCTCAACTAAGAACATGAATCACTGGAGTTATCATGACACTTTTTTTGTTGCCGAAAATTGTTGGAGGCCAGGAAGGAGGCAGCAAGTGCTTTTAAAACCATATTATACTTGAAAACACGACGCCTCCACCTAAAGTCAGCGCCAGCCGCGGTCCATGCAGGTAACAGCGGTGGGCCGGGTAAGGGGGGATTTCAAGGGACGATGATGAGGGAAAATTAATTAATTATTTAATTTTCACTCTGCATCGTCCCTTGAAATCCCCCCTTACCCGGCCCCTCTGTCCCACCGCTGTTACCTGCACGGACCGCGACTGGTCAGTGCCTGGTACGGTCGCACTGCCCTAGAGGCACCCTGCTCAAGGGTCCTGTGACCTAAGTGACAGAGTCACTGTCACTCCATGGTGTGCTGCTTCATAGGCCTGCCTGCAAGACTGGAGGTGAACTTCAGAATGAATTGTGGCGGACAGGTTTTCAAGGTAAAGCCACACTTGCCACTGCTAGGGTCCACCTGCTGGTGCTAAGACACCAGGGCTTTTAAGATCTTGCGGGGCCTTCTAAGGTCTAGCATGGGAATGTGCTCCCTCAGGGGGAGTGTTCTGGTGGACTGGTCATGAAGGCTGAACCTGGTTCCCCAGTTCCAAATTCAGCAGCTCTGACCATAGTGCCACATCCTCTCCCCTACTGAACATCATACTGCCCCACTGAGAGAAACTTGCACTGCACTGACCCGCTATAAACACCTGGATGTGACTCAATTCAAATTACGCACTAGACAAGAGCAATATGCTGCCTAAAAAAAAATTAACATCCTAGATAAAGCAAACACTCATAGGGAATACAAGATTAAGTAAAGCATGTGAAATTTAAGCAGGAACAACATGGTTACCTTAACGCTTTTACACTCACTATTCAGAAATCAGTGAGTGGTTTTGCCTGAAACGTTAAGGCCATGACTACAGAGCCAGAAGGGACCCGCTTCAATGCCCATTGCTTATATCCTTACAAAACGTAAGCAGTATAGTTTAAAAAGACCACATTCGTGAACACACAACCGCTGTACACATTTTGTTTTCCAATTCACCCATCAAGCATGTATTTCAGTACCTTCAGGAATAGTGCACTTTCCCACCCAGGGAAAACAATGTTGTTCAAAGAGAGACGTGAAAACAAAAGTAGCGCTTCAGTGGTAAACACTGTAAAGTGGCGCTAATGTGTTAAGGTGTGAATAAATCAATCTGGCCACCTTGCAACCACTCTGTCTTGCTTTAGTTAGTTAGTTATTTTTCATATTTTGAATGTTTTATTTCTCTCCACCCTGAGGCTGCATTTAGAAATTGAAAAATGTCAGAAAAAGAGGACGTTTCCAGCAAAAGTGTTTTTCTTTTTTGGATGCATTTCACAGGGGAGCAAAGAACGAAAGGAGGAAAGAGAAAGTAATACCTGTTTCTTGAAGTCTCGGTTTCACTAAATGAGGAGGAGCGAGACAGAAAGAGAGGGAAGAGGGGGAACAAAGAGGGGTGGGGGGCAGCTGCCAGCGGCAGGAGAACTGGACACTGTCCTTGTCTTCTCTAGGCATGAAGGAAAAGACAGAGTCCTTTTCCTTCTTTGTCCGTTCCGCCCGTCCCCAAAAGCCGAGCCTTAACTATCGGCCTTGGCGATTTCTGCCGTCCGGGAGGCATGTTTAAAATAAGAAAGCAGGGGAACGGAATCTAGGAAATTTGAGAAGTAGGGGCATGTGTCCTGCCGATCCCGCCCACTTCGACCACTGCATGTTAGGAGTCCAAAAACAGTTCACAATTAAAGACCTGCCATTACGATGTAGAACAGGGCTTATTCCTAATGTGCCTGCAAAATAATATTCCCATATGCTGTTGCCTGGCTATCGTGTGCTGGTTGTGTACTTAACCCAGAAACGAAACAATGTGAAACAGCAGCAGGTCTCCATAGCCCAACTTATGCCACTGCCACCATGCTCTCACAGGACACAACATCTATGTTACACTAAGAAAATTACAAACAAGCATTGGCAAAGTCAATAGGCTTGGCTTTGGTAACACCACAATGTTTTTTGCAAACAAATGCACTAGGAATATAAAAGTAATAAAAGGTTAAAAAAAAAAAAAAAAAACTGCATAAAGGGGGAAAGCATATGTTTAAAAAAGAAATAGGTAAAACACAACGCATCATAAAAATTAAGAAAAAATAAACGAACAAAAGAAGATCCCAAAAATATGAAATGAAACCAGATATTGGTGGACCAGTCCTAGAACTGAAGTGGCCTATTTTGTGTTTTAGGTGTATGTGAACGTATGCATAAGCAAAAGAAAGTCACCCACGGTGAAGCCTACCAATGGCTGAAAGGACTAGTCCATTCAGCATTGCTATATGCAGCAGCGCGAGAAAGGTGGTTCGCTTGGCCGATACCTCACTTCCGTTTATGGCTAAGGAGCACCAGCCAAGTGCAGGTTCCTCGCAACCACCCACATTAGCGCCACTTTACAGAGTTTGCCAGTGAAGTGCTACTTTTGTTTTCTCCTCTTTGTTTAAACAACATTGTTATCCCCGGGTAAGGAAGTGCGCCATTAATCCCCATCTGCACCCACCACTCCCCCCATCCCTCACATTTATTTCCTTGCTGTTACATATCCTTCCTTTTTCCTCTAACCCTGCCCTCTGCTACTGCATCTCGAGATGCACTCTCAACCTTCCCCTCAGGATTTCCTGCTCACTTTGTCCACTCCAAACAAAAACACATAAAGACATTGGGGGATATTCTCAAGAACTGGCGATAATTATCGGCAACCTAGGCTAACACAATTTAACATAATGCCGTCCATCGCGGGAAACTAACGCCGCGTTAACGGCGTATTCTCAACACGCCGGCAACAGGCGATAGTGTCCCGATAACGCGTCAAATGTCCGCAATAAAATTACCGGGACTCCGATAAAAAAGGAAACCCGAACGTGAAAAAAGTGGCGATGGGCCCAACAGCGATAAAACCATCAGCGATAAGCAGCGCCAGGCCTGCAATCCCCACGTCAGGCGGGAAAAATCACCATAAAAGCTGCAAAAAAAAAAAGAGAAATCAAAACCCAAACAACTGAGAAGCATCATGGAGGACGCTGGAGCAACTACAGAGCCCAACCAGAACCCCACAAACCCCCCGGAGCACCAGACAGGGACCTCGGGGAAGGAGAAGGGCAAGAAAAAGAGGAACCCACGATTCAGTCTGCAGGAAAACAAGATTCTGATTACGGAGGTGACAGAACACCACCAACAACTGTTCATCACCTCCACTGTCTCATTGGCAACTAAAAATGCAATATGGCAGTCCATCTTGGGCAAAGTGAATGCAGTCGGAGTGAAGAGAAGGGAAGTGGACGACTGCAAGAAGCGCTGGAATGATGTGAAGCGCAAAACCAAGCTGAAACTCGCTAACAACCGGAAAGCAGCAATGCAGACTGGAAGTGGGAGTCCAGCGCCACAGCAGGAGCTGGATGAGATGGAGGAAATGGTGTCCACAGTCATCAGTGGGGAGACGGTGGCAGGAGTTGGGGGACCGGACACTGCTCAACATGACCTGACCCAACAGAAACAGGGTGAGTAACGACCAGGGACTGGGGGGGCAGGGGGAGATGGGCACAACGGCACACATGCACAATTAAGTATAGCACAGTGCACACCCACAATGAATCATGTCCCTGATCTCCCTGGCATACTGCAGCACATATAGAAACAGCAATTGGCCCCCGTCGACAATGTGCCCAGAGGGGGCCCTCCCCACACATCACCAATCTCACAACAATCCCATGCATGTGCAAACCCATGCACATGCACAAGGCTGGCCCTCCACGGGGCAACAATGTAAAGTGGGGTATGCATGGTCATGTACTGGTCCAGCTTCAACACTCCACCGAATGTGGCCAAAACATTCTAATTCACACAGATGTGTCATGTCTGTTAGCAAGCAAGTATGAAATCATGGATGAATGTAGGGGCAGAGATACCAGAAAAAGGCACTCCCTGGGAACTGATATCAATGCACCTCTTTGACCGTGACCCAGACAGGCAGTGAGATGACTGGGAATGTGTGAACTACCTGTGGCCTCACTGCTCCGAAACAACAATCTCGCAATTTCCCAACTTAGCCCCACGTCAATGTAGGAAATAGGGCTGTGTGTAAAAATGCCTAAGTCTAAGTTATGTGGATGCCACAGCTCGGAGCAATGATTTGTTTGAGTGTGCAGCGGTTGGACTCCTGGGATGGTCTGTGCGTAAGTGTGAAGGTCATTCCATGCAAGAGAACTGCGAGCAAGGACCTCTGTGTGTGGGGTGTGTATACGTTGGTCCTTGGTTAGCGCTGTGCGTAGTGTAGGAGTCATCATCAGCTGCAATGGTATCTCTCAGGGGGTACCGGGCGCATGCAATTCCAAGGTCGGAGGTGCAGATGTGCTACCGCCTCCTAGTTCAGACAAAGGAGCTTTCATCCCTAATGTTAGTTTGTCATCTGCTTGCATTCTGGGAAAGTGATGTGGTTTGGGGGAGGGGGGATGTCACTGCTTCGCCTTCCGGCACGGAATTCCTGCTGGCTTTTTAGCCGGTGTGCATCTCCCATGTTGGTGAGGTGTTCACTGTGCCCCCATCCCCCTTACGTCCATGTTGCCCATGTTGTGGGACTTGAGTCACAGGGTGCATCCCTGCATCAGGGTGGTTCATATCTGACCCCAAATGACACCCGCAAATTCATATTTGACCCCAAGTGACGCCCGAAATTCCATATTTGACCCCAAATGACACCCGCAATTTCATATCTGACCCCAAATGACACCCGCAATTTCATATTTGACCCCAAGTGACACCCGCAATTTCATATCTGACCCCGAATGACACCCTGTTGTCTTTTTTGGAACACCAATGACAGCCTACCTGTCATGTTTTTGTACACATGTGATACGCTGATGAGTGGGATTACGTACTACATTTGACACCCTGAAGCACAAGTTACTAACTTGTATAACGATATATCTGTAAGAGACAGTAGTTAGTGACAGATTCCTTACCTTAGAATATCCCCAGGCGTTAGGCTGGATCCGGAAAGTTTTGCGTAGCAGTACCCTTGCGCGTCGGTAGGCGGCGTCATGCGGCTCCGCGTCCGTCGTCGGGATCGCCGGGATGACGTCGCGGGCAGTACTTAGACGCCGCCCCTGCGCGCCGACGTCAGCTCTGTACACAACTTTCCGCGCCAGGAACACAGAGCCATGCAAGAAGCTGACATAGGTGTCTGAAAAATACTAGGGCCGTGAAAGGGATGTCCTTAACCCTAGAAATCAGTTCGCAGAACGGGGAGGATGGGTGGGGCGGTAAGGAATCTGTCACTAACTACTGTCTCTTACAGATATATCGTTACACAAGTTAGTAACTTGTGCATCTGAAAGAGACACGTTAGTGACAGATTCCTTACCTTAGAATAGATACCCCAGCAATACCAACCCCGGTGGTGGGTCTGCGAACAGATTCAGACAAGGAAGTCCCGGAGGACAGAACGGCCAAAGAAGCCGTCCCTCCGGACCTGGCTGTCAAGGCAGTAATGTTTGGTAAACGTGTGCAGCGAGGCCCACGTAGCTGCCTGACATATATCCTGTAGCGGAACACCGCAGCCTAAAGCCGTGGTAGCAGCCGTTGCCCTGGTGGAATGGGCACGCAGCCCAACAGGAGGCTCCTTCTTAGCCAAAGAATAGCAGGCTTTGATACACAAGATGACCCAGCGGGAGATGGTCCTCTTGTGTACCGCCCGACCTTTTTTGGCGCCCACGTAGCCAACAAAGAGCTGGTCATCCACCCGGAACTGTTGTGTGCGGTTGATGTAAAAGGAAAGCGCACGTTTTGGGTCCAGACGGTGGAGCCTTTCTTCCTCTCTGGAAGGATGCGGAGGCGGAAAGAAGGTGGGCAAAGTGATGGTCTGCCCAATGTGGAAGGCAGTAACCACCTTTGGCAAGAAGGACGGACGCGTCCTAAGAACAACCTTGTCTGGATGGACAGACAGAAAGGGGGGTTTGCATGACAGAGACTGGAGCTCGCTCACCCGCCGAGCGGAGGTGATGGCCACCAGAAAGGCTGTCTTCAGAGTGAGAAGACGAAGAGGACAGTTATGCAGAGGCTCAAAGGGAGCGCACATTAAGAAAGTAAGAACCAAGTTTAAGTCCCACTGAGGCATTATAAACGGAACAGGAGGAAAGAGGTGTGTAATGCCTTTAAGAAACCTGTTAACAACAGGGGACTTAAAAAGAGTGGGCTGATCAGGAAGCCTGAGGAAGGCCGAGATTGCACAGATAGCCCTTGATGGTACCCAGGGCACAACCCTGTTGGGCCAGAGAAAGAAGGAACAGAAGAACCTCAGAAAGAGGGGCAGAAAGGGGATTCACAGCCTTTGCTGTGCACCATGCCACAAACTTGTTCCACCTGCAGGCGTATACCACCTTAGTGGAGGGACGCCTGGCTGCCAGAATCACATCACAAACTTCGGAAGGCAAGTCGAAAGGAATCAACTGCCGCCGCTCAATCTCCACGCAAGCAGGTGGAGACTGGACAGGTTCGGGTGGAGGACCGTCCCCTGCTGCTGCGACAGAAGATCCTCCCGAAGAGGCAGACGGATCGGGGATCGACGCTCATACTGAGTAGCTCGGGATACCAAACTCTTTGAGCCCAGTCCGGAGCCACAAGAATGACTTGGGCCCGGTCGCGCCGAATCTTCTTCAACACTCTGGGTAGAAGTGGTATAGGCGGAAAGGCGTACAACAGACCGCAACTCCACTCGCGACGAAAAGCGTCGCCGAGCGACTGCCGCCTTGGAAATTCCAACGCGCAGAACTGATGACATTGTGCGTTCTCTTCAGTGGCGAATAGATCTAACAAAGGCTCTCCCCACTGTAGAAAGAGTCCTTGCGCCACCTCCGAGTGAAGACGCCATTTGTGATCCATCATACACCTGCGGCTGAGTTCGTCCGCCCTGGCGTTCAGGGAACCTGCCAGGTGTTGAACCATCAGGAATATGCCCTGATGTTCCAGCCATGTCCAGAGGCGCAGAGCCTCCTGACATAGGGTCCACGACCCCACCCCGCCTTGTTTGTTGCAGTACCACATGGCGGTGGTGTTGTCTGTGAACACCTGCACTACCTTCCCTTTGACAGAGGGAAGGAATGCCTTGAGTGCAAGTCGGATCGCCCGGAGCGCCAGAAGATTGATATGGAGCCGGGACTCCGCCGGAGACCAGAGGCCTCTGATCTCAGCCTCTCCCATGTGACCGCCCCATCCCAGAAGGGACGCGTCCATCACAACTGTATGCTCTGGCTGGGGAAGGGAGAGGGATCTGCCCGTGAGCCATTGCCGGTTCGAGAGCCACCACTGCAACTGTTTTGCAGTCCCCTCCGAGATCTGGACGTGATCGGACAGGTTGCCCTGATGCTGCGCCCACTGGAACTTCAGGTCCCACTGCAGAGCCCGCATATGCCATCTGGCATGATCGACCAGCAGGATGCAGGAGGCCATGAGGCCCAGCAGCCTCAGGGTCATCCGTACCGAAACCCAGGATAGAGGCCGAAAGATCGGAATCATAGCCTGAATATCCTTGACTCGCCGTTCGGGAGGATAGGCCCGAAACTGCGTCGTGTCCAGAACTGCTCCGATGAAAAGGAGCTGTGGAGAAGGAATCAGGTGCGACTTCGGCACGTTGATGGAGAACCCCAGCGAGTGCAGGAGTTCGGCCGTAGTCTGGAGGTGGGAGACGACTGCCTGGGACGAGCCCGCCTTCAGCAGCCAGTCGTCGAGGTAGGGGAAGACTGGAACCCCTGCCCGGCGCAGATGAGCTGCGACCACCGCCATCACTTTCGTGAACACCCGAGGGGCGCTGGTAAGGCCAAAGGGGAGCACGGTGAACTGAAAATGCTCGAGGCCTACCGTGAACCGCAGGTAACGCCGGTGGGCCGGCAGGACGGGGATGTGAAAATACGCATCCTGCAAGTCCAACGCTACCATCCAGTCTCCAGGGTCGAGGGCAGTCAAGACCTGAGCTAGGGTGAGCATCTTGAACTTCTCCTTCTGGAGGAAGCGATTGACGTTCCGGAGGTCCAAGATAGGACGCATGTCCTCCTTGTCCTTTTTGGACACCAGAAAGTAGTGGGAGTAACAACCACGCCCTACTTCTGGGGTCGAAACGCGCTCGATGGCCCCCTTGGCCAAGAGGGCCGTAACTTCCTTTTGAAGAAGCACCAAGTGATCCCCTGACATGCGGTGGTATTGAGGTGGCATGGCTGGGGGGGTTGTCTCGAAGGGGAGGGAGTAGCCCCTTCGGACAATGTCCAAGACCCACTTGTCCGAGGTGATGGCCCGCCAGTGGTGAAGGTGATGGCGGACCCTGCCCCCTACTGGCGTGCTGTGGACCTGAAAGGAGGGACTAGGAGGGCTTGGAGGCCGCGGACGGGGCGGGGGTGGTGGCCTGACCCACACGCTGGTTGCCCGACCCGCCTCGGCAGGAGCCACGTCCTCGGCCACGCGAAGACGCCTGTTGCGCGGGCCGGTGGCTGGGCAGCGGACGTGACTGGGCGCCCCTTCCATGGCCACGAAAGGGGCGAAAAGCAGACTGTTGTGGAGGGCGCACAGCAGAAAGGCCCAGGGACTTGGCTGTAGCCCGTGAGTCCTTAAAACGCTCCAGCGCATGGTCTGCCTTGTTTCCAAAAAGACCGACCCCATCAAAGGGCATGTCCATGAGAGTGTTTTGGACATTGCCCGAGAAACCAGTGGTTCTCAGCCAGGCGTGATGGCGCAGCGCCACTGTCGTCACAAGCGATCTGCCTAGCGAGTCGGCGGTATCAAGGCCACATCTGATGGTGTATTTTGCCGCATCCCTTCCTTCCGCAATGGCGCGGGAAAGCAGTGCCTGGGCCTCCTCAGGACACTGGGGCAGAACTTGCGCCACCGAATCCCACAAGGAGTGGGAATATCGGCCCAAGAGGCAAGTGGTGTTGACAGACCACAAGACAGCACTGGAGGAAGAAAAAACCTTCTTCCCAAATTGATCCAGGCGTTTGGATTCCCTATCCGGGGGAGCGGTAGGGAAGGCGCTTTGGGAGGCAGAGGCTTGGACAACCAAGCTCTCAGGGGTGGGGTGTTGGGAGAGGAACAGGGGGTCGCCCGGAGCAGGGCGATGGCGTCGGGCTACGTTCCTATCCACAGGAGCCCCTGTGGTGGGATTGGACCAGGTGCCCAAAAGAACGTCCGAAAGTGCCTCGTTAAACGGCAGCAGTGGCTCCGAGGAGGTAGCCGCCGGCTGAAGCACTTCCGTCAGGAGGTTAGTTCTGACAGCCACTGTAGGCAACTGGAGGTGTAAGGCCTCAGCTGCTCTACGCAACACCGTTGCAAAGTTTGCTCCCTCGTCCGTTGCCACGGAAGGAGGAGACAGCATGCCAGTGTCAGGGGAGGTGTCCAGACCACTGGCATCCCCAAGTTCCTCAGCCCAGTCCTGATCAAACTCACATTGCTGTGTGAGAGGGTCATCAGACCCCTCCCAGTTCTCTTCGTCCTCCAATTCTGGTTCAAAGTAAGGAGGAGGGACATGTGGGACCCAAGGTCTCATCGGCACCGGAGCCGGCGTCGATCGACGTCGGTCCGGCGCTGTGTCCGGATCCGGAGAGAACCGGGGTACGACGCCGCCCGGAGCCCCGGAAGGCGTCGGGAACGGCACCAGTGAAATCGACGCCGGCGGAGGTGTCGTCAGGTCAACCGGCGTCAATCGGGGTTGTGGCAGCACCGGAGCCGGGGTCGGGGCCGGGGCCGGGACCGAGGCCGGTGTGACAGGCGGCGCCGAGACCGGAGTCACCGGCGGCGCCGTAGGAACCCCATCAGGGCCCGCGGGGCCCGAAGGCGCACCGGGGGGACCTTGAGGCCCGAAGAGGCGGGCCATGGCCGACAGGAACTCCTGTATCTCGGCCGGAGTCGCCGCCGAACTCGGATAAGGCGGGTAATGCGGCGGCGGCTCCACAGGCACTCCCGGAGCCGCGGGGACGGTGCCGATGGGACCCTCAGCCGAGTCGCGAGACCGGCGAGGGGAAGTCGTCGTGCGATGACGCTTCTTCGACTTCTTGTGCTTCGACTTACCGGAGGAGTGCGAAGACTTGGACCCCGACGACCGATGAGGACTCCGCGACCGGCCCCTCGACCTCTCACGTGACCGGGGCTTGGATTGGCACGGAGCCAACTGCCGGACCTCGAGGAGCTTTCGAGACCGCTCTCGCAAAGCCTTCGGATGCAAGGCCCAGCAGTTGAGGCACGACTTGGAGTCGTGGTCGCGGCCGAGGCCGTAGAGACAGTCTCGATGCGGGTCCGTGATCGACATCATCCGACCACAGGCGTCCCATGGCTTGAAGCCGGGCATCCCTACCGACACCTTCGGAGTCGAACGACTCGAGAAAAAACAGTGATAAAAATCACAAAAAACGTAGTCAAAAATTGACTAGGGCACTGCTCTTCCCGGATCTGCGCTTACTGGCGCGGAAAAAGAAAGAACTGACGTCAGCGCGCAGGGGCGGCGTCTAAGTACTGCCCGCGACGTCATCCTGGCGATCCCGACGCCGACGACGGACGCGGAGCCGCACGACGCCGCCTACCGACGCGCAAGGGTACTGATACGCAAAACTTTCCGGATCCAGCCTGACGCCTGGGGATATTCTAAGGTAAGGAATCTGTCACTAACGTGTCTCTTTCAGATATGGCATTCCGAGTACGTGACACCCTGAACAGTCTCTCTGTGCAGAGATGACATACCCACCATCTATTTGCCATTTGTAAAATTGTTAGCACTTAATGTTGCACTTACACTTGTCAGAGTGATGTGCTAATGCAGAGGACTGAAATTCACACAGGGAATGTGTGTTGCAATGGATTTATTTGCACATGCTGGTCATGTGGTCATTTTGTACTGTTCCATGATTGCTAAGGACTGTCACAATGTGACGTGCTCATGCGAAGAAATTGTCAATGAATGTGTTCCTTCGGGCTATTCCTGCTGCAGCTGCAGTGGGGTGTGGTCCACCTGCCTCATCTTCCTCATCACCGTCCGGTGCATCTGGCACTTGGATCCATGGGGCATTGCTGCGTACACATATGCTGTGCAATACACAACATGCAATGATCATCTTGCACACAATTTCTGGGCTGTACAGGAGTCTACCACCTGTGATGTCCAGGCACCTGAAACGTGACTTAAACACGCCAAATGTGCGCTCAACAATGCCCCTGGTGCGTTTGTGGGCCACATTGTACTGCCTCTGGGCCGGGGTGTTCGGGGCTCGGAGGGGTGTCTTCATCCACGGGCAGAGTGCATATCCTTGATCACCTGTGAGAGGTAAGTGAGATCAGTGTAAACTGGTGGTTCTGCATGCTGTGTTGGCAGCCTCACAAGTTTTGTGGTGTGTGATTTGTGTGACTTTGGGATTCATGTTTGCCATGTATTGCTTCTGTCAAATGTGTGGGGACAATGTGTGTTACGTAGCCTCACAGCTGCTCCTCCCTCCCCCGGGCCTATTTACTTGTGTGCGCTGCGCGGTTGCATCACTTGCACTCCTACGGCACACCTTTGTCATGCCTGTCTGCGCATGTCCGCAAGCCTAACAACAACACTGTAATGTTGGCCATTGAAGGTGGGCGGCCACGTGTGTGTAGGCCTTGGTAAGGATAGGGCAGACACAGATGTGGAGTTCAGGCCTGGCTGAACTCGCGCTGCGATTGAGGCTAGGCCTTTGGCTCATGCTGCGGCAATGAAGGAACACACACAACAGTTGGCATGTATGAGCCAAGACCCCGAGCGCTCCTTCATTTTTCCATTCGGGCGAGCCCGCCCTCTGGGTGCATGCTACTGTCATGTCATGTCATGTGGGTAACACGATCAAGCATAAAACGCTTTGGGTACGAGTGGCGGCTCTCAAAGAGGGCTTGCCACTTACACATGTAATGCATACTCTTGGCCATCAGCGCGTGGGACCACACGCTGTAGGCAACACTCTGGCTGACGAGGCAGCCAGAAATGCAGTAGCCACTTGTTCAGTAGCAGCAGTCACAAGGTCTGTGACAAAAGTCGATACCGACATACTGGCAGCCGTAGCGGCTACCAGAGACGGGACGAAATACCCACAGGGGTTTCCGTCCAAATATGAATACCAATTGTCCCCGGAACAAGTTCCGATAGTAACAATTCCTTCCGTTGGGGATCCGCTGATTCCCAACGAGGACCGCAGACATGCGTTGATCACAGCTGCACATGAGGGCATGGCTTCGGCGCAAGCCAGTGTATCGGCAACGGTGTCCCTCTTGCAGCAACGTCCTGTTTCCGCCCCCGCATGGCATTGCTGATAGCTCTCTGTGGCCTTCTGTTCCCACTATGAAAGCAAGCTTCAACAAATTAATTAGGCTCAAAGCACTGTTATTCCAACATGAAGTTGCCTTGACCTCGGCCCGTGAAACATTCGAGCTACAGGTGGCTCGGACATCAAGTGGAATACAATCCCTATCAAATACCAATCTCCCACTACATTTTGGGGAGTTGATACACCAATTATTCAATGTTTCTGACACAGGAGGCCTTGCACCTTTTTTTAAATGGTTGGGCTCAGGTCTTGTGTCCTTGTTACAAAGGATATTTGGTGTAATTCCGGCTTTTATTCATTCCATTTTTCCAGCGCTTTTGGTGGGTTGCCGTTGATCCTCTTGCTTGCTGGTGCTGTCCTGTTACTTGTTTTACTACTTTGTAATGGCTGCCCTTCATGTGCTACTTGATCATCCAGTCCAGCTGGAGCTGTACCGTAGCCGATTGCAGGAATTCCTTGGTTGCCTGCCTATGGCTGTTGTGGGTGCTGCCTACAATGTGACTTACAGATACATATACTTTACATGCGTTCATCCAGTTTTTTGGTGCCGCGACTGTCCTTTCTCCTGGGCTTTGGATTTGTGCCTCTCAAACGCCATACGGCCTTGCCCTGATTACGACCTGTTGCTGTGGCTCCTTTTGCGTCATGATCAATCATGTGCAACTGGTACCCACATGCTGATGGCAGCCGTGAATGGAGTGCTGGCACAATGGGACATCTGTGAAGGGGCGTCGCGCCTGCTGCACCACAGCTACATTGAGTACGATACAGGATGTCCGACCATGCTTTTTGAAGCTATGGAATATGATGAGCACGTATGCTCCTTCGAGTTGTTGAATTGGGTGTTGGCCCTCCTTGTCTTTGAGGAGGGGGACCGTCTTTTGGAAAACCTTGCCTTCCAAGGTTCAACGGATCTCATATGATTCCGATGATTAATGTTCAACGAGACATTTTTATTTTTTTCTTCTTCTCGTATTTTACCGCTACTCAATCTTCTTATGATTTTGATTTAATTGAACTTTGCCCCTGCTATGCTATGCTCAGTGCTTTGACTCCGCTTGCGACTTGGACCTTGTTTTTTCTATTCTTCTGCAACCTGGCCAGGGGGAGGGTGTCATGTGGATTTAAGAGACCCCGTTGACATCTTTAGGTTAGAATGGGTCCGGAGGCCATGATGCTGCTTTTGCACATGACACTACAGGCTTATTCTAATGCAAGAATGTTTTCGCTGGTCACATGCGAGCCGCTGGCTGCGCTGGTTCCCTGCTTGTTCCTGGAGTTTAGTCTGTGCATCGTGAGCAAGGTCAAACAACACTGTCCCTTGTTATTTTGATCTGGTCAGGCCCTGGCACATAGACAAAACATGCCCTGCAGCTGCTGTTTGTGGGACACGCACCTTTTTTTTTTATATTAGGAGAATGCATGTTACACGCAGACACACTTGAGGAGTGACTTTTCAAGAATGAAGAGCTGTATGGAGCTGTGATGTAGAGACACGATCTATGTCTTAGAGGTATGGGGTCTGCTATACAAACCCAGGATTCTTCTATGTTGTCATCTTGGTTTTCCCGTCCATGGGGAGGGAGTGTAGGTTTAATAGTCCTGTCTCCAGAATCAATATACAATGATTTCTCCTTTTATGTTGTATGGACTTGCTACAATGCTGACAATGTTTGTATTATGCATTTTAATTTTAGTAGTGGCTCGTATACTGCATTTCAGAGCACGTTAGTTGAAATAAACATTTTACACTAACTCAGTGACTCTGTCAATCTCTTGTTGTGGATGAGTACGGGAGTCTGAGCGATAGGGAATAACCTGTTACCACGATCCCTGAGTGATTGGGGGAGTGTTGTGTTCTGGGTTGTCTCAACGCCTGTTTCTCTATCTGTGTATAGGAGGGCAGGTGGGACACTATAGCTAGCCGGTCGTGGGATCGTGGGTACTAAGGCTGTAAGAAGGCATAGCCCCTATATATCGAAGTCCCGCATTGCTGTGCATAGTTCTGTGTATGTGCAGACTCCCGAAAACACTACATTGCAACATTGTCGATTAGGGGTCGGGTGGCGCCGACACCACGACAGAGACACACGCCATAGTTGCTTTGGTGGCCATCCCGGAAGTGAACCACGCCCAGAGCCCCGGGCTGTTTATTCACACTCCTGCGCTAGACTGGCGTATGCCGGCCCAGCCCACTACGCTTACGCTTACAGGGGGGGGACGACATAGCTACATGTCCAAGGTCTTCCCCACTGCCTAAGGTGACATGGTTGCATCCACTGTCCACAACACTACAGACACCAGCAGTATATGTCCACATGGACATGTCTGTGCTCTGCATACTCAAGACTGTCCAGCACATCATCACCACACTTGGCATTGTGTACATTCTTATTCATGGATCCATTGCCTCCTTCGCACATTCTTGGTTCCCACCTCTCCCCACCTTCTGCAATTGTGTGGCAGAGGGGCTATGCCTTTGTGGATGGTTTGTCTACATGTCTGGCCCCTGTTGCCACAGTTACTTGTGTTGTCGTGTCTGGTAGGTGGGCATGTTTGTTGGCATGTTGTATGTGATTTTGTTACGTGTGCATTCCCACAGTTGTGATTTGTATGATTGTGGAGTTGAGGTGTGTGGTGTGTTCCGTTGGTACTTACCAACGAGCAGTTCATTTCCATAGGTGCCATCCTGAAAGCGCTGGTTGATGATGGACTGTCGGAAGATGTGGGAGTCATGCACACTGCCTGGGAAGTTGGCGACGGCATTGGTGAACAGTCCCCGGTGGTCCACTTTTGCCTGCACATTGATGGGATGCTGTAGCGGTAATTGCGTGCAGTGTCGGCAGGGGGCACAAGTAGGACATGTATGCAGTCAATTGCCCCCAACACGTGTGGGAAGCCAGCTATGGCGTCGGAGCCCTGCTTGGTCTCCAGCTGATCCTGCGCAGTGTGGGGGAAGTGACGGTGCTGGGGTATCAAGCTGATGATGGCATCCAAGACAGGTGTGAGGAACTTTGATAGGGCTGGCTGTGAGACTCCTCCGACTCTGGCAGTTGTTGGTTGGAAGGTACCAGAGGCCAACAAGTGCAGCACAGCCAGCAGCTTTGTCTGCAGAGGGATGTTGATTGCCCGCTGTGTTGATACCGTCAGCCTGTGGGCAATGTGGGTCAGGATGCGGACGACGGTTGTCCTTTTGAGCCTGTAGTGGGCAATGACATCCTCTGGCGTTGAGTCTCTGAGGCTGGTGAGTTTTCGGAAGGTCCGCTGTCTTGTTCTGCGCTGCCTCGGTGGCAGTCCGGGTGGACCGGGGGGGGTCCTGGGGGTGGGGGTGGTCCTGGGGGGGGTGGCGGTGGGTGTTGTGGCCCTCTTGGGTCTCCAAGCTGCATGATTAGTAGCTCCATGGCATCTGTTGGTCTTCAGATGTGGCTCTGGGCTGGGCTCCCTTTATGCTGCAAGTTTTCGTCCTCCTTAAGACCAGGAGAAAGCAGGTCTTAAGTCCCTGCTGCTAACGTGCCTTATCGCCTGTTTTTGGACCGCATCGTCGATCTGGCTGGTCGTTGAGAATATCGCGAGGTGGTGTTATCGTGAGTTTTTGCACGGGAACGCCTACTCTGCATATGATTTGCGTTAGTTATCGCTGTCAGCCGTGGCGATGTTTTTAGCGGCAGCTATCGCAGGACAACTGACGATGTGGGCTGTTAGCGCAGGCTTGTGAATAGGGCGATTAGTCTATCACCACTTTCGTGGCGGTAAAGTGCCGCTAAATTGGCGATGGGTCCTTGAGAATATGCCCCATTGTCATTTACAACAATGCCAATAGCTCTAACTCTCGCAAATGCGAGACCTATTGCATTGCAAATGCTTGTTTATTCTACAGTATACTGATGCTCAGATTTGTTAGGGATGCTATGCTAGTATCTCTGACTGCCACATAGGGCATAATACATTGCTGATATATATCAATGACTCCTCGCTTATTTCTTTTTATTTCAATTAGGTTGATACATTTTGATTTTATACGGAATGAAGCACCACTCTTCACATTGAGGACTTTTACACAGAGACGTTCCACGACAAAGTACATGTGACTTGCAGTATATTTTTTATACTCACTTGGGAATGTATTCATATGTTTTCATGTTGTCTATACTTAAATCAACTATTTGACGGGCAGGACTGCAGGACTAAATTGGCAACGGAGATGTTATATCTATTTCCACAAAAAAGTACTGGCGTGCAAGTAGCAGCTATAACAAACTCTTGTCACCAATGCATAAGACTAGTTAAGAGTTAAATTCACGCGTGTGGGGAGATGTATGCTGCCGGGTAGCAATGTAACTGCTCAGGCAAAACATGCACAAAACAAAAAGATTATCCACATAATCCACTGCTCCACCACAAAATAATTGCAAAATGATTATGTTCACAATTATTGTGCAAAGCCTACAGCGATTCTTTAGGCCTAAAACAGGAACAGTTCTTGCAGAAAGTGATACCATTGCACGTATCGATCCAATGGAAAGTGGAGAAATCCAAGCCAGTGGCAGGCAATTTTACACTTGAAAGCTTCCTTGACACAGAGCTTCCATTTGCGGTTCCTCGGCAAGGCCGGCTTTAGGGCAGTGCGACTGGTGCAGCTGCACTGGGTGCTGAACTGTGGAGGGGGCTCTGACCTCAGGGGGGGTGCTGTGTTTAGCAATAGCTTATGATTGGAGAGATGAGGGTCACTTTTGCCCTGTGGTAGTGAGAGAATCCGAGGAGGCGGTCATGGGGCGTGGGGGGTGCCAAAAGTGATTGTCGCACCGGGCGCCGCCAGCGCTAAAGACGGCCCTGTTCCTCTGCGACTGCATGTTCGTGCCATGGCATGCAGGCAAGCACGTTTTCTGCAAGTGTGCCACTCACAGTAGCACATCTACAGTTCCCCAACTACTACTCCCTATAAACATGTATCTTTCAAGTAGTGAATAATGATGGCTGATAACCCTTTCTCCGCCACTGGTTCCGCGGCACGAAATGTGACATCAGAACGTGCCTGTAACAAGTTTCTGTAGACGAGTAATGGTTTCATTCATTTATTTCATGCTTGTTCTAATGTAGGAACTAGCATGTAATAAAGAATTTCTCTGCACATGTGTGTGTGTATATACCAACATTTTATGTATCAAAAGGTGCCGCATGTTTGTATTCATTACATTAACAGGGCAATAACTTTATGCCTCGCAATGTTTGAGTTATAGTGTGATAAGTGATATACAGAAAGCTTTGCAGGCATGTAACATACATAATGCACAAATATACAAACATATGAAACTGTAGAAAGACTGCTAAAGGGTTTATGAAATCCTTCTCGGAGGTCTGTCTAATGAGAAGTAGAAGATACACAAACTAAATTATGCACATTTAGACGAAAAATATAAATCCACAGTTTGCAAATAACAAAATTAAGCATATGTCCTTTCACAAGTTCTTAGAGTTCACAATGGTGTTGCAGGCTAACCTCACAACAGGCATTTGGAGCATTCTGTATGCCTCAAGTTTCAGAAGACCATAATGTCAAACATTTGAGAATACTGTTCATGTCCACCTTAGATGCAGAAACCTTATTTTGACACAAAAGGATAACTATGTCATATATACTGTTCATCGTGGTGGTTTCCTATGTTGTTTTTTAGGTTGAGCATTCGAGACCTCTTGTATATACTTTAGTATATACTTATATATCTTGTATATACTTAAGTATATACTTATATGTGTATGTACTTGTGGGCTCTGGAGATCAGCCCTAGGACTTGTCTGCTTCCGCTTAGGGACTTTTTTTCTTACTAACTGTCTTGATAGAAAACGACCAGTAGAGGTCAGTAAAATACCAGAATTGCTTTCTGCTTGTTCAACTGCCTCTATTTAACTGTCTTGCTAGAAAACGACCAGTAGAGGTCAGTAAAATACCGGAATTGCTTTCTGCAGAGGGACTTTCTTTTTTTAAATCTTTCCGACAACTGCTTCTATTTAACTTTCTTGATAGAAAACGACCAGCAGAGGTCAGTAAAATACCAGAATCACTTTAGCAGTCTCTAGATTCCAGTCCAAGAAAATTGTCTTCCACGAGCACCCGTAGACAATAATATTTTTTTCAAATCTTGTATTTTCAGTGATATGACCACCGAAGGCCCTGATTTTATATTAAAAACAGAGCTTTGGACTATACCATTTTCCGCTGAAAGTCAATATTTCTCTCCATGTGTTCCCATACCTGGAGTGTCAAGCTGTTTGGTGCTTACTTTCTCTCCATGTTAAAGAACAGTAGATGTTTCAGCATCCAGGCTAATGTGCTGCATAGCTAAATACACATAAGGTCCCAAAGGCGAGACCGATTGCATTGCACATGCTTGTTTCATTATCTTGGTACTGGCAATGGATTTGGCTGTGTTTTTCTGTCCTATAGGCTGGGTGTTGTGAGCAGGGGACTTGCTTGTTTCTCCCTTAGCAGGAGGTGCAGCTTGTTTCACAGGAGGCGTCACACAGTTCTCTGGATTTTACCTGACTGCGCCTGGAGTGCAAAACGGGGGAGGCTTTCCCACTAGAAGGTGTCTCAAACAGAATTTATTTTTTATTTTTTATAAATCGCTTTTAATACATAAACTCATTGACCACATTAGACATTACAAGTTCCATCATGTTTTATAACATAGGCATAAAGGATGGAGGGTGTACGACTGACAACTTCCTGCGGAAGCTTCAATGCATGTGGGCTCCGGCCTGCTACAGAGTGTCATGTGAGTAAGTGATCAGGAATTTGGTGTATGTCTCTTGCCTTGGATGTGGCTGGGGATTCATGGGGATTGTAAAACAGTGGTAAAGAAGGGAGGTGGCGGGGTAGGACATGGCAATGGGCAGGTATGCTGGTGTCTTGTGTTGGACCAAGAGTCCGCGCGCCAGGTCTGAGTGTTGAGAATGAGGGGGAATTCGCTTGCATGTGGGGGGGGCTCGGGGATATATTGCTTCGATCTCATCGGGCTGGACTGTGGCCAGCACGGGTGGCAAGAAGGGTACCAGTTAAGTCCTCTGTAAAGGTCCAGGCGTCAGGGGGGTTGAATCATCACCACTGCCCAATTGCCGAAAGCATGTGAGGAGACTGGCCCATTATGGGGAGATTGGTCTATGGCGAATCCACCGGACCTCCTCGTTGCAGAGCGCGTCCTCCTTTGCCGCGCCCCATTTATGCAAGGTGCCCCTCCAGGCCTCTATCAGCGGAGTTGCTGCTGAGCGCCAGCATAGTGTGATGGAGCGCTTAGCCAGTAGTAATGCAAGGGCGGAAAACCGTGTCTGTACCTTGTGTTGTTTTCTTCTCTTAAAGATGCTGAGGGCGCATGCCTCCCATGAGGTTATCAATTTCCTGTGAAACCCGTGACCTTCCGAAGTACGTCATGCACGGTGCACCAGTAGTCCTGAAGGGCTGGGCACGACCACAGCATGTGCATAAGCGTGGCATCCACGGTGTGGAAGTGGGGACATTCGAACTGTGTTTCTGGCAAAAATCGGTACAGCTGTTCGGGTGTGAGGTAGGCCCTGTGTAGTACGAAGAACTGTGTTTTCTTAAATCGGGCGTTGCGGGAGGCTTGCTTCGGGAATTCGAGTGCACGTTCCCACTCCTTCTCATGTAGGGCCCATCTAAATTCCTCTTCCCATTTGTGACGGAGGGGGAGGAGCGAGGTGGCCGTCAGCCGTGTACAGTCAGGTAATGAGGTGGTGACCTGGCCGCATGGTCAGTATGATCTGCAGGATCGGGTGTGTCTCAGGATCCCCTCTGGAGATGTCTCAAAGGGTGCCACACATGTGGAAAATCTGCTGGTTGAGGAGTAACTGTCCTGATGGCAGTCCTCTCTCCTCAGCTAGTTGGGCAAAAGGGAGAGGGTCATGCTCTGCAAAAAGGTCCCTCACCTCGAGGACAGAATGTTCAGTCCAGACCTGTAGATCCTTCGTGGTGTAATAGTCATGGCCACAGGTCAGACGATGAGGGGCAGGTTGTGGGGTGTATAGTGGCATCACCGAGAGAGGCAGTGGATCCTGGACATGAACGTCCACACTATCGCCACCTGCAGGAGCCAGGTGGACTCAGGGTGGGAGCCCGGAAGGAGCAGTCGCCTGAAAAAGTAAAGGGCCCGTCTCTAAGGAGGCCTCACAGAGGTAACACCCAGCTGTCCAACGAGACTTCCACTGTAACTGAGTCACTAAGAAGTATGCAACAATGACGGTGCTCCAAGGCCCCCTTGATCAGCCTGCAGCTGCAGTTTGGATAGAGCCACTCAACGGCAGCCTGATCCCCAAATGAGGGTGCCGAGGAGGGTGTCCAGCTCCCTAAAAAAGGAGGGGGGACCACTGGGAGGTTCGTGAAGTGGTAGAGGAGGTGCTCCAGAGGCACAGTGCTCCAGAAATAAATCTGGGTCCAGATAATCGCCAGGGCCCTGTGGAGATTCCCCTTATAGAGATTGTAGGAGAGTAGGATCTGCCCATTATTTTAGACATCACAGACGTGTGTCTGTTTTAAAGCAGAAAAACGTTTGGAGTGTTGTGCACACCAGCATGCTGACTCTTCCACACAACTCCTGTGTGTTGAGGTCCCATAAATTTCGCGACAAGTGACCAACATGGGCATTAAGATAGCAGTGTGAATCAGCACTGCACTGACATTTTCTGCCGATAGGGGTGTGAATGTAATAGCATGCCTCCTTGCCCCAATCATGACCAACAAGGATTGTTTTAGTCACATTCACTGCTTGATCATGACAAAATGATTACTATCTCTCTACTATAGTCTTGCCCTCTTTTTTGTCTTCTCTCTCTCTCTAGTTTGGATCTTGGAACGCCTATTGGACGTTCCTTTAGGTGCTCTGACGCCAAAAAACCTGAATATTGGTATTATAGGAATACTGAGTGTCTCCGTCTCAGATTCCTATTGTTAACCTTTTTTTCACTTTAAGCACGGTCCTGATGAAACGCCACTGGATCCACTAGGGACCCATGTAAGGCGCGCGAAACATGTCGACCTAATGTACTCACCACCACTATCACTCTCACTCACTGACAAGAGAACAGAAGGAAAATACTCACTCCTCAGATATAATTTTTCTAGAGGCCTTCCTTGTCATCTATTTTAACCTTACAACACGGACCCTTGAATAAAGGTTTTTTAGGGTACCAGCGTGGTAATTTTAATTCACTCACCTTTTTTTTCCCCCCATACACCTGCACTCACCACTGCGGCATTGCTCCGAAAAGAACTCCGACAAAGGGCACTCTTGCGGGGCCCATGGGGGACTGCAGCGCCACCCCTATGAGGAGCAACGCCCGATGATGAAGCATGACACCTGCATGGGTGTGTGAGAGCAGTTTTTTTGAAAAGGAGGAATTCCCCCACCTCCACAGTGTTTTGCTTCGAACCTATTCTGTGAGTTAGTGTCACTCACTATTTCTCTCAGCGACCGATTTTGCCAACTCCTCTTTTTCTTAGGAACAGTCACCCTTGAGTGATCATCACGTTATCCTTGGGAACGTGGGTACTGGACCTGGTTTTCCTTTAGCTCCCCGTCCCCCCTCGTTGTATTTTGAGAAGATTAACTGTGCCTTCTACTTCTTGATGCAAGAGTAAACAGCATAGCGCTTTCTAGCAGTGTGCATGCTGCAAATGTCATGGGTAAGATATCGTATGTAAGAGGTTGGGGCCATGTGTTAACTGAAGTGGTGTGTGCCGGTGGCGGGTGATACCTGTAGCAGGACTGCTCTGTCCGTGTCTCGGATGCCATGCATTTCCTGCCCCCCTGTGTGGTGAGGTGATGTGGGAAGAGAATGTAGGGAAAATCTTCTGTAACTGGGTAGGGATAGAATCCCAATTCTGGGAGCTCATCGCTGAACCTTAGAGTATCGTGGGGGGAAGAAAGACGATAAGAAACAATGTCTGTGCTTATAGAGCAACTGAGAGCCCATCAAAGTCCAATATAAATTTCTTGCCATAGCGATGGTCATTGAACAGCAGCGTGGCAGCCGGCGTTTGCTCTAGATGGAGGGTCACTTAACGAGTGCCTAGATGAGGGTTTCTGCTGTCTGGGGAGTTTCCGTCAACGGAGACTGTGAATCGCATTGGGTGTCAGCAGAGTGGAGTGATTCTTCCTCAGGGGAGAATAGGAGAGGGTCCCTGTCATCGTCCGTGAGCACTGGGTGGGGGGCCAAGTTTGTTGCTGCCTGAATGGCCTTCCAACGGTCTGCTAGGATCTGTTCCAGATTGGGGGAGCTGGTAGGCAAGATCTGGGAGGGGGGGACTCCGTCACATTCCAGCCTGTCTCCTTCTCTTTCTCCGGCGTCTGCTCCGCTGGTCTCGTGCGCTCTCCGAGCGTTCAGCAGGACCCACCCCCCGGCCCTCCCACATGCTGCTCTGCCCAGTCCCATGCTTCCCTGGGGTCAGTGAAGAACACTGTGGTCCTCTCAAAGATTATCTTGGGACGGGCGGGGAATAACAGTGAGTACTGCACTCCTTGTTGTCGAAGAAGTCGCTTGACCTCCAGGAAGGAGGAGCACTGACGTTGGACGGCCCAGGTGTAATCTGAAAACCACATGGCAACCTTGTCTTCCACTTGAAGAGGCCCCGCCAATCTGGCTGCCCAGAGTATTGCGTCTCTGTCCCTCAAGTGGAGCAGTTTCACCAACATCGGGCGCGAGGAGGAGTCCGGAGGTGGGCACCGAGTCGTAATACGGTGCGCTCGTTCCAAGGAGTAGAAAGCGGTGAGTTCTAAGGCCGGGGTGAATGAGCAAAACCATGAGTCCAGGTAGTCATGGGGTTCAGAGCCCTCGACACCCTTTGGGAGACCTAGGAGGCAAACACTGCTTCTCTGGGAGCGGCCCTCCAGGACCTCTGCCCTGTTCTCCAACTACGCGACTCGGACTTGTAAGTCCTTAATGTCGTAGCTGTTGTCCTTACCAAGTGGTTGCAGTTCAGCAAGGGCCTTCTCCTCATCCGTGACTCTGTAAGCGAGCTTGTGTTGGTCATCCCAGAGGAGCATGAAGTTGGTCGCAAGGGACCCGAAGCAGACCTTTATCATGAATCGGGAGTGTTCAATGGCCGCTAGGACCCTGTCCAGTTTCTCCGACATGGTGAGGGTCGGTTCGCTCTCTTCTGGCAGGGGATCAGGTGCTTCAACTTGTGGGCCCACCAGGGCCAGGGGCCGGGCCACGGAGGCCGACTGCAGCCTCCCCATTACTTGGCATCATCCAGGTCCGCGCAGTCTCTCCAAAGGGAATAGGGGTGGATGACGTGCAAAAGAGTCTGTGGACAACCCCTGCAGCAGCCCCGGCAGGCAGACTCAGTCCAGTGTGGTCCTCTAGGCCCCCGAAGGAGTGGGGGGGCTTTCTGCTTTGGCCGTAAAGAGTCTGGGGCAAGGGGCAAAGAGTTGCCAGCCAGGTGCAGTGAGGTGGAGTGGCTGTTCCAGTGGGCCTTAAAGAAAGTCTACGTCTGTTGGCCCAGCTGTACGGGGGAGTCGGCGCTGTAGGAGGCTGGCTTAGTATATGGTGCACACTTATTCAAGTGGTGCACCATGCACAAATCCAGGCAACCTTTATGGTGATTTTAGTGGACTTTGATAACCATAGAAAGCTCTCAAAGTAGTAGTTCTGGAGAGCAGCCTTCAGGCTGATCTTGAAGGAGTGTTAAGCAGCTTGTTTTACCAGTTTAATCTGTAGTGTAGATTAGATGAAAAGAAACCACACAGTGTTTAGCAAAAATTAGTCTATTTATTACAACACACTATCACTATCACATTGGTATAACTCTTACCCAGAGATATCAACACAATACATAAGAATACTTCAAATGCAATAAGTAAGAAGCACAAAATACAGTGGTCTCCAGGAGTAGACCAAACCATATACTAGAAAAGTGGAATGCGTACTGCAAAGGAGAACGGGACTTGGACCAGAAGAACTAGAGGAGCCAGGGAAACAAGGAACCACTCAAGAAAAGTACCCAGGAATCCCACGGAGGGTGTGTGCAGAGTGGAAACACAGCTGTGTGCCCAATGGAAGTCAATGGAGAAATTGCGGTTGCAGTTTGGAAGAAAAAGGGCCTCCCCAGAGGAACCCGAAGAATTCCCTCAGACGGCGGAAGGTTCAAGAGTCACCCCACCCGTGGATGCCTCCAGAACCAGGTTACCTACACCAGGGAAGCCAGGTGCATGGGGTGAAGAGACATCGGAACCTGCCGTAGACGACAATGGAAGACTTAGAAGAAAGTGCCTCTAAGAGGAGTTCAGAAAAGAGTCCGGTGGAATCCAAGGGTGGATTCTGGAAGTAAAGAACCTGCAAGCAGAGGGGGACAGAGTCTATGCCACTCGGCGGTAACCAGGAGGCCCTTAGACCCAATGCCACCAATGTCGGAAGGTTCTGGAGAGTCGACGGTGACCTTGTCGCTGCAGCTGTGAGGACCAGGCAACACTGAGGAAGATCAGGAGTCGTACACGAGCTGTCCCACGTCGCATGTCGGTGACTAGGTGGTTGGTGCCCGGTAGGAGCACCAACAAACCTTGGTAGTTGCAACTAGTGTGGAAGACGAAGAAGGAGCAATGTTGGGACCAGCTAGATCCAAGGCACTCACCAACAGCAGGAGAGTCAGGGCAGGCCCCAAGCAAGCAGGGGAGCCCACTGAAGCAGTAGATGACCCTCAAGAGGACCCACAGGCTGAAGGCAAGGAGTCGCAAGAGTACCTCAAGCAGCTCACCAAAGATAAAGGCCCTCAGTGCAGAGGATGCGGTGAGGACGCTGATCTTGGAGGGAAGAGATGCTGGAACTTCTTGTAGCCCGAAGATCTCTGGAGTGCAGAGCCAACAAGCCTTGGCAACAGAAAGTCGATGCAGTGCACAGGGATTTGGTCCCAGCGGTTCCGACAAGGGATACTGGGCTCAAAATTGCAGAGAGGGCAGGTAAGGCCTTAAGGGAGTTGCAGAACCACCACGTGTGTTGCTGTGCCTCGGGGAGTCCATAGGATGACAGGAGCAGCAGATCAGTCAGATTTGTTGCGGTTCCTGCAGATGCAGGGGAGTGACTCTTTCACTCCAAGGGAGATTTCTTCTGGTGTCAATGATGCCCACAGGTCTGTTGAAGAAGCTGGCAGAATCACAGACAAGAATGACGAAGAATACTTGAAGAACAGCAAGAACAGGAGCAGCAGGAGTCTTCCTTGGTGCAGTCTCTGTTCCAGTTGAAGTCCAAGTGTCCAGATGGTCGAAGAGCAACATACTTTCAGGGTTGAGTCTTGACCCACGATGAATCTAAGTAACCACCAACAGCTAAGCCCTTAAGTACCCTAAGGAACGGGTTGGAACAACTCAGGGGTCCCTCCCAGAGGAGGGGCTGGACAGAGGGGAGTATACTCTAATTCCCTTTGTACAGTTTCACACCAGAGCGGGAGCCAAGGGCTCCCTGAACTGGCTCAAACTGGAGTATGCAAGGAGGGCACCAAATGTGCCCTTCAAAGCAGTTTAGTGGCGCTGGTAACCGCCCCCAGCCCAATACACTAAGTCCTGTCTGGGAGGTGGTCACACCATCCCTTTTACAGGAAACCTATTGTTCTACCTCCCTCTGCTCGAGCTCAGCTCAGCAGACAGGAGGCCAGAATTGTGTCTGTGGTCGGCAGCAGCACTAGCTTGCTGGCAGACCCTGAAAGGCTGTTACCGGGAGTATAGGGGGGTACCCAGGGGATCTCCCCAGTACATGGGATCATACTTCATACTGGAATCTGCGTTGGGGTATGATTCCAACATGTTTGATACCAAACATGAACGGGTTCGGTGCAGCCACTATATAGTTAGACATCTCGTAATGTTGGATGTCACTATATGTATTAAAATGGCTGACCACACATACAAAGCCTGGAGAATCTACTCCGGGGTTTGTGAGGTGTCCTGCTCATGCAGTGGAACCCTCACACTTGTAATCAAGCACCCTGCCCTCAGGACTGAAGAGTCTGCCATAGGGGTGACTTATAGGTTTAAAGTGCAGTGACCTCAGATATAAGGAAACTTATATCTGTTGTGAGAGGTGCAAGCACCAACTCACACAGGCTGCAATGGCAGGCCTGTAGTCACAGTTTATGTGGACTCCCATGGGTGGCACAATACATGCTGCAGCCCATGGGAGACCCCTGGGTACCTATGCCCTGAGTACCTTGTACTGGGGACTTATAGGTGTACACCCACCAGTAGTAAATTGTGGAGGTACAAAAGTACTTACCATTGTCAATTTAGGGAAGAAAGCACAGTTGCTGGGGTCCTGAATAGCAGGATCCCAGCAGACAAGGTCAAAAACATACTGGCACCAAGCAAAAAGTGGGGGTAACGATGAAAGCACATCCTACTTTCCTACAAGCACACACTGCTGGAGCGTCCCCGGCCAGAGCCTCGCATCAGTGTTGTCCTCCCCCTTCAGTGCTGTCTCGGGGGGGTGGGGTGGGGCAGGAGGTCCTCCTGTTTGTCCGGTAGGCCTCAAATGTGGTTGTATCCAGAGTGGGGTGCGTTGCAGAGTCTAGCGGGGCCTTCCGCTGCAGTTTAAGATCAATGGCGTGCAGGGAGGATCAGGTAGCGTCGGGAAGGACTACTCTTTTACAGCCTGCTCTCCCTACCCGCCCGAGCCGCCTCTCACCTCATTGTGCTGTCTACACCGGGTCCTGGAGGGACAGTGTCCGTGACTCGGCGCCCCTTCTCGCAGAGCAGCAGCAGCCCGGGACGCATACCCTCGGCCCTGGGTCACTTGGTTGGTACCTGTAGGGGCCCGCAGCCGAGCAGGCCACGGGCCGGTACTGCCAATGTCACTTGTGCCTTCAGTGGTGCGGGAGCGGGGGAGACTATCTCAGGGGGCCTCCACTCTCTGCCCCAGCTCTCACAGGCCGCACTGCCTCTCCGAGCTTGCCTTGATGTCACGGCAGGGGGGTAGGGTATCACCACCAAGCTGCCAGTGGCTGGGCGCGAGCCTCGGGATCCACTGCCAGCTGGTGGCACCACAGTGGCTTCGGGGTGCTGGAAGGGCTATCGCCAGTGGATTACCTCCGGTGCCTGAGCGGCTCGCCCTGTGCCCTGGCTGACCAGGCCTCCATCATGTTGATTGTGCTCTCCTTTTGTACCAGGCGCCAGGCCCCACTGTCCCGAGCGCGGCCGATCGTCATGTGCCGGGACTACGGGTGGGGTCCCCTAAGGACCACTGGTGTCATTGCGCCTTCATGGGCTGCTGTGTGGCACAGATGGATGGCCATTGTCGGGCTGGCCAGCGGAGCGCGACAGAATCGCATCTGCCATCATGGCTGGCTAACCCACGCCCCCGGAACAGGAAAAATCACATATTATCAAAAACATAATATACTAATCAAATTGCCCATCTGAAATAACAATTTAGAAAGCAAAATACAAGAAGAGTTGGAAAGAAAAAGTTACTTATCTGGGATAGCGATCTTTCTGGTGGATACTTTATCTACCTGCAGATTCCTCATCTATAGAAAAATCCCAGTCGCCAGACTGGATCCAGAAATTTAAAAGCTTGCACATTACCGGTAAGGGGTGCTGGCTTCGAATCAACAATGGAAATGGTGTCAGATAACCTCACCGAAGTCATAGTGCCCCTGTCAGTTTCCACGCATTTTTACCCACCAAAGAATGATGTGACATCAATAGAATAGTGCAGTTCAGAAATGTATGCATATTTGGGATCTTATTAACTTTCCCAATAACTATCCATCAAACATGAAGGAGGGATGGTCTGTGAGGAATCTGCGTGTAGATAGATTAACCACCAGAGAGATCGTTACCACAGGTAAGTAACTTTTTCTTCTGATACATACTTCTACCGGCAGATTTCTAACCTGTGGAATAGATTCCATAGCCATACTCCCTTCAGGGCTGATGGATGGTGAAACCAGGAAATCCTGCAAGACGAATCTGGCAAAATGTCCATTCCTATGCACCTCGGAATCCAACCAGTAATGCTTGGCTAATGTGTGTAGAGATGCCACTATGGCTGCCTTGCAGATCTCTCAATTGGAACACCTCTTGCAAGGGCAGAAGCAGTGGCTTTGACCCTGTTAAAATGGGCCCTGCTTCCTTCTGGTGGTTGGCGAGCACCTATCAGGTCTTAATGGAGAGGATGATCCACCTTGACAGAGTGCTTTTCTTGCTGCTTTACACTCTTGCCATCACAGAACCTTACTAAGTCCTGGCCATCCAGATGAATGTCCTTAGTGCGGTCCAGGTATTAGTTGACTTCCACTTTGGATCCAATCCATGCAACCGCTGGTCCTCCTCCTTTCTGGGATGGGGCGTGAGATAGAAGTCGGATGGGTGATAGACTGACTCCGTTGGAAAGGATTCACCATCTTAGACAGGAAAGCAGCCCTGGTATTCAACACCAGCTTGTCAGATTAAAAGGATGTAAAAGGTGGATGGGAACTAAGACCCTGCAATTCTCTTACCTGTCTGGCTGACGTTATTGCAACTAGAAAACACTGTTTTGAAAGTCAACATCCTTAAAGACAATTTGGACACAGGCTCAACCAGAGTCCCCATAGGACAAGTTAAGAGGAAGGACCTGATTTAGAGTTTGGCGGTTGGGTTACTCCATCACAAATGTCACAACCACCTTATTACAAGTGCATTATATTCTATGGCATCTGTTATAAGGTGGACAGGAAATCCATCACTTTTGTGACGGAGTAACCAATTCGCCGTACTCTAATTCAGGCCCTAAATTAAGGTTCCACAGGGGAACAACAAATGGGGTTGGAGGATACAAATTTGCTGACCCCTTCAGGAAACGCATCACAATGGATGATTTGAAGAGGAACGGTTGGTCTGGCAGACAGAGGAACACAGACAAAGCTGGCAAATATCCCTTGACACTGACAATTGCACAATCCTCTGGGCAAGGGAGAGTGCAAATTGTAGGATCTGTGATAACTTGGCGTGCACAGGTTCTACGTTTTTGTCTGTGCGCCATGCAACAAAGCTATTTCATATGCCAGAGTAATCAAATTTTGTAGAGGGGCAAAGCTCTGAAAGGATGTAGTCAACCACCTCCTGTGGCAGCTTAAAGGAACTCTGATATCCCCGCTCAATCTCCAGGCATGTAGATGGAGTCCTCTGAGATTGGGGTGCAGTAACATCCCTTCTAACTGGGAGAGGAGGTTCAGTTTGGATGACAGCTTGAGAAGGGGACATGTGGAGCAGCGCAGACGGTCTGCTTACCACATCCTCCTTGGTCAATTCAGGGCAAATGACTTGGGGGCCAGCCTTGGTGTATCTTCCTCAGAACCAGAGAAAGTAAGGGTATGAGAGGAAACATGTAGTGCAGTGGGAAATTCCATTTCAACTGAAATGTGCTCCCGATTGTCCCCTCAACAGATACTCGAGGGCACACAACTGCTGGCATTGAGCATTGTCCAAGTAGGCTAACAGGCCAACCTGAGAAGTGCCATTCAGGGAGAAGATGTCCTGGACTACCTCTGGCAGAAGTCGCCACTCATGACTGGCAAGATAACGACGACTGAGGCTGTCGGCTCTGCCATTCAGTGGCCCCGCTAGGTGAATGGCTGTCAACCAGATCCCTTGGCAGTGTGCTCAAGACCACATTCTCAATGCCTCCAGACAAATGATGTGAGACCCTCCTCCCCCTTGCATGTTGACGTACCACATAGCTGTAATGTTGTCTATCAAGATCTGGCAGCACAGACCTTGGATGAAGAGAAGAAGGCCTTGAATGCCAGCTGGACTGCCTGCAGTTCCAACAGGTTGATGTGAATAAGAAAATAAGTTACTTACCTGTAACTACAGTTATCCAATATTGGTATCTTTCATAGATTCACATGCTTGAATCATTCCCCGTCGCCGAAGTGGGAGTCTCACGGTACTATAGTAAAGCAATATCTGATAGCATAATAGGCTATAATGGCAATGCACAGACACTTTAATAGCCTATCTATGTCCTTTTAAAAGAAAGACCAAACTTGAACTATAACCAATCAGGTAACAGCACCCTCTTAGAATACTCCCAACAGAGGTTGAATCCCTCAGATTTTTTTAGCACAAGTGGGAATAAATAATCCCGAGCTGTAAGGGTGGCCACTTAGGGGAGGAGAGTGGGTCGCATGTGAATCTATGAAAGATACGGATACTGGGTATCTGTAGTTACAGGTAAGTAACTTATTTTCTTATCCAGTATTGGTTCTTTCATAGATTCACATGCGACCCAAATGCGATGCAGCGCACGCAACGAAATTCGTTTTATTTATTTATATGTTCACTTACCTCTATTCAGCCGTATTCCATACTTTACTACCCCCCACCCTGCCCCTTCCCCGCCCCACGTCACCGCCCGGCAGCACTCCCACCACGGGCCGCTACTGCCAAGTTGTAGTGAGGCAGATCCTTTCCAAAGAACTATCTCCAAATAATGTTAGCGAAAATGTATATTGCCCCTGTACACTGTGTTATAGCCTCTTAATGTTAGACGCCTGCAGCGTTGGAGTGGTGAAACTGAATAGCTGCAGAAAACCTTTGGCAATGGTTGCGCTTGTTACCGAAATACCTTGTGCAAATTACCCTTAGGATATCAGTAGTTGATCCGTCTGCCATATTTACATAATTCGAGATAAACAGAAGTACGTGAGTGAGGATGAGGACAATGTTTGATGTCTAGGGTATGTAGCGAAATTTTAGCTGGTGATGTAGGAATTGTAAAAGAAATATGAAATATGATAGTTTAACCAGATGAAATTATGATGGAACCTTGGAAATAAGTTCACATTTGCTCCGAGAAGCATGCATTACTCGGAGAAGGGTAGCAAAACGGTTGCACTGTGAGAGCCTGTATTTCGTGGCTGTGCTAGCTGAAGCAAGGAAGGATCCATGGAAAAAATGAGCTTTACTGGAGAGATGTGGGAACGGTTAAAGAACTCTAGCAGGAGCGCTAGATAATTTTTGCGGAACAGAGAGCGAGAGCGAGATATGAATATATGTCTCTAGAAATTGTTGTGAGGTGAACGTTAGCAGACCAATGCACTGACACCAAGCTAGCGAGAGAAGGAAGATAAAGCAGAGTCCACTATGGTGATGCTTGTAATGGGTGTAGGGTTACACTGTTAATGCTATAAGAAGAACTGTATATATCAATATCTTGGGGTTTGTCAGCTAGCTTCACAGCTCTAGAACACCTGGGAAAGCGTTCGTGATGAACAAGTTACTTACCTTTGGTAACAATATATCTGTAAGAAACATAGGTTAGTTATAGATTCCTTACCTTAGAATTACCCCCAGGCGTCAGACTGGATCTGGAAAGTTTTTCGTCAGCAGTACCCCTGCGTGTCTGAAGGTGGTGTCGGTCGACTCCGCGTTCGTCGTTGGCATCGTGGTCGCCAGGATGACGTCACAGTAGCTACATAGATGCCGCCCTCGCGCGCTGACGTCAGTTCTGTACACGACTATCCACGCCAGAAGCGCAGAGCCATGCAAGACACTGACCACTGGTGCACAAAACTAGGGCCCTGAAAGGAAGTCCTTAACCCTAGAAGTCAGTTTGCAGAATGGGGAGGATGGGTGGGGCGGTAAGGATTCTACAACTAACCTATGTTTCTTACAGCTATATCGTTACCGAAGGTAAGTAACTTGTTCATCTGAAAGAAACAGTTAGTTATAGATTCCTTACCTTAGAATAGATACCACAGCAATACCAACCCCGGAGGTGGGTCTGCGAACTAAATTCACACCAGAAAGTCCTGGAGAACAGAACGGCCAAAGAAGCCGTCTCTCCGGACTTGGCTGTCCAGGCAGTAGTGTTTGGTGAACGTGTGCAACGATACCCACATAGCTACCTGACAGATGTCATTAAGGGGGACTCCCCGTCCCAAAGAAGTGGTAGTTGCCGTCGCCCTGGTGGAATGGGCGCGCAGTCACACTGGAGGCTCCTTCTTTGCCAAAGAATAGCAAGCTTTTATGCACAGAACAACCCACCTGGAGATGGTCCGTTTGTGCACGGCCCGACCTTTCTTGGCGCCCACATAGCCAACAAAGAGCTGGTTGTCCACCCGGAATTGTTTGGTGCGATCCAAGTAGAAGGAAAGTGCATGTTTTGGATCCAGACGGTGGAGCCTCTCTTCCTCTTTTGAAGGATGCGGAGGCGGAAAGAAGGTGGGCAAAGTGATGGTTTGGCCAATGTGGAAAGAAGTAACCACCTTGGGGAGAAAGGAAGGTCTAGTTCTGAGGAAGACCTTGTCCGTATTAACAGCCAGAAAGGGAGGCTTGGAAGAAAGAGCTTGTAGCTCACTCACCCTGTGCGCAGAGGTGATGGCCACCAGAAAGACAGTTTTCAAAGTTAGAAGCCTGAGAGGACAGTTATGTAGCGGCTCAAAGGGAGCGCACATAAGATATGTAAGAACCAAGTTCAAGTCCCACTGAGGCATTACGAAGGGAACAGGAGGAAAAAGATGAGTAATGCCCTTAAGGAAACGATTTACAACAGGGAACTTGAAAAGAGAAGGCTGATCAGGAAGCCTAAGGAAGGCTGAAATGGCCAAGAGGTAGCCCTTAAGAGTGCCTAGAGCAGAGCCCTGCTGGGCCAAAGAAAGGAGGAACAAGAGAACCTCAGAAAGAGGGGCGGAAAGGGGATCCACAGCCTTTGCTGTGCACCATGCCACAAATCTGTTCCATCTGCAGGCATATACCATCTTAGTGGAGGTACGCCTGGCTGCCAAGATAACATCACAAACTTCGGGAGGCAGGTCAAACGACGTCAACTGCTGCCGCTCAATCTCCACGCAAGGAGGTGGAGGCTGGACAGGTTCGGGTGGAGGACCGTCCCCTGCTGCTGCGACTGAAGATCCTCCCGAAGAGGCAGTCTGATCGGAGGATCGATGGCCACGTATAGCAGCTCGGGATACCAGACTCTTCGTGCCCCATCCGGAGCCACAAGAATGACTTGGGCCCGGTCGCGCCTGATCTTCTTCAGCACTCTGGGCAGAGGTGGTATAGGCAGAAAGGCGTATAGAAGACCGCAACTCCACTCACAACGAAAAGCGTCACCTAGTGAGTGCCGCCTTGGAAATTCCAACGTGCAGAATTGCTGACATTCCGCGTTCTCTTCGGTGACGAATAAATCTAACCAAGGCTCTCCCCATTGTCGAAAGAGACCTTGCATCATCTCTGAGGAGTGAAGACGCCATTCGTGATCCATCATGCACCTGCGGCTGAGTTCGTCCGCCCTGGCGTTCAGGGAACCTGCCAGGTGCTGAACCACCAGGGATATGCCGTGATGTTCCAGCATTGTCCAGAGGCGGAGGGCCTCCTGACATAGGGTCCACGACCCCACCCCGCCTTGTTTGTTGCAGTACCACATGGCGGTGGTGTTGTCCATGAACACCTGCACTACTCTTCCCCGGACAGAGGGAAGGAATGCTTTGAGTGCAAGACGAATCTCCCGAAGCTCCAGAAGGTTGATGTGGAGCCGTGACTCCGCCGGAGACCAGAGGCCTCTGATCTCCGCCTCCCCCATGTGCCTGCCCCATCCCAGAAGTGATGCATCGGTCACCACTGTGAACTCTGGTTGGGGAAGGGAGAGGGATCTGCCGTCGACCCAATCCTGGTTCGTTAGCCCCCACTGCAATTGGCGTGCAGTGCCCTCCGAGATCTGGACGCAATCGGACAGGTTCCCCTGATGTTGTGCCCACTGGAACTTCAGGTCCCACTGCAGAGCCCGCATATGTCATCTGACATGATCCACCAGCAGGATGCAGGAGGCCATCAGGCTCAGTAGCCCGAGGGTCATTCTGACCGAAATCCGGGATAGAGGCTGAAAGATCGGAATCATAGCCCGAATATCCCGGACTCGCTGTTCGGGAGGATAAACCCGAAACTGCGCCGTGTCCAGAACCGCTCCGATGAAGAGTAGCTTCTGAGAGGGAGTCAGGTGTGACTTCGGCACGTTGATGGAGAACCCCAGTGAATGCAGGAGGTCGGACGTAGTCTGGAGGTGGGAGACGACAGCCTGGGGCGAGCCCGCCTGCAACAGCCAGTCGTCGAGATAGGGGAAGACTGGAACCCCTGATATGCGCAGATGAGCTGCGACCATCACTTTCGTGAACACCCAAGGGGCGCTTGTAAGGCCAAAGGGGAGCACGGTAAACTGAAAGTGCTCGTGGCCTACCGTGAACCGCAGGTAACGCTGGTGGGCCGGCAGGACGGGGATGTGAAAATAAGCGTCCTGCAAGTCCAAAGCTACCATCCAGTCTCCAGGATCGAGGGCAGACAGGACCTGAGCTAACGTCAACATTTTGAACTTCCCCTTCCGGAGGAAGCGGTTGACGTTCCTGAGATCCAAGATAGGACACAGGCCTTTGTCCTTCTTGGGCACCAGAAAGTAGTGGGATAAGCAACCACAACCTACTTCTGGGACAGGAACGCGCTCGATGGCTCCCTTGGCCAAGAGTGCCGAAACTTCCTGTTGGAGAAGGGCCAGATGATCTTCCGACATGCGATGGTACTGAGGTGGCATGGTTGGAGGGGTAGTCTCGAAGGGGAGGGAGTAGCCCCTTTGGACTATTTGCAAAACCCACCTGTCCGACGTGATGGTGCACCAGTGGGGGAGGTGATGGCGAATCCTGCCGCCCACTGGCGATTGGTGGCCCTGAAAGGTCAGACTAGGAGGGTTTGGAGGCTGCTGCAGAGGGGGCTGTGGTGGACTGGCCCGCCCGCAGGCCCCCAGAACCATGGCGGTGGTTCCCATGTCCCTGGCCGTGCTGGGGCTGAACAGCTTGCGCTGGCCTGTGGCTCTGGGCGGGACGTGGCGGGGCACCCATTCCGTAGCCACGAAAGGGGCGAAAGGCAGACTGCGCAGGGCGGGTGGTGGAGAGGCCCAAGGACCTGGCCGTAGCCCGAGAGTCCTTAAAGCGCTCCAGCGCATTGTCTGCCTTGTCGCCAAATAGGCGACGGCCATCAAAGGGCATGTCCATAAGGGTGGATTGGACATCCCCTGAACATCTAGTCGACCTCAACCAGGCGTAGTGTCGAAGGGCTACCGACGTGGAAATCGTACTGCCTAGTGAGTCGGCGGTATCCAGCCCACAGCGGATAGTAAACTTCGCTGCGTCTCTCCCTTCGGCCACTGTCCGAGAGAGTACGGCCCGGGCCTTCTCCGGGCACTGAGGCAGCACTTGCACAACCGTATCCCACACGGAGTGGGTGTAACGGCCCAACAGACATGCAGTGTTTACCGACCGCAGTCCCAAGCTGGAGGAAGAAAACATCATCTTCCCAAGATGGTCCAGCTTTTTGGATTCCCTATCAGGTGCTGCGTTAGGAAATGCGCCTTTGGATGTAGAGGCTTGGACCACCAATCTCTCAGGGGTGGGGTGTTGGGAGAGAAACGTGGGGTCGCCCGGGCCCGGGAGGTGGCGTCGGGCAATCACCCTATCCACAGGAGCCCCTGTGTTGGGCCTGGACCAGGTGCCCAAAAGGATGTCGGTGAGGGCTTCATTGAACAGCAGCAGGGGCTCCGAAAAGCTCGCTGCCGGTTGAAGCACCTCTGTCAGGAGGTTAGTCCTGACTGCCACTGTAGGTAGCTCGAGGTTGAGAGCCTCGGCCGCCCTACGCAACACCACTGCGTAAGACGCTCCCTCTTCCGTAGCCACGGTAGGAGGAGACAACATGCCAAGGTTTGGTGAGGTATCCAAACCACAAGCTTCTCCCAGTTCCTCTCGCCAGTCCGGTTCACAGCCTAACTGGTCAGTTAAAGGGTCTCCAGACCCCTCCCAGTCCTCCTCTCCCTCCTCTGGCTGCCAATCTGGTCTCAAAGAGCCAGGGTAGAACAGGGGCACAAAGGTACCCATTGGCGCCGAATCCGGCGTCGGTTGGCGCCGGTCCAGCTCCGTGTCTACCTCGAGGTGGAGGCCGGGTCGACGTCGGCTGGGGACACAGCCGACGCAGGCTGCGGACGTGGTGCCGGTGGAATCGGCGCTGGGGGAGGTGTAACAAGGTCGACCGGCGCCGATCCGGATCCAGGTATGGATCCAAGGGGACCCTCCGGTGCCGAGGCCGAAGCCCCCGGCGTTGAAGGCCCAGGGCCCCCAGCCAAGTCTGTGGGGCCCGAAGGCGCCCCGGCGGAGTCGGGCTGCCCAAAGATGGCGTGCATCGCAAAATTGAGGAAGCTGGGTAGGGGTCGCTCCAGGTCCCGGAAAGGGGTGGAAACCCGGAGTCGACCCTTCGGGCTCCGCACGCAGAGCCCCGAGTGCGAAGACTTGGATGAAGAATGATGATGGCTCCGTGACCGGTCCCTCGACCTCCTACGCAATCGGGACCTCGAGCGGCGCGGAGCCGACTGCCAGGCCTCGAGAAGCTTTCAGGATCGCTCCCGCAAAGACTTCGGATTCATGGTCCGGCAGTCGGAGCACAACTTGGGGTCGGGGTGGCGCTCCAGGCAGGAGAGGCACACGTGGTGCGGATCTGTCACAGACATCAGTTGGCTACAGGAACCGCAAGCCTTGAAGCCGGGCATCCCTCGTGCACCAGCAGTCGATGGACTCAAAAACGATGTCGACAAAAGTCGAGAAAAAGTCAGTCAAAACGTGACTGGAGGTACCGCTCTCTCCGGATCTGCGCTTGCTGACGCGGAAAAAGAAAGAACTGACATCAGCGCGCGAGGGCGGCGCCTATGTAGCTACCGCGACGTCCATCCCGGCGACCACAACGCCAATGACGCCACCTTCCGACACGCAGGGGTACTGCTGACAAAAAACATTCCGGATCCAGTCTGCCGCTTGGGGGTAATTCTAAGGTAAGGAATCTATAACTAACTGTTTCTTTCAGATTGAGTATTTTATTTGTTAATGTAGAAAGAAAAGCCTGCCGGGTGAGGAAGATTTGTTTGAACTTCCAGGTGCTAATGCGTATAGATTTCTGAATTGTAGGCCTTGTCTAACAAAAATTGCAAAACTCGAAGATGTCCGCTCCGTTTTCTAGAGCGACATGTACATTTCTACCCAAGTTGGGGAACCGGAAAGGCCATGAAGGCTTCTGAGAAGTGAGAGATTTGAGACTGCTAGTCTAGCATTTCCATACTTTTAATGGAGATGTTTATGACGTCCTTAAATATCTGCTTGTTTTTATTTATGTGTGTCGTAGTTTCTTTTGGTACAGTATTATTCTGAGATGTGAAATAAAGAGTGGATGGATTGCGAAGAATATAATCACTTGCAACGACCCATGCCAAAGTAAGTAAATGGAACAGCTTTGGGGAAACAGGACTGCTAAAATTTTCCATGTATATTGGCTGTCCTGAAACAGATAGAGAAGTGATGTTATAGATGTTGCCCATAACGTGGAAGAGTGACTGACAGCTGAACATTGAAAGGCAGATCCTGCTTGTGGAAAAAGGCAGGATAAGGTTCGCGACCTCAGATGGTTTGAACTGTGTTGTACCTTCATCAGCCTCCCAATCACGGTTGGAGAGCAAGTGATACCCGTAAAGCAAGGAGATAGCTGGGACTGATATCATGCAACGGGAGAATGTGTGTGAAGCCGAAAGGGAAGATAGGGAATTTGTAACAGGTGCCACAACAGTAAATTGGAAATAGTCGCAGTGCTAGGGGATGTGGGCAAGGGGGTCCTGTAAATCCAGCTATGCCGTATAGCCTGTGCTAGTTAGAAGACAATGAATGTGTGAGATAGGAAATAGGAACCATTCGTAAGGCCTAAGAAAGATTACCACCACTTTTGCTATTTATTTTTTTCAAACAGTGGGAATAAAAGAAGAAGAAGAGCTGTCCCCTTGGTGTACTGGTCATAAATGAAACTCCAAGGTATTGCCTATGTGACCAACATAATACCCTTGTGAATGAAGTTATCTTGCCTCAGTATGGAAGCAAGCCAGAAATGTTTACATCCATGGAAGGAGCAGGGATAGGGGATAGGCGATATTCGAATGAGGACTGAAGCTTACAGCTGCCTCATGACCGTGGGCAACCTTCAGTAGAGGATGTTTTTGTTTCCACCCTAAGTACATGAGACTAGCACATTTCCGCTGGCCTGATCTGTATTCTCAGGCTGCTGAGGATATATTATTTGGTGTTAAAAGGGTTTGCTTTGCGACTGGAAGGCTGTAAAATATCGGTATCAGAGATACTCTCTCCTAATTGAAGAGAAAGGGTGATGATTGTGTCCATGAAAACGGGTGACCCTTTAAGTGAAAGGTGCCATGGGATGCGGCTGTGTCTGTTACCTTGTAAACACATAAGGTTTGGTAAGTATTTGTAGTGTCGCGCTCTAGTCGTGCGCGAGAGCGTAATGACGTAGACCGCGGCCACCATTTTGTGGGCGGGCATTGAGCGCCGATATCGGAGTGGTCCGGACGCTTTTCCCGGCGCTCTCCTGTATTTATCAATAAAACTTCATACAACCTATAAAGAGTTGGCTCCTCAGTTAGGGACATACTTACAACAGTACAGTGGCAACGAGACTGGGACCTGAAAAATAAAATAAAAGCAACACAAGGACCCACCGGAGAGCACAGCAAGGAACATTGGCCAGGGGAAGTTATACAGCAGGAGAGCGTGGCAGAGGACAGTACCACAGCAGGCAAGCACCCACGGGGAAGGTAGTCACAAACAGTCACAAACAGTGGGGCACATACAGCCCATAATAAAGGAGGAAGGGATACAACCAAACCCCACGGCGAGCAGAGGGAAAGAACGTATCACTAGGCACAACGTCACCCCGCTAGAAGCACCAATTGGACATCCAGGGCCCTGGCGGAACAAGCGCAGCACAGTGAAGAGGGTGCCTTGGAGCCCCAACAAGACCAAACACACCACAGAAGCACAAGTGCACCGGGCAGTCCCAGAGGGGAAGAAACTATACCAGAAAGACGCGCCGAAATGTGTGCGCAGGCGTCTTCACTTACGACACCAATCCCATTCTTACCTAAACCAGGCGATCCCTTGACGAAATGGGAGGATTGGAGAGAATATTTCATGAACTACTTAGAAGCCCTAGAAGATGAAAGTGGAGAGGCATTCCCCAGCAAGAGGAGGAAGAGAATACTACTCCACAACTTAGGCCCGGAAGGAATCAGGGTCTTCCAGAACCTGGTCCCCACACAACGACAGGCCGCTGATGATGACGTATTCCGACACGCGATAGAGGACCTAAACAACCATTATAGACCGGCAGTGTGCACATCCATAGACAGATATAACTTCCAACAGAGGAAACAAGCAGTGGGTGAGTCCATAGACGACTACGTTGCAGCGTTAAAGAAATTAGCGATCACATGCAAATTTGGTGCCTTGCATGACGAATTTATCAAAGACCAAATAGTCATGCACACGACAAACACAGCGATCCAAGACAAACTATGGGTAAACGGGGATGCTACCCTGAAGGAAGTCATAGCCATGGTAAAAAAGGCAGAACTATCCAAAAGATGCGCTGAGGCAGCGAAGAGAGAAACTACCGCGAGGCCCATGGTCAACAGAGTCACCGAAGCAGAACCGCCAGAGAGGGGCAAAACGACGGTGGCAGAAGGGAAGGTGCAAACCAAATGGACTCCACGACCAACACAGGCAAAGAAACCGAATAAAGAGGGCACAGACACGTGCTACAGGTGCGGCAGTCCATCCCATGCGGCATATGATAAACGTTGCCCTGCCTTCCGGGCCAAATGCATGTACTGTGGAATCGTAGGGCACTTTGAAAAGGTGTGTCGCCGCAAGGTGAAGAGGCCAACGGTCAAGTACGTAGCACAAGACATGGGAGTTGAAGAAGGAGGAGAAGAGGAAGAAGACAATGTACTGTGCATCGAAGAACAAGTACTGGGCATAGACTGCAGACGCTCCAAGAAACCACAATGTGACATGGTAGTGGGAGGAGTTCCGATCAAAATGGTGGCAGACTCCGGATCTCCGTATACCATCATTCAACGGACAGTGTGGAGCGAAAACTTCAAACCCAGCCTGGGGTCACACCTCGAACCCCCAGACATACGTCCGGTCACGTTCACAGGAGAACCCATCCCAATGGTCGGATATCGAGTCCTGAAGTTCGAATTCAAGGATCGCAGTGCAGAGTGCAAATTATATGTGGCTGAAAAGGGTCCCTCTGTTCTAGGATGGATGGACCAAGGCGACTTGGGCATACAATTGAACCCAGGAGGGGACACGCAAGTCCTGATGACCAGCATAGACAGTCAACCCAACTTCACAAAAATGAAAGGCGAATTCCCCACAGTGTTTGGAGGAAGAGTGGGAAAACTAACAAAATTTACACACAGAATCGACCTTAAGGAAAACGCCAAGCCAGTGTCCCACAAGGTGAGGAACATACCTCTAGCAATCAGGGACGCAGTACAACAAGAGCTGCAGAGATTGGAAGACAACGGGATCATAGAACCAATAAACAGTTCGGAATGGCTGGCCCCGTTGGTGGTAGCGATGAAACCCAATGGCAAGGTTCGTTTGTGCGTGGACCTACGAGAGTTGAACAAGTGCATAATAGTGGAAAAATTCCCATTACCAAGAATAGATGAAATGCTAGCAAAAACAAAGGGGATAAAATGGTTTTCCACTATTGATCTCGCCTCGGCCTACCATCAGATAGCCCTGCATCACACGAGCCGTAAACTGACATCCTTCATAACGCCCTTTGGATGCTACCAGTTCCGCCGGATGCCATTCGGTCTGGCGTCAGCAGCTGCGGTATTCCAAAAGCTGATGCACAAACTGTTCAAAGATATAGAGGGAGTACAATACTTCCAGGACGACATCTTGGTGATGGGCAAGGATCAAACCGACCACAACAAAAAGCTAGCAATAGTGATACAAATCTTGGAAAGAAACGGCCTGACGGCGGAATGGGAAAAGTGCAGATTCGGAATGGCGTCAGTCACATATTTGGGTCATGAGATCAGTGATCAAGGCATCACGCTCAAACACGCCAATGTCAAAGCGATATGTGAGGCACCCGCACCGAAGAGCAAAGAAGAAGTGAGATCATTCTTAGGGATGGCTGAATATTATAGTAAATTCGTGCAGCATTTCGCCACCAAGACACACCACCTGCGACTACTCATACGAGACAAAACAGCCTTCGGGTGGACAGAAGAGGCACAAGGGGAGTTTCAGAGAATCAAGGAGGATATCAGCAAAGCAGTTCCTCTACAAGGATATGATCCGCAAGGAAAATCCATATTGACCACTGATGCGAGCGAAAAAGGACTAGGGGCAGTCCTTATGCAGGAAAGGAAGAATGGAGAGATGGCGACCATCAGCTTTGCGTCCAGGTCACTATCACCAACAGAACAGAAATTCAGTGTGATAGAAAAAGAGATGCTGGCTGCGGTGTGGGCCATGGGGAAATTCCGCCAATTTATATGGGGCACGAGATTTCAGCTTAAGACAGACCACAAACCCCTGGTCAAAGTACTCACGTCCTGTGGTCACGCGAGCGCTACACCCCGCATCGCCAAAATGACCCTGAAATTATTAGACTACAGATATGATGTTGAGTACATCCCGGGAGCTAAGAATAAAGTGGCAGATTATCTCAGCCGAGCTTCAGCTATGGAGGAAGCCCCGACAGGTCACGGAAGATCATGAGAAAGTGATAAGTGGTCAGGAATGGAAACAAGCCTATGAAAATGACCCAGATGTTAAGGCAGTCAAGAACTTCATACTGCAAGGATGGCCAGAAAAAAGGCACCTGAAAGCGGAACACAGGAAATTCTTTGAAGTGCGTGAGGAGTTATCCATAGGAGACCAGGGAACATTCCTGTTTAGAGGGGATAAAGTAGTTCCTCCCACGTCGTTAATACCACACCTACTAGCTGTGTTGCATGAAGGGCACTTGGGCATTGTGAAAACAAAGATGAGAACCAAGCAGATGTACTGGTGGCCGGCAATGGACAATCAGATTGAGAGACATGTTCGGGAATGTGACCAGTGCCAAAGGGCGGATAAATCACAAACCTTACTACGCCCGTCATTGGGGAAGTTCGACAACCCTGCCAACCCGTGGGAGGAATTGTCAATAGACATTCTTGATCCAGTGCTGGACGCAGAGGGAACTCCGAAATATGTAGTAGTTCTCATAGATCGGTATTCAAATTGGCCAGAATTAGACATACAGGAGGAGATGGACACGGAGACAGTTCTCAGATTTCTTACGGCTACCTTCCTCAGAGAAGGCATCCCCCGCTCCATTCTGAGTGACAATGGACCCCAATTCACATCGGAAAAGTGGAACAAATACATGGAACGAAATGGCATCAAAGTCAAACACACATCTGTCTACCACCCGGCGGGCAATGGTCTAGCTGAAAGGTTTAACTGTGTCATAATGGGTTCTATACAATCAGCCATAGGAGTGGGGAAGGACTGGGAGAAGGAAGTGAGAAGTATGCTGTGGGCCTACCGAATTACACCCACTGGCACCGGATACAGCCCGTTTCAAATCCTAAGAGGACGTGATCCTTTCACCAAGGACAATCTGGCGTGGAAGGAAAAGACGGTCACAAGTAAATGGTCACCGGCAGTAGTTCACCACAACTTGGAGAGAGCCCAGAGAATATACACAGAGCACTACAATAAGAGACGCAACGTGAAGGAGACATTGTTGGAAAGAGGAGAGTGGGTCAGAGTCAAACTCGCCCAGTTAAGGAGGAAAGGAGACAGCAAATACAGCTTGCCCATGCAAGTGGAAGAGGTGTATAACAGAGAAGCATTGCTTAGTGACGGAAACGTCTGGTCACAGGATCGCATGTCCAAGTGCAATAAGATATTGCAGTGGGACAGAGAGGAAAGATCAAGGACACAAGAGAACCAAAGTTCACCTACAGACAGTGTATTACCATGCGAAGGAGAGAGGGACTTTGGGGTAGAAGGAAGAGGAGTCGAGCAGGAAGAGGATGACAGTCCCATCGCAGATGAACATCAGGAGAACAATGGCAAGACTCCCGAGAGAGAGAGCCCTAAGGGAACTGGAAAGAGACAGGCAAGCATAGCGGAGGACAGTGCGGAGAGTCCCACCTCTACTCCGGTAAGACGTACACGGGCAGGGAGAACAGTGGTAAGGCCAGCCAAATACAGAGATTATGAACTAGGAGAAGTGAAGTAACTCCTGCCTAGAGACTCCGAGACTCTTATCTATGTTGTTGTTGTTTACATAAAGAAGGGAGATATGTAGTGTCGCGCTCTAGTCGTGTGCGAGAGCGTAATGACGTAGAGCGCGGCCGCCATTTTGTGGGCGGGCATTGAGCGCCGATATCGGAGTGGTCCGGACGCTTTTCCCGGCGCTCTCCTGTATTTATCAATAAAACTTCATACAACCTATAAAGAGTTGGCTCCTCAGTTAGGGACATACTTACAACAGTACAGTATTGTTCGGGATGTTGGGCTACAGTGAATGCTGTAAAAAGAAAATGTTTAAGGGATTGGCTATCTTGGGGAAGAAAAACAATTAGTGCAGTCATGTCTAGATGACAATAGTTGGTCAGTCCGACCCAACTGTGTGTGTGTATATATATGTGTGTATATATATATATATATATATTCTGCCCGAAGCATTAAGAGAGCACTCCCAGCGCTCCCACCATCAGTAAGATGCAGCTCGTCTTCGTATTTCCCCATTAACATATGATGCCGACGCGTTTCAGGGCACAGGGCCCCTTCTTCATGGGCTGCTAAGAAAATGCGCATCCAAAACTCACCAGTCAATTTCAAACATGCTTTTATTTCATTTCCGGCCCTCAGTGGGCGTCGCTGTATGTAAACCTTTGTAATTGCATGCTGGGACTTGTGGTCACCCAAGGTGAGTAAAACATTAATCTCCTTTTTGTAAGTTGGGTGCGTAATTAAATTCAAACTTGTTTCAAGTCCTTAGTAGGATTGGGTGCATAGTTGACGAACTTCGTAAGCATCAGGAGCGCTGCGCTGTCATGGTTTTGAAAAGTTTCAGTTCCACAGCCTCTTGAATTCGATGGTGCCTCTCTCCACGGCTGGGCTGCCGTGCGAAATACTATTATACAATCTGCCCGAAGCATTAAGAGAGCACTCCCAGCGCTCCCACCATCAGTAAGATGCAGCTCGTCTTCGTATTTCCCCATTAACATATGATGCCGACGCGTTTCAGGGCACAGGGCCCCTTCTTCATGGGCTGCTAAGAAATTGCGCATCCAAAACTCACCAGTCAATTTCAAACATGCTTTTATTTCATTTCCGGCCCTCAGTGGGCGTCACTGTATGCAAACCTTTGTAATTGCATGCTGGGACATGTGTTCACCCAAGGTGAGTAAAACATTAATCTCCTTTTTGTAAGTTGGGTGCGTAATTAAATTCAAACTTGTTTCAAGGGTCGGAGGGCTGCCGAGGGCAGTGGGCCACCAGGTGTTGTTCCACGCCAAAGGGGTGGTTCCGAGGACAAGGACTTCTGTCTTCTCTGAGCTAAGTTTTAAGCAGCTGTTGTTCATCCAGGCTGCGACGTCCTGCATTCCTTCCTGGAAGTTGAGTCTGGTGGTGGTGGGGTCCTTGGTGAGGGAGAGGATGAACTGGGTGTCGTCAGCGTAGGAGACTATGCTGAGGCCGCGCCGTCGGATGATGGTGGCGAGGGGAGCAATGTAGACGTTGAAGAGGGTTGGGCTGAGTGATGATCCCTGTGGGACTCCGCAGTTGATTTTCGTGGGTTCGGAGAGGAAGGGTGGCAGTTTGATTCTTTGGCTCCTGCCGGTGAGGAACGGTCTGATCCAGTCGAGTGCGGTGCCTTGTATGCCGGCGTTGTGTAGTCTGGCTGTAAGTGTGCGGTGGGAGACGGTGTCTAAAGCTGCTGACAGGTCGAGTAGAATCAGGGCTGCGGTGTGGCCTTGGTCGAGGAGGGCGCGGATGTCGTCAGTAGCGCCGAGTAGTGCGGTCTCGGTGCTGTGCTTGCTTCGGAATCCGGATTGGGAAGGGTCGAGGATGGCGTTGTCTTCGATGAACCTTGACAGTTCTGCGTTGACGGTCTTCTTGGCGACTTTAGCTGTAAAAGCGAGGAGCGAGATGGGCCGGTAGTTCTTGAGGTCTGCCGGGTCTGGTGAGGGCTTCTTGAGCAGGGGCCTGACTTCTGCGCGTTTCCAGTCGTCGGGGAATGAGCAGGTCTTGAAGGTGGTGTTGATGGAGCGTTGTAATATGGGTGCGATTGTGGTGGCGGCTCTGTGGTATATGTGGGGTGAGCAGGGGTCCGTGGGGGCCCCGGAGTGGATGCCTTTATAAATATATTTATATTCCTTCTCTGACGAAATAAACTTAATTGAGCAGACCCAACTGGCGTGGCTCCTTCCTTACCGCGAAGTGATACAAGGTCCCTTGTGATCAAAACCGCGCTTGAGCGGTCGAAACGCGTCATGCTAGGCACTGGCCTGGAGTGGACTATGTACTAATCTTTCTTCTGGAATAAAGCACTTTAATATTCAACAATAAACGCCTCGTGGTCCGTACCTGTGTGGTCCCATCAAGGATATGTGGTGAGCCAGGATTGTGTGTGTATGTACACACACACACACACACACACACACACACACACACTCTAAAGGCAGCTCTAAATTTGTAAATAGTACTGGCAATGCAGCTACAGTTATGGTTATGTTCCACCGTATTGTAATTTCTTCTCCCCCAAACACAATCCATTACGGGAATAATATCCTTTGACCTCCTTGTAGTGCCCCTAGCAGTTATCTAGGAAACAGTCTCGACAGATATAGTCCTTTGGTAAGTGTTGCTAGGTACATCTAATATCCTGTTAAGAAACTGACACGTATTGTCTTGGAGGCTAGTGCAGTGTGGAACAGGTTGGGGCAATCAGCAGCTAGTTATTTACATACATTCATTGTTGTTTTAAAAAATTATCTATAGGGTATTTTTTTTTAATATCACTAACTTGGCCCAAAGGTCTTGAAGCACTTTACACAAGCTTCATATTACATAGTTCGAGGTCACATTCTCTTAAGGTACAGGGGGGGGGGAGAGACTGATTAAATTGCCCAGAATAATTTTCTCTGACGTTGGGCCTGGAACCCGGGATCCGAGGTTTAAAGTCAGAAGCTCTCGTTGAGGAGCATATGTTTACACCAGTTGCCTGTACAAAAAAATGAAACCTAGTCTGTTCCATAAAATGACCTTCAGATCAGTTGAAGCTTTGTCAAATTACTTATGAAGGCTATAACATATCTCTACCTAGTAGCCTTGCAGAGGGGTGCATCGCAGGGGTACGTACCTCCGAAAGGGCATGAAAAGCTTCACCCTGGAAGAATCACTGTTGTGATTATGGCATCTCCTCTGCCAAATCTGTATTAATAAGCCCCTGACAGTATGCTGAAAATAGAGGGACCCTGAACTGTCCCTATAAGGTGTGTCAGCTTCGTGAGCGTCGTAGAAGCGCTCTTTAGTGCAGCCTTTTGAAATTTTAACAGTAGCACATTTAAAAGCTGGAGGCAAGCATTAGGGTGCTCAGACCATCCTGTGTGTTTTCAAGGAGTTGGACTGCAAAATAAGCAGGCTTCGAAGCATTCCCTGCTATGCCAACTTACTCTTTTCAGGTAGTCTGCCCTTAAGCCTTTTTATCAGCTGTCCCATTCTTACCTTGTCGACAAACGCCGTCAGGTCGTCGTTGGTATCATGCAGTGGTGGTGCTAGACAATCGTCGCCAATCACTGTCGACGACATCGTTGAGCCCTGACACTGCCGCCGACAATGAGACCTGACCGACTGTCGGCGATGATGGCAGGACATTGTGTTCATCGACGGCGTAGTGGACCATACGATGGGGCCGTCTTCGTAAGAAACATGTTGTTGAGGCCGCCATCAACAACACTCATTTAGGTGGATCTGACGTCAAGGCGTCCTTGATGTCATAGTCGATGTCCATGTAGACGTAATAGGCGTTGACGAGGCAGTAATGAGTCTTACATTTATGCCCTGCTGTCAAATGGTTTGAGGTGCATTTAAGTAGAGCAAACTCCAGGAAAATAGCAGGAGTTGAAGACAGCGAGGTTCATGTGTAGAGATATTTGTGTTTCTCCAGTGAACTGTCCTTTTTTGACCCAAAAAGAGTCTTTTAAGGACCTTTTAAAAGTGTCTGGAGTACCTTACCCCTTTGACCCTGTTCTCATTTGAAAGTTATTCCGTTAGACGCCATAGGAATAGTCTTCCCACTTACCTTATGGTAAGGATGGTGACAATAAAATAAATCCTTAAAAGGGAAGTATCTGGAAGAAAAAACAATTAACTCCACCACAGCCACAGGGTCTAGAGAGCCCTTTTTGGGCTGTTTCTGTTTTGGTAACAATAAAATAAATCCTTAAAAGGAAGTATCTGGAAGAAAAAAATAATTAACTCCACCACAGTCACAGGGTCTAGAGAGCCCTTTTTTAAAGCTGTTTCTGTTTGATAATAAAATTAATGAAATGTTAGAAATATGAGTTAATATAGCTGAGCAGAGCTCAGGAAGACTCCCTGCACACGATGTGCGGTGAAAAATCTGAGGGATTCAGCCTCTGTTGGGAGTATTCTAAGAGGGTGCTGTCGTTTGATTGGTTATAGTTCAAGTTTGCTCCTTTTTTTTTTAAAGGACATAGATAGGCTATTAAAGTGTTTTTGCATTGCCATTATAGCCTACTATACTATCAGATACTGCTTTACTATAGTACCGTGGGACTCCCACTTCTGACTCAAATTCCACGCACCCCAAAGGACCCTACAATCAGCCCAGCTCTCCTACGCAATGGTCCCCCGCACCAGAAAGACCAGATCGGGAGGCCGCTCCTTCTCCTTCCTCGCGGCCAAAGCCTGGAACGCCCTTCCGCTCCACCTCAGACAGACAACATCGCTCCCCATCTTCGCAAGAAACCTCAAAACCTGGCTCTTCGACAGACCCCCTCCTTGATGGAATGGATCCTGCACCCCCCCTACCCCTAGCGCCTTGAGACCCTTACGGGTGAGTAGTCGCGCTTAACAAACCTCTGATTGATTGATTGACTTCAACAACGGTGAATGATTCAAGCATGTGAATCTATGAAAGATCCAATACTGGATAACCTGTACTTCTGGAGACGAGAGGCCTCTGATCGCCAGATCCATGAGGTGGGTTTGCCATCTTAAAGTGGAGGCATCCGTCACTACCATAGCCATGGTAGGAGGGGGAGTGAAGGCAATCCCACCGCTGAGGTTTGCCTTGTTCCCCCACCAAGCCACATCTGCTGCAATAGTGGGGGAGATCACAATGGAGTCTGACTAGTATCCCCCATAGTGTAGCCACTGCCTGCAGAGGCACCAATGCAGGGCCCTCATATGCCAATGTGTGTGCATGACTAGGAAAATGCAGGACACTAGCAGACCTAGGAATCTCAGAACTGCTACTCTCATGACTTGTTGAAAGGAAGGTACTATTTCCTGGCTGCTGACAGTCCTCTGAGGTGGAAGAAAGGCGCTAAGAAGGGTGGTTTCCAGGACTGACCCTAAGAACTGGAGTCACTAGGTGGGCCTCAGGTGAGATTTGGGCTTCTTGATGGAAAAACCCAGATCGAACTGCAGTGATACTGTTGACTACAGATGACATGGTGTCATCTCCGGTGACCTGGTTTCGATCAGCCTATTGTCCAGATACGGGAAAATGGGGATGCCCAACCTTCTGAGATGGGCTTCACCCACTGCCATCACATTGATGAATACTCGAGCTGCCGATGTAAAGCCAAAGGGATGTACTGCTAATTAGTAATGCCTAGCACCCCACAAAGCACAGATACCTCTGACACGACCACTGGATGGGAATGGGGAAATAAACACCCTGCAGGTTGAGTGACATCATCCAGTCTAGTAACAATTGGGTTGAGGTCAGCATCTTGAACTTTTCCTTTTCGAGGAAAAGGTTTAACTCCCTGAGGACCCGGATTAGATGCAGCAGCATCCTTGACCCTTTTATTACTTTGGCACTAACACTACTGTTCCTTTCCTCAGAAGTGCCACCACCTCTTGTTGGAGGATGGCTAGGTGATCCTCAGTGGAGAAGGAAGACAGGAGCGGGATGATGATGGAGCCTGAAGGAAGGACATGGTGTAACCTCTTTCAACTATTTGAAGACTCACTAGTCCGAAGTAATGGCCTTCCAGGCAGGCAGAAAGGAGAACACTCGCCCTCTCACAGGCTACTGGTGTGGTTGGGAAAGAGAACCGTGACTGCTTACCCGGGGAGTGGGCAGTAGAGGATGGAGAGGAGGAGGGTGGCTGGAGAGATGTACAACCTTTTCCACTGCCTCGATCTACTCTTGTATTGGCAGACCAATGGATTCTGGGGTGGTTGACTTTGTGGCTGGTAATATTGTCGCTGACAAAAGGAGAAGCCCTAGAAAATCCCCAAAAGTGACCAAATATCCTACTGTCCCTCTGGGTTTGAGACTGTTGAATGCCCAGTGAGAGGGTCGTTGCCCGGCTGACTTTAAACCTCTCTAGGGCAGTGTTCAATTTTTCTCCAAACAAACAGATCCCATTGAAAGGTAGATCAATGAGACTGATCGCTAGAGATGGTCCTGACTGGAAAGATAAATTGCGATATTATATTTCCAATAATTCAAGTTCAACTAACACGAATAAATCAAAAAGACCAAAAGTTACAATGGAAATAAAACTTAATTGTGGAAGAAGTTTTATTTTACAATGATGTGCATGAAAGTGTTATTTACAAAGGAAAATAAGAAAATACAGTCTGGTCAAAGGGCTATTTAAAAGGAAATATAAGAAAATACATTTTTCCCATCCTCCCCATCTTCTAAACATTGCACCATAAACATTTTTGGCTTATTTCCAAAATTTGAAATTAAGGGGAAGCCAAAATACTTAAAACGGTGTACATTTTAAACAAATGCAAAAGAGGAATTAAAAAAAATCCTTTTAAGGTACAAAACTGTTTGAGAGATGTTAAACAGACAATCGATGTCTCCATCTACAGGATTATTTTCAAACTGATTAAATATAATCAACGAATTTCAGAACATTCCATCATAATCTGTTTTCCTTTCTCGAGTCAAATGATTTTAAAAATAACCTGCATGAATTGGGCATAACTCACAGGGGCACATTTCTTACTGTACACATTTCACTACTGCCACCTTTTAATTAAAGCCCGTAATGTACCCTGTGAACATGTCATACCAGGATGTTACAGAACACTTGCTATTTTCATTCAAATTATTTAGTGCAGTATTTCATTAGAACGGCACGGTTTCAAATGCAGTAGAGAACATTAACGGTTTCTGCTCTACTTCTAGTCAACTATGGAAAAGTGCATACTGTTTAGTGGTGGAGAAACGCCAGAAAGGCATTCTGAAAGTCTATAGTTGAAGGGGCAGCCTTTTCATGAAACACAAGGCCTTAAAGTGTGCAAATTATGCAGCAAACCCGTTCTTTTCTTTGCATGTTTAAATTACAACACAAGGAGTTGTTGGAATATTTATTGCAACTGAGGTGGTCGGGCATTTAATCAATTGCACGTCCAGTGGCAACTTAAAACTGGGAACATATCCTATTGGGCATACTGTGTGCCAGCAAACAAGTCAATGAATTGCACTACAGAGCAAAGAAAAACACAAAATGTACCACTTATTATCTGCCCATTTATTTTAATAGTTTCATTCTTTGTTTGGCTTCTCTGGCGCCAACGTGGGCCATATTCACTGGATTTCTTGCACCTCATTTTTCCTCATTTTTTTTATTCTATAGCATACTGATGCTCAGATTTGTTAGGGATGCTATGCTAGTATCTCTGACTGCCACATAGGGCATAATACATTGCTGATATATATCAATGACTCCTCGCTTATTTCTTTTTATTTCAATTAGGTTGATACGTTTTGATTTTATACGGAATGAAGCACCACTGTTCATATTGAGGACTTTTACACAGAGACGCTCCACGACAAAGTACATGTGACTTGCAGTATACTTTTTATACTCACTTGGGAATGTATTCATATGTTTTCATGTTGTCTATACTTAAATCAACTATTTGATGACGGGCAGGACTAAATTGGCATTGGAGATGTTATATCTATTTCCACAAAAAAGTACTGGCGTGCAAGTAGCAGCTATAACAAACCCTTGTCACCGATGCATAAGACTAGTTAAGAGTTAAATTCACGTGTGTGGGGAGATGTATGCTGCCGGGTAGCAATGTAACTGCTCTGGCAAAACATGCACAAAATAAAAAGATTATCCACATAATCCACTGCTCCACCACAAAATAATTGCAAAATGATTATGTTCACAACTATTGTGCAAAGCCTACAGCGATTCTTTAGGCCCAAAACAGGAACGGTTCTTGCAGAAAGTGATACCATTGCACGGATCGATCCAATGGAAAGTGGAGAGATCCAAGCCAGTGGCAGGCAATTTTACACGTGATAGCTTCCTTGACACAGAGCTTCCATTTGCGATTTCTCGGCGACTGCATGTTCGAGCCATGGCATGCAGGCAAACACGTTTTCTGCAAGTGTGCCACTGGCAGCAGCACATCTACAGTTCCCCAACTACTACTCCCCATAAACATGTATCTTTCAAGTAGTGAATAATGATGGCTGATAACACTTTCTCCGCCACTGGTTCCGCGGCACGAAATGTGACATCAGAACGTGCCTGTAACAAGTTGCTGTAGACGAGTAATGGTTTCATTCATTTATTTCATGCTTGTTCTAATGTAAGAACTAGCATGTAATAAAGAATTTCTCTGCACAGGTGTGTGTATTTACCAACATTTTATGTATCAAAAGGTGCCGCATGTTTGTATTCATTACATTAACAGGGCAATAACTTTATGCCTCACAATGTTTAGAGTTATAGTGTGATAAGTGATATACAGAAAGCTTTGCAGGCATGTAACATACATAATGCACAAATATACAAACATATGAAACTGTAGGAAGACTGCTAAAGGGTTTATGAAACCCTTCTCGTGGGTCTGTCTACTGAGAAGCAGCGGATACACAAAATAAATTATGCACATTTAGACGAAAGATATAAATCCACAGTTTGCAAATAACAAAATTAAGCATATGTCCTTTCACAAGTTGTTAGAGTTCACAACGGTGTTGCAGGCTACCGTCACAATAGGCATTTGGAGCATTCTGTACGCCTCAAGTTTCAGACGACCATAATGTCAAATATTTCAGAATCCTGTTCATGTCCACCTTAAATGCCGAAACCTTATTTTGGCACAAAACGATAATGTCATATATACTGTTCATCGTGGTGGTTTCCTATGTTGTTTTTTTAATCTTGGTACTGGCAATGGATTTGACTGGGGTTTTCTGTCCTATAGGCTGGGTGTTGTGAGCAGGGGACTTGCTTGTTTCTCCCTTAGCAGGAGGTGCAGCTTGTTTCGCAGTAGATGTGGTAGGTGTCACACAGTTCTCTGGAGTTTCCTGAATGCGCTTTGAGTGTGGCAAGGGGGAAACTTTCCCACCAGAAGGCGCCTGTAACAGAAAAATCACACATTAAGAAAAATATAATATATTTAAAAAATTGCCCATCTGAAATAACACTTTTGAAGGAAAAAAACAAGAGTTGGAAAGAAAAGTTACTTATCTGTGGTATCGATCTTTCTGGTAGATACTTTATCTACCTGCAGATTCCTCACCTATAGAATAATCCCAGGCGTCAGACTGGATCCACAAATTTCAAAGCTCGCACATCACCGGTAAAGGGATGCTGGCTTCGAATTGACACCGGAAGTGGTCTTGGATGACATCACCAAAGTCATATAGTGCCCCTGTCAGTTTCCACCCATTTTTTCCCACCCTTAGAGGCCAAAGGACGGTGTGACATCAATAGAGTAGCGCAGTTCAAAACTTTATGCATATTTGGGATCTTATTAACTTTCCCTATAACTATCCATCAAACAGGATGGTGGGAGGGTCTTTGAGGAATCTGCGTGGAGATAGATTATCTACCAGAAAGATCATTACCACAGGTAAGTAACTTTTTCTTCTGATGGATACTTCTACCTGCAGATTTCTCACCTGTAGAACAAATTCCTTAACCATACCCACCTAGGAGGAGGGTTGATGGATGGTGAAACCAGGAAATTCTGCAAGACGGATTTGCAAAATGTTCATCCCTACGCACTTCGGAGTACAGGCGGTAATGTCCAGGCAGTAATGCCTGGCTAATGTGTGTAGAGATGCCACTATGGCTGCATTGCTGATCTCTCAATAGGAACACCTCTTGCTAGAGCAGAATCAGTGGCTTTGGCCCTGTTAGAATGGGCCCTGCTTCCTTCTGGTGGTTGGTGAGCGCCTATCAGGTCTTAATGGAGTGGAAGATCCACCTTGACAGAGTGCTTTTCTGCACTGCTTTACCCTCTTGGCATAACAGTACCTTATGAAGAGCTGGTCATCCAGATGAATGTCCTTATTGCGGTCCAGGTATTAGTTGACTACCACCTTGGATCCAATCTATGCAATCACTCCTTCCCCTTTCTGAGATGGGTGTGAGACACACGGTCGGAAGGGTAATAGACTGAGGCAGGTGGAAAGGAGTCACCACCTTTGGCAGGAAAGCAGCCCTGGTTCTCAACATCAATTTGTTAGAGTAAAAGGAAGTAAAGGGTGTATGGGAAATAAGACCCTGCAACTCTCTTATCTGTATGGCTGAGGTTATTGTAACTAGAAAGCACTGTTTTGAAAGCCTGATTAGAGATTGGCTTATGGGTTACTCCATCACAAATGTGACGCCTTTCCCGTCCGCCTTATTACAAGTGCATTATAATCTATGGCACTGGTTCCCAACCTTTTGACTCCTGAGGACCCCCACTGAATCACTACGGGAAGCCGGGGAACCCCAAGCAATTTGTACGATTTAAATTTTAAAACTGTAATTCGCAAAAAATACACAAACAAGTACACACCAAACAAATACTCGAATTACTAAAGATTTTAATAGTTTATATCGAAAGAATATGCAAAAATCAAAAGATTTTAATGGGAAGGTTAGTGCTGTATCTCAGCAACAAAGTTTTCAATGTTTGGTTTTATTTCGAAAGTTGAATCCTCGGTCAGATTCTACATTTCCCAAGAAATTTCTGTATTTATTTTTTAGGTACATAAATCTGAGAAAGCTTTTTCATATAGATGCATACACATACATGCCGACATTTTAGAAGAGGAAAGTGGGAGATTTAAAAAATGTTTGAGAGAATGCATTTCCCCCATCCACGTCTATTGAAGCAGAAGCAATATCAGGCCGGAGACAGCCTGAATGGGGTCTATTGGCATGTATGCATATAGTGGTCGATTTAGCGATACGATAAGCTCCTGCTCTCGCCTGGGAACCCAAAGCAGTCCTGGCAAATTGTCCCTGTATGGTGCATAATGAGTGCAGTGAGCAAGGAGTAAGCCTGACCACTAAAAGGGGGGGGGGGGGGAGGAGTCTTCCCCAAGAAAATTTGGAAAAATAATGGTGCATTCTACAATACATTTGTCATTATATATTCAGCACCAAAATGCAGGCTTTAAAGGTAAAGCCGCCTTTGCAGTTCAGATGTGTAACACCAGAAGGGAGGGCTGCCCCATTGTTGTGATAGACAGGCTGGCACAGGAAGCGGAGAGGGGGAACCAGTTGCCAAACCTTTTCCCCGGGGGCATGTAGCCCTGAGGTGGCCACACCCTGGGGGTGGACTAGGGAGGTCTGAACACCGAGAGAGGGGTCTTGTCATCTTGGGAGTGGGCTTAATGGTGTAGATAGCCAGGTGCCACACTACACAGCGAGTGGTCACCAGGTGGGAGGGGACATGGTAGCCCATTGGATACCAGCTGCATCTTGCCCTGAGGGCCCTTTCCAAGCCTGGTACCCAGCCACAGATCTCACCCGACTTGGAAGAAGGACCGAAGGACTGCCCTGCTGCACGGAGGGACCAGCAAAGAGAGGCTGCACCGACAAGGACTGCAACTAGCGAAGAGAGGGATTGTGCCTGCAGTGTCCTGCTCAAGGAGAAGCCATCTCCAGAGCCAGTCAAGCCAAGAGAACTCAAAGGGTCAGCTGACTGACCTCCTGTTTACAGCAAAGAGACACAATAGCTGAAGAAGCTGGCTGAGGGAAATTGGTAGCCCAAAGTCTTCAAGCCGCTACCACTGCCGCTGTGAAGCACTGAGGTCCAGGACCTGAAGCACATAGTTGCACCCGAGTTCGCTGACCCCGGGAGTGCTGTTGGAGAGTTGCTGGAACCCTCAGGAGGGAAGCTAATGACAGAAGAAAGATAGGTCTGTGACAGAGGCGACTGGACTTTGGCCAGACTGGAGAGGACTTCATGGGATTTCGACCCTGCAACCATGACCTCTTCACCATCTTCGTGGCCAAGGAATCCCTGCAGGAAGACCCCCATTGACCGCTTTGCAACCACAGCATCTTTGGAGCATCCTTCATCTCTTTCATCACGGCAACAACAAAGGAATCCACTGCAACGCACATAAAGTGCCTGGAACGGCTGAAGGACTGCTTCTTCTGTGAAGGTAACTGTTCTTAAGGACCTTGCTGATCCCCTTGACTAGCTCCCTGCCAGAGTTGGTCGCCCCAAGTACTTCTAACCAAGCATACACTTACCTAAGTTTTCTTTCAAAAAAGTTTCTAAGTGTCCAATTTGTTTGCCAAGGATTGTTTATGGTTGAGTGAAACTGCTTTGAGTTATTATTGCTGTTAAAATCAATATCTCCGGACCCCTCCAGTGGATCTTTTCGTTCTAGTGTCTAAATTCTTAGAAAAATACAGTCTATTTTTATAAATTGGTGTTGAATCTCGAGTGTCGTGTCCATTTCTTCTTCAATTGTTTTGTTGCTGTTGAAATGCTTTACACTTGTTCCTCTGTGTAAGCCTTGCTGCTTCGTTTCATAGCTACCGAGGGTTGAGCTGAGGATTTTACAGATGAAACCTACTGGACATAAAGGGGTTGGTAAATATATTACACTGTGAGGTCACACAACCACTCCATATAATACACCCCCTTTTACTAACAATCTGGGTAGAGGTTTTCTGTTGGTCCTGTGTGACTTTTCAGGCCAGTGGCAAGTCTGGTGGGAAGTGCAAGACTCCCCTACGGATATTTCCCTGTAGTAGGGACCGACTTTTAGCAGGTAGGGATGGACATTGTCGGCCCTCTTGACCCTAAGACATTCCTAGGGAACAGGTTTATCCTGATTTAAATGGACCATGCCACAAAGTACCCTGAGGCTATACCCCTGAGGATGGTGCCAGGACACTGATGGGAATATTTACCCGAGTGGAGTTTCTCAGTGAGGTACTGTCTGACTGGGGGATACATTTAATGTCAGCACATATGAAGCTGATGAAGATGTATGTGGGGTTACCTACAAGTTCTCCACACTCTAACATTCCCAGACCAATGAGCTTTTTGAAAGGTTCAACAAGATCCTTAGAGGTATGATTATGAGCCTACCTGAACCTTTAAGATATAAGTGCTCACATCTTACTCCCATGCCTGATGTTAGCCTACAGGGAAGTCCCACAGAAGGGAGTGACCTTTAGCCCCTTTAAACTTCTGTTTAGCCACCCTGTTAGAGGATCTCTCAGTCTTGTAAAGGAGGGGAGAGAGCAATCCCCCAGGAAACCTTCATAAGACATTGTAGACTATATTTTAACCCTAAGGTCCAAGATGGGGCAATACATGGAAGAGGCATAACAGTACTTGTAGGCCAGCCAAGAAATGATTAAGCGGTGCTTTGACCAGAGGGCCACTCTGATAGAGAACTAACCTGGCCAAAAAGTGTGGGTGATGGAGGCCGTGGAGCCCGGGGCCCTCCAGGACCAGGCCATGTGAAGTCAAGATGAAGAAGAGTGAGGTCACCTACCTAGCGGGACTATAGACTGCCATGAACCCTTTGAAGGTCCTACATGTAACCCGACCCAAGCTTCACTATGAGGGAACCAAGAACGAAGATACCTATGCTCATGGTGACAGACAGTAGAGAAGAGGAGGACAGCGAGCCCCTGTCATGCAAAGAGCAAGGTGGCTCAGTGGATGGACTAGTCCTGTCTTCAAATATGACACGGAGCTCATCAACAGGTATGGGGCTGCCAAGTTCCTCAGTACCTTGAGTTGACATCAGGGTGCTGGCAGATTGCCCTAACAAACAAATTACTTATCTTCGATAACTCCATTTCCTGTAGAGACTCTATCTAACTGCAGATTCCTCACCTTGTGAATTTCCCCAGCGCCAGACTTGATCTGTGAACTTTTCAGCAATTCACTTGCTTCATGTAGCATCATGTGGCTCCGTGTCAACTCTGTCCTCCCTCAGATATTTAAGTCAGGGCACCTATATATGTGCTACCTCCGCAAGCTAACGTCTGTTTCTTTCTGATCTCTGTCTGCACCATCAGATGTGGAGCTATGGAAATCAAATAGTACAGTGTGCAGATCTTTTAGATTTGTTAACTTATTAAACGACTATTTGAGTCCATTTCACAAAGGGGAGAAGGGTGGGTCAGTGAGGAATTTGCAGTTAGAGTCTCTACCAGAAAAGGCATTACCAAAAGTAAGTAATCTGTCTTCTGATAGATTTCTAACAGCAGATTCCTCACCTTCTGAATAGATACCAAAGCAGTACACCTCCTCTGGTGGTGGGTCTGTGGAATCCGTATTTGTATTTGTAAAGCGCAAACTACTCACCCTTACGGGTCTCAAGGCGCTGGGGGCCGTTGTGGAAATGAAGTGAGCTATTGCCCAGAGTCACATGGTGCTGAGCTGCCGCCGGAGCCGGGGATCGAACCGCGAGCCCTGTGCTCCGAAGTCAGCTGCTCTGGCCGCTGCCAGGAAATCCTGCAGGACAGACCAGGCAAATTGCCTGTCATGCCAGACCTGGCTATCCAGGCAGTAATGTTTTGTCAAAGGGTGGAGGGATGCCCCCATAGCAGCCTAGCAAATGTCAATGACTGGCACACCGCACACCAGCATGGTGGTAGCAGTCTTCGCTCTGGTGATATGAGCGTGCAAGCCTGCTGGTTGCTGCTTCTTGGCTAGCCCATAGCAGATGTTGATGCATAGCACAATCCATACTGAGATGGTCCTTTATGCACCCTTATGCCTTTCTTAGCCCAAGAGAAATGAATGAAAAATTGGTTGTCTTGCTGGTAGTCTCTGGTTCGATCCACATGGAAACTAAGTACTTGTTGAGGGTCAAGGTAATGAAGTTGTCTTCCTCCTTGGAAGAATGAGGCAGTGCACAGAAAGCCAACAAGGTGGTAGATTGCCCTATGTGAAAGGGCCTAACTACGTTAGGTAAGAATGCCGCTTTTGTCCGGAGGACTAATTTGTCTGGGAAGAAATGTATGGATGGGGGGACAACGGACAATCCCTGGAGTTCAATCACTCGCCTGGCCGATGTTATGTTGATGAGGAATTCAGTCTTGATGGTAAAAAGACAAAGACAGCAACTGTGTATAGGCGCAAAAGGGAGAGCACATTACCTAGGTGAGTGCCAAATTAAGGTCCCACAGCGGAATGACAAATGGAGTCAGCAGGAACATTTAGATCAGCGCTCTTAAATATTGCATCACAACAGGTGAATTGAAGAGGGGTGGCTGGTCAGGTAAATGTAGGAAGGCTGAAAGGGCCAACAGGTAACCTTTAACTGTTACCACAGGAAAGCCTTGCTGGGCCAATGATAAATAAAACAGAGGAACAGCCAAAATCTGAACATTCATTGGTAGTATATTTTTGGAAGAGCACCAGACAACAAACTTCTCCCAGCATATTGCATACACCGATTTAGTTGATGGACTCCTGGATGCTAACATGAAACCAACCTTTTGGGGAGGAATATCAAAAGCTACCAACTGTCAGCGCTCAATCTATACATATGGGGGTGTAGATTGAGCAGCTATGGGTGCAAGACTTGGACCTACTGCTGCAACTTGAGGTTCACCTGAAGGGGTAGTACGATTGGAGTACATATGTTCATGGGCAGACGTTCACGGGCGTACCACACTCTCCTTGCCCAGTCCAGGTCCACTAGGATGATTTAGGTCTGGTATCTCTAGATCTTGAGTACTCTCAGCAGGAAAGACCCATTTTGTGTAGTTGCAATGGTGTGCAGTATAACCTTTGCAGGTATTTGAAATGTATTAACCGCAGCTTGTAGTTGGGAGAGAGGCGTTTGAGTTGAGCACAGCAAAAGGCCCAGTGTTTGTCGGTGGGTCGTGGGTCGAGGTCCGAGGACCACTGCGCCAGCGCATTAGGTGTCGCGATCGGGGTATTGTGTTGTGTGGTATTATAAATGCGGGTTATCAGCTTCTTGGGCAATGGGTTCGTTAGTATGTTTTCCAACGAGAGTAAGGGTGAAGGTGCAGCAGGAAATGAGCTGTGTATTCGCCAACAGTTAGCTTTGAGTTGGTGGTAGAGTAGCAGTTCCAGGAGGGGGGTGCGTGTTCCGTCTGAATTTTGTGGCTGAGGTAAGAATTCATTGGCTGGGTACAGGTCAGCAAAAATGGATAGCCCCATCCGGTTGGCTCTTTGAATAGAGCCAGGGTCTTGCAGTGGGGAGAAGCTAGGGTGGTGAGCTAGTGGCATAGATGGGGCGTATAGTAATGGAAGTTTCGTGCGGCGTCTAAGTCTCTCCCATGCCCCGCGTAGTTTCCACTGTATTGATTTCTGCGTTGGGCCTTTTGTAGGTGTAGTAAATAGCAGCTGGTAGCGGTGCTGGGAAAGCGACATCCTTTTCAACTGCCGCATGGGGTTGGAATGGGATGGGGTGGACCCAATAGTGGAGGTATTGAGCCTAAGCGCTCAGCGCATAGAGTTCAAAGTCCGGTGCCCCAAGACCTCCCTGTGTCAATGGCAGTGTCAGGACTTCCCAAGAGATACGTGGTTGTTTACCCACCCAGACAAGAGAAATTAAAAGGGAGCGGAGTCATTTGAAGAAGGCCTTGGAGACATGCTTAAGGGAAGGACTGAGCTTGGATGGAGGTCAAAGGGCTCAGTTTACTCCGGGATGGATCCCCTAGCAGGCTTCCCACTGACAGCCACCTCGATCATTGGGGTCTGAGGGCACTCCAATGGTGCTGACATAATTTATCTGCTATGGCTGTCAAGAAGAAGCCAGGAAGAAGTTTACTTTGTGGAGTGGCTCGGTGGGGCATTGCATGACTCTGAATGGTGCTAGTGGTGGTACATTGAGGAGCTGTGCTCATATTTCTTGTATTTTCTGTGATTTAACTGACTTACCCTGACTCCACGACCTCAATGTGAATTAATCGTGAGAGCAGTCACTGGAGTGGGTGTGCATCCAAATCCTTGACTTCTATCGGGACCGCTTCTGTGACTTCTTATGGAAGAGCACAACTATGTGTCATGTGTGGTTCCGAAGGCACCAGAGGCAGGCGTCAGAAACCGACATCACTCGGTTACAGTCTCAAAACAGTTTAAACCTGGTTATTTTAGGGCCCAAAGCTGAAAACTGTAAGTATTTCTGAGGAAAAAAATATTTTCTTGAGGATAATTATCTGTCAAAAGACAGCATATCTACCTCTGGATCCCCATTGGAAGGCACAGAAAAAAAGGAAGGGTGTGGAGAAGGCGTATATTTAGGGATCCCATGACATATCCGAGGCAGAACTAAGTGGACGTGGAGCCAGATGAACCAACCTACCAATCCGTGAGGACATTGCTGTAAAGTTTCTGGATCCAGTCTGGTGCCTGGGGAAATTCACAAGGTGTGAAATCTGCGGTTAGAAGTCTCCATCAGAAAGTGGGTGCAAAGGAGAGAACAACATTCTGTACTCCACAGGAAGACTACTTCCAATCCAGGGTCATGCTCTTCGGATTAGAGAATGCCCCTGCCACCTTCCAGAGGTTGGTCAACCAGGTCCTGGTTGGGTTGGAGGAGTTCAGTGCCACCTACTCGGACAATATTGCAGTCTTCAGCTCCAGCTGGAAACACCACCTGGCACGACTTCAGGAAGTGCTTCAGGCCATTTAACTTTCCTCTAAGGCCATAGTATGTGGTGCGTAAATACACCCATGGCATGGAAAGTTAAATACCACTTGTGGAGTGCAGCACTATTGTGCCATCTACTACAGTGGCAGTGAAAACATGGTTTCAGGCCTACCCTCTACATACTGACAGCGGAGGTTCAACCCTGCTGCCAAGGCCTGTCAAAATCACCTTTTTGACAGGCAGAAAAACCTAATTTTAAATACTAAATGAGTCACCCCTATGAGTAGCTTGCTTCCCACAAGTTAGGGTGCTTAATATTTAAAAGTGAAGCATTTGGAATGACTAAGTCCCCTTTTGGATTAGGACTTGAAAGCTTTTCCAAACTTTTCGACTTCCAGAACGTCACCAGGACCAATCCACTTGGTGTATCCAACAAGAGCTTCAGCATGGTCAGCCTCAAATCGTACCTAGGTCCCAGTTTACAGGGCCCATTGACTATCATTGACCCAATGTGCTTTTTGGCACTATTTTCACTTAAATCTTTAAAACATCATATCTCTGGTTCCCCTTATTGAATTTATTTTATTTTGTTGTTATCTTCATTACAGTTCCCTCTTTTTCTAATTAGGTTTGGTTTGTTATTACTTGGTGTTTTGATTTATCACTGTTTTGGTACTGCATACTTTAAACATTGCCCTAAGTTAACCCTGTCTCTGCTGTGCCATAGCTACCAGGGTTTTTTTTTTAGGACAAGGGGACCCCAATATGTGAACCTGGGGTAGTAGAGTATCTTTAAAGAACAATGGTTCAGGGGTGGCCTAGAAGGTCCAAAGCAAAAGGTGGCCCGGAGAAGGGCACTGATGCTTAATTATATGAAATTAATTTAGTTGAGGCCTCAAAAAGGTCCAGAAAATGAAAATGGTGACCCAGAAGGGGCACTACTTTCTACATGTATGAAGTTTAATTCCGTAAGGAGCAAGAAAAGGATCTACACAGGGTCAAGAAGGTCAGGAAATGACGGGCATTTATTTTCAAATCTGCTTAGTATTCAGGTGCTCACACAATGAGTGAAAAGAAAGAGTGATGTGAATAGTGATAGTGAATTTTTAAAAAGATATCGCATTGACAACAATATAGTTGAAATCCACAAATAATTTATACAAAGTGAGTGGAGTTCATGTTGTAGGGTGGTCGACGACGTTTCAAACCCAATTATTGGGGTTCATCTTCAGGACATTGGTGAGCTAGTTAATGACGGAAAGGATCTGTTAACTGCACAGATAACCACGGGTAGACTGACATTAGTAAAATTTAGTTGGTGTGCTAGGAGCTTGCAGGATTGTAATCGAGGGTATTGCAGCTGGGCAGAAATAATTTATGCGTTAGTTGGAGCAAACTGCAATTAGCAGTGCAGCTGGGCGGTTTCAAGGATCCGCGTGGGCAGTGTTAATCTTGTTATGCTGGGCGACAGGGCAATGAATGAGTGCCTGAAGCCATGTGGACGGAAGCGTCCTACTGCTGCCGTGACTGGCTGTGAATGCATTCATTGCCCTGTCACCCAGCATAACAAGATTAACACTGCCCATGCGGATCCTTGATACCGCCCAGCTGCACTGCTAATTGCAGTTTGCTCCAACTAACACATAAATTATTTCTGCCCAGCTGCAATACCCTCGATTACAATCCTGCAAGCTCCTAGCACACCAACTAAATTTTACTACTGTCAGTCTACCCGTGGTTATCTGTGCAGTTAACAGATCCTTTCCGTCATTAACTAGCTCACCAATGCCCTGAAGATGAACCCCAATAATTGGGTTCGAAACGTCGTCGACCACCCTACAACATGAACTCCACTCACTTTGTATAAATTATTTGTGGATTTCAACTATATTGTTGTCAATGCGATGTCTTTTTAAAAATTCACTATCACTATTCACATCACGCTTTCTTTTCACTCAATGTGTGAGCACCTGAATACTAAGCAGATTTGAAAATAAATGAAATGGTCGGGTGGGAATTTAAGTGGGTGTCCAGCCTGTAATATGTGTGTTGAGTCTGAACTTCATTTGTGTTTTTCTTTTGCCCAGGATATCACTCAACAAGACAAAGATGGTTAGTCCAGTTATGCAAAAACCTAGGCACAACCCATTGCACCGAAGCTTTCAGAATTTCAAAATACAACACAGATTCCCATATAGTCTTTGCGGTTTCACGCTTCCTAAACTCCATGTGGTGCGTTAGGAGAAATTTCCTTAATTTGTAAAATCAAGGACCCGATTGTGGCTGACTTTTTTTTTATCATCTTTTTAACCTAAAATGTACTACTTCAGATGAATTGTTTTATTCCTTTTAAACTTTTTAACTACTTTTAACTTGTTTGTACATACTTATGCTTGCTCTTTTATGGTGAATAACCAAAATAAAGAAATATTGGAATTGGAAAATAAATGCCCGTCATTTCCTGACCTTCTTGACCCTGTGTAGACCCTTTTCTTGCTCCCTACGGAATTAAACTTCATACATGTAGAAAGTAGTGCCCCCTTCTGGGTCACCATTTTCATTTTCTGGACCTTTTTGAGGCCTCAACTAAATTAATTTCATATAATTAAGCATCAGTGCCCTTCTCCGGGCCACCTTTTCGCTTTGGACCTTCTAGGCCACCCCTGAACCATTGTTCTATAAAGATAGCTACCAGGGGGGTCACATCAGGTTAATTTAGTAAATTTAAGGGTTCATCCTGACAAGTGTTGTGATTATTCCATGAGGTTAGCAGTTGCCCACACCAAATAATAATCTGATTTCTTACATACACAAGCACAACTGAACTATTCAGATAGACCGCAAAATAAGAACCCAACCAACGTTGGCAGGCACCATGTCGTGTAGTTCCCATTAATCTGTAGGACATGCACATTTGTTGGACAACATAAACTTTGGGTGAGGTGCCTAGACTAATTCCGGGCACCCCCGCAGGATATGTTGGCCTAGAGACCAGCTAGCTCACAGTGCCGACATAAGCCCCCTAACCTTACCAGGGAACTAATGGTTTCTGACAACCACTGAACATGACAACCCTGACCCCTCAGGGATCGTGGAAACAGATCACAAAGTTTCGCTCAGTCATTCGTTCTTACTTGTGCTCAGAGAAAGATACAGAATACACGGTGGGACGTTTTCAATATATTTATTAAACCACCGTTATTCTTGTATAGAATACATCTACTGCGATAATCAGTAGACCGATCCAGATGAAAGTGATTACAAGCACCAAAAGTGTAAATAGCAGATATAGTTCTACCACGGTGCTAAAACAGTTTATATATGCAGGCAAATAAACAAGGCAGTAATCAGGCGTATTCCTACTATGCAAACCCTACTCTAAGTGTACCTAGAGTATGTGTAGGTTTGAAGCCAAGAATCCCCCTATGGGACGATCCGACCCCATTACCTGGCGGGAGAGAATGTAGGAGCCCTTCTTGGTCACGAACTGGACACCCCCTCACGGAGATGTCAGACCGCCACGTGGTGAAGTCTCAGCATGCAGGGACCCTCGGTGTCAGCTGAAGTGCCTCCTCTGCTAATCTTTAGGGATGCTCATTATTTATAATAGAAAGCAGACTTGTGATGTACGTATAGATTAGCTATGTTATGGATATGTAGACAGCCCTGTCACTTCATGGATGAAGATAGAACGACATTTGTACATAGTGCGTAAAGAGGTCTTGTATATAATGTTCAAGTCATCGTGATAATGTTATGCGAAGCTAGATGTGTTAAACAAAGTAGTTGCAGAGAAACTAACATTGTTGTGCATGCAAATATGCTCAAAAGTTCACAGCAGAAATGTTGTTGTGAAAAAGAGGACAATATAAGAAATGAGCAGCTCCGCTACATAGGCCTAACCCGGGCACATAACAATATGGCCAGTTTTTATATCACTAATCATCATTATGGGCATAACCTTTGACCACATGCTGGACACATAGCATATCTGTCAAGACGTCCACATTTGGTGGATGTTATCTTCATTTTACCAGTATTTACCAGCTAAACAGCAAAATGGATCCATAGACGTTAATGGGGTCACTTTTTAAAATCTTAACCACCCTGTAAAAATGAATTTGTATTCCTGTCACCTTAGCAGGCTCACCCTCGTAAAGCCTTCAAATGGCCCGCAATTTTAAGTTAAGAGGTTGGCATGTATGCATTTGCCACTGAAAAGACACCTGCAAGGCCCTATCAACAACCCTCAGTAATTTGATAAAATGCACCACACACATTCTTGAGGTGGACACAGTGGCCTACAACCTTAAAGCCATGTTTAAGACACCAGTGTGAGATAAACCACCTCTTAGTGGAACACCCCCATTTATACTTTAATGAATGATCTGCAATGCATCAAAATTCTCTGTGAAGTTCTTAAAATAAACACCTACAGCCTATACATGTCCATGTTATGTAGAATTTGTCTATATAACTTTATTTCAACTAATTAACACGGGCACGTGCCCAGATATACACTGGTCGATTTGCTACATAATCCATCACCTGCAGCATAATCTGCAGATTTTAAGAAAAAAACAATAGTTCTGGTTCAAATGTTACTAAAAACGCAGCGACACCTGTTGCCGCACAGTGCAACTCCCTATACAAAGGTTGACTGGTCACCTTTCTGTGGTTTATTGCTATTTTTGTGTGTTAAACTGGTACTAATGAGGTGCAATCAATGCTTAGACACAGTCAATAAGTTTCAAAATAATAAAATAATGAAGTAATGCTACCACAAAATGTGGCACGATACACAGCATAATTTGTCTTTTCTTGCCCCATAATTTACTCAACCCTGCTGCATAATTTCGCGCTCTCCTGCAGCATAATTCCAGTGGCCCTGGGGATACCGAATATTCTACTTTCAAACACTACTTTGCAACCCACATCACATGCATTCAGCCATTACTTTGCTTAGCACGGAGTACTAATTGCACCCCAAACTTTAGTGATTAGCAAACCGTGTGCCACATAACTGTGAACATGCACAATCAAGGACTTGCTCTATTTTCATGCAATGCACGCACCCCACACATGTTCCCACATGTAACTCTATGCTGTATATGACTATGGTGTTATCAGTGATGTAATTTAAGATGTCATCAATGACGTCATGAATAATGTCATTTAATATGTCATAAGTGATCTAATACGTGAGGTCATATGCAGTGCTTGGTGAGGGCACAAGTTATACTTATCTTAGTAAACTATAACTGGTTAATTTCAGTGGCTGTTTGATTTTCAAACATTAGTTCTGATCTTGTTTCAACACCTAACTATAATGTCACTTTCAACTTTGTTTTTTTAGTCAGTGTGTGTGTGCAGTGCTATTTATCACCATTGTTGTATGGGGTCGGCCACAACTCATGAGAAGTGAAGCTTCTAGAGGGTCATGATGCCCCATTATACACTGCATATTTACATATGTGGTTTATGCTATGCGTTGTTTTCTTGTGCACTAGATATAAATATTATATTTAACTATAATCAGAACACAAGGGGGTAACTTTGTAAAAAAAGATAAAATCACAATAACTAGGCCTTGTGAGTATGGCCCACCATAATGAAAGCATCCGTTTGTCAAAAATGCACGTAAAACATGGCAGGGGACATGAGCTAGGGTGTGCATACCATAAGTGGGAATTTCAGAGACTTTTCAGATTTTGTGTTTGTTGAACCATAACTAACCTTTACATGTGATTTGCTTCCCTTGAAAAATTACATATATATTCAAATAAAAAAAACAATTAAAGTACAGTTATGGTTACAAATTAAAACCAAAAAAACCACTGACTGTTACAAGTTATGGTTAGTGCCACAATCCATAAATCACACAGCAGCCATACAAACTGTAATTCACACACTCCCTCAGTGAGCATGGCAAGGGAATGCACAGTGGGAAAGATGAGGGTGAGCTTGGGTAACCCCTAATCAACATGGACAGTGAGGTGAAAAGGTGAAGGGAGAGATCTGGAAGCTCTCATAAAACACGGAGAGGAGGATGCATGTAGGGCGACAGGGATCAGTGGAAGCAGGTAAATAGTCAATCAGTGGTCTCAGAAAGCAATGGGTTAGACAAGGCGAATAAGTTACTTACCTTCGGTAATGCTCATTCTGGTAGGGATTCTATCTAGCGTAGAAGCTCTATCTAGCAGCAGGTTCCTAACCTTTTGAAGATTTCCCAGGCATGAGACTGGAGCCAGAAACTTTACAGTAGTTCCTCTGTGTACAGAAGGGGGGCCCTGCAGCTCCGAAATGACACTGCTCTGGAAATGACATGTGGGGTCTTTACAGGCGCCATTCCCGTGCGCTGAAATCAGGTGCTTTTGAGACTTCCCGTGCCCTCAGACGCAGAGCCCATTAAGCAAACTAGTAGACAGTGTGCAGATTCCTAGACATGGGATTGTATTAATGGATAGAGTCTAACCACAGAACGGGGAGGATGGGAGGGTCAGTGAGGAATCTGCGACTTGATAGAGTCTCTAACAGAAAGAGCATTACCAAAGCTAAGTAACTTGCTGTTCTGATAGAGATTCCTCATCTTTTGAATAGATACCAAAGCAATACCTACCCAGAGGTGGGTCTGTGGATTGACTCAAACCAGAATATCCTACAGGACCGAGCAGGTAAAATGCCTCTTTCTGCGAAGCTGACTATCCAGGCAATAATGATTCATGAATGTATGAAGTGATGCTCACGTAGCTGCCTGGCAAATGGCTGGGACAGGTACTCTGTGCGACAATACATGAACATAAAATCTTTCCGGAGGCTGCATCTTTGTCAATAGCAGATCTTGAGGGAGAGCCCTATCCAGTGGGAGATGGTTCTCTTCTGCACTGCCTTGCCTTTGTTCGCTGCAGAAAAATCCATAAAGAGCTGATCGTCTACCCAGTGATCTTTGGTACGGTCTACGTAGGAGCTCAATGCTCTCTTAGGGTCCAAGCAATGACGTCTCTCCTCCTCCTCAGAGGGGTGAAGCGGAGCAGAGAATGCCGGCAGGGCAATGGTTTGACTGACGTAGAACGGCGTCACAACTTTTAGCAGGAAGGATGCTCGTTTCCACAGAACCCGTTTGTCTAGAAAGAAGGGAGTGTATGCCGGAGTGACACAAAGAGCCTGATGCTCACTTTTGCGAGGGGCTGGCAATGGGGAGCACAGTCTTGATAGTAAGGAGCTGTGAAGAACAGCAACGCAGATCAAAAGGAGTACACATCAGATGAGTAAAGACCAGATTAAGGTCCCTTTGGGGCATGACAAAAGGAGAAGGGGGTAATGTGTTGGAGCCCTTTCAAAAACTGCATCACAACCGATGACTTAGGGGGATGAGCTGGCAACCATAAGAAGGCTGAAAAGGTTGAAAGACGACCCTTAACCGTGCCCAAACAAAAGCCTTAACCGGCATGAGACTGAACAAATGACAGGATGTCAGATAACTTGGCCTGGAAGGGGTCAATCTGGTGTGAGCTGCATTATACCACAAATTTGTCCCAACGATTGGCATATACGGTTTTTGTTGAGGGACGTCTGGCTGCCAAGATAACATCAACCACCTCCGGAGGAAGGTCGAAGGTGTTCAGCTGTCGCTACTCAATCTCCATGCATAAAGATGGAGATTGCGAAGGCACAGGTGCAGAACTCTGTCCTATTGCCGACACAGCAGGTCCTCCTAGAAGGGCACCCTGATGGGAGGACAGATGCTCAAGTCCAGGAGTTCTGGATGCCATACTCTGTGTCCAATCCAGAGCCACTAGGAGGACTAAGGGTCGGTCTGTCCTGATCTTCTTGAGAACTCGAAGTAAGGAGTGGTATCGGTGGAAAGGCATACCAGAGTCCCGAGTTTCCCTTGAGGCGAAACCAGTTTCTGAGAGAGAAATGCCTTAGAAACACACAACGCACAGAACTGCTAACATTGCGCGTTCTTTGCAGTGGTGAACAGATTGAGTCAAGGTTCTTCCCATTCGTGGAAGAGATATTGTGCCACCTCTTAGTGCAGCTGCCATTTGTGATCACTAGGCGCTGAGAGCTGAGCTTGTCCGCCCTGGCCTTCAATGACCCTGTTTAATGGTTCTCCACCAGGAACATTCCTTGATGTCCAGCCATTTCCAGAGGAGCAAGGCACCTTGGTACACTTTGCAGGACCTCACCCAGCCCGGTTTGTTGCAGTACCACATGGCAGTAGTGTTGTCCGTGAGCACCTGGGCCAGCCTCCCTTTGATGGACCGAAGGAAGGTTTTCAATGGCAAGCAGATGGTCCTCAGCACCAGAAGATTTATGTGGAGCTGGGACTCCGCCAAATACCTCTAATCTCCACCCCCCAGGTGGCCTTCCCAACCCAGAAGCGATGTATTGGTCACCACTACCACCTATGGGGGGGAGGGTGGGGGATCTGCTGCTGACTCAATCGCAGCTTATTAACCTCCACTGCATATCTTTTGCAGTCTATTCTGAAATCTGAACATGGTCGGGGAAATACACTTGATGTTGGGCCCACTTGGACTTTAGATCCCACTGCAGAGCCCGCATATGCTACCTGGCATGCTCGACAGCAGGATGAAGGAGGCCATCAGTCCCAGCAGCCTCAGAGTAGACCTCACTAAAATCCAGGACTTAGGCTGAAAGATCAGGATCATAGCCTGAATGTTCTGGACTCTCTTTCCTAGGGGAAAGGCTCAAAACTGAACCACGTCCAGAATGGCTCCAATGGAGAAGAGTGTAAGAAATGGAGTTACTAGTGGGGGCAGGATTCTCAAGCAGGAACCACAATCCTTGTCAGGGTTAAGTCAAAAGCAAACCCCAAATTAACCTGTGCTCAACCCTCTGGTAACTTGGCACAGAGCAGCCAGGCTTAACTTAGAGGCAATGTGTAAAGTATCTATGCAGCACTTCGAAGAGTAATAAAGTGAAAACAACACAAGAAAAATCCCACACCAATTTAGAAAAATAGAGTACATTTTAATAATAAATTAAGACCTAAACAACAAAAATCCAATCAGTAGAACTGGAGATATTCAATTCTAAAGATTTTAGTGACCGGGAAAAAGTTGCAAGTGCAGGCCAACTACGATGGAGCGTAGGCTGGCTACAGGGACTAAGCTAGGCCCGCTGAACAAGAGTACCTTAAATCATAGTCACTAAGAATTGTAGAGTCCTGCGTCGAGGATGCATCGCTCAGCCGAAGAAATGCGTTGTACAGCGTCCGTATCAAGGAGCTGCGAGGCCACGATGTGAGGTTCTGCATCATAGTTGAGGAGGCCTTCGACGAGTATGCATTGAGTAGGCACGTACACCAGCTGGTTTCGAAGAAGCTGCAGAGCTTACGATGTGGAGTCCTGCGTCGTCGTCGAGGCTGTGGTCAATGATAGTCTTGCAATGCGAAGGCCCGCGTCAGGAATGTCTTGCGCAGCAGCAGTTCACATGGGGGTGCAGGCTGCAATGCAAAGTCCCTGCGTTGAGAGAGTCCATGCAGCCGAGGCAATGCGTCAGTTCTGCTCGAGGTTGCACTGCGCAGCAGAGGAGAACTGTCGGTCCTGATGGATCCACAGATGGGCTGGCAGAGCATCTTCAAGAGCACTTCCAAGAGTCAGGGACTAGGGTGGCTGGGTTCAAGGTTGTTGGAGCCCTCTATCACTAAGGATTTAGTCAGGAGGCCAGCTAACTAGCCCTTGAAGTCACTCTGGGGTCTTGGGTTCAACATATGTAGGTACAGTCCTTCTCACCCAGGCAAGAGGGCAGTAGGTCAGCACAGCAGGGCAATAGTCCTCCAAAGAAGCAGTGCACCAGAGTGGCAGTCCTTTTAGCAACACAGCAGTCCTTCTTCCTGGCAGAGTCCACAGGTCCAGAAATATACTGAATAGTTGGGGGTCTGACGTCCAATATTTATACCTGGTGGCCACTTTGAAGTAGAGGAAGCTTCTAAAGGCTTCCACCCCCCTGAGGTGTCAGGCATCCCCTTCTTCCCTATCCTGGCCCCAGCTTGGCTGATGTCACAATAAACTAGTGACAATACCTTTGTGAGAGTGCTCAGGCAGTGATTTTCTGATGTGCCATTGTGGTAGGGGACAACTCTTCCCCCTCCTTAACTCAAAATGGGCACTCCTGCCAACACCTAGCTTTCCTTTGTCTTTGAGCAATACACAAAGCCCAACTACCAGCTATCCCTAGTCGTGTAACACAGGAACAGGCTGCAGGCACCAAATGGTTAGGACAAGGCCAACTTTCTAAAAGTGGCATTTTCAGAATTGTGATTAAAATCTGACTTTACCATTAAAGAGGGTTTTTTATTACAATTCTTTTGACACCAAACTCAACTTGTCGACATGTTACCAATTGGAAGTTACAGCTTATTAAATGTAATGAGGTAACTCTAATTTTATCTTATGGGAGAAGTAGGCCTTGCAATAGTGAAATACAAATTTAGGAGTTTTTCACTACTAGGACATGTAAAACTTAAACGTAAATGTCTAACTTTTTGAATACACTGCACCCTGCCTTCTGGGCTGTTCAGGGCGTTCCCTAGGGGTGGCTTATATGTATTAAAAAGGAAGGTTTGGGCCTGGCAAAAGGTTTATTTTCCCAGATCAAAATGGCAGTTTCAAAGTGCACACAAAGGCTGGTGTGTAGACAAAATATCGCTTGAAGAATATCGAGGGCAACAAAATGGTGAAGGTAAATTTCTTTAGGTAAGGAAAGTTTTACTATACTTAACTCCACATATATGTAGGGCCACTGGAATTATGTGGCAGGAGAGGGCCACATTTTGCAGCAGGGTTGAGTAAATTATGCGGCAAGAAAAGGCAAATTATGCAGCATAATATGGCACATTTAGTAATAGTATTTCTTCATGATTTCTTCATTTTTAAATTTGTTAACACTGTCCGTCTGGGCATTTGTTGCAACTCATTAGCACCAGTTCAATACTCAAATATAGCAATAAGAAACAGAAAGGTGACCAGCCAGCTCTGCAAAGGGCATTCCACTACACAGCAACACGTGTCACTGCATTTATATGTGGAGTTAAGAATAGTAAATCCATCTTTATCTCATTGCACTTACCTTCTCGATATTTTGGTCCTTGATATTTTTGACAATATTCTGTCCACACGATATTTTATTCATCGATATTCTGTCAGACAACTGCCAGTCCTGAAAATGGTTTAAATGGCAACTTATGTGGGTGGCACAAAGCGTGCTGCAGGTCCACTAGCAGCATTTAATTTGAATGTAGTACCACTTTACTAGGGACTTACAAATAAATTAAATGAGACAATTGGGTGTAAGCCCATTCTTTCATGTTCAAAGGAGACAGCACAAACACTTTAGCAATGGTTAGCAGTGATAAAGTGCACAGAGTCCTAAAAGCCAACAAAAGCAGGTTCCGATACCAGGAGGGTGAAGGCAAAAAGTTTGGTGATGATACTGCAGAAAGGGCCATGTGTAACACGGATCATCCGAGAAGGATTCAGGAGTGACTTTGGCACACTGGTAGTGAACTCCAAAGATGAATGGAGGTCTGACGACTGCCTAGTCGAGCCATCTTCAACAGCCAGTCATCAAGGTAAGGGAAGACTGGCACCCCTGACCTCTGAAGGTGTACTGCCACAACCGCCATCACTTTTGTGAACACCCGAAGGGCGCTGGTGAGCCCAAAGGGGAGCACAGCTAACTGAAAATGCTCCTCTCCAACCACAAACTGCAGGTAACACTGGTGGACCGAAAGGAGAGCAATATGGAAATAGGTGTCTTGCAGGTCCAGCACTACCTTCCAGTCTCCTGGGTCAAGCAGAGGCAAGACCTGAGCCATGGTGAGCATTTTGAATTTCTCCTTCCGGAAGAAAGCGTTGAGAGGGCGCAAGTCTACAATAGACCGAAGATCTCTGTCGTTCTTGGGCACCTGAAAGTTGCGAGAATAACAACCACAACTTACTTCTGGCACCGGCATCCTCTTGACAGCCACTTTGGCCAAAAGGGCTTGCACTTCCTGCCGCAAAATGGAGTGAGGGTCCTCCATCAGTCGCTGAGGGGTGGTGGAAGGTGCGTCGGAGAAAGGGCAAGAGGTATACCTTGCAAATAATCTGTAGGACCCACATGTTCGAAATAATTGCATGCCAACCTGGTAAGAATCAGTAGATTCTGCCTCCCACTGGGTGCCTGTGCCTCTGCAAGGGCATGCTAGAGAGGTTTGACAGGTGGGGCTGCAGGGGGGTGGTGGGCTGGACCGCGCGCTGATCCTGACCACGGCCATACGGTAAAACTGCTGGGTTCCCTGTGAGGGCTGAATGGGATGGCAGTAAGGGGTGCCTTGGCCAAGCTGCAAAATGAATGGTGGAACTGTTGTGGATTGCGGGGCTGAGGACCAAGAGAGCGAGTCTTGGGATTAAAATAGCTGGTGTAAGATTTCACTCCTGAGCTTTCTGGCAAGGGGTGCTGCAAAAGAAAATCTGGGCTGCCCATAGCACGGGGATATTGCCCAGCAATTTGTCTACTGATTGGTGGGCCAGAGCAAGGTTTGGCCCACACCCCCAACAAGGTTTGAGTCAGTGCATCATTATAGGGAAAAAGAATCAGAAGACATTTGCCCCGTTGGCGGATTCCCATCAAGACATTAGTTTACACCTCCAATGTGGGGAGCTGATGCATGGTGAAGGAGGCAGATTCTTCTGTGGTTAGACCAGGTGGAGAAAACAGACCTGTCTCCGGAGAGGTATCAAGGCTACTGGCCTCCTGTACATCCTTGAACTAATTATCATCCTGAACTCATAACCTGGGTCAAACAAATTACCAGTCCCAAAGTGGGAATGCAGAGAATGTTGTCTAGGCTGTATGTCAAGCAAGGAAAGCAGTGCCTGGGTGGAGGTCGCAACAAGGTCGAGTCGGAAAGGTCAATCGGGCCATGTCTTCAGGCGGTGAAGTCAGTGCCAATGTGCCCAGAATGGACTGTGGCGCTTGCAGCAGTGTTGGACTAAGACGGAGGCAAAGTAAGCACGAAGGGTCCAGCTGGCACCGAGGGCGAACCCACCGGCAGTATCCCAGTTGGAAGGCCTCTTGGCTCTTAGGACCTAAAGGGGCACCAGAGGTGTTGGCAGAGATCCGGAGCATGGCCTAGCCAAACTGTTTGATTTGACGCAGCATCCCTGAAGGCCCCAGAAACTCTGGTTGTGTTAGAACCAGCTGTGGAATTAACACTGAAGTCAGCCGACATTGAAAGCGAAATCGCAAAGGGTGGTGCTGCCCCTGCACCTATTCAGGAGAATGTAAGTGGCGCGAGGGAGCAGAATCCCATTTCGACTTTTGTTTTTTAATACTTACCTGAGGACTTGGAGGGCAATGGTGACAGATGACTGCAGCGGCTTTGATGGTTGTGGGAGCGGGACTGATAGAAGTTTTGATGAAGACCAGGACTTGGCGTAGTCTTATGCTTGGGGATGCAGAGTTTCACCTCGCGTCCCCTGATGGCCTTCAGGTTCATCGATGTGTAGTCTGCGTAGGCCTTTGAGTCATGGCTCAACCCCAGGCGACAGTCCCTACAGGACTTAAAACTTGTCATTTTAGGTGGTGACATCCCCTGCACACTGTAGAATTTTGAGAAACTTTGAGGTAAATGCCTCTGAAAGAAGAGAGGGAGCTCCGGATCTACGTTTGGAGGCGTGGAAAAAAAGGAACTGACATCAGTGTGCGGGATTAGCGCCTATTTGACCTCACATGTAATTTCCTGTGCTGAAAGGCACCACCTTCTGGCGCCCTGAGGTACTTCTGAAAAGTTTCTGAATCCAGTCTGATGCTTGGGGAATATTGTAAAGATGAGGAATCTGTGCCTAGAAGTCTTTATCAGAAAAGGGATGTCAATCACTAGAAAAGTATTTCTTTGGAAAACTCTGGAGAACAAAACAAACACATTCGTTTCTAGTGGCAGCAAACGAGGAACTGGCAAGGTTATTGGTTATAATTTAGATGTGCAGTCAATCTCTGCCAAGTCACTTTTGTACCATTATGACCCTTAGGTCCCAGCAGTGCCTCCATTTTAGGTTGAACTGGCATCCTTTTAATTTCTTAGGAAGTAATTCAAGACAATAGAAGGTAAAAGAATGTGTAAGAATGAAAAGGTTCAACCTGAAGTCATGGACTATTGTGCAAAGGCAGACGAGTATGTATATGCCTCTAGGGGGTGCCCTCAGAAGTATTGCAGAGTGTGGAGACTGGGGGGGGATTATCATTAGGGTTTGGATCCTATGAGAGAAACCCAGCATGAACGTGATTGAGACAGCAATGTGAAAAGCTGCACTTTGTTGTTTATTGAAAGTAATAAAATGTAAAACGTTTTTTCTTTTTTAAAAAGAAAGAGGTCCAACCACTTTTTATCAACTGTGCTAAAAACTTTCTGAACCTATCATAACCATAAATTGTCATTATAGTTTATTTTCTTGTGTGAACTGATCAACAGAAGGATCATTATCTCAATAGCGTACTTATGTTACACAAAAAAAGTTGACATTAAAATGTAAATGCATGTAAGAAACCATATAGATAGTGAATTCAAATTCAAAATAAACATTTTCAAAACATTCTATCGTGATATATTTTAATAAAATCCTACTACTTACAGCAGTGGATGGTTTCAGACTAGTACCCTTCTTTTTAACAGTCCCATTTGGCACTGAACTTGTCGGACTTTTCTTCTTATTGATCTATAATAGAAGTAGCAAATCCCAAATATTGTAAACTGGCAATCTTTGTTCCAATACATAAAAAATTCTTATGTTGCTTATACACTCTTAACAAATCAGTTAATTAATATTTGCATACGTCTAATAACAAAAACGTTACTTACCTTCGGTAATGCCTTATTTAGTAGAGACTCTATCTAGCCGCAGATTCTTTACCTTAGAATTATCCAGTCAGACTGGAACCGGGAATTTTTCTTGAGTAGTATCTCTGTGCGCTGGTAGGTGGCATCATTGGACTCCACTAAGCGTCATTCGCACCGTAAGTGACGTGCGCGGCAGATATATAGGTGCCACCCCGGCACGCTGACATCAGTTACTTTTTGAGACTTTCCACTCCAGAAGCGCAGAGCTATAAAGTACACTGACAACTGGTACGGAATACTAGGGCCCTTAAAGGGAAAAGCCCTTTTCCTTGAAATCCGATCGCAGAGCGGAGAGGATGGGTTGGTTGGTAAGGAATATGTGGCTAGATAGAATCTCTACCAGATAAGGCGTTACCAAAGGTAAGTAACTTGTTCATCTGATAGAGACTTCCAGCCGCAGACTCCTCACCTTAGAATGGATACCCAAGCAATACCTCCCCGGAGGTGGGTCTGCAGACCAATTTCACACAAGGAAAGTCCTGCAGGACCAAACAGGCAAAATGCCCATCCCTACGGACCTGACTGCCCAGGCAGTGCTGGGAAGCCCACATTGCTGCCTGGCAGATGTCCAGGAATGGACTCTGCATGCTACTGTAGGGGTTGCAGCTTTAGTTCTGGTGGAATGAGCTTGCAAACCCTCAGGGGGCTGCATCTTAGCCAACGTGTAGCAGATTTTTGATAGAGTACGATCCTTCGTGAGATGGTCCTCTTCTGTATGGCCCATTGTTTCTTCACTCCGACATACCCCAAGAAGATTTGGTCGTAAACCCGGAACTCTCGTGTGCGGTCAAGGTAGAATGACAATGCTCGTTTTGGGTCCAGATGGTGAAGTTGCTCCTCTTCCTTGGAGTGATGCGGCGGTGCTTTAAAAGTAGGCAGAGTGATGGTTTGGCTTACTTGAAAGGGAGTGACCACTTTTGGGAGAAAGGAAGCCCTCGTTTGAAGCACCAGTTTGTCTGGGTAGATGTTCAGGTAAAGAGGCTTGGATGACAAGGCCTCAAGCTCACCAACCGTCCGGGCAGATGTTATTGCTACCATCAAGGCCGTCTTGATGGTAAGGAGTCTGAGAGGACAGCTGTGCAAGGGCTCAAAGGGAACACACATCAGGAATGGCAGGACCAGATTGAGGTCTCACAGAGGCATAATGAAGAAAGAAGGTGGAAACAAATGTTGAAAACCTTTCAAGAACCTATGCACAATAGGGGATCAAAAGAGTGAAGGTTGGCCAGGCAACCGCAGAAAAGCAGAGATAGTATAGAGGGATCCCTTAGTGCCCAGAGCAGAGCTCTGCTGGGTAAGGGAAAGAACAAATAGAACCTGAGAATGGGGAGCAGATAGAGGGTCAACTTGTTTCCCTGTACACCATGCCACACACTTGCCTCATCGGCAGGCGTACACTGTTTTGGTTTGAGGGACGCCTAGCTGGCAGAATAACATTGCAGACTTTGGGAGGAAAGTCGAAAGCTGTCAACTGTCATCGCTGAATCTCCATGCAAGAAGGCAGAGCGTTGACCGGTTCAGGTGGAGAACCTTCCCCTGCTGCTGCAATAGAAGATCCTCCTGAAGGGGCAGCCTCATCGGAGGACAGGTGCCCATGCTCAACAGATCGGTATACCAGACTCTCTGTGCCTAGTTCGGAGCCACAAGGATGACTTGGGCCCTGTCGTATCTGATCTTCTTGAAAACTCTGGGCAGGAATGGTATGGGCAGAAAGGCATATAGGAGCCCTGAGCTCCATTTGAGATGAAAAGTGTCTCCGAGCAAGAGCTGCCTTGGAAACTCCAGCGCGCAGAACTGCTGACATTGCACGTTCTCTGCAGTGGCGGTTATGCTCTCCCCACTGCTGAAAGAGACCATGCATCACCTCAGGATGGAGACACCATTCGTAATTCGCTGGGCATCGCTGGCTGAGTTCATCCGCTCTGGAGTTCAGAGAGCCTGCCAGATGTTGAATCACTAGGGATATGCCCTGATGTTCCAGCCATGCCCATAGACACAGGGTCTCTTGTCCAGTTCACAACCCCACCTTGCCCTGCTTGTTGCAGTACCACCTGGCGGTGGTGTTGTCCGTGCACACTTGGACTAGCCTTCCCTTGACGGATGAAAGAAAGACTTTCAATGCCAACCGGATTGCCCGCAGCTCCAACAGGTTGATGTGGAGTCCGGATTTCACTGGAGACCAGAGGCCTATCTCTGATCTCCACCGCTCCCAGATAGCCGCCCCATCCCAGGAGTGACGCATCTGTCACTACAGTGGAGATGAGCAACCACAAGGAGATGAGGTAAGCAGAGCTTGCTGGTAAGGCCACTTCCTCAACAGATGAACATCTTGTCGAGCATCAGGTAAGCCACCCGGATGGGGATCGCTTCTATTAATTTATTTAGTATTGTAGTATTGTATTAGTATCTGTGATTTAATTACCTTTGACAGCTTTTTGCATGTTAAACTTAGATAGTACAACGTGAGACGCATGTACCTTACCAAGGCATAGAATTGTGTCTTTAAGTGCTGACTTAATCAATTTGAAGTGGTGAGGGGCGGTGCGATGAAGAGGGACGGGAGAGCAATGAAGGCAACGAAGAGGGATGGAGAGAGTGACCAGGGCAACAGGAGGGATGGAAAAAGGGGCCGTGCAATGGGGGGATTAGGCAACTTGGAGGGACGGAGAAAGGGACAGAGGGATCGGGAATCGAATAAGCACATCGGAGCACAGGGAATGGATACAAGAGAGAGACAGTGGGGCTGGAGAGGGACAGAGATAAGCTGGGTAGAGACAGAGGAGCCAGAGAGAGAAAGAGAGAGGCTGGAGAGAGACAGTGGGGCCGAAGAGGGACAGAGATGGGCTTGCGAGAGACAGAGATAGGCTGGAGAGAGACAGAGGGGCCAGAGAGATATGGGGGGGGGGCGGAAAGACATAGGGTTGCTGAAGAGAGAGGGACTGGAGAGAGAAGCTAGAGACGGTCGATAAGTGGTGCTGGGGAGAGAGGTGCGGGAGAGAGTGAGTGGGGCCGAAGAGAGACATAGAGGGGCTGATTTGAAAGTGAGGCCGGAGAGAATAGGGGGGAAACTATGATAAGTCCTGAAAGTGTAATCTGTGATCCCAAGTGCTAGTGATGGACAACCCTCAGCTGCAGCCGGCAGCTAAGTTACAAATGAAAGCAGGCCTGTGACGCGTCAGGTTCGTGTGATGACGCAGACAGATGCTTCCCAGGGTGGCCGACGCCATAGAACCTTGTAGTTATGAGTCCAGATCCATGGACATTTGTGGAAATGATGAATGTCCAGACGGTAGGTTATGGGTTGAGCCTTTAATGCAAGTTGTACGATACAACGACACCGGAGACAGCTTACTCCGCTCCCCTTCTGCTCCAACGTCCACTCCTAGAATCCCCGCGACACCGCACTCTGCATTCCACTCTCCGCACACACATACCTCACGCGACCCACACGCAACACTCACACAACAAATACCACACACCTTCCCCCTTACAACAACACCCAATGACAACAACACAACATAGACACAAACATAGAACCACATGAAAGATAGACAACACATACGTCAACTCCACCCAATAATAAACTAACCAACACTATCCCAATGTGTAATCAGCAAAACGGGCAGGAACTCTCCTCAACCTGCTACCACGACGCAAACCCTCATCGTCAAGATTAGATTCATGACTAGCAGCCTCTACCAACCCGTCATTCCTACCCCTTGACTCCACACCACTACTACGTAAATCTACACCACAATCCTCCCCCAACATGTAACCATTGCACCCTTCCTCACTTGGAACACTACGACACGGAACACTATTCCGATCATTACAAAAACTCAGCTGACGAAAATTCCATCTTCCAATTCCACTGCGCTACCTAACACCCTCCGTACTTCCATGGGCCGTGACCAAACCGCCTCGCCTTTCAAGACCCCCTAGGATTTTTCACACGAACCATCTGACCAACATGGACGACAGGCCAATGGCAATTCCCGCCACGAGAACGAACTGTGCGTTCCTGGAATTCCGTAACTTTAGCTTTAATTTCTTTATCAATCCCACTACCCTCAGGCCTCATTCTATTGTTCCTTTTCCTTAACCACCAAGGGACCAAAACAGTCGACGGTTTCCTCCCCCTCAACACCTCAAACGGTGTTTTACCAGTCACCGAATGAGGAGTAACTCGATATGCCATCAGTCTCTCTTGCAGAGCCTTCCTCCAAGGTAACCCTGCACTTAGCGCCAACTGAATTGCCTCTTTAAACACCCTGTTGAAGCGTTCCACCTGTCCATTCCCTTCTGGGTGATATAATGATGACCGTATATGTTTGATACCCATTTCCATCAAAAATTCCTGCATTCTGTCCGATACCAACTGGGAACCATTGTCCGACACCAAGATCTCAGGTACACCTTCCCTTGAAAACACATCTTCCAAAAATTCAATGACCACCTCCGTAGTCACATTACTGACCATCCTTACCTCCGGCCACTTGGAATAGTAATCAATCATAACAATAGCATAACAATCCCTTGCTGACACGGCTGAAAATGGACCCATAAAATCAATGGCGATTTTTGCCATGGTCCTTCTGGCAACTCCACCATAGTCAAGGGTATACACAAGGGTTTAGCAACCTTATCACTAACACCACAAATCTTGCAATCCCTAACCCAACGATCCACCATAGAATCAACACCAGGCCACCAAAAACATTCTTTAATTCTTCTTTTGGTACTTGACATACCACCATGACCCTTGTGACTCCTCTCAATAATGCCATTGCGCATGCCCAACGGAGGCACAATCTTGTCCCCCGCAAAACAATTCCATTAGACAAACACAACTCTTCCTTAACTTTCCAAAATGCAGAACACTCTCCTCGTAGAACAGATTCCCTCGGCCAACCATCCATAATATACTTCTCTACCTCTTTCAGGACTACATCCTTATCCATTTCGCGCACCCACGATTCTTCAGACAATGTTTTACTCACTACCACTCCCTCATCTTCAATGGACAAAATATCTTTGAAAGTGAAAGCAACTTCAGACTCACTCACCCCCTCCACCCCAACAATAGGAGACAAACTGGGCAACCGTGAAAGTCCATCAGCAACCAGATTTCCTTGCCCGGAATATATTCAATTTCATAACTAAACATTTGTAATTTAGAAGCCAACCGGGCCAACCTTGGAGTCAAATTCCTCCCCCCTTCAGGTCTCAAAATGTTCACTAATGGCTTATGATCCGTACAAATCTTGAACTTCCTCCCCCACACATACATACGAAATCTTTCTGCAGCCCACACAGCAGCAAGCAGTTCCTTCTCAATTACTGAGTAATTCCGTTCAGATGTTGTCAACGTACGAGACGCATATGCCACTACCCATCTCTCATTCTTGGTATGTTGTGAAAACACAGCACCAATTCCATACCCCGAAGCATCAACAGATAACACACAATCAGCTGAAGGCATGAAGGGTTTCAAACATAAAGTTACAGAAATTTCCTTTTTGACATTATTAAAACATTGTTCTTGTCGTTGCTCCCATACAAATAATGCATTTTTCTTCAATAACATTCTCAACGGTTCCACTTTAGATGCATAGTTTTCAATGAACCGAGAATAAAATTCAGTAAGGCCCAGAAAGGACATTAATTGTTCCTTGCTTTTAGGTTCTGGAGCCGACAGAATAGCTTCCACATGACTGACTTTTGGTCGAATACCGTCTTTGGATATAACATGGCCAAGATATTCTACCTCGCATTTCCCAAAAACACACTTTTCATTCCTAACAGTTAACCCATGTTCCCTAAGGGCTTCCAAAACCGCATGCAGATACTTGTCATGGGACTCCTTATTCTTCCCAAAAATCAAAATGTCATCTTGAAACACTTTTGCCCCATTAATCCCACTCAAAATTCTTGACATTTCCCTCTGGAACACAGCTGAAGCACTTGCTAATCCGAAAGGCATACGTCGATACCTGAACATGCCTTCAGGAGTGATAAAAGCTGTGCAGTGCTTAGAGTTATCATCCAATTCAATTTGGTGATATGCACTAGCTAAATCTATTTTAGAAAACCAGGAAGAGCCCCCAACAGAAGATGTAAGTTCTTGTAGGTTAGGTAAGGGGAAAGTATCAACCCAAATAGCCTCATTCAAACACCTCAAGTCCACACATAAACGTAAATCCCCGTTGGACTTAAGGGAAATCACCACTGGAGAAACCCAATCAGAACTCTCCACTGGCTCAATAATTCCATGCATATCAATGTTGGGAATACTCTCCAAAGTTTTACTTTCACTTTTACTTTTAGCTCTGCAATCTTTATTTACAACACTCACTTGGTTATAACTTTTTCACTCCCCGACATACTCCTTTCATTCCTCACCTCACGAATGCATTGGTCAGAAACCTCAACACCCCTGGCTACATCAACAGCAGCTTTCAATGAAATACTGCCGCATGACCATAACTTTTCTTGAATTTTCTTAGACTTAGTCTTCATCAAGATTTGATCGCGTAAAACTTGATCATAAGTCATGCGATCAAACTCACATATGACTGCCAAACCTCTTAAAGCAGAAACGAATTGGTCGATCGATTCCTCCTCTTTCTGCACCCTTGAATAGAACTTAAATCTTTCCATAACTACGTTGATTTTCCTGCCAAACCTTTCATGCATTTGTTTAATTGCATATTGATAAACCCCAATGTCACCGGCATTCTCTATCGAAGGTAAATTCTTGAATTCTCTTAACCCCACAGCACCTAACCTGTGTTTAAGAAGTGACAATTTCCTTCCTTCTGAACACTCATCCTTCTCAATAACCTCCACATATGCCTCAAACAAATCAATCCACAGATCCCAAGCAATCGGAGGTTCACCTTAATCAGCTAAAAAGAATGGCGGTGGTTGAATTGTTGCCATAATGAAAAGCTGGTGGTTAGAAGGAGTAATAAGAAAGATGTATGCTTGCGCAAAAAGTTCACCAAAGTCAATTTTGCGACAATTAGGGCAAAAAAAAAAAAAGTCACCAAGGTCAGTTGAATCCGCAAGTCGACACGTTGTCAAACAGAAGGTTTTAAAAGTAAATTTCACACATGGGAGGAGATGCTTGTTACTGAATGCAGCGATACGTAAGTTGTGCTAGAAGAACAGCCAAATTAGTGTCTCAGTCTCAGTTCCAATCTCAGTCCTCAGTTCCAATACAGTCTCAGTCTCAGTCACCACACAGTACCTGAAAAGTAGTATGCTGAAGATGACCAGTCTAAGTTGAAACTGGTATTCCTTTCAAGAATGTGGAACTTCGCTGAGCACCACTTCAGAAATGTGTCGGCGAGAATAACTTCCCTGCGCACCCTTCAGAGCGTACAACTCTCGATGTGACAGGAAACTGAATAATAATGATGGCTGCCGCCGTCATGCGCGTGATGACGACATCTCACAAGCGTCGAACGATCTTCGGCGTTATTCCGTTGCTAGGATACAATGACGCTTCAACGATGGTCCCGTCACTGCTCCCTGCTACGTCATGATCCTCCCCTGCTCTGCACACGAACTCACCAGGATCAATAGCGGAAATGAAAGACGCCAGTCGGGCAGAAGTTCCCCAGGATAAGGTTTGAAGTAGTAATATGACCGTCCGGCAGTGTCCAGCGATCGTCCGAAAAACCAAGGAAACGATAGATGGAAGAAACTAGAAGTCCCCGGTGTCGTTGTGCTCCCCGCTCGTCGCCATTGTGGAAATGATGAATGTCCAGACGGTAGGTTATGGGTTGAGCCTTTAATGCAAGTTGTACGATACAACGACACCGGAGACAGCTTACTCCGCTCCCCTTCTGCTCCAACGTCCACTCCTAGAATCCCCGCGACACCGCACTCTGCATTCCACTCTCCGCACACACATACCTCACGCGACCCACACGCGACACTCACACAACAAATACCACAACATTCCCAGCGCACCCTTCTGCAGCCTTTCAGCATGAATGATCTGCTTGCTGTGGCTCTTACTAATGCACAACGAATGCTAGCCACGGGCGAGCCCTTCCGAGGAACAGATACACAACTGTTGTGGTCTATTTCACATCCTTGGACTTCTTTACAACGACTTGTCTCCGTTGAGCCTGTACATTATAGACCGGGCGGGTTGTGGGTGCTCGATGGACACCGATCTAACAGGCGTACACTCACCCACAGAACCCCTCCCCCTCCTCCCCCCGTCTCTTCACTGGGCCTTGCAACAGGACATTGAGAGACCTATTGTACCAGTTTCACAATCCCTTGTGTTCATGTTTAAAACCAATATTGTCTGCCACTTTGCAAGGCCTGCTTCTTGTCCCTTAAAATTGAGCGAGTTTAGTTCAAGTGTCCACAATTCACTACATGGTGTTTTTAAGAGAGCTCCACCACCACAGAGCCCGTCATAGTTGAGCCAGTCCAGCCACACTTTACACATGCCGGGCATAGTTGCAATGACAGTCACTGTGTTATTCACAACCACTTGGATGGTACGTTTATTTTCCAGTCAGATGAGGAAAGCACGTTTATTTTCCAATCCGGTGAGGCACAGAGAAGTGCACAGGTTTTCAACAGTTACTTAGGCATGGTACAAGTTTTTCTTGCTCTGTTACCGGCATGCACTTTAATTGCATTCGGCAATTATAGAACATATTTAAACATTCCTGAGATTTAATCTGCAGCTTTTTTGCAGCGCAGTAAAATGAGAAAAGCGCAATGAAAGTGAAACCGCTTGTATGGGAAATGGGGTCGGTGTTTGATACGATTTTATTTACTATTTCATTAATCTGTTGCTAATTTGTTTAAATGAGGATTGATGTCTGCAGGCTCCTCTGGCAGAATGTAGTGCCTGTGGCTGGGCTGTACACATTCAGGGACTGAGGGGGTTGGAAGTGATGCACGTTTATTTGTAGTTCTGAGGTGTGATGGAGACAAGGATTTTTAAAAGTATCAAAACAAGAGAGGCAGGCAAGAGAACTGATTCGGCTGGCTTCCTTTTCAAGCACCTCTCTATGCAGTTCTATAGACACAACCTTTTGTTTGGGCCATGCTCCTCACAGCAGGGCAGTCTCCAGCCTGGGGCACCCACAACAAAGGCACAAAGTGTTGTGAACCATTTGCATCTGGCTAAGAACAGCCACAAAGACAGTGATCAGGAAAGAGAGAAAAAGGCTGGTCTAACCTAAAGGTGGCTTCTCACCCTGAACAACAGACTGCAGCCCCTTCACCCCCACCATCTACCAAGTGGCCCTGCATCTAATTGAATTTCTATGGGAGCCTTCTCTCCTCCCTCCTGCATGCTGATACACTTTCACTGTAGGGGAAAAGAACTTCACCACCACCCAGTGAACAAAAATATCTGGGACATCCAGATGGAGCCCACAGGCCTTCATCACTCTGCTTCGCTAATACATATACTGCACATACTACAATAGTCACACACACACAACATACACTTGGACAGGATTAGGTGACAAAGCAGGCTATAATCTGTTTGCATACTGGCGAGACACTATCAGCCAATGATAAATGACTATTTTTTAGTGAGTAAGTGGAAAAAAACCTTCTATTTACAGAATAGTGAAGGAAGACATTCAAATAGGAACTTCTCTTTTCTGCATCAACTCCCCTTGTGCAGCGTACAGACCCGGTACCAAGGTTAGGACACAAGACTCAAGACTATGCGTATGAGGGTTGTTCTAGGCTTGGCACACAGCAGCTTGGGCTCTTAATGTTTAAATGATGTATACACTTGGAATCACATGTTTAAGCTGTCTTTCTCGGATATGGAGCACTATGTATAGTGTTACTCTATAGCTTACATTCTCTGACTACTTGCTAACTCAGAAAACCTTTTCCCACTATACTCCTAAACCATGCATGAAAAATGTACATTGATTTATTCTCGCTTGCTTCCTTTCCGTTCTTTATTTAGAGTGAGCCTCTTCTTACCTTCCATCCTCTGCATGCTTTCTATTTCTGAGTATAGCCTCCTCTCAGTCTCATGCCTGTCTGCCTCAGTCCTTCTTATTATAATTCTGCAATTGGCCGATACCTCATTTCATAGATCACACCTCTCCTCTTTAAAGTGCTATCCCTGTAACCTAACACTACCTAATATCCGCCAGCCTATCTATCCCACCAACCATTAAACTGAAACCACATAGCCCCCACTAATGATCACACCTAGCTGGTATTATATCACAAAGTAACTGGAGTAAATGAATGCAAGTTTTCTTGAGAGTACATGACTAATCAAAATAACCAACAATAAACACGGAACTAACCACTAACCTTGGGTTCCGGAGAAGCGTACTACTCACAGTAAAGCGCTTTGACGCCTCATCAGGGGTAGTAAGCGCTATATAAATCCAATTACAATTACAGTCAGATCTGGTTGGGAAAGGGAGAAGGGTCTGCCGCTGACCCAATCGAGGTTCGTTAACCACCACTGCAGATCGTTCGCAGTGTCGTGTAGTTCCTATAGTACCCATGCAGGACCTGCACGTTTGGATAACATAAACTGTGGGTTTGGTGGCAGACTGGCTCTGTGCACCCCCACTGCATATGTTAGCCTGTTTTGCATTAGCTAGCTCACAGTGCCACTAGAATCTCCTCTTATCGGGGAGAGATTAGTTTCTGGCAACCTTAGATCATGACAACCCTGATCCCTCAGAATCGTGGAAACAATGTACTACTTTTCGCTCAGTCACTCGTGCTTACTTATTCGGTTTGTCTCAGAGAGTTACACAGAATAAACAGTCTGGGCGTTTCAATAAGTATTTATTGAACAGTTGTTATTCTAGTGTAGAATATATCTGCTGCAGCAACCAGCAGACAGTAGCAGAGATATATTATCAGTAGTATAATAAAAGTGAAAGGTTAGTACAGTTCTACCATACTGCAATAATAATGGTTACATACATGAATATATAAAATGCATTATAAAAGTGCACATACTCGTACGATGCCTAATTAGATGTTCCTAAGTGTACCTAGCATGTGTGTAGGTCTAAAAGCCTAAGAGCCAAGAATCCCTCTAGGATTTAGTCGAACCCCATTACCTGAAGAGAGAGAGTGTGGGACCCCCTCCTGGTCTCCAGTTGGACACCCCGCAAGGGCTGTGTTAGACCGCTGTCAGCTGGAGCGACTGCATGCAGGAGCCTCAGCGTCTCTGGTCAGTGTGTCGGCATGGAAGTCTCGGTTCCCTCTATCTTACCGTGGCAAGATGTGGTGTATTTATACCCTAAAGTGTCTCGTCCCTCAGTATGGTTTGTATTGGTCTTTGTTAGACATGAGGAAGACGTCAGGGGTGAACTTTGTACATACATATTATGCAGGAGATGTAGCTGGTGAATGCTCATGCATAATTTATGAGTACATTGTAGGCCTGTGTTCGGGAAAAACCCTTCAGTGTTCAAACCACAGACTAGATAACGTTCTACCCTCAGTGTTCGTTGTGTACTGTAGGGAACTAATGTAGGTGAAAGATCATGCCTATATTAGGACATAGGAGATCATGACTATAATAGGGCATATACGATTATGACCATAAGAGGGCATATACGATTATGTCTATATTAGGATATATATGAACATGTCTATATTAGGGCATATATGAACATGTCTATATTAGGGCCTCTATATGAAACATAACACCCACTCCTCTTTTGAATTGGATGACAATGACCATACTTAAATCTGGACAATCTTAAAAATATACTTAAAACCAGCTAAAAACATGACTTTAAAAAGACGTTAAAAAATGTTTAAAATATTAAAATAGGCTATGCTTTCTTGTCACTTGAAAAAGTCAATTCTGTCGCACTTATAAAAGTTGCATCACTACAAGCAGAATAAGGCCATGCCTTTCAAGCGAAAGTGTCAATTTAGGAAATGTTCCAAATTTTGTTCGCTTATTTATGAAACGAAGTGGAGAAGCCAAATTCTTTCCCAGGACGCGATGAGCCAATTCAAGATTAAGTGTCCTGGCTGGGAGATACAGCATTATCGGTGTTAGCTACTGCAGACGACAAATCCAACGCCTCACAGAGAACGTCAATCGCACATAGATGGAATTCAGCACTGCCAACAGTCGGTGCTGCGGCAGCTTGTGCGGCAGTTGTTACCTGGGTGCCTGTGGAGGAGCCACCTAACCCAGCAGGAGCAAACGGCACCTGTGGATTCTCAAGGAATGCATTCATCAGAATCGGAAGACACTGGGGACAACGCAGAGCATGGGCCTTTAGGGGGTCCAGCATAGCATCCATGTCCGGAGGCGTATCTGATGGAAACGTTAGACAGAGATCCAACGCGCATTCTTCTCTGCAAAACAGGCATCGAAGAACAGGTAATATGCAGACTGATCTAAATGATAGAAACCAAGAGGCGTTCAGTCCTCTTAGGCTAGGTATACCCAGAAGCTGCACCATGCGTTCACGGTATTTCCGCTCCATGAGTATGTTCGCCATCTCCTCGGAAATTGGGCCGTCCATTGCGTAGCAGTAATATTACCATCAGGACTCCTGCAATTAGGAACAGGATAAGCGGGAGACCTCCAAAGACGCTTCCCAATACGGAGTGTATAAAATTTGGGATTACTCCGAGGACTGTCTGAAAGGTGCTTAATAGTCCTGACCCTATGGTCTTAAATAGGTGTACAATACCGCTCGTATCAGACATATTAAAGATACGACCCACCATTTCTGCGAAATGAAAGGGGCAGTTCGTACGTATAAGCGCTTGTATCTCAGTCGAGGTCCTTGCAACTTGAAGTTCAAAGGTTTCTCGAGCGGAGGTTAAGGGCACGGGTTGCTGCAAAAGCATGGCTTTCAGTCTGCTCAAAGTGTCAAATTGTATAAAGGAAACATTCAACGAAGGCCATAACGGCGCCTCCCTGACTGTGTTCAGTGGTGGAAACAATACTTACATACAGCAAGTAACCCTGGAGTTAACAGTGACCAGATAGGCGACGCCCGGAAGCATCCCACAGCAACCCTGATCGCTTAGCATCAAGTAACTCCCATTCGAGAGCAGCTGGAAAACCGGCGTGATCATGGCCGCTGGGGTCCCTGACATGTGACAAGATAGATTTGCTACCGAACCACTACATGCTCCGTGCAGAGAAATATCCTGATACATGAGAGAACCGCTTAAAGCGATCTTGCAGTTTGTACCACTCAGAAACACTTCTCAATCCCCACTCCAGCATCAAAATCTATATGGTAACTCCCAAGTTTCCTTAATGTATCCCTTACCCATCTTTTCATATTTACCTGCCTGCCTTTGCTCAAGGCCATATAGAAACTGGAACGTAGTGACCGGCAGAGTGATTTGGCCATGAATTAGCCATTCAGTTGATGGTGATTCGGCTACAGTGAATGGTAACCTTTCCAGTTTCTCAATACGCAGCATTGTATATTTGGCTCCCCTTTGTGCCATTTCTGTCTGTTTATCGGTTAGATTGTATCCCGAAAACAGAGACGTGGTGTTTATGAAACGCCAGGGCACGTAGCCTGCATGCAAAGATTGCAGCGTCCAGCTTAACATTATAATAGAACGTAACTGAGATTGCCCGTGTTGTAACAAGGCCAAGTCTTGTTCTAATACGTCAATTGCCGAAGATACAATGTTGCCTAAGGAGTAAATCCTGGAGGTCAAAGTTGTTAACCCATTATCCACTACAGCTAATGCCTTCTCTAAGTTAATACGGTCTATTTCCCGTATTCTTTCTGCGGCCTCCTGTTGGGATATTTTCCAGTTTTCATTATAGTAGGCATAAATGCCAGCATATATGAAACGTTTCTGACGTGTTTTCCTTGGGCCTAGCAGGAAATCCCTAAGGTCTACATCAGGTGTGAGTAAGGTCAAGTGATGTTTTACTTCCGTGAGTGTTGAGGTTTCTAGCCAATCAAGGCACAACTTCCCAACACTATAGGATGTCACTACCCCTGGGTGTTGTCTTTGTACATAGCGTGTATCTGGCCTACTGATACTAAACCCCTCGGTTATACCTAGGAATCTCTGTTGACATGTGTTCGTGTCAACGGGCCAAATCAGCCATTCTGTCCAATTGGGATCTGACCTGTTGTACTGGAGAATGTCATCTAATCCTACCCCATGTGTAGTTGAATTCTGCCCCCCACCCATCTGTGATGGTGCTGGAAACCCAGGTGTGTTCATGTCCTTGTTCTTGGCTAGTCCAAGACAGGATGTCTGTTGCACAGTTTCATTTAGAAATATCATCTGCTGCGGAATGAGGCATGCTCTAAAAAGCGCTTCTGTTCCCTGGACTTGCCAGTCCCTAGAACCCCAGATTGATTTTAAATCTATAGTGTCCTTCCATAGGTCGAAACCCTGTGTAGGCAACTGGGCCATAAAGGAAGCACAGTAAATCTGTTTGGTGTTAGTCAACATAATTTTCTGTGCTGATGTTGTTGCCACTTTGTAATAAAATGACTTCGGGTCAGATGTGTTGAACCCTGAAAAGTATGTGAATTTCTGTGCAAAGGTTTGCGAACTACCTTTTGGAGGAGTTGGGCAGTGTTCCCACTGGTGGTATTCAAATACATTTCTAGGTGTTATAGATTTGTGCAAGAAATGATGACCATAATGTTGGTAACAGTACAATGTATCATAGTCTGAAGTGCCTTCTAACATTTCATTGTTCGGAAATGCTGCAGTTTTTCCAAATCAGACATCATATTATTTACAGTTTCAGTGTCCCAATCATCAGAAAATGTACTGGAGGTAATGATATCACTTAAAGAAATTTTAAATACATGTTTAAGCTTTAAAAGTTCAGTCGGACCGAAAATATCGAAATCAATCTTGTCCCATACTATACCGTCCGGTATAGGAACTGCTGTGATGTTCACTGAAGACAAGTCTCTTGGTTCACGATGTGAAGATTGGTGTGGTTTTAAAATTAAATTAACCTTTTGGGCTGTAGAGCTCTGCTGAAGATATCGTCCATTAATAAGCATACTAAAAGTTATAATTAAACCTAGCCAGAAGATGAAAAATAGAATCCCAGTGATATACCATAGTTCTATCCAAGGTGACACCAGGTAAGTCTTTTTAAAAAAGTTCAGAAAGTCAATGAGTTTTTGTTTGTGTGATTTTTTGGCTGGCGTCGTTTCCGGCTCGCTTGGATCCAGTGAAAACGTATCAAAGTTCATGAAATAGCCAGAAGCAGTTCGATCAATTGTTGGAATCGCATCGGGATTTGTTGAAATCGGATTTTGCTCTTGACGAGGCATGTTGACGTAGACGTCTGTAGTCGGTCTTATTGCAACTTGGTTGTTAAGTTGATTTTCTTCTTGAAGTTGGACTTCTTGTTGAAGTGGAATGAGTTCCATAGCATTGTTGCTTAGTCCTTTATTCCGTACAGGTGGCTCTTCAAACGTGATGAGTCTTTCTGTTTGAACTTCTTGGATTGTAGCAAGAGGAGGGCGTCTGCTACTGTGGAGTCCACGTGGCCTACTGTTTAGTATCTGCCACATAGTGTGGTTTGATTAAGTCGATTGAGACAAATCTTTTCTCCTTTTTTCCGGCAAGAGGCGGCAGAAGTACAGTTCTTGTGCCTTGGATTGCTAGGACCGGTACAGCTGTTCTGTATGATGGCCCAAATTCTTTCTTGTCTGCAATCTTCTCTCTGACCAGATCCCCAACTTTTGGGATCCAGACTGGTCTCGCCATTACTGCCTTGACTTCCTCAGTGGCGGTCTGTTTTAAGTGGACGTTGCTTTGTTGTGTCCTGGATTCATTTAGATCCTGTAAAACAGCCAAACGATCATGGATATCAAATGGTTTTTCATCCGCCACTGCGCCTTCACAATCAAGATCAGGTACCCACATTCTTGTCCCAAATAGGACCTCGTAAGGAGTGACACCCCTAGAGAGCTTCTTGGCTGGTTGTTAATTGCTCTTTGGACCCCATAAAGGTGACTGACCCAACTACCGCCCTTGCCTAATACCCTAGCTGTTAAAGATTGCTTTAAGTCCCGGTTTTTCCTCTCCACAACCGAATTTCCCTCAGGATGGTACGGAGAGGAGTACTGCAATGCAACACCCATTCCTTCCATGGCCTCTTTGTAAGCCCGAGAGCTAAACGCCGGGCCACGGTCAGAATGTAACGTGCCAACTGCGTATGTGCCGATAAAGACTTGCAAATCTTTTATAACAGTTCGAGCGTCAGCCAAGCGCTGAGGCCAGACCCATAGGAATCTAGAGCAGGAATCCACTGCAACCATGATATATTTCTTGGTCCCATCAGATTGTAGGGGTCCGCAGTGGTCCAAATACACACATGCAAGAGGTTTGTCTGATTTTAACAATGGTGTCTGCGCTGGGCGTGCTACGGTGGAGCCTTTCATCTGCTGGCAGATGTCGCACTTTAAGACGTAGTCTTTGGTCTGCTTTGTTAACCCTGGCCACCAGTAGAGCTGTTTCAGTAAAGAAATAGTCGCTGTAACGCCTGTATGCGCAGAGCCCAAGCCCTTGTGTGCTGCTAGAATTAAGCCTTGCCTACGATCCATATTTGGCATTACTATATCCCCCACTCCAGGAATCTGAGCATTTGGAATGTTGTGTGCATCTAACTTGTAGGAGTACTTGAGTGGAAATTTCTTTGGTACTGCTGTGCTGCTTTTGCGTGAAGCAATGACAGCTACCATAATCTCTCAGTCTATCGTCGTTTTGGAACGAGCTATTGCAGCTACTGACGCTGTGCGTACAGCCCCCTTCGCGGCTTCATCAGCCAATGAATTCCCTTTAACATGAACGCCATCAGGCTGATGCCTCAGTGTATGTATCACGTGAGCCCTTGGTAGTTCGTTTTTCAACTCTACTACCTGTTCCCATAGCATTCTATGCTTAATTGTGCCACCTTTTGCATCTTTGAACCCGTTTTGTTCCCAATGATGTAGATATTCATTATATGACTGTACACAGTAAAAGGAATCACACACAATTAGTGATCCGTATTTGCAAGTGCCAGTATCAGTGCTTTTAATTCTGCCAACTGAGCGGTGCAGTCTCCTAGAGATTGCGTTTTAGTGCAACTTGGATGGAACTTTCCATCGCGCATGCGACCTTTAATGATAGCACACGCTGCACTGTAACCTTGCTTACTCCCTATGGCTGGTTGAGCAGATCTGTCGGTGTAAATAACGTATTCATACTGATCTAGAGGCAAAATCTCATTCGGTAGAGGATATTCTTGTTCGTATTGCAGAAATGCTTGTGTTTTTAAACTTGGATCAAATCTGTATTCAACATCCGTTGCAGTAAGAGAATTAGCCCATTGTATCCATCTGGGATGTAAGGCTTTCGCATTTGGAATGCTAGCCTTTGTAACAGCCTCTAAGGCTGGTACTGGGGTCACGACTATTATGCGCTTTCCCTGAGCCAGAGCTCTTTCTCTTGCTACAGCGGTCTGCACTGCTGTCAGGATTTTTTCTGTTGAAGTGAAACGCATCTCTGCGTTTGTGTACAGGTGTGATTTGTATGCGATTGGTACCGTTTCACCTTCATTGAAGGTTAAGTAAGTGTACCCGCATTGACCTGCTATTACTCGGATCACTAAGTTGCGTACGTTTACGCGTGTCTGTAAGTGTTTTGAAGCTATCATGTCTTCCTGTAGTGAACGTAGGATGTTTGTATGTTCCTGTGTCCATTGTCTGACTGAAAAATCAGGTTTTATTAAGTCGTAGAAAGGTTTTACTCTTTCTGCGTAATCCAAAATGTATGTTCGACCAAAATTTAGGAATCCCAGAATTGATTGTATATTCTTTAGTGATTTTGGAGGTTGGAGCAGCGCACACTTTTCTAAAAAGTTAGCTGCTATGTTTTTCCTTCACTTGACAGCTCATACCCCAAGAACATGACATTGAGATGGGCAATTTTTGGAAATTAAATTTATAGCCCTCAGAGGCGAATCACATAATAATGGTGCTCACCCTGGTCAAGTGCCTTGGTAAGTCATTATCCGTCAGATAAATATCATCCACATAGGACAATGCTTCTTCATCCAAATTTTGGAGTAACTCCGATACCCTTGCTGAAAACAACCCCGGGCTATTCTTATACCCTTGGGGGAGTCGACAAAATTGCCGTTGGGACCCTAGCGCTGAGAATGCGGTCAAATACCTGCTTTCAGGCGCTATATTTTGGCAGAAAAATCCATTTGAGATATCAAGTGTAGTTTTGTATTTTGTTCCGCACAATGTTATTCATTAATGCGGCACTGTGTGCATTTTGAACTGCAAATGTCTTTGTGCAAGTGTTTAAATGTCTGTAATCCAAAACTAAATGATATGTGTTGTCAGGTTTCATTACGGGAAATAAAGGATTGTTCATAGGTGAAGTGCAATTTTCAATCACCCCCTGGTATTCTAGTTGATCTAGGATCTCCCTGACTTGTTTTTTAGCTTCCTGCTTTATAGGGTATTGCCTTTGAGCATTTGGTGAAACTTTTAACGGAATCACGTGGTGGGTGGAATCCTCATCCCAACCAGCATGATTTTTGTACAATGCTGGAGCTAGAGCAACCGCCCACTCCTGCGCATATGCATGTTTTTGGTGAATGGGAACGAGGTCGGAAAAGGCTGGAAAAATTATCTCTTCTCCCATGGGGCACTCCATGACAAATGCTGGTGGCCAGTCTTGTTCTGCTAATAGAATGTCATAACCTGATGACAGATTTTTCCAAAAGAGACCTTTAATTTTTCTGGGTTTTCCCCCTCCATCCGGAGTGTTATTTCATGTAACTTATGTGGGACGCTTACCCAAGTATCAGGTGTTTCCACCGTGATATACTCACTCAACTCCGCTGTCACCAGAAATTCCTTCAGGTTCTGGCGAGCTATTGTTACTTCTGCCGCGCTGTCTAGCATCGTCAGAGCCCATTCCCCGTTCAGAAGCTGTGTCCTCAGAATTCTGGGCATGTCTGATCTTAAGACCTGCTACCTTTTTCTTTTTGAACTGAGGTTTTGATTTTTGTTTATCTTCTTTTTTAGGTGTGTAGCTCGCAGCGCGTTGCGTGTCTCTGGACTTTGTACGCTCCTCTTGTCTTTGTTCTGACCGTCCTTCCCTCTTGGAGTTTTTTGATGAACCCTGAAAGGAACGAGAGGAACGTGTATCAGTATCCTGATACCTGTCAGGTTTCCTAATATTATCCCTATTCCTGAGGTTATACCTCCTTTCAGAGGGCTCCTGTTGAGGAAACCTGCCTCGGGATTGAGATCTGCTGTCTTTAGATTTTTGTTGCTTTTTATTTTCCCACTTCTTTTTAGAAGAAGTAGGTGTCTGCTTTGTAGTGTCCTTTTCAGAACTGCCCACCAGTTGTGGTTTTAATGCTTTCCCACCTAAGCTGTCTCTGCCTAGTTCTGCATATGCAGTTTCAATTATTTTGGGTAGTTCGTGTTGTTGATCTACTGGACTGAACTCCCTTAGGCGTTGGCGGATCGCCACTGAAGCTGCTTCCCCTTAATGTTAGATAGTATTATGGCTGATACCTGTTCGTAGTTACCTAGTAACTTCATCCCTAAGTTAAGGGCAGGCTCTGCTCCGTACTCATTTTGTATCTGTCTCAATACGTCAGGTACTACTGCTAATGACGGGATACCATGCGGTCTGGTATATATGGCAGCAAAGACTGTACCCCAAGAGGTGCAGTCCTCTATTTGTGGTGTGATCCCCATGGGTAAGCAGATTGTTAGTATTCTGTGTTTATCACAGGTGGTAGTATTCGGGAATACTGCCTCAAGCTGAGTTATTTTCTGAGCTATCCAGAATGGTATTTGTTCACGTTTTGCGGGCATTTTGCCCATTACCGCGTGTAATGTTTGAGGAGTAATTTTATTTCCTGTACCCTGAGCTGGAGTACTATTTGCTGCACCTGGTGCAGGTTGGATTGTTAAAGTCCTCATGACAAATTGTGTCAGGTTTCTGTAGATTTTAATTAAATCTGTGTGTTGTACGAGTAAGTCTCCTGGTGACATTGTGGCAATGTCAGGATGTGGTGTGTAGGCCGCTAATATTGGCCATGTGGCTCCTTCTCCTCCGAGTGGGCCTAACCTTGCTCTTCCTTGTACGTGGGGTAGGGCGCCATAAAACCAGTAATAATGTTCCTGGTAAGTGAGTGGAATCTCTATGTCCTCAAACGGACAATATTTCTATATAGTAGTGAAATGTATTTGTTACTGCATTTGCTGCTGGGAGTGTAACCCATGAATAGAATACCTCTGTTTTGTTTGATTCGTGTGCCTCAATCACGAAAACTACCATGCCACCCAGCTTGTAAACCATTTTCTAACAGTCTTAGGGTGACTGTCCTTCTGAATTTTGGTGCAATTTGTATTGCATCCGCAGGATCTTCTTCCTCGTCTGACATGGGCAGTGGCATTCGTAGTGGATCTAAGACCGCGGTAGTCATCGTGTATAGAACAGAGACTAATGTTTCAAAGAAACTATGATAAGGTTTTAGGCACAATTTTAGGAACACTATGTCCTTTCAAGCTTGAATAACCAACAGCCAATAAATAGTATTTTCGTACTACTCAGCTGCGGCGGATTTTGTGCCCACCCACTCCAGACGTCTCTGGGGTTTTGTGAGTAGGTTCTCTGAGAATAGCACGACTGAACTACTCAGATTCTACTGTTAAATAAGTACCCAACCAACGTTGGGTACCATGTCGTGTAGTTCCTATAGTACCCATGCAGGACCTGCGCGTTGGATAACATAAGCTGCGGGTTTGGTGGCAGACTGGCTCTGTGCACCCCCACCGCGTATGTTAGCCTGTTTTGCATTAGCTAGCTCACAGTGCCACTAGAATCTCCTCTTATCAGGGAGAGATTAGTTTCTGGCAACCTTAGAAATAATGACAACCCTGATCCCTCAGAATCGTGGAAACAATGTACTACTTTTCGCTCAGTCACTCGTGCTTACTTATTCGGTTTGTCTCAGAGAGTTACACAGAATAAACAGTCTGGGAGCTTCAATAAGTATTTATTGAACAGTTGTTATTCTAGTGTAGAATATATGTGCTGCAGCAACCAGCAGACAGTAGCAGAGATATATTATCAGTAGTACGATAAAAGTGAAAGGATAGTACAGTTCTACCATATTGCAATAATAATGGTTACATACATGAATATATAAAATGCATTATAAAAGTGCGCATACTCCTACGATGCCTAACTAGATGTACCTAAGTGTACCTAGCATATGTGTAGGTCTAAAAGCCTAAGAGCCAAGAATCCCTCTAGGATTTAGTTGAACCCCTTTACCTGAAGAGAGAGAGTGTGGGACCCCCTCCTGGTCTCCAGTTGGACACCCCGCAAGGGCTGTGTTAGACCGCTATCAGCTGGAGCGACTGCATGCAGGAGCCTCAGCGTCTCTGGTCAGTGTGTCGGCATGGAAGTCTCGGTTCCCTCTATCTTACCGTGGCAAGATGTGGTGTATTTATACCCTAATGTGTCTCGTCCCTCAGTATGGTTTGGATTGGTCTTTGTTAGACATGAGGAAGACGTCAGGGGTGAACTTTGTACATACATATTATGCAGGAGATGTAGCTGGTGAATGCTCATGCACCAGAGACCTTTCCGACAACACTCTACTAGGAGGCAATTTTGGGCCGCGGTTCCGGGCTTATCACGGTTGGAACCAGTGATTGCCCTATTACATGGTCCATCTTACTTTGGTGTGACTGATTGAATAATATTATCTGGACTTACCCTGCTTCTGGCTAATCTCACTTACGTGAAGCGTATTTCGCTCTCTTAATAATTATAGTGGACGAGATTTGCCACCTTCCTTGCTGATATCATCCACCACGGACAGTCTGACGTTATATTTTGGGAGTGCCCCATTGATGCCCTGAAGAAGTCCATCTGTTTGGACGAAACGCGTCGGCTGTTCATTTCAACTTGATCATTTTTAATTTTTTAAATAAGCGAAGAATTTGAAGAAACATCTCTGGACACGGATCTGATAATCTGATGTGTGTTTGCTTACCTTTTAGTGGTGCACCTTTGCTCTTGTTAGAAATTGTTAATTCCAGTATTGGATTGCACCGTGACAGTGGGTGCGCTAACTGTGTGCACACACAACCTTGGGTACTTCCCAATATATGCATAATAAATAGGGATAGCAGGTCAGGTGCTAGTTCTGTGTAGGGTTCCACTGTCTTAGCTTGTTTTCCTCAATAAACATGACAGGGTTCGTTACAGCCAGTTTAGAGATAGTCATCGCGTAATGACGCATGGCCACTCTATGTATCGTAATGGCTGATGCACTTACAACCCGGGTGAATAGACTCCGAAGGATATAGGGGTGTTCTGCTCATACAGGGGCACCCTCACACTTAGAACCGAGCACCCTGCCTTCAGGATTGAAAGGCCTGCTTTAGGGGTGACTTATAGGTTTTAAGTGCAGTGACTTTAGATATAGGGAAACCTATATCTTTCATACGTGGCGCTAGCACCAGCTTACAAAGGCTACAATGGCAGGCCTGTAGTTACAGTTTGAGTGGCCTCCCATGGGTGGCATAATACATGCTTCATGCCATGGGACACCCCTGGGGTACCTATGCCCTGGGTACCTCAGTAACATATACTAGGGACTTATAAGGGTACACCAGTATCCAATCTGGAAGGTACCTAAGTACTTACCATAACCAATTTAGGGGGGAAGGCACAGAGACTGGGGTCCTGGTTAGCAGGATCCCAGTCAGCCTTGTCAGAAACAGCATAGCACCAGGCAAAAAGTGGAGGTAATAAAAAAAGCAGATTCTACTTTCCTACACTCACCATGTTAATAAAATGAGCTGGTGAGCTGCGTGAAGATCTGTCTTGGCCTCCTTGAAATGCTGCGGCGACAAGGCCCCACCACTTTCCCCCAGAGCTGAGCAGCTTTGCCCAATTCAATTCAATTATTTATTATGATTTGGAGCTCCGAGGAGTTCCACAAAAAAACATATACAAACAACTCAAATTTACCAGATCAACTGACACTTAAAAACAAGCTAATGAAAACACAAAGTATCAGAAATTCAGTTTTCATGAAATAATACAAAATTCATAGTTGCATGTGAATTGCAAAAAGGTGGGATATGAGCGCAAAATCAATTTCAGAGTCCTTTCAAATACAAAGCTAACAAGGGCAGGGCAAAGCAAGTTATACCATTAGCTTCTTAGACGACTTCGACTGTGCATTTTCGAGGATGCCAAAAATATATTTATAAAAATGCATTTAGTTCAACAAGGATTAAGATACAAAGAAATTAAAAAGCTCTAAATTTTGTTATACAGTACACAGTAACTAGCAGCATAAAGGATGACAATAAGTGCGAGTGCTCGAGCATGGTAACAAATGCCAAAATCCTTAAAAAATTCTGATTATTATTCAGTTTACATGCACAAGGCCTAACAGATACAATTTTCCTGGCTAATAGATATTAAATTGTACATGACGGTATTAATAGCAGCATACAAGGAGATGAAAGTGCAAGAGCGCACTATAGCACCAATTTCAAAAACCCTTTGAAGTGCAACCATAACTTAGTCAATATAAAACATATCATGCCATTAACCTCTCTAACAATTACAACCTTCTGATAAAAACAACCCAAAACTACCACTTATAAGATTCATTAGATTTTGCTCAGAAGGGAACCTATGCGGCCTACTACAACTAAACGGGGCAACATAGTCCTTCTCTAAAATATATTTAGAAATTGTTTTAAAAAGCTGAAAATTTTGAAGCAAACTGGTTCGGGGGGGGGGGGAGGGGGCAGAAGACAGTTTCGGGCCTCCTCAGCTGTGGCAATGTTATACTTTAGGAACAAAGGTCTTAGATATTGACGTCGTGAAGGTTGTAAAAGGGAACAGACAAATAAGACGTGATTGAAGTCCTGCACACAGGTACCACATGGGAGACAAAGTCTATCCTGCCTAGGAAGACCCTCCCAAGCTTCTGTTAATATTCGCAAGGGAAGCAAATTCAGCCGGAGCAACAAGCTGGTTCTGCGCACTCCATGGGGGAGATGCCATATAACATTAGCTTGGGGCTGTTTATAAATACTACTCCCCACTATGATGTCGTTATTGGAATGCTCTGCACACAGTGCGGTATCTCTTTTACGAGAGACTTTGTAAATAGTTTTTTTAATTCGAGTTTTCAAAACCTGTTTAGGAAGAGCGCCCGTGCCACTATTCTCAAAATCATACAAGTTTACAGCTTTCTCGTAATTCCTAAAGAAAATACTTTTTCCCTTCAGGGTGAAAAAAATGTCCTCTCGCATTGCTACCCGTAAAGGGTTCTCAACACTGTTCAGTAGTGCATTGCTCCATCTTAAGCACGCAGCCATAAAGAACACATAAGTGGAAAGTAGCCCGAATTTGAGCCAAATCGCCGCTATGGGGGCTGCAAGGTTCAGATTACACATTTGGCGCCAAATACGCCCCTCTACTTTCTCAAAATTATCCCACTGTTGTTCATATACTGTTTCACAGGCATAACAACGCAGGAGGGATTTTAATTTTATAAACTGTGCAAAGTGTCGTTTCCCGCAATGTTTGTAGAGTCTACCAATTGCAGAAGCCTGAGAGATTGCCTTACTTCTGCATTGGTCAATGTGATCACTACTGTAGCACTTACTTGTAAAAATTATGGATGAAATTTCACCACAGCAAGTTTGTCTTTCCCCAAGAACCAGTGCATATTTTTCCTAACTCAGCATCCCCGATATCTAAAAACCATAATTTTACTTTTTGAGATTTTTTTTTTTAATTAATCATCTGAATAAAGTGCTAACTCAGTAAGTTGCCTTTGTAATCCAATTGGAGTTAGATCTAACAGAATAGCGTCGTCCGCATATAGCAGGCAGCTCTGTTTCATTGTTCCTAGTTTCGGTGAGTCCCCTTTGCAAAGCCCTACCCTACTCGGCAAATCATTAATATAAAGAGAAAAGAGAAGAGGGGCCAGTAGGCACCATTGCTTCAGTCCATTGTGAGTCTCTACTTTACTTAACAGGCCCTGGGTACCTCCCATCAGGACCTGAGTCCAGGTGGAGAAATGCAATGCAATGATTAATCTGAGCAGCTGCATGGGAATCCCCATTGCGGCCAGTTTTCTCCACAGTGTCCCCCTGTCAACCAGGTGGAAAGCCGTGGAGAAATCTATAAAGGCCGCATATAAGGCCATACCCCTGCTCATTGGGTATTTTTCAATTAAAGTTTGCAGAGCGGTAATATTGTCTAGGGCCCACTATGTTTGAGGAACCCGGCTTGCTCTGCAGGAACAAAGCCGTTTCCAAAAGGACAGTCCTGAAGGTGGAGAAGTATGCTCTTGGCAAACAATTTTCCGGTCGCATCCAATAATGCGATCTGCCTAAAGCTGGGCAGGGGAATTTTTTGGACCCTTTTAATACAATGGGACCACAGTACTTCCCTTCCAGGACAACGGAATAGTCCCATGTGCGTAGGAGTAAGAAAATACCGGACACAGAAATTGTGCCCATGCTGCGCTATCTTGTTTGACTATAGCTATTGGTAAGTCATCTGGGCCCATAGCACCTGAATACCTTGTCCCTTTAATAAAACCCTCTATTTGCTTACACAAGGGAAGACCGTAATCGCTCCCCACGGGGGAATCAAAGGCAAAATCTGGATTCAACCCAGCCAAGGGATTTAATGCGTATAACTGAGAGATGTATAAGGTCTATTCTACATCAGATATTAAAATGGCTATTGCCTTAGTTCTACCATCGCAATACTTGGCTATTAAAGCCCAATATTTACGTGAGTCACGGGACTGTGCAGACTCTCTTAATTTCATCCAATTAGCATCTTCCACCCCACTGCGCTCTGATGCCAGCTTTCTTTTTCTTACCTGCTTTAATCTATTAATTTCCCTTTGTCTGGACATCGAAGACTGCTTAAATTGTTCCCTTATTAGGGCATTGATCTCGCAATTAATTTTTTTTTACCTCCCTTGATTTAGCCACTGAAAGATTAATGCCGCAGGAGATGGGATTTTCCTGACTAGGGCCAAGGCTCACATTTTCAATAATCCTCCCAAGACATGGGTGGTTTTTATTAGACCAAAAAGTACGCCCATTTGATCTGTTATATAGAATGCTATCGTCTCTTCGATTCCAAGGTTCCAGCAACTTAAGCTCCAGGTTGACATCCACTGACAGAACGCTGTGATCGCTCAAATTTGTTGTCAGTACCTTAAATTGTGTACATGCGCCAAAGAGCTAATAAGATACCACCATATCAGTGACTCCCCGCGTGGGGCATGAAAGGTAAAAGAGGCTGGAGAATCGTCTGGGAATCTGCCATTCAATATAACAAAATCATTCATTCTCAGATTATGCAAGAAAGACAAGTCCCGTCTATCAGATCTAATATGGCTGGGTGGTTAGAAAAGGCCATAGAAGAGCAGTTTGAAATTTTAGCATTGAAGTCACCCACCATCAATATCAAGGTGCACTCCTCTGAGATACTCGCCTTATGCACAAAGGAAAAAATAGATTCAACCAGTGAATCGGCTGCTCTCCGAGGCGGAATATATGCATTTACCAAAAGAAGGGATGCATGCTGTCCTCGTGTCCCATAACCCAACCTGAGTTTCAAACCCAAGCAAAGCTTAGACGGATGTAGAAAAACCACAGGATTCCAATTTATAGTGCAGCTGAGTAAAATGACTGAGCCTCCACTTGCGTGACCTTTAGTTTAAGATTTTGCTGCACAACAAAAGACAAAAAGTTCTCAAAGTTGAAATCCACACAGCTCCATGTTTCCTGAAGACAAATTATTTTAGGATCATCCACTAGTAAGGAAGTTAACTTAGAGTTAGAATTTCCAAAACCTGCTAGATTCCAGGATAAGATTTTTCCCAGGGGGCTACCTCCGCAGCATGGGGAGTTTTGTATTTTCTTTTAAGCCATTCAGTGAGCCAGCTACCCAACTCAACTGGATCATCTCTTCGTCCCCTATATGTTTGAAGGCCCTTTGGACCTCAGGGCCTATAATGTTAATCTCTCTTTTCTCCGAGGAGTTACACACCAAAATTTTAATATCTTTCGGATTTATATCATCCCTTATGTTAGATAACATACTACCTAGCTCCTGGCAGTCTTTCCAATGGGATTCGAGCGGGCCGCAAAAAGCTCCTCATATGGGAGCACATCGATCCCTTTTTTCCTAAAATAATCAGCGCTAGCCAGCAGTAGCATTGCGATTATCCCTGAACTAAATGTGACTCTAGTGTTTGGAGGTCCACTACTAAAATCTAGGTAAACCCGCTCAATATCTTTACTTATTACTAATCGCAAGTCCTCTATTTCTGATAGTGATTGCAGCAGGGAGCTTCAGTTAAATAGAGCTGATTCTGTATCAAACAGGGAAGCAAAGATCAAAATATTAAATGCTTGCCCTGATCTATGTCCTTCACATATATTATATTATCGCTTAACCTTAAATCGATCCCCAGCACTGACGTTTGCCCTGTGCAAAAAGCAAGGATGGGACCCCCTTCCAAAATCCTCCCTTGGCCGGGATCAATCTGTACTGGGAGAATACCCCTGCCAGGAAGGATGGGATGGACATTATGCACGGCCTGCCCTAAATCTTGCACCGCATCATGAGTTTGTACTGTTAAGCTTGCTGAATCATGATTTTCCTGATTCCTCGGAGCGCTAAAGCCGGGTCAATATTTACTTTAAAATTCTCCCATGTGTATCTCACTCCCCCCCCCCCCATTAAATTTGGATATTCCTATATCTTCCTGCCCTTGCGTCTCCCCTAATCCTTCCCATAAAGGGTCAACTACCATAGTAGTGGGACAGGTAGGATTTATCTCCGAACGCCCCAAGTTCTGGCCGTCATCAGAGACTGTAGGCCTAGGTTCATTCCTACTTTGGAGCGAGATCGAAGTGTCTGGCTCATCAGATACCATAGGAAACCTTTATTTCTTGGGCTTACGCCTTGGGATACGCTGAATCCTGTTCTTCTTCTCCCTCTGACCTTTTAATCCATTACTTTCTTTGAGAGGGGCACCCTCCCCAGGGGGAACAGCATCTACATTATCCCTGGGCCATTTAACAAGGAGTGGGACAATGAATGATTCAGTGGCGCTTGACATGTTGGTGTTTCCTTTTTTTTAAATAGGGTAAGCCTGCAACGGGTTCGTGGATGCAGTTACATTTGTGTTTGCCCGGGACTGACATGTGAATTGTCCCCTAACAATTATTTTTTGGGGTCAGTACAAAATGTGGGACTAACTCTAGGCAGTAGAGTGGGAGAGACCCCCTTGTCTTCCTAAACCTCAACCTGGATTCCCAACTCCGACACACCATGCATGCCTGAGATTTTACTTCAAACCCTTTTCTGCCTTACTTATACAGGGACTGGCAGAATCGAGCTTCTGGACCCCCATTAAAATTGGTGAAAGGACATCCAGTATTTGATCAGAGTTGATAGTGGTTTTCTCGAGCAAGGGTAAGATTGATGAGAGAATCCTCTCTAAAACAAAGTATATCAAGATTGCCCCTCCCCCAATCTGTTATCCGCTAAGTTTAATAGTTGCCAGAAATCATGTACCCCTTTATTTGGAGACGCCTCTGACACCTCAGACCAGAGGGGGTGCTACTATACAAAGTTGGCATAAGGGGGCAACTAGCATGATTATCCGATGACAGTCTGAATGCCAACTCCTTGGAAACTGGTGTTTTCAGTTGGCCTCCATTACTTTGTTTTTTTCCATCGGTATGGCAATGTCCGGCATAGTATAATCCTCCAAATCCCCAAGTTCGAGGCTGCAGTCTACCATCTGTGGCATTTGGGGGGTCGTTTTAAGGGAAAGACGGCCAGGTGATTGCTCTGCAGCGCTCAAAGGGCCAGTTTTATCGACCGAGGACAACGGCCTCGCAGATACGGACAACAACTTATAGGCAAAATTTGAACCTTGACATCTTCCATAACCATGTCCATTTCCATCTCCTAGTCTTCAGCCAATAACAGTAAAGCGCGCTCATCAGAGGCCTGAGTTAATGCAGTTACTCCCCCTATGTTCTGATAGGTGAACCTAGGGTAATGTGGGAACAGCCAGCTCAGAAAGAGCAGAGCACGCACCCACCTCATCCTCACTAACTACACCAGAAACCACTCCCGGGTCCTTATCCTTCACCACTGTACCCCTCGCCCTTCGAGAACATCGACAACACAGTGGGATGGGATTTCTGGTGTGACAGGTGACTCCGGGGTTTCTTTCGCCTGATGTTTTTTTGTAACTTGAGGGGAATGGTGTGATCTGAGGTAAAACTAGCTGGCCCTGATGTGGACCCTGGGGATGATCTTGAAGGAGCGATTGAGCGCCCTGGACGCCCTGAGTGCAAGCACCTGGAGGGCATCACCAGTGAATGTTTTTTGGTTTGTGGGCTTGCAAACAATAGTTAGCCTTGTTACTGGTCCGCGGATTTCTACAGTAACGCTGACATCACTGGTGCCAATGGCTTCCAAAAAGGAGAGCCCCCAGGAAAGGGAAAAAAAAAATGTCAGGACGCAGGGGTCACTAGTGAACACTAAAAGTTGCTGGGGGCCACTAGTAGCACATAAGAAGGCACATTTGAGGGGGAATTTATATGGGGCCCCCCTTTTGTGACCCAATTACAGTCCAATAAGTCCTTCAGGCGGAAAAAAAGGAGGCTGATGGGTAAAAAAAGGTGTACGCAGGTGAACAGGGGGTAACAGGAAAACAAGTGTGCCCACCAGCGAGCAAAATGGGCGAACCGAGACTGAGCGGAGCTCACCGCACTTTGTTCTTCCCAGAGGGTCACTACGCCCTCCACACTCAGCCTCCTTTCAGCCTCCTCACTTTCTTCTTCTTACAGACTTGATCCCCTTGGTCAGGAAGCTTAGAGGTGCGTGTGTCCCGGTCACAGCCTTGCTTGAAGCTCCGCTTGATGCTTGAAAAAAAAAGGCTCCTGGGCCCTATGTCGAGCCAAATCTAGCTGGGGGCCAGGGAACCCCCCCACCACACACCTGACTCAGTGTCCGTGTCTGACAAGCTGTCCAAACAGCAGCAAAATGGCAAAATTGCATCCGCAATGTGTATTATGAGTTAATGAATAAGGACTAAATGGCGCGGTCGCCGCGGGCTGTTACGGCCGCGGCACCAACGAGCCCTCAGTACCTCACAATGACTCTTTTGGCGGTGGAGGCAATGGCGGGAGAGGTGGCTGCGGGGTGGCAGGGGTACTGCGGAGAAGGTGGGGGTAGCTACGGTGACGAAGGCAGTGTACTGTGCCCAGTAGCCTCAAAAGCAGAAGAGAACAGCGACAGAACCCTCCAACGATTCACTACTAGTGATACACAGCCTATTGGTTGCAATGTCACGCAAAATGCCACCCATTCAGTTTGGGCCATGTGGGTAAGGAAATGCAGTAGTTCATATTTGAATGAGAAATGCAGCTGATGAACTGAAATCCTTTCAGGGGTGCAACGAATAAACATCTAACCTAAGGATATTTTTCAAGCCATTTGCAGATTTATGGATATGCTCATTTTTTTTTTAGTCCATCATTTACTACCGCCAAGAGATACAATGACAATACAAACAAGTTACTTAGCTTCTGTAATGCTCTTTCTGGTAGATATTGTATGTAACCGCAGATTTCTCACCTTAGAATACTCCTCAGGTGCCAGGCTGGACCTGGAAGCTTTTACCAGCAATGCTACCCCTAGGTGGCGCCAGGCAGCTCCCCATTGTCTCCATACCACCCCAGAAGTGATGGAGCACAGCAGCATATAAACTCGGACATTGTGCACTGATGTCAGTTTCTTGCTCGTCTTTTTCCGTACCTCCAGATGTAGGGCTTGAAGAACCCAATGACCTCTCTAAACTAGCAGTGACACATCCGCCGTCACCATCAGCTCTGAGTGGGAAAGGGTCAGGGACAGATACACGTCCAATTGTAGTTGAGTGGCCACTATTGCAGATTGTGTGCAATCTCCTTCGAGATGTGAATGGCTTCTGACAAGTTTCCCATCTTCTGGGCCATCTGGAGCTTTAGAACTTATTGCAGAGCCCGCATTTGCCACATGGCATAGACAAGGGGAATGCAGAAGTGTAGGAAAGTACCCCTTTTTGACATAGTCACCCCCACTTTTTGCCTGGCATTTGACGCAATTGTGACTGAAGTGCACTGGGTTCCTGCTAACCAGGTCCCCAGTGCCAAAGCTCATTCCCTAAAGAGCAAGTTACTTACCTTCGGTAACACATTATCTGGTAGAGACAGGATCTAGCCGCAGAATCCTTACTTTAGAATCCTCCCCAGGCGCGAGACTGGATCCGGAAGAACAAGTTACTTACCTTCGGTAACGCATTATCTGGTAGAGACTATCTAGCTGCAGATTCTTTACCTTTGAATTTCCAAGGCGTCAGGCTGGATCCGGAAACATTTGCTGAGCAATACCCCTTGCGCGCGATGTCGGGTGGCTCCATTCGGCTCTGCGTGACGTCGTCGTCGTCGGTAGCATTGGTTATGACGTCGCGGTGACAATATAGGCGCCACCTAGGCGCGCGGACGTCAGTACTTTTCGTATTTTCCACATCAGAAGCGCAGTGCCACGAAGTAACTGACGTAGTCGTGTGCAAAAACTATGGCCCTGAAATGGGAAACAACCCTAGTCCTACTACATCAGTCCGCAAATCGGGGAGGCATAGGTGGGGCTGTAAGGAATCTTCAGCTAGATAGAGTCTCTACCAGATAATGCGTTACCGAAGGTAAGTAACTTGTTCATCTGATAGAGACTTCTAGCTGCAGATTCCTTACCTTTGAATCAGATACCCAAGCCATACCATCCCGGCGGCGGGTTGCGGAATCATGAACTAGACTAAGAAGTCTTGCAGGACTGAACGGGCAAAATGCCCGTCGCTGCGCTCTTGACCATCAAGACAATAATGTCTAGCAAATGTGTGCAATGATGCCCACATTGCTGCCTGACAGATGTCTTGGAATGGGACACCCCGAGCCAAGGCCGTAGTTTCAGCCTTTCCCTGGGTGGAGTGGGCCCTTAATCCCTAAGGGGGTTGCTTCTTCGCCAAGGCGTAACAGATTTTAATGCAGAGAACGACCCCGCGAGAAATGGTCCTTTTCTGCACTGGCCTTCCCTTTTTCGCTCCCACATACCCGACAAAGAGTTGGTCGTCCACCGGAACTCTTTTGTACGGTCAAGGTAGAACGACAACGCTCTTTTTGGGTCCAGACGGTGGAGACGCTCCTCTTCCTTAGTGGGATGTGGGGGATCGAAGACGGTGGGCAAAGTGATGGACTGACCCAGATGGAATGGGGTCACAACCTTTGGCAAAAAAGAAGCCCTGGTGCGAAGCACCACCTTGTCCGGAAAGGACATAAGATAAGGAGGCAAGCTGGATAATGCCTGCAATTCACTCACCCTCTGGGCCGATGTAATCGTCACTAAGAAGGCTGTTTTGATGGTCAACAGCTGGAGGGGACAATTCTGCAAAGGCTCGAAAGGAGCGCACATCAGTTAAGTGAGGACCAAATTAAGGTCCCATTGTGGCTTAACAAAGGGCATAGGTGGAAATAAATGGCCCAGTCCTTTCAGAAATCTATTTACAATAGGAGATTTAAAGAGAGAAGGCTGGTCTGGCAGCTGCAAAAAAGCAGACAGAGCAGAAAGGTAACCCTTGAGATTTCCCAAGGCAGAGCCCTGCTGGGCAAGGGTTAGAATGAATGAAAGGACAGTAGAAAGAGAAGCAGAAAGAGGGTCAATAGACCTTTCTGTACAGTATAAAACAAATTACTGCCAACGGCAGGCGTATACCATCTTAGTGGAGGGCCGCCTGGCCGCCAGAATAACATTCAGACTTTGAGAGGAAGGTCAAAAGCTATCAACTGCCTCTGCTCAATCTCCACGCATGGAGGCGCAGAGTTAACAGGGTCGGGTGGAGAACCCTCCCCTGTTGCAGCGACAGAAGATCCTCCCGAAGGGGCAGCCTGATCGGAGGATCGACACTCATGCTCAGAAGCTCTGGATACCAGACTCTCCTTGCCCAGTCCGGTGCCACAAGAATGACTTGTGCCCGGTCGCTCCTGATCTTCTTCAGAACTCTGGGCAGGAGTGGTATGGGCGGAAAGGCGTACAACAGGCCTGAGCTCCACTCGCGACGAAACGCGTCGCCGAGCGATAGCCGCCTTGGAAACTCCAGCGCGCAGTACTGCTGACATTGCGCATTCTCTTCGGAGGCGAACAAATCTAACCAAGGTTCTCCCCACTGCTGAAAGAGACCTTGCGCCACCTCCGACTGGAGACGCCATTCGTGATCCTGAAGGCATCGACGGCTATCCATGATCAGCTAAGATTTGATGGCTGAGTTTGTCCGCCGTGGCATTCAGGGAACCTACCAGGTGATGAACCACCAGGGTTATGCCCTGCTGTTCCAGCCATGTCCAGAGATGCAGGGCCTCTCGACAAAGGGTCCACGACCCCACCCCGCCCTGCTTGTTGCAGTACCACATGGCGGTGGTGTTGTCCGTGAACACCTGCACCAAATTCCCCTTGACCAAGGGAAGAAGAGCTTTCAATGCCAACCGAATCGCTCGGAGCTCCAACAAGTTTATGTGGAGCCCCGTCTCCGCCAGAGACTAGTGACCCCTGATCTTCACCTCTCCCATGTGGCCGCCCCATCCCAGAAGTGACGCATCCGTCACGACTGTGAAATCTGGTTGGGGAAGGGAGAAAGGTCTGCCGCTGACCCAATCGCGGTTCGTTAACCACCACTGCAGATCCTTCGCAGTTCCTTCCGAGATCTGAACCCCGATGCTGTGCCCGTTGGAACTTCAACTCCCACTGCAGAGCCCGCATACGCCCCCTGGCGTGTCTTACCATCAGGATGCAGGAGGCCATGAGACCCATCAGCCTCAGAGTCAACCTACCCGAAATCCAGGATAGAGGCTGAAATATTGGAATCATAACCTGAATATCCTGGACTCGCTGCTCGGGAGGATAAGCCCGAAACTGCACTGTGTCCAGAATAGCTCAGATGAAAGGGAGAGTCTGAGAAGGAGTCAAGTGTGACTTTGGCACGTTTATAGAGAACCCCAGCAAATGCAGGATGTTCGCCGTAGTCTGATGGTGGGAGACGACTGCCTGGGGTGAGGACGCCTTCAACAGCTAGGTAGGGGAAGACTGACACCCCTAACCTGTGCAGATGAGCTGCAACCACCGCCATCACCTTGGTTAACACCTGAGGGGCACTGGTAAGACCGAAGGGGAGCACAGTAAACTGAAAGTGCTCGTGGCCTACCTTGAACCGCAGGCAACGCCTGTGGCCCGGCAGGATGGGAATGTGAAAATACGCAACCTGCAGGTCCAACGCCACCATACAGTCTCCTTGGTCTAGGGCAGACAAGACCTGAGCCAAAGTGAGCATTTTGAATTTCTCCGTTTTGAGGAAGAGATTGACGGTCCGAAGATCCAAAATGGGGCAAAGCCCCTTGTTCTTCTTAGGAATCAGAAAGTAACAGGAATAACAGCCACTGCCTACACCTGAAGCTGGGACCCTTTCTATAGCTCCTTTGGCCAAAAGAGCTGTAACTTCCTCTTGGAGCAACTTTAAATGATCCTCCGCCAGCCGTTCCAGACTTGGCGGAATAGGAGGAGGAAAAGAAAGGAAAGGAAGAGAACAGCCCTCCTGGACGATCTGCAAGACCCATTTGTCTGTTGTTATAGATCTCCAATGGGGGAGATGTTGACGAATTCTCCCACCCACTGGAGTAGTGTGGTCCTTCAGAATCCACTTAGGAGTGCTTGGAGGCTGCGGCTGCTGGGGCAGTGTAGTAGACGACTTCTGGCCTCCATTCCGAGGACGAAATGTACCACGTCCACGTCCATGCACGGCTTGGGTAGTCTGAGCGGGACGGTGGCTAGGATAGGGCTGATGCGGCTGGAAACCCCTTCTGTTGCCACGAAAGGGGCAAAAGGAACACTGGCCTAGAGGAGTGGAGGAGAGGCCCAAGGATCTGGCCGTAGCTCCAGAGTCCTTGAACTTGACAAGGGCCGAGTCTGCTTTTTCCCCAAAAAGGCGGGTTCCATCAAAGGGCATGTCCATCAAATTAGCTTGGACATCCCCAGAGAAGCCAGTTGTACGAAGCCAGGCGTGGTGTCTCAAGGCCACCGTCGTTGAAATCGACCTGCCTAGCAAATCGGTCGTATCTAATCCACACCGTATGGTGAATTTTGCTGCATCTCTCCCGTCCTTGACAGCTTGGGAGAGCACAGCCCGGGCCTCCTCCGGGACTTGTGGCAGCACCTGCGCAACTGTCTCCCAAAGAGAATGGGAGAAACGGCCCAATAAGCACGCGGTATTCACCGAACGCAATGCCAGACTGGAGGAAGAAAACACCTTCTTCTCAAATGAGTCCAGTCTCTTGGATTCCCTATCCGGAGGGGCGGAAGGGAATGTGCCTTGGGACGTAGAGGCCTGCACCACCAAACTTTCTGGGTTGGGGTGTTGGCTGAAGAACTTTGGGTCGCCCGGAGCTGGGCGATGGCGGGGTGCAATCGTCCTATTCACAGGAGCCCCTGTGCTAGGCTTGGACCATGTTCCTAGAAGGACGTCCGTAAGTGCCTCATTAAAGGGCAATAGGGGTTCAGAAGTGGAAGCCCCAGGCTGAAGCACTTTGGTCAGGAGATTAGTCCTGACCTGCACTGAGGGCAGCTCCAGTCCTAGGACCTCAACTGCCCTCTTAACCACCATGGCATAGGACGCCCCCTCCTCCGTAGCCACTGTAGGCGGAGAGAGCATGCCAGTGTCTGGGGAAGTAGCCAAACCACTGGCTTCCCCAAGTTCCCCATACCAGTCCATTGTCTCCTCAGAGACATCCTGGTTCTCAACAGGGTCTCCAGACTCCTCCCATTCCTCTCCTGAGCCCAGCACGTCCACAAAGTGCTAAGGCGACAACATAGAACACCTGGGTTCTGTCAATGTCGGAATTGGCGTCGCTCTACGCTGTTCCAGCTCAGTGTCGTCGGGGATGAGGATGGGGCTTGCGCCACCGACGGGCATCGGTGACGTCGTAGGCACCGACCTCGGATTCGACACTGGGGAAGGTTGCGTTGGCACGACCGGCGTCGATCCAGAATCGGATCCGTGAGGCCCCAACGACGCTGTGTCCGGAGCGATGGCGTCGAACCCAATGGGGCCCCATCCGACCCCGCGGGGCACGAGGGCTCACCAATGCGGTCGTTCCGCTCAAATATGCGGCGCATGACCTCGCAAAACTCTTTAATTTGACCGGAAGCCGCTCCGGCTCCCGGAAAAGGTGGGAGGCGCAAAAAATCAATTCAGGCTCCAGCTCCGCAGAACCGTGCCTAGAGCGCCGGTGCTCCTTACCTCTCTCGACGACGGACGCCAGTTGAGGTGAAGTCGAAGTCTGCTTGGCCTTCTTCTTCTCCTTGTGCCTCTTCCCCGAGTGTCCAGAGGACCTCGAATGGGAGGAAGAGGACTTAGGGCTCCGTGAGCGGTTCCGCGACCTCCTATTCTTCTAACGGGTCCAAGACCTCCTCGGAGTCTCGCTTGATGGTGTCGACTGCCGGGCCACAACCAACTTCATCGCTTGCTCCCTCAAGGTCTTCGGGGCCATCGTCCGACAGTCTGAACACGACTTCGAATCGTGGTCGCGTTCAAGACACCACAGACATACGCGGTGGGGATTGGTGACCGACATCATGCGGGAACAAGTCCCGCACGGTTTGAAACCTGTCTTTCCTTGAAGAAATCCCTCGCACACAAAGTCGAATCCAATAATATCAACAAAAGTCGAGAAAAAGCCTGCCAAAAAGCGACAGAGGGTTAGCTCTTCCCGGATCGGCGCTTAACTGGCGCAGAAAGAAAAGAACTGACGTCCGCGCGCCTGGGTGGCGCCTACATAGGCACCGCAACATCATAACCGAGGCTACCGACGCCGAGGATGTCACGCGGAGCCAAATGGAGCCACCCGACGTCGCACGCAAAGGGTATTGCTCAGCAAAAGTTTCCGAATCCAGGCTGACACCTGGGAGATTCAAAGGTAAGGAATCTGCAGCTAGAAGTCTCTATCAGATTGTTTTTTCCCACAGCACGTCTGCACGCCGGCAGAGGGCGTTGCGTGACTTCGCGCCGACGTCATCCACCGGATGTGACATTGACTGAATCCATATAACCACCTCGCCAACGCTCTGACATCAGTTTCTTTCATGATCATTTTCCGCACTCGAAACATGGAGCCGCCTATAGAAGCTGTGCATTGAACAGTGTGCCAAAAACAAAGTGTCAAATAACTATTAAAGTCGGAACCATAATACAGTGCATGAATATCCTGACAACAACCTTGAGACAAAAGAAACCCACAAATGTAATAAAAAGCAGGTTGTTCCTCACCATGTCTTTTTTTTTCTTTTATAAAAGACCAAAATAATTGATACCCAAAAGACTCGGTGGGTCATTAAATCTGCAGCTAGATCCTGTCTTTACCACATAATGCATTACTGAAGGTAAGTAACTTGCTCATCTGATAGAGACATCAAGCTGCAGATTCCTTACTTTAGAATCAAATGCCAAAGCCATACCATCCTCTGAGGAGGGTCTGCGAACAATAAACATCAAAAGTCTCTTACTAAGAGCAACCAGGCCCAAAATAAGAGAGAGGGAGAGGACCGGAAATTTATAATAATGCAGGTGTGCAGATATACACACTACCCTATAAAACCCCTAGAAGGGGCCATAGGTAAATAAAGTTGCAAGACTCTTAAACGACAGAAATAACATACCCATGCCAGAAAGACAAAACCGTTTTAAGATCTCTCTTCACAATAACTGTGGACATAACCACAGTAACAAAAAGTATAAGGCAATAAACCCATGGGAAAGATATCACCCATGCCAATAAGACTTTGTCTTCAACCACATGGTTATATATTCAAATCCGAACGGCATGTTCAAACCTATGAACCCAGAACAGCCAACCTTGCTGCTGACCCACACCTGTAAACCACCTATGGACAGGACTGCTCTGTAAAGAACACAGAGAAAATCCATCCTCTATGGAGAAAACAAATGTTCATAAAATAGAAATGTCAAAGACAACCTTAGCCCCCTATTGACATAGAAGCAGTCCTTCCATAGGAAAAATAACTAGAGATGTACAAGGACATCTAGAACATCCCATATATACAAAAATACAGATATAGATGGAGACATAGGAGTAAAATATTCAAACGCCTATGTATCAACAAAAGAAGATAGCTGAAAGAGAAATAACCAGCAGGCAACAGTGACATAACAATATGTGACCATAGCAGAATCATACCCTTAGAAACGCAACAGTATCCAACCCATCAGAGTAATACACGCTGCCTAAAAGACCACCACTAAACCATAGCAGCATAAAATCGAATATGATATTGAGAAGTAAAAGAAATCTTGATAGCCTAACCAACAAGAAGGACTGCAGAAGACCTTGCCTTATAAATAGAGACCATCATCAATGGACTAGTAAAAGCTGAAAAAGACGAATATTAATTTGCCTACTGTCCAGGCGCCAGAATTCGCCAAGTGAGAACCTAACCTACAGCCTGTAAAGGCAGAAAATAAGGCAAAGAGTTGTCTACCCACAACTATAGACATGCAGATAATGAAGGCAATTGCCCTGTAAGAGAGCAATAATCGTGAATAACAGGAATAACAGTCTTGTACAAAAGGTAGAACTATGAGGCCCACGCCTCTCCCCTCAAGGATTAACCTACATTAATTTTAGGTACAGAAGAAATGGTACACCATAGAGGGAAATGTTCTCAAACAACCTTTTCAATAGAAGGAATAGAATCACTGAAGATACTATATCTGCCTGAAGGTCTATAACAGCCTGATATCACACCAGGAAAGTCAGCAACCAATAATGATGAGAGAACATGAACATGCTCAACAACACTGGCCATAAGACAGAACCTGAGCAGCAACATAATGTTTGCCAATAATGTTCTACCTCCAACAGACGTAGAGAACCTCACGCAAACACAAGGCCCGTACCAGGGTAAAACCTGAAGCCACATAATAACAATGTAGGCATAGGTACCTTCTGTGAAAATACCAGAAGGAATCTTAGGATAGACACCCTAGTGCTGTACCCTACAAAACATAGTAGGCCAAGCCTATCAAGAGGGTCTTTGCCCCAAACTCATTAAAGGGTCAGATTGTACACCACATGACTCCATAGGATACAAATTCAAAAATACCATTGAGAACTACCCTATAGGTAGAGTAGAACCCAGAGCACTCAACATGAGATAAACAGTAAATAAGCTAAGCAGACCCCTCTCAGTCCATATATAAACATATATAAATGTGTATATATATATATATATATATATATATATATATATATATTAATGCCCATTTGAAAATGCTCACCACAGCATACAAGCAATACCTCACATAGGGTATACTATATACCACAAGGGTATCACTCTTGAGCCTAAGCACTTCTTCATAGTATTTCAAACTGTAAGACCTGTATAACAGGGCTCAGATAAACAGTATAGCATACATAAAACACTGAAAAACTGTCATCCACAGAGTCCAGCACTTCTGTAGCTAGCAGAATTACCAAGAAAACCACTTATCGTGGAACATAACTTCTGTAATCTCAACTGCCCGGGATTAAAAAACACTAGGTATCAATTACCTTTGTATCCAGAAAAAACACTAACCTGGACGTAGCAGTTGAAATACATCATAACTCAGTCGTGTAGATAACTCTCTAAACAAGATCAACACCAAACTCAAGTTTTTTTTTTTTTTCCTCATTGTGCAATAAACAGGTAAGATTAAATAAGGACTGCCGGGGGGCCCCGTTCTACCTGTATCAGCCTGGCCCTGCCCAGGGACATACAACTGGAGCAGAGTGTATGGGGATGTCCTTCCGGCCACTGGGCCCCCTAGTATCCCATCCCACTCTTCCGGGTGGGGGGAGCTGCATTTCTGGGGCCGCCAGCGTAGGTCCCACACTTCACGGGTTATTGCTATTATGCTTAATCATTGGACTTTAGATTATTTTATATACCTTCTGTACCTCAATCCCGTGACTTATGATGTTGCTCCCATATATCCCAAAAACCTGTTCTCTTACTTTGTCTCCCATCCTGGCCTAACTTATTGACCCTTTGTACCGATGCTAACCATTCGCCTTGTGTTGGCGGGTTATGATGTATCCATTTAATACAAATCTCCCGTCCAGCCAGTAAAATTAATACAAAAAGTAGGTTATTCTGTATTTTACTTAACTTAAAGCCTCCCATATTACCATTTAAGACTCCAAACATAACTAAATCTGTGCTTACCTCTATATTTTGACCCAGCACCTCCGAGAGGATCTTACCCACGTTGTTCCAGAATCCCTAGAGTTGGGGGCACTGCCGAAACATATGGATATCATTTGCCCTCTCTTCTCTGCATTTGGGGCAGCATCTCACCTCTCGCTTGTTCAATTTTGACAGCTTCTTCGGCGTCCAGTATGTTCTATGCATCGTGAATAAATTATTTTTTCTGAGGGGTGCTGATTTAATGATATACCAACAAGTAGACATTGATACATGCCATAATTGTTTATATCCAGTGTCAGCAGGTCCTTCCCCAAAATCTCTGTGGGTAAGACAAAATCCTTCTCTCCTGCTGAGATGAGCAACCAATACCAACCCAATCCTTCTTCCTTTACTACCACGTCCCCTTGTATTTTCCTCTCAATGTCACTATTTCCTGATCTATCCTTCCCTAGGGACCTTGTCCAGCTCACTAGTTGATAATACTTGAATTTAGAGAGTGTGCCATTAGTCAATATTGATAGCTGATTCCATCCTATTATTGTATTTTCTTTTATTAGCTGGCCCCATTTCATTATCCCTTCATCTCTCAGAGGTGCTGATAGCCTATCTTTCAGACATTCCGGTGTTCCTGGGGGAAGCCAGATTGGGGCATAATCAATATAGTATGGAATTTTTAACACGCGTCTGATTAGATACCATAGTCTAGAGGCTGACAGTAACACCTTTAGCTTCACTTTTTTAAAGAATTTTGGATGTCCAAATTTATATAAAAAGAAACTGCCTTCCAAACGGATCATAGCCTGCAGATATATGGGATACGTCTGGTGTTCTTTGAATAATAATCTAATGTTTTGAAATGAAACACTCAATATTAGTGATAGAAATCTGGGCTAGCAATCCCTCCAGGTCTAAACTGGGGTGGCATGGTGAGCAAAAGAATGATGGATTTAACCCAGATCTCTTGACTGGGGGTGAATGTTTTGATTTGTTCTGCATTCCGTCCATCAATTGTGTATCTTTTGCTTTCTCCCCCTAAGTGCGCCAGGTATGCCCAGACATGGGTCCTGGGCTCACTGTGCCACTGGAATCAAGTTATCCTGGCTGAAGAGGGGTGAAACCCCGAAACCGGTCCTAGGATGCTTGTTTCCGGTCCAGAGAGGACCTGAGTTCGGGCTGGACTGTTCCCATGAGGCACAGGGTCAAGACTGATTTGCATATGGCCAGGTCTAAACTGGGGTGGCATGGTGAGCAAAAGAATGATGGATTTAACCCAGATCTCTTGACTGGGGGTGAATGTTTTGATTTGTTCTGCATTCCGTCCATCAATTGTGTGTCTTTTGCTTTCTCGCCCTAAGTGCGCCAGGAATGCCCAGACGTGGGTCCTGGGCTCACTGTGCCACTGGAATCAAGTTATCCTGGCTGAAGAGGGATGAAACCCCGAAACCGGTCCTAGGATGCTTGTTTCCGGTCCAGAGAGGACCTGGCTTGGCAGTTCGGGCTGGACTGTTCCCATGAGGCACAGGGTCAAGACTGATTTGCATATGGCCAGGTCTAAACTGGGGTGGCATGGTGAGCAAAAGAATAATGGATTTAACCCAGTTCTCTTGACTGGGGGTGAATGTTTTGATTTGTTCTGCATTCCGTCCATCAATTGTGTGTCTTTTGCTTTCTCGCCCTAAGTGCACCAGGCATGCCCAGACGTGGGTCCTGGGCTCACTGTGCCACTGGAATCAAGTTATCCTGGCTGAAGAGGGGTGAAACCCCGAAACCGGTCCTAGGATGCTTGTTGCCGGTCCAGAGAGGACCTGGCTTGGCAGTTCGGGCTGGACTGTTCCCATGAGGCACAGGGTCAAGACTGATTTACATATGGCCAGGTCTAAACTAGGGTGGCATGTTGAGCAAAAGAATGATGGATTTAACCCAGATCTCTTGACTGGGGGTGAATGTTTTGATTTGTTCTGCATTCCGTCCATCAATTGTGTGTCTTTTGCTTTCTCGCCCTAAGTGCGCCAGGTATGCCCAGACATGGGTCCTGGGCTCACTGTGCCACAGGAATCAAGTTATCCTGGCTGAAGAGGGGTGAAACCCCGAAACCGGTCCTAGGATGCTTGTTTCCGGTCCAGAGAGGACCTGGCTTGGCAGTTCGGGCTGGACTGTTCCCATGAGGCACAGGGTCAAGACTGATTTGCATATGGCCAGGTCTAAACTAGGGTGGCATGGTGAGCAAAAGAATGATGGATTTAACCTAGATCTCTTGACTGGGAGTGAATCTTTTGATTTGTTCTGCATTCCGTCCATCAATTGTGTGTCTTTTCCTTTTTCCTTCTTACCTTTTTCCAGGCTATTCTAACCCCCTTTGAGGCCCATATAAAGCTGCTTAGGTCTACTTGTAGCTTGTTAAACCATTCTCTCCTAAATTCCAGTGGTTTGGTATTAAAGATATATGTGAAGTTTGGGAGAACTACCACCTTCAAGACATTAGAACGGCCCATAAATGATAATGGGAGGCTTTCCCACACTTTCAAGAGCTTTCTAGTTTCTGATAGTACTTTATTAAAGTTCAGGTGAGCAATTTAGCCTATATCTTTAACTATCTGTATACACAGGTATCGTATCTGTTCCTTTACTAAGGGATTATTGCTCTAAGAATTCCACTCCATAATTTCTGTCTTTTGTTGATTTACTTGATAACCTGAGACTTTTCCAAACTGCTCAAGGTCTCTGTTATTATCGGGAGTGAGCCTGTCAGGTTATCAGTAAAGACCATTAGGTCGTCCGCATAGAGGGCAACTTTCTTCTCCCATCCCTTGAACTTAAAAGGAGTTATCATATGATTAGATCTGAGGGCATTAGTCAATGGTTCAATATATAGGTTGAAGAGAAGTGGGAGAGTGGGCATCCCTGCCTAGTGCCCCTTCTGATGGTTATCTTCTCTGTGAGGTTTCCATTGACCACAACCCTAGCTGTTGGATTTTTATACAGAGATTTTACTGCCCCTGAAAATGCACTCCCCAAATTGTATGTTTCAATTACTTTGTGTAGAAAAGCCTTTGCTGCGTCGAATGTAATCACAGACGGGGACCCTTTCCTGAACAGCCACGTCTATTGCCCCCACCAATTCATGTGTTAATTCTTGAATCTGTCTACCCCTGATAAAGCCTTTCTGATCTTGATGCATTAGTTGATCAGCAACCCTTCCCAGTCTCTTGGCCAATATTTGGGTATAGATTTTATAATCACTATTTAATAATGATATGGGCCTATATTATTCACATCTCTTTGGATCTTTCCCTGGCTTCAATAGCATACATATAATTGCTTCTTCCTAGGACTTAGGCAAGTCTTGTCCTATTACGAAGACCGCATTAAATACCTCCGTCAGGGGAGGAGCCAGTTCTTCCTTTAGAGAGCTATATATTTCATTAGATATTGCATCTGGGCCTGCTGCTTTTGCCTTTTTTAATTCTTTTATCACACTTGCTACCGCTTTTGATGTTATTTTGGCATTTAATTCACTCCTCTGCTCTTCTGTTAAGGATAGTACTATTGATTTTTTAAGATAACCATCTATTTGCTCCCCTAGAGTCATTGTATCCTCTGAATAGAGCTCTTGAAAAAAATTGGTGAAAGCACTCTCGATCTCCGAATCTTCTGTACTGGGTTCTGTCTGATTTTCCCCAAGGATATGCAAGATCTTATTTTGATTTTGTTCTGTTTTTATTTTCCACGCTAACATTTTGCCACAACCCTCCCCATACTCAATATGAGAGCTTGCTTGCCTCCCACTTACTCCTAGCTATAGAATCCAATACGCTAGACAGCTCTTCTTTTTTGTTGTTTATTTCCTTTTCTATTTTGTCTATCTCTTGAAGGGTTTTGGGTTCCTCCGCCCTCTCACCTAAGTGCTGTAGTTTTTTTCTAATTGGCTAATTTTTGTCCTGGTGTTTTTATGCCCGAAGGCTGCTATGCTAATTACCTTCCCTCCTAATCACTTCTTTATATGTATCCCAAGTGACCTGTATAGAAGTCCCGATTTATTTGCTGAGAACTGTTCTGTCTCTATTCTAAACCTTTCTTTAACCTGAGGGTCGAAGAGCAGAGACTGGTCCAATGTCCATCTTGGTATGGTCTGAGCCTTTTTAAAACATACTTCCATCTGAACTGCAGAGCGATCAGACAGGTGTGTAGGTAAATGCTCTACTTTCCTAACACTACTGCATAAGGCCTTGTCTACTAAGAAGAAATCTATCCTAGAGGCATGGCCATGTTTTTTATTCCTGAAAGTGAATTTGTGTGTTTTAACCCCCTTCCCTTTTCATACATCTACCAGCCCCATATCCTCAAAATAGTGTTTCAGCCACTCTCTCATTCTAGGCAAATTTAGCGTATTCCTCACCGGTAATCTATCCTTCCTTGGGTATATAATCAAATTAAAATCTCCACCAAGGATTACAGGGGTCAAAACATCCAAAAGGTTGGTATATAGAGCCTGCAGAGGGGTAGGATCATGCAAATTGGGACCATAATATCCTGCCAGAACATATATTCTGCCAAACATTCTAACCTTCACTATGACCCAGGAGCAAGACCTCTGACCTCCTGGTCAGGGACTTGCTCTCACCCCCGCAGCTCGGCTGGTGTGCCGTTTCTGTCGTGAGGACTCTGCTCTGATCAGCAGGGTTCGAGTCCGCTCTCAGCCGGTTCCTGTTTAGGTATTGTGGTTTGCCTAATGTGTCTTTTGCTTAATTTGTGCCTTTTTTCTGTGCCTGTCCTTTTATGCCCCTGCGTTGTGCCTTATTACCTCTTGTGCCCCGTTTTCCCCTGCCCTTTCCCCACCGCTGCTGCCCCACAGCCCCTCCCCCCGTGACACTCCCCGCTCCCCAGCTGCTCTTTCCCTACCACATCCTCTATATAATGGCAGCCGCTGTGCGGCCGCGCCGAAGGCAAGGCCGTCTGCGCCCGTCCGCGACCAGCGGCAGGAACCCTGGATCTCCAACAATCCACCGCTACGACTCAGCTACCCTCCTTGCACTCAACCCCGGGAGGAACAAAAACTGCCAGCTATTCATGCTGAGCACCACCCATGGACAATTCTCCTGCCGGCACTGCCGCCAGACCTTCAACACCATCAGCACCCCTACGGCCACCACCCACGCATCAAACGACAACTCCTCCGAAGCCCTGAGGTGCATCCTCCTCAACGTACGCTCCCTGCACAGACACGCCGTCGAGATCTGGGACCTCCTCGACACCCTCTCACCAGACATCGCCTTCTTTACAGAAACCTGGACCAACGCCTCCTCTGCCCCCGACATCGCCACCGCCATCCCTGATGGATACAAGATCCAGAGGAAAGACCGCCGCAACCGCACAGGGGGAGGACTCGCCATCAACACCACCCTCACAAAACATTAATTACAGAGCACAGCAACAAGTTAGTTTGACAACCGACCTTGTTGTCAGTTGGTTTTAATAAACACAGCACCATGCAATATGTACAATAGAATAAACAACCATCCAAGTACAGAAAGAAAAAAAAAAACAAATAATCCTGGTTATGTTGATGCGAAGTATGTAGCGTAGATGCAGACAGCCGACACGTGTTTCGTCATGTAGATGACTTTTTCAAGGCTTGACAGCAAACTAATAAGGATGCTGGGTAAGTTCATAGAATCCCTTAGTTGTTCGGGAAAGACAACAGCAATGGTGGTAGTGCAGACTTCTAATTTTTGTTTACAAACAAGGCTTCAGAACACTTTCAAGAAGTGTGCAGTGCTATATAGATGGCGCGTTGTGAGTAATAATACGGTTCGGTGTATTCAAGCGCTCCGTCCATCATCCCCTTTGGTATCGCTTTGTTCGCCCTAAGTTGGCAGGGTATGCCCAGACGTGGGTCCCTTGCTCACTTTGCCACTGGATTCAAGCTAGCCTGGCTGATGACGGCTGAATGGCCAGAAACCGGTCCCAGGATGCTTGTTTCCGGTCCAGGGAAGACATGGCTTGGCAGTTCGGGCTGGACTGTTCCCATGAGGCACAGGGTCAGACTGATTTGCATATGGCCATGTCTGAACTGGGGTGGTGGAGTGAGCTAAAGAATGATGATGGCTTAAACCCAGATCAGTTGACTGGGGGTGAGTGTTTGATTAGCTCAAGCGCTCCGTCCATCATCCCCTTTGGTATCGCTTCAATTTTCAAAGAGCACAAGTAAAAATAATCTTGTGAAGAGTAGAAAGCCAAATCCGCTCGTTATGATAAACCGAGCCTCAAAGCAAAGTTTATGAAACTAGTAATACAGCATCAGTAGTTGCAGTTGTACAAGACTGGACATAAATCAACGTGTCCCATTTCGTGTGGAGAAGTCCTCCACATGACCGGCACGTTCCCCAACGACTGGAAACACGCAGAAGTCAGACCCCTGCTCAAGAAGCTCTCAGTAGACCCCACGGACCTCAAGAACTACCGACCCATCTCTCTCCTCCCCTTCGCGGCCAAAGTCACCGAAAAGATCGTCAATGCCCAGCTAACAAAATTCATTGAAGAAAACTCTATCCTCGACCCCTCTCAATTCGGATTCCGCAGCAACCACAGCACCGAGACCGTGCTACTCGCCGCCACAGACGACATCCGCCCCCTACTCGACCAAGGACACACCGCGGCCCTGATCCTGCTCAACCTCTTTGCAGCGTTCGACACTGTCTCCCACCGCACACTCACCACCAGACTCCACGACGCCGGCATACAGGGAACCGCCCTCGACTGGGTCCGCTCCTTCCTCACCGGCAGAACCCAAAGGATCAGACTGCCACCCTTCCTCTCCGAACCCACGCAAATGAACTGCGGAGTACCCCAAGGATCATCGCTCAGCCCCACGCTCTTCAACATCTACATGGCCCCCCTCACCGCCATCGTCAGACAGCACGGATTCAGCATAGTATCCTATGCCGACGACACCCAGCTCATCCTCTCCCTCACCAAGGACCCCGTCACCACCAGACTCATCTTCCAGGAAGGAATGAAGGACGTTGCATCCTGGATGAGCAGCAGCTGCCTGAAGCTCGACTCGTAGAAGACAGAGGTCCTCATCCTCGGACCCTCCCACTCCGCATGCGACAACAGCTGATGGCCCACCGCCCTTGGCAACCCTCTCACCCCCACAGACCACGCCCGGAACCTCGGCATCGTACTCGACTCCTCCCTCTCCATGACCCGACAAGTCAACGCCGTCGCCTCCAGCTGCTTCAACACCCTCCGCATCCTCCAAAAAACCTTGAAATGGATCCCACACACGCACTCATAACCAGCAGATTGGACTACGGAAACGCCCTCTACACAGGAATCAACAAGTCTCTGCTCCACAAACTCCAGACCATTCAGAGCACCGCAGCCAGACTCGTCCTCGGCATCCCTCAACACAAACACATCACCCAACACCTGCGCAACCTCCACTGGCTCCCCGTCGAGAAGAGAATTACCTTCAAGATTCTCACACACGCCTACAAATGCCTCCACAACACCGGCCCTCAATACCTCAACAAGAGAATCTCCTTCCACGCACCCAAGAGAAAACTCCGATCCGCCGACCTCGCCCTCGCCGAAACCCCACGCATCCGCAGAGCCCGAACAGGTGGAAGAGCCTTCTCCTACATCACGGCCAAGACCTGGAACGAGCTCCCGATCAACATCAGACGAGCCCCCTCCCTGAATATCTTCAGAAAGACGCTCAAGACCTGGCTCTTTGACTGAATGGAGCCCCCCCTTACCCCCCAGCACCTTGGGACTCTCACGGGTGAGTAGCGCGCTTACAATTCCCCTGATTGATTGACCCATCTCCCCTTAGGGTCACAACTAACGGCTTCTATCATTGCTTTTACTGCTTTCTTAAACAGAATGATGACCCCTTTCATGCCAGCATGCCTGATCAGTACAGATATATGTGTCCACCCAGCTTTGTTTCTTCATTATTTCCCCCATTCTGCTTTTAGGAGATGTGTTTCTTGTAAGATTATAATTTCGTTTTTTGCCAATTTTAGATACTCCAAAATCTTTTGTCTTTTACTTCTGACCGAAGGCCATTTACATTCCAAGTTAGGATATTGACTGACATTAGGCTGGTTTGTATCGTTCCAGATGCTCACCCCCTTAAGCCTTAACTCTCTTAGCTTCTCACAAATTGGACACATTTCTTTTCTTTTTTCCCCCATATGCTCCCACACCCATTGTGGAATTTTTATAGGACACTCTTAGGACACCCCCCCCCCCGATCCCTCGCCCTCCCTTAGAGAACCCTCCCTTTCAGTCTGTGGCGAGACACTCTCGCCCATTTCAAGATTCCTACTCTCTAGGTATTAATTTCATTTTGTTTGTTGTGCTTTAATCCGAATTATTAGAGACTCCACCTCCTTGGGGTCCCTTAGGTTGTGCATTTGGTTTCCCCACATTATTCTCAAAGATGCTGGGAAGCGCATTTGGACTGATGCCCCCAGGGTCCTTAGCTCTTGCATGTGTTGCCCCAGCTCCCACTGCCTATACTGCGTTGCTTTAGGGATACCTGATCTTATTCTGAACGCCCAATCACCTTTTGTATAAGTTCCTGCTTTTAGAGCCTCACTTAAAAATCTCTCCTTCAAGGCATATGTTCTGAAGTTTATCAGAATTTTTCTTGGGTTTTACCTTGGCTTTCCTTTCCCATATGGGTCCCTATGCACCCTCTGGATGTCTTCTCCCAGTACCCCCGGCTCTGTCCATGGGAAATCACAAAGCTTTTGATGTTCTTCCCTTCCTGTCCCTCCGGGACATTCAGGATCCTCAGATTATTCCGCCTTGCCTGGCTTTCCAGGGATTCAATTTTTCCTCTGAGGTCCTTCTCGTTCGCCTTAAGGGTCTGTATTTCCTCCTTGTTTGTCTCTACTTCCCTCCCCAATTCGTCCACAGTGACTTCCACTGTAGTAATTCGCTCCATCAGGGTATTAATCTTTGCCCCCAGAACTTCGCATGCATCTGGCACATCGGGAGAACATGGCGGCCAGCGGAGGAGTCCGGTCGGGAGCTCCCGAGCTCTCAAGGCAGGAACGCAATGATCGAGAATGCGTGCTGATAATATTATGTCCCACAATACCGTGAATTCCCCAGAAGATTGCCGACTCCCAACGGAATGTCGCGAGGGCAGCGGTGATCGAGAGGGGCTGCCGCAGAGTCCTGGCAACCCCGTGAACACTGTGTGGGCTGAGGCGGCTGAGGTCCTTCACAGCAACAGGAATGCTGCTGCCCGGGTTTCCTGCCAGGGTAAGACGGCAGTCAGTCCAGGTAGCGTTAGCAGTGTGGCGGAAGGATCGTTCTCATCGCAGGGGGGCAGAAAAACACAGAGAAGAGATCGGAGCTCAGGCAGCGGGCGGATTACTCTGGTAAGTGAGCGGGCTGATAGACGTGAGGGAAATAGCCCCAAGCGAGACCATAGTTCATTAAAGCCTGTTAAAGAAAAGAGAAAAGAAGGTGGCAAGGGTACACAAAAAGTACAAGTACAGGAATTTAACCACAAAAGAGGGATAAGCTATTGCCTGGGAAGCAGGAACTTGACACTTAATACTACCACTACTACCGACGCAACTCGGAAAATTCCAGTCACAGTGCCTATAATCAACAATAAGAAAAGCAAACAGGCTACCCCTCCCCAAAACTTGGAGCCCCCTCCTGCGCCACCACGAGCCAGGGTAGCAGGCTCAAAAGTAAAAATCACCCCCTCACTACGCTCCTACTTTATAGTTAAACAGAACTTCCCAAACGTCCTTCCAAGAGAACAGGGGGAAAAGAGAGAAGGCTTAAACATGATAGGGGATAGTGCAGTAGAAGGGGTACCCCTTAGTAGCAACAGATATCAGGCTTTAGCTATAGATGAGGAAGATGCGGGGGTCGCTCAACAAACACAGGCAGAGCTGCAAGTGGCAGGGTCAATCCCCCCAGGAGAACACAGAGGAACGGAAAAATTGATCGAGTCCCTAATCTTAGAGATGAGGGCAAACTTCACTACCTCAGAAAGAAATCAAGTTAAAATACCAAACTCAAGCTTACAAAATAACTCAAGTGGACTTGTCAGATCGGCCAGCTCTGAATCGCATTAAGGCCGAATCAGCCTGTTCACCAAATATGTAGACACCATCAAATGCCATATCTTTAAGGCTCTCCTGCACGGGCTCTGAAAACCCAGATTGACGCAGCCACGCATGCCTGCGCAGAGCAACCGACAGAGCCATGGCTGTACCCACAGAATCCGTGGTGTCCATATTACATTTGATAGTGAATCTTGCTGCCTCCTGGCCATCTTCCACCGCCTGAAATAACTCATTCCTAGCTTCCTCTGATAGAGAAGGCAGCCTCTGCACCACGCAATCCCATAAGGCATGCGAAAACCTACCTATAACACATGTAGTGTTAAGAGATCTCAAAGCTGAGCTTACAGAAGAAAATATATTCCTTCCACAACTTTCTAACCATCTGGATTTCTTGCCTGATGGAACTAAAGGATGGGCATTAGGGTCTGAAGAAGCTGTAGCAGATTGAACCACCAGTCCTGTTGTAGTGGGATGTCGCAGGAGACAATAAGGGTCCTCCGGGGCCGGAGGATGCCTATGGCCCATAGCTCAGTCAACTGGAGTGCCTGACACGGACTTTGCCCAAGCTCCCAAAAGAAAATCAAACAGAGACTCATTAAAAGGAAGCATGGGTTCCACCCCGTCTCGTCTTGATGAAGAATATTCACCAAGGGATCTGTGGATAATTCCACTAAGGGAAATTGACAATCCAACACCACCATCTGCCCTCTTCAATACTTCAGCCAACGAGGCATTTTCCTCCATTGCCATACAAGGTGGGGAAAGTAAATCTGAATCTGGGGAGGCCTCTAATGCACTAACCTCCCCCAGTTCAGTCAGCCAATTCCCAACCACAGGAGGCTGGACAACATCATGCAAAGGGTTTTCATCCCCAAAATTCTCCTCTTCAGTTTCTAAACTGTGTATTCCTGTAGGAAACACAGACAAGGGCTGAAAAACACCAGAAGGAGAGCCCAAAGAAGCAGCCACTGTCTGCACTGCGCCCAACGCCGCTGCGGGGTTTTGACGTCGGGAATAGGATCGACGTCTATTGGTGCAGCCGACATCGCCAGCCGACTGGGCACCGAAGCATCAGGGTCGGCGTCGACCAACATCACCGACTTTTGCAGCTGAATGGACGTCGAAGGTGTGAAGCCCAGAGTCATGTGCATCGACGCCGTCTTGAATCCGACAACGGATTCAGAGACCCCCAACTGTCATCGAAGGCGAACCTGCCTGTGAACATCCAGCCAGGGAACCTCCTGCCTCCATGGGGCCAGAGGGAACGCCAGAGGAAGACAGATGTCCAAAAACTTTTTGTAGGGAAAAATAATATTCCCTCATTTGGTACAGAGTCGCACCGGCTCCTGGATACTTAGGGAGGGGGATGAATCTTGTAAGTGCTCCTCAACAACGGTTGGGAGATGGCGTCAGACTTACGTTTTGACCGTTGGGTTCTCTGAGCCTTCCTTGACGTCGACGGAGGCAACCACTTACCCACGCAACTCCTCGACCGGTCCCTGGATTTCGGTGGGGAGTGACGGGGGCGCAGTTTCTCTGAAAAGCACGCCAACAGGAGTTTCATACGGCGCTCTTTCAATGCCTTTGGACGAAGTCGCCGGCAGGAACCTCATTCCTCGGAGTCGAGGTGTTCTCCGAAGCACCATAAACATACGGTATGCGGATCCGTGATTGACATCTGTCTATCACAAGTTCCGCAGGGTTTAAACCCAGACGACATCATGTGAAAATAGCACACTGCTCTCTCAACAAGACGTCGAGATGGGCCTGAAAAAACGGCACCTAACCGCTCTGGACATAGTGTATTCACATGTCCTGGGTCAGTGTAACCAAAAATCAACAGACACTGCGGATTACTGCTGAAACTCAGAAAAGGACAGAGGGATTTATGTTATTGTTTTGTTCTGTATGAATTTGACATATTTTTGTCTGTCTCACTATTTGTCACACTAGTCACCAATTGATTTGTTATTGTTGTTATGTTATTATCTGTTGTATTTTGTCTGACAGCTTATTTAAAAATGTGCTTAAAATTTGTCTGCATAAAAATCTCTTTTGATAATACGAAAGTCATTGGTGTGTGCATAATTGAAATTTATTTACAATTGAAATTATTTTTAAAGAATTCTTATGGTTTGAAAGGAATTATTTGTTCTACCCAATGGGACCATTTGTAGTACATATCATTATTACCCAGGTTCCGAGGGACACAGGGTCACTCCATTAACTTTAATAGTACCTAACTGCTCCGGATCCACATGGCAAGCGCAGAAAAAAAAGAACTGACATCAGCGCATTGGCGAGGGAGTTATATGGACTCCGCCGATGTAACATCTGGTGGACGACGTTGATGCGGAGTCGTGCGACGCCCTCTGCCGGCGTGGTGACGTGCTGTGGGAAGAATGTTTCCGGATTCAGCCTAGCGCCTGGGGAGGATTCTTAAGTAAGGAATCTGCGGCTATATGTCTCTATCAGATACAAGATAACTGTGAAATTGTTCTCCAACTGGCAAGACATTTAGCACCTCTGCAAGTCCCTAGCAATTGGTTTCCCTGGTACCTAGGGCATGGGTACTAAAGAGGGTCTCTAAGGGCTGCAGCATGTATTGTCCCACTTTAAGCTACCTCCCACCAAACTCATGCAGAATGTCTTTGCAGGCTGAGTGGAATGGTGCAGACAAATGTGAAATCACGACCGGGCACACACCCTGTGTGCCATGGCCACAGACAATGCATGTACTAAATGTAAGCAACCCCTACAGCAGGCCTTATAGCTGTAAGGCAGAATGCATTATATTACATGTGAGGACATACCAGCGTGAGCAGATATGCCCCTGTGCTGTCAGGTTCAATGGCTAGATAGTACAAGTGAACGGGGAAGCCATGTAAAGTATATGTACTGGGCACAGGTCACTGTGAGTTTCTCAGCTACATGATGGCTTCACTGAAACCTTTGCTGTTTGATATCAAACACCTTGTCTTAATAAATCCATACTGATGCCAGTAGTGGAGTTATTAAGATATGAACCCAGAGGGAAAGTTAGCGATACCCCCTGAAAACTAACCAGCCTCTTACTGTGCTGGCTGACGGTATCATCCAGCCTGCCACCACAGGCATATTTCTGACCCCCTGCAGGTGAGAGTCCGTGCTCTCTGAGGACAGAAACAGTGCCTGCTCCGGAGGAAGATGTTCACAACTCCTAGAGCAGGGTGGCTAGTAAATCTGCATACCAAGGCCAGGGACTTCCTTCGAAGCCCCTGCCACCTTTGATATGCGACCCTCACTTACGCCAGGCCAGGCAGATGTCACCCCTTGCCCTGAGGCCCATTTGGCACCAGGACAGGCGGGAAATTAGATAAGTTAGGAGGCGTGGTGCATTACCAGGCCAGTCACATCTCTAAGGTGGGCTGCCTGATGTGCCCCACGAAACAAGAGTTCCACAATGTTAATTTTGGTGGAAATTGTAATTCTGGGACAGGGTTAGGCCCACTCCCCACAGGAAGGGGCCATATAGGAGGTGTACTGACCCAAAGGGTAAGTAGTCCATTGACTACTATCCTTCACACCCCTTAATGCCCCTAAATTGAGTATTTAGGTGGTTCCCTGACACCAGGAACTTAGATTCAACTGACTGAAGAAAGAAGAGAACAATCAAGAGCCGAAGAAATGGGAAATGTGGACTGCTGGTGGAGTTTAGTGCCAAACCCTGCCTGCCTACATGCTCTTGTCCCGACAATTGCGACAACCCAACATGCCCTACAGCTGTGCATCCTCCAAAAGCCTCGGACGGCCTCCATTTCTTCGCCAAGCTATCAGTATCTCCCTTGAAGTGGAGGAGCCACTTCCCTGCAGCCACCGACACCAATGTCAGGTTCACCGTTCTGCTGTTTACCGAGCCCACCAACTAAGCAGCCGCCCAGGAAGAGGTCGTCAAGCTCCAAGAGGCCAGATTTGTTGCCCCAACAAGTGAGAAGATGCCAGGACAAACTGGAGCCACCCTGCACAAATACCCGGGGTACCAGACCCCTTACAGCAACCAAAGCTTGTTTGAATCCAATCCGGACTCCAACACCGCAAAGACCGAGCAGCCGACGAGGGACATCAGTATCGCAGAGAATAACACTGAGAGTGGCCCAGCTGTCCTGTTTTGTCCCCCTTTGCAGGTCTTAAGGAGAACATTGGGTGTCTTTAATGCATGGGCACCAGCCGACCAAAACCCTATGCACCCGAGCACCCCGGCCAGGGTCCACGACAACCTTCGGAGCTCCTCTGCTCTCAGGACCCTCACAAACCGAGCCCTCAATTTGGGGCGCCTGGACTTGTCCCCAAGTCTCTCTCTGCAGCCTGTTTCTAGGTGGTCCCCCTCTGTTCCCAGGGTGTAGAGCACAAGGCTACCAACCCATCCAGCACCTCTGCACCCGGACACTCCAGGGTAGGTAAACTTGAACTGCTGGTGGTACTTTGGACCATGACCATCTAGCAGCTTAAGTCCTAAAGGGGACCCCTGAGAATCATTTGCAAATACCAGTATGCAGTGTATGCCTTTTTCTTGATAGGAAAGCATTACTGCGTAAAAACGCATTTGAGTGACTGTTAGACCTGGCATACTTGGCGTGGTTTACCCTGTCTTTTTGCTTCTACCTCCTGTATTTTTGACTGCATGCTGGACTTCGTTTTTGCTGGCTTAGGTACTCTGAGCACTTTACCACTGCTGATCAGTGCTAAAGTGCAAGTGCTCCCTGTATAAATTGTGATTCTGATTGGTTACCCATGATTGGCATATCTGATTTAATGGTAAATCCCTAGTACAGTGCACTTGCTGTGCCCAGGGCCTATAAATCAAATGCTACTAGTGGGCCTGTAGCTCTGATTGTGCCACCCACGAGTAGCCCTGTAAACATGTCTCAGGCATGCCAGTGCAGTGTCTGTGAGTGCAGTTTTAAGCTGCCATGTCGACCTGGCAAGTGAAACAACTTGCCAGGCCAAAACCTTCCCTTTAATTACGTGAGGCACCCCTAAGGTAGGCTCTAGGTAGCCCCATGGGCAGGGTGCAGTGTATGTGAAAGGTAATACATTTACTGGTGTGTTCTGCAGGTCCAGATAGTGAAATACTGCCAATTTTGTTTATCACTATTGCAAGGACTAGCAGTACCATAGGCTATCGTTGGAGCTGCCTTGTAACATTTTACAAGTGTAACTTTCAGTTGGGAACAGCTAGAGATTTGGAGTTTGGGCTCTCTGAGCTCAGAATTTAAAAACACATCTTTTATTTTAAATACTGTGTTTGAAAATGCCACTTTTAGAAAGTGCTTGTACATTAAGGGGTTGGCCCTAAATCACACAGCTAGACTGGGCCCGTAATATACATAAAACAAATATAATCTAGCTGATAATTATAAAAGCCGTTTCACATTAGCATTATTAGACCAAACTGTTGAATGTCTTGATCCACATAATTTATTATGTAATTTCTTTAAACGATTTTGTGGAATGCTCAGACACTTAATTCAAAGACAGATAGAGATAACACCTCGTGCTTACACCGGTACATATAACGAAATCAGACAAACAAATATTAGACATAAACAACAACAAAGTTTCACATGACAATAATACATGAATAACAAAAACAATTTTTCAAATTCAACCAGTCAATTTTCACAAAGCAACCCAACTCCAAGTCAATATATCAAATGCCAATAACATTCAGGGGTTGCTAGCCAAAGGAGTGAAATTCTGGCCCACGGGTTTACATATTCAAACATAATCCCCTGTGAGGCTCTCTCTATTTTTAGCACATCTTTTCCCCTTTGGTATTGCGTGCCGACGCGTTTCAAATACCAGTGCAATTTTTGGGATTATCTTCAGAGCTAAGACTGGGGAATATCTTCTCAAATGAGTCTTTTCCTTTTTGGAAGTGCCGATTCGCTTGTGTTGCGGAGCGTCAGTTTATATGCGTATCGCAAAAGTCTTAACTGCCAGCCTCAAGTTTGCAGCACGTCCTGCTTAAAGTCGTCTTATTCCTGTTAGGGATGTGCAAAATCGCTTGTGTTGCCGACCGTCTGGTTTATGTATGCATTGTGAATGTCTTAGAAGGCAGCATAGGGTGCGATCACCTCAGCGGGACTTGCCAAATAGGTTCAGGCGTTCATCTTCAAATATTCTAAGTACGTGTGGCAGCTTCAGCTCAGCAGGACTCTCCAAATAAATTCAGGCATTCATCTTCAAGTATTCTAAGTACGTGTGGCAGCTTCTACTCTTCGTTCACAATAAGCGGCATTTATAATTATCAGCTAGATTATATTTGTTTTATGTACTTTTAGAAAGTGGGCATTTTCTTGCTTACCCATCCTGTGCCTCTGCCTGCCTGTGAAATCAATCATCATCTGGTTTAGACTGACAGCGGCTGTTTGTGCAATCACTCTAGACAGTCACACAAAGGGAGTTGAGGTGTGCCCTGCATATCCTGATTCCCCATCACGAGGCTGATGGACCTTCCTCAGCTAGAGTGAGGAGCTGTCACAAACACATGAATAGGGCTGTGCCTGGCCTCTCACAATGCTGTCTCCACCCAGGAGCCAAGACCAGGCAGGACAAGAACTTGTGCACTACAAAGACAATCCTTTGAAGAATGCCTACTTCAAAGTCAAAAAGGGGTATACGTATTGGACCTATAACCCCAGACTTTTGGAACACTTCTGCATCATGAGGAACCTCTGCCAAGGAGAAAAGCTGAATAGCTGTGAGGAGGAGTAATGCCCCTTTGCTGTATGTTTCTTTGCTGGGTTGGCCTGTAGTTGCTGCTTCTGCTTTGGAGAGGAAAAGGACTGGACTTTGTGTGTATCCTGCTTGTGAAGTTTCTCCAAGGGCTTGTGTGTGATTTCCTCCTGTTAAGAAGTCTTAGGGCAATCAAAGACTTAATCTGCAGCTTCCCTGAACTCCACTGCTGGGAGTTCTGACCTGCCAAGTGGTGCCAATTCCAGTTCTGGGCCCTTGGAGGTGTTTCCTGCTACAAAAAGCTGTAAAACCCTGTAAAATCGATGCTTCGCCCTTCCAGCACCTGTTTTTCCAACGCAATGTGGGAGAAATTTCCATGCACTGGCGCCGTTTGGCCAAAGAAATCGACACAGCACCTGCCCGCAACCCTGAGAACCACCACAGCCCGAGTTCAGCGCACCGGTCTCCAAAGTCTGAGACCACCACACTGACTCCGACACAGGCACTGCTGTGCAGCTGAGAAGATCGACACATCGTTGGACCGCGGGTGAAGAAATCGACTCAGAGCCTGGTTCGCCACCACCGCATCAACTCCAGTGTGTCCAGATTTTCCACGCATCGCACCTGTCCAACAAGACCACCTCGACAGTGGGCTTCAGTAAGGAACTGAGGCCATGTGTCCATAGAATCAACGTATCACCTACCTGCACAGTAAGAAACCGACGCAACACCTCCCCTGAAGCAAGGAACCAACGCATCACCTTCCCTTTGAGTAAGGAACAGACGCATCATCTTCCCTGCATGTAAGGAACCGAAGCATCGCTGTGCTTTCCGTCACCTCACCTTCGCCTGTTTTCGTCTTGTGATTTTGACACATTCCAGGTACTTTGTACAAAAAGTGACTCATACATAGTTTTATATGGACTGAACTGTTTTAACCTTTTTAAAGTTATATCTTGATATATTTATGCTGGATTTTTGTCGATTTGGTCTTGTTTGGTTTAGATAAAGATACTTTATTTTTCTAAACTGGTGTGGTGTCTATTTGTAGTGTTTTCACTGTGTTACTGTATGTGTTGTGTTCAAATGCTTTACACATTGCCTCCGAGATAGGCCGGACTGCTTGTGCCAAGCTGCTAAGGGCATGAGCAAGGGTTATCTTAGCTGTGTAATACACTTACCCTGACTAGAAGGAAGGGTCCCTACTTGGACATGGTGCCAGCCAGTACCAATTAGAGACCCCCCCCCCATTTCTAACAGTGACATTTTTACTTACCTGCAAAAATTGCTATTACGAAAAGTTCTTACCCAATTACGAAGTTCTTTGTGTTAAAATAAATATAAAAATACTTGTTATTTTTCTAAATTGGTCTCGAGTTTCTTCTTGAGTTTGTGTCTCATTTATTAACTTTGCGTGTGTTCAACAAATGAAGTAACACTACCCTCTAATAAGCCTAAACTGCTCAGCCACACTACCACAAAAGAGAGCATTTGGGATTAATAATTTAAGCCCTGGAAGCCAATTAGGGTCGTCTGGACTTTCTAAACAGTATACCTCATTTTGGTATACTACATAAAAAGCCAGCTTCCTACATTGGTGGATCAGCAGTGGGATGCAATACTTTGCATTTGCTGATACCACTTAGGTGATTGCACGAAGAAACCCACAATTGACTTTAGTCAAACATAATTTTTGACATTTTTTCAGTTTTAGATTATTCTAAATTTTTTTGAATTTGAACTGTTAGGGCCTTGTGTTAAGTTCCCTAGTCCTTTTGTATTAGAAATTTACTATTTAGTTAGGCCTTATGTTTAGAATTTTTTTCAGTCTTCTAAAAAGGTCCCAACTTTACTAGAAAATGACTTCCATTGGGGAACTTGTTCAGGCGCTCGACCTGAGCCCTTATCTGCAGCTTTAAACACAGCAGTTAAGGCTCGTTTGTAAAAACTATAAAATAACAACTGGCTCAAACCCTACACAGCTTAAACTCAAGGAGCTACTTGCAGAGTTTAATGCCACCCATCTTACAGATGACACTGACAAACTCATAGATGATGACGTCAGTGTAAAGGAGTCTGAAGACAGAACTCCTGGGGGCAGACCCCCCAACCTAACTAGAAAAGGTGATGAGGAAACCCCTTACATCTACCTTGGAACTGTACCTGGAGTGTCTGCGCATACTGGGGGTAGGTCAGGCCACTCAGGACATGGCTGTAGTGTCAACTGTAAGGCCAATGGGAACTGAACTGGGGACTCTTCCTGTCTTAAAAAGGCTTCCACTAGAGTACCCCCAGTTACCATTGGGGTGGTGAATCTCTAGATGGGATCCTTGGTGTGCCCAGACCAGGTCACAGAGTGCACTGAAGCTACCTTAATCTTAGAGGGTGGGGTGGATGTAGCTTCATTGGCTGTCTGGCCCAGTAACCTGGAGGAACACAGACAACAGCCACATATAAATAGGGTTAGAGAAGAAGCACTGAGGGATATAGGTGCAAGTATCACTATGGTGAGTAAAAAACGGATATTCCCTTAGCTGTATTTGGCTGGACAAACTTATCCAGCCACCAGTGCTGATAACCATACTAAGGATCATCCCATGGCTATTGTGCCCTTAGAGTGGAGAGGGTTTCCTGGCCAAAGAAGGTGGTTGTGTCCTCTGCTAGGGAATGATCTGGAGACCTCAGCATGGGCTGAGGTAGAGCTAAGATCCCATGCAGCCTTTCTGGGAATACATGAATGGGTGTGCATAAAAACCAGAGCACAGAACAAAGCCCAGGGTGAAAAAGAGGAACTTGAGCCTGGAATTATGGCCTAGTACTCCAAGAGAAAAGGTGGTAAGTCTGGAAAACCAACTTCTGAACAGCCACAAGCTCAAATCCCCTCTCCTCCGGGAGAAGACCTGTCAGCCCCAGAGGGAACTTAGCCACCGGAAACTTGGGCCTTATCAGGCACAGCTCTTCGGCCCAGGGGGTACCTCTAAGGAAGAACTGTGCCAGGGACTGAACACTTGTCCCACTCTTGAGAGCATGAGACAGCAAGCTACTGCACAGGAAAGTGGGGATGTCAGTGGCTCCCACAGGACCTACTGGGAGAAGGGGCTCCTGTATACTGAGACCAGAGATCCCAAACGTGGTGCCACTAGAAGAGTGGTAGTGCCTCCACAATACAGAGAGTTCTTACTCTCACTGACCCATGATATCTCCTTGGCCAGGCCTAGACTTGGAGTAGGTTGGTCGCCCACTTCTCCTGGCCAAATATGTCCCGGAAGGTAAAGGAGTTTTGTAACTCCTGTGTTACCTCTCAAGCCAGTGGCAAGACAGGTAACCACCCAAAAGCCCCCTTAATTCAATTTCCAGTGGTTGTGGTTCCCTTTGAAAGGGTAGGGAATGACCTAGTCGGTCCCCTTGACCCTCCAACAGCATCAGGAAACAGATTTATAGTGGTGGTAGTGGATCATGCCACCAGGTATCCTGAGCAATTCCCCTAGGACGGTCACTGCTCCTGCAGTTGCGAGGGCTCTCATCAGTGTCTTTACTAGAGTGGGCTTTCCTAAGGAGGTGGTGTCAAACAGAGGTACAAACTTCATGTCTGGCTACCTAAAAGCCGTGTGGGCTGAGTGTGAGATGACATACTGGTTTGCCACCCCATATCACCCACAAACCAATTGTCTAGTTGAAAGATTCAACAAGACCATGAAAGGCTTGATTATGGAACTCCCTGAAAAACTCAGGAGGAGATGGGATGTCCTTTTACCATTTCTGTTTTTCACCTACAGAGAAGTGCCATAGAAGGGAGTGGGCTTTAGTCTCTTTAAACTTCTGTTTGGTCATCCTGAAAGGGGACCATTATGTCTCGTGAAGGAAGGCTGGGAGAGACCTCTCAAAGAGCCTATGCAATATATTGTGGATTATGTGCTGTGCCGGTGTTCAAGGATGGCTGACTACATGGGTAAAGCAGCCAAAAACCCTGAGGCCAGCCAAGAGCTCCAGAAGCTTTGGTATGACCAAAAGGCTGCACTGGTAGAGTTACAACCAGGGCAGAAGATTTGGGTGTTGGGGCCTGTGGCACCTAGGGCCTTCCAAGATAAATGGAGTGGTCCCTAACCTATCCTTGAGAGAAAATGTGAGCTCACCTACCTGGTTGACCTAGGCACTTGCAGGAACTCTCAGTGGCTCATCCATGTAAAGTGCCTGAAGCCTTTCTATGACTGGGCTGATGTGGCCATGCTGATGGTCACTGATTAGGACCAGAAAGAAGAGAGTGAACCTCTCCCTGATCTCCTCTCTCACAGTCCTTAAGATGGGTCAGTTGAACAACTGGTCTTCTCAGACACCCTATCTGCCCATCCGCAAGCTGACTGCAGACAAGTTCTGAGGCAGTCTGCTGGGCTCTTTTCCCTAAACCCTGGTCAGACAACCTGGTGTACCCATGATATGGACACTGGAGACAGCCCACTTGTCAAAAACAAAATATACAGATAGTCTGACCAAGTTAAGGAAAGGATCAGGCCTGAAGCCAACAAGATGCTGGAGTTAGGGAGATTGAGCCCTCTTAAAGTTCATGGGGTAGCCCAGTGGTCTTAGTACCCAAGCCTCATTCTAAGGGTGGTAAACCAGAGGTGAGGTTTTGTGTGGACTACAGAGGTCTCAATGCTGTCACCAAGACAGATGCACACGCTATCCCAAGAGCTGATGAGTTAATTGACAGGTTAGGGGCAGCTAATTTCTCAGTACTTTTGATTTGACATCAGGGTACTGGCAGATTGGTCTGACCCAAGGAGCAAAAGAGAAGTCAGCATTCTCGACCCCAGATGGACATTACCAGTTCAATGTAATGCCATTTAGATCAAAGAATGAACCTGCCACCTTCACAAAGGTTGGTGAACAAAGTCCTTGCTAGGATGGAGACTTTTAATGCAGCATATCTTGATGATATTGCTGTCTATAGCTCCACTTGACAGGATCGCGTGATCCACCTTGGCAAGGTTCTTGGGGCTCTGCAGAGTGCAGGCCTTACTATCAAGGTAAACAACTGCCAGACAGGGCAGGGATCTGTTGCATATTTGGGGCACACTGTAGGTGGAGCGGGAGAAATAGATATACCTGGCTCCCCGCCTGCTGGCGCGCCGGAAATGACGCAGGACGCGCCGGACACAAGAGGGTCCAAGCACTAGCCCGGCTGGCTATGTGCCATCATGTGGCACTAAGGTGGCCCCCTCCTAGGGGGGCCCCCTTCGTGGGCTGCGGGCAGCTTCATATTTCCCAGTGTGCGCATGACAGATAGAAGTAACTATTAAAAAGTTCGGAGGGTGCAGGTAGGAACATGTGTCGGAGACCTTTCAAAAACCTATGTACAACAGGGGACTTGAACAAGGATGGCTGATCTGGCAACAACAGAAATGCCGAGACAGCAGAAAGATAGCCTTTCAAAGTGACCGAAGCAGAGCCCTGCTGGGCCAAGGTAAGAATGAACAATAGAACCTGGAAAAGGGGTACAGAAAGAGGGTCAACTTGTCTGTCTGTACACCATGCCAAGAACTTGTTCTAATGCCAGGCGTATACTGTTTCGGTAGAGAAACGCTTGGCTGCCAAGATAATATTATAGACTTCGGGCGGAAGGTCGAAAGCTGTCAACTGTCACCGCTCAATCTCCACGCAAGAAAGCAATGCGTTTTTAGGTTAGGGTGCAGAATCCTGCCCTGTTGCTGCAACAGAATATCCTCCCGAATAGGCAGCTTGATCGGAGGACCATGCTCAACGGCTTGGGAAACTTGCCTCGCAGTGCCCAATCAGGCGCCACAAGAATGATTTGGCTAGGTCATTCCTGATCTTTTGAGAACTCTGGACAGGAGTGGTATTGGCTGAAAGGCATACAGCAGGCCTGAGCTCTACTCGAGATGAAAAGCATTTCCAAACGAGATCCACCTTGGAAACTCCAACCCACAAAACTGTTGACATTGTGCATTCTCGACGGAGATGAACAGGTCCAACCAAAGCTCTCCCCATTCTTGGAAGAGACCTTGCACCGCCTCTGGCTGGAGACACCATGCATGATCCGCTAGGCATCGACAGCTGAGTTCGTCTGCACTGACGTTCAGAGAGCCCATCGGGTGTTGGACCACCAAGGATATGCCTTGAAGTTTCACCTATGTCCAAAAGCACCTTGACAAAGGGTCCACGACCCCACCCTGCCCTGTTTGTTGCAATATCACATGGTGGTGGTGGTGTATGTGAACACCTGAACCAGCCTTCTCCCGACTGAAGGAAGAAAGGCCTTCAATTCCAGCCGGATCGATTGGAGCTCGAAGAGGTTGATATGAAGTCAGGATTCTGCCGAGGACCAGAGTCCTCAGATCTCCACCTCTCCCAGATGGCTGCACCAGCCCAGAAGAGACGCATCTCTCACTAAAGTCAGCTCTGGGTGGGGTAGATAGAGGGGTCGGCCACTGACCCAATCGTGGCTTGTTAGCTACCACTGTAGGTCTCTTGTAGTTCCTTCAAAGATCTGAACCATGCTGGAGAGGTTCCCCAGATGCTGCGTCCACTGGAACTTCAGGTCCCATTGCAGAGTCCTCATATGCCAACGGGCATGCGTCACAAGAAGGATGCAGGAGGCTATGAAGTCCAACAGCCTTAGAGTCAATCTTGCCAAAATCCAGGATAGAGGCTGAAACATTGGTTTCGTAGCTTGAATATCCTGGACTTGCTGCTCGTGAGCATAGGTCCGAAACTGAACTGTATCCAGAACAGTTCCAATGAAAGGAAGCATCAGGAGTGACATTGGCATGTTTATAGTGAACCCCAGCAAATGCAGAAGGTTCTCTGTAATCTGAAGGTGGGAGACGACTGCCAGGGGCAAGCCGTCTTCAACAGCCAATTGTCGAGGTAGGGAAAGACTGGAATACCGGACCTCTGCAGATGATGTGCAACCACCGCCATCACTTTTGTGACCACCCGATCGGTGCTAGTAAGACCGAAGGGGAGCACAAGCAAACTGCATTGTTTTTGGCCTACCGTGAACAGCAGGTAACACCTGTGGGCAAGCAGGGAGGGGATGAGAAAATAAGCATCCTGTAAGTCCAGCGGTACCGTCCAGTCTCCTGGGTCCATGGCAGGCAGGATTTGTGCGGGGTGAGCATTTTGAATTTCTCCTTTTTCAGAAAGATTGAGAAGGCGCAGGTTTAAAATAGGACAAAGTCCTCTGTCCTTCTTGGGCACCAGAAAGTAGTGAGAATAGTAGCCACAACCTACTTCTGATGCCGGCACCTTCTCTATAGCTCCCTTGGCCAAGACAGTTTAGGGTCTCTGCTATGAGCTAGCTTTTCGTCTGCATACTGCCTACTGCTAGAGCGCCGGGACACCTCTGTTTGAGGTAGCTGTTTGTGCTTTATAAATGTCGGTATTATTATTATTATTATTAAGACAGCTAACATCTCCTGACTAAGAAAGGACAGGTGGTCCTTCGTCAGCTTGTTGCAAGTAGGCGGCATGGGTGGGGGGGTGGTCACAAAGTGGGAAACAGTAGCCTCTTTGGACTAACTGCAAAACTCAACGGTTGGATGTTATTGACCTCCAGTAGTGCAGGTGATGGCGTATCCTGCCCCCCACTGGATGCCCATGATGGTAGGAGGGCATACTAAAGGAGTTTGGAGACTGAGGCTGCCAGAGGGGTGGTGGACTGGCTTGACCTCTGGCTGCCTGTCCCATGTGGTCTGTGGGATCCATGTCCTTGGTCCCGAAAAGATTGTGCAGGTTGCTGGCCGGTGCGGCTGGGCGTGTTGTAAGCCACTTCCGTGGCAACGCAAGGGGCAGAAGACAGACTGATGTTGGCAAGGGGCCACGGAAAGGCCGAAGGACCTGGCCGTAGCTCTGCTGTTATTAAGGCGCTCGAGCGCAGAGTCGCCTTCTCTTTAAACAACCAAGAGCCATCAAAGGGCTTGTCCATGAGCAAGGCTTGGACATCCCCCGAAAAGCCAGAGGTTCTTAGCCTAATTTATTTATTTTATTTGTGGAGTTTTATATTGCGCGAACTAGACCCGGTATCAGAGCGCTTTACATGAGCACCAGTTATGTAACAGACGGACACATTCATTTTTATTAGGCACGGGAAGATTAAGTGATTTGCCCAGAATCACAGAATGTTGACCGTCCCTGCCGAGACTCGAACCCAGCTCTGAGGTCGACCGCCATAGCCGTTAAGCCACATTCTCTCCCCAAGGCCTAAGGGTCACGAATGATGAAATCGCTCAGTCCAGCGAGTAGGTCGTATTCAGCCCACATTGTATACTGAACCTGGCTGCATCCCTATCATCAGCAATTGCTTGAGAGAGTATTGCTCAGGCCTCCTCTAAGAACATTGCCAGCACTTGTGCAATCGAGTCCCAGATGGAGGGGGAGTATTCGCCCAAGAAGCACATGGTGTTTACTGAAAGCAGTGCCAGACTGGTGGAAGAGAACATCCTCTTCTTGAAGGTATCCAGGATTTTGGATTCCCTGTCCGGTGCAGCAGTAGGGAATGCACTGGAGATCACTTTGGAAGTGGAGGCCTGGACCACCAAGCTCACCAGGTTGGGGTGCTGGGGGAGGAAACTGGGGTCCCCTAAGTGGGGCGATGGCGGTAGGCAATTGTCCTATGGAAGGAGGCCCAGTGCAGGGCTTGGTCCAGGCTCCGAGTAGGACATCAGTAATAGTTTCATTAAATGGGAGTAACTGTTCAGTGGGGGCAACTCTCGGCTGAAGACCCTCCGTGAAGATGTTCATCTTGACTGCCACTGAGGGTAACATGAGGTCTAGAACCTCAGCCGCCCTCTGCACCACCACTGTGAATGAGGCTTCCTCTTCCATAGCTGCAGTAGGAGGAGAAATTATTTAAGGGGCAAACAATAATGTTATTATACGGTGAAATATGAGAATGAGAGGGTCAATCATGTGGTTGCCCCGGCAAAAGATGAGCTAATTCTCTTTTTTTTTTTAAGAAAAATATTTGTTATTTTTTATTTAGATTTAATAACATGAGATAATGATTTGGGATATTGTCTGATATATGTGTTGTGATCTCTATGCAGGTTAATACTGCATATTCATTTGGAGGGATAATAATTTTTCTTGTTGTCCTGAAGAAGGTGATTTTATCCTGTTACCCACTGAAACGCGTCAACGCCTACTTGTGTTAAATTTGAGGAACAAAGGATTATATGTGGAAAGGACCTCAGATAACAGAATTATTTATTTGATTCCTTCAAATTAACAAATGCTTGATGACAAATGTATATGTCTTTTGTATTGTCTCTCGTTATAATATATTTGTGATATCATGTGCAATATATTTTTATGGTGAAATTTTAAACTGTTTTTAATTAGATGAATTTTATTAAATTGTGTATTATGATATATGTTGTTTTATATAAAAAATTGGCTATCAAGAAGTTCCTTGTGGGTCCCTTTGAAGACGGGTGTAGATGCGTGTATGGTTTGGAAAAAGTGAAATACACAAAAGGTGTATGTTCTAAGTTCTTCGAGAGAATTTTCTGGTGACAATAAAGGGGGAGAGACCAGACCAGTGTCTGGGGGGAATCCAGTTCACTGGCATCCACCAGATTCTCGGGATCTTCTAACTGATATCCTTAGGGGTTCATAGGCCCCTCCCATTTGTCTCCCAATCCAGGCCTGTCATAGGAATAAGGCACTGGCTCCGTCATGGGGAGTCTGTCCTCCATCGGCACCGGAGCCAGTGTTGGAGGACACCCATTGGCTCTGTGTCGAAGCCGGGGATGATGGCGCTGGGGGCATCAGCACAGGAGCAGGCGCCAGGGAAGGTCGAGGTGGTTCAGCCAGTGCCGCTCCGGATCAATTAATAGATTCAAGGCGCCAGGGGTGAATGCCGGTGGGAGACCAGTAGGAGACACTCCGGAGCCTGGAGGGCCCGAAGTTGCTCCAGCAGGGATGGGCTGCCCAAATATGGGCGCATGGCCTCATAAAATTTGCATAACTGGGTAGTGGTTGCTCCCGGAGGCGCGGAGATGGCGCGGGCTCCACCATGGAACTAGGCCATGAGCACTGACGCTCCCTTGTCTCATCAGATGACTTCGACAGACATGGCGAAGTTGAAGATCTCTTCAAATTCTTGCTTTTATGCCTATGGAACTTACCCGACTTCCCTGACGACCTTGACTGCGACGACGAGTGATTGGAATAGCTCCACGACCGATCTCGAGACCTTCATCTCGACCAAGATCTTGAGCACCGTGGAGCTTGAGGGACAGCTCCCTCAAGGCCTTGGGGTGCATGGTACGGCAATCAACGCAGGTCTTGGCTTCGTGGTCACGCTCCAAGCACCAGAGGCACACCAAATGTGGGTCCATTAAAGACATCTGTACATGGCTGGCGCCACAAGGCTTCAAACCAGCTTTCCTAACTGACATCCTTGATACACCAGGATACAAAGCTGTTCTCCAGATCTGCGCTGACTGACGCAGAAAGAAAAAAACTGACGTCAGCCAGCTGGGAGCAGAGCCTACATAGGCACTGCGCACATCACTTCCGTCACAGATGACACCGACGATGCCAAACTGAGCCGAATGACACCACCTAACGGCACGCAGGAGGCACTGATCATGAAAAATGTCTGGATTTAGTTTGATGCCTGGAGATTATTCTAAAAAAATAAAAATCTGTGGCTAGAGGCCTCTATCAGATCATCTATATAAAACTCCTAACAAATATCAAATCCCTTATCAGTAGTGCCACACACTCCTCAAACAGAGTCTGTAATGCTAATAATCACTGCCGAAATGTGTGATTTTGCTTAAAACCCAAAAGTGGTTAGGGAAATACTCAGCCATGAATCAAAATAGGAGGGTCAGTGTTAGACAACAAAACAAAAGTTAGGCTAAATGTGTGATTTTGAACTCAGCCCTAAAGCGCTGCAGAAAATACTTATCTCTATGGTAAGCGAGAGGAAATTTGTATTTTGTTGGGCATAGTTGTGACATATGAGCTGGCAAAGAGGGAGTAAATGCCAATTTCCTCACACTTGCCTTAGTGAAATGCTGCACTACTCGGACTCTAGGTAACCATACCAGGCCTGGCCATTTCTAACATCGAGAGATTAAGGGAAATTCAGGTGTGGTGTTGCCTGCATGGATCCCAGCATATTTTCTTACCCAAAGTGAATGGAAAACGTCAAAGTATTGGTCAAAAAGGGCTATTTCCTCATATTTATGTGACTGGAAATGTAGGCTGTTGCAGTCAATGACCAAAGGCTTACCACCTTGCATTCCAACACTCCTCTGAATTGAAATGTTGCCACACATGTGTTGGTGGACTTAAGGAACGTATAAAAAATGCAAACATATGAACACCCCACCAATACCATACTGATTTTTATGAGTTGTTGTCGCGGATGACAGGGTCACCTACAGAAGTGGGGCACAGTTTTTATCAGAAGTGTGGGAACGCTTTGTGGTGGGACTATTGTCAATTCTTACAGATTTGGGAACTTTTCCTCATAGGAATGTGTTGAAAACACACGAATTTAGCTAAAGTTTAACATTTGCAGGACATCCTGGGTAAGAAAATGTAGTGTGATACACTGCACCTTTTCAATAAATAGAACTCCAGGTGTCTCACATTACCCTTTCCTGAAAGTTGAAATCTCAGTTACTTTATATGGCCAGAAGGATCTTTAATCCTTTCAAATATTATTTTGCATCAATTCTAAATTGTTAATGAGGTCAATTAAAATATCCATGATGGAGAAAGAGAATTATGAGTAAATAACATCCTTCTGTATCTTAGTATTGTGATTGGTAGTCATAAATCTGAAAAGAACAGTCTCCTTAACACCAAAGTGAACAGGTTTTTTAGACTGAAAATCCCATTTAAATAGACCTTGTCAAGATTTTTTCTGCACTTTTTGCACTGTGCAAAAGGAGTGCAGAAAGAAATCTTGACCTTCGTTGATGTCACTCCCGAATTTAAATCTTGAATATGACATCTAGTAAAAGTATGAAAGGATCTTGAGGACTCTGATTTGCATAAGTCAGAACCTGGGGCATTTCTTAGCATCACTGCTGTATTGGCTTAGTCCCTTGTGGAATGAGCCAAAGGCCTTTCTGGAGGGGGTCTTATTGGCTTTTTGATCACATAAAATTATGCAAGACAAAATCTATCTAGCAAAATACTGTCTAGTGGCTACACTGGTTCTGATAAGGCCATAATTGACAAAATATCTTTTGTGTTTGTGGATCACAGTACTACATTTTTCTTAGATCAAAGGTAAAAAGCTAGCGAACTCGACAGAAAGTTGAACTGGATACAGTCTGGGTTACCTGAAAATCAGAGCCCACATTTGGTAAAAAAATAAAATAAAGACGCGTTCTAATTAGTCCTCTTTTTTTATGGAACACTGCGTCTTGTGAGTAAAGAGCCAAGAGAAAAGCTGTCTTTCATTAGCAGTCGTATAAAGTTGCTTAATTCATGGGTTCAAAGGAGGGCCACCAATTTTCAAAGCACTATGTTAAGGTGCCATGAAAAAAAGGGTCTTTTGTTTGCACGATAGATAACTTTAATACTTTCCAAAAGATATTCAACTTCTCATATTGTTAAAAGAGAGGACTGAGAAAGATTTCATAGTGCAGAAAGGGATCTACTTCACTGGAAATGAGGTTTTGGTACAAGGCCATTTTACTACCTTAAAACTGTTCATACAGTCTGGAGATATTCATAATTATGTTAGAATCAATGGGAACTAGCTACCGGGTAGAAGCTCCTTGTGTATGTTTGCATCGACGGAGTTCCGATGCGGCCGCAGTAGGTACGGGCAGAGGGTCTCAGACCTTGAAGAATGTGTGACAATAGGTCGGGCCCCCCACGGAACTCATGGGGCTTATTCCTGAAAGTTTCAGAGAAATTAGTCATTAGAGGAAACCATCCTCTTCCACATACCGCACCCTAGCGAGTGCGCTACATAGTTGGTCTCAATATACACTTTTAGACCATCATTTTAAACCACACACATAAGGTCCTGAAGAAAGCCAGATTAACACTGAGACCTGGTTGAAACATGTTGACCACACTGGATATTGGAGTCATTAATCATCTCCACTAATATCCACCTCTCAGTTTTTTATCACTGCCAAGGGCCCATTATTAAAATAGTCCTTTGAGTCCTGGGACCCTTTGGACAGTTTTTTAACCCACACACCATTCATCTTCACCGCACATTCACGGCACAATACCTGCTCTGCTGTAATCAGGCATTGAAGCACACCCAAGGTACACTCGGTGCCTTGGGTGGGACCCGATGATGAAGCATGCCACCAACCAGGTTGGTGGGTGACGGTCTTTATAAAAAACAAATGTTTTTTCAAAATGGTTTTTCATCTGCAAATATACACAAGGAGCTTCTACCCGGTAGCTAGTTCCCATTGATTCTAACATATTACTAGGGGAAGTGAACTAGCTCTGGCTTTTCCTCTCTCTCCCGCTTGATATTCAATATTTATAATTAGCCATTGTAAGAAAGTGGATTAATAATTGGGGTGGATGAGTGTCCACCACAGAGATAAGTCCACAAACCTGTCAGGTTACATACACAGTTTTAATAATTGAATTCTGGGTTGAACCCCTGGTAGTAAACAGGCTTATCTTAGCTTACCTTGTGTAAATAATTTATCATTACCAAAGCAATTAGGAAGTTAAACACAACTCAATAAAAATTCAGCAACCAATTTTTTAAAGTAACACGAACAAGCATTTGCAATGCAATAGGTCTCGCATTTGGGAGAGTTATAGCTATCGGCGATGTAATTGACAATGTCTTTTACGTATGTGTTTTAGTTTCAAGTACAGTGACCTTTGGGACCTTATAAGTATTTAGCGATGCAGTATATTATCCTGATGTGTGGTAAAAAAGCACCTGGTTATAACATTTGTATGTATGTTGCAATAAACAGCTTAAAACCTATGTAGTATAAATGCAAATAATTTCCAAATGCTCCACAATCTCCAAATAATGAAGACATTTTGCTCTACACGGCAAACAAAAGTAATTCAAATTTGAACTATCGATTACAGTAGGACTTTTTGTGCATTTTTGTCCATTCTCATTGTGACATATTTATGTTAGGCATTACTTATACAACGTCTTACATAAATTAGCCAAATGGCCAAAAATTTGGGGACAAAAATAAAAACTGCTTCAATGCAATACACTGAGAACTCTTCAACTTAAATGTATCACGCTGCCGCTATACACAGAAAATGCGTCGCTTTCGCCGAAGTGAAGCATCCTATCGAAGTTCAAACCAAAGAGAGAGCAAAGGAATACCTAATGAGGAACCTCCTGCGAGAAGCCCCGATGACTAGAGGTTGGGCCAGGGTCAGAGGCTCCTCAGAAGTATACACGTGTTGCTGCGCAAAGGATTGATGGCTATCTTTTTGTTGCTAATTTGCATTGAGGGACTATGCAGGATGTAGTCCTGTGTCTACAGGAGATGAAACCCTACATAGCGAGGGCCCGATTCCCTATGCCAGCAAGTTCTTGGTTTTGACAGCCCGGCTTCCCCTGTCACTCTACAGGGTCCCAACCCATGGCCTCACCAGTGGTCTTGAGCAATGGTGCAGAAATGCCAGCGAGAGTCTCAACAGCTTTGTTTCCCACCAGCAGCATCCGGCGCTTCCTGTTTGTATTGTGTGAATGTTACTAGCCTACTGCGTGTCACATGATCCTCTTAGACCACAAAGCACTCACGTAGGTGATGTTTTTTTACGTTGCGCTTTATCATAAAATAGGACATCGAGCGAGTTGCTTGCTTGCAGTGTATTAGTAATTCCATGAATAATTTTATTTTCCTGACTGCTGTCGCCTTGACAAAGTTTTGCTCATTTGCTTCTTTCGCTTTTCATTAGAAATTCATGTAGTCGGGATCGTTGTTGTGCGTTTTTTTTATATAAAGCAGAGACTCCACTGAAAATGCTATAGCCCTATTAAAAGTGACGCCGCACTCGTTACAGTACGGAGGGAGGAGGGGCAATCACACGCTGTACAGTGTGATGGCCAAACAAAACGTTATCTGGGTAAAATCACCAGCGAGGGAGCTAAGCCCACAAAGGAGGGACATTTAAACAAATGCACCAATAACAAGCCAGCATTTGTAAGTTACCCAGATAACAGCCAATTGCAAATGGTGGGTTTGCCAGAGCCCATAGAAGAGGATACAGCAGGTTGATTGAGGCTCGACCTAAAAATGACGCAAAATGATTACATTCCCACCAGGAGAACCAGAAATATAAATGTAAGTTTTTAAGCTAAAAAGCACAACAAAAATATTAATAACGAATGGTGCAGAATGACAGGTCTAGCCATAAGTTGAGGCCTGCTGTAATACACCTAAGGCTGGCTAAGTCTAGCACGAGGGCCAGGTCAAAGCAGTTGACTTCTGACCTAGTCTTTCTCCTGGAAGCCAAAATCCTCCAATGAAGCAAGTTTGAAGGGTGTACCAATATACCCATTGATTCAGGTCAGAGTACATTGGTTTGGGGGCGGGAAAATCTCCGAGCAGAAAAATTCAAATTTCAGCCCCACCAAAGTCCTCTTGTCAGCTGGACACTGTGGATGCCTTCACCGAGTCAAAATTACTTCCTGGGACTTAGGGCTCTATTTAGAGTTTTGTAGATGGGGTACTGCATCAAAATGGGCAGGTTTCGCCCTGATCCCTCTGATCCCTTTCAAAAGTTCCTGAACCCTCCCCCAACTGCTCTACCACACACCAAGGTCTACTACCAAAAGGTCCATGCCAATGCCATTGCTCTAAGAGTAGTCTTCACACTATATCAAGGGGAACAAACTGACAGGAAGGGCAGCTGCACATAATCTAAAGCTAGTCTACAGGAGCTTCAGGGAAGAAAAGTATAACTTAGTAAACATTACTTTTCCTGTAGATTTATAAAAAATCCAACTTCAGCATTGAACTGGGTTTTAATTAATATTAAAACAGTGGCTAAAGGAACACAGTAACAAATTCTGAACCAAAGTTACAAATTAGACTTGTAATTGTTTTCTCATAGAAACAAGTACAACCCTACACAGGTCAAATAGCCATTTGGGGCTAGTTACTGTATGGACATGCCAACCTTAAATCCTGACATGTTCCACTTTTAAATACTAAGGGCCCTACCTTGTAGGCTACAAGGCCTACACAGGGGTGACTTACCTAATATGTAAAAGTAGGGGTTCTTCTTGGCAAAAAGGATTATTTTGGCATGTCTGCTAGCAGGTTTAAAACCTGCAACAGTCGGCTACGCCTGCAGGCCCAAAGCCATGTTTTCCTTGTCAAACCAGTGGATAGCATAATAGGTGCTTCAGTTCACAGGTGACATTTAACATTCTATGTCATCCGAGTATTACCTGCATCATATACTATGACCTTACAGGAAAGTTAAATAGGCAATTGGCCAAATCAGTCATGTTTAAGGGGGTCAGAGTACCTACACTGGGGATTGATCAGCAGTGCCTTGGTGTGTAGAGTTAAAAAACCAGCAACATCAACCCTCAAATAAATGTGGCTTACCACGCAATAAGATGCACATGTTCATACACATATTTTCAGATTTCAGGAGACAGACTGCTAAACTCAGTGATGCTAGGGTTGTGTGTCATAATCTGCCTCCGAGCCTGGAAGATCTGGCTTATAGGCAACCTCTTTTGAATTTTTCCAACAGTTATAGAAGGTCTCAAAACTACTACTTATATGGCCACTCTATTGTAATGAGAATCATTTTGGATTTGCACCTCCTGAATGAGTTAATCATTTTTAGTATTCTTAGCCACTTCCTGTGAAGGGAGAATTTGGTAATGTTGTAGGGATTCTGCACATACACAGAGCTATGCACAGGATAACAGGACCTCGGAGTATAGTGGTGAACCAACCATACACCTTAGTACCCACAATCCCAACCCGACTAGCTTTAGCATCTCATTAGCAGATACTACCAATGATTAGACAACCCAGAACACGGTATCTCTCTCTCAGGACTCGCAGGAGCAAGAACACCCTTTCATAACTCACTCATACCTGTCCACAACGTGCGTAATAAGAGACACAGTATAGTTTAAATGTTTATTTCAACTACCGTGCTCTAAGATACAGTACACATGCCAGTACTATCAGCATAATGCATAAGGATAAAATAATAAGCATGGTTACAATTCCATAGAATACAAACGGGGAAAGCATTTCATAAAGCAGTGGATATAGGGCTAAATGACCATACCACCCTCCCGTGCTATTAGCTAGTTTATTATAAAAACAGAAGACCTCTGGGCATTGTCAGGCGGACCTTCATACCTCAATATCTAGATGAAAGGTTTACATCATCAGACAAGCACAGCTCTTCTCCCTGGAAAGGTTTTTCTCCAAGTGCCTCTAACAGTGCAATCACAATATTAAAAGCACACAAATTTCTCGAATGCAGCTGTACTTAGTGTTATGTCTAAGTGCGAGGGACTGGCCAAATCAGCAAGAACAAGGGACGTTGTTTTTCGACCTTGTAGATGTTGTGCAGACGTAACCCACAGGGAACAGGAGAAAAGGTGAAAGGCAGAAATGCAGACAGTTCTAAAATAGCCGGGCAGAAGCAGAGGCTGGAAAAACAAGGGCACAAAGTAACGTGCGCAAAAAAGGCATCATGGCAGTCAGGCCTAAGCCAACTTAGCAAAGCAGACCATGAGGCCACAAACCACACGACACCCTCCCCTGGTCAGTCCATTGGCGAAGACATAGGACGAAGACAGAGTTCAAATAGATGGAGCAGAACAGAAACGTCTATATGGGAAGGGTCCCCAATGAAGGACATCGAAGGGGAGATGAAAAAAAATCGCAGAATAAAAAAATCCAGTGAGGCAGGTCTTTGAAAGCGGAGGCCCCCTTAATCCAATAGAGTGTAAGTGCAGAAAAACGCCACACCTTCCAAGAGGACATCGTTGGAATCGTCAGAAAAAAGAGACGCCATCCAGTCCAATAAATCAAAACTGCAGTCATGTTCCTCGCAAGAGGGAGCGGCGAACAGCATTGCGGGACAACTTGCGTGATACTCAATATAACTGTGTTGTAGGAGATCCTGAGCAGCCGCCCAGATATCCCATTGTGCCAAAATTCCAAGTCCAGCTGCACGCGCCATGTAGCCAGCACCGGAACAGTCCCGCTCATGGGCCTCTAAGGGACCCATCAACTGGACAAAATCCGGGGCGAGACAGAGAGCGTATTGGAGAGGCAATAATCCAAGGACCATGAGAAAGGACATAGGATGCAAGACATCACAGGTTGCACGCAAGTGAAATACGCAAAGCGAAAAGAAAGTCTGTATGACACACTGAGTGTCGCCAATGGCAGAACGCCGAAGCCGGCGAGGATGCGTTCACGGAGCATCTGGAGTCGACCTGGGTCGAGAAGGGCCCAGGGAAGTGCAGCCATTGCGTAGTAAACAGACCAAAAGAAATATACCAGCCGCTAAGGCGAGGATCAACGGAAAGCCGCCAAAGATGCTGGAAACAATGGAATGAATAAAAGCCGGTATTACACCAAAGATAGTTTGAAAGGAGGTAACAAGGCCAGAGCCCACAACTTTAAAAAAGTGCACCAGACCTTCAGTGCGTGAGGCATTAAAAACAGTTCACCGAAATGTTGTGGGAGGTTAGTGTTCAAAAGGGCCTGTATTTCACTGTGGGAACTAGCCACCTGGAGGATGAATGTCTCCCGGGCGGATGTGAGCATAACCTCCTGGTTCAATAATAGCGCCTTTATTCTGCTCAATTTATTGAAATCCGCGTTCAAAGTAGGAATGGAAGGCCAAATGGAACTATCTATGATGTCGTGCGGGGGAGGAAAAAGCAAATTTTTGCAGCAGACAACTCTGTGGGAAACTGTTACAATATAGGGTATGCCGGCCAGCATGCCACAGCAGTCCTGATTATTCAGAAGCAGATAGCTACCATTTGCAAGCACAGTGAAAGTAGGAGATATAGCAGGAGCAGGAATTCCCTTTAAAACACAAGCCAGATTCGGAGCCGAAACGTTACAAGCTCCGTGCAATTTAATGTTTTTGCAAATAAGGGAATGACCCACAGTAGAATCGCATGACTCCCCTGTGAGAAAGACTTCCTTGCCGTCCCTAAGGCATCTATAAAGGAAGGGCAGGGACCAAAGTTCATGCAAGAAGGCACTGCCTAAAGGCTGAAAACGGCCAACAGGATAATGTTTCATGCAGGAACTGAACTCTAATAAAGAAAAAGGTAAAGCGATAACCCCGTGAACCAGCCACACTGCAGAATCTAATTCCGCCACAGAGAATGGTAAGGGCTCTATTTTTTCGATATGTAACAGAGTGTATGTTGCATCTTTCATGGACATGAACTGCTGTTTGTCAGTTAAATTAAACGGCAAAAACAAGGCAGAGGTGTTTAAAAAATGCCAAGGAACTTTACCCATTTTAAGCGTTTGCAAAGTCCATGCAAACTGCATCACTGAACATAATTGATTTTGACCATGATATAACACAGAAACATCATCCTGTACAATATCAACAACAGAGGAAACAATATTCTCTAATGTGTAAATGCGGGAAGACAGGGTATTAATACTATTGTCAACAACAGCAAGCACCTTTTCTAAATTTGCTTGATCTATTTCCCGTAGACGGGAAGCAGCTTCAATTTGCGAAAGCTTCCAGAGTTCATTGTAAGTTTCATAAATGAATCTCTTAGGTCGAGAGCCACGAGGCCCCAGAACAAAATCGGACAGATCAATGTTGCCTGATAGGAGGGATAAATGCTGTTTCACAGAATCTAACGAAGAGTGCTGCAACCACTGTTTACATAATTTACCAACAGAATATGTTGTAACAGTACGAGAGTCAGAAAACCTCGGGTCTGGCTTATCCTGTTTGTAACCAGGAGCTGAGTCATGAAAACGCAGTTGGCAGGCATTTGCTGCCGTAGGCCAAGCCAACCAGGGTGACCGAACAAACGTGGAAACATTAAATGAATTGTTCTGAAACAAAGCTTGCAAATCTGTAAGGGAAATATTGAAATGCAAGCTCTCGTTGGTGGAGGAAGACAACACAGGAATGGAAGGTGCATTTAATTGTTTGGAGTAGCCAAACCCCAACACGTTGTTTGATAGATTGAATGATTTAAAAACAAAATTTGGGTCGGGATGAGGCAAGCACGGTGCAAGGCTTCTGTGCCTTGTACCTGCCATGATTTGGAGCCCCAAATTGATTTCAAGTCAATGGTGTCCTGCCAGTGTTCATAACCACCCACAGCCAAGGCGGCCAAAAAGGAACCCGAATACAATAACTTGGTGTGGGTCAACATGATCTTCTGTGTAGATGAAGTGTTTAATTTAAAATAATAGGACCCAGGGTTCGATCTATCAAAGTCGGTAAAATAAGCAAACTTGTTTCTAAGAGTTTGGGAGCTGCCTGGCAAAGGGGTTGGACAATGTTCCCATTGGGTGTAATTAAAAGGACCCCGAAGGGCACTTGGTTTATGGAGGAAATGGTTGCCCCAATGCTGGTAACAATATAAATCGGCATAACTTGCAGAATTCATGTACAAATCTTCAGCATTAAAAGCAGCATAATATTTCAAATCAGTAAATAACGATTCAACGGCATGCACATCCCAATCATCAGAATGAATATTACTTTTAACAACATCACCCATTGAAACACGAAGGACATTTGGTACATTAATAATCTCGGTTGGTCCATGAATTTGGAAATTTACCGCATTTCATACGATGCCATCAGCGACTGGGAAAGCTGAAATGTTCACAAATGTGTGGTCACGCTTCATGATGTGAGAAGAAGAATGCGGAGCCAAAGTTCCAGCGACACAGTTCACTGCAGAGCGTTCTGGCAAATAATGACCATTGATGAGTAGAAAAAAAACTGTGATAAAGCCAATAGACATGAACAGAAAAATCAGGAAAAGTACCAACCAGATGTATGTCCATGGAGGAATCAAAAAATTGTCTCTGAACCAGGATACAAAAATTCTGAATCTGGACGGGATAAGCGATGAGGTGGAATCCGAGTCAAAGGAATAACGTGTTGGGCTCAGTGGCGTTGTTGGTAGGTGAGCCACCGACTCGTTGGCTGGGTAAGTATACTCAGTCTCCTCGTTGCAGGGGGAGGCCGGGTAGTCGAGTAAACAATCAGGCAAATCTACCATCTCGATAGCAACATATGTGACCGTTCGGGCTGGAGGGCCACAAACCTTTGTCCGGGAAATGACTGGACAAGAGACCGCTGGTGTTACACTATTCAGGATCGGCCAAATGTTGTAGCTTGACATTGTCCACTGAGATGAATCTGTTCTCTTTGCGACCAGGAAGCGGTGGTAAGATGACTGTACGAGTACCCTTCAAGCCAAGGACTGGAACCGGTGCACGATAAGAGGGGCCAAATTCTTTTTTATCCTCCACCTTCTCTCGAACCAGATCTCCAATCTTCGGAAGCCAGCCGGCAACCGGAATCTGCAGCGCAGCGTCTGTGGCTGAAGGTAAATGTTCGTTTGCAAGTTTGTCTCGGGCTTCTTGTAAGTCCTGTAACATAGTAGAATGGTTATCTACATCAAAGATTGCGGATTGCGCCGCCATGTCTAGACCATCAAGGTCGGGCAAAAACATTCGTATGCCAAAGAGCATTTCGTATGGGGTCCGCCCACCCAGAGGTCTTCTAGGGAGATTATTAAGTGCACGTTGTACGGTATACAAGTGGGCCAGCCAGTTCCTGCCAGTACCTAAGACTCTAGCTGTCAAGGATTGCTTTAAGTCACGGTTCATTCGTTCAACAATCGAATTGCCCTCAGGCCGATATGGAGACGAAAATTTCACCCGCACCTCCAGTGAACCCATTGCGTCCTTGTAAGCCTTAGAGGCGAACGATGGACCTTGGTCAGAATGGAAGGTGCCACAGGCGAAAATTCCTACAAAGACACGCAAATCCCTTATGACATTTCGAGCGTCAGCACTCCGTTGTGGCCAAACCCAGATGAAACTTGTGCACGAATCCACTGCAACCAAGATGTACTTATATGCAGTGTCAGATGAAAATGGACCGCAGTGATCCAGGTAAACACACGCAAAAGGTCTGTTTGAAATGCAGAGCGGTGTTTGCGGTGGACGTGTAACCGTCGAAGGCTTAATTTGCTGACAAATGTCACAAGAAAGCACATAAGTACGGGTCTGTTTATATAAACCACACCACCAGTAACGCTGCTGCAAGATGAAAACCGTCGCAGACACGCCAGCATGTGCCGAAGCCATGCCTTCGTGTGCGGCCGTTATCAAGGAAAGTCTGCGGTCCGCGTTGGGAATCAGCCAATCACCAACGTCAGGAATTCTTACGAAAGGAGCCTGTTCGGGACCTAATTGATGAGTATTTGGAAGGGAAACCCCGTGGGTAATTAGCACCCTCCTTTGTTGCAGCAATAGCTGCCAGAATATCATTATCTATCTTAGTCATGGATCTTGTAACTGCTGCGACTGAGCACGTGGCTACTGCTGATTTGGCAGCCTCGTCTGCCAAACCGTTACCGACAACGTGTGCGCCTACACGCTGGTGGCCAAGAGTGTGAATCACCTGTGTGAGAGGCAGACGTTGTTTCAAATCTGCTACTCGAACCCAAAGCATTTTATGCTTAATTGTGCTGCCTTTTGCATCTCTATAGTCATTTTGTGACCAAAAGAAGAGATTGTCATTGAAAGATTGAACACAGTAGTAAGAATCGCACACAATAAGAGTGGTCACATCAGGATTAGCGAACTCAAGTGCGAGCACCAATGCGCGCAGCTCGGCCAATTGTGCAGTACTGTCTCCCAGTGCATGAGTGTGCACTACAGTTGATTTGAACTTGCCGTTCACCATGGTACCTGCAACAATAGCACATGCCGCGGAATAAGCATGCTTGGAACCCGTGGCCGGTTGTGCCGAATCATCGGTATAGATAATACATTCGTACTCCTCAAGCGGTAGCAAAGACAGAGGAGGAGGATGAACGAATTCATACTGCAAAAACTCCTGTGTCTGAAGAGAAGAATCAAAGATAAAAGTGACATCCGGGGACGTCAAAGATGTTGCCCATTGTATCCAACGGGGGTGCATAGCTTTAGAGTTCGGTACACTTGCTTTCGTCACTGCTTCAAGGGCAGGATATGGTGTTACCACCAAAATGCGTTTTCCCTGTGCCAGTGCGCGTTCCTTTAGAATCGCCATCTGCACTGCAGTTAAAACTTTCTCCACAGAGGAAAAGCGCATTTCTGCTGAAGTGTAAAGATGTGACTTGTATGCAATCGGTACTGTGTCACCTTCGTTAAAGGTTAAGTACGTGAAACCCCCTGCCCCTGGAACGATTCTAATCACCAGGTTTGTGTGGTTATCACGTGTCAACAAGAATTTAGATTCAAGTATATCAGACTGCAAAGATTGCAGTATGGAGGAATGCTAGGGAAGCCAGCATGACTTCGAAAAGTTCGGTTGTATCAAGGCATAAAGAGGCTTGATACGCTGGGCATATTCGGGAATATAAGTACGCCCGAAGTTCAGAAAACCCAGTAAAGACTGAAGCTTCTTCAGAGTAGTTGGAGGGCACAAGAGTGCGCATTTCTCCAAAAAATGGGGGGCTAAGCCCTTACCTTCATTGTTGAGCTCATAGCCCAAAAACAAATCGGTAAATTCAGCAATGTGAGATTTGGCAAAGTTGAATTTGTAACCTAAGACCGCGAATTCAAGAATAATGCGGTCCACTCGGGAAAGATGCGGCCATAGTTCGTCATCTGTCAGATAGATATCATCGACGTACGAACACGCATCTGGGTCTATGTTGTCTAACAAGGAGACAACACGGGCGGCGAACACACCTGGACTGTTCTTGTAGCCCATAGGTAAACGCCGGAATTTGAATTGTTTACCACCGGAAGTGAAAGCGCTCCATTGGCTGCACTCCGGGGACAAGTTGTGCGTATAAAATCCATTGGATAAGTCCAGTGTCGTTTTATATTTTTTACGGACAAGACTGTCTACAAGCGCAGAACTATGTGTATTTTGTACCGCAAAGGTCCGACAATGAGAGTTCAAATGTCGGTAATCCAAAACTAGGCGGTACGATCCGTTGGGTTTAGAAACCGCGAAAAGGGGATTATTCATCGGTGATACGCATGTTTCAATTACTCCTTGATATTCTAACTGTGTCAATATTTCGGAAAAGGGACCTTTAGCTTCCCGCTTGATGGGATATTGGGGTTGTGGCTGTGGCAGCGACCGCAAAGGAATATCATGGGGGGGGAAGAGTCTTCATCCCAGCCCACATGGTTGCGGTATAACGCCGGAGCCAGGGATGCAGCCCACTCGGCTGCGAGAGCCTCCGCTTTGTCCTTGGGGACATGCCGAGAAAAGCTCGGAAGGATTACCTCCTCCCCTCTACGCGCAGCAAGTACGAACGGGGGCGGCCAATCCGCCTCTGCCAACAGAATGTGGTACGAAGAGGTCAGATTTTCCCAAAAAATCCCTTTAATAACACGCTGTATGTCACCTTCAATTTGAATGACAATATTATATAGTCTGTCAGGGGTGCCACTTTGGTGTCTGCTGTCTCAACAGTAATGAATGTATCAGTTGCTGTCGCCTCCACATGAGGACGTAGTGCCTCCCGCACTATTGTAACTTTGGCGGCGCTGTCTAGGAGCGTCACTGCCCACGTCCAATTCAGGAGTCTCGTTCTCACCGTTTGTGGCATACCTCGCTGTTACAGCTGCAACTTTCTTCTTCTGAAACTGTGGGCGAGAACGTGGAAATTTGTCTGGTTTCCCTCAGACTTGTTGTCGAGGTTGGTCTCGTCCCTGAGGAGCCTCACGACCCCTGCCTCTATCCTGGCGATCTCCTCCACCAGCCTGGGAGGTTGTTGGTGCCTGTGAAGAACGAGGAGAACGCGAATCAGGGACTTGAAATCTCTCTGGAGATTTAATTCTCGCCCTATCGCGCAAATCATAAGTGCGTTCAGAAGAGACGGAAACCGGGTATGCGCCTCGCGACCCTGGCTTCTTCTGTTGCTTACCCTGCTTTTTCAACCTCCAGCTCTTTTTAGTAAAGAACGGCTTCTCATCCTTCTCAGATTGAGTTTTCGGTTGAGGTTGTGATTGTGTTTGCGTTTTAGCAAAAGGCTTGAATCCCAGGCTATTGCGGCCAATTGTTTTGTAAGCCTGGGTAATAATTTTCGGTAATTCGCGCGGCCTGTCCGGTTCTGGGATCAAAGCCAAAGCATTAGCTACTTGAAAGTTAACTGCATCGCCCTTGACATTCGCAAGGATCAAATCAGCTACTACATCGAACACTCCCACCAGTCTCATCCCTAATTCCACAGCCGCTTCAGGGCCATGCTCATCCTGCACTCGTTTAATTACAGAGGGGAGAACTGTCATGGAAGGAGTGCCGAAACACTTCGCATATACTGCTGCGAATACCTTACCCCAGTTGTTGCATTCTGTCAACTCGGGAATCAAGTCTTTTGGCAAACTAATCTTTAAAATCCTGTGTTTTTCCACAGGAGAAGTATTTGGAAAAACTGCCTCCAGCTGGTCAAATTTTTCTGCAAGCCATTAAGGCAAATCGTCCTTATTTTGTGGGCGCTTGCCCATCACCGAATTAACCATGACGGGACTTATGGTTACACCGCCCGGCCCAGCTGGATGCGCTGCAACTCCAGGCAGGGCTCCCTGGACATTGCCCGTAACATACTGTACTAAAGCTCTGTGCACACGTATCAAAGACGTATGCAATTCACGCAGTTCAGCAACTGCTAGCGTCATATAACGCGAATGTGGGGTATACCCGGCCAAAACTGGCCAAGTGGCCCCTGGAATCGATAAGGGGCCTAAACGAATCGGGGTAACCGGTTGGGGGAGGGCGCCATTAAACCAAACACAGTGTTGCCATGCCGTGAGCGGTACTTCAAGATTTCGATAAGGCCTATAAACTATAGGTGTAGCGGTGACTGTATATTCATGGAACAGATTATCCGTCCCATCCACCGCCGAGAAGGTGACCCAAGAGTAAAAGACCTCAAAGTGGTAAGCGGGATCCGCTTGTACCACAAAGATCAGATCGACACCCGCGTCAGGCACTCCATACACTGTCAAGTGAGGCCGGAGCGCTGCGCGGCTATGTGCCGCAATTTGGACAGCCATTTAAGGCTAAAATGTTTCGACAACCTACTATGAGGCAGCACAATATGGGGTTTTATTTAAAAACATTTTAACAACTTCAAGCTTTAAAGAACCTATAAAAACGTCAATATAGGAGGTATCACCCTCACACACGCTTCCGGAAGCGTCTGTGAAGGGGGTTGTAGACAAGCACAAGTACTACTCAAGCGTCTCGCAGATAAGCAGCCCACTCGTTGGTTGCGCCATGTTGTAGGGATTCTGCACATACACAGAGCTATGCACAGGATAACAGGACCTCGGAGTATAGTGGTGAACCAACCATACACCTTAGTACCCACAATCCCAACCCGACAAACTTTAGCGTCTCATTAGCAGATACTACCAATGATTAGACAACCCAGAACACGGTATTTCTCTCTCAGGACTCGCAGGAGCAAGAACACCCTTTCATAACTCACTCATACCTGTCCACAACGTGCGTAATAAGAGACACAGTATAGTTTAAATGTTTATTTCAACTACCGTGCTCGAAGATACAGTACACGTGCCAGTACTATCAGCATAATGCATAAGGATAAAATAATAAGCATGGTTACAATTCCATAGAATACAAACGGGGAAAGCATTTCATAAAGCAGTGGATATAGGGCTAAATGACCATCCCACCCTCCCCGTGCTATTAGCTAGTTTATTATAAAAACAGAAGACCTCTGGGCATTGTCAGGCGGACCCTCATACCTCAATATCTAGATGCAAGGTTTACATCATCAGACAAGCACAGCTCTTCTCCCTGGAAAGGTTTTTCTCCAAGTGCCTCTAACAGTGCAATCACAATATTAAAAGCACACAAATTTCTTCAATGCAGCTGTACTTAGTGTTATGTCTAAGTGCGAGGGACTGGCCAAATCAGCAAGAACAAGGGACGTTGTTTTTCGACCTTGTACATGTTGTGCAGACGTAACCCACAGGGAACAGGAGAAAAGGTGAAAGGCAGAAATGCAGACAGTTCTAAAATAGCCGGGCAGAAGCAGAGGCTGGAAAAACAAGGGCACAAAGTAACGTGCGCAAAAAAGGCATCATGGCAGTCAGGCCTAAGCCAACTTAGCAAAGCAGACCATGAGGCCACAAACCACACGACAGTAATAGTACTCCGACCAATAAATTATTTTGAGGGCCCACCACGAGTGACTGCATGTTACATCATATTTGGTATGTCTTCCCAGTAGCATTTAAACTGAGACCACTGATCTCCCAGGCCCTCCTGAACATGTATCATGTGCAGCCTCATGTTTGGAATAATGAATAAGCAAGACACCATGGGGAATATTAGTCTTGCTGTTGGCTGATAAGTGAATTGAGGAATCCAGTATTTCTCTAGCATAGATAACAGTCTCCAGCCCAAAGGATACACTGTTCCTGTAACTGTGTTCAGAGTCAATTCAATCCCAGTTAGGGCCTGATTTGAGTAGGAAACAACCTGATGTTGCACTAAATGAATTGCAGTAAACAATATCATACTGTGGCTTTTGTTGAGGAACGTATGGTGAGTCTTCATGATAAGAATGTGAAAGCATGCATCTTGGCCTTCAGTGGAATCATCCTGAGAAAGTTGTGATAGAATTTGGCTAAGAGCGAAGTTTCTGAATTCCCATTTATTGATTATTTTTTTGAGGTCCATAACTGGCCTGAATTCTTGTTTTGGATCTTTAATGTCGAAGCAACAAATGAACTGGGGTAGCTGCAGTTCCTGTAGATGACACTTACTTGCCTTTTTAGATGGAATAGAAAAACTTGGGGCATACTCATTGATCTTAATATTCATGCCCATCTGTCCCCACATGTACATTTTTTCAATTTGAACGCTTGCAAAAAATGCTTTTCCTCACTGGATTAGTGAATGACAGAAGACATTGGGTGTCTCTGGTTCTCTGTTGTATTCGTTGGTAATACTGCTTATACTGATAAGACTGCTGCTGACGCTGTTTCCAGGGGGAAAATGGGAAAGATTGTGGCCCTTGCTGATAGTATCATTTGTGTTCAGAACTAACTCAGAAGACACAGAATGTTCTCCTTTTCACCAGGCCAACTAGTTTTACAACGTTTAAAACCTGTTAAAATCACTGCTTAAGGTACTCAGAAAATAAATAAGCTGAATAGAGCCCCAAATGTTTTTTTTTTAAAGTAAGAAAATAGTGCGTAGTACAGGGCCCAATGCTCCACTACCCTGCCCCACAAGAGTCAAATTAGAACTGAAATTACAGAGCTATGCAGAACACTGGGACTTTTGCGTCTCTTAAAACAGCAGTGTAATGGCTTCAGGAACAGAATGGTACAACCTACCTAGCATTGCTGCTGTTAATTCATTTTTTTGTTTAAATGATATTTACTTGCGTAAACCATTTTCACACTTTGATACAAGTGGATTTTTACATATGGGCAGGACAAATTTAGATTTATGACTAGGAAATTAAGATCCCATTTTGGAGAAAATAGTACCAATGTAAGATCACCACCACTGAAGATAGAAAATATCAAGATTCCTGTTCTAAATCAACAAAACACAATAGTTTTTGAATGTCGAGAAGGTACCGAGAAGAGAACCTTAGGAAAGAGAGGGGGCATAGAAATAAGGGGCTCATTAGGATGGCGGGCAGCCCTGAGTCCGCCCGCCATCCTTGCGGTGTTTGTACCGCCCGCCAAAAATGCAGCGGTCCCGCACCACGAATTAGGATGCGACCGCCACCATGGCGGTCGCATTCTGACTTTAACATTGCGGCGGGTGCTGCTGACAGCAGCACCCGCCGCGATGTTAAAATCGCATGTCTAGCATTTCACTGCACCACATGGCAGGCACCACACGGTGCCTGCCACTTGGTGCAGTGAAATGTAGGGGGGTACCTATGCACCCCACCTCCCCCCCGACACAAGGGGGGCCCGCAACGGGCCCCCGGACCCAATCCCCGCCAGCCTTTCCATTGCAGCCTCACCGCCATGGAAAGGCCTTTCTTTTCCCACATCCTAATATGGCGGACGGTGCCTGCTAGGCACCGCCACCATATTAGTGGCCCTGCTCCGCCCGCCAGGCAATCGGTGCGATTGCCACCGGCGGAAAAGTGGCGGACGGACTTTGCGTCTGTCGCGATACCCACCGCCATCTAATATGGCGGTGGGTAAATCTCATTGTGATGGCGGAACGATCGCCACCGCCAGCCCGGCGGTGGCGATCGTTCCGTCATCATAATGAGCCCCTAAGATCCTGGAAATGGCAATAGCCGGTGTCAAACATTTGACCAGGAGTTATGATATCTTAGTATTTGAAATCAACGAACAAAGTTGGTTCATAAATGATTATAAATAACTGCACTGCCAAAGGTTGTGGAAGAAGCAATTTACCCGAAACCTATTGAAATTTCTGCTTGGACAATATCCTGAATAAGCCCTTAAACCTTGAAAATATTTTGGATTTGCATTTGCCCCCAATGTCCAATTGATGTCAAAAGTGCTAAACATGGACTTACTGAAATAAAACCATAGACTGCTATTTTAAATTATGTCTGATTTCTTTAGGCTGATTATTTGTCTGATGTAACCATATAAAAACTGTGGAAACACACAAATTATTTTACCTTCACCTTATTTATTTTTGAGTGAAGCGGGAGGAAGGAAATTCTGGTCCTCTTTTCCTGCCCATTTCTCCCAAAGATAGCTTTTAGGATAGTTCCTCTAGTGACCCTGGCCCTCACTCAATTACTTTATGTCTGGCTTCAGGCTGCTTTAGTTGTTTGTCAGACAGATGATTTGTTACTAATTCGTATAAAATATCTATACAGTGGGCTCAGAAGACTATTACACTCTAGCCACATACTACTGGATGATTTGTGTCTCATTCTACCTCCAATGGAGTGCTTCCACTGCAATGCATGAGGGACCATTTAATAGCTAAAAGACACTCAATCATCTCACATTCTTTATTGAAAACAAACATGATATACGGAAAGCAATCCTTTTATGTATTTGTTTACAATGGTTTAGTTTTTTTAATGTTTTGTTGGGACCTGAATGCAATGCCCCCATTTTTTCCCCAATATCTTATCAAGTTTACAACATACAACTAAAAAACATCCCTAGTGGAGTTCTGGTTACAATCCCGATCCGTGTTCAGAGCCATCATCATCACAACTTGTACAGTAAGCGCATCCTCACATTCTCCTGCGGATCATCCTCCCACATCTAGCTCAGATGTCCAACAGTTCCCTAGCAGGCAACCAACCCTATTCCCAACTGTACCAAAGCATTACATCACAGCATGACATCTCTGCCCGACCTCTGCTGAAAGCTTGCCCTCCCTAATGTACAGAGCCCCAATAGGAAAGTGAGAATAGGAAAACGAGCAACGGTACAGAACCAGGAACCTAAATGGGTCTCATGTCATCGATCGCCTCCAAATTCTGAATGTAGACATCCCAAAAGGTAATCTCTTGTCCAGCGTCTCCCCGCCAGCGGGACTCCGCCAAAACATCAGACTCGGCCCTGTCCCATTTAAACAACATGCAAAGCCAGCACCTCACTTCCGGAGCTACCAGGGACTTCCACGCCATTGCTATGGGCCATATATATATATGACCAGCAGACAATATTCAGGGGTAGCCATTACAATACTGTCCACCAGACCATCTGTAGTCCTCGCTATCTACTCCATGCCCACCCAATCTTCGGACACTCCCACACCATATGAAGAAAGGCTGCCTCCAGAACCCGGCATCAAGGGCACACAAAGGTTGCAGTGGGGTACATGTGTGCTATGCGGTGTAAGATATGTTTGGTGCATTTAGTTAAATTGGGTGAAGTAATAGCAGGGATTGCAGGAGACCCCCTTCACCTGCTGGAGGGCCTGTGCCCACTGTTTAATTGAAAACTGCATTTGAAGAGCCATCGTCCAACAGTCTCTGGTCCGGATGGCCAGTGTCTGCCTATGGGCCTGGAGAGCAAGGTAAAGAGCTGTTATGACCTTGCGTGTGCCGCCATAGGACAACATCGTGTGGAGCGGCAGAGCAGTACCAGGCTCAGTGCACCCCCGACCCCAGTGCGAGCCAAACGCATGATGTACTGCATTATACGTCAGGAATTGAACCACTGGTATGCCGAATGCATCGATGAGCTTCTGGAAAGACAGAAGAGTGCCTTCCACATAAAAGTCCCATACATGTGCTACACAAGCTTCCTTCCAGCCAGTTAAGTGGTGATGCCTGGTAACCTCTAGCATAGTCTTCATGTGCCTAACAGGACAATGGGGTGAGTATGGGGGCAGGCCATCTTACACTGACTGCATTTCTGTGAGCTGTCCTGGGCATCTGGTGCGTCTCACTTGGGAAGTGAGGCCTAGGGGTCGACAAACAGGTGTAAATGTGTAACCCGCCCAGAAGACACCGGTCGTCCACCCTCTCAGCGCGCGCATCCGCTACGAGCCAGCACAGAGGCCATTGTTATTGAGCGGCCACATAGTAAAGCTCGTAATTGGGTGCACCTAGGCCACCCTCCAATAGCGGTCAATACAGTTTGTAGAGAGCAACTCACCGCCTACCCATACCCCATATCAACTCCAATAAAAGCGAGTTGAGATCAGTGTAGAAAGGAGAGGAGAGAGTGAGTGGGAGGGTGGCAAAATAATATAACAGCCGAAGCAGTACAAGCATTTTTGAGACTGCCATCCGGCCCAGTGGAGAAAGTGGGAATGACGTCCAAAAAGGTATTGATTTACGCACAGAGCTTAGGGCCGTATACACATTCCCCTCCAAAAGATCATTATCAGAATCATAAATTTGTATGCCCGGATGTTTGAATGTGTAAATTGCCACAGGAACTGCGAGTGGGGCAGCCCCCCCCTTGTCTTGATCAGGAATCGAGCAGAGGGGGAACAGAAAAAACTTGACCCAATTCACCTTTAGGTCTGACATCCTCCCAGACTCACCTAGCAGGTCCATCACTGCTGGAAGCCAATTACTGGCATCCCGCAAATAGACCAGGGCGTCATCCGCATATAAGGAGACCACATGAGGAACCCCATGCCTCTCAATCCCCCACTGACTTGTCCGTATGCCCATCCGACAGGCCAATGGCTCCATGGCCAAGGTAAAAATCAATGGCGACAGAGGGCAGTCCTGCCTCGTACCTCGGTGGATCTCGAACCTGTCAGATATCAGCTGCCCCGTCTTAACCCTCGATGCCCAGCCGTGCATAGAGGACTTGGATTCAGCCAATGTATCTCAGGCCTACATGCATCTTCTCTAGCATTGCAAACAAACAGTACCATCCCAGAGTATCGAAAGCTTTTTCGATATCAAGCGACACTGCCACAGGTAAGCCCATCTCCCCAAAATCAGCCTTCATCAACCGAAGTAGCCGACTTATATTAAGGAAGGTGGTATGGCCAGGAATGAACCCCTTCTGATCTACATGGACCAACGTACTGACTATGGGGAGGAATCTATTTGCGAGGACCTTCCCCAATATCTTATAGTCAAGATTTAGCAGCGATAGTGGCCTATAGGACAGAACATCTAAAGGGTCCTGGCCTGGTTTAGGAAGCACCACTATGAGGGCCTCCCACAATGTATCCAGGAGATAGCCCTATTTCCACACTTCATTATAGATCCCCAGCAGCTTGGAGGGCAGGGTTGTACTATAAGCTGCATTGTATTCTATGGGAAGGCCGTGCATGCCCGGAGTTTAGATTCAAGCAATTTGGGAAATGGCCATACGGATCTCCTCCAACTGGAGAGGCGCGTCCAATTTAGACCTCTGCAATGGGTTCAGGCGGAGGAGTGGCAGTCCCCGTAAGTAGCCGTGTAATGTGGGTCCAGAGGGACCCTGCACCGCTGCATATAGGAAGCGATAAAAATCCACAAAGGCATCATTCATATCCCCATGGGTGTTCAGGATCATGCCCCCATCCAACTGATTCACCCCATGGGCTGCCGCTATTGGTCAGCACGAACCAGCCGCACGAGCATCCTGCCGGCCTGGTCAACCTCACCATGCAGCAGGGTGAGATATTGCTTGTAATCAAGTCACCCCAATCGCGTCACTAATTTCCGGTGCTCTTCCCACACCTGGTGCAGCTGTGCAACCCTCTCATTATGTCATGGCTGCTCGTTCTCAAGAAGTGCAAATCCTGCTCCTTAGGCAATATTTCCCTGCAGAGTGTCTGTCTGATCCCCCATATTGTCACAATGTAATGATCGCTCAACACTGTTTTTTGAGCATCCCTTTCTGTCGCCCTAAAGAACGCAATACCATCATTATACTCGAAGTACCTGGTCAATTGCTCAGCCAATTCCGCATACAAAGGGTGTCAAGAAGCGAATCAGTTTGGAGTTCCCACGTCGGTATACGGGGGCGGGTGCTCCCCCATCTGATCGACATCAAGAGCGGCCAATGGTCAGTCAACGTGCTACGGAAGAAAAGATCCAGTCGAGTGTAAACGTCATGCACCAGGGAATAAAAGAACATTCACTATCCTCCGGATGCTGGAGGTGCCATATGTTGCATACCCTATGACTAGTTAACATGTCCTGAAAATGCTGCGTGCTTCTGTGACAGGCCACACCATCCAATGGCGGGACAGAGCGGTCCCTCTGCGCATCTTGCACACAATTACAAGTCCCTACCCTATTTAGTATGGGCGTGGGAGTCTTTTAACAAAGCCGGGGCTAGGAGGTCCATAAAAGCAGAATGACCCATGTTAAGGGCATAGATAACTTAGAGCGCAAGGCGCCTGCTGTCCAGACACCCCTCCACCATGACATACCTACCGTCCTGCACAAACGACACTTCCGGGGCAATCCAGACCAGCACCCCACTGGCACAGGCCGAGACCGTGGAGCCATAAACCTGGGTCCCCCTTTTCGCGTGAGGCTGATGTAGCTCTGGCCGCCTCATTTGTGTCTCCTACAGGAATGCCATGTGCGTGTGCCTATGCTTAAGGTACATGTGGATGCAGAATCGCTTAACTGGAGTGGCCATGCCCCTAACGTTCCAGGTCAGGAGGTTATACTGTTGAGTCACAATCCTGTCGAGTGTGCCCATAGATTGTGTGTAGCGACATTCGGAGGATGAAGGTCACGTCTCATCTGCTTCGTGGCTCCCCGCAGGCAGCCCCAGCTCCACCCCTCCCAGTGAGTGAGTGACAAACAACAGTGTGACGGACTGCCAGGGCATCGTGTACGGGCAACTCCAATAGGCTACTAGCAACACAAACAACAACAAATTCCTCCAACCCCCCTGGCTGAGCGGAACCCCAATCCCCCGCCACTTGCATATACAAAATGCAACAAAACAATAACAGATTGAAATGTAGAACTCAAGTCTATTATGGTGATCGATTGCATGGTACGCAACAGTCCATGATAGTCGGCTCTGTAACCCCCATGTGTCAAGCACCCACTTCCCACCCTTGTTCCCTCCCCCCAAATACGACACAAACTTTGACTGGCCCACACAGTGAGACGCAGGACTTGACACCCAGGAGAGGCAAAGTTCAATCAGAACAAGTCATCCACCAGCCGTGGTGTCAGTGCCAGACCATGGGACCCATCACTGGCAATAACCACAGTTCACCAAAGTCCGAGCCGGAGTTGGAGGTGGAACCTACCTGCAGGACCTCAAAGGGGTTGCGGGACTGCTGCAGCACCTCCTCAACTACTTGTGCGGCTCCTTAGCTGCCTGTAAAGACAAGGGTTTGTTCTGTGATTTCCTGGATCCCCGACAAATTGACCGTGGGGTCAGCCACTTCTCGGAGCCCCGGGTCAGTGCCGGCTGTTCTGCCAGTCTCTTGGTGTGCAACCAGGTCCAGGCACACTCAGGAATCGGAAAGAAGTGAGTGGAGTCATCACCACTTACCCAAAGTTGAGGTGGGCACAAAAGAGCATACTTCACCCCTAATTCCGGCAACTGAGCCTTCATGGTTGTGTAGGAACTACGCTGCCGCTACACCTTGGCTGTAAAATCTGGGTATGCAGTGATGACGCTGCCCTCGAACTGCCAAGGGCCCTTTGTCCGTAAGATCTGTAGAAACAAGTCTCTGCCTTTATAGTTGAGCAATTTCACAATGACGGGCTGTGGTAGCGGTCGTGCCCATGGCAGAGGAGGAAATCAGGGCAGGCAGTGTGCCCGCTCAATCAAGAATTTCAAACTCTACCAGCCAGAGTGTATCCATTGATCACTTTTCGAGGAAAAGTTTCATATTCGGGCCTTCGAAGTGCTCAGGGAAACCCACAAATCGGGCATTATTGCGCCTTGAGCGCCCTTCAGCATCCTTCCCATTCCGCTGCAATGAGGTGAATTCAGCTCTCATCCTCTGCACCTGCGATTTTAGCTCCTGCAGCATGGGACAGACCACAGTCAAGGCTGACTCAGGGTCATCCACCCTCTCCACCAGCCATCGATGATCCGAGCAGAGCAGGCCAACATCCAGGGAGATAGCGTCTATTTTGGATTCCTTTGGGGTAGCTGTGCGCACTACAAGTTTCGTAATAATAATAATTCCAGGGTGGTTTTTGTGGCCAGGATAGCCTGCAGGATCCGTTCAAATGGTAAACATCCTTTACAACGACTGCACTACAACGAATGTCACTACCCCACATTTGTTACTCCGCAAAATCTTTTACAACGCATGGCAGTACACCGCAAACCATTGCAAAGCATTCCCCATTAAAACGCCCTGCTGGAGTTAGAATAGTAAATTGAGTTGTAATGGACTATATGCGTTGTAATGGATTGCGTTGTAAAGCCCTGCGTTGTAAAAGATTTTGCGGAGAAAAAAATGCAGGGTAATGGCACGCGATGTAAATGCGTGCGGGGTAAAGAGTCCTATTCCGTTCAAACTGGCCCGAATGTTTATCCAGGGTGGCCTCATGGCTGCGCAATGCGCCATTCCCCTTGCCTGCTCCCCATTCTGGGAAGAGGCCGCCACATTACCTGGGGAGATATTCTCAGGCTGGTGAGGCTTTACCATTGTTACAGAACACTCGAGGACCAAGTAACTGCAATTTCAAGCAACACAAGCACAGCCAGGGGGGCCTCACAGGTACTCCTAGGGCCAACAAGCAGACTGGCCTCCCCCGCAGCCCCAAAGCAACCACCAGATCCTAACAGTAGCAGACTCCCTTCTGCCACATATACCAGGCGCTGTGGGCCTCTATCTGGTTGGCACCTCACAGCCGCCTGCGTCACTCCCCACTCTCAGGGCCCACTCACCATCAGTCCAATTCAGCACAGGTTCTGAGGGCCCCTGCAATCCTACAAGCCTCCACATGCACCTCAGCGGTGAAGAGAGCCACCCAGACTCTCCCCGAATATGCATCTCTTTACGCCTCTCGTGACTGGGCTAAATCCGAGTGGATAAATAAACGGGGGTGATCGCACGTGATCACTTGCCGAGCAGTATACCAAGCGTGCATTTTATCTTTGCTGCTCCGCCGTTGATCTGGCCTAACACGCACCGAGGTCCACTCACCACATTAGCGATGAGGGAGTGATGATCCCTCGCTGTCATCTGGCTGCCACCTCGTTGCTGTGCCGCCGCGCCTATCACCGTAGGAGGCATCGCTCAACTCCGCCCAGTGACTCTACCCATTGCTGCCACCTTTGCCACAGCAACGCCCTCAGCACCATGGGCCTCCACAAGACAGCTCCTGCCTGCCACATTCCTGCTCCGGCCCACTGTGACTGCCGGCTGCCCCGCGGCCCTTAACATGCCCGCGTCACCAGGGGCGTGGCCTTGCCAGGATTGCTTCCACGGTGCCCCGATCCAGACAGCCTCATCCTCTCCAGCCAGCAGCGCTGCCAGGAGCTGCCTTGTTCGCGCATCACCGCCTGCGGAGAGTGCAGGTGAGGTGAGGCGTCTGCTAGAATCCAGCTTGCTTCCCTGAGGAAGAAAAATAAAAGTAGAAAACGAAACAAGTTTAGACTATTTGCACAGGGAGTCTCCCTCCCTTTTGACACCACAGAATCTGGACATTGCCTCAGGTGGGTATCAACACTAGTTGAAGGGAGGAGAGGTGGCACATAAAATAATAAATATATATATATAGGAACACGCACTAGTAGTTCAAAGGAATGTCCTCTGTGCTCAGTTTGTAGGGTGCTGTGAAGGGTCTCACTTTCTGATCCTAGAGTGTGTGTGTAGCAACATTAAACGGCAGCGTTCCCTGTTAGGGTCCGTCCTCTTCAGCACAGCAAATACCCCTACAAGCAGGGGTTATTTTCTTTCCAATAATTCAACCTCCAATTCAATTCAAATATAATGTTTTTATTATGCCAAGGTGGTAATCATTCTTCGTCCACCTAGTCCATAATCCTATTCATTCAACAAATGATAATTTCCGGGTTCTCAAAGTGAATTTCATCCATGAAAACAATGATATTGTTATCCCATCCCAATGCATTTTGGGCCCAGTTGGCCCTTTGTCAGGGGATATCACTAATTTCTATCCATGCAACATCAACCTCGTCCGAGCGTTTCCCAAACGCTTGGGATAGAATTGTTTTCGTGTATGAAATTCACTTTGAGAAGATTATCATTTGGTGAATGAATAGGATTATGGACTAGGTGGACGAAGAATGATTACCAGCTTGGCATAATAAAAACATTATATTTGAACTGAATTGGAGGTTGAATTATTGGAAAGAAAATAACCTCTGCTTATAGGGGTATTTGCTGTGCTGAAGGGGATGGCCCTAACAGGGAACGCTGCCGTTTAACATAAAATAATAAGACATCAGACAAGAGACCCTCCAGAGGCTGCACCCAAAATAACAGAAAGAAAGGCCACAAGCTAAAGACACCACCCTCCCCACATCCACAGAGTCCAAGCACTGTGGCAAGGAAAGTACCCACAGCAGCAAGGCTCACTCCATCTTCAATGACCAGTGCGCACCCCCACTATCCACCATCCTAGGTGCACCTGCTGCCTGAATCATAGCACCAATGGGGGACCCACCACCACCTCAGTCACCAGCGATGGCCCAGGTGCCTCAGTGCCATACTCGCATGCCTCTGTCACTCCGCTGCCACCCTTCAGCCAGCTAGCTGACCCAGCAACGGCTGCACCTCAATGGTAACTATGGCTAGGCCGCCTCAACCACTACTTTCGCGGCACGCGAGAAACGGATGGGGCTGTAAAACGTTCGCTACTAATGCACTTTGGGGGTGTCGAGCTGTACGGGCTTTTTGAGACCTTACCGAATACCAGCGAAGATGATGACTATGGTCAGTAGACGCCCTCAATAGACACTTTGACCCCCAGATGAATCCCGACAATGAGCGTTTCAAGCTACACCAAGCTAAGCAGACGGACGCAGAGTCGGTAGACATGTTCGACGCCAGGCTGCGGAAGCTTGCACGCACGTGCGTGAACATCGACCAACATGAGGAGAACTGCGTGCAGATCATACAGAGATGCAAGTCCGTCGCCAAATACTCCACCAACCAGGCATGTCCCTGGATGAAATTTTGATCCTTGCACGTTTAAATTAACTCTCCAATAGCCGGGCAGAAGAAATTGAAGCTGCCATGGTCTGTAAGCCAACACCTCATCGGCCATGAGACAACCCCCATCAAAGAGGAGGTGGTAGACGCTATACAACAACGCCCAGGCCCAGCTCAGCCGCGAAGTACCCCGGGGAAGCACCCCGAAAAGTGCTGATACTGCGGTTTCAACCATAAGCCAGCAGGCCAATGCCCGGCAAGAAGGCAGACATGCTCTAAGGGTGGCAAAATCAACCACTATGCCAGTGTTTGCCACAGTGGAATAGGGCGACCGAGAGGAGGTAGCTCTAGAGGACGTGCCACGACTCTTTGCCATTTGACACTGGAAAGCCACGCCAACCCAGGGATACCGCCCACACAAGGGGCCGCAGCCCATTTCGAAGATGATGATGACAACATCTTTGTGATCTCTTTTGCCAGACGCTCTGGTCGCAAGAGGCATCCCCCACCTATGTGCATAGTGCGCGTCAACAATGTCCCAATTCAAGCCCTAATTGACACCAGGGCATCTGTAAATGTGATGGCACCAAGCCACTGTGAAAGGCTAACTCCCCCTCCACCTCTCACCCCAGCTCGGCAAAGATTTTCAGATATGAGAGTACGGAGCCCCTGACAGCAATGGACACTATCGAGATTGACGTCACCAGTACCGACCACACTGTCAGGACCAAGTTTCATGTAACAGAAGGCCAAAAGGGCACGCTGCTCGGTGGCCACACCGCAGAAGATCTGAAGCTAGTGTTCTTCGCAAAGCAAATACACGACTCACACGCGGAAGACCTGCTCAAAGATTTCCCTCAACTGTTCCAAGGGCTGGGAAAACAGAAAGATCACAGGGTCAATTTACACATCGACAAAACCATCAAGCCCACAGCACTCAGACACAGACGAGTCCCTTTTCATCTCCGCCCGATGGTTGAGAAGGAGTTACATGACCTTGAAAGCCAAGGGGTGATCGAGAAGGTGTCAGGCCCCACCCCATGGGTCTCTCCACTAGTCATCACACCAAAACCCAAGCAGCCTGGAGCCATCTGGCTATGTGTGGACATGAGGCTTCCCAACCAGGCCATCTGGAGGTAAAGACATGTGACCCCCACCATGGATGCCATCATGACAGACCTAAATGGGGTGCAGTGGTTTTCCAAACTGGATCTGAACTCAGAATAACACCAGCTGGAACTGGCACCCGAAAGTCGCTATATCACGACTTTTTCCACACACGTGGGATTCCGGCGGTACACCAGACTCAGTTTCAGCGTCTCTTCAGCAGCAGAGGTGTTTTAGAATGCCATCAAAAAAACCCTCTCAGGGCTGGTGGGCGTAATAAACCTGAGTGACGACATCCTCATATATTACCAGAGCCTGGAGGAACACCATGAGCGACTGCGCACCACGCACAGTGCCTGACAGATTGTGGCCTCACCCTCCACCGGAAAAAGTGCTTGTTCTATCAGAATTCCATCTACTTTTTAGGATACGTGTTCTCCCGCAAGGGCCTCCAAGCCGAACCCAGGAAAGCGGAAGCCATCCGGAGTGCCCCCGTGCCACAAAACCAGACCGAAGTGCGCAGTTTCCTCGGCATGGTAACGTACTGCGGAAGATTCATACCCAGCCTGGTCACGTTATAGGACCCACTGCGCCAACTCACAAAGATGAACATGCCCTGGTCGTGGGGTCCCAAGGAGGAGGTCGCTTTTCAGGACATAAAGAAAGCACTGCTGGACCAGACCACGATGGCCTATTTCCACCCACGGAAGAGAACCGAGCTGGTTGTGGACGCCAGCCCTGTGGGGCTTGGAGCCTTTCTCCTGCAGGAAGATGCTCGAGGGGAGTACGTCCCAATGGCCTACGTGAGCCAGGCGCTGTCACCGACTGAAACCAGGTACACACAAATTGAACACGAGGCGCTAGCCATCAGATGGGTGTGCCAGCACTTCAATCTCTACCTATGCGGTCACCAGTTCAGAGTGGTGACGGATCACAAGCCACTCCTGCCGCTGTTCAGTGGATCGTCCCGCCTGGCCACCCCACGGATAGAATGATGGTCAATACAGCTCCAAGCATACTCATCCCAGCTGGTCTACAGGCCTGGTGTCAACAACCCAGCTGATTTTCTGTCCCGCCACCCCTCACCAAGCACCCCGAGAGAACAGGCCCTGGATGAAGAATGCACAGAATGCTTTGTGAACATGGTGGAGATTCATGCTTGCCCGATGGCCGTCACCCGAGAAGGTATGAAGAAAGCCACGGACACTGACGACACCCTCTGGAAAGTGAAAGAAACCTTGGAAAAGGGACAATGGCACAGGTTCCTTGAAGGATCCAAGCTGATGTTGGAGGATGAACAGAACACGAATCACCAGCTCTGGAGGGCGCGACACAAACTGAGCACGAAGAGCCTCCAGGGTCGGATGGTCACGCTCGCCCATCAAGGCCACCAAGGGGCAGCCAAGACCAAGGCGAGGCTCCGAGCGAAAGGGTGGTTTCCAGGCATGGATGAGCAAGTGAACAAAGAGCTCAGGCGCTACCACCCATGCACCATAACCAGAAAGGATTCTGCTCCAGCACCCGTGCTGACTGAAGCGCCGTGCCTCACTCTGTGGGAAAGGGTCAGCGTCGACTTTGAGGGTTTTCCCGATCGGCGGAACACTCTGTTGATCATAGATTAATTCTCCAAGTTTCCAGTGGTCGAGCTAGTACCATCCACCACATTCATCCATGTGCGACCTGCACTGGAGAAGACCTTTGCGATGTTTGGTTTGCCGGGAGAAGTGAAGTCTGACAATGCCCCTCCCCCCCCCCCTTCTAAGGGCAGGAGTTTCAGGACTTCTTGGCACAAAAAGTAGTCCACCACCGGAGAATCACACCACAATGGCCGCAGGCAAACAGGGAGGTGGAGGACACTGAATCCAGCCCTCAGAATCAGAGTAGACCAGAACCAAGACGTTAAAGAATGTCTTAACCAATTCCTCCTGGCCTACCGGCAGACCCCACACTCCACCACGGGGTGTGCCCCCGCAACCCTCCTGTTCCGACAGCCGCCCAGGGATGTCATTCCGGAGGACTCCGAGTGGGTGCCACCAAGCATGAACGTCAAAAAGGTGCAGCAGAAGCGGTGAACAACCAACGAGAAGGCCTCCCAAGTTCGTCATGCGAGGATTCCACGTCTGCAAGTAGGATCACAAGTAGTAATCAAGGACCGCCACCCACGGTGGAAGTTCCACACACCCTATGAACCAGAAGTATGGAGAGTGGTGCAGGTCGACGGAACCATGATAACCACCAGGAGAGGCTGACACACGGTCTTGAGGAATGTGGCCTGGTTCAAGGAGATTCCCCCAAACACCGCGCCCGCAAGCACCCGGAGGTGGGCAGAAAGCAACCCGGAAGACAAAGAATACCCCCCGGTGCAGCAGACGGGGCAAGTGTACCGCTCATCCCCCAACAGGCAACAGAAGGGCCATCTGGAGATGAGGGACCCGGCAATCAGCCACGAGAGAGTCAGACGACACGTCCCAGAAGTGCATAGGACGAAGATCCTGCCGGTGAACAAGAGCGAAGTGTGGCGCTGAGAAGTCAGCGATATCAACTGCGCCCGAACCCGGCGCCCAGCCAGAACCTAAGAGACGTTTGTGTGTAAATGTGTGTAAGAGTTTTTGTTTATATATATCATTTGATTAAGAGACGGGAGGGCTGTAGAGAGCCACCCGGCCTCTCCCCGAATCTGTATCTCTAGACACCCCTTGTGACCGGGCTCCGTCTGAGGGGATAAATAAACGGGCGGTGATCGCACGTGATCACTTGCTGAGCAGTATACCAAGCGTGCATTTTATATGTGCTGCTCCGCCGTTGGTCTGGCCTAACATGCACTGAGGTCCACTCACCACAGGTGGGTTGGTAGGGCTTGCCGCCACCCCGTACTCAAAGACTGTCCCCCTGGGCAGGGCCTGGCACATTGGCTTCCGCCAGGCAGAAGCATGAGCCCCCCACACAAGGGACCCTCCCCAAGGCTCCCAGTCTGCAGCCTGGTGCAGCTGCAGAAACCACTGTGGGCGCAGCCCATTTCCAAACTGCCGCCGTTTCCCATCTTCAGGGCATCATGCCAGGCTTGACCGCAACTGCCCTGCCAAGGGCCTCACGGACAGGCAGTTCGGGCCGCCTAAGCGTTCGCTCACGTCCTCCGGGTCCCCCTCAGGCGCTCCCCTGGCCTGGAGTCACAACGCGGCGCCGGCATGGACGGGGCAGCCCCACACTGCGGGCAGGAGACCTGCACCACTTTGCGGCCCAACAGCATTGTTCAGTGGCCTTTGGGGGGGGGGGGCGGAGATGCTTCTGCACCACACAGGGAGGAGCACGGGCATGCAGGATACTGCTGCATTCAGCCGGAGCTCAGGTCCAGCGGCCGGGTTCTGCCAACATCCTGGCCATGTCCTCATTCACTTAAGAAGTCTCCATAATTACTTTTTTTCATTTCACATATTGGGATGGCATGACCACAAAATAGCCATTCGATCTCGTAAGATCCTGGCTTCATCTCAATTCAGCCATTTCTGTGATATCGCTGTGGGTCTTCAACTGCCACAACACTGCATACACTTTTAGCTTGCCTGGCAGCTCTAATGATGTAACTCCATATTGCACCTGCTAGTGATTTATACAAATAACAATGCCTGGCTCAGTGCTCTTCTCCCCCTCAAACATCATCATGCAATGTTGCTGCACTGTGCTCCTGCCAGGCACTTGTGTATAACTCACAGTGCCCAGTTCAGCGACTCGCATCCTGCTTGTGTCGGTTGGTTCTTCTACTGAGGGCGCTCCTATTTATTGTCTGACTGCCCCCTCACTTGGCTCCCACACCATTGCCACCACCACAATTACCATTACTAACATAATTATGATTGATCATCACCATTAGATTATTACTCCCACCAACATTGCAACCACCATTATCACTACAACCATTACCATCAGCAGCCTTACTACTCTTCCTAAATGCATACAATGTATTTAATGGACTGACCTCTGGTAAACCTAACCCCTGACATCTCCTTATTTCCTCCACAGATAAACATTTCAAATAACAATCCATACATATACATCTGCAAATTTATATAAATGTATACAACCATTCTACTTATCAATTTAGTAGAACAGACTTTTTCCTTTTTTAGGTGCGCTTTTCACTTACCTGGGATAACCAGATGGATCGATAGTCAATGATCCTCCCAATTGTGCAAGGGAACGTGTCCCAAAACCCTTCTGAGAACTTAGAGTGACTACCAGGTATAAGGCACTTAGAAAAGAGCAGACCATATAATTCACTTTATAAGATATTGAAGGAGATCTATGTTTGTCAGCAAACCTTTCATAATCTGCTTTTGCAGTCACCAGTTGTTAGGCTGCCTTTCGAATGATAGACAGATGAGCTAGCAGGGTAGTAGATGAAGGTACTGAAAAGAAGTGAATGTGAAGGGTCAAAACTGCCATCTATTCCGTGGGTCCAAAAGAACAGTGATAGCCCCAACGAACTATGCAGAGCGATATTGTAGGCACATTTGGCTGCTGGATGTCTCAAGGCTCATTCTCCTGATGGCCTAGCAGAAAAAATCCAACATATCACTCAACAGACCGATTGCCTCAATTTGGCCATCTGACTGTGTAAACTAGTGGATCGAGAGTTGACATTTCCCAGTTATTTAAAAAGAGTGTCTCAGAACCTGGCAACAAACTGTGCTCCTCTATCTGTTACTATAAGGCCATGGATACAGACTCTTTTCTTGGGTGGAAATAATAGCTAACTCAACGCCCGAAGGACACTCGGTTAAGACAATGAAATGTTCCAGCTTTGTGAAATAGTTAATTACTGCAAGGAGAGCGTTTTTGCCGTTTGAGGACGAAAGAACAACTATAACATTGAATAGAAAAGTTGAGAAAGGTTGTTTAAATATAGGTAGTGAATGTAAGAGACCACGAGGAATGGTGCTGGGGTCCTCATCTTGGGCACTTAAAAACATATCACACATATTTCATAACTCTTCCTTTTCAATAAGGTCACCGAAAACGCCGGTATTGACTTTTTCTTCTAAGGAAAAAGAAGTCTGATGTTTCCGATTTGCATATGATAAGTCTCATTAGTTTGAACTTTCTCTGATCCTGGTGACACTACAAGGGGACATTTTTTTGACGTCCGTCTCGTTTCTACGTGTCAATGGCATTGTTGTGGCTCTACACTAATCTCTTAAAATGTTGATGGTGATAAGGCGACTGACCGCAAAGGACAACACACCTTTGATTTTTTCGTGTAATGCATGTGAAATGTTGGCTTTCCTAGTTGCTTTTGCCCAAGCAGGTTCTACATTTAAATTTCGAAATTGGCTCAAATGAGAAATCAGGACACTGGATTTTAGTTTTAGAGCCAAGAGACAGATGTGTGCCGTTGGAAAGGTCTGCAGCATGCTGATTATAGCAGTAAAGCGAATCATAATATTGGATTGTCAAAACTTTAATTTATTAGACGAGTTGCCCATTATGAGGCATCTAATGACAAATAGGAAAACATGGACCTGATTTTGACTTGATCTGACTGGAATTGTTGGGATTTTGACATGAAATGCAGTTTATATCGTGCCACAAAGCATTTGAAGGCATGGAATCCCATGAAAAGTTGATAGAGCATCTTGAGCCGGGAATGTCCTCTGCATCTTGAACAGGTGTGTTCTCCTCTAAGTTCCTGACTGCTGGCATCTGGTATCCTGACTTTATATTTTTTGCACTGCCAACTAGGCCTGTCCCTGACAGTGAGAGGTCCTGGACTTGTCCTGTGGTATTTAGTACTTCACTTTAAGTCCGAAAGGGAAATCATTTTCCTATAAAATAATTTACCCTGACAAGCATCGACTGAAAACCTCGGCGGCTCCTTTACTGCTTCTGTAGCGGGTTGGAGAGAAGAGATCAACACCCACGGTGCTTTATACTCTCCCGGTAATTTCGATCCTGGCGGTGTCTCATGGATCAATGGTTTGTGTTGCTCAGAGCCACTTGGCTTCTGTGACACAAGCTTCCCAATACAATAATATATAAATCACAACTCCCAATCTATTCTCCGGAAGGGGTACATGTAGGGCATCTGCGGCAACACCGATAACAAGAATCCTTTCGAATATTACTTTTAAATCATCAAATAAAAAATAAAAAAACATTCCCATTCCCTAACGAAAATGGTCTCATGCACTGGACAGGGAAGTATGTCATTGTGTAAACAGGAAAACAGTATTACCGTCTTTATGTGAGTCATATTCTCCCCAAAATGTCAAGCATACTTAACTTAATTGAGTTTCTTGTGGGGAATTAGATATATATGTGAGTGCTGAGTTACTTTGTGTAGTTAAACAATTGGTCAGCCAATGTGCGTGCGCCTGTGGGGTGCATAACTATCTGTGTACATGGCTGTCTATGCATACTGATGTGCGCGTATTTATTTATTTATTTATTTAGTGGGTGAGAATACCAAGGAGCTGGTGGTATGAGCTTTCACTTTGCAGTGAAGGGGTTATAGTAAGAATTTTTATGTACATACATTTTTGTTTACTTAGCACTTTTCTTGGTAGACGGTACCTATGTGGCCTCTGTGTTTGGATTTCATTTTAATATACATTATTTTTGTAGTTTGATAATGCACGAATGTATGTGTCTCCATCCCTGCTAAATATTGTACCAATGTAATTTTCTGACAATGCTTGTTCAGTTATAAATTTGGTCGCAGTTTCTGCCAAATATCTGTAATCTTAGCAGTTACCGCTAGATGGCGGTCACTTGCAGCTAATGTTTCTTTCCGCCATCTAGGTATGTGACTAGCATAATGGAAGTGTGGCACATTAAGCACGTTCCCACAGTTGTGCCTGTTGTTTCGTGTGGAGAGTCGGTGGGCTACCGCAAAGAAGACTCGGCAAACCGGTTATAGTGAACATTCACACTCTATTGCTTCCCTCTACCCCAGACCCCGCTTTATTCCACCAGCCTCCTATTATAGGGCACCGCACGTCATCGGCCACACCATGAGCCTTGACTGTATGCGGGGAAGGTCCCTGACTTACCCCCACGGCCTATAACCTACCGGAGCCCAACTGACGCTCATACTCAACATTCAGCCTAAAAAAACCAAACAATTAAATAACAAGGAATGAAAAAAATACCCTAACCCTAATAACTTCTGTTCAAAGCACCAACACACACAACAGGTCCCCCTCCACCTTTATATCGCACAGTCCTGATATTTGGTGGAGGCCTGCGCATGTGCCCGCAAATGATATCTAGGATGCTGCGGTCCAGTAGGCAGCGGCGATTGTTCGTTAGTCTCACTTCACTCTCATATTATCTGACCACAATCGTGGGGGCTTAGATGATCCCTGGGACAACCAACTCAGTACTCCCGCGGAGGGTGGGGATTGGGGCGGGCTCGGGTGGCTCTGGGAGACTCTGCTGAACCGCAAGGGTGCCCAATGGCAACACTAGAATCGGATCATAGTCAAGAGCCAGGTGCACAGATGGCGTTTAAATTCAGTTGATCATTTTTATGTTCCAAATGCGGGTATGAAAAGTTCCACAGTTATGCAACCTGGACTCTCCACCAACCTGCAGGAGACTTACTAACTACAACACTTTGAAAATATGCCTGTTAGATAAGAGAAGTTCATGCACTGGACATATGGATTTACGTTTTTTTCGCAGAAACGTGCCACGCTCCTGCTATGAATTTTAGGGTCCAGGATGGGAATGATATCGTCGACGTCTATTTTTATAAGTGGTTAGCCAGGCTGCCATCTTAAAAACTGTGACCAGCCTTTTTCACAAAGGTAAACTTACACTCTTGTGTACGTTTACAATTGTTTGCAATTCACAAAGGTGTAAAAGTGTAGTATCTTCCGACTGTGGAGTCTCTACACACAAAAAGATAGATCAGTCCTATCTCGAGATACCACAGTCGTAAAGATACTGCTCATTATGTATTGAAATCTGAGAAGGTTGGAGATTCCTCCATATATAACCCTGGATGTTGTACAGTCTTGCATGGGGCTGAAACATCCAGCTGAAGCATCACCTGTGGCAGGTCTCAACTAAAAGTGTCTCAGATAAGTCGAACCAGTTTTTGCTGAGAAATTTTCAAAGTCCAAGGTTTTGGTAGGAAGCCATTGTAGCACCACACCAAGGGTATTGAGCATGGGGGGACGGCCACTACTTGGAGGCTAGGCCTCACTCCAGCAGGAATTAGGAGCAGCAGGCAGGTAAATAGTGGGGTCTCGGGAGCTTGTTGTGTCCCTGTAGCTCACACAGGAGGCCAGCCAACTAGCCCCTGGAGTCACTCTGGTGGTCCTGGCTTAAAGGAGCAGGTCCAGTCTTCGTTCGTCAGGGCGCAGGGCAGTCTTTCTTCTGAGTCTTTCACAGGTCCTGAAGTGATTTGATTTGGGGTCTGAGACTGCTACCTTTTATTCCCAGTCCAGCCTTTTTGTGGGGGTCAACACCTGGCCTACTTCCCTGGCCTCCCTGGGTTTGGCTCCCATATTTCTGGGGTGACAAAAGGCTAACGTCAAGTTCCTTTGTGCCTGCTGCAGGCAAGGTCTTTGAAGAGTAATTCGGGGCTGGGTACAACTTCTCCCCTAGCCATCCTGCGAGGATGGCCCATACTGTCACAACTAAGCCCCTTTTGTCCCCATGTCTGTGAAAAATACACAACCCATCACAGAAGAGTCAGCCACCGTTATGTGACCTTGTTTACTGGATGAAAGGCCCTATAGTTTTGGACACGGAAATGCCAAATTTAAAAACGTAAGGAGATGACTGGGGGTGAGTGTCTGAAACGTTTCAGCGCTCCGTCCATCATCTCCTTGTGTTTGCTTTGTTCGCCCTAAGTTGGCAGGGTATGCCAAGACATGGGTCCCTTGATCACTTTGCCACTAGATTCAAGCAAGCCTGGCTGATGAGGAGTGTTACCCCGAAACCGGTCCCAGGTTGCTTGTTTGCGGTCCAGGGAAGATCTGGCTTGGCAGTTCGGTCTGGACTGTTCCCATGAGGCACAGGGTCAAGACTGATTTGCATATGGCTGGGTCTGAACTGGAGTGGCGAAGTGAGCTAAAGAACGATGATAAATTCACCCCAGATGTGTGACTGGGGGTGAGTGTCTGAAAAGTTTCAGTGCTCCGTCCATCATCTCCTTGTGTTAACTTTCTAAAAGTTGCATTTCTAGATTTGTGACTTAAAATCCAAACTTACCATTAAATAGGAATTTAAATTACAATTCAAAAGAGTCCAAGAAGTATTGTCCTACATGCTTCTAATCTGAAGTTACATTTTATGGAATGTAATAAGGTACTCCAATGATAGTCAATGGGATAGGTAGCCTTGTAACAGTTTAGAACGACTTTAGGACTTTTTACTCTTAGGACATGTAAAATGTAAACCCACATGTCCTACTTTTCAAATCCATACACCCTTGCCTGGGAGCTGTTAGGGCCTACTTTTGGGGTGACAGATGTTTTAAAAAGGCAAGAACAGGCCTGGTAAAAAGCTTATTTTGCCAGGTCAAAACGGCAGCGTAAACTTGTACCACATGCTGCAGTGGCAGACCTGAAACGTGTTTTAAAGTTCTACTTTAGTGGGTGGCACAATGAATGCAGCAGGCCCACTAGTAGCATTTAATTTATAGGCACTGGGTACATGTAGCACCATTTACTAGAGACTTACTAGTAAATTAAATGTGTCAATTGGATGTAGGCCAATTTTACTATGTTTTAAGGAGAGGGCACATGCACTTTAACACTGGTTAGCAGTGGTAAAGTGCTAAAGCCAAGAAAAACAAATTCTGAAATATAGGAGGATGGAGGCAAACGTTTTTGGGGACTACCACCCAAGGGTGTCAGGTCTAACATGGAGCAATGAAGATCCTCTGGCACTCTGATATCTTTAGCTGGTGACACAAGGTGATGGATGGGAGAGAGGTGGAAATGCATAAAGTAATTCTACTTGCCGGCTGATTGGAAATGGCTTTTTCCTCAGTTGTTTCATTTATTAATTTCTATCGATGATTTGTGATTCATAGCTAAAAGATGAATAGCTAAAAGGTTCCTTTATGCCATACCATATCTGGGGAATATTTTCTTTCCATGCGTTGGCAATTTGGTTTCTTGTTGTTCACTCTTGGGAGATGTGCTATTAAACCGATTTGTTGTTTGAAAGCCATTGTACAATTCTTCGGATTACTTGGACAGTGTGATCAGCTATGTGACTCATTGTTTCAAGATGTACAACACTGCGATCGTGTTGTATGTACTAAATCTTATTTGCCTTTCACCCAAGGGAAGAAGATTTTAGAGCCCGTACCACTATTGTGAATTTCATTTCAAGACCGGAGGCTACCATTATGCATATTAACCTTTAATTGTCACTCCGCAGCACCTTTAAAGAATTACCAAACATCACAAACACTAGAATTAGAACACAGCAGCCCATAAATAACACTGCTCCTGAACATTCCTCCTCTTTTAATTGCTGCTCAAGGCAAGATAAGTACCTTTAACGTTACATTAAATAGATGTGATAAGAGAGGTATATTTGAATGAGTTTTTGTTTGAAAAAGATTTATTTTTGAGAATGTATGTGTTTGTTCACTACAGTTTCTAATTTTCAGAAGCTGCAGTGTATGGTTATGTTACAAGTGTATTTCTAGTTTATGTTTTATTGTATGTATCTTTTCTTAGTTATTTATAAAATAGTTTGTGTTTAGTTTCTATTTAAGTTGCTTTAAAAAAAAAAAAAATGGGAGATTAAGAGTTTTAAAACAAGATAGGAAGCGGAGCTTTGGTTAAAATCATTGCGTTTACCGTTAGCTTAGTCTGAGGCACTCGTCATCAGCACGAGGAGGGCTGAGAGATTCGTTCGGTTCTCGGCTCCTGCGATCTCTAAGTTGCAAGAGACTTGTAGAGAACGCAATGTACTCTCGGGGCATCGAGAGGATAGGAGCGTCTCTCACGCTCTCTATGGTTATCGGTGCTCTGACGCGCATGAGCAGCACATAGTGACGTGCAATGGCAGCGGGTAAGGAGAATATTAACTATTTGAGTACACGCAAGGGCAGCACGTTTTTTGCGTGCAAAGACAGCGCGTGATTTAGTTATAAACGTGAGATTTGGGAGGATATTTTAGGTAGGGAAAGGTTTGATATTAGAGATGGTAGATATGTTTGTATAGTTGGCGGTTGAACGGTCAACAGTATCGGAGTGCTGACGGTGAGGAGTAGGAGTTTATGAGGGAAATTTAGGGTGTTTAAGAAGGTGTATTAGGTTGTTGGAATTTACTTATAGGTATTTTCAGAGTATAGTGTTGGAGATTTAAACAGAATGTCAGAGGCACAAGATGGATGTTTAACAGTCACTCGTGACTTGGTGAATGAGGAGGTGGTTAAGAGGTTAATTCAACATGAAATGAAAAACAGGTAAAGGAAGCAGTAGATGGTGTTTTGAAGAGTAGAAAAGGAAATAAGGATGGTGAGGAGGAATATTTTTCATTATCTGATGGAGAAGGAGTAAGTACATAAGTGGGTAAAAAGAGAACAAAGAAGACGAGACATGTGGAGGATGTGTTGATTGCAAAGAAGGAAGGCACGAATGCTGGGGAAAAAAATAGGTGTCCTTGGCGGCACGTAAAGGAAAGGTGTCCAAGGCGGCACACATGGAAAGGTGTGCTTTAGCGGCACACATGAGGAAGAAAATTTTGGAGAAAATGGGAATAGCAGAGGGGATGGTGATGCGAAGGATTTAGATGAATATATCTTTGATCTGAATCAAGATGAGTATTTGGATGAGGAGTTTGAGGACTTTGAAGGGTCTTGTTCGAGTGACGCTATTAAAGACCCGTTTAGAATAGATATGTTTACACCACTAGACATTAAACATCCACGCAGTGGTGAGTGGTGGCCCATGGATCATGTGGCGAAATTCATTAAAACATGGATTCGTAAGCCACTGGATAGAGAGGTGAGAAGAGTAATGAGGTCTGAATGCGCAAGACCAGTTATTGACGAGAAAGTATGCAGTACTCCGAATCTAGATCCATAGCTGATCAGTTTTCTATTTCAACTTGGGAGACCCAAGGAAGGGTCTTGAGAGGTCTTTGAAGATCTGTCAAGATAAGCTTCTTGATGTGTTAGGACCTTTAGCAAGGATCCTAGATATGGCGGAGGAGGCTTATTCCAATGAGGAAGCAGTAGATATAGAACTGCTTAGAGGTTGGAGCCAGAGGGCTCTAGTGCTTTTGGGAAACGATAATGCAGGCCTCTTATCTGAGCGTAGGAAGGCTATCTTGATGAAGATAAGTCCGAAGTTAGGTGACATGGCGCAAAAGGAAGGGAGCGAAGATGCAAAAGGACTTCTCTTTGGAGAGGGTCTTGTTAAAAATATTGGCAAATATGTGAATACGTTCACAGCTCTTGATAAGGCACAAGTGAACATGAGGAAAGTCTTTGGAGGTAGTGTTTTTGGCAGGGCCGGCAGAAGGGGACTTTCTGCTGGCCGAGGATTACAGAGGTCCCAATATAATGGACAATACTATTCCCAAGGCGGTAGTAGCTATAGAGGAAGAGGCTATGCTCCAGGAGGTTTCTTCCCAAGCAAAGGAAGATTGGGAAGAGCAGGACGAGGAAGTTCAGCAAGAAGACGGGGCCAATTTCAAGGAGGAAAAGGTGAGTACGGAGATCATTACTGGTTATATCCCAAAAAAAGTGGGAGGACGACTGAGGTTTTTTGTAGAGGAATGGAAAAGAATCACAAAGGATCCTTGGGTATTGCAGACTATACAGGGGTATTGCATAGAGTTTACGAAATTACTAAGTCAGGAAAAGGAAGCAAGAGAGAGATAAGGATGTCAGAACATCAGGAGGAGATAGTGAATATAGAAATAGAGCCTTTGATAGAGAAAGGAGCAGTTATTCAAATAAGAGAGGAAAGGAAAGGTTTTGTAAGCAATCTGTTTTTGGTAAGGAAAAAAGAGAAAGGATGGAGCCGGTCATAAATTTGAGGGATTTAAACAAATTTGTGGAGTACAGACATTTCAAGATGGAGGGAATCCATTGTCTAAGGGATATGTTAGAGGAAAAGGATTGGTTGGTGAAATTAGATCTGAAGGATGCGTATTTTACAATTCCAATGAGCATGGAGAGTCAGAGATTTTTACAGTTCAGATGGAAAAGGAATCTTTATCAGTTTTTGTGTCTGCCATTCGGCCTTTCTTCAGCTCCATGGTGTTTCACAAAGGTGATGAGAGTGGTTGTTCCCTTTTTTCGGCAGAGAGGGGTGCGAATGATAATATACTTAGACGATATTTTATTGATGAACCAGGATCAGGGGGAGTTGAGAAAGAACGTGAAAGATGTGATCAAGATGTTAGAGAATTTAGGATTTGTAGTGAACCTGGAGAAGTCTGTTCTGATTCTGAGTCAGACCATGGAGTTTTTGGGTTTTCAGGTGGATACGGTGAAATGCATGCTTTTGTTGCTGTGAGAAGTTGGCCTGGTATATGCTGTCCACTGATTATAGTGGGCACCTTGCACCAGTCCAAACAACCCCTTATTGGAGATAGGTTAAAGACAACCTTTATTGAAAGCTATCCTAGTGGTAGCTATGGAGAGCAGCCTTCAGGCTAAGTCTTGAAGGAATGTAAAGCAGCTTGTTTTACCAGTCTATAATCTCTTGAGTGACCAAATGAAAGAGGACCACACCAGGTATATAATCAAAATATATGTATTTATTACTAAACACACCCCTCTAGTCTCTTTATGAGGCTAGAGTTCGAAGTACATAAGTTATAAGTTAGTTATCAACAGTAATAGCACAAATACACGTTTGAGCCCTAGGGGCGTACCAAACCATATACCAATAAAGTGGTATAAGAACCACGACTGAGCTAGACACAAGGCCTAGAGCCTGTAGAAGTGCTTGGCCCTCAAGGAACCACCCAAGGTAGTGACACAGGGGACCCACGGGGGACGCGTGCAGTGTGAGAACACAGCCGCGAGCCGCAGTTGACTTCTATGGGGAATGTCGCGGTTGGAGTTTTAAAGAAAAAGGACACTTAGAGGAGGACTTGGAGCAAACCCTTTTAGAACCAGGTTGTTCTAGAGTCTATACCCACGGGAGCACCGGAGTACTCGAGTTACCTCACCCAGGGAAGCCGGGTGCATAGGTGTCTTTCGGGGTCGGGTTTCGTCGTCGTTTTCAATGGCGATCTGCTGCAAAGTGCTGCTGGCGACCAAGTCGAAAGTGTTCGGGTGGATCCAAAGGTGGATCGAAGATCTGAAGAACCTGAAAGCAGAGGGGACAGAGTCTGGGTCACTAGCCAGTGACCAGGAAGGCGATGAGCAGATGCCCACCGATGTCGGGTGCTTCAGGTAGGTTGACGGTCGTCTTGACTCTTCAGCTACGAGGTCCAGGAGGCGTCGACGACGACCAGGAGCTGGATTCGAGCTGTCCCACGACGTGTGTCTATTGCAGGGGTGTCGGCGACCGGATTGGACCCAACAAGCCTTGGCAACGGCAAGTCTCGCAGAAACAAAGAAAGGACGTTGATGCAGACCAGCAAGGTCTGGGGGACTCACCCAGCGAGGGTAAGTCAGGGCACGTCTGGAGCAACCAGGAAAGCCCAAGCAAAAGAAGAGTTGCCTTCAGGAGGGCCCACTAGCCAATGGACTAGCGACCGCGAAGGAGCCTCGAGTGGACGCACTTAGAGCTGGCTCACAGGACACTCGTGGAGTGGAAGCCAGTGATCTTCGGTGCAGTCGGTGCTGGAGGCGGGGGCTACTCGGAGCCCAAAGCACAACTTCGTGGGAGACCAGGAAGAGGATGCACTTGCAAATGTGCTCGGTGTCCAGGGGTCACGGTTCCACGTTACCCACGACAGCTACGGGCCTCAGCTTTGCTGGGGACTCAGGGCAGCCTCGGGGAAGTCTGGAAATCCACCTCTGGTGATGCAAAGACTTCGGCGCCCGGCGGGAGCTTCAGCGATGCAGACCGGACAATTGCTTCTTAGGTGCCTGCCAAGCAGGGGAGTCACTCCTTGACCCCAAGGGAGATTCTTCAGTCCTCTAATCTTCAAGTAGAGCGTCGAAGGTCCAGGATTCTGTATCAGAGTTTCGTCCAGGTAAATCTAAAGTCCTAAGGACTGGGGTCCCATACTTATACTAAGTTAGGGGGTTGGACATACTCTGGGGACCCACCTATGGGAGGGTCAGGGAAGAGGGGTGGTTACACCCATTCCCTTTGTCCAGTTTCGCGCCAGAGCAGGGGCAGGTAGCCCCTGCAACCGGTTTGAACTGGCATATGCACAGGGACACCAAGTGTGCCCCCAGTGCAGGACTTCTGAGCACCAGAGAGTGCTCCCGCCCAGCCCCAATACACATTATCCTGTCTGGGGAGGTGGTTACACCTCCCTGCGACAGGAAACCTATTGTCCAGGCCTCCCCTACCGGAGTTTCAGTCAGCAGCAGGAGGCCAGACCCGTGTCTGTGGCAGCAGCATCCATTTTGTGATGCCAGGGCTCTGGAAAGAAGTTACCGGGTAGCCCGGTGTGTACAGGTCTCTCCCTCTAGAAGGGTGGAATGCTACCCCCGCCGCCAGGACTGGCGGGGGGGTAGTATTCCAAGATGTTTGACACCAAACACGACATGTTTTGGTGCAGCCAGTCCAAAGTTAGCATTGTACCGCGAGGATATAATGCACTTAAGAGTATATGGTCAGGCTGTACCACAAACAGCATCAGAGGAGGGACTCCGAACGCTGTAGAGGGGCTCTGCTCATGCAGGGGCACCCTCTCACATAAAAACCAAGCACTCTGCCTTCAGGATTGGTAAGGCCTGCCATAGGAGTGACTTATAGGTTTATATGTGTGTGCAATGGTAGTGATATAGGTAGCCTATACCACTGTAAGGGGTGCATGCACCACCTTACCCAGGCTGCAGTAGCAGACCTGTGGTGTCATTTTGGATGGCCTTCCAGGGGTGGCACAATACATGCTGCAGCCCCTGGTAGGCCTCTGAGGTACCTATGCCCTGGGTACATAGTATACCATATACTAGGGACTTATAAGGGCACTCCAGATTCCAATCAGAGATGTGCCTAAGGCACATGGAAACCATTTTAGAGAGGAAGCAGCTAGGCTGGGGTTCTGATTAGCAGGGCCCCAGCCAGACTAAAGTCAAAAAACAGTGAAGCATCAGCAAAAGTGGGGGTACCCATGTGAAGCAGATCCTACTCTCCTACACAACACCCCCCAAACGTAGGGACATTAAACTAACCTTGACCAGTTGAGTCTTCATGTTCTAAGTGGAAGTACCTAGAGAGTCCATCTGCATTGGCATGGTTACTCCCAGGTCTATGTTCCACTGTAAAGTCCATCCCCTGTAGGGAAATGGACCACCTAAGCAGTTTGGGGTTTTCACCCTTCATTTGTTTTAGCCATAGGAGGGGCTTGTGGTCTGTTTGAACAAGGAAGTGAGTACCAAACAAGTATGGCCTCAACTTCTTCAGAGCCCAAACCACAGCAAAGGCCTCCCTCTCTATGGCTGACCAACGTTTCTCTCTAGGGGTCAGCCTTCTGCTAATAAAAGCTACTGGCTGATCCTGACCTTCATCATTCAATTGTGACAGTACAGCCCCTACCCCCAATTCAGATGCATCTGTTTGGACAATGAACTTCTTGGAGTAATCAGGACTCTGGAGAATGGGAGCAGTGCACATGGCCTGCTTCAGGTCATCAAATGCCTTTTGACAGCTAGCTGTCCACTGAACCTTTTTGGGCATTTTCTTGGAAGTTAAGTCATTCAGGGGTGTCACTATTGATCCATACCCCTTGACAAATCTCCTATAGTACCTAGTCAGGCCTAAGAAGGCTCTCACCTGAGTCTGGGTAGTTGGAGCAACCCAGTCCATGATGGTCTGGATTTTGCTCTGCAATGGTTGAATCTGGCCTCCACCCACAAGGTGGCCCAGGTACACAACCTGACTCTGCCCTATCTGGCACTTGGTGGCCTTGATAGTGAGGCCTGCTTTTTGCAGGGCCTCCAAAACATTTCTGAGGTGGACCAGGTGATCCTCCCAGGTGGAGCTAAAGACAGCAATATCATCTAGATATGCTGCACTGTAGGCCTCCAGACCTGTAAGGACTGTATTCACCAACCTCTGAAAAGTGGCAGGTGCATTCTTCAGACCAAAGGGCATTACCACAAATTGATAATGTCCACTAGGGGTTGAGAATGCTGTTTTTGGCTTTGCATCATCAGCTAGTCTGATCTGCCAGTAGCCAGCTGTCAGGTCAAATGTGCTTAGATACTTGGCTGAGGCCAAAGTGTCTATTAGCTCATCTGCCCTTGGTATTGGATGGGCATCAGTCCTAGTGACTGCATTGAGACCCCTGTAGTCCACACAAAACCTCATCTCTCTTTTCCCACCACTGGTGTGAGGTTTTGGCACAAGGACCACTGGACTAGCCCAAGGGCTATCTGAGGGTTCAATAACTCCCAAATCCAACATTTTCTGGACTTCTGTCCTGATACAGTCCCTGACATGGTCAGGTTGCCTATAAATCTTATTTTTAATAGGCAGACTGTCCCCAGTGTCCACTTCATGAGTGCACCAGGTGGTCTGACTTGGAGTCAGAGAGAACATATGTCTGAACTGATTGAGCACTTGTCTGCAATCAGTTTGCTGCTGAGCAGTGAGGCTGCCTGCCAAGGCTACACCATCCACTGACCCATCATCAGGGTTCTGTGAGAGCAGGTCAGGGAGTGCGTCACTCTCTTCCTCCTGTCCCTCATCAGTAGCCATGAGCAAGCCCATGTCTGCCCTGTCCACATATGGTTTCAATCTGTTGACATGGAGAACCCTGTGGGGACTCCTGGGTGTTCCTAGGTCTACCAAATAGGTAACCTCACCCTTCTGTTCAACAATGGTATGGGGTCCACTCCATTTGTCTTGGAGAGCTGCTGGGGCCACTGGCTCCAACACCCACACCTTCTGTCCTAGCTGGTAAACAGTCAGTACAGCCTTTTGGTCATGCCAGGCTTTTTGTAATTCCTGGCTAGCCTCAAGGTTTTTAGTTGCCTTTTTCATGTACTCAGCCATCCTGGAGCGGAGACCAAGTACGTAGTCCACTATGTCCTGCTTTGGGGGCTTGAGAGGTAACTTCCATCCTTCCTTCACCAGGCACAATGGACCCCTGACAGGGTGACCAAACAAAAGTTCAAAAGGGCTGTAGCCAACCCCCTTTTGAGGCACCTCCCTGTATGCAAACAAAAGGCAGGGCAAGAGTATGTCCCATCTTCGCCTAAGCTTTTCTGGGAGCCCTTTAATCATGCCCTTTAAGATTTTGTTGAATCTCTCAACTAAACCATTGCATTGTGGGTGATAGGGTGTGGTGAATTTGTAAGTCACTCCACACTCCTTCCACATTGCCTTCAAGTATCCAGACATAAAGTTTGCACCCCTGTCTGATACAACCTCCTTAGGGAAGCCCACTCTTGAGAAAATTCCCAGGAGGGCCCTTGACACCACAGGTGCTGTAGTGGTCCTAAGGGGAATAGCCTCTGGGTACCTGGTGGCATGATCCACTACCACGAGGATAAACCTGTGCCCAGATGCTGTTTGGGGATCCATGGGACCAACAATGTCAATCCCCACCCTTTCAAAGGGCACCCCCACCACAGGTAGTGGTATCAGGGGGGCCTTTGTGGTGCCACCTGCCTTCCCACTGGCCTGGCAGGTTACACAGGAGCGACAAAACTCCTTGGTGTCTTCAGACATGTGGGGCCAGTGAAAGTGAGGGACAAGTCTGTCCCAAGTCTTGTTCTGGCCCAGGTGACCTGCTAGAGGAATATCATGGGCTAGGGTCAATAGGAAGCCCCTGAACTTCAGAGGTATAACCAACCTCCTGGTGGCACCAGGCTTGGGGTCTCTACACTCTGAGTACAAGGGTCCATCATCCCAATACACTTTATGGGGACCACTAGCATTCCCAGCAGCCTCAGCAGCAGCTTGCTGTCTGAGGGGTTCAAGAGAGGGGCATCTCTGCTGCTCCTGACTCAGATCTGCCCTGGAAGGGCCCCCTGTCCCCAAGAACTCAACCTGGTCAGGTTCAAGCTCCTCTGGGACAGTTCCTTCCTCAAGACTGAGATCATCCCCCTCAAGAGATTGATCTTCCTTCTGAGCCAAGGGGGAAGGCACTGCCTTAACCCTACTACTCCTCTTCTTGGATGGCACTTGGTCCATGGTTTCAGGATCCAAGGCCTGTTCAGTGTTAGACATTTTGCTCTGTGACCTGGTCACAGCAAACACATCTGCAGGGATCCCCAGCATTTCTGCATGGGTCCTGAGCTCCACTTCTGCCCAAGCTGAAGTTTCAAGATCATTGCCAAGCAAGCATTCCACTGGTAGGTTTGCACTCACCACAACCTTCTTAAGGCCAGTTACCCCTCCCCAGGAGAAGTTAACAACTGCCAGAGTATGGTCTGTTCTGACATTGCTAGCATTGGTCACTTGGTACATTTCACCAAGTATAATCTGCCCAGGATCCACAAATGGTGACACTTGCCCCTGTGTCCCTAAATGCCAAAGCCTCTTTTCCATTGATTAAGGGCTGTTGCCTGTACTTGCCCAGATTACTGGGACTCACAGAGGAGGTCACATCCATGCCTCCATCACAGACTAGGACAGCCTGAGTGAGTTCTCTGACTAGGTCAGAGCTCATCTCCTTACCCAGGGTCAACCCTACTAAACCCTTGGCCTGTGTACTCCCACCACCAACTGTAACTGCACTAGGGGGAACAGGTGCCTTAGGGGCATTGGTGGGGGCTGGAATAGAGTCTTTGGACTTGGTGCAATCACTGGTCCAGTGTGTCTTTTGCTTACAGACTTTGCACTATGGTTTCTTTTGGCCTTTTCCCTTGTTAGACTGTGAATCACCACCTGAAGAAGATTTTTGGGGGCCTTGTGAAGACTTCTGGTCTTTACCCTTCTCCCCACCCTTATCAGAGTTCTTAGAATCTTGCTTCTTAGGGTCACCACCTTGGTTCTGTACCTTCTGCCTCACCCTGGTTCTGACCCATTTGTCTGCCTTCTTTCCCAATTCTTGGGGAGAGGTCAGATCAGAGTCCACCAGGTACTGATGCAACAGCTGATTTTGACAGTTATTAAGAATCTGCTCCCTCATGATAAGATTGTACAATCCTGTGAAGTCACATACCTTACTGCCCATCAACCAACCTTCCAGAGCCTTAGCAGAACAATCCACATAGTCCACCCAGTCTTGAGTCTGTGCTTTTTGGGTATCTCTGAACTTTAACCTGTATTGTTCAGTTGTTAGGCCAAACCCCTCAATCAGAGCACTCTTCAAGACTTTGTAATTGTCAGCATCCTCCTCTCTAACAGTGAGGAGCTTATCTCTACCTTTGTCTGCAAAGGAGAGCCACAAGATTGCTGCCCACTGCTCCTGAGGGACCCTCTGAACTTTACAGGCCCTCTCCAGTGCAGTTATCCATTTGTGGATGTCATCCCCACTCTGGTAGGGAGGGACAATCTTGCTCAGGTTTCTATGGTCATAAGACCTTTCCCTATCTCTGGGGAAATTGCTGCCACCATGGGACTCTAGTCCCATCTTTTTTCTCTGTCTATAGAGATCTAGGGACTCCCTGTCTATAGCCAACTGCTGTTTTCTGAGCTCAAGCTGGGCTTGCTCATACTGAATCAGTCTGTTTCTCCTCTCATGAGAGGATTCCCTTCCATGAGAGGAGACAGAGGTCCCTACTGAGGTGTCAGAGTGGTTAGACTCCTGAGAAGGAGATCTAGTCCTTCTGGGCACACTCTCAACTCTTCCTGGGGGGACAGGGGGGAGGTCATTCTGGGCCTCCTCCTCTTCCTCAGGAGTAGCTGCACTTTCCAGGTCAGGATCATTGTCATCCCCCTGGCCAGTTTCAGAGGTGGGGTCCTGGGTATTTTCATCCCTGGACTCTCCCTCTTCTTCTGCCCCACCCTCTCTGCCTACCCTTTCAGACCTTATGGGTCGTCTAAAGTCATCTAGCAGAAGCATTTCTAGGAGACGTTGGGTGTTGGCACTTTTGCCTGTCTTCAACTTCCTAACTTTGCACAACTCCCTCAATTCCAAGAATGTGAGGGTGTCATATCTGGATGGCAGGAGCTCACTGGTTCCTGGCAGTGAAGACATTACTAGTGTGGTGTGGTGTATGCACTACCTACTCTAGTGTGGCCTACTAAACTCTCTTGAGTTGTAGAAAGGGTGTGCTATCCCTTAACACACAACTCTAAGTTCAGTAGAACTTACTGTATCCTAAGCTTGATTTATATGTACCTAAGGTACCCTTAGCGGTTTTCAGTTGATCAATTCAATTGAGATTATCTGGTAAAACAATAGCAAGCTGGAATCCCACACGCTGCACACCAATGTGAGAAGTTGGCCTGGTATATGCTGTCCACTAATTATAGTGGGCACCTTGCACTAGTCCAAACAACCCCTTATTGGAGATAGGTTAAAGACAACCTTTATTGAAAGCTATCCTAGTGGTAGCTATGGAGAGCAGCCTTCAGGCTAAGTCTTGAAGGAATGTAAAGCAGCTTGTTTTACCAGTCTATAATCTCTTGAGTGACCAAATGAAAGAGGACCACACCAGGTATATATTCAAAATATATGTATTTATTACTAAACACACCCCTCTAGTCTCTTTATGAGGCTAGAGTTCGAAGTACATAAGTTATAAGTTAGTTATCAACAGTAATAGCACAAATACACTTTTGAGCCCTAGGGGCGTACCAAACCATATACCAATAAAGTGGTATAAGAACCACGACTGAGCTAGACACAAGGCCTAGAGCCTGTAGAAGTGCTTGGCCCTCAAGGAACCACCCAAGGTAGTGACACAGGGGACCCACGGGGGACGCGTGCAGTGTGAGAACACAGCCGCGAGCCGCCGTTGACTTCTATGGGGAATGTTGCGGTTGGAGTTTTAAAGAAAAAGGACGCTTAGAGGAGGACTTGGAGCAAACCCTTTTAGAACTAGGTTGTTCTAGAGTCTATACCCACGGGAGCACCGGAGTACTCGAGTTACCTCACCCAGGGAAGCCGAGTGCATAGGTGTCTTTCGGGGTCGGGTTTCGTCGTCGTTTTCAATGGCGATCTGCAAAGTGCTGCTGGCGACCAAGTGGAAAGTGTTCGGGTGGATCCAAAGGTGGATCGAAGATCTGAAGAACCTGAAAGCAGAGGGGACAGAGTCTGGGTCACTAGCCAGTGACCAGGAAGGCGATGAGCAGATGCCCACCGATGTCGGGTGCTTCAGGTAGGTTGACGGTCGTCTTGACTCTTCAGCCACGAGGTCCAGGAGGTGTCGACGACGACCAGGAGCTGGATTCGAGCTGTCCCACGACGTCTGTCGATTGCAGGGGTGTCGGCGACCGGATTGGACCCAACAAGCCTTGGCAACGGCAAGTCTCGTAGAAACAAAGAAAGGACGTTGATGCAGACCAGCAAGGTTTGGGGGACTCACCCAGCGAGGGTAAGTCAGGGCACGTCTGGAGCAACCAGGAAAGCCCAAGCAAAAGAAGAGTTGCCTTCGGGAGGGCCCACTAGCCAACGGACTAGCGACCGCGAAGGAGCCTCGAGTGGACGCACTTAGAGCTGGCTCACAGGACACTCGTGGAGTGGAGGCCAGTGATCTTCGGTGCAGTCGGTGCTGGAGGCGGGGGCTACTCGGAGCCCAAAGCACAACTTCGTGGGAGACCAGGAAGAGGATGCACTTGCAAATGTGCTCGGTGTCCAGGGGTCACGGTTCCATGTTACCCACGACAGCTACGGGCCTCAGCTTTGCTGGGGACTCAGGGCAGCCTCGGGGAAGTCTGGAAATCCACCTCTGGTGATGCAAAGACTTCGGCGTCCGGCGGGAGCTTTAGCGATGCAGACCGGACAATTGCTTCTTAGGTGCCTGCCAAGCAGGGAGTCACTCCTTGACCCCAAGGGAGATTCTTCAGTCCTCTAATCTTCAAGTAGAGCGTCGAAGGTCCAGGATTCTGTATCAGAGTTTCGTCCAGGTAAATCTAAAGTCCTAAGGACTGGGGTCCCATACTTATACTAAGTTAGGGGGTTGGACATACTCTGGGGACCCACCTATGGGAGGGTCAGGGAAGAGGGGTGGTTACACCCATTCCCTTTGTCCAGTTTCGCGCCAGAGCAGGGGCAGGTAGCCCCTGCAACCGGTTTGAACTGGCATATGCACAGGGACACCAAGTGTGCCCCCAGTGCAGGACTTCTGAGCACCAGAGAGTGCTCCCGCCCAGCCCCAATACACATTATCCTGTCTGGGGAGGTGGTTACACCTCCCTGCGACAGGAAACCTATTGTCCAGGCCTTCCCTGCCGGAGTTTCAGTCAGCAGCAGGAGGCCAGACCCGTGTCTGTGGCAGCGGCATCCATTTTGTGATGCCAGGGCTCTGGAAAGAAGTTACCGGGTAGCCCGGTGTGTACATGTCTCTCCCTCTAGAAGGGTGGAATGCTACCCCCGCCGCCAGGACTGGCGGGGGTAGTATTCCAAGATGTTTGACACCAAACACGACATGTTTTGGTGCAGCCAGTCCAAAGTTAGCATTGTACCGCGAGGATATAATGCACTTAAGAGTATATGGTCAGGCTGTACCACAAACAGCATCAGAGGAGGGACTCCGAACGCTGTAGAGGGGCTCTGCTCATGCAGGGGCACCCTCTCACATAAAAACCAAGCACTCTGCCTTCAGGATTGGTAAGGCCTGCCATAGGAATGACTTATAGGTTTATATGTGTGTGCAATGGTAGTGATATAGGTAGCCTATACCACTGTAAGGGGTGCATGCACCACCTTACCCAGGCTGCAGTAGCAGACCTGTGGTGTCATTTTGGATGGCCTTCCAGGGGTGGCACAATACATGCTGCAGCCCCTGGTAGGCCTCTGAGGTACCTATGCCCTGGGTACATAGTATACCATATACTAGGGACTTATAAGGGCACTCCAGATTCCAATCAGAGATGTGCCTAAGGCACATGGAAACCATTTTAGAGAGGAAGCAGCTAGGCTGGGGTTCTGATTAGCGGGGCCCCAGCCAGACTAAAGTCGAAAAACAGTGAAGCATCAGCAAAAAGTGGGGGTACCCATGTGAAGCAGATCCTACTCTCCTACAGTTGCCACAAAAGAAAGTGAAGTTAATAAAGAAGGAGATAAAGTTTATGAGTCTAAGAGACTTAGCAAGGATAGTAGGTTTATTGTCTTCATCAATACAGGCAATTTTTCCGGGACCCCTTCACTATCGAGCATTGCAGAGGGTGAAAGGGGAAGCGTTAAGGAAAGGGTTATGGTATGGAGACCAGATTTCTTTAAGTATGGAGGCGAAAGAGGAATTGGAATGGTGGTTGAGCAATCTGGATGCGTGGAATGGACGCGCAATGTTTGGAAGATGTCCGAATTTTGTTTTGGAGATGGATGCGAGTTTGAATGGATGGGGGGCTCGATTAGGAGAGGAGCAAACAGGTGGACTTTGAACTATGGAAGAGAGGTCAAAACACATAAATTGTTTGGAGTTGACTGCAGGTTTGTATGCCGTGAAGAGTTTCAGGAAAATTCTGGGAGGACAATCGGTGATGATAAGGATGGACAATGTGTCAGCTGTAGCATATATAAACAGGTTGGGAGGATCAAGGTCCAGAGGTTTAGCAGATTTGGCAAAGGATTTTTGGAATTTCTGTTTGGAACACAAAATAGAGGTAAGGGCAGAGTATTTGCCTGGGGAGATGAATCAGATAGCAGATTGGAATTCAAGGCCTTTGAGGGATTTCAGCGATTGGAAGTTAGATGTGAGGAGCCTCAGGAGAATAGACATTTTGATGGGCCCTCTGGAGGTGGATCTTTTTGCGAGCCGATTAACATTTCAACTGGAGAGTTATTTCAGTTGGAGAGCGGATCCTTTGGCGTTAGAGGTGGATGCTTTTCAACAAGTTTGGGAGGGAAGGAAGGCGTATGCCTTTCCCCCGTTTGCTAGGATTCAGAGAGTATTGTTGAAGGTGAGGAAGGAGAGATGTCCAATAGTATTAGTGACTCCATTTTGGGTGTCACTGGTTTGGTTTCCGACAGTGATGGAGCTGGCTTGTGCAGAGCCTTATTTGATTCCTGCAAAAGAAGGTCTTTTGAGGAACATAGAAGGAGAAGAGCATCCTTTGGTGCAGAGAGTGTCAGGAGAAGTAGCTGTTTCAGAGGACTTTCGGAAAAGGCTACGGAATTATTGGAGAAGTCTTGGGCACCAGGTACCAGGAGTAGATATAGAGGAATTTGGAGAGTTTGGGTTAGTTGGTGCATGGAAAGGAGTCTGGATCCCGTGGAGGCTCCTGTAGTTGAAGTAGTCAATTTTTTAGTTGAAAAGTTTGAAGAAGGATTAGGCTACAGAACAGTAAATTGTTATAGGTCAGGAGTTTCGTCAGGACATGCCATGGTGGACAACAAGTCAGTTGGTAGGAATATTATGGTTTGTAGGGTTATGAAGAGTATGAGGTTGAAGAGACCTCCTAGAGCAAGATACAGTGTACTGTGGGATGTCAATGTGGTGTTGAAGTTGTTTTTGATTTGACGGTCAAATAGATTTTTGGATTTGAAGAGACTTTCTGGAAAATTGGCGACTTTGTTGTGCTTGGTTTCATGTAGAAGAGTGTCAGATGTACGAGCTTTGGAGATAAATAACAAGGTTTGGGCACCAGATGGGGTGATTTTTGAGATTTGGAAGAGAACAAAGACGATGTCTGAGTCAATTTTCTATCCAAGATTTGAGGAGGAGAGAAAGTTGTGTGTTGTGGATTGTATGCAAGAATATGAGAGGAGAATGATTCAGGAAACATGGTGAGAATCAGTTGTTGATATCGTTTGTGAAGCCTTATGGAGCGGTAAGTTCAGCAACTATTGCGAGATGGGTAAATAACATAATGAAAGAGAGTGGCGTAGATGTGGAACGTTTTAAAACACATTCTGTGAGAGGTGCTGGTGCTAGTAAGATGTTTTTGTGCGGTGGAAGGTTGGAGGAGATTTTGAAAGCAGCAGATTGGTCTAATGTAGGTGTTTTTGCTAAGCACTATTGTAGACCAATTAAACATGTGTCAAATGTGATTTTTAAAGGCTTTCAACATGCATAATGGTAGCCTCCGGTCTTGAAATGAAATGGCGACTCTCCAAGCAGAGTGATATGAGAATCATGATTTCATTAAAGACACAGAGGCTAACATTATCCCTCCCTCCTCTCCCTAGAGATTAGATGGAATTTATTAAGTAGCATTAATTTTTGTAGAGATTAGTAAATTAATGAGGTGATTGGACTATGTTTGGATGTACATTTGATGCAGACTGGTTGATGTTGAGTATCTTTTATAATCTCAACAGATTTGTGAGGAAAGATTTGGAGAATTTGGCGGATAGAAGAGGAGGAAGAAGAGGATGTTTGCAATTTAAAAGAGGAGGAATGTTCAGGAGCAGGGTTATTTATGGACTGCTGTGTTCTAATTCTAGTGTTTGTGATGTTTGGTAATTCTTTAAAGGTGCTGCAGAGTGGCAATTAAAGGTTAATGTGTATAATGTTAGCCTCTGTGTCTTTAATGAAATCTTGATTCTCATATCACTTTGCTTGGAGAATCGCCATTCCTTGATATGTAGACTTCTTTCCTTTGTCGGGCACAGAGTACTTGTGGAGATATGGCCTGTGTTGACTCTTCAGTTGCCCAATAACGCATTTGTAAAAACCATAACATGCAGCTGTTTACTTTTAATGGTGTTCCTCTGCGGAGTTTGTTCGTGTCCCTCAGCACGCCAGTTCTTCTCTCGTGCAACCAGTTACTTGCAATATGTTGTTCCAATCGCCAGGAGGCAGGATTCATACACTCTGCAAACATTAAATGCCGTTCCTCATTTTCAATACTCTTGATGCAATCAGCAATGCATAATGACAGCAGCCTTAATAGAGCCTTGAAGCTTTATCTGGCACAGAAGGGGCTGGCTCCCAGTTCTCATGCAGTTTTTAACTGCGATGGAGTTCTGTCTTCTGCTGTTTTTGAAGAAAAATTGATCAGGTCTACATTTCTTCCAAGAAACACAATGGAAGTTAAAGGGCAGGGGTAATACACTTGATGACTTCTTAACAAGCCCACTGGCAGTCTGTCTCCTTTTGCAGGGAAGCGCCTTAATGAACCCCCTACGTAAAAACCCTTCCTATCATGGTTCACTGTCATCTGGACCAGACATTTTGTAAATGCATCTGAACATGCTCTGTGGAATAGCAACTCTAACAATCGGCAATACACCGGGACACAGATTACAGCCACCCGCCCAATGGCCACTACTTCTGCCCCGGCGTCTGGGTAGATGCAGGTAACCGCTGAACATCCTCTGTCATTATCCACAAGTTCTCAGAGATAGGCTGGCTCTTTGATATTCTTGATTGGTGTGTCTGGTTTTCTGTTCCATTCCGTGCAGCTGCAAATTTTCTATGGCTGGGGCACCAGAATGCCTAAGTATCCATCAGGCTACGATTAACGTATTGTGAGCTTGGATCAGCAACTGCATGAAATAAACCCTTCCTCTTACAATCCCCTGAGGCTGTCCAGAGAGGACATTTAGTGGGAGTAGAAGGAGAGTGTGAATGCATCATATCGAAGACCATGGTTCTGAGGTCCCTGAGCAAAGGGCTCCAGAGTAGCTCTCTCACTTCATGCATGCAGGAGGATCCAAAAAGCACAATGCTCTGACTTGGCTAGACAGCACCAGTCAGTTAATAACTTCAAATAGAAGTAAAACAAGGGACTCACGGCAAGATTTACCAATCCACCCAACAGCCACCCTTTTAAAAATATATAGCTAATTTACTGTACATTTTTTCAATATTGGCAGTTTTTCAGGCAATTCTTGCAGGTATACTTAAATACCCAATCCAAACACTATGGTGCCCACCACTCTCAAAACACTAGATCAGTCCCATTCATCCATGCAGAAGGAACATGAGTAATAATGGTTAATGACTCTAAAGGCTTTACAACTTAGAATAAAGGGGGGCAATAACACTGAAGTTAAAAGGGTACGATTAGATATGGGAGGTCAATGTGAAGTAGCGTGGATTAACATTTACTGAGATGATAGAAGGTCCTCTCTGAGAATGCCGACTAATTTGCTGACATATTTGAGTGAAGTGAGCAAATGACAGTCTTGATGGACATGAGCACGAAGAAGGTTTAAAGACAAACTTTAAGAAGCTGGAGCTCAATTTCTCCTATACGGAGCCAACTTCTTATCCTCTCATGGAGGGTTTAGACCCGTCTACAAATGCCTACAAATTTAATTGAATTGCTTTCCTCAAGAAGGCCACGAGAGGACAATTACAGCCAGTCTATCCGAGGGAGTGATCTTCATAGGATATCTAACGCTGATTCATTCTACTCTCTATTCTTGAACACAGCCTGTAACTCAAGATATAGGCCAAAAGAGAAGATCCATATGAAAGTGTATGATAAAAGAAGGCCATCACATGGTAAACAGTTTTTTCTGGCAACATGGTTATATAAATTGAAGGGTTATTTGTTGCCAGCTAATCTGAGGACTGTGTGGAGTTCAGCTGGAGCACAGCGCATCAGGACTTCGTGTGCCAGCCTGCCTTGGGGCTAGGAGACTGCCCCTCTCATCACAACCTGCACCTGGGGGCAATGAGGAGAGCATTATAGCGCATTACAGAGCCCCACTGTGGTGTACGAGCACGGGCCGTGCCTGGGCAAAGCTCGGGCCAAGGGCAGGCCCGTGTACGCCCGGAGAAGGCTGGACTGGGCTCCATCTCTTTGCTTTATGTTTGCGTAATGACTTTCCTGAATTGTCAACGGGCTGGGGAGGCCTGTAGGATTCTCCATCTACCCCCACGGACCCGGTCTTTTGACTCGCTCACTGGTAGGTGGCTCAACTTACCCCCTTCTTTATATACATGTCCTGTTTTGGAATGCCCGTTTGTGACTAGCCTTATAGGCCACTGACTTGCAGGTGCTGTCTTTTATTTGTTAACTCTTTGCCCACTAATGTCGCGAACTATCCCTCGAGCGTCGAGTTCCCATTAACCTGTCAATATGGGGTGTGCTGGAGTATGACAGTATGGACTTAATTCAATCAATCAATCAGGGTTCTTATATAGCGTGACTACTCACCCGTAAGGGTCTCAAGGCACTGGGGGGTGGGGGTATCTGCAGTTCAGTCGAAGAGCCTACCAGCCCAGTGACATTAAGCAGGCATAAGGGGGTAGTGCTGTCTGCCTATTTGAACTCACAAACTTGTAGTGTCCTCTTTTTGGCTTTTTCCCCCTTACATGGAAACTCCAGCAATGGGGAAAAGAAAGCTACAGGCCAGTGCTCCTGCATCATCCTATACTAATAACACTATGGACGCATTCCTGCAATGTGCCGACATCAACAAAGAAACTGAGCTGGCTGAATGCTGCTTATCCCTCTTATCTTCCATCTCACCATCTTTGGAGATTTTTGCCACTCAGGCCCAGGGTTTTGGGGATGTGTCACCTTCCTTAATGGTTGAGGACATGGAGGGACCCTCATCGACCTCACAAATTGTTTCTATGGCCAAGCCCCCTTTGTTACCCAGGCCGCAAAAGGCGTTTATGCCCCTAGAGCCCAAAGTCCTGGTGGGTGCAAATAGGGACTGTGGAGTGGCAGGAAAAAGGAAGAGAACTAAAGATGGGTAGTAAAGAACAAGTTACTTACCTTCGGTAACGCTTTTTCTGGTGGATACAGTATCTGCCTGTGGATTCCTCACCTTATGAATATGCCCTGTGCCAGCATTCCGCGGAAATTTTTCCTAGCTCTCCACGTCGACGAGGTCGTCAGAAAGCCATGGCTCCGCACGAGGCTCCGCATGACGTCACTGGAGCCATAAGAGGACCACGTCGGCGTGATGACGTCAGTTCCACCCATTTTTTCCGTGCCACCGAGGCAAAAGGGCGAACCGACCAAGAGACAATGCATACATAGTACACATTATTCACACAAATAACACAGTGTAAAGTGAACAAAGGAAAGCAAAAGAAAGCAAGCATTTCCTACAAGCCTACACAAAGGCAAATAGAGGCAATACAAAATGACAATATGAGATAACATATTAACGAAAACCTCTTTTAAGGTATAAAAGGGTGGACAACTGGGAGGCGGGTGGGTCAGTGAGGAATCCACAGGCAGATACTGTATCCACCAGAAAAAGCGTTACCGAAGGTAAGTAACTTGTTCTTCTGATGGATACATCTGCCTGTGGATTCCTCACCTTATGAATAGAATCCCACAGCAGTCCCTCTCCCGGAGGGAGAGCGCGCAAAATGGCCATCCCTCCTCACTTCGGAGTCCAAGCAGTAATGCTTCGCGAAAGTGTGGCGGGAGGCCCAAGTTGCCGCCTTACAGATGTCCAACACAGGAACACCCCTGGACAAAGCAGACGTAGACGATTTAGCCCTGGTAGAGTGAGCTCTAATGCCTACAGGAGGCTCCTTACCAGCCAGAGCGTAGCAGATCTTGATGCACAAGATGATCCACCTGGATAAAGTGCGCTTGTGCACCGCCTTGCCCTTCATACGTCCAACATAGCCCACAAAGAGCTGATCATCCTGACGGAAGTCCTTTGTTCTATCAAGATAGAAACTAATCGCCCTCTTAGGGTCCAAACGGTGCAGCCTTTCCTCCTCCTTGGAAGGGTGAGGGGAGGATAGAAAGTAGGAAGGGTAATGGACTGCCCTAGATGGAAGGGAGTTACAACCTTAGGCAGAAAAGCAGCCCTGGTCCGGAGTACCATCCGTTCAGCATGTATGGTCAAAAACGGAGGCTTTGAACTCCAAAGCTTGAAGCTCACTCACCCTCCTAGCCGAAGTGATAGCCACAAGAAAGACCGTTTTGAAAGTCAGCAGTCTTAAAGGACAGCTATGCATAGGTTCAAACGTGGAACCCATTAAAAAAGTTAACACTAAATTCAAATCCCACTGGGGCATAATAAAAGGAGTGGGCGGGAACATGTTAGTAAGCCCCTTAATGAACCTTAAAACTATTGGAGACTTAAAAAGAGACGGCTGATCAGGCAGACAGAGAAATGCCGATAAAGCTGACAAGTATCCTTTAACAGTGGCTACAGTAGAACCCTGCTGGGCCAAATGAAGCCAAAAACAAAGAACATCAGAAAGATGAGTTTTTAAGGGATCAATAGACTTCTCTCTGCACCATTTAACAAATTTTGACCACCTGTAGGAGTAGATAGACTTGGTGGAGTGTCGCCTGGCCAATAATATAACATCCACCACGTCAGGCGGGAGACAAAATGAATTCAGGTTGCCCCGTTCAATCTCCAGGCATGAAGGTGCAGGCTCTGGAGGTGGGGGTGAAGAACCTGCCCCGCCGACTGCGAGAGGAGGTCTACCCTGAGAGGGAGACGGAGCGGAGGGTGCGACGAGAGGTGAAGAAGGTCTGTGTACCACACCCTTCTTGGCCAATCCGGGGCGATCAATATGACTTGGGCCCGGTCTTGGCGAATCTTCCTCAGAACCCGAGGAATCAAGGGTATGGGAGGAAACGCATAAAGGAGTTGTGAGCTCCAACTCAACTGAAACGCGTCCCCCAACGCCCCCTGCATCGGAAACTGGAGACTGCAGAATGACGGGCAGTGCGCGTTCTCGAGAGTAGCAAACAGGTCCACCCGAGGAGTCCCCCACGTCCGGAAGATGTGTCGAACTACCTCCGGATGAAGCCTCCACTCGTGGTCGGCGGAGAACTGCCGACTGAGACTGTCCGCACGCACGTTTAGCACCCCGGCCAGATGATTTGCCATCACGCAAATCCGATGGTCCTGAGCCCAGGACCAAAGCCGCAACGCCTCTCTGCAGAGACGGTACGACCCCACTCCTCCCTGCTTGTTGAAATACCACATCGCTGCAGTGTTGTCCGTCAGGACTTGAACCGACTGACCGCAAAGGGAAGGGAGAAAGGCCTTGAGCGCCAAACGTATCGCCCGCAATTCCAGAAGATTGATATGAGACAATCTTTCCTCTGGAGACCAAAGACCCTTGATCTCCAGATCCCCCAGATGAGCACCCCACCCTAGGGTAGAGGCATCCGTTATCACTGTGACCACCGATGGAGGAAGATGAAAGGGCTTTCCTTGAGACAGATTGCCCTCCACGCTCCACCAAGACAGATCCGCCGCAGCTTCTCTGGAGATCCTGACAGACTCCCTGAGATCTCCGTTGTGCTGATACCACTGCCTGCGGAGATACCACTGGAGCGCCCTCATGTGCCAGCGTGCATGGTTGACCAACAGAATGCAGGAGGCAAACAGACCGAGCAGGCGTAGGACCTTCAGAACTGGAACAACCGCTCCATTGTGGAATAAAGGGATCATCTCCTGAATGTCGAGAATTCTTTGTGGAGGAGGAAATGCTCGACACACAGTAGTGTCCAGTACCGCCCCTATGAACAGGTTGCGCTGAGAGGGCACCAGGTGAGATTTGGGCACATTGATTGAAAAACCCAAGTCGAACAACAGTTGAGATGTTACCTGCAGATGATGAAGCACCATCTCCGGCGACTCCGCCTTGAGCAGCCAGTCGTCCAGGTAGGGGAAAACAGGAATCCCCGACCTCCTGAGATGAGCTGCCACCACCGCCATCACCTTTGTGAAGACTCGAGGTGCAGTAGTAAGACCAAACGGGAGGACCGCAAACTGGTAGTGCTGCGACCCAACCGTAAAACGGAGATATTTCCTGTGCGACTTCAGAATGGGGATGTGAAAATACGGATCCTGCAAGTCGATCGACACCATCCAGTCCTCTTGCTGCAGCGCCAGAAGAACCTGAGCAAGGGTCAGCATCTTGAATTTCTCCTGCCTCAGGTAAAATTTCAAGATCCTGAGGTCCAGGATCGGACGTAACATGCCGTCCTTTTTGGGGATCAGGAAATACCGGGAGTAGCATCCCTGACCCCTTTCCTGCTCTGGAACCACCTCTATCGCACCTTTTTGTAGCAGGGCAATAACTTCCTTTTGAAGGAGAAGTAAATAATCCTCCGTGCAAAACCCCTGGCAAGGAGGGTAAGGAGGAGGGAATTCCCTGAAGGGAAGGGCGTACCCATTCTCTACGAGATCTAGAACCCAAAGGTCCGAAGTGATCAATTTCCAATCTCGTAGAAAATGGGTAAGCCGGCCTCCCACAGGACCTACATGATCCGGGATGGCGGATCTAGGGCTGCTTCCCCGCATTCCCAGGAGGGGCTGGGGAGGTAGAGGAGGAGGAGGGATGGCGACCGGCTCCACGTTGGCGACCTCTGCCCTTACCCCTATAGGACCTATACAAGGGGTTTTGTTGTTGCTGCTGCTGCGGCCGTCTGAAGCTTCGAAAGGAAGACCTCCCGAAGCCTCTGTATCTTTTATAGCCATAGCCTCTCGATTGTGCTTGCAGACCCAAAGATTTAGCCGTGGCCTTACTGTCCTTAAATCTTTGCAAGGCGGAATCAGCCTTTTCTTCGAAAAGTCTAGACCCATCAAAAGGCAGATCGAGAAGGGCAGCCTGCACATCGGGAGAGAACCCAGAAGACCTCAACCACGCATGTCTTCTTGTTGCAATGGACGAACCCATCACTCTGGCAACAGAGTCCGCCGTGTCAAGCCAGACTGGATGACCTGGCGAGCTGCAGCCTGAGAGTCCGCTAACACCTCACTCAGATTTCCCCTATCTTCCTCTCACAACTTAGGAAGAAGCTGTTTGGCAGAGTCCATTAAGGCATGAATATATCTACCCAAGAGACAAGTTGCGTTGGTAGATTTCAGTGCCATGCTAGCTGAAGAAAAGATCTTTTTCGTAGACTGTTCCAGTTTCTTGGAATCCCTGTCGGCGGGAGCTTGCGGAAAAGCCCCTGTAGACTGCTTCGAACACGAAGCCTGTACCACCAAGCTCTCAGGAGAGGGGTGAGAGGAAAGGAACACTGGATCTCCAGGAGCAGGCCTGTACCTTCTGGACACTGACCTTGAAACCGCAGGTGCAGAAAGAGGGTTGCGCCAAACATCAAGTATCGGCTCAGTCAGAGCATCATTAAAGGGTAAGAGTGGTTCAACCACCGAGGACGGAGAGTGGAGTACCTCCGTAAGAAGATTAGGCTTATACTCAGCCATAGGAAGCTGCAAATCCAAAAGTCTGCAGCCTTCCTGATCACCGAATGGTACGGAGCAACCTCTTTCGAGGGGGAAGCCTTCTGAAAAACAAAGTCCCACTCAGGAGAAACGTCAAGTCCACTTGCCTCACACAAGTCCTCAAACACATCCTCTGTGTCAAACAGTTCTCCTTTCTCCCTCTCATCCACCTGGTACTGCTCCTCTTCCAACAACCTCTGCGCCTCTCTCCTCGAGCGCATCTTCGGCGTCGACGGCGCCACAAGCTGCATCGACGGCGCCACATGCGGCGTTGATGACTCCGGGAGCGGCGTCGAAGAAGGATCCATTGCCGTAACCGGCGCCGATCGAATCCGTGAAGCTTTCCGAGATGGAGCCGGGGATTCCCCATACGGCGTCGACATCCTCGGAGCCGGTAAATGCCAGGACGACGTCGCTGGCATGAAGGGCACAAAGGGGGCCTGTGGATACTGCTGAGGCACACCCAAATTGAATGCCATAGGACCCATGGGACCCGAAGGTGCACCAGAGGGGTATGAGGCCCTGGCGAACACGCCATACATTGCGTTCAGAAAGTGCGACGGATCTGAACCCAGGGCCGGAAACTGAGGAAGTTGAGCCGGCTCGAGATCCATACGAGGCACCTCTGGAAACGGAGCCGCTGGAGCCGCAGGCAAAGCCGCAGGAGCTGAAGGTACCTCAGTATCAGCCGGATTCGACACCTCCTCTGAAGCCGGAGAGAATCTCGACGCTGGAGAACGCTCCGGAGTCCCTTGGTATGACGGGGAATGAACCGGAGTCGCCTGAGGAGACACCGATGGAGAAGGAGAGATAACGTCTTTAGCTCGACGTCGAGGTGTCGGAGAAGGCGATCTCGAAATTACAGCCTTTGACGATCGGCGTCGAGAAGCATGTCTCTTCTTCTTCTTATGCCTCCTCTTGGAGTCATGCGAAGTCGAAGACTTGGACTTCGACCTTTTTCGACCTTTTTCGACCCCTTTTTTCTTTTCTTGCCTTGGCCATATACAGCTTGGCCTCCCGCTCCTTCAGAGCCTTCGGGTTCATCTTCCTGCAGGAAGAACAGCCCTCGACGTCGTGGTCAGACGACAAACACCAAAGACAGTCTTCATGCGGGTCCGTAATAGACATATGTCCTCCGCATTCCTTACAGGGCTTAAAGCCAGACTTCCTCGGGGCAGACATGCCAAAAGAGAGAAAGATACAATCCAAAATACAAAGTATCCAGTCAAAAGTATGGAGAGTCCCAGAAAAAACCGTTAGCGTCGACAGCGCGGAAAAAAGCGAACTGACGTCATCACGCCGACGTGGTCCTCTTATGGCTCCAGTGACGTCATGCGGAGCCGCGTGCAGAGCCATGGCTTTGTGACGACCTCGTTGGCGTGGAGAGCTAGGAAAAATTTCCACGGAATGCTGGCGCAGGGGATATTCATAAGGTGAGGAATCCACAGGCAGATGTATCCATCAGAATCTAAATGCCCCAGGGTAAAGACCATCCATCTCACAAGATCTAACAATATCATGTCCAGGAAAAAGGACAAGATGGAAAGCTTAATAGACTTGTGGTATGATAAATTGATTGGCGTTTTGGACACTAAACTGGAATCGGTCTGTGTTCGCCTAACCGCATTTAAATTGGCACTGTAAACTGTAATGAGCCAGCGCTTATTACAGGAGTACAAGGTTTGACCACCCCCCCTTAAACACTGCTATCCCACATACTGTTTGTGACCGGGCAGAGGGGTGAGTCACTGATCATGATAAAAATTCTCCTACTCTACCCCACACTCGCCAGGCTACTAGTGAGCAGGAGTGTTTGATCACTCACGACTCTGAAGTCACACCAGCCCCTGGGGTTTTAATGGAGGTAGGGGCGATTAGTGGGGGTTGTAACCAGCCACCCGTCACCATGAAAGGTTAGTCTGAAATGGTCCATATAATATCCCCACTAGACATGCAACGCATCCCCTCCCGTCAAACACTATCATACCTGACTTGCCACCGGAAGCAAACCCCTATGTCATTGTGCTGGTAAATGTTCCTCCTCTTAAGGCCGGTTCTACAGAAAGTTTTATCCAATTAATGAACAAGGCTACGCAGTGGTTAGGTTCTAATTCCACGCTGGGGTTCCACACTGGAGGATGGATCAATATTGTCCAAAGTGTAAACTAGATAGGCAAAGAAGAGAAATCCTTGGATGGAGACTGTGTTATTATAAAGTTCAATAGGCCATCTTTGGTAGGGAGAATTCTTCCTTCTCTTAGGCACCCTGATGTTAACAGTTCTCCTTAGCTCATTAGGGCTCTTCCCTTAGGCTTCTTCTATAGATCTCTTCCCATGGTTCAGACCCCCCAACCAAATCAGTGGCCGCTACCTAGGCGCCCAGCCCCAGCTGGAGGTGGCTGCACCCAGTCTTGAGGGAGTAGGCCTTTTTTAGGTCGAGCCTGAGCCAGCGCGCAACGGCTGCTCTGGCGATCTGTTGTAGTAGAGTACGGGAGAGAAGCCCCGCCCATATTTTTCATTGGCTTGTGTCTTTGTCCTTCGTAAATGCTGTCTACTGATTCCTAAATAGGCTTGTTAGTCCCTCCTTAGTACAGCCATGTCTTCATTTGTAACCTCCCATGGCTACTGGCCCCTTTACTTGGTTGTTACACAGTACGTGTACTATTTTCTTTATTGAGTTTCTCCTACATTAGGCACGATGACGTGCTTTGCTTACATTCAGTGGGCCATGCCCGCTTTCACTGTCGAAGCAGCCGGGATAATGGCGGCCGTTTGTTTGCAATGCCATAGGTCTTGAATTTAAATGCGAGACCTATAGCATTGCAAATATTTTTTACTTTGTCCCTCCCTACCCCCAACACTCCGAGATTGCTTTAAAAAAAAAAAAAATTAGTAGATCCCGTGATTTTTTAAAATTTAAATTAGTAGATTAAGGGTTCACAGAACGTTGAGCCAGCGCAGAGGCTCGAACTCTGGTCTCAAGCTCCCGAGTCCGACTGCCGCCTCCTTCTGTAAAGCCGCCTTGTTGGCCCCTCGTACACTCAAACAGATCGAAGAACCAATGGCAGCTCCAGTTACAGCTTCTTCCTTTCCATGCTCTTTGATGCATTTCCTCTCGCTGACCGGGCGTTGGTTTCCATGCGAATGAGGAGGCTACAACTCTAGCTGGCAGCGGGCTGTGCGCTCACCCCCTTGAGGTGTGACTAAGGCTCAGTTGCTCTTCAGCTTTTGCCTTGTTTTGCTCGGTTGCTCTTCAGCTTTCACCTTGTTTTGAACATTTCACTTTCTATGTTGTATATACTTCCTGGCTCCTCCACCCCACTCTCTCTGCTCTCCATCCCCCTACCCCTCCCTTACAATCACTCACGGGGCTCCAGCCTGCTCATGTCTGACACCAACACCGGCCTCCTCACTCATCGCAGCTTGCCCCCTCCTTGTTATTCGGAACAGCTGTTCTCCGCTCCCTCTCCTGGGCTGCAGCTGCCTCCTCCTCCCTACCCCACCTCACCCCCACATAGACGCTTTTATAACAGCAAGATGAGGAAGCTGCCACATATCCCTTCGGCTTGAAATCAAACAAAATACAACTGCTTAGAAAAAGATTTTGAAGCCATTACCACAAAGTTGGTATATCTAACCCCCGCATGATCTTTCTATTTGGATGTACCTGTGTTTTGGTTGTGCTGTGTCTGTTTGCTGGATGCATTTTCTCAGCGTACTCTCTCTAGTGCGTGTGTTAATACGGCTCCTCGAACCTTCCTCCCCCCGCAGGAATGTGACTTTAACTCTAACTCGTGCTTAGTTTAAGTGCTCCTATATCTTAAGGTAGAGTCTGTGCAAAATCAACTGCTTGGAGAAAAAAAAAGAAAGCTCGTACCGCTGAGTTTGTATATCTAACCCCCACCAGAAATGTAGATTTTCACATGCCCGTGTTTTAATTGGGTTGTGTCTCTTTAAAAGTATGCATTTTCTCGGTTACTCTCTCTAGTCCATGCGTGTGTTAATACAACTCCTCAATCCTTCCTCTCCCCACTGGAATGTGACGTTAACTCAAGCTTAGTTTATACACACAAAACGCAGCATGCTCTAAGAGGAACGCCTGTAAGTAGAGATGGCGGCCAGATGTAACTTAATGGATGTGAACATAAGGCCAGACTTAGCCAGGAAGAGCAGATAAGGTAAAATGTTATACGGAGGATGTACATCATTATGAAGACACCACGAATAGAAAAGCTTCCATTTGAGAGTGTAAGTCTTAATCATGGATGGTGACCTTGCTATAGCAAGTATGTCGCTACAGTCTTGAGGCAGATCTAACTCCTTGTATTCAGCGAGTTCAGAAGCCAGGCATGTAACTGCAGCGGGGCTGGATGTGGATGGAGAATCTGGCCCCTGCTCAATGTCAACAGTGTTGGCAATACTGAAAGGTGATCAGGTCTGCATTCTGAGAGTAGGAGAAGCTCTGTGAACCAGTGCTGATGGGGCAATGAAAATTATTCGGCTTGGCTCCGTTTACAACTTCATCAGAAGTCTCGGGATTAACGGAAAGGGGGGAAATGCGTAGGCCAAGATCCCTGTCCACCTCATCAGAAAGGCTTTTCCCCAAGAGCTTCTTTCTGGCTCCCAGCTGGCATAGAACTGGCATTTCTGATTCGTTTCTGAAGCGAAGAGATCTAAGTTGGGCTTGCCCCACATCTGAAAAATGTACTCCAGAACTTTCTGGTCCAGCTCCCATTCGTGGCACGAATTGGAAGTCCTGCTCAAGGTATCTGCTAGACTGTTCTTCACCCCGGAAGATGTTCCACCTTGATAGATATGTGGTGAGAGAGAAGCCATTTCCATATCTCTTGTGCTTCCTGTGATAGGATTTGGGAGCGAGTTCCCCCTTGCTTGTTTAAGGAATGCATGCAAGTGGTATTGTCTGTTCTTATCAGGACCGAGGATCCTTGAATCCTTGGAAGGAAAGCCTGTAAGGCTAAAAAATGGCTCGAAGCTCCAGGAAGTTGATGTGCTTTTTTGAAAGCGATTTGGACCACTTTCCCCTTATCCGGGGATCTTGAAGGTGAGCTCCCCACCCTTCTAGAGAAGCTTCTGTAGTGAGGATGAACTCTGGTGTTTGAGAAAGGAAAGTTAGCCCTATTGAGAGATTGCTGGAGCACTGCCACCAAAGCAGAGCTGATCACATGGCTGGAGTTATCCTTACCAGGTCGTCGAACGATCCGGTCACCTGAAGCCATTGATTGTCTAGTTCCTCTTGTATAGGTCTCATTCTGAGATGAGAGTAAGGTACCATTAGAATTGCAGAGGACATCATGCCCAATAGAAATTTTATCAGTCTCACAGAAGTGAACTTTCTTCCTCTTAACTTTGTTGCTAGAGAAATTAGGTGATTGCCTTTCTGTGGACAAGAATGCCTTGTCTTGGATAGTGTCCAACACTGCTCCTAGAAAGAGCGTCCTTTGAGACAGATGCAGAACTGACTTTTGAAAATTGAGAGTTAGCCCCAAAACATTTGAAGGCAAATTGAAGTTGCTCTTGAGGCTTGATTAAAAGACGGGGCTTTTACCAACCAGTCGTCTAGGTAAGGGAAGAGCTGAGGCCCTGCAGCCTGAGATGAGCAGCAAATGGAGCTAGACGTTTGGTAAATACTCTTAGTGCTGACGGCAGACCAAAAGGGAGAACTCTGAACTGAAAATGAGCACCTGCCCACAGTGAAACGGAGAAACGTTCGATGTTTGGTATGGATAGGGAAGTTGAAATATGCATCCTGCAGATCTAATGTCGTCATGAAATCTGCATGATTGAGGAGCTACAGAATTTCCTAGAGAGTGACCATGCGGAAGGACTTTTTATGCAGATATTTGTTTAATCTCCTTAGGTCTAGAATAGGCCTCCACTCTCCCGACTTTTTCTTTATCAGAAAGAAACAGGAATAAAAACCTTTTCCCACTTGAGAGTGGGGCACTCTTTCTATAGCTCCTTTCCGGAGCATAATTCTGACTTCTTTTCTGAGGAGATTGAGATGAGGTGGAGGCTTCCTTAGAGGCGAGTGAGGTGGAGGGATATTTACCAATTTTAGGGTATCACCATATTTTACTATGTCCAGGACCCATTTGTCCGAAGTGATTTTCTTCCATTGGTCGAAATGTAAAGAAATATTTGTCGTCCTGGAGTTGATGCGTGACCGAATTGTTGCAGGTGCTGGGGAGGGGTCACTGCTTTCTGGTATTGTCTCTGGCCTGCGGGGTCTGCTTCCTTCTGTATTGCTGCCTGGAGTAAGCGGCAGCAGGGGGGGCTCTATATGATTGTTGTGATTGATATCCATATCTATATTGATAAGCCTGAGGCTGGTATTTTTGGTAGCTCCCACGAAAGGAGTATGACCCTCTGCCACGGGTGCCTCGAAAAGGTGTTTTTCTTGTACTGGAACGTACCTAAAGCCTTAGCTGTGTCTGTGTCCTTTTTAATCTCCTGTAAGGCATCGTCAATGTGTTTGCCAAACAGTGCATCCCCATCGAATGGCATGTCTAATATTTTGCTCTGTACTTCAGGACGAAAGGTGGTAGACTTAAGCCATCCTTAGCGACGGAGAACTGCTGCCCCAGCCAGCTGCCGAAAACCTAGACAAGCCAAATCCATGGAGATATTAATGATTTCAGATGCTGCCCTTACGCTCTCAAGCAGAATTTTTCTTGCCTCTTGCTTTTTGTCATACGTCAAAAACTCGGGTTACGGGCAACATCAGACCACATTTGGCGGTCGTATCTTCCTAAAATGGCCAAGGAGTTTGCTGCACGCACAGAAGCACCTGCCAAGGTGGTGAATCTTTTTCCAATATTATCTAGTCCCCTTCCATCTTTATCAGGTGGTGCAGTTATGGGCATAGATGGATTTCTAGATCTCCGTTGTGCAGCTTGGGAAATCACGGAATCCGGCTTAGGTTGTCCGGTCAGGCATGCAGGGGCATCATCGGGGGACTTGTATTTTTTGTCGATTCTAGGAAGAACTGCAGGAACTGAGTAGGGGTTCTTCATGATTTTAATGCCCTCTTCCCAAATTGATCAATGATGGGAATTGGGCAGACAGATTTTCTGTTCTGGCCCTTAAAATCATATAAAAAACAGTCGGAATGCATAACAGGCATGGGAAGGTGAAATCAATTTGCTGCTCTTTCCATAATGCATGAAAGCCCCCAATGTCCTCAGGAGGAGAATCAACTGCCTGAGGAGCCGGTGGAGAAGGTGTTGGAATTAAATAATCCTCCCACTCATCAATGGTAGTAGGTGTTTTAGGAAGTTCACCTTCATCAGCAACTGTTTCATTGTCATCATCCTGCAGCGCAGGCAAAAGATCCTGAGCCTCCATTGTAGGAACTGAAGGTGCTGCTGAACCTAAAGCAGGCAGAGGAGAATCTTGTCTTTGAACAGAACCTACTGCCGTAAGGAAACGGGTATGGTAATCCTGTAGAATAGCTGTCAAGTCCTGCACTAATGTCACAGGCATTTGAATCATAGGCTCTTGACGAAGCATCAATACTTGAGGTCTTTCCATAGGTTGGTATTGTGTGCCATAATAATCATCCTCAACTTCTTCCTCTTGGAAATTTACGTGGAGTTGAGAGGGGTTGCGGGCTGGACTGAACAACCCATCATCCTCAGATTCCTCCAAAAACTGTCTAGGAGATATATAAGAAGGGTCCTGGTAAAAACCCCTCGTCGACGGGATCGTGAAAGAGAACCTGGATGACAAGATTGGGGTTATTTGCAATGAAGAAGGCCTTCTCCGTTGCGGCGTCGACGAGATGATCGTCGACAGTGACACAGATACCGTCGATGTTGACATGACCGTCGTCAACGATGGCGTAGTCGTCGTCGAGGCCGTCGACGGTAGGGCTATCGTTGACGATGTTGTTGTCGTCGATGAAGTGGTCATCGTCGACGGAGGAGTTGACAAGGGAGGCACCGTCGATGACGGGACTGCCGCCGATGGGAGAGACGTCGACGGAGGTGAGACTGTCGTCGGCATCAGCAACGTCGACGGTGTAGTAGCCGACGGCGAAGAGATTATCGCCGACGATGGTACAGACTTCCCCGATGGTTCTGTAGACGAAGTAAGCGCCGACGAGGTCGGAGGTGGTTTCGTCGTTGACGAAGTCTTTTTAGACAAGGTGATCCTGACAGACTCTGACTGAGTCTTAGGCTGTTTGAAGGCAGCTTTTTGGGGCGTTTGTGAGGCAGTTTTTTCCCCAGATTTTTCCTCAGAAGAGAATGGCAGCTTCCCTTTTTTAGAGGTCGAGTGCAGAGCCTCATGATGGGACTTTTTTGTAGATTTTTGTGTCCCTCAGGTGATTCTTCAGACCTGTCCCTTTTCTTAGTCAGATAGACTGATGCCAGAGAACTACCACTGCCTTCATCATCAGACACTACAGAGGTTTTTGATTTTAGCCTCTCCAGCCAAATTAGTAATCTGCCTTCCCTGTCTTTTAAAGTTTTAGAAGAAAAAGTCCTGCAAATCCTACAGTCTTTAACTTTAGGAGCAGGGTAAAGGCAATAAATACAATCCTTGTGGGGATCGTCAAAATGTAGCCTTTTTTTCCCACAAGGCCTCAATAATCCTTTTTTAGAAGCATCAGACATTTTGTACTCACAAAATGCAACAGATGAAAGAAAACTGAGCAGAGCTCGGGGAGACTTCCTGTCAAACGACGTGCGGTAGAAAATCTGAGGGACTTGCCTCTCTGTGGAGTGTTCTAGAGGGTGCTAGAGCCTGATTGGCTGTGTTTCAACGTTGGTTCTTTTTTACAAATGGACAAGGATGGGCTACTACAATGACTGTGCAGTCCATTATAGCCTATTATAATATGTTTTACTACTATTATATATATATATTTTATTTATACCGTGAGACTCCCACCTCGATGGTGGGGATGAATCAAGCATGTGAATCTATGAAAGATCCAATACTGGATGAGTGTTCCTTACGGTAGAGGAGCGTGACTCTACTCCCAGACATTCCCTTGTTTGTCAGCACGTTAAAGTTCACGGCACCTGTAAAGCTTCAGCGCCCAATTTGGCTTGTTATTTAAAAGGAACTCCTTTTCCCCCAATTCTCCCCTTTATTACAAGACTTTCAAATGGAAGCTATCTCATACTGAATAATCAAGGCTGTTGTATTATGTGGGCGGGGGTCCCGTATATTGTATCCGTTTCCCAGTTAGTCACTTGTTGCAACAACGTCTTGTTTCCCCCCCCCCCGCATGGGATTGTAGATAGCTTGTTGTGGCCTTCCATTCCAACCGTGAAAGCAGAATTTAACAAGCTAAGTAGACTGAAAGCATTATTGTTCCAACAAGAAGTGTCTCTCACATCTGCCCACAAAGACCTTCGAATTGCACATGGCTAGAACTTCCAGCGAAATACAATCATTGTTAAATACAAATCTGCCCTTGTATTTTGGAGAACTGATACATCAAATATTTAATGCCTCTGATACAGCGGGCCTAGCCCACTTTTTAAAATTTGTAGGCTCTGGCCTCGTGACATCTTTCCAAACTATCTTTGGAGTAATTCCGGCTTTTTAACACTCCATTTTTTCCAGCGTGTTCGGCGGGTTACCTTTGCTGCTGTTTCTCATTGCTGGAATTCTCGTTCTATTTCTGCTGTTCCGTAATTGATGCTCCTTCTGTGCAAGCATTGGATGAAGATTGGTGTTTGGCATTTTGATATGCTTACTTCACCTGAGTGCAACCTGTGTTTCACTGCATCCGGTGCCCCTTTCAAGGGGCACTGGACATATGCCTGGATTTGCAGACACCCGCTGCCCTGGATTTCGAACTGCTGGTGAGTACCTTAGGGGCCCATTATCAGTACTGTTCCTTGGGTTTGCGACTTCTACATCATCCGAGTCTGGAGTCAATGGTCAACGAGGATTCCTGTGCAACGGCACAGCGATTACTGGACCAATGTTTCATTGAAATCAACGCAGGTTACCCGGTGACTGTCTCTGCGTTAGCCGAGACTGAGGATCATGTATGTTCTTAAGAACTTCTGAATTGGGGGGGTGGCCCTATCCTTCCATGCCGGAGTCAGACTCTATCATTGAGTACTTCGCAATGGCTGATCACATATTGGATGTCTCTGACACGCATTAATTGGCTTTTTTTTAATCAAATTGTCTTATACATGCCTTTCATTGATAATTAATTCTTGGGAACGGCTTTCAGTTTATTTATCTTCCTAATTCTGTTATCCCTTTCCAAGCTACCTTGTAGGTACTTGGGTCTCATGTGTTTAGTGCATGGCCCATTGTAGTTTTACCTATGTTAGCCTAACTGTGCACGATAGAGGCTGCATTTGCTTTGCACACGTTACTACATAAACATGTTTATCTTTGTTCCACATTGTATTTTCACACAGAACTTGCAGCTATTTTTGCGTTCTGTTCTTTCCTGGGATTTAGTCGGAACACAGCGGACAAGGTCAAACAACAATGTCCCTTGTATTTCATTCTGGTCAGGCACTAGCACCTATACATAACACGAGTGCAGCTGTTGTTTGTGAGCATATGCGCCTTGTCATATAGGTACGCACCGTAATGTAACATACATATAGAGAGAGAGACTTTCTGAGAGGAGATCACTGTTGTCCCTGAGATGTAGAATGTGCACCTGTGTATGCTAAGGTACAGGGTCCGCTACTAATCCTAGAGATCTCTGTTATATAGTCATTCCGCTTCTGTAGAAGGAGTGGGGGTTAGGCTAAACTGTGACTTAGTATGACAGGGCTTTTCATAATATATGGTTTATTGACTATGCTGACGGTATTTTTGTTAAGCATTTGTTTTCTGATTGTGGCACCAATACTGCATTTTAGAGCACGATAATTCAAATAAACATTGCAACCTTCCTTCGTGTCTCTGTTATATCTTATTGTGGATGAGTATGAGTGTGAGAGCGAAAGGGGGTGTCCTGTTACTGCGATCCCTGAGAGGGTCGGGAGTGTTGTGTTATGCGGTGTCAATTCACTTGTCTCTCTGGATACAGTTAGGAGGGCAAGTGAGACACTATAGCTAGTCAGACTCGGGCTCATGGGTATTGAGGTGTTATGGTGACTCAGTCCCTACCTAGTGACGTTCTATGGTCCCAAGCATAGTTCTGTTCCTGAGCACAATCCCTGCAACAGGCTAATTTACAACAGGCAGCTGAATCAAGGAATGTTACTCTCTTCTGGAAAACTATCAATCAGCCATTTTTAAAAGATTCATCAGTCCCCAGGGTAGAGGTGCTTGTCTAACAGGCCAAACGGATAAGCCACTATGGAGGAATTGTTAATCCAGAAAATCAAGTTCAGGACGTTACCCCTGGTGTAATATGCCATGTAGGACCATCACATCTAAAACCCATTAGACTAGAAGAGGTTACCACCTTCCTGGAAATGTTTGTTGCTGCAAAGGCTCCAGGTTCTGATGGGGTGCCAATCAATACATTTAAATCATGTATTAACCTATGGGCCCCCATAATGACACAGGTGTGCAACATGGCAGCCATAGGATATCTGACCTTATCTTGGACAGAAAGCATCAGAGTCCCGATTTTCAAAAAAGGGATCAGAGGGGGCACAAAGTGTTATTGCCCAATATCCCTCTTGGACTCCTCAGCTAAATTAATGGGCAAAGTCCTACTAGAGAGGTTGGAATCCTGGGTGATAGACAACCAGATAGTAACAGACGCCCAATGTTGTTTTGGAAGGGATGTGGGCACCATGGAACAATGTATCTATCTCCATCTCATCATCAGTAAATACACCATGGCCAAAGAGGGTCGCATCTACCTATGTTTTGCCGATATAAGCAGCACGTTTGATTTGACTACTCGCTCTAAGCTGTGGCAGTCACTGGTGATGATGGGGGCCCCCAATGAGATTGTGACTTTCTTGTCACAGTTATAGGCACAGTTAACATCACAGGTACAATATGGGTCAAGGGGAGAAGTTACACCATGTTTTAAAATTACTTGAGGAATCCACCAAGGCTGTGTTCTTGCCCCCTTTTATTCTTGTTATGTACTTTATGTTCTAATGGGGCGGGCGAGATATTGCAGAAGATTAAAGCAGGGGCCCCAAAAGTTGGCCAACGCCTAACTCCGGTCCTCCTGTACGCAGATGATGCTGGCTTGATCTCTAGAACCGACAACGGCCTCCAGCTTCTCATCAATGGTTTCACTTCGTATATGGAGGACAGGGACATGAAAATCAATCTAAAGAAAACATTAACTATGACATGCAGGAAAATGAGGCCCAAAAAGAAAACTAATCATATTAGGGGAGAAGTATTTGCTGCAACAGAAAGTTTTACCTACTTAGACGAGCATTCTTCTAATAACGACCAATGGGCAACACACCTGAAAGCAGCAAAATTTAAATTCATTAGATCCTCAGAAGCCCTTTTAGGTTTGCATTTAAAATTGGAAACAAGCCTATTAGAGAGCTGTTGACCCTATATAAAAGTAAATGTATACCTAGTGTCAATTATGGAGCCTCTTTGTGGGGACTGACAAACTGCAAATTGCTGCAGACCCAGGAAAATCTATTCCTATGTAGATTAATTGCAGTGCCCTGCTCATCCTCCTTTTACATAGTCCACAATAAACTGGCGGTCCCTTATTTAGAGGACGGTTTGCAGTCAAGCCCCTTCACCCTTTGGCATAATATATGGAGTAAAGATGGCACTAAATTCATCAAAGAGATGATAACAGATTGCCTAACCTTGAAATATAGAGTGAGAATTCCATTGCTGGCCTATGTGAATAGCCTGCTAAAGGAAGTGGATGATAATTTGAACATTGAGGATCCTGTTGGAGTGTTACAATTTAGCATGAAAGATTCAAAAACGATTCTGATTGGGAAAACGATGGCTGATCGGCAAACTAGAGAGTGTCTTAAACTGACTGTGTCACTGTACCTCTTAGGCCCCATACAACCAAGTGCCCAGGGCTAACTTATTCTAGCATCGAATAGCCAACACATCTTCCACCTAACCAGACTGCAAATAGCCACACTGCACTTTATGGTAGCTTTTCCCAAAATGGGGTTTTGCTCCCAAAAGTTACACAAATGTCCATGCAATGGCAAGTCCAACCAGTCCACACTGCATTTTATTAAAAAAATGTCTAACTTTTATAGGGACCTCAGGAAACAAATATTGTGGCCACTGTTTTAAAAAAAAAACATTTTTATTATAAAGATGCTTTTAACTTTATTCTTAACCTTGACAATGTGAATTTATGCCAGAGTATCCATTTACATTTTTTATACCATCCATAGAAGAAAACAGGTTTTACACCTGGATGTTCTAAGATATGAATACGAGTAGTCGAAGATATCCTACTCTTATTAATTAATTGTCACCTAGTAGGATCTTAGCCTTATTTACTTTCCTCTGCTATATAGTGATAATATATGTCAAATAACTCTTACCTATTTGTTGCTTTTTGACAACAAGTCCCCCCTTGTTGGCCATTGATTATTACTCCTAGCCCTGTGTTCTGTCAATTTAATTTGTGTATGTCCTGATATTAATTTGTATGAGTTTTAGTCATTTATTTTTTAAATATGAATGCTTTTTAAGATATTTGTATGAATTTTATGTGTGATTCTTTTATGGATATTTGTATACGAATGAAGATTTGCAGATTGATTGTGAGTATAACCACATAGTTTTGAAAACTAAAGCAAAGGCAGGAGCATCATCAAGTAAAAAACTAAATTTTCCTCATGTCCATAAAGTATAGCAATGACTAGTTATCTCCTGAACATAGTGCCTTTCCATCAATGAGCCTAACATGTTCCCTCCACTTGGGATCTGTACTTATTTCTGAAACATCTAATGCTTAAAATGCCCAGAAGTCCCTAAATCAATAAGAGCCAGAACAAACAGTGGACCTAAGGCATGTATACATTCACTGATAAATAATAATGCTCTTTAGTAGTTACAAACCTTTTCATTATCTATCAAGCTGCTCGATCCGAGTTTGCAGTTAAAGATCAAGTAATGGGGTTTACAAGCCAAGTAGGATGACTGCTATGGAAATGCCAAAATATTCCACATTATGAGCAGAGGTCCTCTCTCTTTTTTTTCTTGTTCCTCCATCGTAAGATTGTCCTGTGATTGTTCAGTCTCCATGGATTCCTCAAACCTCTCCACAGCCTTAGATTCCCCTGATTGTATTAGAGGTATACTTCATCCCCAGTCCTCCTCTTTCCTCCCACTGTTGCTTTTGCTGTGAGTCGATTTGTAGGGCTAAGTCAATGAAAGCAGTAGATGTAGTTGACTGATTTACTACTACAGGGATGGCTTGTTTCAATTTGTCATGTAGACATGATATGTAGACAATCAGATCTCCTGGTCCTTTGCTCAGAGCAAAGAGTCCCCCATGGACCTCTTGTTTTGAAGGTAGTTTTCCAAATATGCGCATAAAGTGTTCCATGAAGAGAGGAAAATTCACTAAACAAGAGCTGTTGAGTTGATTAGTGGGGTTATCCAAGCTAAAGGATCCTAGGCCAATTAAGACAGAATGAAGGTAACTTAAAATTGAACTGTCTGAAATAGTTGTGATCAGGCCAAGAAATAAAATGTACACAGCACCAAAAAGAGTTCAAATAAATTGAAATCCCTGGATTCCTTTTCAGGAGATGTTACACTTAAATTAGAGGCAGTGGCAGGTAAGGTTATAGCTTGTGAATTTCTACCCAAAATACAGCCTAATGGAGAGGGAGTAACCAGATTCCCACTTCCCGACTCACTGAATGTAACAAAGATGAGCATATGTATTTGATATATCCTATCAATGAGACAGACCTTGTGTTGTCAGGTTGGCCTGGTCTGTGCCCTGTAATTGTTTAACTTCACCCACGGTGTATTAGACTTGGCAGGCTGTCAGGATTTCAGTGGTGTGCAGATCACAGATTCTGATGCTAACCCTGCTTCTTTCCCTTCCAGAAAATCAACAGTTATACCAAATAGTAAGCTCTGAAAAGATTGCACATAGAAAAAAAGTAGATGGGAGGGAGAGAGAGACAAAACTTTCTGTCAGCGTCTCGGATAGCAGACCTCCGCAGCACTTAACAGTGAAATGGGCAGTGCAATGATCCACGGTCTGTGATAGACTGGCGGATGAACCCATTGAACCTACGAGATAAGGCACAGTCAATTCAAATATGAACTATGAGGTAACACCAATAGTGTTAGCTCCCTGATATATAGGAGTGGAGGGACTTCAATTAGCCACCGGATGACTAGGACACATTCCAAGAACTAAAGCCCAGAGTCAGACCCAGTCAGTGGTCTGCCAGATGTCAGTCTACAGCTTATGTAGGTGATTAAATGAGCAGAGTGGTGGGAAAGAGTAGCTCAACGTCTGAAAATTCCCTACAACTCCTTTGAAAAGTCCTGAATCTGGGCTGTCACAGCTGTCTCCAATCTTTTGGCAGGAATAGGACGGAGCAAAATTGTTTGAATGTTAGCTCATTAATTAAATGGGGAGGGTCTATGGAGATCTCTGTGAAATGAAATACGGTACCCTAATTGACAAATCTGGAGGATCCCCTGGTCCTAGGTGATCTTCCTTCTTTTTGTCAAGAAGACCTTTGGAAGTATTGGGTGTGGACAAAGACGAGAAGTGCATCGGCAGGAAAGTAAGCATCTACCTTCCCTATTGCTTCAATAGGGGTGCAAAGTTTGTCTGTACGGCAACAGCAGCCACTGACGGAGCCTGTGAAAATGGTATCAATATCTGTGAAAATTGTGACAATGATGTAAGGGTAACAAGGAGTGTTTGGCCTTTTTATAATTTCAGCATATGTTTTGGGTCATGGTGGCAGCATGTGCCCGTCTCATGGTCTAATCTTAACCACCACAAACAGCATGGGTGAGGATATTTAGCCTTCTTGATATCTTTAGTCCCTAGACAGGTATTAATTTTGTATGTACGGTAGGTTTTAAGAACACCAAACAGTATTCAAGCACTCTACAAAACAAACAAGTAAATACCTAAATTCTTATTGCCTTACTTATTGCTACATATTGTGTCTATCGGGACAAATCTTCTTTAGGTATTCATGGACTTCAATCAATCAATCAATCATGGCTACTCACCTGTGAGGGTCTCAAGGCGCTGAGAGGGGGGCGAGGGGGTTGCTGTTCATCACTTTTTGTGCTTGAGAAAAGACTAACTAAAAACTTTAGGAATTACAGCTAATCTATATTATTCTCAGTGTAGTGTAAAGCAAGAAATAATCCTTATTAATTCCATTCTAATAAACAACTCAAGAGAATTCCTAATGCTAATATTATATTTAAAATCAAACCAACCATTTACGCCGCTACAAACCAATGTGTCGGCAATGAGAATTTATCTAAGCTTTCCCCATACCCACCATTCTTGTCTAAAGAGAAATCCTCTTATATTTGGTTGAATCACAGTCAAATTGACCCTCCCAACATTCTCATTCACTCCACGTATATCAACATAACCATCTCGAGAAGACACATTCTCTTTGGAGTATACAAAATCTCCCAACTTCACTTAACTCTACCTTATTCATTTATGAGTATTGGAAAAGGAAATCTACTATCTCTCTTTCAGGTACAAAAGCATGTTGCTAAATATAGTCTCATCCAACAATGGTTAACTTCTCTGTAACTCCTGCTTCTGTGAAAACAAATTATGTTTGTCACCACTCATGTATCATAGTTATCAGCTGCTTTAACTGGCACAGTATGAATAAATTATATCAGCGTGTTTGTTCAAGCTAGATACCATACCTGGCCTTCATGTAGTAATCTGTTGCAACACATTAAATCAGGTATGGTTTATCTAAATTCTGGAGTCTACGAAAATTCATTTTATGCATTACCTACATTTCATATGCCAAATCCCAAGTTGAGATTGAGACAAAAAATATATTTAATAACAAAAGTATAACTACATAGGCAAACCCAACCTCAGCCTCTTTTTGCACCCTAAAAGCTTGCTACTGAACCTTATTCTATGGTTTTCCATACACTACTTCACTAACTTCAAATATCTGACATGGCAAGGGTGGTTCCTCTTCTGGGACCTCAGGGTGTAGCCCTGCCTCCTCTGACCCGGCATGAAGCCACTGCTAAATTAAATTACTACAGTTGTAACAATTTAATTTAGTAGCGTTCATGCAACCACGACTTTCGTGTTTACCTAAACTCTGCAGTGTGCAGGTCAGCCCTCCCAGCCTCTCCACCAGGCTCCTGATGACAGGAGGAGGCAGGAGCTGAGCGACAATACAGCTACAAAGTGTTGTTTAAAAACACAGCACTCTGTAGATGGATGTCCTGATAGCTCATGTGAGGGGCGTAGTACAATTATGATCCCCTAACACAGGCCCAATACTTTTTATTTAGCAGACAAACTGCACATGTCTCAAGCAGCACAGTATAGTTGCTAAAATGGGACTGTCAGGCCACCAATCAGTGTATCCCTGAGACCAATGAGAAGCAACAAAGAGCAGCAGTGTTCCGTCCTCTGATAAGGCTATGCTTTCAGTCCTGTCAAGAAGCTGGGAGATAATTATATGTTTAAGGTGGGTCTTCCTTTCAAACCTGGCCCTGCTGATCTGTCTGGCTCCTTGCTGGGAATCATGGCTTGCAAGTTCCAGTGTCCAGCACCAGATTCCTGCTCTGTAGCCGCCATGGAGCCTCTGAGTTTCCAGCAAAGGAAGAACGTTGGGTAAAAAACAGAAAAAATAAGTTTTGTTTCTCTTTGCATGTGTGAGTGAAAGTGTGCCTGTGAGTGACTGAAAGAGAATGAGATTGTGTGAGAGTGTGTGTTAGGTAAATGTGTTTGAAAGTGTCAATTAGAATGAAAGAGTGAGAATCAATTAATGAGTGAGAGTGCGTATGAGTAAGTGAGAATGAAGGAGTGAGTAAAGCAGTGTGTGACTTAGAATTAGTGAGTGAGGGGAACATTGTTAGAGGAAGTGAGAGTGAGTTGGGAGTGCCTTTATCAATGGTGCAGCAGGTGCAGTTGCACCCGGGCACAGATGCCCTGGTGCAACTGCACCTTATGCACTATTAAAGGAGAAGAACTGTACCCCAGGGGTTCAAATCAGAGCTCCTGCCACCAGTAGTTGTGAGTGAGGGTCAGTTTGTTAAACTGTGAGTGTACAAGTATGTTTGTGAGTGAGAAACAGTGACTGAGTGTGTATGGGTACATTTCTGTGTGAGGGCACCCAAGGCAAATTTGAAAAACAATGAGGTGAACCCGTGGCAAGTATTACCCCTCACCACTTTCAGGGAACACCAACCGTCACTGTGACATGGGTTCCAAGATCCCAATAAAAAGATAGCTGGTGATTTGACCTCTGCAAGAAGACCTCAGGAGATAAGATCGAAATGGAAAAAAGGCAGTTTGAGAATAGACTTACTCTCCTGAAATTGTGAAGAATGTATCAAAGAACAAGTTACTTATCTTCAGCAACACTCTTTCTGATGGATAATCTATCTAACTGAAGATTCCTCACCTTTAGAATATTCCCCAGCACCAGACTGGATTCAGAGGTTTTCATAGCAGTGCTCCTGCATGCCACTAGGTGCCATCTTGTGGCTCCACATTGACCTTGTTACGCCCCGAAAGCATTGGAGCGAAGTTGTATATAGGTACCATCCCTGAGCACGAACATCAGTTTCTTGCTTGACTCTTTCCCCGCCCTTGAGCAGAGAGCACAAAAATACATTTAGATGACAAAAGGAGGCCACTTCATAGAACAAGAAAATTGGAAGGCAGGGAGGAACCGGTGGTTAGATACAGTATCCACCAGAAAGAGTAGTACCCAGGGTAAGTAAGTTTTCTCAGTCTCATCGCTATCAGATCAGAACAAATGAGATGGGACAACGGTCCGGTGGTGCAGCTATACCATGCAGATGAGTAGAAGAGTGATGCCATATTATTTCTTTTACATCACACCTCACTCATAGAATGGTATTCATCACAAGGGTTTGAGAAACCCTAGGGGGATCACGAAGAAGTCCCTCAGTGGTAGATAGGGAGAGTTGCCAGTGGGTAGCTCAATAGGAAGCTCTCAATAAGAAAGTTAGGATTGGTAGGCAAACTATGATTTTGTTTTGTCTTCTTCCTTGCAGGTAAACACATAACTTGCTCTTTGTTTCATTGGAGTTTTTATTTTATTGTTTGTTCCCAAATCCTTTCACTTGGTGGTCACCTTAACTGTAAAATCAATCAAAGAAATGGGTTGGTAGCATTTGAAAAGGGAAATGTTAGACCTGTCAGCCTAAGGTCTTCTCCCAAACCTTTTGCCTTCACCCCTCTTATTTTTGCTGATCTCATTCTTGTTGGCCTTAGGACTCTTTGCACTTTACCACTACTAACCAGTGCTAAAGTGCTTGTGCTCTCTCGCCTAAACAAGGTAGAATTGGCTTATACCCAATTGGCACACTTAATTTACTTGTAAGCCCCTAGTAAAGTAGTAACCCAAGTATCCAGGGCTTGGAAATTAAATGGTACTAGTGGGCATGCAGCAATGAGTGTGCGACCCATTTAAGTAACCCTGTAAAACATGTCTCTGGCCTGCCATTGCAGCCTGTGTATGCAGTTTTAAACTGCCATTTCGACCTGGCAACATAAATCTTTTTTCAGGCCTAAACCTTCCTTTTAAATACATACAAGTCACCCGAGGGGTAGGTTCTAAACAGCCCAGAGCGCAGGGTGCAGTGTATATAAAAAGGTGGCCTATCTCTGCCATAGGATAACATTGGGGTTGCTTTATTACATTTAATAAGTGCTAACTTTTAACTAGAATGAGGTAGATCGGTTGAGTTTGGAGTTTAAAGAATTTTAATTTTTAGCTCTCTTTAATGGTAAAGTCAGATTTTTAGTCACAAGTCTGAAAATGCAATTTTTTGAAAGTTGACATTTCCTTCACCTATCTATTTAGTGCCTGCAGCCTGTCTCTGGGCTGCATGACTAGATGTAGCTGGCAGTTGGTCCTTGTGTATTGCTGACAAAGTAGCGTCTCCTGATTAGGAGACGTCCCCCTGAGCACTGCTGAGGACCCGCGTTGGCGGGATGTGTGAAGTCTGTTGGCAGACTCGTGATGAGCTTGTAACAATTTTTTTATTATTCATGGTTCGATATTAATTATTCATATTGAAAACTGCTGATATCAGCTTAGAAGAAACTGTCGCTAATTTCAATCATATCTCCCGATGCATTTCGGGCAATATCTGCCCTTCGTCAGGGGAACATATCTACGAAGGAAGTGAGCAATGATATTTTGAAAAAACCAAGCCATAGGATTCACATGCCTTCACCTCCACCCGGGTGAATGATGTGGTATGAATCATGATGTGTAATTAAAACTCAAAAAACGCCAAATATAATAAGATGTGTGTTGTTAACAGAGTGGACTAAGGTCCTGTGCTGTATATTGAAACCATGCACTAGGTGTAAAATCATGCTGATTAAACTTATTCTATGTAATCCGGAACGAGTGTGTACGCGTGGGCAGGATAGATGAGACGTGCAAGTATCAGCTGGTATGTTGCGACTTAACTAACAAAGAATTGGATGCGCTCAAAGGTTTAGCTAACAACCCCACAATTACGTGTCAGAATGCCGATAGAGGAGGGGCATTGGTAATCATGAATACGAGTTTCTACAGAGAACAAGTCCAGAATCACGTAATGGACACTGATACTTATTGTGCACTGGATTACAATCCCACCGAACAATTTTCCAACATATTGAAAAACTTATTGAAAAGAGCGGTTGATGATGGTATTATCAATAAGAAAGTAAGTAGATACCTCATGCAAACTAACCCGAAAACACCGACAATGTACATGCTACCGAAAGTACATAAGGATCTACACCATCCTCCTTTTCGACCCTTTGTTTCTACAAGAGGGAGTCTGCATGAACCTGTGGGCAAATTCTTAGACAAACATTTGCAACCTTTTGTTACAAGAATGAGTACTTACATCAGGGACACCACAGCATTTCTCAGCAAAATCAACCAAGTTACATTCATGACAGATGATGAAATGTGGCTGTGCACTGTAGATGTCAAATCCCTATACACCTCAATTCGGCATAACTTAGGCCTCAAAGCCATTAAAGAAACGCTTCTGAACTCCAACCTTGACCAAAGCTTTCAACTGTTCCTCATGGAATTGTTACATTTTACTCTCTATCAGAGTTATTTCAGATGGGAAGACCAGTGGTTTTTGCAACTAACGGGTACTTCCATGGGCAATTGCGCAGCTCCAGCTTATACTAACATTTTCATGAATAAATTTGAAGAAAAAAACATTCTGGGATTGGACACTTGAAAAAAACACGCTTCAGTTTTCCTGAGATATATCGATGACATCTTCATTTTATGGAAGGGGTCACACGCCACTCTAATTACAGCGCTAGATTCTCTCAATGAAATCAATGACAGAATTCAATTTACCTACCAGGTCCATGAAAACAGTATGTTATGTTATGTTATTATGTATTTATAACGCGCACGGATACTCAGGAGTGTCCCGGCGCGGAAGCCAGTGTGAAGGAGACAGAAGGGCGTGGAAACGCGGCTGGGTGTTAGTTAAAAAGCAAGGTTTTTAACTGTTTTTTAAACAACCTAAAGTCTTGGGTGTTTCGCAGTTCGTAGGGAAGGGCATTCCAGGCTTTGGCTGCCTTGAAAGAGAGGGCGCTGCCCCCAGTTCTAGCAAGGCGGAAGCGTGGTATAACGGCGAGGCATTGCCCTGTGGAGCGTAGATGTCTATGAGGCGCATAGAAATCAAATCGTCTCCTGAGGTAGGGGGGCCCAGATTTATATAAGGCACCATGGGCAAGAGTGAGCGCCTTGAACAGGACACGCTGTCTCACTGGGAGCCAATGCAGAACATCCCGGAGATGTTGCTTTGTGCTGGACCTACCCGGGATGCCCAACAGCGCTCTTGCTGCTGCATTCTGAATGGTCTGTAACTTTTTTAGCTGATAACCAGGAAGGCCGATGTATAAAGCATTAGCATAGTCTATACGCGACAGGATGAGAGCACGAATCACCATTTCTTTTGCTAATCTGGGCAACAATGGCAGGAATTTCCTAAGTGTTTTCAGTGTGCCGAAGCACACACCGGCCAATTTTTTTATCTGCGGTGATAATCGGAGGTCCTCACTGAACCAGACCCCCAGATTCTTCACTGGGCTCCCCGTTGACTTAGGCTTGGGGTAACCCATAGGCCAGAGGTCATCCCTGAAGTGCGGAGGGAAAGACCCATAGAGGAGGACCTCAGACTTGTCCTCATTGCATTTGAGCTGAGCTCCCGCCAGCCATTTAAAAACGGCTGCAAGACAGTTTTTGGCTAAAATAGGGGACAGGTCATTTTCCTTCCACGTGAAGAGGAGCTGGGTATCATCTGCATAGGCTATGATCTTTGCACCCAGCTCCTCCGCCAGATGGATAAGTGGCGTGACATATACATTGAAGAGAAGGGGGCTCAAGGTTGAGCCCTGGGGGACTCCCGTGGTCACCTTTCTTGATGCTGAAGAAAACGGAGGCAGCCATACCCTGCTGTGTCCTGTTCCTGTGTAGCATTCCTTGACGTGCAAATCAACAGAGTCAACAACAAATTGGAGACTAACATCTTCAGAAAGGCAACCGACAGGAACAACATACTGCATTATAACAGCTTTCATCAGAAAAATCTCAAAAATCACTTACCATACTCGTAACTACTGAGGGTTAAAAGAATAGTGTCGAACCCCATCAACTTGAAGGAACAAATGGACACCATGTTAAAAAGATTCAGCCAACGAGGTTATCCTGGTAGTATATTAGAACAAGCTAGAGTACGAAGCACGACCAAATCCAGAACAGAACTCATGACTCAAGTCCAAAAAAAGGATCAAAAACGCATGGTAGTAGTGTCTAAATTTTTCACCATGAGCCATCGATTCAAGAAATCTATTAACAACCATTGGTCCATCCTGGCCTTAGAGCCAGACTTCAAAAGTATTTTCACTGAGACGCCGATTTTCGCACACAGTAGAGGCAAGAACATCAAAGAATTGATCACACAAAGACCCAGAGACATTCAGCAAACCATTTACAAAGGACCATCACTGTGCTACAATTGCAGCAATTGTAACAACATCATAAAAGGTCCTGTGATAACTCATCCCATGAATAAACATTTTTATTGGCATTTTCTGTAATTAAGTACATTCCATCGGTTTTGATGACATTGACATAAAAAGACATATCACATACATGTTACTCCTTGACATGAGGCCGAATATCTGCGTGGTCTATAGCCTCTCGTACAGTCTCAGATTGGTGATAGTTCTAAGGAGCAAGTAGTGAGGCAGTATCAGCATTCATGTAAGGCAGCCTATGTTGTGTGTTGGGATGTAAGACGTGCTCTCTCTGTTAGCACTATATCATAAGGGTTGTTATGTGCCAGTATTAACATGAACTTAAACAAACCCGGGAGACAGAACTGGGATACACTGTGTCTTGTATTGCTCCATTTGGTGGTAGCCGCCTGATTGTTGCAGTATGATATGGTGGCTAGGTAGGCGTGCGCAGGTGAGAGGGGGGGAGTGTCAGGGTCGTCTTTGTGTGGAGTGTAGCTATGGTCCGCTCGTGGCTGCCAGTTGTGACCCGCCAGGCATCTGGCCCCTCTGAGAGGTACCTTGAGCTGCCGCAGGGGTCATGTGTGCCCTGGGAGCTGGTAGCTTGAGACTCCGGCGTCGCCAGAGTTTCCTGTGTAAAGGAATGGAGCATCATAGCCCATGGCATGGAAATTGGATGCTTACGAGTTCCCTGAACCTCCTCTATACGTAGCACTTCCTCTTCTGCTGTGCACCACTTCTTGACAGCTCCCACCCATGCTGCTAAAGGGGGGCCCCCCAGTGCTTTCCAATGCATCGTTATGCATCTCTTAGCCAGTAGGAGCACCAAGGACGCAAAGCGCATTTCCACCTTCATGTTTTTGCGGCGTTTGCAGATTCCAAGAGCACTAGCCTCCCATGTGTACAGGTCTGGGATTCCCGTGACTGTACTGAGAGTGGTGTGAACTGTGTCCCAGTAGCTACGGAGCGTTGGACAATCCCATAGCATGTGCTGAAATGAGGCATTGGGCTCTGGATATCTGGGGCAGGTGAAGGAGCTATCGGGAAAGTACTTCTGTAACTCATCCCATGAAAGGGACAAGAATTCACTTGACTGCTAACTGCGATACCACCAACTTGATATACCTGCTCAAATGCCCATGCGGCCTAGTGTACGTGGGCAAGACAGAAAGAAAATTTAAGACCAGAATGCACGAACACAAGAGCAACATTCGGACCAAAAACATGAAATCAGTGGTTGCCGCCCACTTCATTGAAAATCACCCCAACGTCAGTCAACTCTAGTTTTTGATCTTGGAAGTCGTGGAGAAACTTGAAGGCAGAGACGATAACAACCGCCTCCTCCAAAGGGAGAATCATTGGATCAAATTTCTCGACTCTTTAAAACCACATGGTCTCAACGACAGAATGGAATTCTTATGCTATCTATAACATACTCTCGGACTTCTGTTGTACATTGGTTTCTTGATTTGTATTATAACATTGTTCACGTGTATCACCCAATGGCACTCATCACTCTATCACTTTGAGTTCTGACATCCATTCAGGATGCTGGAGGTTCTCGTGTTCTCATTTATTGCCTCTCATCTACTCTCCCATTTTCTCTTCCTTATACCCTTTGGCTGCGTCACACCCTTGATCATTTACTCAATCTGTGAATCTTTTGAGACGCTGAATGCGTCTCATCTTTGACTACTTTGGGTTAGGTGCTGCACTTTTCACTTTAATCGATTACTTTCGACAACATCTCTCTAGTCATACCCGGTCACGTCCAAACAGGAGTTGCCCAGTATGTGCCCTGTATCTTTCAAATACCCGAAATACTTCCGGTAGTGATTCCGTGGGGCGTGTGAGATATAGTCGGATGTTGTCTGCGTATAGCGAGATACGCTTGTCATCAGTCTCCCCCATCTTCCTATGGAAGCCAGTTATACCAGGATGGGCCCGAATTCTACAGGCTCGTGGTTCCAGCACCAAGGCAAATAAGAGTGGGGGCAGGGGGCAACCCTGCCTCGTCCCTCTTTCTATGGAGAAGTCTGGCGACGTCACGCCATTCACCCTGACGTTTGCCATGGGGTCTCAGTATAGCAGCCTTACCCAAGTTATAAGCCGGGGTCCAAACACAAACCGTTCTAGGACCTGCATCATATAGGGCCAATGTACCGCATGGAATGCTTTTTCGGCATCCAGTGGAAGGAATATATGTGGGTCTGCTCTTAGCTTAACTGTTTCTAACCAGTTGTAGAGACAACGGAGTTTATGCCTTGTGGACCTTTTGCAGCATTCATTTTTTAAGCATTATTCAATTTTCCCCTGCAAACCCTGCCCGCCATAGGTGCGTACCGGCATTCATGTTTTCAAGGATTATTCCATTATCCCCCCCACCCTTTGCCTACCATAGGTGAACATCAGCATTCATTTTTTTAGAATTATTTCATTTTCCCCTGCACCCCCTGCCTGCCATAGGTGCATACCAGCAATCATTTATTCCATTATAGCCTGCACGCTCTGCCTGCCATAGGTGCACACCAGAATTATTTTTTTAAGGATTATTCCGTTATCCTCTGCATCCCCTGCCTTCCATAGGTGCACACCAGCATTCATTTATTCCATTATAGCCTGCACCATCTGTCTGCCATAGGTGCACACCATCATCCATTTTTTAAGGATTATTCCATTATCCCCTGCACTCCTTGCCTGCCATTGGTGCACACCAGCATTCATTTATTCCATTATAGCCTGCACCCTCTGCCTGCCATAGGTGCACACCAGTATTAATATTTTTAAGGATTATTACATTTTCCCCTGTACCCCGTGCCTGCCACAGATGGACACCAGCATCTTTTTTTTAAGGATTATTCAATTTTCCCCTGCACCCCCTGCCTGTCATAGACTCACACCAGCATTGATTTTTTAAGGATTATATATGTTGCATTTACCCATGCGCCCCCTGCCTCCCACAGGTGTCTCATATGCCTTAGATACACACAAAGTAAACTTTTAAATCTGTATGGTATTGAAATATTATGTTATTTGATTGGGATGTATAAACTATTGTTAATTATTTTGATAACCTCACTAAATTATATTGTCTGTATGTATATTCAAACTGCAAATGCCAAGTTTCACTGAATGTTTTTGTGGTTTGTTTGCTTTTAGGTGCACAAGAGACACCACCCACAGTACTGACAGCAGAAGAATGGCACTATGTGACAGTTGTATGTGATTTCACAGAAAAACTAATTAATGGAATACTATTACCGAGAAACTATTTCATCTAAACGGTTTAACAGAAATTCTCAGGATCAATGGCATTTACCATTTCATAGAAGCCAATTCATACAATGTCTTATTGTCCATAATTGGCTTCGGCATACGTGTTTTTAAGGTGTTAATTAAATGGTTTCAGGTCTTATTCTCAGAAACATTTTTGTCAAATGTATTTATTTCAATCAGTTACTCAGGGGTAAATTATTTTGGATTCATATCTTTTACATCGTCAAATAATTACTTGAGATGCTTTTAATTCGCTGAACCTTCACCACCCCTAAACTCCACCCATCTCTGCCCCCAAGCCTAAACTACACCTATTCCTGACTCCACTGAACCCTGAAAGCTTTTTCTAACCCTTACCTCCACCCATTTCTGAACCCTAAAACACCCTCACCACATCTAAACTCCACCTATCTCGGACCTCTAAACTCCACCCACGCATTAACCCTTAAAGTCCTTTCTACGACTAAACTCCACCCATTCCTGAACCCTAAAAAACCCTTTTTATGCCTAAACCCCACCATTCCCTGACTCCTTATAATCCCACATCACCCCTAGACCCCAGTCATCACTGAACCCTGAAAATCCCTCACCACCCCTGAAACCACCCATTCATGACCCCCTGTTACCCCTCACCATCCCTAAACACCCCATCCCTGAACCCTAAAAATCCTTTCGACATATAAACTCCACCTATCCCTGAACCTTTAAAACCCCACACCACCCTAAACTCCACCCATTCCAGAACACAAAAAACTCTTCAGCACCCCAAATCTCTACCCTATCACTAAAACTTAAAAACAATCACCGAGGGGGCGTGGCCAGCAGCTGAAGGGAATGGCCGCACACTAGTGCGGCTCCTTAGCCCTCGCCTGCCATCCGACAAATATCCGGCACATATTGTGTACCTGAAAACTCACAGAACACGTGACCGTAGCCCGAGAGTAACCGGAGGGCAGAACTAACCCTGATTGCATAAATCGTGCTGCAGGAACAAGTGATTTGCCGACGGCCTGGCGGAGCCCTGCAGAGACAAAATGGCGGTGGCGCTGACCGTGAAATGAAGCGAAGGCAGAGTTGGGGGTTGCGGACTTACCAAGCGGCACAGTAGAAGCTGGGCGAGGATCGGCCCTGGCGATCGACGAATGTCCGGTGACGGAGGCTGCATGAGCAAGGATTCCCCGGGAGGCTGCATGCGGAGTACGGCTCTGGAGTAGACGCAAGCGGGAACAGCTGGCTGAACGCTGCGTGTGATCCCAACTGCCGATAGAAGGTACGGCTGCATCCCAGCAAAATTCGGGTGGGGGAAGAGGAGGTCCCCCCCCCATCAAGTGAACTGGCTTGCTGCGACCTCTGCGGCTGGAGTGGAGAAGCCGCCACAGATAGCTGAGCACGCCCTGCGTCTCCTGCAGCGGGAGCGCCTTCCCCCAGCTGTGCAGCAGGGCAAAGGAGGCCTCGGGGAGGAAAAAAAAACAATTTCCAGCGCGGCCGGGGAGCGAACAGGCCGCGCGGGGACCCGGCCTGTTAGTGTCACTAACCACCCCGATCGAAGTAGGACCGGGGGGGGGGGTCCAGGGGAGCAGGCACATAACCCAGCCAGACAGAAAGCATCTCCTCGGCAAGGCTGCCTTGAAATAGCGCTGCAGCGCTGCACTAGCAGTGAAACCGAGCAACAATTATGGGCACACAATAATGGAGCCAATATAGAAACCAGACATCTGTTAACAGAGACACCCACACCCAACAGGACAGGTAAAGTAGTCGAAGTGGAGAAACCGCTCAGTGATACGATTTGTGGCTGCTAGACGCCAAATCTAGCAGGTGGGGGAGAAAATCGGCTGGTGCCCAAGGAGAAGCCCGGTATCGACCTGGGTTAGTCAGCTCCACGTTGGCCCTGCACTGCAGCTGGGAGGGGGAACTCTTACGAACAAGCGCTTCCCGGACATACCAGGAGAGGACACGCAGGTGGCATCAAAAGTGGTAAGCACTGGTCCACTACATTCAGCGTGCACCCGACAGGCCGCTGACAGCCAGTTGTGCGCAGGCAGGAGGTGGGCAGCCCCGCATTTCTTAAAGAGCACTACACCACGACTATACTCCGGAGTGTCCGAATTGGCAGGGGGCAGAGGAAGCAAGACAACGCTGCAGGCCAAGCTAGATAAATACGCCTGGAACAAGAACGGCGAAGATCATGACACTGACAAATTAACAGGACAAGAGAAGACGCAAATTCCCGGCGACCAAACCGAACCGACGCTCAAAGACATCATGGCCGCCATCGCCGGTGTGCGAACCTCCCTGGAATCAAGGATAGACACAGTTAATATTGAAATATCTCACATTCGTGCTGACCTCAGAAAAATGGACACAAGAGTTAAAGAAGTCGAAGACGTCACTAAAGCGCTCTCATCCGACACGTCCCAACCCACAAAACAAGTGCAAGAACTCACCGAAAAACAAGAAAAGTTGGAGGCACAACTGGATGATTACGAGGGTCGTGCGCGCAGGAATAACGTCTGAATCCTCGGTGTCCCTGAACGAGTTGAGGGCCCAACAGTGGACCTGTTCGTCGAGGAATTAGTCACCAAATTCTTGCAACCAAAAGGTCTCTCACGCTACTTTACTATCGTGCATGCACACCGTGTCCCTGGAGGTCGACCTAAACCCGGGGCTCCCCCACGCCCAATTGTTGCCAGAGTTTTTAATTTCAGAGACCGGGACGCTATCCTGCAAGCAGCGCGATGCGCTCCCCCAGTTAAACTTGAAAATAGCACAGTTACCTTTTTCCCAGACTTCACGATTAAAGTCCAAAGGCAGGGACGCAGTTTCCTGGAGGTCAAACGAGCGCTCAAAGACCGGAATATTAGATATGCTATGATATACCATGGCTCCACACCCGAACGCAACAGTTCTAAAAATCCTCACATGGAACGTGAATGGACTTGGGGACAAATTGAAAAGAAGCATAGTGTTATAGTATCTTAATAGACAAGCTCCAGATATAATCTTGCTGCAAGAGACGCACTTGGTGGGCAATAACTGCAAAGCATTGAATAGATGGGGATATAAGCTGGCGGTTCATGCGGGGTTCACCTCCGGTTCTAGAGGCACGGGTATCCTAATCCATAAACGCCTGGCATTAAGTGTACAACGAACATGGGCTGACCCCCAGGGGAAATTTGCGGTCCTAGAGGCCAGCAGGGAAGGGAGAGCGTTAAATGTAGTCTCGGTGTACGCCCCACCTCCACTTGGTAGATCAGTATTGGCAGACTTGGGGAAGATAATTTTTGACTTACCAGTCGGTTCTCTGATCCTGGGAGAGGATTTTAATATGTCACTAGATGACACGATAGATCGCCTGCCACCCCAACATCAGAACAGGGCCACTTCACCACTATTAGAATTTATTAACGCCATGGGACTAATAGACATTTGGAGACACTTTAATCCAAACACACAGAACTTCACCTTCTTCTCGAATGCCCATAAGAGCCTTTCCCGAATTGACTATCTCTGAACTCAATCCACAGACATAGGCCGGTTCAGGGAACCACGCTGTCTACCGAGAGGCATCTCGGATCACTCCCCAGTATGGGCCGTATTCACCCTTAATCAGTATCAACACAAGTCCACGATAACGCTGAATCCCTGGCTCCTTAAAGTCCCAGACATAAAAGAGACGCTTATACAACAGTCAGATAATTATTTTAAAGAAAACGAAGGCTCAGTAGACTCCGCACAAATACTATGGGAGGCCTACAAGACAGTAGTGAGAGGACAGGCTCTAGCGCTTAAAATAAGTCATATCAGGAATCAAAGAGAGAAAATAGAACAGCTCGAGGAAGAGCTCTACAATCTTGAAACGGAATATACACAGACCCCACCCGTGTCCACTAGACAGAAGTTGCATATTAAACAACGTGAATATAAAACCATGGTTGAAGAAATAGCCAGAACGAAACATATGGCCACCCATCATAAAATATACAAATTCGGAGACAGAGCAGGTAGATTGCTAGCCTGGCTTGAGAAAAAGGAACAAGCTGAACGTTGGGTCCCCCGAATTCTCATCGATGATGCTCACAGCCTCACGGACCTGCAGGAGATTGCCGAAGCATTTGCTAATCACCTCAAACATAAGTATACCTCACAAGCGTCAACTGCTGGGGGATATGCCCCTGCCCACTGTGTCACCTAGTGACAGAGAAGTGTTAGAGGGAGAGATTACCAATGAGGAAATCTGCTCAGCGATTAGAAGCATACAATCAGGGAAGGCAATGGGGCCCAATGGTATCCCCATTGAATACATGAAGGTAGTGGCATCTCAAATTGCGCCCTTTCTATGAGACATGTATCTCGAAAGCATGGAGAAGGGATCCCTTTCGGAAGATATAAAACTAGCCTCCATCGTAGTCATACATAAACAAGGGAAACCTGCGGAGTCCCTAGGGTCTTACCGACCAATTTCTTTAATAAATGTGGAGGCCAGAATCCTTGCGAAACCACTGGCATCCCGATTTGCCCCTATCATTGCCTCATTGGTACACGCCGATCAATCCGGCTTCATGCCCGACCGAAGCACAGCCCTGAATCTCCGCCGACTCCACAACGTGCTGGGTCGAAAACACGTGATCGCAGAAGACGCCGCTATACTTTCCTTAGACGCCAAAATGGCGTTTGACACAATTGAGTGGGCATACCACTTCGAGGTGCTGCTGCGACTGGGGTTTGGCCCGAAATTTATTGGTTGAATTAAGCTGCTTTACACAGGCCTACGAGGGCAAGTCAAAGTAAACAACCGCACGTCACAGATATTCCCGTTGGGGAGGGGCACAAGGCAGGGGTGCCCCCTGTCACCACTGATCTTCTCACTGATGCTAGAGCCTTTAGCGACCTATCAGAGGAGATAGAGTGCTTAGGGGACTGAAATGGGCTGAGGGACAGGAAGACAGGATCTCCCTCTACGCTGATGATATCCTGCTCTACCTAGCATCGCCCACATGATCCATACACAGAATCCTTAATATTTTCACAAATTTCAGAAAATATTCGGGATATGGTATTAACTGGTCCAAATCGGTGCTATACATACTCCATGGTCCGGTCCTGAAACTCCCGCGAGGCTGTGAAGTAACGATAGAGAGGAAGGTTTCCAATATCTGGGTATTTTTACCACACCAGACTCAAACCTCTTTTATGACAATATTCTAATACCTCCCCTAAATAGATTGCGTAGTGACGTGAAACACTGGAGGACACTACCTCTGTCGTTGCTGGGCTGAGCGGCCCTCTTCAAAATGTTGGCTCTCCCCCGTTTTTTATACATCCTTCAGAATTGCCCATTCAAAATTCCCGAATCCTACTTTCAACATATAGATAGTGAAGTCAGGACACTGCTGTGGGATGGGAAAACACTGCATATAGCTAGACACAAACTGACTAGAAGCTGGTATGAGGGGGGAATAGCGCTCCCTGATGTGCGCCTTTACTACTGGGCATCAAAACTGGTGGTTATCAACCACTGGGTATATTATCCCCAGAGAGAACCCGCCTATCAACTAGATGGCTATCAGATGGGGAAAGAGGGGTATAACGGGGCTCTATGCTCACAGCCAGCGAAAGGTCGCTACATTGGCCCAACTGCCTTAACTACTGACATATGGAGGCAAGCAAATAAAAAACTTGGCTGGCAAAATAAGTTAACATTTGCCACGCCACTATGGTTCACCCAGAAACTCGGGAAACTCAGCAACCAACCGGGGTTTGACAGATGGGACACCATTGGCATTTCCAATATCGGACACCAATGGAAAAAGGGGAAACTCTTAAAATTCTCTGAACTCCAAGCAGAATATGAACTGGATCAGAGGGAGGTATTCTGATACCTACAAATCCGCCATGCCCTAAATGCAGCACTCCCCGCATCAGAGGGGTTGCCGGAGACGTCCCCCCTTGAGGATAGAGTACTATCAGAACCCCTGAAGAAAAAAGCCATATCTCTAATATACAGAAAGTTGATTAACAATATACCAGACCCACTCCAATCTTTACGTGAACAATGGCAAACCGATATAGGGCCTCTTGATGACGAAGAGTGGCAGGACGCAATAATGTCCCTACAAGAAGCGGCTATCCCTTTAAATTTCCGCCTCATCCAACTCAAGATACTACACAGAACCTACATGACCGGGCACACATTACATAAGATTGGTCGCAGAGACGATATACTTTGCCTCCGTCGTTGCGGGGGAGAGGCCACATTCGACCATACAGTGTGGGACTGTCAGAGTATAGCTCCATTCTGGGGGAAAAACCACACAACAACTACACAACGCGATGGGCAAGAATATCCAATTAACACCCGGATTGGGGCTCCTTAACATATGGGAGGCCACGGATCTCACCGCAATAGAGCAGCAATGGGTTACCTTGGGGTACACACTGACCAAAAAATGTATAGCAATGCATTGGGGAAGTGCGAGGGGACCCACTCTGTCACTATGGACTAAAGAAATGGACAAATGTATGATTGCAGAGAAATCAGTGTTCAAAAACAGAGGGTGCCCCCGGAAATGGGATAAAAAGTGGGGAAAATGGAACAATTATCGAGGTGGACTTTGTGCCTCCCCAACTGTTAAACTGGCAATGAAAGAGAAAACAAGCACAGTCTCAATATAAAGACTATGCTTAATGTGGCGGATCCATAAAAAGAACTAGACTTGAGACTAAAGGTAGCATGTGTAATATGTATTAACATCAGGACGACCTGTATTGTTTCTTTTGTTAAATCAATAAAAAGAATTAAAAAAAAACCACAAAAAACAATCACCAGTCTTAAACTCCACCTATCCATTAAACCTAAGAAACCTCAATACCCCTACGGAGTATCCATCACCTCTAAACTCCACTCATCCACGAGCGCCCTAAAAAACCCTCACCACCTTAAACTCCACCCATGCCTCACACCCAAAAAAAAACCTCAACGCCCCTAAACACCACTCATCCCTGTACCCAAAAAACCCTCACTACCCCTAGCCTTCACCCAAGAGTGTGATTTCGCAATGTTTCTTTAACATCATCTTTCCTTAAAAATATTTCCTTTAATATTCGAATTGATTTATATTACAAGTTACTTACCTTCGGTAATGGATTATCTGGTAGAGACTATCTAGCTGCAGATTCCTTACCTATGAATTTCCCAGGCGTCAGGCTGGATTCGGAACTTTTTGCTAAAGCAATACCCCTTGCGCGTGCTGTCGGGTGGCTCCATTCGGCTCCGCTTGACGTCGTCGGTGTCATTAGCATCGGTTGTGATGTCGCGGTCACCTATATAGGCGCCACCCAGGAGCGTGGAGGTCAGTACTTTTCATTTTTTTACACCAGAAGGGCAGAGCCATGAAGTAACAGACTTAAACGTGTTCAAAACTAGGACCCTGAAAAGAGGAGTAACCCTAGTCCTAACAAAATCAGTCCACAAAGCAGGGAGGCATGGGTGGGGCTGTAAGGAATCTGCAGCTAGATAGAGTCTCTACCAGATAATGCGTTACCGAAGGTAAGTCACTTGTTCATCTGATAGAGACTTCTAGCTGCATATTCCTTACCTTTGAATTAGATAGATGGGTTGCGGACCACTACTTAACACTAGGAAGTCCTGCAGGACCGAACAAGCAAAATGCCCGTCCCTGCTGTAGCGCTTGGCAAACGTGTGCAAAGATGCCCACGTTGCTGCCTGACAGATGACCAGGACTGGGACAACCCGAGCCAAAGCCATAGTCGCAGCCTTTCCCCTGGTGGAATGGGCCCTTAATCCCTCAAGGGGCTGCTTCTTAGCCAGATCTTAATGCAGAGAACGAGCCAGCAAGAGATGGTCCTTTTCTGCACTTCCAGCCCCTTCTTAGCTCCCATGTACCCCACAAAGAGTTGGTCGTCCACCCAGAACTCTTTTGTGCAGTCAAGGTAGAATGACAGCGCCCTTTTTGGGTCCAGGCGGTGGATATGCTCCTCTTCCTTAGAGGGATGTGGGGGAGCAAAGAAGGTGGGCAGCAGATAGACTGACCCAGATGGAATGGGGTCACCACCTTCGGCAAGAATTACGCACAGTTGCGAAGCACCACTTTGTCTGGAAAAGACATCATGTAAGGAGGAGTACAAGATAGCGCATGCAACTCACTCATTCTGCAAGGACCTACCCGAGATCACAGCTAATCTAGCCAGCCCCCTGTCTAATTTCTCCCTATTAGGAGATTTTAATATGCATTTTGATGAGGCTTCTCTATCAGCCACACGGGAGCTGACCGACAGCATGGGAGCCCTTCAATTTAATCAAAAAATGAGAGGCCATACTCATTCTAAAGGCCATCTGCTTGATCCCATTTTTTCCAACGTTAATAACCTGCAGGTTGGAAGCCCCATTCCCATGCCCTGGACAGATCACTGTCTTATTCCTTTTTCCTGGGCCAATCAATCCATCAGCAGGCCGGTGGTGAAGTCCACTAAATTGACTCGCTTATGGTCAAAACTCCCAATAGAGCATTGGGTATCAATACTTAATGAGACCAGACCGACACCTGATTCTAACCCTGTCATCGCAAACGATAATTTTGATAAATGGCTTGTATTCTCCCTAGATATTGTGCTCCCAAAAAAGCGGATTAACAACAAGAGCGGAGCAAATAGAACAGCTTGGTACTCCCCCAAGCTTCGCAAACTTAAGCAAACCTGTAAACGGTCTGAAAGAAAATGGAGAAAAGATTTCTCCGCAACTAATAAAATGATTTACAGGGAGGACATAAAAATATACAAGGAAGAAATTAAACGTGCTCAGGCCCTTCACTATGAAGGACAAATCCTTTCAGCTTCCAATTCTTCCTGCGAAACATTTCGCATAGTGAAATCTCTTTTTAAACCTCCCCCTCCTCCTACTTCTTTCGATGACATACCATCCCGTTGTAATGAACTGGTAACCTTTTTTTCCAATAAAATTCAAGATATTTATACCTCTTTTCCCCAGGCTACTGTTCAATCAAATGCTCCATTAATCAACACTGGAGGTTGTATTAGCGATTGCTTTTTAACGGAAATCCCTCTTTTAGACCAGCTCTCTTTGCAAGGTATTCTTAGTCAGTTGAAGTCAGGCTCCCCCAGGGACGCAGTTCCGCCCCCCATTTTAAATCAAGTTTCTGATACGGTATCCCCTGTTATTTTGGACACGATTAATGCTACATTCTCGACGGGACTGGTCCCCCCTTTATGGAAGCGAGCAATGGTTAAAGCCCTTTTAAAGAAACCGAATTTGGATCCAGAGGTGCTAGGGAATTACCGTCCCATATCACTATTGCCAGGAATTAGCAAAATTGCCGAAAAGCATGTGAACTTTGCTCTCTCTGCGTTTCTGGAATGCAACAACTGTCTTCATTTTTCCCAAACTGGTTTTAGGCCTCAACAGGGTACAGAGACTGCCCTCCTGGCAGTAGTTGAGGAAACCAGGAAAATTCTAGACAACGGAGACTGCGCTGCCATTGTGCTCTTGGATCTTAGCGCAGCCTTCGATACGGTCAACCATCAGTTGCTTATTCAGAGACTCAGAGAGGTAGGAGTGACTGATATGGCCCTTAAGTGGCTTCACTCCTTCCTGGAGGACTCGTCATTTCAGGTGTTCCAAGAAGAATTTACCTCCGAACCTATGCCACTCAGATGTGGGGTCCCTCAGGGATCGTCCCTGAGCCCCACTCTTTTTAATGTTTATATGAGCCCCCTGGCTGGTGTTGTGAAGCCGTTCGGCATTCAGATTGTCACATATGCCGATGACACGCAGTTGGTTGTTTCTTTCAACCAGCTCAACAATACTGGCCCTGATCTGGCCAGGTGCCTTGAAAAAGTTTCAGCATGGATGGAAGGTTCATACCTGAAACTCAACGGGTCCAAAACGGAGCTGATGTTTTTAGGTAAACCCCCCTCGCCTAATGTAAGTTTACCGTGGCCTAGTTGCTTTGGCCCTACCCCTTCCTCCAAAGAACAGATCAAGAGTTTGGGGGTCTGGCTGGATCGTAACTTGGACTTTGGGGAACAAGCATGGAAGGTTGCAGGTAGCTGCTTTGGGTTGCTGAGGATGATACGGAAAATTCTTCCCCTGCTGCCGTTCTCTGCCAGGAAAACGGTGGATCAGGCCCTCATACTCTCCAGGCTCGATTATGCCAATGCCCTTTATTTAGGAGCAACCAGCACTACTATCAGGAAACTTCAAACTGTACAGAACTGTGCAGCTCGTCTGCTTTTGAACATTCCTAACCGACAGTCAGCAAGGACTGCTCTGGCCACACTACACTGGCTGCCAATTCAGCAGAGAGTGCAGTTCAGGGCGCTTTGCATCGCACATAAGGCAATGCTAGGTAATGGTCCGCCTATTATTCGCTCCATCATCTCCCCTTATTACCCTAAAAGAGCTTTGCGGTCAGGCAATAAACAGATGGCGACTGTTCCTAAAATCAGGAAAGCACGTACAGGTGGTCGCCTCTTTTCGTATAATGCAGCTAGGTTGTGGAATCTTCTCCCCCTTGACATTCGATGTGAGACCAATCATTTGGTTTTCCGGAAACGCATAAAAACGTTTCTGTTCCCATAAATTTTGCACCTAGTTCATGAGCGGTTGCCTCTAGCGCTGGGATGCCTTCGGGTAACCATGCGCTCTACAAATGTTTACTTACTTACTCACCCTCCGGGCAGATGTTATCGCCACTAGAAAGGCTGTCTTGATGGTAAGCAGTTGGAGGGGACAGTTGTGTAAAGGCTCGAAGGGAGTATACATAAGATAAGTGAGGTCAAAATTAAGGTCCCACTGCAGCATAACAAAGGTTGTGGGCGGAAACAAGTGAGCCAGCCCCTTCAAAAACCTATTTACAATCGAAGACCTCAAGAGAGAGGGCTGGTCTGGCAGCCGCAAAATTGCAGATAAAGAAGAAAGATAACCCTTGAGAGTACCCAAAGCAGAGTCCTGTTGGGCAAGGGTTAGAATGAACAGAAGAACAGGGAAAGAGAAGCAGAAAGAGGGTGTATAGACCTATCTGTACAGTATAATACAAATGTCTAAATTTCTGCTAACCGCAGGCGTATATCGTCTTAGTGGAGGGCCGCCTGGCCGTCAAAATAACGTTGCATACATCAGGAGGAAGGTCAAAAGCCATCAACTGCCACCGCTCAATCTCCACGCATGGAGGCACTGAGTTGATAGGTTCAGGTGGAGGAACCTCCCCTGCAGCTGCGACAGAAGATCCTCCCGAAGTAACAGCCTGATAGGAGGATCGATGCTCACTTTCAGAAGCTATGGATACCAGGCTCTCCTCGCCCAGTCCGAAGCCACAAGAATGACTTGGGCCCGGTCATTTCTTATCTTCTTCAGAACCATGGGCAGGAGTAGCATGGGCGGAAAGGCGTACAGCAGGCCTGAGCTTCGGAGGCGAACAGATCTAACCAAGGATCTCCCCAGTGCTGAACGAGACCTTGCGCCACCTCCGACTGGAGACGCCATTCGTGATCCGCTATGCATCGACGGCTGAGTTTGTCCGCCCTGGCGTTCAGAGAACCTGCCAGGTGTTGAACCACCAGGGTTATGCCCTGCTGTACCAGCCATATCCAGAGATGCAGGGCCTCTTGACAAAGGGTCCACGACCCCACCCCGCCCTGCTTGTTGCAGTACTGGCGGTGGTGTTGTCCGTGAACACCTGCACTAACTTACCCTTGACAGAGGGAAGAAATGCCTTCAATGCCAATCGAATCACTCTAAGCTCCAACGAATTGATGTGGAGCCCCGACTCCGCCAGAGACCAGTGTCCCCTGATCTCCACCTCTCCCTGATGGCCGCCCTATCCCAGAAGTGGCACATCTGTCATGACTGTGAGATCTGGTTGGGGAAGAGAGAGGGGTCTGCTGTTGACCCAATCGCGGTTCGTCAACCACCACTGCAGATCTCTCGCAAGATCTGGACTACGTCTGTGAGATTTCCCCGATGCTGTGCCCACTGGAACTTCAGGTCTCACTGCAGAGCCCGCATACACCACCTGCCATGCTTTACCAACAGGATGCAGGAGGCCATGAGGCGTAACAGCCTTAAGAGTCAGTCTCACCGAAATCCAGGATAGAGGCTGAAACATTGGAATCATAACCTGAATATCCTGGACTCGCTGCTCGGGAGGATAGACCCGAAACTGCACTGTGTCCAGAACAGCCCCGATAAAAGGGAGCGTCTGAGAAGCAGTCAGGTGTGACTGGCACGTTTATAGAGAACCCTAGCAAATGTAGGAGGTTCGCCGTAGTCTGAAGGTGGAAGATGACAGCCTAGCGCGAGAATGCCTTCAACAGCCAGTCGAGGAACACTGACACTCCATACCTGCGCAGATGAGCTGCGAACACCGCCATCACCTTTGTGAACACCCAAGGGGCACTGGTGAGGCCGAAGGGGAGCACAGTAAACTGAAAGTGTTCACGACCTACCTTGAACTGCAGGTAACGCCCGTGGCCCAGCAAGATGGGATGTGAAAATACACATCCTACAGGTCCAATGCTACCATCCAGTCTTCTTGTTCTAGTGAAGTCAAGACCTGAGCTAGAGTGAGCATCTTGAACTTCTCCTTCTTGAGGAAGAGATTGACTGTCCGAAAATCTAAAATAGGTGGCAACCCTTTGTTCTTATTCAGAATCAGAAAATAGCGGGAAGAACAGCAACTGCCTACTTCTGAATCCACAACCCTCTCTCTAGCTCCCTTGGCCAAGAGAGCTGTATCTTCCACTTGGAGCAATTTTAAATGATCCTCCGCCAGTCGTTCTTGCTTTGGCAGAATTGGAGGAGGAAAAGAAAGGAAAGGCAGAGAATAGCCCCCCTGAATGACCTGCAAGACCCACTTGTCCGATGTTATGGACCTCCATTGGGGGAGATGATGATGGATTCTCCCACCAACTGGAGTGGTGTGGTCATGCAGAGTCAGACTAGGAGTGCTTGGAGGCTGCGGCTGCCGAGGGCAGGGTGGCCAACAACTTCTGGCTTCCATTCTTTGGTCAGAATGAACTGCGTCCACGTCTGAGCAAGACGGTGGCTGGGATAGGGCTGACCCAGCTGGAAACCCCTTCCGTTGCCACGAAAGGGGCGAAAGCTAGACTGGCCACGAGGTGTAGAAGAGAGGCTCAAGGATCTGTCCATAGCTCAAGAGTCCTTGAACCTCACTAGGGCAGAGTCTGCCTTCTCCCCAAAAAGACACGAGCCATCAAATGGCATGTCCATCAAATTTGCCTGGACATCGCCCGAGAAGCCAGATGTATTAAGCCAGGCGTGGCGCTTCAAGGCCACTGTCGAAGTAATCGCTCTGCCCAGCTAATCAGTCGTGGCAAGGCCACACCTTATGGTGAATTTTGCTGCATCTCTCCAGTCCTTAACCACCTGAGAGAGCACAGCCAGGGCCTCCTCCGGGACTTGTGGAAGCACTTGCGCAACCGTCTCCCAAAGGGAGTGGGAGAAATGGCACAATAAGCATGCAGTATTCACCGAACACAATGCCAGGCTGGAGGAAGAAAACATTTTCTTCCCAAGTGAATCCATCCTTTTGGATTCCCTATCCGGAGGGGAGGAAGGGAATGCGCCCTGGGATCTAGAAGCTTGTACCACCAAGCTTTCACGGGTGGGGTGTTGCCTGAGGAACTTTGGGTCACCCAGAGTCGGGCAATGGCGGCGTGCAATTGTCCTATTCACAGGAGCCCGCCTGCTAGGCTTGGAGCACTTGCCTAGAAGGACATCAGCAAGTGCCTCCTTGAAGGGCAAAAGGGGTTCAGAGGTGGAAGCCCCAGGCTGAAGCACTTCGGTCAGGAGATTCGTCCTGAACTGCATGGAGGGTAACTCTAGTGGGGCTCAACCAAGCTGACCAAAAAACTCATGCCCTCTATACCTGTCTGGAGGACATCTCAAGATGGATGGATGCATCCCAGCTTAAGCTCAATGGAGGAAAAATGGAGATTATGCTAATGGGCAATACTACGAGTTTTAAGTGTAGCTCCTTTTGGCCTCCCTGCATGGGTCCAGCCCCTGACCCAAAGTCAGAAATTAAGAGCCTGGGTATATGGTTGGACCAAGACATGAGCTTTAGGACGCAGGCTAGGAAGACGGCAGGCCTCTGCTATGGCCTACTTAGAATGGCCCGACAAGTTCTACCCCTCCTCCAACCTCAGGCCAAAAGAGTACTGGTCCAATCACTCATACTCTCTAGATTGGACTATGGGAATGTTTTGTATCTAGGCGCCCCCATTTCAGTAGTCGCCAAACTTCAATCGGTTCAAAACAGCGCCGCCAGACTACTAACTGGAACTAACAACAGACAATCCGCAAAACCCGCTCTTCGTTCCCTCCACTGGCTCCCAGTACAGGAACGCATTAGATTTAAAGCCCTATGTCTGGCACACAAGTCTATGCAGGGGATAGGGCCGCCTATTAATTCAACTATGATTTGCCCTTATAAAGTAAGCAGGAATCTCCGGTCAAATAACCTGTATTTAGCAGAGATTCCGAGGATCAAGAGGTCCAGAAGTGGTGGTCGGCTGTTTTCTTATAACGCCTCCAAACTCTGGAACGCCTTGCCCCTACACCTTCGCACAGTCTCCAACCATCTGGCTTTTCGTAAACAATTAAAGACAGCACTGTTTCCTTAGTTCTCTGTTCTCCTCTGTGTCAGTTTCATAGCGCTGGGACGCTTAAGGGTAGCCATGCGCTCTATAAATATCTTTCCATTCCATTCCATTCCATTCTAGTCCGAGGACCTAGGCTGCCCTCTTGACCACCATGGCATAAGATGCCCCCTCCTCCGTAGCCACAGTTGGCAGAGAGAGCATGCCAGTATCTGGGGAAATATCCAGTCCACTGGCTTCCCCAAGTTCCCCATACCAGTCCATCTGCTCTGCAGAAACATCCTGGTGTTTCAAAGGGTCCATAGACCCCTCCCATTCCTCTCCCGAGCCTAAAACATCTTCAAAGTGTTCAGGCGACAACATAGAACCCCTGGGTTCAATCGACGTCGTAATCGGCGTCAAGCGACGCCGTTCCGACTTCATGTCGTCGGGGATAAGGATGGAGCTGGCACCGCCGGTGGGCACCGGCAGCACCGAAGCACCCGACTTCAGGTCTGACGCCAGGGGAGGTTGCGATGGCATGACCAGCGTCGTCCTGGATCAGATCCCTGAGGCCCTACCGGTGCTGTGGCCGGAGACGATGGTGTTGAATCCAATGGGGCTCCTTCCTACCCGGTGGGGCCTGAGGGCTCACCAGAGGAGTTGGCCCGCTCAAAAACACGGCCAATGGCCTAGTAAAATTCTTTAATTTGGGGGGGCGGTTGCTCCGGCTCCCGGAAATGGAGGGAGGCGCGAAGTCGACCCTGGCTCCGGCTCTGCAGAACCGTGCCTAGAGCTTCAGTGCTCCTTACCTCGTTCGTCGACGGACGACAGTCGAGGCAAAGATGAAGTCCGCTTGGACTTTTCTTCTGCTTGTGCCTTTTCCCCCAGTGTCCCGAAGACCTCGAGCGAGACAAAGAGGACTTGGGGCTCCTCGAGTGGTCCTGTGACCTCCTCTTCTTTGATCGGGACCGGGAAATCCGCTGAGTTTCGCTGGATGGTGTTGACTGCTGGGCAGCAAGGAGCTTCATAGCCCGCTCCCCCAAGGCCTTCGGAGCCATAGCCCGACAGTCCGAGCACGACTTCGAATCGTGGTCGTGCTAGAGAAACCAGAGGCAGACGAGGTGGGGATTGGTAACTGACATCATGCGATGACAGGCGCCGCACGGTTTAAACCCTGTCTTCCTCGAAGACATCCTCGCACACCATGTTGGAATTTTTTTTGAAGTCGACGAAAAGTCAAAAAAAGGCCTGTCAAAAAGCGACAGAGGGGTAGCTCTTCCTGGATTGGTGCTTAATTGGCACGGAAAGAAAAGAACAGCTGTCCGCATGCCTGTGTGGCGCCTATATGGGTGACCGCGACATCACAACCGATGCTAACGACACCAACTACGTCACATGGAGCCGAATGGAGCCACCCAAAGGCGCGCGGGAGGGGTATTGCTTGAGCAAAAGTTTACGGATCCAGCCAAACGCCTGGGAAATTCAAAGGTAAGGAATCTGCAGCTCGAAGTCTCTATCTGATACTGTATTTCCTTAAAATTGGTTTTCCAATATTTGGCTTCCTCCAATGTGGTTTCTCAGTTTGCATATTCCATTAATTCACATATATCACTAAGTGACACAACCTGAGTCCTCCTCTGCTTCCACTTGTGCAGCTAAGTGCCAACTGCCAGAGCTAATAATTTGAAGATGGCCCCAAAGAAAGGTGTTCCTGCCAAGAAAATGGCCAGTAAGAAGGAGAAGAAGGAGATTGCCACCACTTGCATGCCACCCTCCACCTTTTTCAGAAAACAGAGTGTGCCTGCTGCACCCTCATCCGGGCATCAAAAAGCTGAGAGCAGCACTCCAATGCAGTCATGCAGACGGGCAGTGAGCCGGAATTGGATTTGTCTCAGCAGCAAAGTATCCAATCATCGCAGGAAATTGAGCAAAGTAAACAACACAAGCTGCACTCCACCGTCTTCTCCAAGTCCCCTTCTGATGTTCTGAACATGAACTGAACCCCGGCCGAGTCCGAAACCATTTGCGAAAGACAAAGAAAAAGGAAAGTTCCTGAAAGCCTTGGAATTATGGAAGGTGATAGTGATGAGGACAAGCCAGTGATTGTAAGTATGGAGGGCGGCTCAATCAATCAATCAGGGTTGGTAAAGCACAACTACTCTCCTGTGAGGGTCTCAAGGTAATGGGGGGTTAAGGGGCGGCTCTGTTCAGTGCTGGGGTCATCCGAAGAGCCAGGTCTTGAGGTCCTTCCTGAACTGGGGCAATGTGGGAGATTGCCGGAGGGGGAGGTCATTCCAGGATTTGGCTGGGAGGTAGGAGAAGGACTTTCCTCCTGTTCTGGTCTTGTTGATATTTGTGACAGTGGCCAGAGAGAGCTCGGCTGATCGGAGGTGTCTTTTGCGTGCATGGAAGGAGAGGCGGTTGTTCAGGTATGTGGGTCCAGTGTTGTGAAGGGCCATGTATGTGTGGGTGAGGAGTTTGAAGGTTATTCTTCTTTCGACTGGGAGCCAAGGGAGATTGCGGAGGTGTTGGGTGATGTGACTGTGACGGGGGATGTCGAGGATCAGTCTGGCTGCGGCGTTCTGGACAGTCTGGAGTTTGCAAAGGAGTTTCTTGTTGATTCCGACGTAGAGAGCTTTGCCGTAGTCCAGTCTGCTGCTGAGTGCGTGCATGACAGTTTTTCTGGATTCGGGTGGGATGCATCTGAACGTCTTTCGGAGCATGTTGAAGCAGGTAAAGGATACGGCGTTGATCTGGCGGTTCATTGTGAGCGATGAGTCTAGTATGATGCTGAGGTTCAGTGCGTGGTCTGTCGGGGTGGGGGGATTTCCGAGGGCGGGGGCCACCAGGAGTCATCCCATGCAGAGGGGATGGAGCCAAGGATGAGGACTTCTGTTTTTTTGGAGTTGAGTTTAAGGCAGCTGTTCTTCATACAGGTGGCAATGGCTTTCATCCCTTCTTGGAAGTTGTGATTGGTGATGTTGGGTTCATTGGTAAGGGAGAGGATCAGCTGGGTGTCATCAGCGTAGGAGACGATGTTGAGCCCGTGGTTCCTGACGATGGTTAAGAGGGGGGCCATGTAGACGTTCGAAAAGGTAGGGCTGAGGGAGGAGCCCTGGGGCACTACCCAGTTGGTCTCTGTCGGTTCCGAGAGGTAGGGAGGGAGTCTGACACGCTGAGTTCTGCCAGTGAGGAAGGAGCATATCCAGTTGAGGGCCTTGCCGAGGATGCCGGCATCATGGAGTCTGGTGGCTAGGGTGCGGTGGGAGATGGTGTCGAAAGCAGCCGAGAGGTCCAGGAGGATGAGGGCTACCGTTTCGCCCTGGTCGAGGAGGGAGCGGATGTCGTCGGTGGCGGCGAATAGGGTGGTCTCGGTGCTGTGGTTGCTATGGAATCCAGATTGGGAGATGTCCAGGATGTTGTTAGCTTCGATGAAGTTTGCTAGCTGGGTGTTGACGACCTTTTCGATGACCTTGGCTGCGAATGGAAGCATGGAGATGGGCCTGACGTTCTTGAAGTTCGTCGGGTCTGCGGAGGGTTTTTTCAAGAGGGGGTGTACTTCGGCATGTTTCCAGTCATCAGGGAAGGTGGCGGTCTCGAAGGAGCAGTGATCATCCGACGTACTTCGGGTGCGATGGCAGAGGCGGCTCTGTGGAAGATGTGGTGAGGGCAGGGGTCTGAGGGTGCTCTGGAGTGGATGCTTTTCATGGTCTTCAAGGTGTTTCCTGTCATGAACAGGGTCCATGTGAGCAGGGTCTGTTGGGTGGCATCGCATGGAGGGGGAGCAGGAGTGGTGAGGAGGTCTTGGTTGTCGATGTTGTCGTAGATCATCTTAGTCTTATGGTGGAAGAAGATACTGAGTCTGTTGCAGAGGTCTTGGGAGGTTGGGACGTCTGTTGTTTCACTGCAGGGTTTGGTGAATTCCTTGATGATTGAGAACAGCTCTTTGGTGTTGTGAGCGTTGGTGAGGATTCAGTCTTGGAGGGATTTCTTCCTTGTGGATTTGATGGGATGGTGGTGTGCGGTGGTGGCTGCTTTGTACGCAGCACGTGTTTCGAGGGTTTTGTTGTTCCTCCATGTCTTTTTGAGTCGTCTGCAGGAGCATCTGGATTCTTGCAGTGCAGGGGTGAACCAGCTTGCTTTCTTGATGTGTCTTACAGTGGCTTTCTTGAGGGGGGCGAATGTGTTGGTGCAGGTCATGATCCAGCGGTGGAGGTTGCATGCTGCAGTGTTTGCGTCTGGCATAGTCGGCGGTGGGGTGCTGACGAGGGCGGAGGTGAACTGATCTTCAGGGACTTTGTTCCAGCTTCTGCGGGGGAGGCAGTGGGTGTGCTTGTGTATGGTGGTTTTTTGAAGGAGAAGTGGATGCAGTGGTGATCTGTCCAGAGGAGTTCCATGGTGTGGCTGTAGGAGACGCTGTTTCCTTCGGTGAAGACGTGGTCGAGTGTGTGTCCCGCTGTGTACATGGGGGCGGTGACTAGTTGTTTTAGTCCTATGTTGGCAGGGTTCTCTAGGATGGACACGGTGTTTGAGTCGTGTTAGTTGTCCATCTCGAAGTTTAGGCCTCCAGGTAGGATGTAGTCTGTGGAGGTGAGGGCGTGGGGTGCGATGAGGTCGGTGATGGCGTTGGTAAAGGGAGCTCGGCCGGGCGGCCTGTAGATGCGGGTTCCACAGAGAGTCGTTTTGGGGTTGGTCTGGATCGGGAAGTGGAGGTGCTCCATGAGGGTCATTGTGTCGTCCCGGACGGGGTCATGCGGAGGGTGCTTTTGTAAACGACGCCAATGTCTCCTCCTGGGCAGATGGGGCGGTCCTTGCACAAGATCTTGTATCCATCGGGAATGGCGATTGCGGGTGCAGAGTTGGAGTTGGTCTAAGTCTCCGTGAAGAAGGTGACGTCGGGGCGAGTATGTGTTGAGGAGGTCCCAGATTTTTATGGCATTCTTGTGTAGGGAACGTACATTGAGGAGGATGCAGTGGAGTGGTCTGTGAGCTGTGATATCCGGTAGGCTGGCGGGTGCTACTGGGGTACGGAGGTGGGTGAAGGTGCGGCGGCAGTGTATACAGGAGGGAGGGCCTTGGGTGCTGTTCGGTGTTGAGAGCTGGCAGTTGTTGTTACGATCGGGCTTGAGATCATGGAGGGTGCTGGAGTTGTAGCGGAGGTGGGCCAAACGACCAGGGCCCCTTGTGCTGGTCATGGACGGGCGCAGACGGGCTTGCCTTTGGTGCGCTAGCGGCTGCCATTAAGTAGGGATCAGCAGAGGGCGTGTCAGCTGGGAGGCGGGAGCAGGAGGGACACACTGGAGGGGCCTCAGGGCAGCAGCACCTGGGGGAAAACGCTGGAAAAAACAAAGGAAAAGGGAAAGAAAGAGAAGAAAAGGAAAGAGAAAAAGAGGGCACAGAGGAAAGAGGCAAGAGAAGGAAAGGAGAGAGGAAAAAAAGGGCACAGAGGAAAGAGGCGGCAGAGGCAGACAGTACAAGAGCAGAGTGCTCTCCCACTGGACCACCAGGGATGAGGCGCAGGCAGGAGCCTGCGGGTGGAGTAGGGCCTCGAACACCCTGCAACAGTGAGCTCAGGGGGCAGCACTCAGTGGTGGAGCTGCGCGGGGGGAGATCAGTCACATTGACCAGGTCAGTAGTCTTGCTCTTCTTGTCACGCAGCGGCCGCCATTAAGTAGGCATCGGGGGAGGGCGGGTCAGCTGGCAGGCGGGAGTGGAAAGGACACACTGGAGGGGCAGCGGGGGCAGCAGCGGCGGGGTGAAACGTGGGAAAAACAAAAAAAAAGGGAAAGAAAGAGAAGAAAAGGAGAGAGAAAAAGAAGGCACAGAGAAAAGAGGCAAGAGAAGGAAAGGAGAGAGAAAAAGGGGGCACAGAGGAGAGAGGCAGAACAGCAGAAGAGCAGAGTCTTCTCCCACTGGACCACCAGGGATGAGGTGCAGGAAGGAGCCTGCGGGTGGAGGAGGGCCTCGAAAACCCTGCAACAGTGAGCTCAGGGCTCAGGGGCAGCACTCAGTGGTGCAGCTGCGCTCGGGGAGAGCACTCACACTGACCAGCTCAGAGGATACAGAGACAGAGATGACCCTTCATATTCAACCTGCTCAGAGGGTTGTTGTACTGGATACACCACCACCTGCTTCTATATTTGTAAGAAAGCAAACACAAGGAGATGATGGACGGAGCGCTGAAACTTTTCAGACACTCACCCCCAGTCACAGATCTGGGTTGAATCCATCATCATTCTTTAGCTCACTTCGCCACCTCAGTTCATGCCCAGCTATATGCAAATCAGTCCTGACCCTGTGCCTCATGGGAACAGTCCAGCCCGAACTGCCAAGCCAGGTCTTGCCTGAACCGGAAACAAGCATCCTGGGACCGGTTTCTGGGTAACACCCTTCATCAGCCAGGCTAGCTTGAATCTGGACTGCCCGAGCTGGACTGTTCCCATGAGGCACAGGGTCAAGACTGATTTGCATATGGCTGGGTCCAAACTGGGGTGGCGAAGTGAGCTAAAGAATGATGATGGATTCAACCCAGATCTGTGACTGGGGGTGTGTGTCTGAAAGGTTTCAGCACTCCGTCCATCATCTCCTTGTGTTTGCTTTGTTCGCCCTGGGTTGGCAGGGTATGCCCAGACGTGGGTCCCTTGCTCACTTTGCCACTGGGTTCAAGCTAGCCTGGCTGATGAGGGGTGTTACCCCAAACCGGTCCCAGGATGCTTGTTTCCGGCCCAGGGAGGACCTTGCCTGGCAGTTCGGGCTGGACTGTTCCCATGAGGCACAGGGTCAAGACTGATTTGCATATGGCTGGGTCCAAACTGGGGTGGCGAAGTGAGCTAAAGAATGATGATGGATTCAACCCAGATCTGTGACTAGGGGTGAGTGTCTGAAAAGTTTCAGCACTCCGTCCATCATCTCCTTGTGTTTGCTCCATATTTGTAAGGCCACCGCTGAGACCTGCATCCACCACTACCTCAATCTAAGTATGCAATGCAGTCAGGAAAACAACACACCCACCCACCTTCAGTTCTTCAGGCAATGGCAGTGGCACACTAAAAAAGTTCTCAGCCCCAGTTTGGGACTTCTTTGCGATTAACAAGCAGTAGTATAACATTCTAATATGCTCCATTTGCCACAAGAGTGTTCGTCGAGGTAAGCCAGATTCACAATATGGTGGAGGACAAACGTCCCATATGAAAAAACATCATGCAATCCGTTGGGATGAGCACCTTAAAAAGGTAGTTACTGGTTGTGGTGATGAGAGAGGGGAAGCAGCTTTGATCAGGGTGATAGAAGGAGGTGAGGAGGAAGAATAGGATGACCGCTTTACACAAAGCAGCCCTGTCCCCTGTAGTGTGCCAGCATCACCTGCATCAGCAACCTCCACATGGCACTAAACACCACCACATAGAGCAATTCACCCAAGACGCCCATTGAGCCTTCTACCTCCTGGTTCTCTCCAGAAATCGCCTGTGTCAGTGGCACCACAAAAGAAAAAGAATCCAAGCAACTATTACGAGCATGTTTATCCAGGAGCTGGCCCTACGAACGCAAACAGCCAATGGCACGTTTGCACAAAAGGAAGCTGGCTAAAATGTTAGCGCTGGACCTCCTCCCTTTTTCTTTTGTGAAGGAGTGGGATTTTTAGAATTTGTGGGGGCCAACTACATGAAATGGAAAGTTCCCAGCTGGATCTATTTTGCCAGAATTACTGTTCCAGCGCTCCATCATGATGTGCTGCAATTGGCTGGACAAGCAATGCAGCAGAGTGCTGTTCAGACTATCCACCTGACGACAAAAATATGGCCCATTATTCAAGCAACTGATGTGTATCACTGCACACTGGATCTGTTTTATGGGGGTTAGGAAGCAGCTATCTGCCAATCTCAGCGCTGAAGAACGTTTTAAGGGCATTCGGTAACAGTAGCGATGTTCGCCATGGAGAAATCCAATATAGCTGCAAACATCTTGGAAGACTTTAATAGTAAGGTGTTTGAATGGCTTCGACCCAGAGGTCTCAGAATTGGATTTGTTGCCACAGACATTGGCAGTATTATAGTCAAGGCCATGGATATTTCAGGGTCCTGTGTTTGGCGCATTGAATCAACCTGATTCTGGAGGACTTTCTCAAAAAAGAAGACATAGTCAGCAACATAATGGCCACCTTCAGAAGAATCTGCACTCATCTTTTTAAAGCCCGGAAGCAGTTGAGGACCATTCAGTGTGTTAATAGACTACCGGTTAAAGCCCTCATATAGGAGGTGCCAACATGTTGGAACTCGACGTACCGCATGTTGCAACATCTGTTTGAGCAGTACAGACTAATCACTGACTATGTCCTTAAAAGAGGAGGGGATGCAACTTGGAAAAGCATGATAATGGAGATGAACAAATGGAGGCAAGTCAAATGCCTGACACAAATGCTACTTCCTTTTGAGGTTTTCACACAGGAAGTCAGCCAGGAGGAAGTACGATGAGCCAAGCAATCCCATTGTTGCATCTGCTACAGTACCACTTTAAAAAGGTGTCACAAAGAAGACTATTAGTTGGTGCAGAGCCTAATCCTTCGCTTGGCTGTTAACACAAGACTACAGAAAGAGATTGGGCCCTCCAAAGAGTACTTCTGTGCCACAATACTTGATCCATGGTCCAAACAATACTGCCCACTTTCATTCCTTTTTCAGACGGGGATGTTTCACAATACAGTACTTGGATTGTTGACCAGGCGAGAGACCTGGAAAAAGAACAGCTGGAAGTTAGAGGCCAGGCCACACGTTTTGGTGTGAAACTTTCAACCTCCAGAGATGGCTGTGCTGTTATCTCACAGCAGCCAACACCAACACCAAAAACAAAGGAATTGGACTCAACCTCTGCAATGGCTTGGTTACAAGTGGCAAAGCTTAAGTCAAGTGCAGAGGCGAAGGCAACAGCACCAATGACCATTCAGAGGATGGTCCAAGGCTATCTGGATGACCCAAAAGAGGTCTATATGGATCAAAACCCATTGGTCTATTGGTATGGGGAGATGTGCCAATGGCCACAGCTCAGCAGACTGGCAATAAAGTATCTGGCTTGTCTGGTAGCCAGTGTGTCTTTTGAGCATGTGTTCAGTGGACTTGTGCAGTTGTCACAGTCAGAAGGACCAGTCTCTTTCTTTAAAACATGGAGAGATTGACTATGATTAGGCTTTCCTGTTTTCAGTTTCTATTTTTGGTGAATTCTGGTGGGATTTTTTCAGTGTTTTCAAGTGATTTCAATACCTTTAAAAAACAGTGGTTATACATTTTCGTGCCATTAAAAACAACAGAAAGTGTTTTTCCAGTGTTTATGGAACTTTTTTTAATTTATTTTTTTATGTTTATTAAATTTATGCATAACAAACCAGAGACATTGACATATTGCACATATCGTTAATAACATATGACAATCAGGGAACCTTTTGCTTTTATTATTGCTTGCTTTATGCACTGATAGCTCATGGTATATAGGCAGTGTACGTATAGTGTATATGAGGTCCAAATACTTTTTTAGAAATGAAACTTATTGTAGTACACCCTACAATACTTCTTCAGTGAGTCTTTGGTCATGCACGCTCGCTCTTTCCTTCCCATGTAGGCTTTTATCTGTGAAAAGGCCCTTGCAACATTAGTACTTGAGACGGGCGACATCAAAATAGCCAGTACACAATTTGCTAACTCTGGCCACTGACATAGCTTTCCATGCCAATACTGGTGCAGCTGAAGATTGCGATTCTCTGCGACAGGTTCTGCAACATATACGTTGAACTGAGCGCATATGTCCTTAGAGTTATTGAAGCAGTCAAAAATAAAGCAGCACTTTAGAAACTCTGGAGAAAATGTCTCTTTACGGAAGGGATCTATAACTTGTGCAGAGTACCACAGTGAGGGTTCATTGACTTCAAATGCCATGGTTGGTGAAGGGCTATTTCTCATATATTGTAAAAAAAAAAAAAGTTCCTCAATTGCTTCTCAACATTTCTTTGCTAATCAAGTGACAAGCACTCTAACATGGAACATGTTGCAGTGCCAAAGTCACTAAAAGTGTCACCCAGCCTACTCTCAAGGAGATGTTTCACATCTACACCTATTATGCTGAACACGTGGAAGACAAGGGTGTTTTCAGACTCTAGTTTTTCCATCATGTCCACTACAGCAGTCATGCTTTCCTGTAAAAATCTAAGAATGCAGTAGAGTGTACTTTTTTCATATCACTATCAATATGTGACCAAAGTTCCTCACATTTCTTGCCTTTGGCATCATCACTCAGCAAAAGTTCTTTAAACGGTTGCCACATGAATAATATAGCATTCATGGCCTCTAGGACTGAGAACCACCAACTAAGTGACACAGTTGGGATGACTCTCTCTTTGATGCCACACAAAGCACAAAATGAGAAATATTTGCGTTTTAGTTTTTGCGCTTAACAAAACAGTGCACCAGAATTGACTAAAAAGTCAATAGCATTCTTCATTAACTCTGAAGATTGTAATGATGCTTTCAGCATACCATCTAACAAGTGGCAAGGATCTCTTACACGGAAGGACTTCAGCTCAGGTATCGATTTTGACAGGTCATCACACAACTTTTTCATATACGAAGATGAATCACTGCAAATACAAACAATATCACGCCAATCTTTGTTGAACTTGGTAAGAACGTTTTGCAGCAGCATTCCAAGTGACACTGCATTCCATGTTTTCAAAAAGTCTGGTGTCATGTTTTCACCTGTATCCCAGATGCTTGGTGACTGCACTCTTTTCACATATACCTGTCACTATACCTTGCATTGTATGTTTAAAGCCTGGGGTGTTTGGCAATTAACCTACTATCATTACTGACTCACTAGAAAAGGGGGCTGATGTATCAAGGGTTTTACCCATTCTGTGTGGGTAAATGTGATGGTACGTGTAGGGAAAGATTCTTATGAAACCTACATTTTTCCTACCAGTGAAAGACTTAAACGTAGCCAAAAAATCAAATATGATTTTGATATTTCCTGATTCTCTACAGTTTATAAAATAATTAAACAACACCTAAAACATGCTTCTAACCCCTGTATCTTTAGACCAAAGGCCACAAAACTGAAAAAAGGAAGAAACAACAATACTTTAGTGACATCCCTAAACAACAAAACTCAAGCAAAATAATGTTAGCCCAGTCTTTCTTACTGCTACCTTATATAACAAAGTTATATTGTATTGGCCCCTTCAAGAAGAAATAAAAATGACTCTGTCACTCTCCTTTTCCTTTCTTTGAATGGCATTTAGTTTGTGGTTGTGCAGGTTTTTTTTCAGTGTTTATATGCTTATGAGGGCTATTTCCCTTCCGGTGGGGTTTTATCAGTTATTATAGGTTTAAACCTAAAACCGGACAGCCTAACTATGATTAAAATGAACCAACACTTCATTTCACAAGATTACACTGTTCCTGAAAGAGCACAGGAGGAGGAGGAGGGCGATTGGTCAGACTCAAGTGCATTAGCTGACCAACTTCATCGCAAACCCCCTGAGTTTGAGGATGAGCTCTACTTCCCTGACTAAGTAGGCCACAAATAGAATTTTCACATTATCGGCAAACTGCTTTATAAAAAAGAAAGGCTATAGATAGAAGAATATTTATATATTTGGTGTCTGATGTATGCGGCCCAAACATTTATTCACATGTATGGACTGGACTGGAGATGGGCCATTTTGCACAGAAGAAGCCTCCCTATTCGCTTAGAGGACATAAAGACAATGACTCCCATCCCTATCCTTTTTTTCATTCCATAGCTGGGTTGCGCCAGTAAAGATCGTTAATTTATTTACAAGATATAATAGACAAATGTGTACCACCATACTTGGAATGCACCAATGAGTGATATATTGAGTGCGAGTAATGATGATTCGTGTGGTGGCAGACAGTGAGAGTGTTCAACTAATTTATAAACTTGCCTTCGATTTGCAAAGTTTGGGGCCCAATGGGTGATTCTGCCTGAATGTGATTGGCCATTTCACACTTCGCAAGAATTAGTTACATGGTCTACTCCTTGATGTACTTTTTCTTTCAGGTTCTTCAGAGACCAGACCAGTCATTTTAGTTAATAAAACTATACAAAATGCCCAAATTATTTTGCTCTTCTTGTTCATCAACAGCACTACAGGTCTATCTCTCTCATTTGGGTCAGGCCTCAAGTCAAGACACTGGACGGGATGCCTCAACAGCCAGAAGAAGGAAGTTATGAACAATGTCTATCCACTTCAAAGGGAAACCAAACCAAAATGTTTCAAAGAGGCCCATTCCCTCAGCCTTGTGGACTAGAGAGAGTTGCGTTGATTTGGGAAATGCTGAGAAGTGTCCTCGCTCAAATGTCAAACTCCTCTAAATAAGTGGTTGTGGTCGGGAGACCACTGTAACTGAAGACATATCACATGATGGACGCACTCGACTAAAAGTTATGACAATTGACAGTTGTGAGATGATCAGCCAGGTACATACAGTTACTTGTCTAGGATTGGTTGTAAAATTGTTCTCACTTCTCAGTTAATCGCACATGACTGCACCAGCCTATGCACTTGCTCTGCTTCCCTTGGTCCTCATCCACCAAGAAGATTATCTTCTCCTTGACTCTACAAATCGACATTTACTGTCTTGCAATGCACAGGCCATCTCTTCTTGTGCACAAAAGCTCCATAGCACTCCTTCTTACCGGACCGGTTGAGCCATGCACCCAAGTCGGACATTCTGAGAGGAAGCGTTCACAGTGCTGCTTATACAGAAGGCGGTTTTGGTTTCCTTGTAGACCCTTAGCGGCCCTCTTAGGAGGTGCCTGGCTCCTAACTTTATCCCGCCAACTTTGTAAGGCTTTGTTGCCTGTTTAAATCTTTTTATGGGCTTTCCGTTGTTCTCATCTTTATTTTAATTTGTTTTCTGTTACCAGTAGTCCTGTTGCATAGGGGAGCCTGCGTTGCACAAAGGGGGTTGCTGGACCCCAGTTCAGTTATCTTTACTTTGCCCATCTGGTTTTTTAAATTCCAAAGCACCTCACCACGCTTCTCCAACTTGACCCCACCTACGGTCAAGCCCCTTAATGCCAGCCCTCTTAAGGGACCGGAAAGCTTGTCCGCGCCAATGGCGTGCCTAAGGAGCGCCAAAGGCAAGCCCATCTGCACCTGTCCGCGGCCAGACTGCACCATGCACCAGGACCCCAGGTCCTCCTGATACCCAGGTCTACTTTAAAGACGAACGTATGATGAGTGGCAATGCAGACAGGACCTTGCTGTGTACTATGCATAATTACGAGTCTCCAGCTGGTCACAACTTAGTGAAGAGGGCCAGGATCAACAAGTAGCTTTTATCAGCAGAAGGTTGACCCCAAGAGAGAAATGTATGTCAGCTATTGAGAGGGAGGCCTTTGCTGTGGTCTGGGCCTTGAAGACGTTGAGGCCATATCTGTTTGGCACTCATTTCATTGGTCAGACAGACCATAATCCCCTCTTATGACTAAAACAGATGAAGGGTGAAAACCCCAAACTTTTGAGGTGGTCCATTTCCCTACAGGGGATGGACTTTTCAGTGGAACATAGACCTGGGAGTAACCATGCCAACGCAGGTGGACTTTCCAGATATTTCCACTTAGAAAATGAAGACTTAACTGGGCAAGGTGAGTCTTAACGTCTTTCGTTTGGGAGGGGGTTATGTAGGAAAGTAGGATCTTTCTGCCATACATACCTCCACTTTTTGCCTGGTGTCAGTGTTTTTTTACTGTAGTTCACTGGGATCCTGCTAACCAGGACCCCAGTGGCAGTGCTTTCTCCTCCAAATTCCATGGTAATTACTTTGTACACCCCACAATTGGCATGCTTGGGTACCATTGTAAGTCCCTAGTATATGATACTGATGTACCCAGGACATTGGTACACCAGGGGTCTCCCATGCGCTGCAGCGTGTATTATGCCACCCATGGGAGCCCAGGCAAACTGTGTCTTCAGATCTACCATTGCCGTCTGATCTTAAAGCTCCCAGAAGCCCTAGTCTCCAGCATCGCACAGCTTCAAGAAAGACCTCCTGCCTGCAACCTCTGCATCATGGGACTTCATGTCCTGTGTGCTGCTGAGGCTTCCCTGTGACTCCCTATGCCTGCTGCCACAGGGTCCTCAAGGGGGCTCCATTGAATCCTGCTGGCTCTCCTGCGTGCTGAGGGCCGGCCCTGACTTACCCATACTGGTTTAGTCCCACAGACCTTGCTGCTCTGGAACACAGCATCTTCACCCGCAATCCGTTGTTTGCATCTGCCAAGGCTTGTTGGGGGTCCTGTCGGCCACTGACTCTCTTGCACTCGTCGACCGGCGTGGGACAGCTTGTGGAAGGCTACTGCCTCATCCCCTGGGCTCCACAGCTGCTGCTTAAAACCTCACCGTGCTACAGCAAGAACCAAAGACAAGGGCTGGTATTGTGCTCCTCTGCCTCCTGGTCACCTGCGGGTGGTTTGGACTCTGTCCCCTCTGCTTTCAGGTTCTTCTCATCTGGATTCCACGTCCTGGTTCCCACGGCCTGGTACACGAGACGCTGTAGCTGCTGATCTTCCACGAACCTCCATTGGTGTCTATGGGTGGTTCCGACACCATTTCATCCCTATGCACCTGGACTCCATGGTGTAGGTATACTGGTTCCTGGGGTATCCACGAATGGGGTGGCTCTCCAACCTTCCTTGATCCAAGTGGTTCCTTTGGGATCCTTTGGAAAGGGTCCTAGAACTGTTAAATTCCAACCACAACTTACCTTGTGTTATCCTATGGACTTTTGACCAGGTGTCACCACTCTGCACCCAGGCGCCTTGGGGTCTCTGGCTATTCACCTTGGGTGTTTCCGTGTTCCCCCTGGGGTCCTCCATCTTTGGGTAATAGTCCCGTTTTGGTACTTACCTCGCATTCCACTATTTTAGTATATGGTTTGGCCCCTTGGTTAGGCCCTATGTGTTTTTCTATGCTACTTACCTACTTCTGAAGTATTTCTTGTGTGTAGTATATATTTCCAGGTAGGAGCTATACCAAGTTACTGTCTAGTGTGTATTAATAAATAAAAAGTATTTTTATACTCTCCTGGTGTGGTTCTTTCCTGTGTGAAAAGCTTAATGACTGACTATAGTGGTAAATGCACTTGCTTTACACCCTCCTGAATAAGCCTTAGCTGCTCTCCACAGCTACCCCTTGAAAGCTCTGGTTTTCAGGGACCTAAACACTATCAATAAGGGTTGCCTGGACTCAGTGCACAGTGCCTCATCATAGGTGGACACTATATACTGAGCCAGCCTCCTACACACCCTTTGTCTGGAGGCGCTGATAGAGGTGTGGAAGGGTTCCTGGATCTTCTTTGTGCCGCCTGGAAAATGACGGAGTCTGGTTTGGGCTGACCCGTTAGGCAGGCTGGTGCGTCCTCCGGGGCCTTGTATTTTTTTATCGAGTCATGGCAATACTGCTGCAACTGAGGCTGGATTGGGCTTAACCTTTAAGCCCTCATCCCAAATGTAATCAATTAAGGGCATGGCCCTGACAGTCTTTTTCTAAAAGGTTCCTTGAAATCATAAAGGAAACAGACTGTAGGAGGCTGGCTTAGTATATGATGCACACTTATTTAAGTGAAGGACCCTTCACTAATCCAGACAACCCTTATTGTGATTTTAGTGGTCTTAGACAGCCACAGAAAGCTCTTTAAGTGGTAGCTGTGGAGAGCAGCCTTCAGGCTTAGTCCAGAAGGAGTGTTAAGCAGCTGGTTTTACCAGAACTAATCATATAGTGTAGGTTAAGTGAAAAAGAACCACACAGTGTAGTTATGAAAATAGTTATTTATTATAAACACTCACTAACACATTGATATATCTCCTACCCGGAGATATAAAACACAATACACACAATATTTTAATAGTAGAACGTGTAAGAAGCAAAAATACATAGTGGTCTCCCAAATACTAATAAAGTGGAATGCGAACCTCGACCAAAGTCAAGACTTGACCTGGGAGTCTTAGAAGAGCCAAGGACCCAAGGAACCACCTAAGTTAAGTACCCAGGAACCCCACGGAGGCCATCTGCAGAGTGGAAACACGGCCGCATCATCAATGCAAGTCAATGGGGAAGTCAAGGTTGCAGTTTTGAAGAAGGGCCCTTCCTAGAGGACCCTGAAGAAACCCCGTGGAAGATGGAAGGTTGGAGAGTCATTCCACCCGTGGATATCACAGGAACCAGGATAGCTACACCAGGGAAGCTGGGTTCATAGGTGCGAAGTGACGCCGGAAACCAGCGTAGACCACAATGGAGGACTTCAGTGAAGATGCAGCTGGCGAAGGTGAAAGAGTCCGGTGGATTCTTGAAGAAGAGTACTTGCAAGCAGAGGGGACAGAGTCTATGCCACTCGGGAGTGACCACGAGGCACGGAAGACCAATGACCACCGATGACGGAAGACGCAGGAGAGTTGGCTGTGACCTTGTCGCTGCAGCTGTGAGGACCAGGCGATGCTGTGGAAGACCATGAGCCATTCACGAGCTGGCCCACGTCGGAAGTTGAGAACCAGGGGTTCGGTGTCCGGCGGGAGCACCAACAAGCCTTTGCAGCAGCAACAGACGAGGAAGACGGTGCAGTGTCGGGACCAGCAATGTCCAAGGGACTCACCAAGTGCAGGAGAGCCAGAGCAGGCTCTGAGCAAGCAGGGGAGCCCACTGGAACCAAGGAAGACCCTCAAGAGGACCCACAGGCCGAAGGCACAGGAGTTGCAAGAGGACCTAGAGCAGCTCACCAAGGATGCAGGCTAACGGTGCAGAGGATGCAGTGAGGACAAAGATCTTGGTAGCAGGAGATGCTGGAGGCTGGAGCTTCTTGGAACCCGAAGATCTATGGAGAAGAGAGTCAACAAGCCTTGGCAACGGCAAGTTGATGCGGTGCACAGGGGTGAAGCTCCAGTGGTTCCGACGAGGGATCCTGGCTTTAAACTCTGCAAGAAGACAGGGCAGGCCTCGAGGGAGTTGCAGAATAACAACCTGTGATGCTGGGTCTTTCGAAGTCCTGAGGACGTCAGGAGCAGCAGACCGGTCAGCTGAGTTGCGGTGCCTGCAGATGCAAGGGAGTGACTCCTTCACTCCAAGGGAGATTCCTTCGGATGTCTTTGTTGCCCAAAGGCCTGGAGAAGAACCTGGACGGAGCACAGGCACAGACGTTGCAGAAGACTGGCAGGACGACGAGACAAGGAGCAGCAGTAGTCTTCCAGATGCAGTCTCGGTTCCCAAAGCGAAGTCCAACGAAGTCCAAAGAAGAAGTGGTTTTAGATCTGAATCTTGTCCCACAACTAATCTAAAGAGCCACCCACAGGTAAGCCCTTAAGTACTCAAAGGAAAGGGTTGGGGCGATTCTGGGGTCCCTCCCAGAGGAGGGGCTGGACAGAGGGGAGGACACTCCCATGTCCTTTGTCCAGTTTTGCACCAGAGTGGGAGCCAATGGATCCCTGAACTGGTTCCAACTGGAGTATGCAAGGAGGGCACTAAATGTGCCCTTCAAAGCAGTCTGGTGGCGCTGGCAAGTGCCCCCACCCCAGCCCAATATACTAAGTCCTGTCTGGGAGGTGGTTACACCGCCCTGTGTCAGGAAACCTACTGTTCTACCTTCCCCTGCTCGAGCCTGGCTCAGCAGCAGGAGGGCAGAATCATGTCTGTGGTTGGCAGCAGCACTAGCTTGCTGTTAGACCCTGAAAGGTTGGTACCGGGAATACAGGCGGCTCCCTACGGGAGCCCCCAGTACATGGGATCCTACATCCAACACTGGAATCGGTGTTGGGGTAGGATTCCAACATGTTTGATACCAAACACGACCAGTTTCGGTGCAGCTAATATATAGTTAGGCATCTTGTAATTGACTTGATGTCCACTATATGTATAAAATGGCTGACCGCACTTACAAAGTCGGGAAAATCGACTCCTGGGTTTGTAGGGGGTGGCTCTGCTCATGCAGAGCACCCTCACACTTATAACCAAGCACCCTGCCTTCAGGATTGAACGGCCTGCCTTAGGGGTGACTTATAGGTTTTAAGTGCAGTGAACTCAGATATATGGAAACATATATTTGTTGTGAGTGCTGCTAGCACCAGCTCACACAGGCTGCAATGTCAGACCTGTAGTCACAGTTTGAGTGGTCTCTCATGGGTGGCATAATACATGCTACAGCCCATGGGAGACCCTTGGTGTACCTATGCCCTGGGTACCTTAGTACCATATACTAGGGACTTAGGAGGGTACACCAGTAGCCAGTTAGGAAGGTACCAAAGTACTTACCATAGTCCAATTTAAGGAGAGAGCACAGTGACCGGGATCCTGATTAGCAGGATCCCAATCAGACGAGTCAGAAAACAGAATGACACCAGCAAAAAGTGGGGGTAACCATGAAAGCAGATCCTACTTTCCTACACAGACATTTTGTTTTGCAGGCATAGGCAACTCAAAATGTGTCACTGCTCTTTCTTAGATGTTGTGAAAACCTCCTATGTCCTCCAGAGGAGAATCCACTGGAGGGGCGGTGATGGAGATGACGGTGTTGGCAACACGTAGCCATCCCACTCATCATGGTGGTCATGGAGATTACCTTCTTCTCTTTCCTCCTCAGATGAGGTGGGATCATGTAGTTGCGTTACTAGTGGTGGAGGCAGAGGCAATGGTTGTGGAGTTGGTGGCTGAAGAGGCACTGAAGGTGTCGTAGCTGGACTGTGCTGAACAGGAGCTGATGCTGGAGGAAATCCTTTCCTGTAATCTGACAGCATGAATTGTAAGTCAGATAGAAGTGCTGATAGAAGACATACCATGTCTTCTTGGTATTGTTGTGGGTATTGGTAGTGCTTCTGAGGGGCACAATACTCTTGCTCACAGTAGTCACCCTCCTCAGAGTCGTCTTGGCATTGGCCATGAAGCTCTGAGGGGCTACGTGCTGCCCCAAAGAAAGCCATCATCCTCAGAGTCTTCGTCATCGAAGAGATGGGAAGGCAGCAGTGAAGGTACCTTACTTGGGGATGTATGAGCCAGTGTGAGCATTTTTTTGCTTAGTCCCTTTTTAACTAAAAAAATGTTCTGTGGTTGTCATTGAGGTCATCGACTAGGTCATCGATGATGAGAGCCAACGTGAGTGATGGCTTTGGTCTCATTGACGGGGGAATCACCGTCAACGGGGTGTGCACCGTCAACGGGAAACCCGCTGTTGATGGTGTCGCCGTCGACAAAGATGTAATCCTTATTGTTGATGATATAGGGTTACAGCTAGTCAATGATGAGGTTGTTGGCGAAGATGTGATCCTCATCGTTGATGACATAGGGCTCAGCTGGTCGAGGATGAGGTAGTCGACGAGGAAGATCCTGCTGTCGACACCGTGATAGTGTTGGCGGTAGATGCCGTCGATGCTGCAGTCAACAACGATTTTCTCATTGACGGAGACGGTGTTAACGAGCTATCTGTCATGGAGCAGAAGAAAGCTTCTTGAATGTGTGTTTTGCCTGAGGTGGAGGTGTTGGGGGCTCAGAAGTTGATTTTGATGCCTGGAGGAGAAGGAACTTGACTCCTTTTTCCCCTTTTGTCCTGAGGGAAAGTCACTTTTATGAGGTGACTTGGATGGGCTGCAGTGTCTATGAGAGACCTGGGGGGTCTTTTTGGATGACTTTTTTGGTGGTTAATGAGAGGAATCGTCCTTAACTCTCTTGAGAAGCGTTTTGGAGGAAGACATAGATGAAGTGTCACTCTCCTCATCAGAGACCAGATTCTATCTGGTCTTGAACATTTGCAGTCATAGAAGGAGTCGCCCCTCCCGGTCCTTTAAAGTTTTAGAAGAAAATGTGCGCCATACCTTGCAGCCTTTTATATTATGAGCAGGATAAAGACAATAAATGTAGTCCTGATAAGAGTCATCAATGTGCAGCTTCTTCCTGCAAGTACCATAGGCTCTGAAGAGCCCCTTCTGCCTGACATTTTAAAAGTCAGTTTAAGACCCACAAACAACAGATACACAGAGTCTTGGGGTATATCTGTAAATTCTGAAGAGAAAATGTCTGTAGAAAAATCTTCTGAAAAGTTGTGACAGGAAAACTGAGCAGAGCCTAGTGGAGACTCCCTAGCACGATGTGTGGTGGAAAATCTGAGGGACCGCAGCTTCTCTCGGGAAGGTTGCACAGGATGGTGTGGCCTGATTGGTTGACTCTTAAGTTTAGTCCTTTTTTAAATAATGACTAGGATATGTTACTAAACAGAAAGGCCTAAGGCCTCTTTGTTCTATGTCTATTATGACATTACTTTTCTAAGATACCGGGTACTCCCATCTCGCTGACGGGGAATGATTCAAGCATGTGAATCTATGAAAGTTCCAATACTGGAGTAAAAAGAATTCACCATTAAAAGGCCTATTTTCTTAAACATTTAAGTTTCGCAAATAATAAATCAGGCCAACTGCCTTTGTCATAACCTTTCTAGCAAAAAAGAACCAATCTATGGTATTTAACTAAAATATGGTATAATTGGCTTGTCACCATAAGCAATTCAGGTCTACTGAACTGAGCATAAACTTTGCAACAAGGCAAAAAGTGTAATACTAGCATTAATTTTCAGCAGAGGAACATAACTTCACCCCAATAAAATGCTGTAGGAAGAAAGGTCAACGTGTGCAGCAGCAAAGCCCCTTTTGCAGTAATGCATCTTAAAGCTCATTTTCAGCAAATCATAGCTGTGCTGTCAGTAATAGACATGACAAATATATATGGACAAGTTAATTACCTTAACTAATGCCTTATCTGGTACAGGCATGATCTAGCCGCAGATTCCTTACCTTAGAACTGCCAGGCTTCAGGCTGGATACGGAAGATTTTTGATAGCAGTACCCCTGCACGCTAATAGGTGGTGTTGGTCAACTCTGCATGACGTCTGCGTCATCTGGTTTGTCGTCGTCAAGGCATCTGCCTCACCTATATAGGCGCCACATCGGAGCGCTGACATCAGTACTTTTCAAAACTTTCCACGCCAGAAGCGTGGAGCCATGAAGTGACTGACCATGATGTTTTAAAAAACAACTAGGGCCCTGACGGACAACAGTCCTGACACTAAAAACTGATCCGCAGTGTGGGAAGGATGGGTGGGTCGGTAAGGAATCTGCGGCTAGATCATGTTTCTACTAGATAAGGCGTTACCAAAGGTAAGTAACTTGTCCATCTGATGGATACATCTAGCTGCAGATTTCTTACCTTAGAACAGATACCCAAGCAATACCATCCCCCGGAGGAGGGACTGTGGAAAAGTATTAGGCCAGAAAGTCCTGTAGGACTGAACGGCCGAAGATCGGCCTGATTATCCAGGAAATAATGTTTGGCAAATATGTGCAGGGATGCCCACGTAGCCGCCTGGCAGATGTCGAGGACTGGGACACCACGCTGAAGAGCTGTGGTGGCTGCCTTTGTTCTGGTTGAATGAGCTCTAAGGCCTTCATGAGGCTGTTTCTTTGCCAAAGCATAACAGATTTTTATGTTGAGGATAATCTAACGAGAGATGGTCCTCTTCTGCACACCATGACCCTTCTTTGCTGCAATGTACCCTACAGAGAGTTGGTTATTCAACCGGAACTCTTTAGTGAGATCAAGGTAGAACGATAACGCTCTTTTTGGCTCCAGACGTTGGAGAAGCTCTTCTTCCTTAGAAAGATGCGGAGCATAGAAGGTGGGCAAGGTGACAGATTGCCCTAGATGGAACGGTGTCACCACCTTAGGCAAAAAAGAAGCCCTAGTCTGGAGTACTACTTTGTCCGGAAAGACGGTCAGGTAAGGAGGCTGAGAAGATAGAGCCTGCAATTTGCTCACCCTCCTGACAGAAGTTATTGCCACTAAGAAGGCTGTTTTGATAGAAAGCAGCCGAAGCGGGCAATTGTGCAGTGGCTTGAAAGGTGCACACATCAAATAGGTGAGAACCAAGTTAAGGTCCCACTGGGCCATAATACATGGTGGGGCGGGGAATATGTGTGAGCCCCTTCAAAAATCTACGCACAATAGGAGATTTAAAAAGTGAAGGTTGAGCTGGCAACCGTAGAAAAGTAGAAAGGGCCGAAAGGTAACCCTTTAGAGTGCCCAGTGCAGAGCTCTGCTGGGCCAAAGAAAGAATGAAAAGAAGAATGTTTGAGAGGGATGCAGACAGGAGGTCAACAGACCGTTCTGTACAATATTTACAAACTTTTTGCCATCAGCAGGCGTATACCGACTTAGTGGAGGGACGCCTGGCTGCGAGAATAACCTCGCAGACTTCAGGAGGAAGGTCAAAAGCTGTCAACTGTCCCCACTCAAACTCCACACAAGGAGGCGGAGGGTGGACAGGTTCAGGTGGAGGACCCTCCCCTGCTATGCTGCGACAGAAGATCCTCCCGAAGAGGCAGCCTGGTCGGAGGTTCGATGCTCATCTGCAGAAGCTCGGGATACCAAACTCTCTGTACCCAGTCCGGAGCCACAAGGATGACTTGGGACCGGTCGCTCTTGTTCTTTTTGAGCACTCTGGACAGGAGTGGTATGGGCGGAAAGGTGTACAGGAAGCCTGTGCTCCACTGGAGATGAAAAGCGTCGCCAAACACAAAACTGCTGACATTGCGTGTTCTCTTCGGAGGCAAACAGATCTAACCAAGGCTCTCCCCACTGCTGAAAGAGACCTTGCACCACCTCTGGTTGGACCCTCTATCCATGATCAGCTAAGATTTGATGGGTGAGTTTGTCCGCCGTGGCATTCAGGGAACCTACCAGGTGATGAACCACCAGGGATATGCCCTAATGTTCCAGCCATTTTCAGAGATGCAGGGACTCTTGACAGAGGGTCCATGACCCCACCCCGCCCTGTTTGTTTCAGTACCACATGGCGAAGGTGTTGTCCGTGAACACCTGCACATGCTTTCCATTGATGGAGGGTAGAAACCAAAGCTGTCCAGCCTTTTGGATTCCCTATTCGGGGTGCGGAAGAAACGTGCCACGGAAAGTAGAGGCTTGGACCACCATGCTCTCGGGGGTTGGGTGGTTGGAGAGGAAAGCTGGGTCACCCGGTGCAGGGCGATGGTGGCGGGCGATAGTTCTGTTCACAGGAGCCCCTGTGCTGGGCTTGGACCAGGTGCCCAGTAGAACATCTGTCAAAGCCTCGTTGAATGGCAGCAAGGGTTCCGAGGTGGAGACACCAGGCTGCAGGACCTCCATCAAGACACTGGTCTTGACCGCCACCATAGGAAGCTGCAGGTCCAAGGCCTCTGCAGCATTACGCACCCCCATTGCAAAAGAAGCCCCCCCCTCCATAACAAGGTTAGGGGGAGAAAGCATGTCAGGCTCTGGGGAGGTGTCGAAGCAGCTGGCCTCACTCAGGTCCTTGTACCAGTCCGGCTCTTCATTGAAAAGCAGGACTTCTAAGGGATCCTGCTGCCCCTCCCAAACCTCATCCAATCCTAGCCCTTCAGAATAAGGCACAGAATACAACGTTAAGCCAAATGGCTCAGTAGGTGCCGGTCTGGACGTCAGTGGAAGCCTAGCTGGCTCCGCGTCATCTGGAATAACGAAAGGGGAGGCGCTGTCCGGTGGGCAACGCTGAGGGTCTCGACGTTGGACGCGGTGCCGGGGAAGGTCGTTTAGGAGGTACGACGGGTGCCAGTCTGGGAACAGATCCAAGAGGAGCCCTGGGGCCGGAGGCGCGGAACACATGGAATCTCCTTCTGATGAACCTGCGGGGCCCAAAGGCGATCAGGCAGCCGAAATATGGCGCACATGGCATCATAAAAGGTTTTCAACTGGCGGTGGTCGCTTCCGGCCCAGGAAAGGGAGGGAAACGTGGAGCCGACCCAGACACTCGCTCCGCAGAGAGGGGCCTTGAGCGCCGAGACTCCTCCATCTCGTCAGGTGATGGACGGAGCGAAGTTGAAGCATGCTTTGACTTCTTATATTTTTTATGGTTCTTCTTGCCTGACATCGATGACTGTGAGTGAGAGGAGGAAGACTTAGAATTCCCGGAGCGGTGCTCAGACCTGCCTCTCAACTGAGAACGAGTACGAGATCTCTGGTAGATCTCCGAGGTGCCGGATGCTGGGCCGCGAGCAGCTTTAGGGGCCGCTCCCTTAAAGGTTTCGGCGCCATGACTACCTGGCAGTCGGAGCACGACTTCGGGTCGTGGTCGTGCTCCAGGCACCAAAGACACATGAGATGGGGATCTGTGACCGACATGGCGCAGTGGCAGGCGCCACAGGGTTTCAACCCAGAGGTCTTCTAACTGGACTTCCCACACACCGAAAGGTTCAACAAAAAGTCGAAAAAAGTGTCAAAAATGTACAGGGGCTAGCTCTCTTTGACGGATCTGCGCTGGCTGGCGCGGAAAGAAAAGAACTGACGTCAGTGAGCCGAAGTGGCGCCTATATAAGACGATGCAGACATCACGAAGACGATGAACCGGACGCCTACTACGTCACGCAGAGTCGACCGATGCCACCCATCGGCGCGCAGGGGTACTGCTATCAAAAATCTTCCGGATTGAGCCTGACGCCAGAAGTTCTAAGGTAAGGAAGGATAAGTTACTTTAAAACAAGAAGGGTACGCAGTTCCCCAAAAGAGGATAGGACAACGAGTGTGGCGGTGGAAGGAGGGGAATCCTCCTAAACGGAACTAGAGTCCTCACACACCCAGCCAGCTAGGTGTCATGCTTCTTCATATGGACTCGCTCCTCGTCGGGTCGGCGGTGCAATACCCGACGGGCACCCATAAAGGGGCTCTTTAGCGGAGATCTTTTGTTCCTGCCGTATGATGCCGTGGGTGTAAGGGCCCTAGAGGTGAGTGTAGATGTAAATGTGTGATATAAAAGGTTGGATAATCCAAAAGGGGATTTTAATGAAATGGTCATCCACCTTATTAAAAAATATAAACAAAAGAGTGGCTGCTCACTGGCTCAATGGTACAGGGGAGCAATGCTCAACTCTACAAATGTGGTCGACATGTTTCACGCTGTTTGTTCATAAATGATACAGTGCATTTCTTCAGGACCTATAAAAACTATCTACACATAGTGGTTAGGTGGAGGGATACCTACCTACCACTAATCTTACGTGCGAGCATATAGTCCTGACAGGTCTAGTGATATCCTACCACTAATCTTACGTGCGAGCATATAGTCCCGACAGGCCTAGTGGTATCCTAGACAGGGATGACAAAAAGCAACAAAATATTGACAATAAACTGCAAATTGTATTGTATAGTCATCCTCAAACCTCCACAACAAGTAATCCATCCAAAAAGTGCATAAATGTGAAAGAAATGCACTCATCTTACAAAATAAATAACATTTAATAAAAACACAAAAATGACTGAAAAAGAACGTAACTCAAATGAATATAAAACAGATGAATAGTTGATGGCCTCACCTAACTAGGTGGTAGCGCTTTGCTTCTACGGTATTGTCAGCTCTTGACACCTCAATGGATGGTGTCCTAAACAAAGGGGAGTAGGACAATATTGATGATAAGACAATGTCAAAAAGGGAGGACCCATCCTGGCGGCGTATGGCACAAGAGGACCCCCACATCGTGGACCAGCATTGCGTCAGGACGCCCCCACCCTGGCTGAGTCAGTGTTAATTACTGGGGGTTAATGCCAAAAACGATCGCTCCGATCGTGTAATTAGACGGAGTCAAAGTGGCTCGACTAGTGGCCCACAGGGCATGGAATCGCACCAGTGTGAACTCTGTCGGGCCGCTTCCAACCCGTCAGTACCTGGCATGGCCCCGAGGACACACTGATCAGAGCGTCCGGTATGGAGGGGAAGTGCCGGACTAGCGGGTCTCTGAAAAGTCGGGACCCACATTGTGAGCAACAGCACGTCGAGACATACACAAGCGCAGGCTGGAAATCACCCTATAAGAAACCAAAAGCTAATCAATGTACTGAAAATCTGCTTTTGCCACCATAGATTGTAGGAAATAGAAAACAGGAGGACAAGAATCGCTTGAACTCTCTTTAATGAGCAGAAGAAACTCAATCTGCAAAACAGCAGGCATTGTTAGCCCATAGGTTGCATTGAGAACCCAATAACATAGATAAGGCAGCCATGACCCCCAGCTTCCCATCATGCCTCAGGGGTGACAGTTAGGTCAGTTGTACTTTGCGGAGACCCGAGGGTCAGGGCACAAAGATATGACTTAAAGATGTCTCATTTGCCTGGGGAGGCGGGTGGGTTGCTTATGACTTTGATGAGGATACCCCTGGAAGAGAACTAGGATTACAGGTAAGTAACTTATCCGTCTCTTCCAGGGGATCTTCATCAATAGTCATAAGCACTGAATTGAATAGCAAGCCCATCCTCCACCTGCAGACAAATGAGAAGCAGCCAATCACTATCAGAGCAGATTTCAGCATTGAAACAAATTTTCCAAGGAGGCCTGGCCTACTTGAGTGTCTGCTCTAGTATCCGAGTCGAGACAATAGTGTCTCGTGAACGTATGTATCGATTTCCGAGTGGCTGCCTTGCAGATTTCAGCAATCGGTACATTGTGCAGAAAAGCCACCGTAGCTGCCTTCCCTCTAGTGGAATGAGCCTTGGAGTTGAAAAAGAGGCTTATTTGACAACTGATAAGACAGTTCGATACATGACACTATCCATCTGAAGATGAAACGCTGAGAGGCTGGGAAACCTGTTCTAAAGGAACCATAATTTACAAACAGTTGATCAGATTTCCTAATAGCTTTAGACTTGTCTAAGTAGAATTTTAAGACCCTTTTCAGGTCTAGAGAATGAAGAGACCTCTCAGCTGGCGTAGAGGGATTTGGAAAAAAGGTAGGCAGTGAGATGGATTGGTTAACATGTTTGTATCGTCCGGGAAGAGATCAATGCTTGGACGACCCCATTCTTGGAAAATTTCTTCCACAACCTCGTCGTGTAGAACCCAGTCTGGTTGATCGTCGAAGTGACGACTGAGGGAATCTGCTTGAGAGTGCTGCTCCCCTGGAAGGTGTATTGCTGTAATCAACAGTTTTCTTGCCAGGAGCCAATGCCAGAGTGCTTGAGCCTCCAAGGACAAAGAACGAGATCGAGTCCCTCCCTGTTTGTTTAGATAGTACATGGTGGTCGTATTGTCCGTCTGGACTAGTATGAAGCTGGCCTGAATAGAGGAAAGAAAAGCCTTGAGGGCTAGATGCACGGCCCGTAGCTCCGGCATGTTGACGTGATAAATCTGTTCTTTGGCCGACCACCGACCTTGAGTTTGGAGGGACCCCATGTGCGCTCCCCAACCCTGGAGGGAAGCATCTGTGATTAAAGATTGTGTCGGGGGAGACTAATGGAATGGAACCCCTACCAAGAGGTTTTTCTATTGCGTCCACCATGGGATAGAGGATTTGGCCGCCCGCGACAGATGAATCTTGTCATCCCATCGAGCAGTCCGTTGATCCCACTTGTCCTCCAGATCCTGCTGCAGAGGGCGCATCCTCAGCCTGGAGTTGAAGACGAGAAAGATGCAGGATGCCATCGACCCTAGGAGAGAGGCAACCTGTTGGACCGAAGGAAAGGTAGTGCGAAGAATCTGTTTGCACTTCAGAGTGATTGATAATAATCTCTTGTCCGAAGGATACACGTTTCCTACTGCTGAGTCTATTGTCGCACCCAGATAGTGTATTCTTTGAGTAGGGTGTTGAACTGACTTCTCGAAATTGACATGAAGGCCCAGCCGTTGACAAAGGGCTAGACATTGTTGGTAGTGGGTCCTCACACACTGGGGGGATGGACCCTTTAGAAGCCAGTCATCAAGGTAAGGGTAAACAAACAGTCCCTGGCACCATAGAGCAGCTGGCACTACTGCCATGCATTTGGTAAACACTCGGGGAGCTGACTTCAACCCAAAGGGAAGAACTCTGAACTGGTAATGCTTGGATCCTACCATGAAGCGCAGGAACTTCCGGTGACGTCAGTTGACTGGGACATGAAAGTATGCATCTTGCAGATCTATCGATCACATCCAGTCCCCTTGTTGGAGATGAGGATATATTTGATGGAGAGCCAACATGCGAAACTTTTCCTTCCGGATGGGTTTGTTGAGAGTGGCTGATCCAAGATAGGTCTGAATTCTGTCTCTTGACCTTTCTTTTTTACCAGAAAATACCTTGAGTATACTCCTTGTTCTCGTTGAGAGGCAGGAACTTCTTCTACAGCCGATTTTCGTAGGAGAGTAGATACTTCTTGCTGTAGTACTTGCAGCTGGTGGCACGCGGCTTTCACTGGAGCAATCACCAGGGGTGGATGACAAAAACGTAGAGAGTACCCATTCTGCAACGTACTCAACACCCATTGATCTTTTGTGATGTTGCGCCACTCTTGCAAGTGGTTGGCTATACTTCCCCCCACTGGAGTGTGAAACGGCGATGGGGGAAGTGAGTGTTCATTGTTTTGCTGGGGTTTTTGCCGAAGTGGTGGATTGGTGTGGGGCCCCTCTCCGACAGGAAGTGCGATGTCCCTGATAGTGGGTTCTGGATTGTTGTTGCTGTTGTTGGTTCCTCTGCCACTGAGGGGTTTGAACCCTCTGATGGAATGGCCTGCGATCATATGGCCTGTATCTGCGGCGGAACTCCTTTTTCTTTTCAAGGCCTACTGCCTTCAAGGTGTCTAGCTCCGTCTTCATTCTGGCCATTTCGTCGTCTGTATGTGTGCCAAATAGGGAAGTTCCTGAGAAAGGGAGATTCAGGATTCGTTGTTGTGCTTCGGGCTTTAGTGCAGTGAGCTGAAGCCAGGATGAACGTCTGGCACAAATCTCATGTGCATAAGAATGGGTTGCTCCATTAGCTGCAGCGCTAATAATCTGGTTAGCTACCAAACCTCCTTCTTGTAATACCTCCTAAAAATCCCTGCAATCCTTCTTGGGAAGTTTGTCCTTAAATTTCTCTAAAGAGTCCCACAGGGTCTCTATCATAGCGCCCCAAGAGAGCTGAGGCGCTAGAAACCTTTAACATGGAAGCCGAAGTACCACATACTTTTCTTCCCCAGGAGTCATGTGCTCTGTTTTCCTTATCCGGAGGTACTGTTGAGGAGGAGGCCACTACGTGTGTCTTTTTAGCCACCATGATGATTACAGAATCCGGAGGTGGATCTGCTCTAAGTAATAGTGGATCCTCTTCTGGAGGCCTGTACTTTTTTCAGATCTTTGCTGGTGCGGTCTTAAGTGTTGCCGGTGTGAGGAACACGCCCATGACTGGCTGAAGAAGCCCAGGTACCAAAGGCAGTAAAGGCCTAGTCTCTGATCTTTGGTGCAAAGTTTCAAAAATCACAGAGGAGGAGGTTTGAGGGGTAAGCATGTCAATGTTCAATTTTGTTGCCCCTCTGGTAAGTACGTCTTGAAAAGAACTAACATCATTCACTGGAGGGACCCTCGAAGGTGAACTGTCTGTTAAGGTAGGTGAATAGTCCCTTTTTGAAGAATGAGTCAAGGAAGATGACCATGTAGGTGATCTGTGTCTTCTCCGATGACTACGTGTTGCCAAACTCCTTCTCGTGGAAGGAGTCGCTGTTTGAGCACAATCTCAACCTCTCGAGGAAGTGGTTGGAGAGAGATCTACAGTCTGCACCAACCGAGCAAGTGGTGACCTGTGCAGGGGGCTGGAGTAGTCCAGCGGTTCTCGTACCTGCCCCGTTAAAGATGTCTGCCAATGATGCAGTGGCAACATCCATCTAGGAGAAAGGTGCACAGAGGGTGAAGGCTGCACCCTTGTCTCTTGTTGTACAGGATGCTCTGTCATCTGTGGACGGGAACGCTCAGGAGATGAAACTGAGCTATCCAACGTCGGCACGATAACCGCCGGCGATCTCGAACTTGACGACGCAGTGTGTCTTGACCTTGACCGATCAGACTGTCTTAATGATTGATGAGTCGACGCCGACTGGGGAGAATGCCTTGACGTGGAGCGTGGAATCACCGATACGTCTTTAACCACCGATGGTGATTGAACTCTCGACTGCGGGAGAGATGTCCCCGACGGAGAGTGGTCTTTGACGCCGGCAATGCTTTAGCTCTTGACTTCGATGTTGACGGAGAATGCCTCGACGTCGGTCGTGAAGTCAGCAACGGAGACCGATGTCTCGACGTCGTGCGGTTAGTCGACGACGGTGAACGTCTTCTGGATCTTGACCGACGTCGAGAAGGTGTCAGCGTGGATCGAGGCCTCGATGTCTATCGTCGCCGGGTTGACGTCAATGGATGGGTTCGTCTCGACATCGAACGTCTTTGAGATGACGCCAACGGAGACCTGTGTCTAGACGTCGAGCGTTGAGTCAACGCCAACAGAGACTGACTCCTTGACGTTGAACGCTGCTGAGTTGACGTCAACAGAGGAGGCTGACCTGACACCTGTGAATGAAGGCGATGAATCAACGTTGCACTTGCCATTTTCGGTGTAGTCTTCAATGCCGAGTGGTGCTCCAATACCGCCAACGGCGGAATCTCGTCGACGGGGACACTCGTTTCTTCGTCGCTGGAGGCATCTTCGATGCCGAGCCTTGACGCCGAAGGAGAACAGATAGGGACCTTAATTCTCGAAGTCGATCTGGATCTCCTCTTCTTATGCCTCACTGGAGATCTTCCCCTTGAGGTAGATTTTTGCTTCTCTGAAAGACCATAGAGGCGAATTCTCTCTCTCCTTGAGAGTACGCCTAGAGAGCTTTTTACAGTGTTGGCAAGCCTCAGAGGAGTGAGACTCAGGAAGACAGAGAATACACATAGAGTGTGTATCAGTTTTGGCCTTCTTCTTGCCACAGGAGGGACAAGGGTCAAAAAGAGAAGGCATGCTGTGACAGAAAAAAACAAGTTTCTGTCAGAAAAATGGTAGCACCTTACTCTACAAGATGAAAGAGGTTGAGTGAAAAGGTAATACCAGGTTTTTAAAGATGAAATTACTGACAAAAAGTCAAAAATAGTCAGCTGAAAACTCCAGGGTCCTGATTGAAGGAGCCGGAAAGAACAACTGACCTAACTGTCACCCCTGAGGCATGATGAGAAGCTGGGAGTCATGGCTGCCTTAAAGGCACGGTGCCAGTTTTTTGTGCTAGCAATTGCTTTCATTTTCTATTATTGGGTTTTCAATGCAGCCTATGGGCTAACAATGCCTGCTGTTTTGCAGATTGAGTTTCATCTGCTCATTAAAGAGTGTTCAAGTGATTCTTGTCCTCCTGTTTTCTATTTTCTACAATCTATGGTGGCAAAAGCAGATTTTCAGTACATTGATTAGCTTTTGGTTTCTTATAGGAGGCTGCATTGAATTGTGAAAAAATAATATATGTATATATATAGGAGCTGTATATATATGTTTTCATATATATTTTTTTCTTATAGTTTCCGGGGTCCCCGTGCATGGGCGGGAATATTCAGGGCTTATGACTATTGATGAGGATTTGTGACTAGAAGTTATATATATACATATATATGCAAAGAACTTCGCCACCGCAATCCTGCAGATCACCAACAGACAAAAACAGACCCAGTTGTAAGTACGACAGATTTTATTTTCAGACGCCCATAGAGTCCGCCATGACGCGTTTCGGCCTTCAGAAGGCCTTGATTTGTGACTAGAAGTTATATATATACATATATATATATATATATATCTCCATCCTAATGGGGAGTGGACAAGAACACATAGCAATACAAATATTATGGAGTAGTTAAAAAAGAAAACAAGCCAATATGTCTCATCTTTGAGATTATTGTCTATGCCAATGCCTTTTTTCATGCTGCACTGAATCAGAAAAAATGCTGACGCTGTACAGCATAAACAAAAGGGGGAGCATTAATCACCACCTAAAGTACATAGACCCTCAGTTCATTTCTGAGCGCAATATGTACAGCATACACAGTAGCACGCTATCAGAGTTGCTTGAGGCAAAGTGTAGGCTGGAGAGCAGAGCCAGGACTTTGTTTACATAACTTTTACTGATCTGAAAATGCAACAAAAGAAGTTTCTCACAAACATTGGCACAATCAACTTCTTTTAAGACATTTTATTGATTTGAACAATCCAAAAGGTGAGGGCTGGGGAGCTGTAAGGTATGGGGGCAGTGGAGAGCAATTGATGCAAGAGTGGACAGCAGTTGGGGAGGAGGCAAGGGGTGAGAAAGTAATAAAGGATTCTCAAGATCATGGGGTTTAAACAAAGATATGGCCTGATGGAGAAAAGTAGGAGAAGCAACATGCAATAAGTAATTTTGTAAACAAACAGACCACCAGGCACAATAAGTGTCAGTTTGCTTCTCAGTGCCTTATGAACTACTTTACATCACGTTTGTGAACACAGTGTGAATGCTTTCATTACGAATTTCATTTTTATGAAAGCATGCCAGCTGCAGCCCAGCAGCACGTTTAAAAAAAAAAACTGCAAAAGGCAAAGGATGTGGCACCCTGCAGATACCTGGAGCAAACTTCACAGGGAGGCATGAGCCAGTGGCCTCTCTTCATATGTGCATGTTGAGGGGCAGTGTAGGAGGCTGACTTAGTATATGGTGCACACTTATTTAAGTGAAGCACCTTGCACTAATCTAGGCAACCCTTATGGTGATTTTAGTGGTCTTAGACAACCATAGAAAGCTCTCTAAGTGGTAGCTGTGGAGAGCAGCCTTTTGGCTTAGTCCAGAAGGAGTGTAAAGCAGCTTGTTTCACCAGTACTAAAAAACAAGTTACTTACCTGTCCACTGTGGTTCTCCAATATTGATATCTTTCATAGATTCACATGCTTGTATCTTCTCTGTCGTCAGGGTGGGAGCCTCGTGGTAGATAAAAAAGAAGTACTATAAAAGTACATTAGAAACCACCAAAGGAAAAGAAAAACTTTAACATTCGTCAGCATCTTTATGTAGGTCCAAACTTCTACCAATCAGAGACGAGCCCTAGACCTCAACTCCCCAGCAGAGCCACCAGACCTCAGATTTCGCGCACAAGTGTGCCAAGATAAGTAGCAGCATGAGGTAAGAAGTGGCAAGCCTAAACGGGGAGGAGGAAGGGCCGCATGTGAATCTATGAAAGATATCAATACTGGAGAACCACAGTGTACAGGTAAGTAACTTGTTTTTTCTCCAGTATTGAATCTTTCATAGATTCACATGCTTGTATCAGAGTAGTAAGCAGTGCCATTTGTTTAATAGTTGCGACTAGGCGAAGACCTTCGTATGCACAGAGAATGAACATACCATTTAAAAACATATATAAATATATAGGTTGTGTGAACAAGCCAGGCAATGGCGAAACGCGTTACAGCGTAATTTGGAATAAAGCAGAGACTGCATTGAAACTCCATCCCCCGTGTCGGTGTCTGCTTTTTAAGCTTAAAGGCAGTAATGGTTGGAATATATAGATCTATATGCATCACTAAATCCAGATAAATAACTAGCAACATGTAAAACCGTGAAATCAAATGAACAAAGTAAAACAGAGGTAAAAGATATAAATAGACTGTACCTCAAGTGAACAGATGTCTCAGGACTGTTTGCCCCACTGCGGCATCCATTTTCCATGCTGAATCCAGGCAATAGTGCTTGGTGAACGTATGCACGTTAGACTATGTTGCCGCTCTACATATGTCTGGAAGCGATGCCCCAGCAAAGAGGGCTGTAGAGGCTGCCATCTTCCTTGTGGAATGTGCAGACACCTTTGCAGACAGGGTCTTTCCAGCTTTATTATGGCAGAAGACAATTGCAGAAGAGATCCAATGTGCAATACTGCTCCTTGAAAGGGCCTGACCTTTCTTTGGAGAAGCAAAAGACACAAAGAGCTAGTCCGATTTCCTGAAAGTCTTTGTTCTATGGATGTAGAATTTGATGCATCGCTTTACATCCATAGAATGCAACGCTCTTTCGGCAGAGGTTGAAGGATTTCCAAAGTACGTTGTGAGCACGACCGGCTCATTTAAGTGGAAAGACATTGGAACCTTTGGTATAAAGTGAGGGTTCTTAACATTACCTTGTCCTGTTTGAATTGTAGAAAAGGTTCAGCCACAGTGAAAGCCTGAATCTCACTGATTCTTCTAGCCGAAGTGAGGGCCAGTAAGAGAGCTGTTTTCGACTAAACGTATTTTAAGTCAGCTTTGTGGATCGGCTCAAAGGACGATTTCATCAATTCGAGATAGGACCGTGTTTAATCCCCATGGAACTGCTGAACGTTTTAATGGAGGAAAAACTCTGAAAAAGCCCTTCATAAACTCTTTAATAATTCGTGTTGACCACAGCGAGAGTTCCCCCTGGTTTTCTGAGAAACCTGGAAATTGCAGCTAGGTGTACCTTAGTTTAGTTTAGTTTAGATTTATACAGCGCGTAGCTGCCCCAGCAACGGGGCGTCCCAGCGCTACCCAAAGTACAGGTGGCTTAAAAATAACGCCCAGCCCACATGGAAAAAGAAAAATTAAGCCGGGAAAAGCCAGGTCTTTACGGCTTTACGGAAAGCCAGATGATTCTGGAGCCCTCTGATGGAAACTGGGAGGGAGTTCCAGAGTTTAGCTGCCAAAACTTTGAAAGATCGGCCACCCGCTCGCGCTCTTAAGATTCGGGGGGTACAAATGAGTCCTTGGTTAGCTGAGCGTAAAGAGCGACTCGGAACGTACGGCACAAGTAAAGCTGCCAGGACCGGAGGTGCTTGTTGAGTCATAATTTTATGGGCAACACACAGTGTCTTAAACTGGATTCGTTTTTCTACAGGTAACCAATGTAGTTTAGGTAGAAGTTTGGACACTGAGCATGATTTTGGAAGGGCCAACACTGCGCGGGCTGCCGCGTTCTGGATTCTTTGAGGCGCTGAACACAGGATTTATTGGCACCTAAATATAGGAATTGCCATAGTCTAACCTAGACAAGATTGTGGCCTGGAGAATAGTTTGACGAATTTTAGGGTAAAAAACCCCAATAGGGGTTTTAGCCCCTCAGGAGTCCAAAACAGGACCCTGCAACAAGTTTAGATTGATGAATGAGCCAACTTTGACTTTGCTAAATGAAGTAGGTAAGGCAATACTTGCTCCGGGGTCGAGAGTAAAGGATGTATGTCCTTTTCTACTCACCAGTAGCAAAATCTTTTCCATCTCGCAGCGGATGCCCTATTAGTGGAAGAAGCTCTGGCCCGTTGAAGGATGGACTTTCAATCTGGAGCGATGTCTAGATTTGTAAATTCATAGTTGGTAGGTTCCAAGCTGATAAACTCAGCGATTTTATCTGAGGATGAACAATCTGGCCGTTGTCCATGGACAGCAGGTTTGGCCATGGTCGAAAGAGAATGTGCGGAGAGATGGAGTGCAGAAGAAGCCCTGGGAACCAAAACTGCCTCGGCCATGCCGGAGCGATGAGAATGAGATGACATGGTTCCTTCTTCATTTTGCTCATTACCCTTGGGATGAGGGAAAACGGCGGGAAAGCGTATGTGAACATTCCTGTCCACAGCATCTGCAGAGCGTTTCCCCAAGAGTTCGCCTGAGGAAACCTGCTGGCGAATTTTTCGCATTTCTTGTTGCTCGCTGTCGCGAAGAGATCCAGATATGGAGTGCCCCATAGTTTGAAAACTCACTGCAGCTGCTTCCAATCTAACTCCCATTCGTGACATTGGGAATTGGTTCTGCTTAAAGAATCCGCCCACTCGTTGTCCACGCCTGGGACATGCTCTATCTGCAACGTTATTTTGTGCTGAATTAACCATCTCCAAATTTCTTGGGCTTGGTCCGATAACGTGAGAGACCTGGTGCCCCCTTGTTTGGCTAGATAGAACATCGTTGTGGTGTTGTCTGTTCTCACCAGAACAGAGGAGCCTTGGATTCTCGGAAAGAACGCCTGCAGACCTAGATAAACAGCCCTCAATTCCAAGAGAATGATTTGTAATTGCTTTTCTTGAAGAGACCATTTTCCATGGATTTGTAACTCCAGGAGATGTGCTCCCCAACCGTCCATTGAGGCATCCGTGGTCATTACATAACTGGGCTGTGCCACCTGGAACGATAGGCCTGGAGAGATATTGCATTCCTTCTCCCACCATGACAGCGCGTTTCATTGCCTGAGAAATAAGGATGATGTCTTCGAAGGAGCCCTGTGCCTGAATCCACTGCTTGTCCAACTGCTCTTGAAGAGGCCTCATTTGGAGCCGACAATTCGGAATTAGTGGGATGCTTGATGACAGCATCCCCAGTAAAGATTTGAACACTCTTACAGAAGTGGACTCTCTTGCGCGCAGGAGGGTTGCTAAGCGCATTATCTTGTGCTTGCATTCTGAAGTGGGAAACGCCTTCATCAACCTGGTGTCCAGTAATGCTCCGAGAAAAATACGTTTCTGACTTGGAATCAGGCATGACTTCTCCTCGTTGAGTTGCAAGCCTAGAGATGTGAACAGCCTTTGACATGCCCGTGTAGACTCTCTTGCAGAGTGGAATGTAGGCCCTTTCACCAGCCAGTCGTCCAGGTAGGGATAAACCTGATGGCCCTGCCTCCTCAGAAAAGCCGCTACCGGAGCCATACATTTCGTGAAGACTCTGGGAGCTGAGCGAAGGGCAGAACCTTGAGCTGGTAGTGATCCCCAGCCACCTCGAATCTCAGGAATTGGCGATGTTTCACCAGAATAGGAATGTGGAAGTATGCGTCGAGGAGATCGAGGGACGTTAAGAAATCTCCCTTGTTCACCAATAGGAGAATGTCTTGCAGAGACAACATTCTGAATGATTGTTTCTTGATGTATTTGTTCAGCTGTCTGAGGTCCATGACCTGTCTCCATTTCCCACACTTTTTCTTTATGAGGAAGAAATTGGAATAGAAGCCTTTTCCTCGTTGACTGAAAGGAACTTTTTCTATCGTCCCCTTTTCCAGCAAGATCGAGATTTCCTGCTTTAGCAAAGGAAGATAATGATGTATTCTCCTTGAGGGCGGATTCCGAGGAGGCTTGTGAACAAATTCCTGAGCTGAGAAGGGCTGTAAGCTGGGCCAAATACACTTTCATCTCCAGATTCCTCTGTATCAAGAAGGTGAGAAGGAGGCAGAGGTGATATCTTTGACAAAAAAGACGAACCTGGAGACTTCTGGATAAACTGAACGCTCCTAAAGTCCTGTTTTTGATCCATCGACGACGCCGTCGATGACGAAAGACATCTGAAAGTGATCGTTGTCGAAACCGGCAATGAAGAGGGGGATTTAAACACGATCGTCGACGGAGCCGTAGATGACGTCGTCGACGGGGCCGTAGGCGAAATCGTTGACGCAGTGGTCGTCGCCGTCGATGCCGTCGACGATGCCATCAACGAGGAAATTGTCGTCGCCATATTCTTTGACGAGGCCGTCACCACAGCCGTCGTCAAAGCGGTAGTCAAAGCGGTAGTCGCCACGGACACCGATGGGGATTTGGCTGAAGTTGTCGACGGAGCTTTTTTCGTCGACGAAGCCTGTTTTAGAGGTGCAACAGGCAGAGAGGCAGCAGAAGATTTCTTCAAGCCAGAATCTTTTTGCTTTAGAGCTGCTTTATCGGCAGATGAGATTTTTTCTGTCTTTAATCTTTTAGAATCAGCCTTCAATGAGGTAGAGCCCTCATTTTTACGTTTCCTCTCAGCTGAGGATGGGCCAGGGCTCTCTTCCACATCAGATCCAGAATCAGCTTTAGATTTTTTCTTCTGGAGCCATAACAACAACCTGGCTTCTCTATCCTTTAGAGTTTTGGCTAAAAAGGTTCTACAATATTTACAGTCCTTGGCTGTATGCTTGGGATAAAGGCAATACAGACAATCCTTGTGGGGGTCTTCAGAGAAAAGTCTTGCCTTCCCACAAGATCTGCAGGGTCTAAAAAGCCTATTCTTAGATCCCTCTGACACTTTTGAAGCAAAGAAGGTAGATAAAACAGTACCTTGAGGTGAATTCTAGCAGGGTCAAAAGTTCACTAACTGACAAACGGAGCAGAGCTCAGGGAGACTCCTTACACACGAAGTGCGCTTAGAAATCTGAGGTCTGGTGGCTCTGCTGGGGAGTTGAGGTCTAGGACTCGTCTCAGATTGGTCGAAGTTTGGACCCACATAAAGATGCTGACGAATGTTAAAGTTTTTCTTTTCCTTTGGTGATTTCTAATGTACTTTTATAGTACTTCTTTTCTATCTACAGCGAGGCTCCCACCATGACGACAGGGAAGATACAAGCATGTGAATCTATGAAAGATTCAATACTGGAGAATCATATAATGTAGGTTAAGTGAAAAAGAACCACACAGTGTAGTTATAAAAAATATGTATTTATTATAGACACTCACTAACACAATGTAATATCTCCTACTCGGAGATATAATCACAATACACACAAAACTTCAGTAATAGAACAGGTAAGTAGCACAAATACACACCGGTCTCCAGGGGGAGACCAAACAATATACCAATAAATTGGAATGCGAACCATGACCGAAGTCAAGACTGGACACAGAAGATTTAGAAGTGCCAGGGACCCAAGGAACCACCAGTGTGCAGAGTGGTAACACGACTGCATGCTCAACACAAATCAATGGTGAAGTCGAGGTTGCAGTATTAAAGAAGAAGGACGCTTCCCAGAGGACCCTGAAGAAACTCAGTGGAAGAGGTAAGGTTGGAGAGTCACCCCACCTATGGGTACCCCAGGAACCAGGATACGTACCCCATGGAAGCCGGGTGCATAGGTGTCAAAAGGCGTCGGAAACCGCAGTAGACCACAATGGAGGACTTCAGTGAAGATGCCGCTGGCGAAGAAGGTGAAAGTGTCCGGTGGAATCCAAGGGTGGATTCTTGAAGACGAGTACCTGCAAGCAGAGGGGACAGAGTCTATGTCACTTGGAAGTGACCAGGAGGTGCAGAAGACCAATGACCACCGATGACTCAGATGCAGAAGAGTTGACGGTGACCTTGTGGCTGCAGCTTTGGGGACCAGGCGACGCTGTGGAAGACCAGGAGCTATTCACGTGCTGTCCCACGTCGGAAGTCGAGAGGCGGGGGTGAGGGGGAGGGGGGTGTCCGGCAGGAGAACCAACAAGCCTTGGCAGCAGCAATAGACGAGGAAAGCAAAGAAGGTGCAGTGTCGGGACCAGCAGAGCAGGCCCTGAGCAAGCAGGGGAGCCCACTGGAGCCAAAGAAGACCCTAAAGAGGACCCACAGGCTGAAGGCACAGGAGTCGCAATAGGCTTTGAGCAGCTCACCAAGAAGACAGGCCCACGGTGCTGAGGATGCGGTGAAGATCAAGATCTTGGTAGCAGGAGATGCTGGAGGCTGGAGCTTCTTGGAGCCAGAAGATCTCAGGAGGAGAGAGTCAATAAGTCTTGGCAACAGCAAGTCGACGCAGTGAACAGGGGTACTGCTCCAGTGGTTCCGAAGAGGGATCTGACTTTAAACTTACTGTGAAGACAGGGCAGATCTCGAGGGAGTTGCAGGACCACCACCTGTGTTGCTGAATCTTTCGGAGTCCATTGGAGTTCAGGTGCAGCGGACCAGTCAGCTTCGTTTCGGTGTCTGCGGATGCAGGGGAGTGACTCCTTCACTCCAAGGGAGATTCCTTCAGGACGACGAGACAAGGAGCAGCAGGAGTCTTCCAAATGCATCTCGGTTCCCAAAGCAAAATCCAGCGAAGTCCAAAGTGCCCAGACGGTTGAAGATGAAGTGGTTTCGAATCTGAATCTTGTCCCACGATGAATTTGAAGAGCCACCCACAGGTAAGACCTTAAGTACCCTAAGGAAAGGGTTGGGACGATTCAGGTATCCTTCCCAGGGGAGGGGCTGGACAGAAGGGAGGATACTCCCATGTCCTTTGTCCAGTTTCGCGCCAAAGCGGAAGCCAACGGCTCCCTGAACTGGTTCCAACTGGAGTATGCAAGGAGGGCACCAAATGTGCCCTTCAAATCAGTCTAGTGGCGCTGGCAAGCGCCCCCACCCCAGCCCAATATACTAAGTCCTGTCTGGGAGGAGGTCACACCTCGCTGTGATAGGAAACCTATTGTCCTACCTTCCTCTGCTCGAGCCTGGCTCAGCAGCAGGAGGGTAGACTCGTCTTTGTGGTTGGCAGCAGCACCAGCTTGCTGTTAGACACTGAAAGGCTAGTACCGGGAATACAGGGGGGCTCCCTAGGGGAGCCCCACAGTACATGGGATCCTACATCCAACACTGGAATCGGTGTTGGGGTAGGATTCCAACATGTTTGATACCAAACATGACCTGTTTCGGTGCAGCCAATATATAGTTAGACATCCTGTTTTTGACTTGATGTCCACTATATGTATAAAATGGCTGACCGCACTTACAAAGCCGGATGAATCGACCCTTGGGTTTGTAGGGGGTGTCCTGCTCATGCAGGGCACCCTCACACCTAAAACTAAGCACCCTGCCTTCAGGACTGAAAGGCCTATCTTAGGGGTGACTCATAGGTTTTAAGTGCAGTGACCTCAGATATAAGGAAACTTATATCTGTGGTGAGTGGTGCGAGCACCAGCTCACACAGGCTGCAATGGCAGGCCTGTAGTCACAGTTTGAGTGGTCTCTCATGGGTGGCATAATACACGCTGCAGCCCATAGAAGACCTCTGGTGTACCTATGCCCTGGGTACCTTAGGACCATATACGAGGGATTTATAAGGGTACACCAGTAGCCAATTAGGAAGGTACCAAAGTACTTACCAAGTCCAATTTAGAGAGCGAGCACAGTGACTGGGGTCCTGATTAGCAGTATCCCAGTCAGACTAGTCAGAAAAACAGAGTGACACCAGCAAAAAGTGGGGGTAACCATGAAAGCTGGTTCTACTTTCCTACAGGCGGCAAAGCTATACTGTTACCATCTGCTTCCTCAAGCTTCGATGCAGCACTGAGGAGGCAAGCGCTGTTCATCGCGCATAGAAAAAGAAGGGAAAAGAAAACAAAGATCGCAGAACCCATACCCAATGCAAGAATGCGGACTATGAATTAATAATCTTCCTTCATTGGTGGGGTCAAACAGACCACCTGTGACAAAAAATATAAAGTTAAAATGTAAAGTAGAAAACGTCAACGAAGCTGAATTCATTAACAAAATAAATAAGAGCACATTGATTTGTTTTAGAGATCAAGTTAACCCCACCTAGAACATGGCTTGAAAACAAAAGGGGAGTGGATGAACGGGAAGCACAATAGGTAGACAGCTTGAAAACACATGCACTCTTGTGGAGTGCCTAAGCAAAAAGAAAAGAGTAATGCCCAAAAAGTGAGTAGTAGAAGGACACAAGTAGGTTATGCTCCAGGGGCAAGACAGACAAGAGATGGACAAGGCGAGCCAATGAATGAGAAGCAAGCAAAAGAAGCCAATGAATGAGAAGCAAGCAAAAGAGACTGACAATAAAGCGAAACAATCGTAAGCAATGGGCAAGCTGCAAGCCCGCCAATGTTCTTGGTAATACCGCAATATGTCTTTCACAACAAGAATATGGCCCACAATATGTCTTTTACGGCCACAGATGACATTTGAATCATCCTGGACTGAGGAGAAACAGCAGACCTCATTCTGCTCGACCTCTCTGCAGTCTTCAACATTGTTTTCCATAACACCCTCATCAGAAAACTCCACAAGATTGGCAACAAGGATCCGCTCTCAAATGGATCTGTTCCTTCCTCACAGGAAGAACCCAAAAGGGCAGGCTGCCACCCTTCACATCAGAGACCAAGAAACTGATATGCAGAGTCCTCCAGGGATTATCCCTCAGCCCCACCTGTTTCAACATATACATGATACCACTCACCAACATCATCTGATCACAAGACATCATCGTCATCTCCTACGCCAGTGATACCTGTAGCAAAGTGGGTTTCTGTTGCAGTAACCCCCCCACTTTTTGCCAGATTTCTGATGCACTTTGACTTGATGTGCCCTGGGTCACTGCCAATAAGGTTCCCAGGGCCTGTGTTCTTTCCCAAAACTGTACCCTTGTGCCCCCAATTGGCACCTCTCTGGCCACCTTGTAAAAGGTAACATGGGTACCAAGGGCACTGTGACCAGGAAATGCCTCTAAGGGCTGCAGCACATATTGTGCCACCCTTAGAGGTCCTGTACCTTAACACAGACACACTGCCATTGCAGGCCGCGTCTTTTGGTGTAGAGAAAAGTGAAGAGTCGACAAGGCACACATACCTGTGTGCCATGCCTGCAACCAACTGCCTATGGTATAGGTAAGGCACCCGTCTAGCCGGGTGCTCTATACCACTGGTGAGGGTACAGTTGCATGAGCACTGTACCCCTACAGTGTCTAAGTCTTTTCTTAGACATTGTAAGTGCAGTAAAGCCATAAAGAGTATATGGTCTCGGATTTTCTCATTACGAACTCCACAGCACCATAATGGCTTCACTGAATTATGGGAAGTTTGGTAGCAAACTTCTTAGCATAATAAACCCACACTGATGCCAGTGTGCGATTTATTATACAATGCCCTCAGAGGGCACCTTAGAGATGCCCCCCTGAAAAACAACCAGCCTCTGGTGGGTCCCTGACTGGTAAACACCAGCCTGCCACCACGAGACAAGTGGGGTGGGAGCCTTTGCTCCCTGAGCCCAGAAGCAAAGCCTTTCCTGGGTGGAGGTGTTCACCCCAGGTCAGGAAGAGCCATCTGTGGCAGGGGACCTTCAAAGGCCTTGCCGCATTTGCAATGCGACCCCCAGCCTCTCCTGCTATCAGGAGCAGACCCCCTTCCTGTCTCACACCCTTTTCGGCGGGAAGACAGGCAGAAAACAGTGGAGCAGGTCAGAAGGTGTGCCCAACCCTGCCAACCCCACACCTCAGGTGGGGGAGGCGAGGTGAAGCCCACTCTTCAGTGCCCACCATCTTGCAGATGGCAGGCACTCTCCAATCAGGATAAAGGATTGTGCCCACTCCCCCACGTGGGGCGAGCACACCAAGGGTGTAGTCACCCTAAGGTCAGTAGCCCATTGGCTACTGCCTCGAGACCCCTTTAACGCCCCTAAATTTAGTATTTAGGGGCACCCTGAACCTTACCTCCTCAGATTCGAGGAAGAAGAAGGACCGAAGAGCCGTGCTGACCCAGGAAGAAGAGGACACCAGCTGCTTTGGCCCCAGCTCTACTGGATTGTCCCGACTCCGACCTGCCTACAGCGAAGAAACCAGCGTGTTCCGCAGCCAGCAGCCCCCCAGAGCCCGGATGACTTGCCCTGCACTCCCCTTTCGAACTCTATCTCCCGTGAGCACCGGATTTGCTCAAGTCAAAGACTCCCAGACCAGAACCTGGAACGCAACGGTCCCCCGGTCATGCACCACTCTGCAACTGGTTGCCACGGGCTGAGCCTGAGTGGCCCTACACCCCAAAGAGGTCTCCCCAGCAATCGTGGCCTAGGATCTGGTTACCCCTGACCTCCCAAAAGCTTCTAGACGATACCGGCAGCCTCAATCTGAAGGACCCCCCTCCCGACCGTGACCAAAGGAGGTAAGAAGACCACGACAGCGACCGAAGCGGTCCGAAGAGTCGGACAACGACCGTAGGCGGTCAGAAGAATCCATCACCAAAAGGCCTTCCCCGGCCTTCAGTGACCCCACCGACGGTATCCAAGAATTCCTCAAGATCCCAGCTTACCTCTCCAGCCAGTGGTCACCTTCAGGAAGTCTCCCTGCCCAAGCCTGCAGCCTCTTTTCCAAACCACAGATCTTCATTGGTATCCATTGGCTCCCAAACGTCGCCTTGGCACTCTGCACCAGACCGCCCCAGTGCCGCTGGTGGTGTAACTCCTGTGCTGATTGTTGGCCACTGCAGTACTGATCTTAACCCCAGGAGCTGTGCTCCCACACCTGAGTGGCCCGCTGGTCAGCAGTACATAAGCAAAGGCCCCCCAGCCATTAGCTAACATTGGGCTCCTGCATTTGCACCAGGCCGACCCAGTGCCACTGGTGGTGCAACTTGAGTGCCCTGCTAGACCTTGGGGAACCTTGGTCCTAACACTCACCCTTGTAAGTCAAGTACTCGCGTTCAAAACCGATAACCATTTTTTCCCATAGGAACCCAAGTAAGGAGACTTTGGGCCTAAAAAGTGACTAAGTGTTGAACTGTATTGTATGCAGAGAGAAGTAATTCTATTGCAAAGTATAAAAAGTCGTAATTACCTTGTGTTTACAGAACCTAAGGTGTGGTATCTAGGCATACCACCCCAGTACACAAAGTAACCCAAAAGTATTCCAAAAGTAAATCCTGTATAATTTAAACCGATTTCTAAGCATTTACAAATCTGTAACAAATGTAATTCCAGGTACAACAGTATTTTCCTGAACGGTCTTGCATTTGAAAATATGTTTCACTTACCTGTACCAAGTCCTGCTTGGTTCTGAAATAAAACATAAGCATACGTTTTTTATACTTACCTAATTGATCTGGATTCTGTCTCTGAGTGTGTGTATCAGCCCTTGATTGAGTGAATACAATCAATGCTTAACACGCCCTCTGGATAAGCCTAACTGCCCGCCCACAGTACCACACGGAGAGCAGTTGGGACTTACCTAATTTAGCCTTTGCTATACCTCTGGGGACTACCAGGACTCTGTGCACACTATACCTTACTTTGCTATAGAATATACAGAGCCAGCTTCCTACAACCCCCAACTCATCTTCTCCACGACGAACAGGACAACCAACACCAGAACCAACTTCACCAACTGCATGACCATGGTAGCAGACTGCATGCTAACCAACTGCCTGAAGCTCAACTCTGACAAGACGAAAGTAATGGTCTTCGGCTAAAAAGTCTTCTCCATGGGACTCCATCTGGTGGCCATTGGAGCTAAGACCAAAACCCACACCCACAGACCAAGCAAGAAATATAGGGATCATCCTTGATGGCAAGCTCAACATGAAACCTCAAGTCAATGCAGTGTGTACCTCCTGCTACCATATCCTACGAATGCTGCTAAAAAATCTTCAAATGGTTGCCTCAGACACCGAGACAGACTGTCACGCAAGCACTCATCACCAGCAGGCTGGACTATGGCAAAACTCTATATGGGGGAATCTCCAAACAATTCCTACACAGATTCCAGAACATCAAGAGCACCGCTGCAAGACTCATACTGGACCTCCCACGCCGCATCCACATCACACTGTACATCAGGAAGCTTCACAGGCTCCCCATTCACAAGCTCTGCCAATTTAAACTTCTCACACACATACAAAGCCCTACACAACACAGAATACCTGAACAGCCACACACACTTTCACCAACCACCTACGTTCGGCCTCACTCTCACTCACAGACATTCCCCGCATCTGCAAAAGCAAAACTGGAGGTCGCTCATTCTCCTACATAGCGCCCAAGACATGGAACGACCTTACTCAACACATCAGAGTCTCCTCCTCACTTCTTGAGTTCCACAAGAAGCTGAAGACCTGGCTCTTTATATAAGCACCATGGGACCACACACCTACACTCCTGCCCAAGTGTGTGGATATCCTCTTGGGTGATTAGTGGGCTAAACAAATCTATATAACATAGCATAACATAACAGAAATCTTATGCTGCCTGGTAGGTTCAACCTAAAACGCTGCACTAAAAATGCTATAACAAGCCACAGTATTAATGCTTACAAATGTGAAAATGATGATTTAAATACATGTGACAACACAACATTTGCTAAATGAAACATTAGGAAACAAAGTTTTTCATCCGACCTGTTTTGTTGGTGTCGAAGGTTTGCTGCTGCCACTATCCGTTTCAGTATCCACTCCGAAATCAGGTCCATTAATGTTATTTGGACTTTGTTTCTGACCTGAGATCTTCATAGCATTAGATGACGATGGGCAGTTAGGACCATCTTCCACAAAGCATACTCTGTCACTCTCCTTGGCACTGATCCATTCTTTCATCAACTCAAGTACATTAGACTGCCTCTGCGTTGCGTTTTTTTCACCCTTAAAAGTAAAAGAAAACAGGTTTTAGAATATTTCTTAATTAATTGAACTTGTAGTGTTTTAAAGGGTTACATCGAAAGTGAGAGTCTGTGCATATTGCTTCTTGTGGAAACACAATCTATTTTGTTCCACTTTCAGATTTCAACACAAGGTCACTTCTTCTCGTATCAGTTCATTTCTGACTGGTATTAGCTCAGTTGAGCTAGCAGTGGCATACTGAAGATGATGAAGCAGAGAAGATTACCCTGGCATAAAATGGTGGTACATGGGCGCATATAGTGATATATGGCATATATGTTTGAGCCTAGGCCTGTGAAACGGTTGCATACAATGGTAATACAAGGATATATGTGGCAGTACACGAACAGGGGAGTCTGAAGCTGAGCAAATGACTTGAGCAAATGCTTTTTGTTTTTAGTATGCTTTTATGGTTGTATCTTTTAACCGAATAAAGCTTGTCTTTGAACTTTGACTTGAGCAACCACACAGCCATCACCTTTTTTCAACTCCATTAAAGACGTGCTCTCGGGACAGTCAAACCCTATCAAGCAAAGTTTAGATCATTCTGAGCTTTCTATCAATGAAATATACAACAAACCAATATTAAACTTTGGTAGTAATATTTCTGGGGGATACTGTAACTTCATACAGGTTCCTCATCTTATCAGTGACTATTATCCAGTTGCCAGACTGGATCCAGAAACATTTCTCAGCAATTGCGCTCCAGCACTACCAATTGGAGCCTTGTGGCTTAAATTGTGACTTTGCCCACCCAAGATGTGACAACATCAGAACATATAAGCCATCAACTGGTGAGCTAGCGTCAGATCACAATACCTTTTCTGAAACCCCTTGGGGCCTGCAAAGAGGAACCGATAGGGCATAAATCACAGTGGCAATTTCAGCAGAGTACATTTGCATTATTTGGAGTCTTATTATAAACAGCACTAACTCAGCGAGGAAGGAGGGATGGTGGTGAGGACTCAGCGTGAAGATAGAGTATTCACCAGAATTATTGTTACCGATAGTAATTAACTTTTTTCTTTGACGGATAATTCTTCCTGCAGATTCCTTACCTTACAAATGAGTTGCACAGCAATACTCCCTTGGAGGTGGAATGGCATTTTACCAACTAACCAAGGAAATCATGCAACAGAGCCCTGGCAAATTCGTCTTTCACTGCACACGTGGGAAGGAAGACAGTAATGCTTATGAAACGTATGCAATGATGATCAAGTGGCTTTCTGTTAAGAGCAGTGGAAGCAACCCAGCCACAGACCTCATGGAGTGGGCATGAATGCCAGCTGGATGGTCCTCCTTGACCAAGGTATAGCAGATCTTTATGCAGAGTGTAACCCACGGCACAATTGTATGCTTGGTTACTGCTGTGAGAAGCTGGCTTGGTATATGATGCACACTTATGTAAGTGGGCACCCTGCACCAATCCAGACAACCCTTATGGTGATTTTAGTGTTCTTAGACAACCTTAGAAAGCTCTCTAAATTGTAGCTGTGGAGTGCAGCCTTCAGGCTTAGTCCATAAGGAGTGTAAAGCAGCTTGTTTCACCAGAACATAATCTTATAGGTATAGATTAAGTGAAAAAGAACCACACAGTGTATTTATAAAAATATTTATTTATTATAAGACACTATATACACTATATATTTGACATGGCTTTCAAGATGGCCGCCCGGTGAGGAGCTCCGGCCGGGAGCTCCCGGACAGGGATTGCCGTTTTCGCTCTAAATCCCTGTAATCTTCCCCGTAAGCGACAGTGGACTTAGTGAAGACATGACCGATGCCCGGTGGAGCCGCTTGGTTCGGCTAAAGAGGTGTTTGGCCCAGTCTTCTCCCGCAGCCAACACCTACCCAGCCGGACATCGGAATATGGCATCCCTTGCCCTGCTGCTGTTATTTTTCCGCCTCTCCTACTGACCTCAGAACGAAATGCCATGGACTGCCGATGTCAGATTCGCTTTGGCGCTGATCTGAAAACGGCTCCGGATGGCGACGGATTGATCCGGGGACGAGACCTCCTTACTTCCGGGACACCGAGACGACATGGCCAATGCCCAGCGGAGCCGCTTTGTTTGGCTATTGAGGAGACTGGCCCGGGTCCTCCTGCGGCCGTCACCTACCCTTCTGGACATCGGGACATGACAGGCCCCGTCCCGCTGCCTCTGTTTTTCTCCCTCTGTTGCCTCCCTTGTAACCAAATCGCGCGGATGCCGGATCTTCTCACCAACCTGGATGCAGCTCTTTTATCATCGTAAAGGCTCCAGAAGACGGCAGTCTGAACAGGGACGAGATTCTACACTTCCGTACCGTCCCTCGACCCACCAGGTCGCAAGTTACTGCTTTATCGATGGTGAGTGCCGCGGCGCTGTTTGCCCCGTTGTACCCGCTTTCCCGCCTGCAGCCTGCCAACCCGGAGAATTTCTCGCTCCCCCAGTTCACGCTGCTGCCTCGCTGTCCCCCCATGCTGGCCGGCTACTCGGAGGTCCTCCGCCTTGATCCCGTCATCTATGACCTGAGAGCCCTTTACAGATATGGGGGCGCGGGAGCTACGCCGGGAGGACTATCATCGCCGATGCCCTTGTGATCCGGAGCCTCTGCATACTTTTTTTCCCTGCCTCCTGCCTTTGACTATGGATCTGCACTCCCTCCTTTGACTTCCCCCCGCTTTGCGTTTAATTCCTACTCCCTGGTCCGCATCGTTGACTTTTGTCCCTCTGACTTCTGACCCGCCAGCCATTTTGTCGTTGTATATCGAAGACCTCTCGGACCTGGACCCACCATCTTGTTGTACTCATGTCCCTCCCCCCTCCGCTCTCACTCCGACGATCCTCATAGTATTTTCCCCTCCTTCTGATCTGCCTTACTCCATCCTCCCCCCCCCCCCGGCTCCCTCCTATCCCCCCCACCTGCTTTCATAACATCACTCTTGTCCCTCTCTTCCTTCTCCTCCCCCCCTTTTTTTAAATTTCCGACCACCATCCTTGTTAATTCCACACAAGTCTGTCTCTCAATCACTGCTCCTGGAACTCATGCTTTTTCTTTGCTATGTTTTCTTTTCGTTTGAGGTGAACATCTTTCTCTTTCTCCCCGCTCTGCCTTTGCCCCCTCCCCCATCTGGGTCTCTACCCCCCTCCCCCAACTCTCTGTCTAGTCTTACTCTGATCCCCCCTTATCCCTCTCTGCCGCCTATGATTTGGCATTCATTTTGAAATGTGCGTGTAAAATGTATAAATGATGATTGTTGTAACTTGCCGTTGTTCTCAATGTAAAGCACTCTGATACCTTCGGGTCTAGCCAGCGCTATATAAAACTCAATAAATACAAATACAAATACACTCACTAACACATACAGATATCTCCTAGCCCTAAAAACTCTAAACTACGGCTGACCACAGGTTCAGCACTTCTATCCCAGTAATGCAATTTGTAAGAGTCCTGTGCAATCCACCTCCGAGACCCGCCGCAGTTGGGCCTCACTGAAGTCCAGACAAGTTGGTTTGAGATCATGGAGGGTGCACCAAGAAGGAAGTCACACTCTATTAGGTAAGTCCTTTTAAGTTTCTTTTATTCTTCTTAGTAACACAAACGATAGGACATCAGCCAACGTGTTTCGTTCCTATTAAAGGAACTTCATCAGGGCTAAATATTTAAGGTGAAATAATCCGAAGCATCAAGTGTTAGAATCCAAAATTATTTAAAAGAAGAAGCCCCACAATAGGGGTTATAAAGTAGTAAGCTCCAGCCACGATAATCTGGGAACTCTCCTTCTTCAAGACGGCAGGTATGCCTAGCCGGAGATATGCACACAAAACATTTCAATAGAAACAGGTAAGTAGCACAAACTACTCAGTAGTCACCAGGGGAGACCAAACCATATACTAAAATAGTGGTATGCGAACCACGACTCAAGTCAAGACTATACCCAGAAGACGTAGAAGTGCCGGGGACCCAAGGAACCACCCGAGGTAAGTAACTAGAAACCCCACGGAGGCCATGTGCAGAGTGGGAACACGCCGCGGGCTCAATACAAGTCAATGAGTAAGTCGCGGTTGCAATTTTAAAGCAGAAGGACCCTTCCCAGTGGACCCTGAAGAAACCCCGTGGAAGACAGGTTGGAGAGCCATCCCACCCGTGGATACACCAGGAACCAGGATACCTACACCACGGAAGCCAGGTGCATAGGTGTGAATTGGCGTCGGAAACCGCTGTCAACTCAATGGGAGACTTGAGGAAGATGCCACTGTTGGAGAAGGTGAAAGTGTCCGGTGAAACCCAAAGGTGGATTCAGGATGAGAAGTACCTGAAAGCAGAGGGGACAGAGTCTATGCCACTCAGGAGTGACCAGGAGGCACGGAAGACGAATGCCCACCTATGTCAAGTGCTGCAGGAGAGATGACAGTGACCTTGGAGCTAAAGCTGTGAGGACCAGGCGACGCTGTGGAAGACCAGGAGCTGTTCATGAGCTGTTCTACGTCGGATGTTGAGAGTTGAGGGGTCGGTGTCCGCCGAGAACGCCAACAAGCCTTGGCAACTGCAAACAACGTGGAAAGCGAAGAAGGTTCAATGTCGGGACCATCAATGTCCAGGTGACTCACCACAAGCAGGGGAGTCAGGGCAGACCCCGAGCAATCAGGGGGGCCTGCAGAAATCAAAGAAGACCCTCAATAGGACCTACAGGCTGGAGGCACTGGGGTCGCAAGAGGACTTCGAGCAGCTCACCAAAGATGCAGGCCCACGGTGCAAGTGATGTGGTGAGATGCTTGAGGTGGGGGCTACTTGGAGCCCGAAGATCTTGATGGAAGGAAGCCAACAAGCCTTTGCAACAGCAAGTCGACGCAATGCACAGGGGTTTGGTTCCGACAAGGGATACTGGCCTCAAACTTGGTGAGAGGACAGGGCAGGCCTCGAGGGATGTGAAGAACTACCACCTGTGTTGCTGAGCCTTTCGGAGTCCAGGGAGCCCAGGATCAGCAGACCGGTCAGCTTATTTGTGGTGCTTGCAGATGCAGGGAAGTAACTCCTTCCCTTCAAGGGAGATTCCTTCAGGTGTCTTGGATGCCCACAAGCCTTGGAAGGTTCCTGTATGGAGCACAGGCACAGACGTTGCATCAGACGAGCAGGGCGACGAGATCAGGAGCAGCAGGAGTCTTCCCGGTTGCAGCCTTAATGCCTAGAGCGAAGTCCAGAGTGCCCAGACAGTCGAAGAAGTGGTGTCTTGAAATGAATCTTGTCCCACGACTAATCTGGGGACCCACCCTCATGTAAGCCCTTAAGTACCCTAAGGAAAGGGTTGGGACGATTCAGGGTTCCCTCCCAGGGGAGGGGTAATACAGTGGGGAGGATACTCCCATGTCCTTTGTTCAGTTTCGCACCAGAGCAGGAGCCAACGGCTTCCTGAGCTGGATTGAACTGGACTATGCAAGGAGGGCACCAAATGTGCCCTTCAAGCAGACTGAGTGGCACTGGCAAGCGCTCCCACCCGGCCCCAATACACTAAACCCTGTCGGGGAGGTGGTCACACCTCTCTGTGACAGGATACCTATTGTTCTGCCTTCCCCTGCTCGAGCTTGGCTCAGCAGCAGGAGGGCAGAATCATGTCTCTGGTCGGCAGCATCCATGTTGTGCTGTCCGGGTCTAGAAGACTGGTATCGGGAGCACTGAGGGCCTCCCAGAGGAGCTTTACAGTGCATGGAATCATATCTCCCACACCGTTTACCGTGTGGGGGCTATGATTCCAACATGTTTGAAACCAAACATGATAGAGTTCGTTACAGCCAGTTTAGAGATGGTCATCGCATAATGACACATGGCCACTCTATGTATCTTAATGGCTGATGCACTTACAACCCGGGAGAATGGCTCCGAAGGTAGTAGGGACGTCCTGCTCATGCAGGGGTACCCTCACACTTAGAACCGAGCACCCTGCCTTCAGGATTGAAAGGCTTGCTTTAGTGGTGACTTATAGGTTTTAAGTGCAGTGACCTTAGATATAGGGAAACGTCTATCTTTCGTAAGTGGTGCTAGCACCAGCTTACACAGGCTGCAATGGCAGGCCTGTAGTTACAGTTTGAGTGGTCCCCCATGGGTGGCATAATACATGCTTCAGCCCATGGGGGGACCCCTGGTGTACCTATGCCCTGGGTACCTCAGTACCATATACTAGGGACTGATAAGGGTACACCAATGTCCAATCTGGAATGTACCTAAGTACTTACAGTACCAATTTAGGGGAGAAAGCACAGAGACTGGGGTCCTGATTAGCAGGATCCCAGTCAGACTAGTCAGACCAGCATAGCATCAGGAAAAAGTGGGGGTACCCATAAAAGCAGATCCTATTTTCCTACAACTGCCATGCCCTTTTTTGCTCCAGCAAAGCCCAAAAATAATGAATCCTCCACTCTGTCCTGATATTGGTAGTCGATTGAATAAGAAACCACATGCCTGGGAACTTACCAAACGTAGGTGTGAATAAGGATGGAAGAGTAATGGACTAGGCTGTGTCAAAGACAAACATCACTATGGATAGGAATGAAGGACAGGTACAAAGAACAAGTTTAAGTGGGTAGATACAATGCTTCGAGGTCGGATCGAGGGGGCCTGAAGTTCACAAACCGTACAGTATAGCCACTAACAAAATAGTTTTCAGAGTCAGAAGCTGAATGAGGCAACTGTTCATCCACTCAAGTAGAGATTCCATGAAAAACACCAACAAAAGATTCAAATCCCACTGATGAACAATAAACAGAGTTCAGAAATACAAATGAATCTTTTTGAAAACATAGCACTAGTTGCAAATGAAGCAAGGAAGGCTGGTCAGGGGGATACATGAAGATAAACCTCACAGCCAAATAATCATTTAAAGTAGCCACGGCCAGTTCCTACTGGGCATGAGATAATGAAAAAATAAAGTCAGAAAGGCAGGAGTTCAAAGGGAGTTATACTTTCATACTTGCCCAATTCAACAAATTCTTTCCAGCAATCTGCATAAAATGGATTTCCTGGCAGGTTTCCTGGAAGCTATGTCTACGTCTGCAACCTGTGGTGGAATGCTAAAGGACTCTAGTCGGCACCACTCAATCTTCACGTGTTAATCTGCAGCATCAGAAGATTGAGGTGAACGACATGACCATCCTGCAGGGCAAGATGATCCATTCTCTGAGGGAGATGAAGAAGGGGCAGAATGCAGAGTCCCAACAGATGAGTTTAGCAAAGCCTCCTTGCCCAGTCTGAAGCAATCAAAATCTATTGAGCTCAAGCTTCTCGGACCTTCTGCAGGACATATGAGAGAAGTGGCATTGGTAGGACATTGGTAAAGAAGACACTGTGACAAACTGAAACTTAAGGAATATCCAAGTAAGTATTCAGAGGGAAGTGTAATGCACAAAACTGAGGCATTGGCAAAAGGATTCACACATCGACTGTCTTAACTGGAGAACCACCAAGACAGGCACTACGAGCTGGTAAAGAGATATTATAGATAAATAGTCCATTAACTTTTGTTAAATGTAAAAACTGTTCTCACAGGATGAGGGTGTGGGGTGGTAGACTGCTCCAAAACCCCACCTACACAGATCTGCAAACCCATACCCGAGGGCTACTCACCGAGGAAAGAGGAAGGGTGAGCCTCACACCATCCTCTTGTTGCCTGGGGCACACTTTGTAATTAATGTGGCCAAGATAATATACTTCAACAACTTTGGACACCAGGCATATGGAAGTGTTTCACCAGTGATATGTAATTCGTACAAACATGTTAATTGCCATAATCCAATAAATAAAAAGAACCAAAGCTTTCAACATGTTTAGAAAACAATGAAAATAGAGTCAAGATCAGTGAGTTCCCCACAGAAGCAGTACAAAATTTGCGCTTAAACATTCATATGATTAGGTCTAAGGCTAAGCCTGTACTTTCAGGGGAGCAATGCACTGCAGTGCTAGTTTATACATTATTTAAGAGATTAAGACGTAGTATATAAGCAATTAAAATACTCTACCGTTATCCAGGGGTTGTCAAGTAGCTCATTAGCTGTGATTCGATAGGCCGGATCCACTTTCATGAGAAGCTTCAAAGTGTCCTTAGCTATACAAAGAATGGGTTAAAAAAAAACACTCAATGAATGCTACAGTATAGGAGACAATATTCTGATACATTTGGTTCTCTCTACATGTGGAAAAATCCTTTTCCTTGTGTTAACTCTGCGCTAAAAAAAGATATACATTTATCACATAATGCTAGGGTAACCAACCGCCTGTAAATTTCACGGACCGTCCGTAATTTGGACCTCACGTCCGTTGTCAGTGAGGATGCCTTGCATTGCAGGGAACAGCACTGTTCCCTGCATGAAGCCTCAACTTCCTGATGGGGCCGCCTTGCACTCCTCCTCGGAGCACAAGAGCAGCCCCACCCCGCCCTTTGTCATTTTGTATGCTGCTGATGATTGCCACATACAGAATGACAATGGGCAAGTCTAGGTTGCAAAGCATGTGGTGGGCCTCCTTCAGCTTCTGTCTAGGGCAGGGCATTCTGTCAGACAGAAGAAATGTGCAAAAACGCCAATGCTGCTACGAGAGAATCCAGTTCAAGAAAAGAAGCTGGTGAAAAGTTCAAAAGAAGGGGCTAGAGTTCTTTCACGGTCTCGCCATTTTAGAACTGATGCATTTTCAATATTATATTTAAGGAAGCCATTAATGCTGCTTTTTAGGTCGAGCATCAGCGCGCATGCGCTGTCTGCAAGACCTTCAGTAATCTATCTACACGGAGTGTAATCCCGCCTTCTGCTTCAAATGGATTACTACCCCGTTGCTAGTATTTCCTGCTCCCTTATTGGTGGGGCTCCCGATACTTCATTCCCGTTTTTTACTTCAAGAGCACCAGCCAATTACAGTTTCACTACACTGTAGTTGCTTCACGGTTCCTTTGTGAACTACTTGTGTAAAATTAGTGCTAGTGTTATACTTGGCGAGTCATGCGAATTCCTCGCAAGCTTTCTTTATCTGCTTGTTCACCATTTTGTTTCATAGCGTTCTATAGTGTTTTTCAAAGATTTTTGGCAACATTTGCAGCTGTGGGCAAAATTGTTTTCAAAGATGTGCTCTGGGTCATTTCAATCGTGCATATTTTAACAAAGGTGTGGGGGAGTCTTAAAGGCATGCAGGCTCGACCACGTGACTAGCGCCACACACCCAGTTAAAGGATTATTGTCTATTAGTGTCTATTTTTCTCCAAATAAGAATGTTTGTTAGATTATTTCTTTTGTCAAAACATATGCCAGAAGTAACATAAGTAATTAAAGAAATCCACAATGCAAGGAAAGGGTGCAATACCACAGGCTGTTACTAGGTGTCCCTGTGGAGTTAAAAACGGACCTCTATTATCCACATAAGCTACTGCATCTTAAATGCAATTATAAAAAGAAAGATTGCAGCTGAGCATACTTCCAAAAAAACAAATGGAAAGGTAGGTGTTAAAATGAAGATTGTCTCGTAGACAGGTCACGTAGAAACAAGTTGTAGGTTTATTCAGAAAGTAACAGCTTCAGATACAGGTAAGTGGAAGGTGGTAAAGTCTATGTAATGCCCCACCAGGAGCAGCTTCCTTGCTGCTCAGCCCATCTCTTCCAACTGACATCTCCTCAAGTCCCACACACTCAACATTCCAAATGACATCACTATTGGCTGAGCAGCAAGGAACAGAACAAGAATAAGGAAGATGCACCAACTAACAACAATTAGGTTATAGCAGTAGGCTCAGCTGCAATCTTTTTTTTTTTATAATTGCTTTAAGGGTGCAGTACCTTAAGTTGCTAATACAGGACCCTTTACAACTCCACAGGGACACCTAGTAACAGCCTGTGGTACTGCACCCTTTCCTTGCTTTATGGATATTTTATTATTTATGGTACTGCTGGGAGATTTTTGGACAAAACAAGTCATTTCAATTATGCATATTTTAACAAAGGCGACCACAAGACTGGCCCCACACACACATAAGCAGGGGTCTGTGTCTCTTGGAAAGAGGAGCTGTCAGGCTGTGTGTGGTACGTCATCGAATCTTGCACTGATGTCACCCCGTGTTACATGGTTGCACAATGCTGTGGCACTAATTACGAGATATTGAATGTATGTAATAAACCAATATAGGACCAAAAATGCCATACAATCCCACTGACATATGTATTGTGCTGCGCATATTATAAAACCAATAAAGTTTGTGAGAGAAAAGCACGCTCTAAAATACACATATATGTTAGTAGTGAAAAGCTAGTAGCGAAACGCTCAATAACAGGCATGTGTTGATAACGTATTCTCTTCCTATTTCTATTTCGATGTTGTCCTTGTGCCCTTGTTTGTACTGCCTACTTCAATATAGGTTTATATATTTAAAGAAGGATCGTATACAAATATTGCTGGGCTGCTGTCGCTACGGCAGTCACATAAATGTTCTAACATTCTTGTGGGTCAACAACAACAGACTCACATCTTTAGCAAGAAATGTTGAACAAAATGGTCATCCCTGCCCACTGAGTGGTAGATATGCCTATTACGAGCTCAGCTCAAATTGCGATTCCATGTGGTTTGCCCAGGCTGACCCGCTCTTACCATTCCTCAGTCAGTGTTTCACTGCCCTACACATGAGGGCCATAGCTATCAATAGTGCAGCAGGTGCAGTGGCAACAGGGTCCAGAAGCCTGAGGGGCCCACTGAGCTGTGATTATTTTTGTATTTTATTACTCAAATAGCATTTCGAGTAGCCCATACTGCATCCTAAATGCAATTATAAGAAGAAAGATTGCAACTGAGCATACTTCCAATAAAAACAAATGGAAAGGTAGGCTCAGCTGCAAATCTTTTATTTTTATTTTTTATAATTGAATTAAGGGTGCAGTGCTAATACAGGTCCCTTTACAACTCCACAGGGACACCTAGTAACAGCCTGTGGTACTGCACCCTTTCCTTGCTTTATGGATATTCTATTATTTATGGTACTGCTGGAATATTTTTAATTCTAACAAACATTATCATTTGTAATGCCAATAACTCAAAATTACCCTAATGCGAGACCTATTGCATTACAAATACTTGTTTATTTTATGCAACTAACAACCATTGATAAAGCCAATAGTTCTGGCTTGTTGCAGGTGTAACGTTACTTGTTGTGTTATATATCTGGATACAATGACAGAAGAGGCAAAATACCAGTCAGGCGGTACACTATACTAAGCACAGATTTTTAGCATAGGTGTTTTAAGCCACGCCCTTAATTACATCAAACACCCACTTTGGAGAGACCTCCCCCTTTTTTCAACCCACTTAAAGCCCTGGAAACAACACCATGTCACAGTCACCTCATGGCCTGGCACTGTGCATCATGCATGACTCATGACTCAGATTGCCTATGTGCAAAGGCATAGTGAACCCTTCCCCGCCCAACCCCTTGCTTTAGGAACTAGAGCAAGGGTGATGTTCTTGATGGGCCTCTTCTGTCTGCAACTCTGCAGGCAAAGGCTCAGCTCATAATTAATATGAAAAGGTGGGTGAGTGAGTAAGTGAAGGGATGGGTGGATGGCTGGATAGATTAGTGAAAGGGTGAATGGATGAATGAGAGGGTGAATGGATGGATAATGAGAGAAAGGATGGATGGATGGATGAGTGAGTGGAAGGATGGATGAGAGAAAAGGTAAAAAGATGGATGTATGGGTGGAAGGGTAGATGGATGGGTAAAAGGGTGGATGGATGAGTGATAGGATGGATGGATGAGTGAAAGGATGGGTGAGTGAATGGGTGGATGGATGAGTGAAATGATGGATGGATTGATGAATTGATAAGTGAAAGGGTGGATGTAAGGATGGATGAGTGAGTGAAAGGGAGGGTAGATGGACAAAAGGATCGATAGATGAGTGAAGGAGTGAAAGGGTGGATGGATGACTGATAGGGTCAATGGATGGATTCATGAGTGGATGAGTAGATGAATGGGTGGAAGGAAGGATGGCTAAATGAAAGGGTTGATGGAGAGAGAAAGGGAGGATGGATGGATGACTGAAAGGGTGAATGGGTGGAAGGATGAGTGACTGGGTGGATGGATGAGTAAGTGAAAGGATGGCCGGATGGGTGAAAGGCTAAAAGGCTGGATGAGTGAATGGATGGATGGGTGGAAGAGTGGATGGATGAGTGTACCGATGGATAGGGTGAAAGGGTTGATGGATGGATAATGGATGTATGAGAGAAAGGGTGGATGGAGGGATGGATGAGTGATATGATGGATGGAAGAATACATGATGGATAGGTTTGCAAATGGTTGAATATGTTTGGATATGGATGGGCTTAATTATATACTATTGTGCAACTTCCTCTGATGTGTCTGTAAAACTTACCTTTTGTCCCGAAGTTTTCTCCTGAATTTTGACCTCCTGTCCTGAATTTTGACCCTTTGTCCTGAATTTTTACACTCATCGTCCTGAATTTGCACCCATGCCAGTTGGTCACCCTACATAATGCAGCTTATCATCATTACTTTTAGTGAGATGGCGGTGTGACCGCTATATAAGCAATACAATACATAAAAATAAATGCATCGAGTCATATCTTTAAATCTACTGCACAATTAGAATTGCTAATCTTTAAAGTTTTACGACCATCTAACATAAGCCTCGATTCTGTTGTACGAATCACCCGCAAACTAATGTTTTTACTGTACGTGCACACATTTGGGTCACAATCATTCAATCTATCATCACTTCTAACTAGAGCAGGCGAATTCACCTTCCATCCATAGCAAAATAAAGCTGTACTCTGCAGCTGCTCGGAGCTAAACATATCTTATAGAAAAATAGAACATAGCTCGAGGAAAAACTTGAAGGGGAGCAAACCTACAATTAAACATGCGCATAGATACTACTCCAAACAAATACTTGTGAGAAGTTGGCCTGGCATATGCTGTCCACTAATTATAGTGGGCACCTTGCACCAGTCCAAACAACCCCTTATTGGAGATAAGTTAAAGACAACCTTATTGAAAGCTATCCTAGTGGTAGCTATGGAGAGCAGCCTTCAGGCTAAGTCTTGAAGGAATGTAAAGCAGCTTGTTTTACCAGTCTATAATCTCTTGAGTGACCAAATGAAAGAGCACCACACCAGGTATATATTCAAAATATATGTATTTATTGCTAAACACACCCCTCTAGTCTCTTTATGAGGCTAGAGTTCGAAATACATAAGTTATAAGTTATTTAAACACAGTAATAGCACAAATACACGTTTGGGCCCTAGGGGCGTACCAAACCATATACCAATAAAGTGGTATAAGAACCACAACTGAGCTAGACACTAGGCCTAGAGCCTCTAGAAGTGCTTGGACCACAAGGAACCACCCAAGGTAGTGACACAGGGGACCCACGGGGGACGCGTGCAGTGTAAATACACAGCCGCGAAGCGCCGTTAACTTCTATGGAGAAAGTCGCGATTGGGAAATTAAAGAAAAGGGACACTTAAAGGAGGACTTGGAGCAAACCCTTTGAGAACTAGGTTGTTCTAGAGTCTCTACCCACGGGAGCACCGGAGTACTCTTGTTACCTCACCCAGGAAGCCGGGTGCATAGGTGCCTTTCGGGGTCGGGTTTCGTCGTCGATTTGAATGGCGATCTGCTGCAAAGTGCTGCTGGCGACCAAGTGGAAAGTGTCCGGGTGGATCCAAGAGTGGATCGGAGATCTGAAGAACCTGAAAGCAGAGGGGACAGAGTCTGGGTCACTAGCCAGTGACCAGGAAGGCGATGAGCAGATGCCCACCGATGTCGAGTGCTTCAGGTAGGTTGACGGTCGTCTTGACTCTTCAGCCACGAGGTCCAGGAGGCGTTGTCGGCGACCAGGAGCAGGATTCGGGCTGGTACACGATGTCTGTCGAGTGCTGAGGTGTCGGCGACCGGATTGGACCCAACAAGCCTTGGCAACGGCAAGTCTCGATGTAGATGAAGATTGACGATGATGCAGACCAGCAAGGTCTGAGGAACTCACCCAGCAAGGGTAAGTGAGGGCAAGTCTGGAGCAACCAGGGAGCCCAAGAAGAAAAGGATTGGCCTTCGTGAAGGGCTACTAGCCAACGGGCTAGCGACCGCGAAGGAGCCTCGAGACGGTGCACGTGGAGCTGGCTCACAGGACACTCGTGGAGTGGAGGCCAGTGATCTTCGGTGCAGTTGGTGCTGGAGGCTAGGGCTACTCGGAGCCCAAAGCACGACTTCGTGGGAGACCCAGAAGAGGATGCACTAGCAAATGCGTGCGGTGTCCAGGGGTCACGGTTCCACATTACCCACGACAGCTACGGGCCTCAGCTTTGCTGGGGACTCAGGGCAGCCTCGGGGAAGTCTGGAAATCCACCTCTGGTGATGCAAAGACTTCGGCGTCCGACGGGAGCTTAGGCGATGCAGACCGGACAATTGCTTCTTTGGTGCCTGCCAAGCAGGGAGTCACTCCTTGACCCCAAGGGAGATTCTTCTGTCCTCTAGTCTTGAGTAGAGCGTCGAAGGTCCAGGATTCAGTGTCAGAGTTTCGTCCAGGGATAATCTAAAGTCCTAAGGACTGGGTTCCTATACTTATACTAAGTTTAGGGGTTGGACTACTCTGTGGCCCCACCTATGGGTGGGTCAGGGCAGAGGGGTGGCTACACCCCTTTCCCTTTGTCCAGTTCGCGCCAAAGCAGGGGCTGCAAGCCCCTGATCCGGTTTGAACTGGGGTACCAAGTGTGCCCCCAGTGTAAGACTTCAAAGCACCCGAAAGTGCTCCCGCCCAGCCCCAATACACACTATCCTGTCTAGGGAGGTGGTCACACCTCCCTGGGACAGAAACCTATTGTCCAGGCCTCCCCTGCCGGAGTTTCGTCCAGCAGCAGGAGGCCAGACTTGTGTCTGTGGCAGCAGCATCCATTTTGTGATGCCAGGGCTTTAGAAAGAAGTTACCGGCCAGGCCAGGGTTAACATGTCTCTCCCTCTAGAAGGGTGGAATGCTACCCCCGCCGCCAGAATTGGCGGGGGGATATATATATATATATATATATATATATATATATATATATATATATATATATATCATGCTGTCAGGATCCTTTTATGCTCCTATCAGGCAGCGCTATTTGAAGACTTTCTGTCACCCTGCCTCCATCATAAACACTAGTTTAGAACCTGTACCATATTCCAATGATCCTTTACAAATTGTCCTAATCATCTTAGAAATAAGATCTAGACCGGATTCCGTTCCAGGGTTTACTTACCTACTACTCATGTGCGTCATTAAACCTCCATTTTAGCAGCCTGAGCACAGGGTGGGTGTCACTGAACAGTGCTGTGCAATATAAAACATTAAAGTGATTGCTTATGGCTCCTTTAACGTTGATCGTAGACTCTGGTCTGGTCATAAATACGACCTCTTGCAGTTAAAGGAAGAGGGGATGGATAGTAGGTAGGAGAGATGGCGAGAAGGATGGAGAGAGAGATGAATGCAGAGATGGATGGAAGATGGAATGAGAGGATTCAGAGAAGAATCGATGCAGCGTAGAATGGAGAGAAGGATGATGGATGGAAAGGGGTGAATGGAGAACAGGATGAATGGCTGGAGAGAGACAAAATGATGGGTGGAAGGAAAAATAGAAGGTAAAATGAATGGATGGATGGATAGATTGATGAAGCATGGAAAAAATGATGGATGGATGGATGGCAAGGTCGAGGAACGGATGATAGATGAAAAGTGAAGGAAGGAAAAAAAGGCACAGAAGGACAGAAGGCCAAATGGATGGAAAATGCAAAAATACTGGGAAAGTATTGAAAGAATGGAAATAAAGGAGGAAAAAAGACTGAAAGAAGGATGCAGAAAGGAAGGAAATTTGAGAATTCAGATTTCTATCGGGGGGGGACGACAATCGCCAAACAGCTGCCAAGGTCGCTTGCCTCACCCAAACGCTCAGAACTATTTAGGATCAGGTTTAAAGAGGGGGGTATTTTATTTTCCCCAGCAGTTCCTTGCAACTCCTGATGCATTATGGTACTTGTATGTCTTACCCAAGGCTGAGAACTGGAGAGGAGCGTTTTAGTTTAATTATATTTTGAACACAGCATTATCACTACCAGCATACTGATGTTCTTTCTCCATGTTCCATTTCAAAGTGTAAGACAACAAATCTACCCTGAAATATCAGCATACTGCACCTCTAAGTCAGAGAAAGGAAAACAGGACACACAGGATATATTCTCATGATTTGGCAAACCTAATTTTAGAGTCCATTTAATACTGCTCAATTATATATGATCAGCCCACACAGTTTTTGTTGCTTCCTGCGGCCTCCATGCACTTCACCAGGCAGAGTGCTGGGAGATGGACTTTAACTCCTCTCACTTGCAGTGTGTTGCAGCTAGCTCGCACCAGTTCTGTGTTCCAATTACCCTGTATGGGTGTGAGCTAGTAGGAGGGATTTAAGTTTGGATTATACATTTAGAATTCCTATTTGAGCTGCTGTTACTGAGGGCTCCTGCTTTCTACTCCAGTTGCCTGCACTGATGAATCTTTGAAAACCTGAGAAAAAGTATGTTTCCCGCTACAGCTTTTTGCAGTGTCCTGCTTCCCTGTGGCTGCTTTCTGCAGCATTATGCTTTATCTGTCTCTCCCCTTGCTTCACAGTCTGACCTTGTTGCCATCTTTCCTTTATTCCCTGATATCCTGAATTTCTGTTTTCGCTATGGGGCTTCTGGCCACATATTTACTGACTTGTCAGCGCTTCCGGTTTTCCTACTTGAGTCTGTTACCTGGTTAACCTTATTCTGATTTCCTGTGCTAATTCCATGTAGCAGCAAGGAATCAGTGTTTCTAGTGCATGTTGGGTACATTCCTTAAATTCCCTGTTCTAGCATTATAGCCTGATTTTGATCGCAGAATCCCTGTTCTTGATTTCTGAATCCTGTTCATAATTCCTTGTCTTCACTTTTCTCCCTGACTCATTACAATCTCTATTGATCCCTGAGCTAGTGCTTATGTAGTATCCGTCTTCAGTCTCTGGCTCCTGTTCTTTCGTATTGTCTGTTTTTGTACTCTCGATCTTTGTCTATCTTGTAATCTGGTTATTCTTTCCACTCTGGGTTTCTGTTCCATTACAAATTCTATCCAAATTTGATCCACTGACTATTACAGTCCTGTATTTAGAGTGTGACCTCTAGCATGGACTCTGTTCTGATCAGGTAGGGGGAAATATCTATGTTGTTGCACCCCAGTCCTATGAAGTAATTACCTGTCTCAGTGTTGATGTCAGTCTCGATCCTCTTTCCATTGGGTCCAACAGACTCTATAACAGCAGGCCCAAATTATGACTTTGCTGTATGAATTTCGTCGACAGAATTCTGCTGGTGTCAATCCAAACGGCCTTTCCTAACCTTCTAACAGACCTTGTCATATACCAGTACATCCCTTACTTTGATCAAACCTCGTAATCCTATACACTAGCTAGTCTCCTGCCTCTCTCCTAGCGTCTGCTTACTGCCACCTACTGTTCTCTGTAGCTCTGAGACCACAATTTACTCGTGAGCAGCCTCGTATTTACTTTGACCTATCATCTTACTAGATATTTTCTCTAGAATTACTAGTCGGTACCTTCACTCCCTGACACACGCAACACTCACTTAGAGTTTTCATTCTGAATTCCCTAAACTCTAGCGAGCATAGAGACAGCAGAAACTCTTGAGATTATAAGTGGCGAGTCCAGTGAAAGTTTGACATGGTTCTACCCCTAAAACAGGTATATAAAAGGCAGCCAAATTTAGAAAGGCTATTACAATGCCTAATGTGTATGAGTTCCAATCTTCTGGGGAGGAAGAAATGTAAGACAACAAATCTACCCTGAAATATCAGCATACTGCACCTCTAAGTCAGAGAAAGGAAAACAGGACACACAGGATATATTCTCATGATTTGGCAAACCTAATTTTAGAGTCCATTTAATACTGCTCAATTATATATGACCAGACCACACAGTTTTTGCTGAATGGGTGGATAAAAGGTCTCTAAAATGACTAAGCAATTTACAGAGAACTGGTTCTGATTTAAAAATTACTGCCATTATAAAGGCAGTACAGCAGGGGTGTCTGGAGTATGGAACCATACCAGATTTTAAGGATAAGCACTTAAAATATAATAACATTCAATACATAGTCACTGGCTACCATGTAAATTTGGCATCGATTTGACTTAAATAATGAATTTTGAGACCACTAGAAACACACAAAATTTTAAACTTATGAAATTTATAAAAGAAAAGAAGAGATAGCTTGCAACTTGGAAAGCTTTGAGAACAATGCACACAGAAACAACATCTGGATCACCGTTGCCTGAAAAAAATGCTGACCTTCATATTTATATAATTAAATTCTTGAAAAGTGCTGTGATTTTGGATAGTGTGAGATAGACAAACAAGGAGCCATACAGAGAATTTAGAGGGAAGCCCTTTATCAATCTAGGAAACACATCAAAATCCGGTAAAATTCTTGCCAACTTTCTTAATTACTCAATGCTGGAAGTGATTCTCTTCTATCTACTGTGGATAAGCAACAGATTTTAATATAATCAGCCCTATCGAGAAAAAACACTAAACACAGTGAGATTTAAGGGGTTCCATTTATAAATTTAAGCAAACCAACTTGTTTATTTGCAGCATACAATGAAGCAAAAAGTAAAAACAAAGACACTCTCAATTTTCTATTTGCAGCGGCAGAATCCCAAAAAGTAGAATCAACAAAAGTAAGATACAGAATGGGTTTCACAAAGGGTTCTTCTTCATATAAAAACTGATATGCCCATGTCCGATGCTAGCTGAAAGCACGTAGATAAAAGCTGCCAAAGTTGTAGTTACACAGCATTAGATTTACTGCCCTTTTCACCATTTTGTCTTCATTAGGTCGAGCATCAACGCACATGCGCTGTCTGCAAGACCTGCTGTAAACAATACTACTACTCTATTCCTGTCAGATGCTTACCATAGGCTCAGTTCAGCATCCGTCTTCTTTTCTGCCTGCTAATTCGTTCCGGCAGCTGATACATCACTTCCGTTTAAGGGTGAGGAGCACCGGCCAATTACAGTTTAAATACGCTACCATTCTTTATGTGCTGTTTGCAAGAACTCCTTTTACAAAATTTGCCTTCTGCCTGTCAATGCTTGCTTACTTTGGCCCTCCCCCCATCCACTGCATACTCCACAAACAACTCCCTCTCCTTTTGCTGCTTCAGCCGTGGCGTTGAAGTTTTTTTTTTTTTACTTTAAAGCTGAGCGTGGCGCCCGCTCTCCCCTAGACTCTGCCCACTTTTCATCTGGCATTACTCAAATCTCCTCTGTCTGATGTGGGTCTTAATAGTAGACATTTCCCAAAGTTACTGGAGCGCTTTACACCTCCCCGACTTCTCATGTGTACCCAGTAATAATATTCCACCACCGATTTTATTGCTTTGTTTTTCATGGTGCAGACTCTGCAACTTATTTACATAATTTGAGTGTGTGCAGCAAACAGTCCATGCACGCGGCAACATAGTGACCAGGGCACAAACAAAACATGCAGTGCTTGCACTGTTTCCCAACTCTGAGGGCTTCTTTCACCCTTCCCTCGGAAACACAGTGTTTAGTTTGGGGTTTTTGTCTGCAGGTTGGGGCTGCGAGATAGCAGCCAGGCTGGCTGCTGAGGTTCAGGGAGAGTTCGGTGAGTCCGACCGTAGCCCGCTGTGCGCTCACCGTTTACCCCAGCTTGCCAAAAACATAAGCGGAGGCACCCTTGTACACCTCGAAAACAAGCTTCGCCGCGGAGGCAAACCACATAACAGACATTATTTTTGCAACTCCGAGTACCACAATGTACAAGTCTCCCAAGGAGGTAGGTAGCAGTGTAGCAGATGGGAGGAGACGTGGAGTCAGTGAAATTGGACAATAGGTAATTAACAACAGATATGGGTAAATGTGCTCCGGATTGTGTGTGCGTGAATTTGTGTGTGCATTATCGACCATTCAGGGCATATGCATTAGTGAGGGTAAACATTGCGGTTCTGGGTCGTATATACAGTCATGCAGATTTGTAAATTAATTTTAAACACCTACTCCGCATCTAACATGTTTCGGCAGATTCCGTGGCAGTTAAAAAACGGGGGCCCTGCCGTATTGTATCAGCCACAGTTGTGCTGCAGTGCCGGGCACGGTATGGTGCAGTGGACACTGGCAGTGGTGGAGGGGACTAGGGAGAGTAGTATATGAGCAATGCTGCTCCAATAGCTTCGAGTCTAGTTCACGCTATAAATAATTTCATTTACTCTGGACGGTGCTATTTATACCAAAGGTTTGCAAATCGCTTGACTAAAACCCAATCGGTATGGACTCTTTATCCTAAAGTAGCCTAACGTGCCAAGTCGCTTAACTAAGAAATAACTGGTAGACTCTTTATACAACGGGTGGCCTCGTACGTGAGTCGCTTCTCTAAGACCCAACCAATATGGACTTTTTATACCAGTGTAACTTCATGTAGTGAGTTGCACTGTTGAAACCCAACCTGCATGGACTTTTTATATTGCTTGTAGCATCATGTAGTGAGTCGCACCATTAAGGCCCGCCCAGTACAAACTCTTTATACAACAAATAGATTCATGTACTAAGTCTCTTTCTAAAGATCCAACATAATGGATTCTCTATACAAAGGGTAGTTTCTTGTAGTGAGCTGCTTTGCTAATGCCCGACCAGTATGGACTCTTATTATTCCTTAGTGTTATATGCAGTCGGAATGTGTTCAGCCGGGTTAACAGAAGGAAATTGTTCAGCCTCTGTTGTAACGTGAAGTTGTGTATCTCAGTAGGTATTATACCAAATTTTAGAAACAAAATCTAAGAGAGATAAGGTAAGAGCCTTGTCAAAAAATTTATTTTTGAGCTGCCAGTTATTGGTGCCCTGAGCATGCTTGTAACTATTAAATAAGGCAAGTTTCTTTCTCAGATTTTGAGCTGTGATGTGTTTCAGTCATTTTAAAGTTAACCTCTTGATTTACTAATCTGCCATACATGATAATCCACCTAGCATTTCAGAAGGAAATTAGCCTCTTGGTGACATCAAAAAGCATATGTGCTAGACTGTACTTACAGCAGCTGCTCGGCACACTACAGAAGACCTCTGAGCTCATTACAAATAAGCACTACGATGCCACAGTTTATCTCCAGAATTTTATCCGGGAATCGTCACTCCACTCGATGACCCATGGTTTGTGCGGGTTTAAAAAAAAAAACCTAGGTGTGTGTAGTTGGGTATTATACGCTGCCCTTCAATGTTTGCTGATGGATATGTATAACATGCACTTTGTCTAATAAAAAGTATTTTTTTGGGGCGGTTCATAATAGCTACAACTAATTCCCAACGGTGTTTCTTGATCTATTTCCTCCTCGACCCCACAGCTCTGTCATGGTGTTCCACACACTTTTTGATCCATAACTTTTCTTGTCTGCTTGAAAAGAATTGATGGTATGTAATTGCTAGTAAATTATAACCATCTAGTACAGAAGTGTGTTTTTTTTTAAATTCTTTAATCATACTAAAGCCACTAGGTCCCAAAGATGATACTGTTCCCACCTTTATCATGTGGTTCACTTCAGGTCTTCAAGTGCTGTTTCTTTCCCATGCCTTTTCAAAGTTTCCGTCCCTCAATTCCATGCTGTCCTCCTCCTCTTCTTCAGGTGTCGTCTGCGCACATAGGTACTCCCTCTTTATGTGTGTGTGGCCTGCTCTCCCATTCTTTCTCCATTTCTCACTCACTCTTTCTGCTCCTCTGTCTCCAGTTCATTCACCACTTCCTGCACAAACTACCATTTCCTCTCTATCTTCCTTTCTATCTATTCTGTGCAGCTCTGACCCCATCTATTCACCATGTTACATAATTCCACTACACAAATACACTCCACACCACACAATTCCAACCCACACAATTCCACAACTAACAATTCCAATACAACCCACATAATTTCACTCCACACCATATACATCTACTACACTTCAAATCAAAACACATAGGTAAAAGACATTGTAATTTACAACGCCAGTAGCTCTAACTCTAGCAAATGCGAGACCAACTGCATTGCAAGTGCTTGTTTTTCACCAGTTCACAATTTTGTATGCATATTCTAATAGATTCAAATGTTGTCTTTCACTTCTGACTCCAATGAACAAAAGACAGAATAGTTTTACAGGTGAGCGAGAACGGGACACTGGGATAAGGCGGAATTCCTATAGCTGTGGATGTCACACCTGTGGTGTTTGAAGCAGAAAGAAATGTCCTCAATGTCACTGGATACTGAACATTCTGCAGGAGATTAACTTCAGCAGCAGACTGCGATGTCTTGAGAACAAAAATATGAAAGACCCATGTTAAAACGACACCTTAGCCTGTTCAAATGGAAATTATTTTCGCCAAATATATCGAAGTGCATTATTTTAAGGGTAGTGCTAGGCAAAAAACAGGACACAAAGCTTGGAGGGGAGCAAGGTAAAGTGATAACCCACAACATTAATTTGAATGTGTATCTTTAATAGATAAACTAACCCAGGATGGTACCTACAGCAGTAGGAATTCAGTCTTAGAACATAACTGTAGTATCTGTGAGTGTGTGAAATTCTGACTGGAGAGAAGAAAGAGTTGACAGGCAAGAGCTGGTTTACAAATCATATTGACTATGAATGGGAATGGAACTGCAGAGCAATGAATAGACCAAAAGGTTACAACATGAAGGTCAACTAATAAAGAGTGGGACATCATTGAGCAAGCAATGGTATGTCTAGGATACATCCAATGTATGTAATAGATATTTGCTATAAATCCATTAACACCATGCAAATGAGTTAATTCTTAAATACTATTTGAAGGGAAAGAAATTAATGGGCTCTGAAACTGTGCCACAAACCAGCCAGGTAATGTGAGGGTTTTCACATGGAGATAAAAATATGAGAAGAAAGCATCTTTGTCTGCACAAATATTTTGACACAATGTAAGATTGCACGGACCTGATTAAAATGTGCGCTTGTAGTTAAATGTATGGGAAAACACTAATACCAAGTCCATGGGTTACCCCTATCCACCCTCAGTGGAACACAGGAGGCATCCTTATAGGAAGAGGTGTCAGACTGTCAATGCATTGGGGGAGGAGTAATACATAAAAGGGGCTAATAATAAGAATTGGGAGGGAAGAGTAAGCAATTGAAGACTTTCTCCAGGATTCAGCTGGTATAAGTTCTTCTTAGACGGGCACTTGGATCCTGTCTTCCTGCCAAGTACTCACCACATCCTCTGCACCGTGGGCCTTCCTTCTTAGTGAGCTGCTCGAGGTCCTCTGGCAACTCCTGTGCCTTCGGCCTATGGGTCCTCCTGAGGGTCTCCTTTTGCTTCAGCGGGCTCCCTTGCTTGCTCGAGCCTGCTCTGACTGTCCTGCTTTGTGGTGAGTCCCTTGGACCTTGCTGGTCCCAACGTTGCTAATTCTTCATTCTCCACAGCAGTTGCGGCTACCAAGGCTTGTTGTTTCTCCTGTTGCACACCAACCCCCTGGTCATCGACATCCGACGTAGGACAGCTCATGCACGGCTCCAGGCCTACCTCAGCATCGCCTGGTCCTCACAGTTGCAGCGACAAGGGCGGACATCGGTGGGCACTGCTCTTCCGTGCCTCCTGGCCACTCCAGAGTGGCATAGACTCTGTCCCCTCTGCTTGCAGGTTCTTCACTTCAGGAATCTACCATTGGATTCCACTGGACTTCTTCACCTTCTTCTCCAGAGGCAGTTTTCTCCAAGTCTTCCATTGTTGTCTACGGAGGTTTCCAACGTCTCTTCACCCCTAAGCACCTGGCTTCAGTGGTGTAGGTAACCTGGTCTCCGGGGTATCCACTGGAGGAGTGGCTCTCCAACCTTTCGTCCTCCAAGGGAATTGTTCGGGGTCCTCTGGGAAGGGTACTTCTTCTGCAAAACTGCAACCATGACTTCTTCATTGGCTTCTAATAGGCACGCGGCTGTGTTCCCACTCTGCATACAGCCTCCGTGGGGTTACTGGGTACTTACCTTGGGAGGTTCCTTGTGTCCCTGGCTCCTCTGGGTCGTCTGGTCCAAGTCCCGTCCTCTCCTGCAGTTCACATTCCACTTTCTTAATATATGGTTTGGTCTCCCCCTGGAGACCATTGTATTTTGTGCTACTTACCTTATTGCAATTGAAGTATTGTTGTGTATTTGTGTTGGTATCTCCGGGTGGGAGATATACCAATGTGCTAGTGAGTGTTGTGTAATAAACAGACATATTTAAATATATACACTGAGTGGTTCTTTTTTGTTTAACCTGCACCTCATCATTAAACTGGTAAAACAAGCTACCTAACACTCCTTCAAGATAAGCCTGAAGGCTGCCATCCACAGCTACCACTTTGAGAGCATTCTATGGTTATCAAAGACCGCTAAAATCACCATAAGGGTTGCCTGAATTAGTGCAAGGTGCATCACTTAAATAAGTGTACATCATATACTAAGCCAGCCTCCTATAATCACTCTGCCAGCTTTCTTTGCCCTGCCTCAGACGTCCAAGGAAGAAGGGAGGCTCAATCAAATAGACCCAGAAAGACCCTAACTTTTAAAATCGACCCACCAGAGAACACTGGGTAAACGATCAGCTTTTCGTGGGCTTCTCTGTGACAAAGAAGGGAAAAGCTGTGCAAAAACAAACCATCACAAGATGGATTGTCCCATGCATCAAAATCTGTTGCTCTGGAAACCCTATGCTCTCATTCCATGAGAGCAAAGGCTACTACCACTGTGCCAGTTTTGGACAATTGCCAGGCTGTCACGTCAGCGTTGGTTCACAATGCACTACTGCCTGGATAACGAGTTCCGGTGGGAAGAGCATTTCTCCAATTCTATCCTACAGGATTTCCTGGTCGGATACCTATGGAGGTACAGCGTTGGTACTTATCCATATGGTGACCAATCTGCATTTAGAAGTACTTATCTTTAGATAGAGTTTCCACCAGAAAGAGCATTACCTAAGGCAATTAACTTTTCCATCAGTTCAACAGCTTTGCATTCAACCAGCAATGGTAGAAAGAGGACGGGTACAATTAAGAAAGAAAGTAGTAAATCTGAAACTGTACAAGTGTACATGTAGGAATAGGTGCAGATTTCTTACTTTTTGCAAATCATATACTTTCCTAAAAGTATGTCTGAAAATCTGCACCACGCACAGGTTTCCAGACGTAGAAGTGGGAATGTCATGTGACATCTTCCCTGGGCTCCAGTTCCTGCTATGTGTAATTCTACTTAATGGGCTGTGCAAACGCATACTTTTTTTCCCCTTCCGCCAAAAGGTTGATCAGTTTCCATTCCTATCCTCTGAGGGGAGCGAACACAACCCCATAGCTGGAGTAAATCTCTGACCATCTCAAGGGTGGGAAAGATTAGGATTGAAGTTTGTGGATTCCCCTAAATATATGAGTATGTGGGCATTCCCAGACTTACGATGCTAACTACACCTTTATTGTATGTATGTAGGTGTTGAAAATGGCCCTCTCTGAAGTATCACCCCAAACGTTTTGCCTTCCTCCTCCTATTTTACCCACCTTTTTGTTGGCTTTAGGACTCTGAGCACTTTACCACTGCTGACCAGTGCTAAAGTGCATGTGCTTCTCCACTAAACATGGTAACATTGGTGTATAGACAATTTACATATTTAGTTTACTTGCAAGTCCCTTGTAAGGTGGTATACCCTATCTGTAGGGCCTGTAAATTAAATGCTACTAGTGGGCCTGAATATTTCCAAAGACAAGGGAAACCCAAAGGTATTAAGGGACCAATGGTGTAAGTATCTTTAAAGGAACAAAGGTCCCTTACTTGCGAAGTAACACAGCAATTGATACATAGAGATACAATGATGTCTATAATAAGTGTCCAAATGGAAAACCAATACATGTATTGTTTAAAATAACACATCAATAGAGTGGGAGAACAAACAAAAAAAATAAGTAAATAAACTCCTAGAATCAGACATTCCGCATTGTGACTACAACAAAAGCACACTGGACATGTCACATATATTGTTAAGTACCTATGCTCACATTAACAATTATATATCAACAATTGGAGTCATGGTACTGTGGTCAACGATGTTTCGATCTCTTCAAAGGATGTAGGGATCATCATCAGGATATAAGCAATTATGCTGGAGACAAAAAATACCTGCTAGAGAGGAGAAGAGAAGGAAAGCGAAGAAGCACGGTAAGAGGGGGAGTGGAGAGAGCAAAAAAGGGGGAAAACAATTAGTGACACTATTGTTGCTGAGGAGACCCAAACAATCAAGCCATGCAAGGTGACATGGTGTCTTCATGCGTCTCAACATAAGCTGTAAAACGTGATTTCATAAGGCAAACTGTGACATGCATGGTGGTGCCTGTGGCGCAACAGAATGCTAGTGGAGAGTTCAGAAAATTAAGGCAAGGGACAAGTGGAATGGGGAATAAGAATAATGGGGCGACCTACCGAGAACCCATCAGAGTTGGTCTGATGGATAGAAGTGGCTGGAGTCACGGACCAGTGGCTAACCATGTAGGAATACGTCTAATCAACAAGGGAAAACAAGTTCCATTAATAGAAGAGCCACAATAGTGCAAGATCAATACTGTGAGTGTGGGGAAACCAACCTGATGTGCAGGCACATCAGTGTGACAAGCTAGACCAGGGAGGCACCTACATGATGGAATTGGGCTGCAATCAATAAGGAAATAAGGTAAGGCAGCGAAACAAGAAGAGCAGGGAGCCGTAAGTATGTGCAAGAAAATCATGCTGTACCTGACAATGAGCTATAGGAAATTACTAGCCTGAAACATCAAGTCCCTTTATACTAATATTCAACAGAATGAGGAGTTGAAGATTGAGAAAACTCTTGAATTAAGAACACTCCTACACTCGGTTGTCGGATCACGTTTTACAGCTCATGTTGAGATGCATGAAGACACCATGTCACCTTGCATGGCCTGATCCTGATTGTTTGGATCTCCTCAGCAATAATGGGGTCACTAATTGTTTCCCCCTTTTTTTCTCTCTCCCTTCCCCCTCTTCCTGTGCTTCTTCAGTTTCCTTCTCTTCTTCTCTCTAAAAGGTATTTTTTGTCCAGATGATCTTCCCTTCATCCTTTTAGGGGATCGAAACGTCATTGACCACAATACCATGAATCCAATTGTTGATATATAATTGTTCATTCATTGTACTCAAGAAACCCAAGGCAGACCCCAAGGACCTCAAGAACTTCCGACCCATCTCTCTGCTCCCGTTCCCCGCGAAGGTCACCGAGAAAATCGTCAACAAACAACTGACCCGCTACCTCGAGGAGAACAACATCCTGGACCCTTCCCAGTCCGGCTTCCGCAGCAACCACAGCACCGAAACCGCCCTCATCGCCGCCACCGATGACATCAGGACCCTGCTAGACAACAGAGAAACAGCAGCCCTCATCCTCCTGGACCTATCAGCCGCCTTCGACACGGTCTGCCACCACACACTACGAACACGCCTTCACGACGCCGGGATCCAAGAGAAGGCCCTGGACTGGACCACATCCTTCCTTTCCGGCAGAACACAAAGCGTCCGCCTCGCCCCCTTCCGATCCAAGGCCACCAAGATCATCTGCGGCGTACCCCAAGGCTCCTCCCTCAGCCCAACGCTGTTCAACATCTACATGGCACCCCTCGCCCACGTCGCCCGACAGCACAACCTCAACATCATCTCCTACGCCGACGACACCCAGCTGATCCTCTCCCTCACCAAAGACCCTCACACCGCCAAAGCCCACCTCCACGAAGGAATGAAGGCCGTCGCCGAATGGATGAGGACCAGCCGCCTGAAGCTGAACTCGGACAAGACGGAGGTCCTCATCCTTGGTTCCAACCCTTCAGCCTGGGACGACTCCTGGTGGCCAACATCACTGGGAACAGCCCCGCCACCCACCGACCACGTACGCAACCTAGGGGTCATCCTCAACCCCACCCTCTCCATGACTAAGCAGGTCAACGCCGTTTCCTCATCCTGCTTCAACATCCTCCGAATGCTCCGCAGGATCTTCAAGTGGATCCCCACCGAAACAAGAAAAACAGTCACCCAGGCCCTCGTCACCAGCAGGCTGGACTACGGAAACGCCCTCTACGCAGGAACGACGGCTAAGCTCCTGAGACGGCTGCAACGCATCCAGAACGCCTCTGCACGTCTTATCCTCGACATCCCCCGACGCAGCCACATCACACCCCACCTGAGAGACCTGCACTGGCTCCCTGTCAACAAGAGGATAACCTTCAAGCTCCTCACCCACGCACACAAAGCACTCCACAACTCCGGACCAGCCTACCTCAACAGACGACTCAGCTTCTACACCCCCACCCGCCAGCTCCGCTCGACCAGCCTCGCCCTCGCCACAGTCCCCCGCATCCGGAAAACGACCGCCGGCGGCAGATCCTTCTCCCACCTCGCCGCCAAGACCTGGAACACCCTCCCCACCAACCTCCGACAGACCCAAGACCTACTGGCCTTCAGAAGACTCCTCAAGACCTGGCTCTTCGATCAGTAGCAGCACCACCCCCCTCTTCCCCCAGCACCTTGAGACCCTCGCGGGTATGTAGTGCGCTTTATAAGTGACATGATTGATTGATTGATTGATTGATTCATGTGAGCATAGGTACTTAACAATATATGTGACAAGTCCAGTATGCTTTCCTTGTAGTCACATGGCGGAATGTCTGAGTCTAGGAGTTTTTAGTTTGTTCTCCCACTCTATTGATGTGTTATTTTAAACTTGATAAATGTATTGGTTTTCCATTTGGACACTTAACATAGACTTTATTGTATCTCTACGTATCAATTGCTGTGTTACTTCGCAAGTAAGGGCCCATTTGTTCCTTTGAAGATACCAGTGGGTCTGTAGCACTGATTGTGCCACCCACACAATTAGCCTTTCAAACCTGTCTCAGGCCTGCCATAGCAGGGCCTGTGTGTGCAGTTTTTTGCCACTTCGACTTGGCATTTGAAACCACTTGCTGAGCCTTAAACTCCCCTTTTATTACAGATAAGCCACCCCTGAGGTAGACCGTAGGGAGCTCTAAGGGCAGGGTGGTGTAAATAAAAGGTAGGACATGTCCTTTAAGTTTTACATGCCCTGGTAGTGACAAACAGCTAATTTCGTTTTTCATTACTGTGAGGCCTACTCCTCTCATAGGCTAGCATTGGGAATTACTTAATACATTTTTAAGCTGCAATTCCTGACTTGAAATGAGCAGCTGCTTCATATTTTATATCTTTAGAATGGTAATGATAAATCCTCTTTATTGGTAAATATGGATTTAACATTACTATCTTAGAAATGTCACTTTTAGAAAGTAGGAATTCCTAGAACCAGTGGTCTAGACACAGTGTGCACTACGATATCCCCTACCGGGGTATTGCGTAATATATCAACTGTACGTGCACTTAGACAAAATAAACAAAGATCCTTAAATTAACAAAAGCACTCAATAAACAATGAAATACACATTTTGACTATATATATCAAATTTCTTGGTCAAGTGGATTTATTCCAAAGACATGAACCTTGTACATGGTTCTTCCATATAAAAACTGGTCTTTACATTCTCATGAAACTAGCGATCAAACTCGTCCCAATGCATTTCGGCTAATACAGAAGCCCTTCATCAGGGGTATCTACAATCAAAAGTAAGAATACAGGATTATTTCTAACGAGTCAATATCAAGTTTTTTGCTGTATTTAAATAACCTCATGCCGTGAGGGACTGTTTTACCAAGGTATGTGGAAGCGATGGATGGATCTGTCACCAACCGATACACAAAAAAAAGGTTATAGCTGAGGGAAAGTTCTAAAGAGTACGAGTGCGTTATCTCAACGTGACACTTCATGCATGACAGCGTTCTGTGACAACCGCCCAGTTGTTACTACGTAAAAAAGGAGAGAATTCGTTGTCCAATAGTGCCACAACTGCCATTTATCACTGAAAATTTTAAAAGAAGTGTGATATCTCAAATTAATTCATGAGGTGTGTTAGTGAGTTCGAGAATGGCCTCCAGTATGTCTGAATGAAAAGGTGAAAAAGAAAGAAACTACAACTCCCGGCATGCATCAGTGGGTCATGCGACAAACTGTTCGTGTTGTGTCTAGCTCCTACTCAGGATAGATGAAAAACGGCTCTGACCTTTAAAGGATCGAGTCCCAGCTAATACGGCAAAAGTTGTGACCGTGGGTAGAAGGGGCTTTCTGGCGAACTCCCAAGGCGCGGCTGTCAAGAAAAAGGATTGTTGTGAAGTAGTACTACGATATGTACTCCAAAAGGATACTGCAAGTTGCCAATGTTGTGTGATTGTACAAGCCTCAAAATTAAATCTTACCCGGGTGCAATCTGAGCTGTGAATTAAGTTACAAAGCTTGGAGTGAACCGTGATGTTCCATTAAGAAGCATGCTACGGAGTATGTGCTCGAGCGTAAAGGCGTGCATAGAAAGGAAAAACTTCTGATACTAACATGGAAATGCCGGTCCAGGGAATGAACAATAAACTTATTAAGAAAAAGAATGGTGACTGAGTAAATAAACATTAGGATTGAACATTGAGTAGTGCATTTATATAAGAATCCGTTAGGGGTACTCCTATGACAACACTGGATTATTATACATGAATAAAAGTCCAAATATTGGTGTTCTTTTTTTGAAGATGACACTTGGAGGAATACAGTGCCACGTATTGTAGCAATGCTCGATGGAACAAAATTATGTAAACAGCCATCTGTGTGATTTGTTTAGAAAAACCAACTTAACATAAAGAACATAAAATAGTGAGAAGATCTTGTGTGTGAGAAAATGTCCATATAACAAAATTACATTCAACAAAACCATAATTCCAACGAGAAGTGATTGCACATCAACGCTAGTGTTGCTAGTTTATTCACACTATCAACAAGCGTAATTACATTCACAGGATAGCATAATTCATAACATGAACGTACACAGGATTGAATGCATGGAAATTGCCTATCTTGTTCAATGATGTCTAAAAAATTAATTCTGAAAACAGAACAGTGGTTTTAGAGTGAATGTGCTTGATGACATATGCTAACATTCATCATTAGGTTACCCACAGTCTGCATCTAAAAACTATTGCAGTGAGCGAAGTTGTGACAAATTCTAAGGTGAGACCAAGGTCTTGTAGGAATGATTCTACAATATAAGACTACTGTGTTAAGATGGCAAACTGTAGTGTGGCAAAAAATCTCTATTATAGGGCTGCCTGCGATTGAACAATTGGGGTAAAGAAATTTGAAATGGGAAATCTGAACTGCGTGTGGTGGTGGACAGATCAAAACAGCGATGGTCTGGGTTGAGGGCTACAGATAGTAAGGAGTTTAGAGAAAGCAGGAAACTTCCAATTTGTCATTCAAGCCTTTGGGGTTTAGTGTGTCCAGGAATCTTATCCAGTGTGTTTCTCATTGTGCCAGTAACTTTGTCGAGTCTTGATCTAATTGCTGTGCGACTGCTTCCAGAACCATGAACCGTAATTGCGCTATGGTGTGTCTGTTCTCATTCCAGTGGGTTACCAAAGGTGAGCTCGGGGGCTTGGTCCTATGCGGCTCTTATGCTCAGTGATCCTTGTCCTGATCTTTCTTTCTGTCCTGCACACGTAGAATAGCCCACATGGGCACTTGATGGTGTAGATTACAAATTGTGTGCTGCAATCAGCTGTGTGTTTGAAACTGATCTGTTTACCTGTCCATGGGTGAGACATGCTCTTCCCTACCAGCACATTATTACAGTGTGTGCAATTGTTACATCTCATCATGCCTCCATGGACCACGTTGTTCGTCTTTTCAGTCTTTGATAGTAGTCCTCGTAAGTTGCTGGAATTTTGTAAGCAAATAGAGGCGGATTGGCGCATACTGCTCTGAAATCAGGTTCCGTTTGGAGTAACTCCCACTGTTTTAGAATGATACTCTTGATAGTCGGCAATTTAGTGGAGAATGTAGAGACGAAAACTTCCCTTTCCTTTGTCTCTTTTGGCTGCTTTTCCAGACGTTTCGCCCTGTCTATTCTATGGACACGTTGTTCAGCTTGTCTAACACCTCTTTAGGGTATCCACGTTGTAGAAATTGCTTCTTGTATTCATGTATAGTTGAAATGCAATTATCCTTATCTGACGTTATGCGTTTGATCCTGGTGAATTGAGAGAACGGTAAATGCTGTTTGAGGGTTGGTAGATGGAAACTGCTATAGAGTAGCGTATTGTTCCTGTAGTGGGTGTTTTGAAAACTTTAGTTTGAATACCTGTTTCCACAAGCGTAATTTCCACATCCAAATAAGTAATGTTGAGTTTTCCAATTTTGTGTGTAAATTGTGGTCTGGGAATCTTTCGGTTGAGATTGTATTGTATGCAATATTTATAAAGCGCAGCTATCACCCAACGGGTATCTTGGCGCTATAGTACGTGAAGTCAACACTCACAGATGGTAGAGGGTGTGGTTTGACAGTGAACGTCCTCAGACATTAAGAGAGATCAAGTTCTAGGGAACAGCCATGTTTTGACCTTTTTCCTAAACTGCAAAAGGTCATGGGATTGTCTGATTTCAAGTGGAAGTTTATTCCAAAGCTTTGCGGCGGCTGTGCTGAACGCCCTACCTCCTGATTTAGCTCTTCTAATTCTAGGAACTCTCACCAAGTAGGCAGAGGAAGAGCGAAGACACCTCGTCGGAATATACCAGGCAAATTTCTCCTGTAAAGGTTTGGGTCCAATGTCATGAAGGGCTTTAAACACTATGCAAGGAGATTTAAACTGAGTTCTTTGCAATATTGGGAGCCAATGCAGCTCTGCAAGGGCCAAAGAGCCCAAAGAGCGTTGTGGCTTCATCAAAGCCAGTTTAGCCGCCGAGGTTTGGACTCTTTGAAGACGTTCAATCAGGAATTTTGGAGACTCCAGTAGTAGGGCATTACAATAATCCAACCTGCTGAGGATGATACTTCCAACTACCAAGGCTCTAGCCGTGTTGGGCAGCAGCGGGAGGATCTTCCTCAGTGCTCTGATAAGGGAGAAACAACTCCCCACCAATTTATTTACTTGTACTTCCAAATTCAGATTGGCATCGAGCATAACTCCCAAATTACGTACTGATTTAGCAGGAACCAGAGTGGAGGTTGTTGAAGAAGAACAAAAATTGTCAGGAAATGGGGAGGGAACTTTCCTAACAGCACAGTATAAGACTTCTGTCTTATCCGAGTTAAATTGTAGGGAGTTTGCTCTTAACCAAAGAGCAGTATCCTGCATGCAGGCATGGAATGTCTCTAGAGATATAGACTGACTTCCCTCCAAGGAGAAAAAAAGCTGAGTGTCATCAGCGTAATTCACCAATTTCACACCATGCGCCTTTATGATATCAATCAGTGTTCTCACATCTTCCAAGTATTCTTCTAGGTCCCGTCGTTCACCTTTCCAAATGAGGAAGATATTGTCAATGTATCGTCGATACATGATGAGCTTCTGCATCCAAATCTCTTTGCTTAAGATATGCTCAGTTTCAAATTTGAGCATGAAAAGTTTGGCGTAGCTGGGAGTGCCAGAAAAACCCATAGACGTGCCCTTAGCTTGGAGATAGTAGGTCTGGTTTCATTTAAAGTAACTGTGATATAGGCAAAAGTGGAGTAGTTCTAGTAGAAATATTTTGTTTGCTTGCATTTCCTCTTCTTTGAGGAGTGCCCACTCTATTGCTGCTATGCCTTCTTTGTGTGGAATTGAAGTATAGGGAGCTACCACATCCACTGTGCATACCCAAACTTCATCATTGTTTGTGATGTGAATATCCGCTAGCAATTTCAGTAGGTGTGTGGTGTCCTGTAAATACAAAGGGCTCGCTTGTACCAACAGTTGTAGAAAATTGTTCAAATATTGACCAAGTGGTTTGTGAATGGACCCGCACCCTGAGACAATCAGTCTAAAGGGTGGTTCAAGAAGTTTCTTTTTGTGGATCTTGGGGAGCATGTATAGTGTGGGTCGCCTTGGGTGTTCGGTGTATAGGTAACGTTTCATCTTTTCACTGATCCATTCCATGTCTAGAGCTCTTGATAGTATGGAGGCCAAAGTCTCCATAAATGCTAGCATGGGATCTTGTGACAACGGTAGGTATGTGAGGTCATTCCTCACGTATTCTTACACCTTGCATTCATAGAAGCAACGGTCCATGACTACTAGAGCCCCACCCTTGTCTGCAGGTAGAAATGTCAACGATTGGTTGTTTTTTAATGCTTTAAGAGCTGCTTTTTCATTCTTGGACATGTTGTTGTGTTTAGTTGTGAAACTCGACAATTTTTGTAGGTTTTTCTTGACCAATGCCTCAAAGATATCAATCGTTTTATGAGAAACCGGAGAAATGAATTCCATACTTAACAATAGCTTTGAGTGCAACGCAACCTACACTGTCCCTAACTTTTTGAAAGTGGTCATTTCTCTGCTCTTACTGCTCCGAGTGCATGCAGCCTGTCTCCAAACACGTCTGGGTGGGTGACAGCTACACTTTGTGCATTCCCTCTAGACAGCCACAAACACAGGAAGGGTAGGTATGACAAAGAACTCATCTGCATTCTGATAGCTCTTCCTGGGCAGGATGAGAGGGGGGAACTGACACTTACACCTGTTTCCCACACAAAGGGCTGATTCCCCCCTACTAATAGTTTGGAGCCAGGGCTGGGAAGAAAGGGCCTATGTGCACTTCAAAGACCCTTCTTTGAAGTCACCACAATCTCAAAGGCACAACTGGGTATAAGAACTAGGGCTCTGACCTTACCAAAACAGTTCACTACTGGACCTGGGAAGAACTCTGCCAGGAGTAAACACTGCTGTGCTACAAGGATTGCCACTTTGCTTGAGTGCTGCTCTGGAATACCTGCTTTTCTCCTTTGCTGTGCTGCCCTGCTGCCTGTTTATCTCTGCCCTGCTGCGGACAAGGACTGGACCCATCTCTCTTGAACCCAGAGTGGCTCCAAGGGCTTGCTGGCTTGCCCTGTGTTCTGAAGTCTCATGGCCAAAGACTTCTTTCAACACTTTAACAGCACTTTGACTCTAACATCTGTGAGTCCTGCCCTGCCAAGTGGTGCCAATCCAGTCCTGGACCGGCCCCTTGAAAGGTGATTTCTGCTGCCTAGAACCATCAATATCGACATAGTGACGACTTTGGTCCGGTCTTAACCGATGCATTGCCCTTCAACGCCTACGTTGGAGCAGATCAAAGACATAGCTTCAACCGACAGAGCTGAAGATGCTTTCGGGAAGAAACGGTTTGACTTTCTTTAGAAGAGAGATCTGATACGAGGCCTTGCTCCTCAAGGGTGAGGTTGGTGTCCAGGGTGAATCCAAGTGGCTTGGCATTTGGTGAAAGTTGGGTTTCGAAGATATCAAGGTTCATGTAATTTAGCCAGGTTCTGTGCCGGATCTTGTTTATTTTTCTTGGCAAATAAAAGGAATTCTGTCTTGGTTGGATTTGACTCCAGGTAGGCTCTGGACATCCAGGTCTAGATGATTTGCAAGCAGTGTTTGAGGCGTTGGATTTCTGAAGCAGAGGAGACTTTCGGAAAAATTTGCCAATCATTGCCATATTGTCTTGCTGCTGTTAACTGTGGGTGAAGCACCAAGCGACTCCTTGATGGATGAAGATGACAGGAGACAGTATGGAGCCTTGGGGGACCCCACTGGTGAAAGGCATCTTTTGTGACCTATGCGTGACCATTTCAACAAACTGTTGTCAGTTGGATATGTAGGAGGAGAGCCAGTGAAAGACATTGCCTGTGAATCTCATTCAAGACTACATGGCATATATGGGTGGGATGATCGACTTTGAAGACTGCAAGGAGGTCCAGCAATATATTCTGCACTCTCCTCCCCCTTTGCCTGGAATTTATTTCTGCAGATGTATTCGCCCTTGTGGTGAAGAAATCTGCAGTAATAAAACCATTTACACCTGCCAGGAATCCTTTTGTTCCGGGAATCCTTTTGTGAATTCCTTGCACGCACGCTAGTCCCACTGAAAAAGTTACCTTCTCAAAGTCCAGTAAGCAGATTTTACAACTTCAGGATTTCACAGCAGCAGCTCAACTGATGCCAGCCAAGGGTCCAGGCCCTGAGGAGGCACCTCTTAGGGATCAGGAACTCACTCCAGCAGATGCTAGCAGGGCTCAGGCAGGTCCCGTTGCAGCAGGTCAGCTGGGCAGTTGCAAGCTCTGGAGCTTGTTTTGTCCCTGTGACTCAGAACAAGAGGTTAGCCAACTGACACTTGGAGTGACTCTTTGACTTCAAGGAGATGGCCAATCTCCTTCAAGCAACAAGGAAGGAATCAAGCAGCCATGCAGTCCTCTGAAGAACAAGGCAGGCCTCAAGCAGCAGTGCAGTTCTATGAAGAGCAAGGCATGCCTCAAGCAGCAGGGTAGTCCTTTGGTACCAGCAGGGCAGTCCTCTGACAAACAAGGCAGTCCTCAAGCAGCAGGGCAGTCCTCTGGGGGACAAAGCAGTCCTTCTGTAGTCTTCCACAGGTCCAGGAGTGTGCTGAAGAGTGTGTCTGAGTGTCCTACGTTTATACCTCATGCCAGCTTTGAAGAGAGAGAAACTTCAGGTTTTTTTTCCAACAGAAGTGTCTTCTAATTTCCAGCCTACCTGCCCTGGCCCCAGTCTGTCTGTAGTAATAACAGGCTAGTGCAAGTTCTTTGTGTGCAAGCTGTCTTTGAAGTGCAAGTGTGATAGTTCTGCCCCTCTCATCACGTCAGGGGCCAATTCTACTAACAACCAAACCCTCCATTGTATGGCTGCCTGGGAGGAATACATAAAGACCAACTGCCAACTACACCTTGTCATGTGACACAGGAACAGGCTGCAGGCATCAAATGGTTAGGAAAAAAAAATGGCAAATTTCTAAAAGTGTAATTTTCAGAATTGTGACATAAAATCCAACTTTAAAATTAAAGAGGATTTAAAATTACAATTTCTCAGGCACCAAGCATGGCATTCCTACCTGCTCTTAAACAAAAGTAATAAGGCAACCCAACATTATCCTATGGGAGAGGTAAGCCTTGAAACAGAGGAAAACTAATTTGAGAGCTTTTTACTACTAGGATATGTAAAACTTAAAAGTACATGTCAAACTATTCAAATACAACGCACCCTGCCCTATGGGTTGTTTAGGGCCTACCCTAGGGGAGACATAGTAAAAAGGAATGTTTAAGCCCGGAATAAGGTGTATTTTGCTTGGTCTAAATGGCAGTTTAAACTGCACACACAGGCAGCAATGGAAGGCCTGAGACATATTTGCAAGGGCTACTTAATTGGGTAGCACAATAAGCTCTGCAGGAACCTCACAAGCAGCAATTAATGTACAGACCCTGGGTACCTGTAGTACCATTTTACTAGAGACATATAAGTAAATTAAACGTGCCTATTGGGTGTAGATTGAGTAGAGTCCTAAAGCCAACAAAAACGGATTCTAAAAGGAGGGGTGAAGGCAAAACATTTGGGGATGACCCTGTAGAGAGGGCCAGGTCCAACATATTGTACAATCATTCTCACACAAACATTTATTTTCTAATTTCAGTCACAACATGACTGATGTATAGATCATAGTATTTCTACTTTCAGCAACTAGTCATGAAAAAATGTTTTACTCTGTACATGTTCCTTTAAGGATGCTTTACTCTCTTATCTAGACAGCCATGTTCGTTTCCTGAGTCTCTCTTTCACACATAATGTGGACGTACTCCCCAACTCTTCCTTAATGTAGAGAGGCTTAAGCAATTCCATCTGTTATCTAAGATTTGTGACCCTTCACGTGGAGGCAGTGTGCAAAATTGGGGAGTGGGGTGGTAAGCAGAGAGTACTGTGGATGTCTTGGGCGTTTTCTTGGCTGTCACTTCAACCTATTTGTTTGCATTGGTCTATCATGGTGGTCTATCATTGTACTCTTCAGGATAGTTTCAGAAGTATTTGGTACCATTTGTCCAATAGCCAGATGATTGAATCCTTACTGATACATACAATCATTTTTATGGCCCGTGAAGGAGCCAGGAGCAGTTTGGATTTTATGGCAAGATCGGAGGCTAACATCATTGAAATCTCCTTAAGTTGCGCCACTCGCAGCAGCACCTTTAAAGAATATAGAACTGTAACAAAATTCCAAATCCAACAAAAGACCAGAATCCCTAGCCATCTTCCTTCTTTTCTGCTGCTGCTCACAGAGATAAGTCTATGTGTGATGTTGCTTGTGCTTGTTGCTTGATTGAGCGTTTTGTTTTTGTGTTTTCTGATTGTTACGGTTTGATTTGAATACCCTTTAAAAAAGCTTATCAGCATGTTTTCTTACGTGTTTTATTTTAAGGTGGTAACTATTTAATAAGGTTTTATTCATTAGGTTTCATTAACTGGTGACTACGATCATCTATATTATCTTTTTTATGGCCTTTGTTTAAGGTGGATGTATTTACAAGGTTAGGGTGCGGTAGTCTGGGATGAATGCGCCAGCGCGGAAATGGGGAAAGGTACATCGGACCGGTAGTCGGCGACTAGAAAGCAGAGGTTTATGTTTAACACCAAGACTGAGCGCTTGTAGATTAAAAAGGTCTTGGGAAAAGACAATTTTGGCAATTCCTCTTATGATCGTTTTTTAGGGGTTTTGGCAACAGTTAAAGTTATTTTAAAAAATACAGTTACCCGTGTGCGAGGTGTATTGCAGGACGCAAAGCGTTTCGGGGATTCCAAAAGCTTGTCATAATGCGACATAACGTCAGTACGTTACGGCGGACATATTGAGTGCAGTCTAGACTGCTGACTCCACCTTTGAGGCATTACATCACAATCGATGTTTGTTTTGTCCACGTCAGGACACGTGGCGGCGCGACGCTGTGTTGCAGCGATTTTAAGTGTCAGTTTCTTGAGTCTGACAGGATTGTGCGTGCCTTGCCAATCGGAGCTGTGGAGGAATTTTTGGTTGATGAAGGTTTCAGCTGACAGTTCAATCAAGCGATTGCTTTACGAGGAGGGGTTTCTCCCTTCGGTCAGTGGGTGATTTGAGGTTTGAATAACACGTTTTGTGGTATTAATAGGATATTTAAAGTTTTTTAATTGAAGGTAGAAATATTTTTCACTTGTTTTCAATTTGAGGAAGTCTGGGATGGCAGATGACAATTTGAATAGGGAATCGGATATTTCCATTGAGGATAAAATTGGAAACATGCTAAATAAGTTTGCTATGGATTTAGACAGGAAAATGGAAAAGAAGCTAGATGATCTATTACAGTTAAGGGGTTTTTCCCCACAGGAAGAACATTATTGGTCAGCTGGATTGGGACCAGTGGGTAGGAAAGGTTGTAAGGCTAACTGGAATCCGGAATCTGCACTGGCAGATTGGGGTTTTCGTGGCCATGCGAAACATGGAAGTGTCAAGGACACACAAGGGGACCAAAGTAAGGGTCCAAACAGGGCAAATATGAGATCTAAGAGTGGTCACATACATAGTACCATCCTATGTGATGATTCATCAGGAAGTGTAGAAATTGAGTTAAGTTGTTCCTCAGAATTTGAATCAGAGGAGGAGGATGTTGGGACTGTTAAGCCCTCAGGACAGTTTTAGACTTGGCTCTCTAACTGATCCTCTTGGAGAGTCAATGCTTCTGAAGCATCCTCTTTTACCTGAATGGACTCCTGCACCTCATGTGGCAGAGTATGTTGAGACGTGGTTGCGTAAGCAGATTCCCAAGGATGTTAAAATGAGACTGCGTTCAGAGTGTCCACTCCAAATTTGGCCAATAAGATATCCATGACACCTGATCTAGAAGCAAGGATTTTGGCTTTCATTGGTAAAGGAGGCCGTGATCCCAGGCAGGGCCTGGATAAAAGTCTTAGAATGTGCCAAGACAGGTTATTAGACCTTACTGGACCGCTCACAAATTTTTTCGACAAGGCCAAAGAGGCTTATGTGGAAAAGAAAGATCTGGATGTGGAAGAGTTGAGGGAGTGGGTCCAGAGCGCAGTTTGTTTGCTGGACAATGCAAACACGGCCATATTGGTTGAAATAAGGAAAGGTATTCTCCTTAAAATAGACCCTAAATTAGCAGAACTGGCTAATAATGAGGCGGGTCTGGAGCCTAATGGGATGCTCTTTGGAGATACTTTTATTAAGGAGATGTCTAAATATGTTGGTGCGTTCAGTTCCTTACAGAACTCGCAAAGATTAAAAAGGTCTTTGACCATCGAGTTTTTGGTGGGGCCAGGCGAACACGAGGTCGGTTCCACGGCAGTTGGCAAGGCATCGCAGGGTCCTCTTTCTCAAGAGGGTTCAGGCCTTATCAGTACCAGACCTGATACCAGCCAGGAAATGTCTATCCCCAGAGACAAAGAGCAGGGGTTAGAGGAAATCGTCAGACCAGATCAGGTAGGTCCAGACCCTTTTGTTATCCAATTAAAGTTGGGAGGCATACTTGCTCAATTTTTTCATTATTGGACATTTATAACAAAAGATCCATGGGTTCTTCAGACTATGTTGGGATATCACATAGATTTCATAGAGGAGACTGCCCAGAATCGGCTCCCGGAAATGATAAGATTCGATGCAGTTCTTTCAGAGTTGGTGAATACAAAAGTAATAGAATTGGAAAGGAAAGGTGCGATTGTGGAAGACAAAGATGGGGTGCCAGGTTCTGTGAGCAATATTTTCCTGGTGGAAAAGAAGGAAAAAGAGACGAGGCCTGTTATAAATGTAAGACAATTGAATGATTGTGTTGTGTATCATAATTTCAAGATGGACGGGATGCATATGCTGAGAAATGTGTTGCAGTCAGGGGACTGGATGACTCGATTAGATTTAAAAGATGCTTATTTGACGATTCCAATTTGGGAAGAACATCAGAGATTTCTTCAGTTCAGATGGGCAGGAAGGTTGTGGAAGTTTGTTTTTGTCTCCCTTTTGGTCTATCTTCAGCCCCTTGGTGTTTTACAAAGGTGCTCCGTCCAGGAGCAGCATACTTGAGAGAGCGAGGAATACGACTGATTATATATTTAGACAATATTTTGTTAATGGATCAGGACAGGTTGAGAGTAGAGGAACATACGAAGATGGCGGTTTTACTGTTTGAGATCCTTGGTTTTGTGGTGAACAGGCAGAAATCTTGTTTGGTACCGAATCAAGAAACAATTCTTTGGGTTTCTAGTCAATATGGTACAGGGACAATTGAGACTGCCAATGGACAAGTTGACGAGAATAAGAAAAGAGGCTCGGAAAGTGTTAATATTGGAAAAGATTTCTTTGAGAATGTTGGCAAGAGTGGTTGGTCTGTTATCTTCTACGATTCAGGCTATTTTTCCCCGACCTCTGAATTATCGTGCACTTCAGAGGTTGAAGGGCAGACAATTAAAATGTGGTCTGAAATATTCAGAGGAGATTGTGCTTACAGTGGAAGCGAAGGTAGAACTTTATTGGTGGTTAAGAAATATGGAAGCTTGGAAAGGGAGAGAAATTTTCAGAGAAAATCCCGAATTGTTTATAGAATCAGATGAGAGTTTGACTGGTTGGGGAGCTCGTTGTGGTGCAATATCAACAGGAGGAATTTTGACAGAGGAAGAAAGAAGGCTACATATAAATTGTCTAAAGCTTCTGGCAGGTTCCTTTGCAATAAAGAGTTTTACGAGGGACAGGGCACAGTGCTCTGTTCTATTGAGGATGGACAATATCTCAGACATGAGATACATGAAAAAATTGGGTGGTACGCGTTCGAAAGATCTGGCGGATCTGGCAAAAATCTTTTGGGATTACTGTTTGAATCAGAATGTTTTGGTTCAAACGGAGCACATTCCAGGTTTGAAGAATGCGGAGGCAGATTGGTATTCCACAAATTACAGGGATTCCAGCGATTGGAGACTGCACAGATCAGTTTTCATAAGATTTATGGAGATGTGGGGTCCATGTCAAGTGGATGTGTTTGCGAACAGAATGAATACCCAGTTGGAAAAACAATTCAGCCGGCGCCCGTACCAGACTCGGCAGGGATAGATGCTTTCAGGCAGGATTGGAGAGGACTCAGACCCTATGCATTCCCTCCATTTGCAATGATTACACAAGTAACATTGATGTTGCACAGATAGAGAAAGACGGTGGCAGTAGATTTTCTAATATTACTTCCTGTGTTTAGGAGGTTCTGTTGGGACCATTGGGAGAACTCCACGAGTTGGTGGTTTCGGAACAGTTGAGACTGGTGGCATGGAGAATTTCAAGCGTATCTGGGAGGTGCCTGGACTTTCGCAGGAAGCTTCAAGTCTTATTAGGGAGTCCTGGGCTCCGGGTACCAGAAAGATGTATAGATTGCCATGGCAGAAATGGTTATGCTGGTGTGTGGAGAGGGATTTTGATCCCGTTTCAGTGCGTATAGTTGAAGTGGTTAACAATTTAACTGGTTTGTTTAGTTCAGAATTAGCTTACAGGACTATTAATGTGCATAGGTCTGCTATTGCGGCAGGTCAAGCATTGATAAATGGTGTGTCTGTAGGACAGGATGCTCTGGTGAGATGGTTAATGAGGAGTGTGAGAGATTCTAAACCTCCGGTGTCCAGGTATAATTCTGTATGGGATGTGTCTAGAGTAATTAACTATTTGGAAGGTTTGGGGAACAATTCTAGGATGGATTTGAAGATTTTGACTCAGAAGTAGACTATTCTGGTACGTTTGCTTTCATTTAGGAGAGTATCAGATGTTAGAGCATTACACGTTTGTAGAATAATTTTTAATCCAGAGGGGGTTTGTTTTTATTTGAGCAAAAGAACAAAGTCGAATTGAGAAACTATATTCTATCCATATTTTGATGAACATGAAGATTTATGTGTGGTGCGTTGTCTGAAAGAGTATGAGAAGAGGACTTCTCGTCTTCGTTCACTTTCTGATCATCAGTTGTTAATATCTTTTAGACACCCACATAAGGCAGCATCAGCCCCTACTCTTGCTCGATGGGTGAAAGAGATAATGAAGAATGCAGGAGTGGATGTAAGTTTGTTTGGTGCACATTCTTTGAGGGGAGCTTCAGCTTCAAAAGCATTTATGCTTGAGGGTGCTTTGCAAGACATTTTGAGGTGTGCAGATTGGTCTAATGATGCAATATTTCGGAAATGTTATTTTAAACCTGTTGTGAATGCAGCTTCTTGTTCATTAGATAAGCTTTAAACTTGCAATAATGTTAGCCTCTTGTCTTGCCATAAAATGTAGATTTTCCCCAACTTTGATGGCCAGAAAATCTGGATTTTATTAAAGACACAGAGGCTAATATTATCTCTCCCTTGTACCCAACCCTTGTTTGGTAATTGTTGGTTATGTCTCTTGTAGCACGTGCACAATAGTAAAAGAAGATTGAAGGAAACTCAGAAAAATTGATACATTTTCGGATATTAGGAGTTGTTACTTGTTCTTCGTGAGGAAAAGACTGGTAAAGTTATGACATGCTATGTTATATTTGCAGTTCGCTAAAAAGAAGGAAGATGGCTGGGGATTCTGGTCTTTTGTTGGATTTGGAATTTTGTTACAGTTCGATTTTCTTTAAAGGTGCTGCTGTGAGTGGCGCAATTAAAGGAGATGGCAATAATGTTAGCCTCCGTGTCTTTAATAAAATCCAGATTTTCTGGCCATCAAAGCTTTCTTTTGGACCAAGAAATAATAATCCAAACAGCGCCTGTCTACTTGCTGGAAACAGACCTGCACACATCTGCGCTCCAGCGAGGAGCCAAGAGCAGTTTGAATGTATTTCTGAGCCTTACATAAAATTCAAATAGCGCCCGGCTCCTTGCTGTGGCACAGAAACACAAATCTTGGTGTGTGGTCATCCCGCACCTAGGAACACCAACAAATACCAGGCGTTTCTGAACACTAGACACCTGGAGGAGTCCTAGGTTGTGTGGTGTTTGAAGATGCCACCTATGTTTCTTACCCAGAATTGCCTTCATAGATGAAATACTGGTGAAAAAAGGTATTTAGTCAAGAAAAGCTCTGAAATATGTGGGGAACAGTGACACTCCAACCACTCAGTAGTACCACACTTCTACCGATAAAAACAGTATTTCACATGTGTGGGTTGGGCCTATCGTAATTGACAGGAACAGGCCAAGTATGTGACAGTGTGAAAACAATAGAGTGTTGCTGTGATCTTCACATTGTCAGCAATTTTTACCTATTCCTGTTCTGTGCAATATGCCCACTCACACTTGTGGAGAACCTTTTGTATCAGGAGAAGATTGGGAATGATGGCTGGAAGGACGTTTGCTATTTCCCTGAAGTTTTGGAGTTTTCTGAAACAGGGAACAGTAGAAATTGTGATTTATTTACCCACGATTTGACATTTGCAGGGGAAAATGGATAATAAAACGTGTTGGGATTCATGCAAACCACATCAGTGTGTATTGCCCTGGGCCTCTAGTTTTCAGAAATGTCTGGGGTTGTAAGGTTCCCCTGGGTGCTGGCTGATCCTGGACCCAAATACTGCAGACACCTCCAATACAAGGTGGCTCCTATGTGAATTCCGATCGCTCAAACCCTTTCCGAGAGAAATAAAGGCAGCCTACAGTGTGTTTTCTACATATCATGCCCAGTTTACTTATTTTCTCGATCGAGGCAAAAGACGATCAGGACTGCCCTAGATCCAAGCTGTGACTTGCAGGACGACATGAGTAACAAAAAATGCCGCTACATGACACTGTCACTCTCAACGGAATCATTGTCTGATCTGCCCGCAAACTACCCTTAAGGGCTATCTACTGGGAGTTGTGGCTGCTTTTGAGACCATAAATGGCCTTTATGCGAAATCAAGACATTTTTAATCCAACAAGCAAGCCATAAAACATGCAGATACATCAGCATGGTCCAACAATTCAGGATGAACTGACCGCTAAAAAACTGGGTTGAATATATATAAAGCTACAGTTTTCATGCAGTGGGTGAGATCCAGACCGTTGAAAACCAGCAGCGAACATGATATCCTCTATATTACAGGCACGGAGGCCAGTGGGCGACCTGTACAGCATATCAGCGCACTCCAAGTGCCTATCTGTTTAAGTTCCAGGTGATACTACTAGTGTCACTTGGGCACAGCCCAGCAGCAGTGTAGGTGCGCCTTCCCACCCAACCAGTGAAGAACGCGGACAGCTGCTGCACTACTATGCCAGTATTTGAGGCCTCCTGTAACTGCTGTGAGCTTCAAGCCACAAACAAGGCAGCCTGCCTGAAGGCACCAGTAAGCCTTCTGCCCCCCTGTATATGTGGTGAACTAACTGTGAAAGGCATGTCACCCCAGCACACTGAGGTAGTGATACAGTATATCAGTGCACTGGCACAGCCCACTGGCACGGCCCCTGGCCTCAGTGACACAAAAGTTCTGCAGATCTGCTGTTTCACCCAAATTGTCAACAGTGACGAATAGAAGGAACAGAAGCAGAAAAATATTACCCTAAGTAGCCATTCTCAAAGCACACAGTGAGAAATCCACTTTCAGGAATTTATCTATCATGACTGTCTGCAACAAGAAAATATAACACTGATGCTGGATTTGCACCGTTTTTCCAACTGCTTTACCCGGCTGCTTTAATCCAACGTTCATGAAAATTAACATGGCTTTTACCCTGTTACCCCAAGACTTTGGGAAGGCAAACATATGATGGGTAAAAACTATTCTCAAGGGAAATTAATTTTTCAGAAACAATGTTGATCAAGTAAAAAATGGGGGAAAGAGTCCGGTAAATGAATTACCAATCCACTATATAAATCATTTATCCCCCTCTCCAAATATTTTCTGCAATTTTTTATACTCAAATTCCCAGGCTTCCAGTACATTATCTGAATATATTTTATTGTTTTTTCCAAAAACTCTTTTGTCAAATTCCAATAGATATGGCATGAAGATTCAGAATATATTACTTCACAAATAAAGTCCTTGAGAAGAAATCTTTGCAATCAAAAACCAAGCTTCTCATTTGAATCCTAATTTACAAAGTAGAAGCAAATTGCTTATTTATATAAAGGACATAACTGATTTGTCCAATGCTAACATCCCGCCACAGTGAAGTTCAGAATTTTCGAATGGAACAGTTTCTTCCCTGTAACTCCAGTTCTCTCGTAGGGGTATTTCCATGATAAGTCATAAGCACTTGAATAGTCCCACCCACATGCGGGGACCCCGGAGCACTTCTTTAGATATATCTTCTTAAGTTGGTGTTTTTCGCCTTTCTTCAGGAAGGTCTGCAAAGACACTTAAGAGATAGAGAGACAATAATGCAGCCTAAATACATAGGCTACACTGGCTGCATGTTCATCTATATTTTGTGAAATTTTTGTAGTGTTTAACACACAGAAGAACCCCCTTTTTTCATGATAGAGATGAAAGTAGAGGACAGGAAAGCCCCATAGGCTGCCATTATATGTCTTAAAAATAGAAGCTGTGCCTTTAAGAATCCAGAGACCAACAGTATCCCATCATGCACAGCTGGTTGCAATTACTTCAGTTATTTTTGAGGGCGATGAAAAGTGAATGCATGTTCTATGTTATAAATCCCTCTGTCTATTCCATCAGGGAGGAGGGAGGGTTGGTTATGACTTATCATGGAAATACCCCTACGAGAGAACTGGAGTTACAGGTAAGAAACTGTTCCTTCTCTCGTAGGGGATTTCCATGTAAAGTCATAAGCACTTGAATAGACCAGCAAGCCCATTACTTTAGAACGCAGTGGAAGAGACAGAGAAAAATGATATGTAGATTTAAGCAAATAGGCTCCGAAGGGAAGCCTGCCCTACTTGAGCATCTGCCTTGGCATCCGAGTCCAGGCAGTAGTGTTTAGTGAATGTATGAACTGATTTCCAGGTAGAGCTTTGCATATCTCTGCAATGGGTATATTACGAAGCAAGGCAGCAGTAGCTGCCTTCCCTCAGGTTGAATGAGCTTTAAGCTTACTGGCCAGAGATTTATTAGCTTTTTGGTAACAGGGTAAGATGCAGGAAACAATCCATCTGGAGATGGACTGCTTGGAAGTCGCTAGACCTGTACGGAGGGAGCCATAGTTTACAAATAACTGGTCAAATCTCCGTAGATCCTTAGTTTTATCCAGCTAGAATTTTAAAACCCTTCTAACATCTAGGGAATGAAGAGATCTCTCCGCTGGAGTAGATGGATGATGGAAAAAGGTAGGTAAGGAAATGGTCTGGTTCCCATGAAAATCTGAAACCACCTTAGGGAAGAATTTCAGATGAGTCCTCATAACTACTTTAGATGCATGAAAAACTGTGTATGGCTCTTGACAGCCAAGTGCCTGGATTTCACTAACCCTGGAGGTGGAAGTAATAGCCACAAGGAAAGCCGTCTTCCAAGACAGATGCTGAAAAGACACCTTATGTATGGGTTCAAAAGGTTCTTGCATAAGACGAGTGAGGACCACATTAAGCTCCCAAGGAGGAGAAGGACTTCTAATGGGAAGAAAAACCTTCCTCAAACCCTCCAGGAAATCTCTGATAACATGAATTCTGAAAAAGGAGGTTTGTGAAGAGCATTTCCTGTAGGCAGTTAGGGATGCTAGGTGAACCCTAATAGAAGAAGATGGAAGGTCGGATTGTGCCGGATTGTGCCAGGTGGAGCAAATATGGAAGGATGACATCTTCCTGGCAAGAGGTAGGATCTTCATTCTTCGATGAACGTGTGGATGACCGCTTTGCTTCCTTGGGAATGTCCATGCAGGTCTGAGGTAATTTCAAGTGTCCATACTGTACTAGCTCAGGAGCCATGCTGCCAAATTCAAAGAGGTTGGGGTGCACCATCTGGCCTCTTATTTTTTTTATTTTATTTATTTGAAAAGGTTTATATAGCGCTGGCTAGACCCAGAGGTATCAGAGTGCTTTACATGAGGTAGGACATTGTTTCAGTACATTGTTACATAGTTACATCAGTTGCTGGAGCATCACATAACATAGAAAGGGAAACAGTATAACATAGTTACATGAGTTACTAAAGCATAGCATAACATAGAGAAAGAGAAGAAAAAAAAACGGCAAGGGGGAAAGTACTACAGGGGACACAAAAGTCAGGCTGGAAAAGTGAAGGCAGTCAAATAATCACAGAGGGGGGAGGCAGGGGAGGGAAAAGAAACACAATGGGGAGACGAGGAAAACAATGTCCGATGTCCGGCTGGGTAGGTGACAGCCAAGGGGTGAACCAGAGCCAAACTCCTCTATAGCTGCATAGGACAGCTCCACCGGGCATCGGCCAAGGTTGCTCGGGCACCGCGGTAAGTACAGACAGATTATGGTATCCGGCCTCTGAACTGCGTTAGTAGGTCTGATCTGCATGGAAGCCTGAGATGTGGATGGATAGACCGGTGAAGGAGGTCTGTGAACCACCATTGATGTGGCCACTCCAGGGCTATGAGTATCATTTTGGCCCGTGACTGTGACAGCTTGATGAGGACTGCCGGGATTAGGGTAACTGGAGGAAAGGCGTAGAGAAATCTGCCTGACCACTTGATCCATAGGGCATTCTCCAGGGTTCCTAGTTGATAGTACCTCAATGCGAAGCTTTGGCATTTGCTGTTTTCTGTGGTGGCGAACAAGTCAACCTCCGGAGTACCCCATCTTCTGAAGACATCGTGGACCACGTCGTCGTTTAAGACCCACTTGTGGTTTTTCCTGGAGGAGCCTGCTGAGAGAGTTGGCCTGAGCATTCTGAACACCTGGGAGGTGAGTTGCTGTTATGGTCAAGTTTCTGGCCAGAAGCCACTTCCAGATCGTCTGGGCTTCCCGAGATAATGGTCTGGACCTCGAGCCTCCCTGCTTGTTGAGGTAGTACATTGTTGTTGTATTGTCCATCTGGACAAGCAGGGAGTTGGAGCGGAGTGATGGCTGTAAGGCTTTCAGCGCCATATGAACTGCTCGTAGCTCTAGCAGATTGATGTGGTAATCGGATTCTCTGTGTGACCATTTGCCCTGAATTTGAAGTTGACATGTATGGGCTCCCCATCCCAGGAGAGAGGCATCCGTGACTATCGTCTGAACAGGTATATCTTTGTGGAAAGGGATCCCTCGTAGGAGATTGGTGGGATAGCACCACCATTTGATGGACCGGAGGGCATGCTGAGACAAATGAATCCGGTCTTCCCAATCTCCTGTTTGCTGGTCCCATTGGTCTTTCAGGCATTCCTGCAGGGGTCTCATGTGGAGACGTACATTCAGTGTGAGGAATATACAGGATGCAATCGAGCCCAGGAGCGAGGAGACCTTCCTCACGGTTGGGTGAGACATTGCCAGGAGAGCCTGAGCCTTCTGAAGCATCGATAAGCGTTTCTCCTCTGAAGGACACACCTTTGCCTTGTGAGTATCGATGGATGATCCCAGATATTGCAGGCACTGCACAGGAATCGAGGTTTACTTCGCCTGGTTGACATGAAGACCCAACTGAAGGAGAAGATTGGAGATCCAATTGAAGTGTAGCTGAGCCTCCTGAGACGTGGATGCCTTAATTAGCCAATCGTCTAGATAGGGGTAGACAAACACTTTGTGTTTCCTCAGATGGGCCGCTACCGCCGCCATGCATTTGCAGAAAGTCCTGGGTGCTGACTTCAGGCCAATTGGAAGTATACAGTATTGATAGTGGTTATTCCCCACTGCAAACCTCAAGAACTTGCAATGCTTCCTTATGATGGGAATGTGGAAGTATGCGTCTTGAAGGTCGATTGCGCATAACCAATCTCCTCGATGTAGCTGAGGGTAAATTTGGTGCAATGCTGCATCCGGAATCTCTCTCCGAATCCACTTGTTGGCCGTCCCTTAGGTCGAGAATTCGTATGAACTCATTATTGTCTTTCTTTTTGACAAGAAAGATTCTTGAGTACAGCCCCGTGCCTCGCTGTAAAGGAGGAACAAGTTCCACTGCCAGTTTCTGTAAGAGAATTTTCACTTCCAGTTTTAATTGGTGCAGTTGGAATCTGGATTGTTTTTAGAGGTATTGACGGTGGAGGGCTGATGAATCTGAGAGAATATCCATTGCGAACAATATTCAGCATCCAATTGTCTTGCGTGATTTTTTGCCACTCTGTCAGGTAATGTTGAATGCTTTCCCCTACCGGAGCGGGTAACAGAAGAAGGGGAAGACAAGATTCAGGGTTTTGACCCAGCTGGCTTGCCTCCTTGAGCTTGCCTCCTTGAGCAGGTTGCTGGCCTGATCTTCTTCTTTCCTGTCTTTTCTGATAAGGCTGGTAGGAGCATTGGTACTGTTGTTGCGGCCCTGATACTACCCAGGGGTTTGAACCCTCTGTGTAGAATAGCGGCGTTGAAAAGGTCTGAAAGATTTACGCTGTTCCTTAGGTCTTTCCAGGCCAACAGCTTTTAGCGTCTCCATTTCTGCCTTCATCCTGGCCATCTCCTGGTCTGCATGAGTGCCGAAAACAGTCATTCCTGAAAACGAGAGATTCAGGATGCACTGTAGCGATTTAGGCTTAAGTGACGTAAGACGTAGCCATGAGTGCCGCCGTAGTGCCATGCCGTGGCAAAACCCATGCGCAGCAAGAAGGGATGTGTCCGCTGCTGAGCTTATAACTTCATTAGAGACCATAAGACCTTCTGTCAAGATCTCATTAAAGTCCTCTCTTTTGTTTATAGGGAGGTAGTCTGCAAACTGTTGGAGCGATTCCTACAGTGCCCATTCATATCTGCCTAATAAGGCTGTGGCACTAGCAGCTTTAATGGTAGTCGCTGCTGTGTTGCAAACCTTCCTCCCTACTGAGTCTATTTGTCGGCTCTCTTTATCTGGTGGCACTGTCGAGGTTGGAGCCGTGGCATGTTGCTTTTTTGCCGCCACCATAATAACAGCATCCGGAAGTGGGTCCATCCATAGGAAAGCAGGGTCCAGCTCCGGAGGCCGGTATTTCTTCTGCAGCCTGGATGGAGCTGACTTAATTGAAGAAGGTGTCAAAAGTTCCATCGCCGGTTCTAAGAGGCCCGGCACCAGAGGAAGCAAGGGACGTGAAGCTTGTTTTTGTTGAAGAGTCTCAAATATGACGGAAGCAATTGGTGTAGGAGTGGGCACTGGAATGTTTAATTTTGAAACACCCCGCACCAGAACCTCTTTAAAAAGGTCGAAATATCATCAACTTATGAGATCCTCGGGGGAGGGAAATCCGACAGTGTAGGAGAGTATCTCCCTGTGCTTGAAGAGGAGGTGTCCCTGGTATGTCTGGAATGAGACCTTCCTCCGTGACGGCGACGATGTGAATGAGTAGAGGAGTGTCTATGACTGAGACCGATGCCTCGTGTGATACCTAGACCTTGGTCTTTGTGGTGGTGGCGGTGTTGGTGGAGGAGGAGGAGGCGGAGGCAGAGTAGGCGGTGTCGGAAGTCTTGGTTCCACTTTTGTAAGAGGAGGTAGAGACTGCTGAGGAGGAAGCGTGGGAGAAGGAACGATCCTAGATGGAGAATAGGTTCAGGAGTACTCTGAATCCGAAGTGCAAATAAGTCTTCTCCTTTTTCGCGCCTCCTGAAGCCTTGAAGAGGCTGACAAAGTCCCTGAAGATGTATCCGTCCCTCTCGACGTCGATCTACTTGTCGACGGCTACCTTCAACGTCACCTCGAAGGAGGATCTAGTCTCGAAGTCGCACAATGGTGTCTCGACGTTGAGCGCCAGCCTCTCGGCGTCGGCCGACGGTGGGAGTGCATCGGTGATCGACAGTGATGACTCGACGTCGATCGACGGTGGTGACTTGACGTTGTTCAACAGAGGTGTCTTGACGTCGAGTGACTGCGGCGTGGGATAAGGTCCTCGATGACAACCTTCGATGTGTCACCATCTACAGTGGGCTTCCTGATGCCGACCGAGGTGTTCTCGTCGTCAGCTTCGTAATTGACGTCGAAGATCTTTTTCTCGATGTGGAACGTCAACGCCGTTAAGACCCAGAGCCCTGGATCGACAGCAAACAGATCGGTGCTGTACCTCCTCCTGATGTCATCATCCTCGACGTCGACCGGGACTGGTGCCGTTTTTCAGCCCTTCTTCCGCTGGGAAGCCCCCCAGATGCTGAAGACAGAGTCCTGGTAGAGGACTGACCCTCTCCTCGCTCTAAAGTCCCACCTGAAGACTGGGGCTGCTGTTTTTGTCGCTCTTCTGCTCCTTGAAGTCGAATCTTCTCTCTGTCACACAGAGTACACTCGAGAAGGTTTTACAGATGGAACTTGAGAAGCAGGTAGACAAAGTATACACACTCTGTGAGGATCAGTCTTGGCCTTCTTACTACCATAGTCTTGACACTTATCAAAAAAAGATTGCATTTTTGAGTGAAAACTGCAAACTTTCCTGTCAGAAAAAGACAGAAAAACGTGGGGAAAGACCAAAGACGTCAAGTGAAGTAGCTATATGTTAAATTCAGAAGTGAATTTTGAAGAAAAAAACAAAATTGGTAGAGCTCAATGCTCCAGGGTCCTGATAGCAGGAGCCGGAAAAAAGAACTGAAGTAACTGCCACTAGCTGTGCATGATGGGAAACTGGTGGTCTCTGGATTCTTAAAGACACAGCTTCTATTTAAGACATATATTTGCAGCCTATAGGGCTATTCTGTCCTCTACTTTTATCTCTATCATGAAAAAGGAGTTTTGTGAAGGGAATTCTTCTGTGTGTTAAACACTACAAAAATTGCACAGAATATAGTATACTGGCTACCATTTTTCACTTCAAGATGAAGATGCGGCCAGTGTAGCCTATGTATTTAGGCTGCATTATTGTCTCTCTATCTCTTAAGTGTCTTGGCAGGCCTTCCTGAAGAAAGGAGAAAAACACCCACTTAAGAAGATATATCTAAAGAAGTGCTCCGGGGTCCCCGCACGTGGGCGGGACTATTCAAGTGCTTATGACTATACATGGAAATCCCCTACGAGAGAACTATTGTTAGTTGGCTTCGTGAAGGTGTTGACGCATTTTGGCCACTATTTATTCTTTCACTCAGCCTCATCAGGACTGGCTCAAGGAACTTAATGCTGAACCTCACAGGATGCTAAAGATATGTACAGATTGGGTCTATGAAGTTGAGTGCGTGGATGCTGCAAGGTCCCCATTTGTAAAAATGTTCATGTCCAGGACAGGGGACCAAGTATCCCTTGAGGCAGTCTCGAAGTTTGGTGCGGAGGGTCCGAGGGGGAAGCGGCCTTCTGACTGCTGCTAAACCGCTCGGGCACCCCCCACGGGGGGCATGAAGGTGAAATCTTTTCCCTTAAAGATAATGGTCTGCACTGAAATAAAAACAATAGTCTATACTGAATCAACTGTTGGTGTAATGCACATTGATCCATTTAGTGGTCAAAATTACATTGTCCATGTATAAACAGTGACCCCACTTATGGATCGGGAATGTTATAAAATAATAGTTATGCTGCTAAGTAATGTCACCTGTTCAAATCTATTACATGCTTAAATGACCGCTACATTATATGCATTAATGCATGTTGCTCACAAGTGGCTGTTGTACAAAGTGATTTAGCGGTTGCAAACTTTTAATTACAGGGTTCAAAATCGCTAAACTTGCTTTTTCTACTTACCACATTTTGTGATTTGAAAACCTTTTTCTGAATTACACAATGGGTTTGGAAACCCATACTGAGCTGCAATTTGGAAGGGGTGTGTTAAGGGTGCTCCTTCCAAATTGCAAGTCGGTGAAGTATGTATCAATGGTTTGTGACCTTAATTCTGACAGGAAACCACTGATCAGTTACAGACTCCCAAGACAGGGTGGTAACTGATTCAGAAAGATCTCCCTTGGACCCTTTCCTCTTTGTGAATGTTGAAAAATGTTTCAGAGAGAGTAGGCAAGGGACCATTGGCAACTCTCAATGAAAAGTTTTAAAACAAAAAATGTTTTTTTAAACACAGTATAGTTTCTTGTAGTCACACTTTCATCAAAGAACTGTGTCCAAGTCCTCATCCAGTTGACTCCCGTAACCCTGCATCTGCAAGATGCAGTCCTTTGATGAAAGACGCAGTCCTTTGATGAAAGTGTGACCACCACGACGGTCCCACCCATTAACTTAATGAAGCCTAGCTGAAATGTAGGCTATTTCAGACCATAACAAAGGAAAAAGTTCGAACAATTAGTCTGTATAAGTTGCTTTCATGTTGTCTACTAAATTAATGTATGAAGGCTTGTAAGAGTGACTGCAACAAGCAACCTTAACATATAGGAATTATAACATTTAATGGCCCTGATGAAAGCAGACTGACCCATAGGGCATTTAAATGGCTGAAAAATGTCGACCTCAGATGTATGGGGCCACTACACCCCTATGACATTGCATTGTTTTTAATCTTGCGAAAGGACCAATCGATTAAAAAATATCAGGATCCGGCAGGCAATTTTAACGTACACCAAATCCTTAAAAAGTAGATTAAGCGCTCCGCTTACAAACGCGGCGAGCCCCTCCACCCACTCTAGGTGAGTAAGGCGTGGATCCGATAATGAAGCAGGCCATGGGTGGTACCTGTGGGTTAGGACCCAACAAAATATCCTAAAAGGTTGTATTGATCACGCCGATTTACCTGGGTGAGGATCTTATACCTTGATGTGATATACGCTGGGCCACACAACAATCTTGTGGAGGAAAAAGGGATTTATAAAGAATGGATAACCCTCTCTAGTGATATAACTTCAGTTCATGGAGGTAGAGGGTTCTAACCTAAGTATATGCTTCTCACTCCTCCAAAGTGTAGACATAATTTTCATTTAAGGACAACAGGCTGCATTTAAAAAAAAAAAGATTTCTTTATTTAGACACAATCACAAACAGGGTGGTCTGCTGGCCCTTGCAGGTCACCATCCCTGTATTTGGGGCCAATCCGAGGGGCCTGCAATTTGCGACCTGCCTAATGAATGCTAGAAAGGCTCATCCTGCTAATCCCTGCAATTTGTTATTTTGAGGACAGAGATATTTGTACATAGGTTGGTTTGCAAAGTCAGACTGCATTTTCAAAACATTTGTGCATAATTTGTGACCACGTTTTGCAAATGTAATCTTTGTACATCAGGCCCCATATTATGACAGGTTCTGTCTAATGTTGTAAGTTGCCTTCTAAAGTACCACTTTATAGCAATCTAGTTAATGGGGGACTGGAACCCTGGAGTCTCACCACAGTTGTCTTGCTTGAACTAATGTGTTTAGTGAGGTACCATAGAATGAGGGGGTACCTCAAAGGAGGGTACGGTGGCTTGGGCTGGTCAGGGAAGGGGATCCTGTTTATTGTTCTTTAGTATTTTATCTCTTTCCATCTCTCACTTAATAGTATATCACACATGGGAGCCTTTTTCAGCTGTTTGGGACACAGTGTGCGCTCACAGTGTTGTATTCCGCTTTAGGTGTCCGTATATAGGTTTTCCTGAAACATGTCCTTATATAGGCACAATTCGCATTGCCCTTATATAGGCATAGAATCCCAGTCCTTATTTAGGCATTAGCCATGCACTCCAAATACAGGCATGGTCACCGACATCTGTCCACCCTAACGTCACAACGAGTTCTTAGAAACCAGACCCTTAAGCTCTTGGGAGTTCCCCTAGCACAGGATTATTGATTTCTCCAAGAACTCATCTATTATGCATGAACCACTATTCCTTAAGGGTTCATTCCTGACGTCTTCCTCTGTCCGACTTCACGTCAATGCTAACATTCCAAGGCACCTACCAGGTATAAATATACCTTCCCTTGCCCAAGCAAATTAGAGGAGACCTCGACTTCAGAGGAGCCCGTATCCCGGCCTGACGCACTGAGAAGACGCTGTCATCCCTGCTCGCAGAGAATCCAGCTTCCAGTGTTCTGACTCCCTTCGCGGGGTGTTAGAGTTTGAGATCCGGCAGGAGATTCCCACCTCTCTCATTCTCAAGGTATGGAGCGAACTAGAACCTAGAGGGACTGTTGGCATACTTGGCATACTAGACTTAACATACTCTTAGTAGACCATACTAGAGAATACTTCACCTACTTCTTACCTTGCCCTACACCTAGACCAGGTTAGGTACACTGGGGTAGAACTAGCTTAGAAAAGCATCGTATGAGTACTCGCATTTTTAGCTCATGTTATTTATGTATGTGAATATATGCTAAAAGATAATGCTAGCGCAGTATTATTTCTTTCTACTGCTTACGCTGTACATTATATATCTTGCATACTGTCTTGTGATCATAACAGCTCATATCTCTTACACGAGAAACAAGACTGTTCAATAAATCCTTTTTATTGAAACGCCCGTCTATTCTTTCTGTGTAACTCTGAGGAAACTAAGCATGCACGATTAGCTGAGTGAAACTGTTCTCTATTGTTTCCACGATTCTGAGAGCGTTCCGATTCTAAAGGGAAACAAAGTTGTCATGTTTATGCGGTTGCCAGAAACTACTCCCTTCTTTCTAGTGGCCTCTGAGTTAGCTGGCACAAAGTAATTAAGTTTAATATACTCGATAGGGACATACTGACCTCAGTCCTATGTCAAACCTATAGGGTTTATTATTCCAATGCGCAGAGCCTATTAGGAAATAGGAACTACACTACATGGCGCCCAACGGTTTGGTAAGGCACTAATTTAACGCTAGATACTGAGTAACTCAGTCGTGCTTTTCTCTCAGAGACCCCTACTCACATACTCCATAAGAGTTCTGGAGTGGGTAGGGTTAAATATCCGCCTAAGCTAAATAGGACAAAAAACCCTATATATTAGCTATTTTGGTTTAATCAACGTTGAAGGATATAGTGTTCCAAAATATTGTGCACCTTATCTTTTGTTTCCTTGAAACTTGTACTACATTTTTCAAAAAACAAATGTCCGAACACGGGGACAATGGCACCGAGAACGGTGTAAATACGGCTGACCCAGTCATAACAGCTTTTAACTTTACTAGTTTAAATGAAGCCGATGAGGGTGTTATAAACATCCATCCAAACTTAAGGAGAGCCATCACTCTAAAACTTATAAAACACGGCCTATCACCAAGAGGTGGTAGAGCAGTTTTCGTGATAGAGGCACACGAATCCTTTCAGACAGAGGTATTCTATTCATGGATAGCATTCACAGAATCAAATCCAGTAACAAAAGTGTTTGACTTCTTTAAAGAAGACGAACCACCAGAGGAATATATTCCTTTCGAGGATATTGAAATTCCACTCACATACCAGGAGCATAATCTCTGGTTTAAAGGCGCCCTAAAACATCACAAAAACATTACCAGGCTCGGTCCACTAGGTAGACCAGGAGCAACATGGCCGATTCTAGCCGGCTACACACCTCATCCTGACATCGAGGTAATGTCAGACGAGGAATTACTTACTCAACTACAAGAGTTAATAAAAATTTACAGACAATTAGTCCAATATGTCATGCGGACTTTCACAGTCCAACCACCAATGACCATTCCAATTCAAACCCCTCATCAGGGGAATACACTAAAAATTACACCACAGACTTTATACGCAGTCATGGGTAAAATGCCCACAAAACGTGATCAAATTCCATTCTGGATAGCTCAAAAATTACTCAAATTGAAGCAGTATTTCCAAATACTAGCCCTTATGAGAAACACAAAATCCTAACAATCTGTTTACCAATGGGGATCACACCACAACTGGAAGATTGCACCACTTGGGCGCAGTCTTTGCTGCCATCTATACTAAAACACATGGTGTTCCGTCAATCGCAGTAATACCAGATGTCCTGAAACAAATTCAAAACGAATACGGGGCAGAACCTGCTCTAAATTTAGGTATGAAATTACTGAAAAACTTCGACCAGGTCACAACAATAATATTATCTAATATTAAAGGGGAGGCAGCATCAGTGGCGATCCGCCAACGCTTAAGGGAATTTGATGTTACAGAACATCAACATGAATTACCCAGAATAATAGAACAATCTTATGCAGAATTAGGCAGAGATAGTTTGGGTGGAAAACCTTTGAAGCCAAAACTATCTGAAAGTCCTGAGAAGGACTCTATTAAACAAACTCCTACATCTTCTAAAAAGAAGTGGGAAACTAATAAACAGAATTCAAGCGAGAAACGTTCTCAATCCTGAGGTAGGTCTCCTCAAAAGGAGCCCTCTGAAAGGAGGTATAAACTCAGGAATAGGGATAATTTAAGAAAACCTGACAGGTATCAAGATACTGATACACGTTCCTCTCGTACCTTTCAGATATCGTCACAGACATCGGAAAGAAGAGGACGGTCAGAACATAGAGAAGAACGCGTGAAATCCAAAGACGACAAACACGTTCAGAAAAATAAATCAAAACCTCAATTTACAAAAGAAGGTAGCAGGTCTGAAGATCAGACATGCCGAGAATACTGAGAACACAGCTCAAGAACGGAGAATGGGCTCAGACAATGCTGGACAGTGCAGCAGAAGTCACAATAGCTCGCCAGAACCTGAAGGAACTTCTGGAGACAGTGGACTTGAATGAGTACATCACAGTAGAGACTGTAGACACCAGGGTTAGTACTCCACAAAAGTTATATGAAATAACACTCCGAATGGAGGGAGACATACCAAGAAAAGTGAAAATACTCTTTTGGGAGAAACTTTCAAGGGGTTATGATATACTTCTAGCAGAAAAGACTGGCCACCACAATTTGTCAGGGAGTGCCCACATGGTGAGGACATCATTATGCCTGCCTTCTCCAACCATATTCCAATTAACATAAAATATACATATGCCAGGAAATGGGCAGTTGCCCAGGCCCCAGCATTATATAAAAATCATGTAGGATGGGATGAGGACTCACCTCACCACAAAATACAGTTAAAAAATGAACCTACTGCACAAAGGCAGTACCCAATAAAGCAAGAAGCTAAAAAACAGGTCAGGGAGATCTTAGATCAACTTGAATACCAAGGGGTGATTGAAACATGCACCTCCTCAATGAACAATCCTTTGTTTCCTGTATCCAAACCAGACAATACATATCGTCTAGTTTTGGATTACAGACACTTGAACACTTGTTCAAAAACATTTGCAGTGCAAAATGCACATAGTACAGCATTAATGAATAACATTGTGCGTAAAAAATATAAAACCACATTAGACATTTCAAATGGTTTCTTTTGTCAAAACATAGCACCTGAAAGCAGGTACTTAACAGCTTTCTCAATAATGGGGACCCAGCGTCAATTTTGTAGACTCCCACAAGGGTTCAAAAACAGCCCGGGGTTATTCTCAGCAAGAGTAACAGAGTTACTACAAATTTATGATAATGAGGTATTGTCATATGTCCATGACATCTATCTGACAGACGATGACCTAGATAGGCACTTGAACAGGGTGAGTACCATTATATTGGGCTTCGCCTCTGAGGGCTATAAATTCAACTTTAAAAAATCCAGAATTGCCAATCTCAATGTCCTTTTCCTAGGATATGAGCTTTCAAGTGAAGGCAAGAGCCTGGCAGCTAACTTTTTAGAAAAGTGTGCGCTGCTCCAACCTCCAAAAACGCTGAAAAACTTACAATCCATCTTGGGTTTCCTAAATTTTGGAAGAACTTACATTCTAAATTACGCAGAAAGGGTTAAACCTCTCTACGAATTAATCAAACCTGATTTTTCAATCAAACATTGGACACAGGAACACACAGAAATCCTGCGTTCACTCCAAGCTAACATGTTAGCAACAAATCACTTACAAACACGCGTAAGCCAAAGCAATTTAGTGATCCGAATAATTTTGGGTCAATGCGGATTCACCTACTTAACATTTAATGAGGGTGAAAAGGTACCAATAGCATACAAATCACATTTGTATACACAAGCAGAAATGCGCTTCACTTCAACAGAAAAAATACTGACAGCAGTTCAAACCGCTGTAGCAAAAGAAAGAGCTCTAGCCCAAGGGAAACGCATTATTGTCGTGACTCCAGTACCAACCTTAGAGGCGGTCACAAAAGCGAGCATTCCAAATGCAAAAGCTTTACATCCTAGATGGATACAATGGGTTAATTCTCTTGCTGCAACAGATGTTGAATATGTTTTTGATCCTGATTTAAAAACACAAGCGTTCCTGCAATATGAACATGAATGTCCTCTGCCCACTGAAATTCTGCCTCTAGATCAGTACGAATTTATAATTTACACTGACGGATCTGCACAACCCGCTACAGGGAGTAAGCAAGCTTACAGTGCAGCGTGCGCAATCGTTAAAGGTCGCATGCAAGATGGTAACTTCAGACCAATGGTCACTAAAACTCAATCTCTAGGAGATTGTACAGCTCAGTGAGCTGAACTACAAGCTTTCAAACTGGCACTTGAAAGTACAGATCGCGAATTCCCCACACTAATAGTGTGCGATTCTTTCTACTGTGTTCAGTCGTATAATGAATATATACAGAATTAGCTTGAAAACTGGTTCAAAGATGCAAAAGGTGGCACAATAAAGCATAAAACGCTTTGGGAACAAGTAGTTCAGTTAAAAAACGAACTACCAAAGGCTCACGTAATACACACGCTGAGTCATCAACGTGATGGCGTTCACGTTGCAGGGAATTCATTGGCTGATGAAGCCGCAAAGGGGGCTGTTCAGACGGCTTCCGTAGCTGCGATCACTCGTTCAAAAACGAGAATAGACAGTAAGATATTGTTGGCTGTCAATGCTTCAAGCAAAGGCAGTGGTGCAGCGTTACCAAACAAATTTCCACTCAAGTACTCTTATGTAATTGATGCGAACAACGTTCCTTTTGCTCGAATCCCTGGAGCGGGGGATAGGGTAATTCCAAACATGGAACGTAGAGCAGCTTTGATTTATGAAGCACATCTGGGAGAGGGTCTGTCACATCAAGGGATCTCTAAAACAATATTAACATTAAAAGAGATGTACTGGTGGCCTGGAATGAATACACAGATTCACATCTTCATCGATGACTGCATAGACTGCAATAAACAGCGTGTTGCAGAATGCCATCAGACACCAGACTACGAAGTAGCCTGCCCAGTATAGACACCATTGTTAGACAGCATTAGACTATCTACGCGCAGGCGTCCTTTTGGACAAATGCAATCCCACAAATACCAAGTCAAGGTTCCTATGGATATGGCCTCAGCGCTCGGCTGACGCTCAAACTGTTATAAAAGATTTGCGAGTCTTTATCGGCACATTCGCAATTGGCACACTACATTCTGACCAGGGCCCTGCATTTAGCTCTCGGGCTTACAAAGAAGCCATGGCCAGTTTGGGCGTAGTATTGCGGTACTCCTCTCTGTTTCATCCTGAGGGAAATTCTGTTGTGGAAAGGAAAAACCGGGACATAAAGCAGTCTATAACAGCTAGAGTATTAGGTTCGGGTGATGGGTGGGTCAAACATCTTTATGGGGTCCAACGCTCATTAAATAATTTGCCAAGAAGTTCTCTAGGGGGGTCACTCCATATGAGGTCCTATTTGGGACAAGAATGTGGGTTCCTGATCTCGAATGTAAAGGCACAGTGGTGGAAAATAAACCCTTTGATATCAAAGATCGTTTGGCTGTTTTACAGGATCTAAATGAACTAAGATCGAAACAAAGCAACGTGTTCCTGAAGCCAACCACCACTGGGGAAAACCGGCAGTCCCAGCAAGGCCTGTCTGGATCCCAAAAGTTGGGGATCTAGTCAGAGAGAAGATTGCGGACAAGAAGGAATTTGGACCTTCTTACAGACAACCAGTACCTGTCCTAGCCGTCCACGGAACAAGAACAGTACTTCTGCCGCCCCTGGCTGGAAAAAAGGAGAAAAGATTTGTGTCAATCGACCTCATCAAACCACAATATGTGGCCAATACTAAATAGTAGGCCTCGTGGACTCCGACCTAGTAGCAGACGCACTCCTCTCGCTACTATCCAAGAGGTTCAGACTGAAAGACTCATAACAATCGAGAATTCAGCAGTAACAGATGAAGGACTAAGCAACAATGCTATGGAACTCATCCCTCTCGAAACTCAATTAACAGTTCATCCAGATACACCTGTCTACACCAACGTAACAAGTGATCAACTGGTTCCAGCGATTTCAACGAATCCTGATGCAATTCCAACAATTGACAGAACTGCTTCTGGCTATTTCATTAACTTTGATACGTTTTCTGAGGATCCGAGTGAACCTGAAACGACGCCAGCATCCAAAACTTTCAAACAACAAGTACAAGACCTTTTTCATTTCCTGAAAGAGACTTATCTGGTTTCACCATGGATTGAACTATGGATTATTTCTGGAATATTTTTCTTTCTGCTTTGGCTAGCTTTGGTTATGACTATCAGCGTGCTTATAAATGGCAGATACATCCGTTTGGACACTGAAAGTAAAAATGTGAACTTACTTTTGAAACCACACAAATCATCCCATCGTGAAGCTAGAGAATTGTCAGCAGTGAACATCACAGCCGTTCCTATACAGGATGGTATAGTGTGGGCCAAAATCGATTTCGATATCTTCGGCCCTACTGAACTTTTGAACATTCCACATTTATTTAAAATTTCACTAAGTGATTTTATTACCTCCAGTACCTATTCTGATGATTGGGACTTTGAGACTGTAAATGATATGATGTCTGATCTAGAAAGGTCTGCTGCATTCTCTAACAATGAATACTTAGAGGGTTCATCAGACTATGAACAGCTTTATTGTTACAACCACTATGGTCATCATTTCTTGCATAAATCTGCAACACCTAGAAATGTGTTTATGTTTAACCAATGGGAACATTGTCCTACACCACCAAAGGGTAGTTCAAAAACGTTTGCCAAAAAGTTTCCATATTTTTCAGGATACAATACATCTGATCCAGAAACATTTTACTATAAAAATGTAAACAAAACAGGACAGAAAATTATGTTAACAAATACAAAACAGATTTACTCTGCAGCATTTATTACCCAACTGTCTAGACATGGATTTGACTTGTGGAAAGACACAATAGACACAAAATCTGTCTGGGGTTCTAAAGATTGGCAAGTGCAGGGGATAGAAGCTTTGTTTAGAGCATGTATCATCCCTCAGCAAATAATGTTTTTGAATGACACTGTGCAACAAACGCCTTGCCTTGGTTTAGCTAAGATCAAAGACATGAAAACACTTCTGTACCAACACCTGCAAGTAATAACACTACACAGGTAGCGGTTACAGTTGACACAATACTACAAACCAACAGAACAGATCCTGATTGGAAAAACTGGTTACTCTGGCCTACAGACACAAACATCTGTCAAGAAAGATTCCTGAATAGAAGACAGGGCTTTACTAACCATAGGCCAGACCCAAGATACGTTCAAAGACAACATCCGGGGTAGTAACAACATACAGTGTAGGAAAATTGTGCCTCGACTGGCTACAAAAATCTACACTTGAGGATGTGAAACAACACTTATCTTTACTTAAAGAAGACGCAGACCTTAGGGAATTCTTGCTAGGACCAAGAAAACCGCATCAAAAACGTTTCATATATGCCGGCATTTATGCTGCTTATAATGAAGTATGGAAGGTTTCACAGGCAGAGGCCGCAGAACGAATACGTGAACTTGATCGTATTAACTTAGAGAAAACTCTCTCTGTGGTCGACAATGGGTTAACAACTTTGTCATCCAGAATTTAATCATTGGACAACATTGTATCCTCTGCTATTGACATACTGGAACAAGATTTAGCCATGTTACAACAAGGTCAATCTCAGTTACGTTCTATTATGTTATTAAGCTGGACGCTGCAATCTTGGCGTTTTATCAACACGTCGGCTCTGTTTGCAGAATACAATCTAACTGATAAACAGATCGAACTGGCACAAAGGGGAGCAAAGTATACAGTGCTGAGCATTGAAAAACTGGAAAAATTACCATTTACTGTAGCAGAGAAACCAGCTACAGAATGGCTTATCTATGGCAAAATCACTCTGCCTGTCACTACTTTTCGGTTTCACTATTGCCTCAAACAAATGCAAGCAGGCAAATATGAAAGGTTGGGTAAAGAATACATTAAGACATCCTGGGATTTACCTTACAAATACAGATGTTGGAGTGGGGATCGTGAAGTGTTTCTAAGCAGTACAAACTGTGAAAAGGCATTAAGCGGTTCACTCATATGTCAGGACATTTCTTTACACGGGGCTTGTAATGGTTCTGTGGCAAATTTGTCCTGCCACCAGCAGGGTACACCAGCTACTGTGATTAATCCAACGTTTGGCCAACTTTCTAACGGGAGTTACCTCATGTTGAATGATCAGAGTTGCTGTGGCATGTTGCCAGGCATCCCATATCTGGTAACGGTCAACTCCAGGGTTACTTGCTGTATGCAAGTATTGTTCCCCCCAATAGACACAGTCAGGGAGTCGCCTCTATGGCCTTCATTGAATGTTTCTTTTATACGTTTTGATACTTTAAGCAGAATGAATGCCATGCTTTTGCAACAGACAGTGCCTCTGACCTCAGCCAAAGAAATCTATGATTTACAAATTGCAAGGACTTCGGCTGAGATACAGGCTTTAATTCGTACAAACTGCCCTATACATTTCGCAGAAATGATGGGACGTATCTTTAACATGTCTGATACGAGCGGTATTGTACATGTATTTAAGACCATCTGTTCAGGACTGTTAGCACCCTTCCAGGCAGTCCTCGGAATCATCCCAAACTTCGCACATTCGGTGTTTGGTGGTGTGCCATTAATTCTAGCACTTGTTGCAGGAATCCTATTTCTATTCCTACTATTACGTTATGGCAAGCCTATCCACCAACATCACTCTGAGCGATGTGGAGAAAGCTCTCCTAGAACGGAAGTGCCGTGAGCGCATAGTGCAGCTTTTGGGCATGCCTCGTCTACGGGAACTTAATACAACATGGTTCCTGTCATTCAGACCAATCTGGCAAGATTGCATCTTACCTGTTCTACGCTGCCTGCTTTGCGGTGAAGAATGCGTGCTAGACACCTGTCTAACACTCCCATCAGTCATGCCAACGGATATCGATACTCTGCTGGACCTGGTAACGGCCCATGCTCTGTGTTGTCCCCAGAGGCTACCAATCCTGATGACGGCATTCATTGAGATCTCACAGACGCTTCCTGCTGCTGCTGAGGTACGAGATGGATCAACAGGCTCACAGGTAACAACGGACGCGAACATTGCTGCGGCATCTTCTGCTGAAGGCGATGTTTCTCATCTCTGTGCAATTAACCTTCTGAACGAGGTGTTCCAAATGTCACCAACATCGGTAGACAATATTTTGTCTACAGAAATAGATGATTTCATGTTTACACCAGACCCATACACTGACTTTGATTCGGCTCACAGTGTACCAGGGAAGCAATGAATTTGGCCTTCATATTTTCAAAACTTGGAACTCTTCCTAAAATTGAACTTTTTATTTTTTGAAAATACATGGCAAAACAATCTGCTTACAATAGAACTATTCTTATAAAACGGACTTCTTTGAATACTTCCAGGGACACAATGTCACCTTATTTGACTAAAATTTCATTTAATACCATGATATGCAATGGCTTTGATTTTTGAAAACTTGTCAACCATTTCATCATATGTATATATTTCTGTTCATTCATGTTGCATTTATTTCCAATATATGCTTAGAATGAAAAAATGCTTTAAAATGTACAGTACCTATTGCATTACATGTTTTAGCAACAGTTCTTTTAAAAATTTCTTTTACTATGCTTTTAGAAATGTTTTTTAGCAATATGTGGTACTCAAGTTTAATGTTTAGCATTTAGTATTATCATTCATTCGAAAGTGGCGTGGGTGTTGTATTCCGCTTTAGGTGTCCGTATATAGGTTTTCCTGAAACATGTCCTTATATAGGCACAATTCGCATTGCCCTTATATAGGCATAGAATCCCAGTCCTTATTTAGGCATTAGCCATGCACTCCAAATACAGGCATGGTCACCGACATCCGTCCACCCTAACGTCACAACGAGTTCTTAGAAACCAGACCCTTAAGCTCTTGGGAGTTCCCCTAGCACAGGATTATTGATTTCTCCAAGAACTCATCTATTATGCATGAACCACTATTCCTTAAGGGTTCATTCCTGACGTCTTCCTCTGTCCGACTTCACGTCAATGCTAACATTCCAAAGCACCTACCAGGTATAAATATACCTTCCCTTGCCCAAGCAAGTTAGAGGAGACCTCGACTTCAGAGGAGCCCGTATCCCGGCCTGACGCACTGAGAAGACGCTGTCATCCCTGCTCGCAGAGAATCCAGCTTCCAGAGTTCTGACTCCCTTCGCGGGGTGTTAGAGTTTGAGATCCGGCAGGAGATTCCCACCTCTCTCATTCTCAAGGTATGGAGCTGACTAGAACCTAGAGGGACTCTTGGCATACTTGGCATACTAGACTTAACATACTCTTAGTAGACCATACTAGAGAATACTTCACCTACTTCTTACCTTGCCCTACACCTAGACCAGGTTAGGTACACTGGGGTAGAACTAGCTTAGAAAAGCATCGTATGAGTACTCGCATTTTTAGCTCATGTTATTTATGTATGTGAATATATGCTAAAAGATAATGCTGTACATTATATATCTTGCATACTGTCTTGTGATCATAACAGCTCATATCTCTTACACGAGAAACAAGACTGTTCAAGAAATCCTTTTTATTGAAACGCCCGTCTATTCTTTCTGTGTAACTCTGAGGAAACTAAGCATGCACGATTAGCTGAGTGAAACTGTTATCTATTGTTTCCACGATTCTGAGAGTGTTCCGATTCTAAAGGGAAACAAAGTTGTCATGTTTATGCGGTTGCCAGAAACTACTCCCTTCTTGTTTACAAGGAGTTTCTAGTGGCCTCTGAGTTAGCTGGCACAAAGTAATTAAGTTTAATATACTCGATAGGGACATACTGACCTCAGTCCTATGTCAAACCTATAGGGTATATTATTCCAATGCGCAGAGCCTATTAGGGAAATAGGAACTACACTACAACAGGACTATGGTACTTATTTGATTGCAATACATACAACATGGTTGAAAAAGAATGATTCCCACTGGCAGTAAGTCAGTCTGTTGTGTGCTAAGTATGCAAATACTTAACTAGTCCACTCTACACAAAACCACTAGAACTGAACTAAATGTGCTTTTTTAATTATGAAAGGCCTAAACCATCCAGTCAAAAGAAAAAAGGTTATCGGTTATTATTAAAGGAAATACTGTCTTCCCACAGGAGACCAAGGCCAATTACAGTGAAGCCCTATCTCTGATAATCAGTTGGATGGACAAAATTACCTGCTATGGCACAAAAAAGAAAAACAGTGGCATAATCACATTACTGTCTAAACCATCGGAATTATCCGTGATAATGACAGAAATGGTATCTGGTGGCAGATGGCTAATCACTAGGCTCCAGGGCAATGACTTAGACATTAATGCCATACATATTTATGCTCCCAACTCTGACTCCTTGGAATTTTGGACCTAACTTAACTAAAAACTAACTGAACTCCCACAAAATGCTAACATCATACTTGGTAAAGGCGTTAGTCTCCCAGTGGATGACATAACTGAAGCTCGTCACTCATATTCTGTCCATCTGATCCCATAGACATTTGCAAAATCTAGGCACAACACATAAGCTTAAAGATCCGTGAAAACAGCACTACTTTAACGGCAGAAAATTCCCATGTTTTTTCTTTTCCACTTCAGAGCTACTCACACATTGATTATCTGTTAACAGACTCCGCATACTTGCAATATGTAAAAGAATCCAACAATTGAACGTATCGTTACTTCTGACCATACGTGCATCTCGTTAACTGTGAAAGTCAGCCCGAATAACAAAAGCATTTTCATGGCGCACGACCTTGGAACGTGTCTAAAATGTTGCAGATGTAGAAGCAATTTAAAAACTATTTATTTGTAAAAATTCAAATTAGTGCACCTCTCCAACTGTTCTATGGGGTACACTAAAATGGTATACCAGTTTGTTATAATTAACTCAATGGCCAAAAAAGAAGAAATTAATAACAAGTTAGATAAACTCACTAATGATCCCAAAAGACTTGAAATGCAGTGTTGGCACCTAAAAACTCTTAAGCATTTGGATAACTTTAAAAGTTTAAAATATGATTATTACAAAATTATCAGTAAAACAGCCCAACTATGGGTACAATCACAAAAAACAAAGTGCGCCACCTAAACAAAGTGGTCAAATGCTAATATCTTACCCCAAATTTAGGAATAATAATAGTTACCAGTATCAAAGAATAACATGCCAGCATTCAAACTAAACACAATGAGATCACCAAGGCCAGCTTTATGAAGGAAATAATAACATCACGATAGAAAACTGCACACATATTGTGAATAAAATCAATGTTAACAAAATATAGGAAGAGGAAAGACTTACCCAAGATAAACCCCTGGAGAGAAGGGAATTCAGAAAAGCTATTTCTTCCACACCAAGTGGCAAAGCATTTGGGGCAAGAGGGCTACCCTATTGCCTTCTACAAAACCTTTCAGCAGTAATAATGAATCCTCTTGAACTGGCATTACAACACTTTGCGTTGGATGGCATGGCCGTCAACACTACAATTGTTTACAGTCCCAAGGAGGGAAAAGACCCATGCTAAAGAGGCATTGATAAATGCATTGGGTTTTGTTTATGTGATTAATAGCTGTTTTTTGTTGTAAGTTGTAGCTTTCTGAGTAGTTGGACAATATAAGTTACAGAAAGTCTGCTAAAGTGTTATGACATGTTTATGTACAAAAAGGCAATATATTGTGCTGTTACTAGTGGTACAGTGTGGGTAAATAATAGCAACATTTTGAAAAATGAAATGAAAGAGGGACAAAATAGAATTAATTGATGTAATAGCAATATTATGTGTTTAGAGGAGTTCTGACAACTTTTGGGACTAGTGCCACTGCACCTGCTGCACCATTAAAATCATGCCCCTAGTGCCTGCAAGATAACTGCATTTGTGACTGCCTGTTTAGTAGTAAAATATAGCAATTTTAGGTGTTCAGTGAGGTGCCTGGAGCTTTTGGTCCTGATGTCACTGCACCATTGAAATCATGACCCTGTTGTCTGTAAGGTAACTGCACTTGTGACTGCCTGTTTAGTTTTATATTTTAGCAATAATCTGGGTTTAGTCGGGTCCCTTGAGCTTTTGGCCCTGGTGCCACTGCACCTGCTGCACCATTCAAATCAAGTCCCTTTTAACTGCAAAGTAAATGCAATTGTGACTGCCTGTTTAGTAGTCATATATAGCAATATTATGTGTTTAGAGGAGTTCTGACAAATTTTGGGCTCGGTGCTACTGCACCTGCTGCACCATTCAAATCATGACTCTGTTGTCTGTAAGGTAACTGCACTTGTGGCTGCCTGTTTAGTAGTAAAACATAGCATAACTCTTGTATATTAACTTTATTTTTAACGTGCAATGTTTATTACAACATTTAGAATTTATCACAATGACCAAATAGATTAAGTTGAAAAAATCAATCCAATAATGCCTACAAAGTGCAAAGAAAGGTACTGAGGCATGAATAGGAAATGCCACAAAGGCTAAAGCATCTGCTTTATACAACTAAGTAATAAAAAGAAAATAAGTTACTTACCTGTAACTGGAGTTCTCCAGTATTCGTATCTTTCATAGATTCACATGCTTGATTCATTTCCCGTCGCTGAAGTGGGAGTCCCACGGTACCATAATAAAGCATTTAGGTATCATTATCATAGGATATGATGGCAATGTAAAAAGTCAGTTTAATAGCCTATCGATGTCCTTTTTAGAAAGGACCAAACTTGAACTATAACCAATCAGGCAACAGGACCATCTAGAACTCTCCCAACAGAGGCTGAGTCCCTCAGATTTTCAAGCACAAGTGGCAATGAATAATTCAGAGCTGTAAGGGGAGCATCTCTGGGGAGGAGGGTGGGTCGCATGTGAATCTATGAAAGATACCAATACTGGAGAACTGCAGTTACAGGTAACTTATTTTCTTCCCCAGTATTGGATCTTTCATAGATTCACATGCTTGAATCAGAATAGCAAACAATCTTATAGTATTAGCTCAAATAGCGGCTGGTGGACAGAAAATATGTACATAACATTCATATGCAATTTAATAAATTAATATATAAATATATATTTATATAATACATTAAAAGTTGCATAAATACAACGGATGGTGGGTAGAGAATATATACATAACATTCATATGCAATTTAATAAATTAATACATACATATATATTTATATCACACTGTTAGAAATGGGGGTCTCTAGTTGGCAGAGGTAGGTACCTTTGTCCAAATAGGGACCCTTGCTTCTAGTCAGGGTAAGGGGGGATACACTCCTAAAATAACCCCTCACCCCCTTGGTAGCTTGGCATGAGCAGACAGGCTTATCTCAGAGGCAGTGTGTAAAGCATTTATGAACACATACAGTAATACAGTGAAAACACTACAAATGGACACCACACCAGTTTAGAAAAATAAGTAATCTTTATCTAAACCAAACAAGACCAAAACAACGAAAATACACAATACAGTAATAAAAATAAGACTTTCAAATGGTAGAAATAGTTCAGTTCAAAGCAAATTGCAGATGCAACACTTTTCACACAAATTACCTTGGATGCGTCACGCACACAAACAAAAAGGGTCGCAGGGAAGGTGATGGGTCAGTTGCTTACACTCAAAGAAGGTGATGCGTCGGTTCCTTGCTCCGGGGGAGGTGATGCGTCGGTTCCTTACTGCTGCACCGGGAAGGTGATGCGCCGGTTTCTTACTGTGTGGGGAGGTGATGCGTCGGTTTCTGACTGCGTCCCCCCAACGATGCAACAGACTTGGCGCCTCGAGGCCCTGGGCACACACAGTGCACTGTACTAGGGACTGACTAGTAAATCAAATAGCCAATTATGGAAACACCAATCAATAACATCAATTTACAGGGAGAGCATATGCACTTTAGCACTGATCAGCAGTGGTAAAGTGCCCAAAGTCATAAAACCACCAACAACGGGTCAGAAACAGAAGGCCAAAAAAGCAAAAAGTCTAGGGATAATCCCGCTGAAAAAACCAGGTTTAACACATACATTAAAATTTGCATAAATACATAAGCAAACACATGGAACCAAAAGAGGCTCCCCTTATTGAAATAAGTGGAGTAGTAAAACCTGTCCAACCGCTGCATCACTGCACTGTGCCGATTCCAGGTAATAATATTGCATGAATTATATGCACACTCTTCCAAGTCGCAGCACAACATATCTTCTCCAGAGGCACTTCCGCAAACAAAGTCGTTGAGGTGGAAACTGCCCTAGTTGAGTGCACCCTGGTTTTCGATGTGAGGGGCTTGCCAGCCTTTGAGTGGCAGAACTGGATTGCAGCTGAAATTCATCAAGCGATGGCTGCCATCATAACTGGAGCACCCTTACGACTGTGTCCATCTTAGTCCAACAGTTAGTCAGTTCTCATGAGTTGTTTAGCGCGATGAAAGTAGAATTTTAGGTATCATATCATAGCGCATGAATAGACCTCCCAGCTGGAGATGTTGGATTCTGGAAGAAAGTCTGAAATATTATAGGTTCTGTAGGAAAGTAGGATCTGCTTTCATGGTTACCCCCACTTTTTGCTTGGTGTCGTATGTTTTTGACTAGTCTGACTGGGATCCTGCTAATCAGAACCCCAGTCACAGCGCTTCTTCCCTAAAGTTGAACATGGTAAGTACTGTTGTATATCCACAATTGGTTACTGGTGTACTGTGTTAAGTCCCTTGTATATGGCACTTGGGTACCCAGGGCATAGGTACATCAGGGGTCTCCCATGGGCTGCAGCATGTATTATGCCACCCATGGGAGCCCCCTCAAACTGTGACTACAGGCCTGCCATTGCAGCCTGTGTGAGTTGGTGCTTGCACCCCTCATGACAGATATAAGTTTCCTTATATCTGAGGTCACTACACTTAAAGTTACCCCTAAGGCAGGCTCTTCAGTCCTGAGGGCAGGGTGCTTGGTTATAAGTGTGAGGGTGCCCCTACATGAGCAGGACACCGGAGTCGATTCGCTAAGCTTTGTAAGTGCGGTGAGCCATTTTGATACATATAGTGCACATCAGTCATTACGAGATGTCCAACTATATAGTGGCTGCAGCGAACCCAGTCATGTTTGATATCAAACATGTTGGAATTATACCCCAACAACGATTTCAGTGTTGGAATTATGATCCAATGTACTGGGGGCCTCCGTTGGGATACCCCCCTGTACTCTCGGTAACAGCCTTTCAGGGTCTGACAGCAAGCTAGTGCTGCTGACAACCACAGACACAATTCTGCCCTCCTGCTCCTGAGCCAAACTCGAGCAGGGGAAGATAGAACAATAGGTTTCTTGTCACACCACCTCCTAGACAGGACTTAGTGCATTGGGCTGGGGTGGGGCGTTTGCCAGTGCCACCAGACTGCTTTGAAGGCAAATTTGGTGCCCTCCTTACATACTCCAGTTTGTAACAGTTCAGGGGTGCCCTTGGCTCCCGCTCTGGTGGGAAACTGGACAAAGGACATGGGAGTATCCTCCCCTCTGGGAGGGACCCTTGAGCTATTCCAACCCTTCACTTAGGGTACTTAAGGACTTACCTGTGGGTGGGTCCTCAGATTCGTCGTGGGACAAGACTCAAGGTTGAAACCACGTCACTCTTCGACCGCCTGGACACTTAGACTTCGCCTTGAACCGAGACTGTATCAAGGAAGACTCCTGCTGCTCCTGGTCTCACTGTTCTGCAAGTCTTCTTCGTCGTCTGAGTCTGTCTTCATCCAGGATCTTCAACCGACCTGTGGGCATCAAGGACACCCAAAGTAATCTCCCTTGGAATGAAGGAGTCACTCCCCTGCATCTGCAGGCACCGCAATGAAGCTGACCGGCCTGCTGCTCCTGACGTCACATGGACTTCGAAAGGCTCAGCAACACAGGTGTGGTTCTGCAACTCCCTGGAGCCCTGAACTGTCCTCTCTGCAATTTGAGGCCAGTATCCCTTGTCGGAACCACTGTAACCAAACTCCTGTGCACCGCGTCGACTTGCCGTTGCCACAGTTTGTTGACTCTGCACTCCAGAGATCTTCGGGCTACAAGAAGCTCCACCCTCCAGCATCTCTTCCTGCTAAGTACAGCGTCCTCACTGCATCCTCTGCACCGTGGGCCTTCCTTCTTGGTGAGCTGCCCGAGGTCCTCTTGTGGCTCCTGTGCCTTCGGCCTGTAGGTCCTATTGAGGGTCTTCTTCTGCTCCAGTGGGCTCTCCTGCTTGAGGTGAGTCCCTTGGACCTTGCTGGCCCCAACGTTGCTCCTTCTCCGCTTCTCCCGCCAGTAGCAGCTACCAAGCCTTGTTGGTGCTCCTTCCGGACACTGACACCCTGGTTCTCTACTTCCGACGTTGGACAGCTCGTGCATGGCTCCTAGTCTTCCTCAGCGTCGCCTGGTCCTCACAGCTGCAGCACAAGATCACCGTCAACAGTTCTGAACCATCCGACATCAGTGGGCATTGCCCCTCCGTGCCGCATGGTCACCTCCGAGAGGCAAAGACTCTGGGCCCGATTCACAAAAGTAATCTGGGACAAAATCCTAGCTTTACGACTTTCGGTATTCACAAAGAAGTTAGGATTTTGTCTCAGTTAAACGTAAGTTTTGGTCTTAAAATCCTAACTTTACGACTTTCGGTATTCACAAAGGACATTTAGGAGTAGTAAAGTTAGGAATCCTAACTTTACTACTCCTAAATGCCCTTTGTGAATACCGAAAGTCGTAAAGTTAGGATTTTGTCTCAGTTAAACGTACGTTTTGGTCTTAAAATCCTAACTTTACGATTTTCGGTATTCACAAAGGACATTTAGGAGTAGTAAAGTTAGGAATCCTAACTTTACTACTCCTAAATGCCCTTTGTGAATACCGAAAGTCTTAAAGTTAGGATTTTGTCTCAGATTACTTTGGTGAATCGGGTCCTCTGTCCCCTCTGCTTACAGGTTCTACACTTCAAGAATCCACCCTTGGATTCCACTGCACTCTTGCACTGTCTTCTCCAGCGGCATCTTTCCTGAAGTCCTCAAATGTGGTCTATGGCGGTTTCCGATGTCACTTCGCACCTATGCAATCGGCTTCCCTGGTGTAGTTATCCTACTTCATGGGGTATCCACGGGTGGGGTGTCTCTCCAACCTTCTGTCTTCCACAGGGCTTCTTCAGGGTCCTCTGTGAAGGGTCCTTCTTTTTGAAAACCGCGACTTCCCTGTTGACTTCTATTGGACACGCGGTTGTGTTTCCACTCTGCACACAGCCTCCGTGGGGTTCCTGGGTACTTACTTTGGGCGGGTCCTTGTGTCCCCAGCTCCTCTGAGTCTCCTGGTCCAAGTCCCGACTTCGGTCGCAGTTTGCATTCCACTTCTTTAGTATATTGTTTGGTCTCCCCCAGGAGACAACTGTATTTTGTGCTTACTTACCTATTTGCAATTGAAGTATTGTGTGTTTTTGTGTTGATATCTCCGGGTAGGAGATATACCAATGTGTTAGTGAGTGTTGTGTAATAAATAGACATATTTTTCTATATACGCTGTGTGGTTCTTTTTCATTTAAGCTACACTACATGATTAAACTGGTAAAATAAGCTGCTTAATACTCCTTCAAGATAAACCAGAAGGCTGCTCTCTCCAAAGCTACCACTTTGAGAGCTTTCAAAGGTTATCAAAGACCTCTAAAATCGCCATAAGGGTTGCCTGAATTAGTACAAAGTGCATCACTTAAATAAGTGTGCACCATATACTAAGTCAGCCTACTACATTGTTGTAGAAGGCTGGCTTAGTATACATTGGTGTACAAGGCTGGCTTAGTATATGGGGGAGGTCAGATCAGAGTCAACTAGGTACTGGTGCAGTTGCTGATTTTGAAAATTATTAAGGATGTGCTTCCTTATCAATAAATTGTACAGTCCCTCATAGTCATGTACATAAATTCCATGAAGCCAGCCTTCCAGAGCCTTAATAGCACTGTTGAACAAGTTACTTACCTTCAGTAATGATATATCTGTAAGAGACATATATTAGTTATAGATTCCTTACCTTAGAATTACCCCCAGGAGTCAGACTGGATCCGGAGAATTTTTTTCGTAGCAGTACCCCTGCGCGTCGGTAGGTGGCGTTGGTCGACTCCGCGATCGTCGTCGTGATCGCCGGGATGACGTCGCGGTATCTACTTAGACGCCGCCCTCGCGCGCTGAAGTCAGTTCTTTACACGACATTCCACGTCAGAATCGCAGAGCCATGCAAAACACTGACCACTGGTGCACAAAACTAGGGCCCTGAAAGGGAGTCCCTTACCCTAGAAGTCAGTTCGCAGAACGGGGAGGATGGGTGGGGCGGTAAGGAATCTATAACTAATATACGTCTCTTACAAATATATTGTTACCGAAGGTAAGTAACTTGTTCATATGAAAGAGACAATTAGTTATAGATTCCTTACCTTAGAATAGATACACCAGCAATACCAACCCCGGAGGTGGGTCTGCGAACTAAGTTCACACCAGAAAGTCCTGGAGAACTGAACAGCCAAAGAAGCCGTCTCTACGGACTTGGCTGTCCAGGCAGTAGTGTTTCGTGAACGTGTGCAGGGATGGCCACATGGCTACCTGGCAGATGTCACTGAGGGGGACACCACGTCCCAAAGCAGTAGTGGCTGCCGTTGCCCTGGTGGAATGGGCATGCAGTCCTACCGGAGGTGCCTACTTTGCTAAGGAATAACAAATTTTGAAGCAAAGAACAACCCACCGAAAGATGGTTTGTTTTTGCGCGGCCCGACCTTTCTTGGCGCACACATAGCCAACAAAGAGCTGGTCATCCACCCGGAACTGTTTTGTGCGATCCAGATAGAAAGAGCGCACGTTTTGGATCCAGATGGTGGAGCCTCTCCTCCTCCTTTGAATGATGCGGAGGCGAGAAGAAGGGGGGCAAAGTGATGGTCTGTCTAATGTGGAAAGAGGTAACCACTTTGGGGAAGAAAGAAGGTTGAGTTCTAAGGACAACCTTGTCCGGATGAACAACAAGGAAAGGAGGCTTAGGAGACAGAGCCTGAAGCTCACTCACCCTGCGAGCAGAGGTGATAGCATTCAGAAAAGTAGTTTTTAAAGTTAAGAGTCTGAGAGGACAATTATATAGCGGCTCGAAGGGAGCGCACATAAGGTAAGTCAGAACAAGGTTCAAGTCCCACTGGGGAATTACGAAAGGAATAGGAGGAAAGAGATGAGTAATGCTCTTAAGGAATCTATTTACAATAGGGGACTTGAAAAGAGAAGGCTGATCAGGAAGCCGAAGAAAGGCTGAAATAGCCGATAGATAGCCCTTGAGAATGCCCAGAGCAGAGCCCTGCTGGGCCAAGGAAAGGAGGAACAAAAGAACCTCAGAAAGAGGAGCAGAAAGGGGATCCACAGCCTTTGCTTCGCACCATGCCACAAATTTGTTCCATCTACAGGCGTATACCTTTTTAGTGGAGGGACGCCTGGCTGCCAAGATAACATTACAGACTTCGGGAGGAAGGTGGAAAGCTGTCAACTGTCGCCGCTCAATCTCCACACAAGGAGGTGGAGGCTGGACAGGTTCGGGTTGAGGACCGTCCACTGCTGCTGCTACAGAAGATCCTCCCGAAGAGGCAGTCTGATCGGAGGATCGATGGCCATGTGTAAGAGCTCGGGATACCAGACTCTTCATGCCTAATCCGGAGACACAAGGATGACTTGGGCCCAGTCGCACTTGATCTTCTTCAGCACTCTGGGCAGAAGTGGTATAGGCATATAGAAGACCGCAACTCCACTGACGACGAAAAGCGTTGCCGAGCGAGTGCCGCCTTGGAAATTCCAACGTGCAGAACTGCTGACATTGTGAGTCCTATTCTGTGGCAAATAGATCTAACCAAGGCTCTCCCCACTGCTGAAAGAGACCTCACACCACGTCTGAGCGAAGACGCCATTCGTGATCCATCATGCACCTGCAGGTGAGTTCGTCCGCCCTGGCGTTCAGAGAACCTTCAAGGTGTTGAACCACCAGGGATATGCCCTGATGTTCCAGCCATGTCCAAAGGCGGAGAGCCTCTTGACATAGGGTCCCCGACCACACCCCGCCTCCTTGTTTGTTGCAGTACCACATGGCGGTGGTGTTGTCCGTGAACACCTGCACTACTCTTCCCCGGACAGAGAGAAGGAATGCCTTTAGTGCAAGACGAATCGCCTGGAGCTCCAGAAGGTTGATGTGGAGCCAGGACTCCGCCGGAGACCAGAGGCCTCTGATCTCCGCCTCTCCCATGTGGCCGCCCCATTCCAGCAGTGATGCATCTGTCACCACTGTGAACTCTGGTTGGGGAAGGGAGAGGGATCTGCCGGTGACCCAATCCTGGTTCGTTAGCCACCACCGCAATTGGTACGCAGTGCCCTCCAAGATCTGGACGCAATCTGAAAGATTCCCCTGATGCTGTGCCCACTGGAACTTCAGGTCCCACTGCAGAGCCCCCATATGCCACCTGGCATGATCTACCAGCAGGATGCAGGAGGCCATGAAGCCCAGCAGCGTCAGGCTCATTCTGACCGAAACCCGGGATAGAGGCTGAAACATCGGTATCATAGCCCGTATATCCCAGACTCGCTGCTCGGGAGGATAGGCCCGAAACTGCGCTGTGTCCAGAACCGCTCCGATGAAAAGGAGCTTCTGAGAGGGAATCAGGTGTGACTTGGGCACATTGATAGTGAACCCCAGTGAATGCAGGAAGTCCGCTGTAGTCTGGAGGTGGGAAACGACAGCCTGGGGCGAGCCCGCCTTCAACAGTCAGTCGTCGAGATAGGGGAAGACTGGAACCCCTGATCTGCGCAGATGAGCTGCGACCACCGCCATCACTTTCGTGAACACCCGAGGGGTGCGGGTAAGGCCAAAGGGGAGCACGATGAACTGAAAGTGGTCGTGGCCTACCGTGAACCGTAGGTAACGCCTGTGGGCCGGCTGGACGGGGATGTGGAAATAGGCATCCTGCTAGTCCATCGCTACCATCCAGTCTCCAGGGTCGAGGGCAGACAGGACCTGAGCCAATGTCAACATCTTGAACTTCTCCTTCCGGAGGAAGCGGTTGACGTTCCTGAGGTCCAAGAAATAACGTAGGCCTTTGTCCTTCTTGGGTACCAGAAAGTAGTGGGAATAACAGCCACGACCTACTTCTGGGGCAGGAACTCACTCAATAGCCCCCTTGGCCAAAAGAGCCGTAACTTCCTGAGGAGAAGGGCCAAGTGATCCTCCGACATGCGTTGGAATTGAGGTGGCATGGATGGAGGGGTAGTCTCGAAGGGGAGGGAGTAGCCCCTTTGGACTATCTGCAAAACCCACCTGTCCGATGTGATGGTCTGCCAGTGGGGGAGGTGATAGAGGACCCTGCCGCCCACTGGCAACTAGTGGCCCTGAAAGGACAGACTCGGAGGGTTGGAGGCTGCTGCAGAGGGGGCGCTGGTGGACTGGCCCACCCGCTAGCCCCTGACCCATGACACTAGGTCCCACGTCCCTGGCCGCGCAGAGGCTGAACAGTTTGCCCAGGCCTGTGGCCCTGGGCGGAACGTGGTGGGGCACCCCTTCCGTAGACACGAAAGGGGCGAAAAGCAGAATGCGCGGGGCGAGAAGTGGTAGCGAGACCCAAGGATCTGGCCGTAGCCCTAGAATCCTTATAGCGCTTGAGTGCGTTGTCCGCTTTGTCGCCAAACAAGCGTCGGCCATCAAAAGGCATGTCCAAAAGAGTCGATTAGACATCACCCAAAAAGCCAGTGGATCTCAGCCAGGCGTAGCGTCGCAGGGCTACTGATGTTGGAAGTGTTCTGCCTAGCGAGTCGGCGATGTCCAGCCCACACCTAATGGCGAACTTCGCTGCATCTCTGCCCTCAGCGACTGCATGGGAGAGAGTGTTCCGGGCCTCCTCCGGACACTGTGTCTGCACCTGCGGAACCGTATCCCACACAGAGTGGGAATAACAGCCCAAAAGACATGCGGTGTTCACCGACCGCAGTCCCAAGCTGGCGGAAGAAAACATCTTCTTCCCAAGATGATCCAGCTTCTAGGATTCCATATCTGGGGGAGCAGTAGGGAATGCACCCTTAGGAGTAGAGGCTTGGACCACCAAGCTCTCAGAGGTAGGGTGTTGGGAGAGGAAAAGTGGGTCACCGGGGGCCAGGTGGTGGCGTTGGGCAATCATCCTATCCACAGGAGCCCCTGTGCTGGGCTTGTACCAGGTGCCCAGAAGGATGTCAGTAAGGGCCTCATTGAACGGCAGTAGGGGCTCCGAAGAGGCCGCTGCTGGTTGAAGCACCTCGGTCAGGAGGCTGGTCCGGACCACCACCGTAGGAAGCTCAAGGTTCAAGGCCTCAGCCGCCCTACGCAACACCACTGCGTATGAGACTCCTTCCTCCGTAGCCATGGTAGGGGGAGAAAGCATACCAGGGTCTGGTGAGGTATCGAGACCACTGGCATCACCCAACTCCTCTCTCCAGTCCGGTTCACTCAACTGGTCAGCTAAAGGGTCATCAGACCCCTCCCAGTCCTTCTCGTCCTGTTCTGGCTGCCACTCAGGGCGAAAAAGAACGCCAAGATAGGGCAATTGTACAAAAATAACGCCCGGCGCCAGATCCGGCATCGGTCGACACCGGTCCGGCTCAGTGTCCAGGTCAGGGTGGAGGCTGGGGTCAACGCCGGCTGGGCACACAACCGGCATCGGAAGGGGCGGAGGTGCCGTCAGTGGATTCGCCGCCGGAGGTGTCGTAAGGTCGACCGGGGCCGATCCGGATCCAGGCCTTGATCTCTGGGGGCCCTACGGTACCGGGGCCGAAGCCGCCGGCATCAAAGGCCTAGAACCCCAAGCCTCGTCCTCAGGGCCCGAAGGCATGCCAGCGGAGTCAGGCTGCCCAAAGATCGAGTGGAGGGTGTGAGAAGTTGGCCTGGCATATGCTGTCCACTAATTATAGTGGGCACCTTGCACCAGTCCAAATCGACTCTTATGGTAGGTAGGTTAAAGACAACCTTATTGAAAGCTATCCTAGTGGTAGCTGTGGAGAGCAGCCTTCAGGCTAAGTCTTGAAGGAATGTAAAGCAGCTTGTTTTACCAGTCTATAATCTCTTGAGTGACCAAATGAAAGAGCACCACACCAGGTATATATTCAAAATATATGTATTTATTACTAAACACACCCCTCTAGTCTCTTTATGAGGCTAGAGTTCGAAGTACATAGGTTATAAGATCTTAAGTTACAGTAATAGCACAAATACACGTTTGGGCCCTAGGGGCGTACTCAAACCATATACCAATAAAGTGGTATGCGAACCACGACTGAACTAGACACTAGGCCTAGAGCCTCTAGAAGTGTTTGGACCACAAGGAACCACCCAAGGTAGTGACACAGGGGACCCACGGGAGACGCGTGCAGTGTAAATACACAACCGCGATACGCCGTTAACTTCTATGGAGAAAGTCGGGATCGGGAAAATAGAGGAAAGGGACACTTTAAAGAGGACTAGGACAAAACCCTTTGAGATCTAGGACTTTGAAGAGTCTCTACCCACGGGAGCACCGGAGTACTCGTGTTACCTCACCCAGGGAAGCCGGGTGCATAGGTGCCTTTCGGGGTCGGGTTTCGTCGTCGTTTCTTATGGCGATCTGCTGCAAAGTGCTGCTGGCGACCAGGAGAAAAGTGTCCGGGTGGATCCAAGAGTGGATCGGAGTTCTGAAGAACCTGAAAGCAGAGGGGACAGAGTCTGGGTCACTAGCCAGTGACCAGGAGGGCGATGGACAGATGCCCACCGATGTCGAGTGCTTCAAGTTCGTTGACGGTCGTCTTGACTCTTCAGCCACGAGGTCCGGGAGGCGTTGTCGGCGACCAGGAGCAGGATTCGGGCTGTTGCTCGATGTCTGTCGAGTGCAGAGGTGTCGGCGACCAGATTGGACCCAACAGGCCTTGGCAACGGCAAGTCTCGAGTAAGATGTAGATCGTCGATGATGCAGACCAGCAAGGTCTGGGGAACTCACCCAGCAAGGGTAAGTGAGGGCAGGCCTGGAGCAACCAGACTGCCAAGTAAAGAAAAGATTGGCCTTCGGTAAGGGCTACTAGCCAACGGGCTAGCGACCGCGAAGGAGCCTCGTGACGCCGCACGTGGAGCTGGCTTACAGGACACTCGTGGAGTGGGGGCCAGTGATCTTCGGTGCAGGTGGTGCTGGAGGCTAGGGCTACTCGGAGCCCAAAGCACGACTTCTTGGGAGACCCAGAAGATGGTGCACTTGCAAGTGTGCTCGGTGTCCAGGGGTCACGGTCTCAAGTCACCCACGATAGCCACGGGCCTCAGCTTTGCTGGGGACTCAGGGTAGCCTCGGGGAAGTCTGAGAATCCACCTCTGGTGATGCGATGACTTCGGCGTCCGACGGGAGCTTCAGTAATGCGAACCGGACAGATGCTTCTTTGGTGCCTGCCAAGCAGGGGAGTCACTCCTTGACCCCAAGGGAGATTCTTCAGTCCTCTAATCGTGAGTAGAGCGTCGAAGGTCCAGGATTCTGTTTCAGAGTTTCGTCCAGGTATAATCTAAAGTCCTAAGGACTGGGTTCCTACCTTTATTCCAAAAATAGGGGATGGACTACTCTGTGGCCCCACCTATGGGTGGGTCAGGGCAGAGGGGTGGCTACACCCCTTTCCCTTTGTCCAGTTCGCGCCAAAGCAGGGGCTGCAAGCCCCTGATCCGGTTTGAACTGGGGTATGCACAGGGACACCAAATGTGCCCCCAGTGCAGGACTTCAAAGCACCCGAAAGTGCTCCCGGCCCAGCCCCAATACACATTGTCCTGTCTGGGGAGGTGGTCACACCTCCCTGGGACAGGAAACCTATTGTCCAGGCCTCCCCTGCCGGAGTTTCGTCCAGCAGCAGGAGGCCAGACTCGTGTCTGTGGCAGCAGCATCCATTTTGTGATGCCAGGGCTCTGGAAAGAAGTTACCGGACTCGTCAGAGTTAACATGCCTTTCCTCTAGAAGGGTGGAATGCTACCCCCGCCGCCAGGATTGGCGGGGGGTAGTATTCCAAGATGTTTGACACCAAACACGACATGTTTAGGTGCAGCCATTCCATAGTTAGCATTTTACCGCGAGGATATAATGCGTTTAAGAGTATATGGTCAGGCTGCACTACAAACAGCATCAGAGATGGTCTCCGAACGCTGCAGAGGGGCCCTGCTCATGCAGGGGCACCCTCTCACATAAGAACCATGCACTCTGCCTTTAGGATTGATAAGGCCTGCCTTAGGAGTGACTTATAGGTTTATATGTGTGTATGCTTTTAGTGATATAGGTAACCTATACCACAGCAAGGGGTGCATGCACCACCTTACCCAGGCTGCAGTAGCAGACCTGTGGTGTCAGTTTGGATGGCCTACCAGGGGTGGCATAATACATGCTGCAGCCCCTGGCAGGCCTCTGAGGTACCTATGCCCTTGGTACATAGTATACCATATACTAGGGACTTACAAGGGCACTCCAGATCCCAATCAGTGATGTGCCTAAGGCACATGGAGACCCTTTTAAAGAGGAAACAGCTAGGCTGGGGTTCTGAATAGCAGGGCCCCAGCCAGACTAATGTCGAAAACCAGTGAAGTATCAGCAAAAGTGGGGGTACCCCTGTGAAGCAGATCCTACTCTCCTACACAACCCCCCCCAAACGTAGGGACATTAAACTAACCTTGCCCAGTTAAGTCTTCATGTTCTAAGTGGAAATACCTAGAGAGTCCATCTGCATTCGCATGGTTACTCCCAGGCCTATGTTCCACTGTAAAGTCCATCCCCTGTAGGGAAATGGACCACCTAAGCAGTTTGGGGTTTTCACCCTTCATTTGTTTTAGCCATAAGAGGGGCTTATGGTCTGTCTGAACCAGGAAGTGTGTACCAAACAAGTATGGCCTCAACTTCTTCAGAGCCCAGACCACAGCAAAGGCCTCCCTCTCTATGGCTGACCAACGTTTCTCTCTAGGGGTCAGCCTTCTGCTAATAAAAGCTACTGGCTGATCCTGACCTTCTTCATTCAATTGTGACAGTACAGCCCCTACCCCCAATTCAGATGCATCTGTTTGAACAATGAACTTCTTGGAGTAATCAGGACTCTGCAGAATTGGAGCAGTGCACATGGCCTGCTTGAGGTCATCAAATGCCTTTTGACAGCTAACTGTCCACTGAACCTTTTTGGGCATTTTCTTAGAAGTTAAGTCATTCAAGGGTGTCACTATTGATCCATACCCCTTGACAAATCTCCTATAGTACCCAGTCAGGCCTAAGAAGGCTCTCACCTGAGTCTGGGTAGTGGGAGCAGTCCAGTCCATGATGGTCTGGATCTTGCTCTGCAAAGGTTGAACCTGGCCTCCACCCACAAGGTGGCCCAGGTACACAACCTGACTCTGCCCTATCTGGCACTTAGTGGCCTTGATAGTCAGGCCTGCCTTTTGCAGGGCCTGTAAAACATTCCTGAGGTGGACCAGGTGATCCTCCCAGGTGGAGCTAAAGACAGCAATATCATCTAGATAAGCTGCACTATAGGCCTCCAGTCCTGTGAGAACTGTGTTCACCAACCTCTGGAAAGTGGCAGGTGCATTTTTCAGACCAAAGGGCATCACCACAAATTGATAATGCCCACTAGGGGTTGAAAATGCTGTTTTGGGCTTTGCAGCATCAGCTAGTCTGATCTGCCAGTAGCCAGCTGTTAGGTCAAATGTGCTGAGATATTTGGCAGAGGCCAAAGTATCTATGAGCTCATCTGCCCTGGGTATTGGATGGGCATCAGTCCTAGTGACTGCATTGAGGCCCCTGTAGTCTACACAAAACCTCATCTCTCTTTTCCCACCACTGGTGTGAGGTTTAGGTACTAGGACTACTGGACTAGCCCAAGGGCTATCTGAGGGCTCAATCACTCCCAATTCCAACATCTTCTGGACTTCAGTCCTGATACAGTCCCTGACATGGTCAGGTTGCCTATAAATCTTGTTTTTAATAGGCAGACTGTCCCCAGTGTCCACTTCATGAGTGCACCAGGTGGTCTGACTGGGTGTCAGAGAAAACATATGTCTAAACTGATTGAGGACTTGCCTGCAATCAGTTTGTTGCTGGGTAGTGAGGCTGCCTGCCAAGGCTACACCATCAACTGACCCATCGTCAGGGTTCTGTGAGAGCAGGTCAGGGAGTGGGTCACTCTCTTCCTCCTGCCCTTCATCAGTAGCCATGAGCAAGCCCATGTCTGCCCTGTCCACATATGGCTTAAGTCTGTTGACATGGAGAACCCTGTGGGGACTCCTGGGTGTTCCCAGGTCTACTAAGTAAGTGACCTCACCCTTCTGCTCAACAATAGTGTGGGGTCCACTCCATTTGTCTTGGAGAGCTGCTGGGGCCACTGGCTCCAACACCCACACCTTCTGTCCTGGCTGGTAAACAGTTAGGACAGCTCTTTGGTCATGCCAGGCCTTTTGAAGTTCCTGGCTAGCCTCAAGGTTTTTGGTTGCCTTTTTCATGTACTCAGCCATCCTGGAGCGGAGACCAAGTACATAGTCCACTATATCTTGCTTTGGGGGCTTGAGAGGTAACTCCCATCCTTCCTTCACCAAGCACAGTGGACCCCTCACAGGGTGGCCAAACAGAAGTTCAAAAGGGCTGTAACCAACCCCCTTCTGAGGCACCTCCCTATATGCGAATAAAAGGCAGGGCAAGAGTATGTCCCATCTACGCCTAAGCTTTTCTGGGAGCCCTTTAATCATGCCCTTCAAGGTTTTGTTGAATCTCTCAACTAAACCATTGCATTGTGGGTGATAGGGTGTGGTGAACTTATAAGTAACTCCACACTCCTTCCACATTGCCTTTAAGTACCCAGACATGAAGTTTGCACCCCTGTCTGATACCACCTCCTTAGGAAAGCCCACTCTTGAGAAAATTCCCAGGAGGGCCCTTGCCACCACAGGTGCTGTAGTGGTCCTAAGGGGTATAGCCTCTGGATACCTGGTGGCATGATCCACTACCACCAGTATAAATCTGTGCCCAGATGCTGTTTGGGGATCCATGGGACCAACAATGTCAATCCCTACCCTCTCAAAGGGCACCCCCACCACAGGTAGTGGTATCAGGGGGCCTTTGTAGTGCCACCTGCTTTGCCACTGGCTTGGCAGGTTACACAGGAGCGACAAAACTCCTTACTGTCTTCAGACATGTGGGGCCAGTGAAAGTGAGGGACAATTCTGTCCCAAGTCTTGTTCTGGCCCAGGTGTCCTGCTAAGGGAATATCATGGGCTAGGGTCAATAGGAAGCCCCTGAACTTCAAAGGTATTACCAACCTCCTGGTAGCACCAGGCTTGGGGTCTCTACTCTCTGAGTACAGGAGTCCATCATCCCAATACACTGTATGGGGACCACTAGCTTTCCCAGCAGCCTCAGCAGCAGCTTGCTGTCTGAGGGGTTCAAGGGAGGGGCAGCTCTGCTGCTCCTGGCTCAGATCTGCCCTAGAAGGTCCCCCTGTCCCCAAGAACTCAACCTGGTCAGGCTCAAGTTCCTCTGGGACAGTTCCTTCTTCAGGGCTGAGATCATCCCCCTCAAGGGACTGATCTTCCTCCTGAGCCAAGGGGGAAGGCACTGCCTTAACCCTACTACTCCTCCTCTTGGAAGGCACTTGGTCCATTCTTCCAGAATCCAAGGCCTGTTCAGTTTTAGACAGTTTAGCTTGTGACCTGGTCACAGCAAACACATCTGCAGGGATCCCCAGCATTTCTGCATGGGTCCTGAGCTCCACTTCTGCCCAAGCAGAAGTCTCTAAGTCATTGCCAAGCAAGCATTCGACTGGTAGGTTTGCACTTACCACAACCTTCTTAAGGCCAGTTACCCCTCCCCAGGAGAAGTTAACAACTGCCAGAGTATGGTCTGTTCTGACATTGCTAGCATTGGTCACTTGGTACATTTCACCAAGTATAACTTGCCCAGGTAGCACAAGGTCTTGTGTCACCATTGTGACACTTGCCCCTGTGTCCCTAAATGCCAAAGCCTCTCGTCCATTGATTAAAGGCTGTTGTCTGTACTTGCCCAGATTACTGGGACTCACAGTGGAGGTCACATCCATGCCTCCATCACAGACTAACACAGCCTGAGTCAGTTCCCTGACTAAGTCAGAGCCCAACTCAGTTCCCAGGGTGAACCCTACTAAACCCTTTGCTGGAGCACTTCCACCAACTGTACTAGGGGGAACAGGTGCCTTAGGGGCATTGGTGGATGCTGGACTGGAGTCTTTGGACTTGGTGCAATCACTGGTCCAGTGGGTCTTTTGCTTACAGACCTTGCACCATGGTTTTCTTTGGCCTTTACCCTTGGTAGACTGGGAATCCCCACCAGAAGAAGATTTTTGGGGGCCTGATGAAGACTTTTGATCTTTACCCTTCTCCCCACCCTTGTCAGAGTTCTTAGCATCTTGCTTCTTGGTTTCCCCACCTTGGTTCTGTACCTTCTGCTTCACCCTGGTTCTGACCCATTTGTCTGCCTTCTTTCCCAATTCTTGGGGAGAGGTCAGATCAGAGTCAACCAGGTACTGATGCAACAGCTGGTTTTGACAGTTATTAAGAATCTGCTCCCTCATTATCAGATTATACAATCCTGAGAAGTCACACACCTTACTGCCCATCAACCAGCCTTCCAGAGCCTTGGCAGAACAATCCACATAGTCTACCCAGTCTTGAGTCTGTGCTTTTTGGGTGTCTCTGAACTTCAACCTGTACTGTTCAGTGGTTAGGCCAAACCCATCAATAAGAGCACTCTTCAAGACCTTGTAATTGTCAGCATCCTCCTCTCTAACAGTGAGGAGCTTGTCTCTACCTTTGTCAGCAAAGGAGAGCCACAAGATTGCTGCCCACTGCTCCTGAGGGACCTTCTGTACTTTACAGGCCCTCTCTAAAGCAGTTATCCATTTGTGGATATCATCCCCACTCTGGTAGGGAGGGACAATCTTGCTCAGGTTCCTATGGTCATAGGACCTTTCCCTATCTCTAGGGACATGGCTGCCACCATGGGACTCTAGTCCCAACTTTCTTCTCTCTCTAAGGAGATCTAGGGATTCTCTATCTAAAGCCAATTGCTTCTTCCTGATCTCCAGTTGAGTTTCCTCATACTGGACCAGTCTCTTTCTTCTCTCATGAGAGGATTCCCTCCTGTGAGAAGAAACAGAGCTCCCTATTGAGGTGCCAGAGTGGTTAGACTCCTGAGAAGGAGACCTAGACTTTCTGAGCACACTCATAATCCTTCCTGGGGGACAAAGGTGTGGTTCTCCAGATCCTCATCTTCATCTTCCCCAGAAGGGATTGGGTTTTCCAGGTCAGGGTCATTGTCACCCTCCTGGTCAGTTTCAGAGGGGGCTGGGGGTAGTAGTACCCCTGGCCCCTTCCTCATCTGCTGGCCCACCCTCTGCTCCTACCCCTTCAGTCTCTGAGGACTTACTAAGATCATAAGCCACCAACATCTCCTGGAGGTGTTGGGTGGTGGGACTTTGGCCTGTCCTTAATTTCCTCACGTTACACAAAGCTCTCAGTTCCAAGAATGGGAGTGTGTCATACTTGGAGGGGGAAGCTCAATGGCTTCCTGCAGGGCATCTTTAGATCCTGCTTTTAAAGACATTACTAGTGTGGTGTGGTGTATGCACTACCTACTCTAGTGTGGCCTACTAAACTCTCTTGAGTTGTAGAAAGGGTTGTGCTATCCCTTAACACACAACTCTAAGTTCAGTAGAACTTACTGATATTCTAAGCTTAAATTATATGTACCTTAGGTACCTTTAGTGGTTTTCAGTTGATCAATTCAATTGAGATTATCTGGTAAAACAATAGCAAGCTGGAATCCCACACGCTGCACACCAATGTGAGAAGTTGGCCTGGCATATGCTGTCCACTAATTATAGTGGGCACCTTGCACCAGTCCAAATCGACTCTTATGGTAGGTAGGTTAAAGACAACCTTATTGAAAGCTATCCTAGTGGTAGCTGTGGAGAGCAGCCTTCAGGCTAAGTCTTGAAGGAATGTAAAGCAGCTTGTTTTACCAGTCTATAATCTCTTGAGTGACCAAATGAAAGAGCACCACACCAGGTATATATTCAAAATATATGTATTTATTACTAAACACACCCCTCTAGTCTCTTTATGAGGCTAGAGTTCGAAGTACATAGGTTATAAGATCTTAAATCACAGTAATAGCACAAATACACGTTTGGGCCCTAGGGGCGTACCAAACCATATACCAATAAAGTGGTATGCGAACCACGACTGAACTAGACACTAGGCCTAGAGCCTCTAGAAGTGCTTGGACCACAAGGAACCACCCAAGGTAGTGACACAGGGGACCCACGGGAGACGCGTGCAGTGTAAATACACAACCGCGATACGCCGTTAACTTCTATGGAGAAAGTCGGGATCGGGAAAATAGAGGAAAGGGACACTTTAAAGAGGACTAGGACAAAACCCTTTGAGATCTAGGACTTTGAAGAGTCTCTACCCACGGGAGCACCGGAGTACTCGTGTTACCTCACCCAGGGAAGCCGGGTGCATAGGTGCCTTTCGGGGTCGGGTTTCGTCGTCGTTTCTTATGGCGATCTGCTGCAAAGTGCTGCTGGCGACCAGGAGAAAAGTGTCCGGGTGGATCCAAGAGTGGATCGGAGTTCTGAAGAACCTGAAAGCAGAGGGGACAGAGTCTGGGTCACTAGCCAGTGACCAGGAGGGCGATGGACAGATGCCCACCGATGTCGAGTGCTTCAAGTTCGTTGACGGTCGTCTTGACTCTTCAGCCACGAGGTCCGGGAGGCGTTGTCGGCGACCAGGAGCAGGATTCGGGCTGTTGCTCGATGTCTGTCGAGTGCAGAGGTGTCGGCGACCAGATTGGACCCAACAGGCCTTGGCAACGGCAAGTCTCGAGTAAGATGTAGATCGTCGATGATGCAGACCAGCAAGGTCTGGGGAACTCACCCAGCAAGGGTAAGTGAGGGCAGGCCTGGAGCAACCAGACTGCCAAGTAAAGAAAAGATTGGCCTTCGGTAAGGGCTACTAGCCAACGGGCTAGCGACCGCGAAGGAGCCTCGTGACGCCGCACGTGGAGCTGGCTTACAGGACACTCGTGGAGTGGGGGCCAGTGATCTTCGGTGCAGGTGGTGCTGGAGGCTAGGGCTACTCGGAGCCCAAAGCACGACTTCTTGGGAGACCCAGAAGATGGTGCACTTGCAAGTGTGCTCGGTGTCCAGGGGTCACGGTCTCAAGTCACCCACGATAGCCACGGGCCTCAGCTTTGCTGGGGACTCAGGGTAGCCTCGGGGAAGTCTGAGAATCCACCTCTGGTGATGCGATGACTTCGGCGTCCGACGGGAGCTTCAGTAATGCGAACCGGACAGATGCTTCTTTGGTGCCTGCCAAGCAGGGGAGTCACTCCTTGACCCCAAGGGAGATTCTTCAGTCCTCTAATCGTGAGTAGAGCGTCGAAGGTCCAGGATTCTGTTTCAGAGTTTCGTCCAGGTATAATCTAAAGTCCTAAGGACTGGGTTCCTACCTTTATTCCAAAAATAGGGGATGGACTACTCTGTGGCCCCACCTATGGGTGGGTCAGGGCAGAGGGGTGGCTACACCCCTTTCCCTTTGTCCAGTTCGCGCCAAAGCAGGGGCTGCAAGCCCCTGATCCGGTTTGAACTGGGGTATGCACAGGGACACCAAATGTGCCCCCAGTGCAGGACTTCAAAGCACCCGAAAGTGCTCCCGCCCAGCCCCAATACACATTGTCCTGTCTGGGGAGGTGGTCACACCTCCCTGGGACAGGAAACCTATTGTCCAGGCCTCCCCTGCCGGAGTTTCGTCCAGCAGCAGGAGGCCAGACTCGTGTCTGTGGCAGCAGCATCCATTTTGTGATGCCAGGGCTCTGGAAAGAAGTTACCGGACTCGTCAGAGTTAACATGCCTTTCCTCTAGAAGGGTGGAATGCTACCCCCGCCGCCAGGATTGGCGGGGGGTAGTATTCCAAGATGTTTGACACCAAACACGACATGTTTAGGTGCAGCCATTCCATAGTTAGCATTTTACCGCGAGGATATAATGCGTTTAAGAGTATATGGTCAGGCTGCACTACAAACAGCATCAGAGATGGTCTCCGAACGCTGCAGAGGGGCCCTGCTCATGCAGGGGCACCCTCTCACATAAGAACCATGCACTCTGCCTTTAGGATTGATAAGGCCTGCCTTAGGAGTGACTTATAGGTTTATATGTGTGTATGCTTTTAGTGATATAGGTAACCTATACCACAGCAAGGGGTGCATGCACCACCTTACCCAGGCTGCAGTAGCAGACCTGTGGTGTCAGTTTGGATGGCCTACCAGGGGTGGCATAATACATGCTGCAGCCCCTGGCAGACCTCTGAGGTACCTATGCCCTTGGTACATAGTATACCATATACTAGGGACTTACAAGGGCACTCCAGATCCCAATCAGTGATGTGCCTAAGGCACATGGAGACCCTTTTAAAGAGGAAACAGCTAGGCTGGGGTTCTGAATAGCAGGGCCCCAGCCAGACTAATGTCGAAAACCAGTGAAGTATCAGCAAAAAGTGGGGGTACCCCTGTGAAGCAGATCCTACTCTCCTACACAGGGCTTCGTAAAAACTACGAAGCTGGGCAGGGGTCGCTCCAGCTCCCAGGAAGGGAGGGAGGCTCGGAGTTGACCCAACAGGCTGCGTGGGCGGAGCCGGACGACTACCTTCCGCAACCCGCGTTGCGTCTGCTGACGGACGGGGAGAACGCGAAGAGCGATGATGCTTCTTCGCCTTCTTTTTGTGCTTCGACTTACCCGAAGACGAAGACTTTGACGATGAGTGGTGGTGATGGCTCCGGGACCGGTCCCGCGACCTACCTCTTGACCAGGACCTTGAGCGGCGCGGAGCGGACTGCTGGGCCTCGAGAAGCTTTCAGGACCGCTTCCGCAAAGACTTCTGGTTTATGGCCCGGCAGTCGGAGCACCACTTCGGGTCGTGGTCGCGCTTCAAACACCAAAGGCACACGAGGTACGGGTCCGTAACCAACATCAATTTGCGCCCAGAGTCGCAAGCCTTGAAGCCGGTTCGAGGACGGGACAACCCTACGTGCACCAGGAGTCGAACGACTCGAAAAGAAGTCGACAACAGTCAAAACATAGTAGTCAAAAAGTGACTAGAGGTACCGCTCTCTCCGGATCTGCGCTGGCTGGCGCGGAAAAAGAAAGGACTGATGTCAGCGCACGAGGGCAGCGTCTAAGTAGATACTGCGACGTCATCCCGGCGATCACGACGCAGACGACAAACGCAGAGTCGACCGACACGCAGAGGTATTGCTACGAATTTTTTTTTCAGGATCCAGTCTAATGCCTGGGGGGATCCAGTCTAATGCCTGGGGGTAATTCTAAGGTAAGGAATCTATAACTAATTGTCTCTTTCAGATTATAAAATCAACCCAGTCTTGGGTGTGTGCCTTTTGTGTGTCCATAAACGTAACCTTGCATTGATCAGTGGTTAAACCAAACCCATCTATGAGGGCACTCTTCAAGACTGTGTAGTTGTCAGCTTCTTCCTCCCTGATAGTGAGAAGTTTGTCTCTACCTTTGTTAGCAAAGGAGAGCAACAGGATAGCTTCCCACTGTCCCTGACGGACCTTCCGTACTTTACAGGCTCTCTCCAAGGCAGTGATCCATTTATAGATATCATCTCCCTCCTGGTAAGGAGGGACTATCCATCCTGCTCAGGTTCCTAGTATCAAAGGAAGTCTCCCTGACCCTAGGTTCGCTAGTGCTTCCACCATGGGACCCTGGTCTAAATTCTTCCTAACCTTCCGCTTCTTCCAGGGCCTCCTTGTCAAGTGCCAACTGCTCCTTCTCGATCCTGAGCGTTACTCTCTCAAGCATGAGCAGGTGGTATTCCCTTTCTAAGGAGTCCTCCCTCTGGCTAGAGATGGAGGTCCCTATGGAAATGTTAGAGGCATTGGAATTGACAGAGGAGTTCCTAGACATCCCCTGGACTCGTTTCACCCTTCCAGGAGAAATAAAGGGGGGGGGGCTACCTCTAGGGACTCCCTCTGTACTATCTGTTTCTGTAATGCGCTGTACATCGGCATCCCCGGTTACTCTCTGAATAGACTCCAGGTTATTCAAAATGCGGCCGCTAGGCTGCTCCTGGGAATTGCGAAGAGGAGCAGTGTGCGTGAACATCTTTGCGCTCTCCATTGGCTACCCGTGGCGGACCGAGTCAAATTTAAATCCCTGGTCATTGCCCACCGTGCCCTCTACGGTCTTGGACCCGCCTATTTACAGAAGCGGTTTACCTTTTATGTCCCTCTGAGACAATTGCGTTCCTCAGCCCTTCTTCTTGCTAGGGTCCCCCGCTTCTCCCGCCATAGGCTGGGTGGCTGCTCTTTGGCTGTTAAGGCTGCCCAGGCGTGGAATGCCCTTCCGTTTCTATTACGTAATACTCAGGACCCGCTGGCCTTCAAGAAACTCTTAAAAACTCATCTATTTCCATAGTTATTAGTGGTGTAGTTTAGGGACTCCTCTTGGACCTGCGCCGGGACACTCTTCGGAGTAGCTGTTGCGCGTTATAAGAGTACTTAACATAACATAACATCTGTACTATTCTCTGGGGGATCGGGGTTCACCAGTGTAGAGTCATCAGACTCCTCCAGGTCAGGCTTAGAAGTGGGGTCATTGAGGTGAGCCACCCCTGACCCTTCTTCCTGGCCTCCACCCATCCCAAAGTCATCCAGCCCTATTAGCCTTCCAGGATTCTGGAGGTCATGCTGCAGGAGCATCTCTGTGAGTTGCTCTTTGTTAGGGTTACTACCTGTCTTTAGCTTTCTAGATGCAGCCAAGGTACTGAGTTCCTAGAACCTCAGACCACTGTACCTAGAGGGCTGGGACCCACTGGCCTCCCCAACTAAAGACATAGTAAAGTAGGTGTAGTGTGGTGTTGCAACTACCTACCCTAGTAAAAACGAAACTTCCAAAGATTGGAGAAAGGGTTGTGCTAGACCCCTGACTGCCAATCCAAAAAGTTCAGTAGATCTTACTACTTACAAAAAGTATTTTGTATGTGCCTAAGCTAGTGATGGTTTTTCATCTAACCACACCTAGATTAGCTGCTAAAACAGCGCAGGCTTAAATCCCAACCGCTGCATACCAATTGTAGGAAAGTAGGATCTGCTTTCATGGCTACCCCCACTTTTTGATGGTGTCAGTATGTTTTTTTACTAGTCTGATTGGGATCCTGCAAATCAGGACCCCAGTCACTGTGCTTTCTCCCTAAATTGACTATGTAAGTACTTTGATACCTTCCTAACTGGCTACTGGTGTACCCTTCTAAATCCCTATTATATGGTACTAAGGTACCCAGGGCATAGGTTCACTAGGGGTCTCCCATGGGCTGCAGCATGTATTGCGCCACCCATGAGAGATCACTCAAACTGTGACTACAGGCCTGCCACTGCAGCCTGTGTAAGCTGGTGCTAGCACCACTTATGTACGACAGATATAAGTTTTCTTATATCTGAGATCACTACACTTAAAACCTATAACTCACCCCTAAGGCAGGCTTTTCAGTCCTGAAGGCAGGGTGCTGGGTTATAAGTGTAAGGGTGCCCCTGCATGGCAGGACACTCCTACAGACCCCAGGATTGAAAGGACTGCCTTAGGAGTGACTTATAGATTTTAAGTGAGGTCGTAGACGAGGCTGTTGTCAAGGATGTTCTCATAGATTAGGCCACCGCAGACGAGGCCCTCGTAGATGATGCCGTTGTAGACAAAGCCGCCGTAGACATGGTTATCGTAGACGAGGTTATCACAGACGAGGCCGTCTTCAAAGATGACAGTCATAGACAACCATCATAGATGAGGCTGTCATAGACGACCATCATAGACAATGCCATCGTAGATGAGGCCATTGATAAATGAGGCCATACGTAGATGAGGCAATTTGTAGGTGAGGCCTTACGTAGGTGAGGCCATACGTGGGTGAGGCCATACGTTGGTGAAGCCTTCGTTGATGAGGCCATCATTGATGAGGCTGTCGTAGATGACCATCATAGATGACCATTGTAGATGAGGCTGTCGTCAACGACCTTGTAGATGTCCATCGTAGACGACTACCATAGACAATGCCATAGTAGATGAGGCCATCGTAGGCAAGGCCTTCGTAGGTGAGGCCATTCATAGATGAGGCCATTTGTTGATGAGGCCATCAGTAGATGAGGCCATCAGTAGATGAGGCCATCATATATGAGACTGTCGTAGACCACCGACTTAGACGAGGCTGTCATAGACAAGGCTGTCATAGATGAGGTTGTCATAGATGACCATCGTAGACAAGGATGTAGTAGACCACCGTCATAGATGAGGCCATCGTAGACAACCATCGTAAATGAGGCCGTCATAGATGACCGTCATAGACTAGGCCATCGTAGACAAGGCCATCGTAGACAAGGTCATTACTGGTGAGGCAGTAATAGTCGACATGGCAGTTAACGATTTTGACGGCAGTTTCCCGGTAGATGCCTCATTGTCAGGTTATGAGGATTTCCCTGATGTAGTGTCAGGGCTGAAGAGGGAGCTGTAGGGTCTGCCTCTGAGGACATTTGTTCCAATTGTCTCTCTCTCTCTCTGTGAGACTGCCTTATCAAGACTCATGGGAAGACTTTTTTATGGCTTTTCTGCGCGCCCTCTGGAGACCCTTGGCGCGACCTCTCCCTTTGACCTCTCCCGTGAGGCGAAGGAATCCTCACTGTCCTCATCAGCAGTGACACATTTAAGTTTCTGTAGTCCCAATAATAGCATCATCTCTCTGAACGTGAGAGTTTTTGTGGAAAAGGTTAGACATATTATGTAGTCCATTACCTTGTTTTCTTCTACTCTGACATATTAGTGCCAGGGTCAGAGAACTGAAACAAGAAATATAATCTTGGATGATCTAAAAAGAAGTAATAGTTGAAGAAACTGAGCAGAGCTCAGGGAAACTCCCTTCACACATGCAGTAGAAAATCTGAGGGAGTGTTCTTGAGGGTGCTGTCGCCTCATTGGTTATAATTCAGGTTTGGTCCTTTTTTAAAAAGGACATAGAAAGGCTATTAAACTGACTATTTCATTGCCATTATAGCCTATGATATTGATACATACTGCTTTATTATGGTACCGTGGGACTCACACTTCGACGACGGGGAATGATTTAAGCATGTGAATCTATGAAAGATCCAGTACTGGAGAAGCAAACATTCCAATACTGTTAGAAGCTGTCTGCCTTTTCCATGGGAAGAGATCTTATCTTGACAGTGAATGGAACTTAAACAGTGTGAACAGCTTTAGTAGAAGTATCATAAATGCGTGCAGGCAGGGGAAGTTAACAACAACAACAAAAAGTTCCACACAAAAGTGAATAAACAGTAATTCGGCCATGGGAACTGATAAGAGCCCCCTTTTAAGATATATTAAATGCAAGAGATTTGACTACAGGTGAAACCTAACAAAAAAAGTTCCACACAAAAGCGAATAAACACAGTAATTCGGCGACGGCAACTGATAAGAGCCCCCTTTTAAGATATATCAAATACAAGAGATTTGACTGCAGGCGAAACCTAACAAAAACAATACAGGCTAATCACATGGATTAAAGATGAAGCTAAGATCTGAGCAAAGGCAGCAACATCAAGACTGGAAAAGGTGACATTAAAATAATTCACCCTTCACAAACTGGCTTTTAAGAGCAGAATGGCCAGCAAAAACACACATATCTTTAACCACATGATTGAAAAAGTCCAATTCATAAACCCACCCAAGGCTGAAATATCCTTAGATGAATAAAAGGCCTTTAGTAAGATCAAATGGTCTTATTTGCATGCCTCCCTTCAGCAGTACACTCTCTGGGATCAATTCATTAAAATGGTAAGTAACTTATATACATTTCCACAGATGTGGATAAGAGTTAACAACTTCCTCTCCAATTCCTTTTTTCTGGGGAAAGGGACCCATCAGAGCTGCCCTCTCTCCCCTCCTTTTCTTCTTGGCTATTAAGGCTAATTAGCGATAACCCCAACATAAAAGATATTTAGTTTAAATCACACATGTTTGACATTCCTGCCTTTACAACATACTGATGACAATCTTGTATTTACAGCTAATACAGCTAAATCCATTTTAACCCTATTAGATACAATTCAGAACTTCTCAGAAGTATCAGGCTATAGTTTAAATCAAATACTATAATTACCATAGAAGGAACCAGTATACCTAGGAAGGCTAGAGTAAACAGTAGTCATGAAGCAGCAAATCTCGCTCTGGGTTTCATTTAACAATATGGATACTGTAAATATTTGATTACCAGTTAGTAGAATCACAAACTAATAAATGTCGACAGAGAACTGTAACTAGTTTAAGAGTATTTTATATATAGAGAATGTCAAAGAAATCAAATTCAGATACTGTACAAAAAGGATCTAAAATAAAAAACAATGGTGATTCGAGAAATAAAGTGATCACACAGTGCAAGTGGGGACAGTGAAAAAGAAAACATAAAAGGAGATTGTAAAGTGGGTAATAGACAGTGCAGTGGTCCGTTACAGGGATAATACGACAAATGATTGGATTTTAAAAAGGAGAGAATCCATCAATTTTTTTGTTAGCTCTTGGTGGACGAGCTCCTTAATAAATTTCTTTATGCCCCCTGGTGTGACTGACGATTCGACCCAGAAGGTATTCGTAGGGTCATCATCAGGACAGTAACCAGATTGTAGAGAATAAGTAGCTCCTAAGTTGTTTGACAAAAAAGATCCTGGTATGGAGCCTGACAAGGTCCTTAATAGATGAAGAGGCCCGTTTATGCTTAATAAGTGAAAATGAAGGCACCAATCCGTAATTGCTGGCAAAAGTGAATAATTTGTGATGATTACACCCATCATTAACTTCTTATCAAGCATGGTCCCAATCTTTCTCAAGTATATCTCCACAGTGGACAAAGTAACCCATGATTTAAAATGGAATAAAAAAGGGGAAGAATGTCATATATAAAACTTTAACTAGACTGCAAACAGGATGGATGTTGATTTCCAAACTAGTACCACACTGCTTTACGTGCAAGAATAATTTTCGTTCATAGATAGCTCTGATGATCAGCCCAAATGGTGCCAGTTATCCCACCCATACTATCTTCTTATAAAGCTAAAATGAATCCAATCAAAGCACCACATTCAAAACATATCTCCTTTGAATAAGCAAGAGTTGTTATGCAAGGTGACATGAAAGTTAAAAATGAAATAATTAAATCAAACTTAACGTCACTATGGCACAATAAAATAAGTAAAATAGATAATAACCCCACTCTCTAGTCAGAATGAGTAAATAAACAGATCTCATTATCTAGTTACTAGTCCACTTATATTTGCTCAACTGCAAGCAGCCCACCTCTTCTCAACAGAGACTTTTATAGTTTCCTAAAAATTAAGGCCAGAATATTAAATCCAGGTTCCAGCAAAACCTCAGACCTACTGTGTTTGCTTCAAAACCTGGATAAATCTAGTCACCCTGCATTGAAAATCCGTAAGACTATGAATAGATTTTAATGCATATCAAATCTCCCTCATCACTTCAAATTAATTGGGAAGCAAAACTTAAAACATACATAAAGACACTCTTGAAGAAAAACTTGGTCTGCTATCTGTGAAAATGCATTCACACTTAAAATCATCCCAGCCTTGAGCGAGAGCAGATTATTTACCTTACACCTGGCCTTTAAGACCCGAGCCAAATCTCTAAATTAGCTTTAACAGACTCAGGGAACTGAGGGAACTGTAAAGAGAAACCAGGCAATCTTTTGGGAAAAGATTGCCATTTATCTTAAAGACATTTTCAAAACTCAAATCGATCTAGCCTTCATGACAGTTGTATTGGGGCTTCTCGTGGCTTCACATAAACCCCAACTTTCAACTTCAGATATGAGACTCGTGGACCAATTATTAACGATCATCACTAAACTCATTCTGATAGACTGGAAAGCCTCTAATTATATTTCTATACATACCTGTTGGGAATGGGTCATTTGCATTTCAAACTCCTCAAGGTATTGCCACAGGCACTTCTTATATATTGAATACCCTAGATAACTTTTTACAGAAGCATAACATCCCCCTCAAATAACCCATCATCAGCTCACACAGTACACTTTTCTGAAAACTCCTCTATGCATACATCATCACAAAGGCTTGAGCACAATAACTGTCCTACTCTTATATGGCGCTCAATTATGTTTGTTTTTGTGTTCCTTCTACTTGTTACTATAATTTCTAGAATTTCTCGGTACACTGTTTTTGCCTTTTGTACTACTTCTACGGGATGACTTCAATGAAAAAATAGCCCCAACATCTATGTGATCCTTTTTTTTTTTTGTGTTCAAAGAGTTTTTTATTGGTTGTTCAAACAGTGCAGTTATACATATACATAAAACACAATGCAATAAGCAAAAGAAAATACAATACAATACAGTACAATACAATAAATAACCTAAATGGACAAAAAATAGATGAGTGGACTGTCCAGCAATAAGTCAGCAGATACCATACAGAACATAAATGGCACTTGAAATGTATCTAAGGCAAAAACTTATACCATGAAAGGCTATTGCGTTCGGTATATATCTAATGTTTGCGAGAGTTTTCAGCTAATGAAGAGAGCAATAATATCACACAATGTGAGACATAGGCGGTGAGTAAGGGTTAGAAAAACTTAACACTTGCTACTTGCCCCTCTAGGGTTCAGAGTATATGTGTCGCTCATGGAGGGTCACCGTTCGGTACTGTGTAAGGCCATAGGGTAGTTTGTGGAATATTTCACGGTGGTTTGTGTGATTCAAAAAGAGATCAAGGGATTCCCACATGTATCTAACCGGGTCTTCCACGGAGAGTTGTGGTGCGCTATATTATCAGCTCCTCGCAAATTAGTGACCCAATTTAACCAGCATTTAAAGGACGTTTTACGAGTGTCCTTCCAATTATTAAGAATTATCTTAATTGCTGCTGTGATGAGTAGGTCAAGGAGTGCCTTATCGTTTTCACACAAGGAGTCTGCTCTAAGAGGAGCGAACAGCAGAGTCGAGAGATCCCTGCTTGTATCAAAGGGGAAGAGTTTAGATATGAAGTCAAGGACCTTATCCCAATAGAATGTCACACACGGGCAAAGGATTAGTAAATGTTCTAGATCTCCTACTGACTTCAATGAAAAAATAGCCCCAACATCTATGTGATCCTTTTAACAGATTTTCTCATACCCTATTTATACCTCACGTATGCACTTCTTATGTTAAGCATCAAGTAATATATGTAACCCTACTTTTATGTAACCCTATAATAACACAGCAACGTCTGCGAAAATGTTCACATGCTTTTTTCCACAAGATTATGCATCATATTACACTGTATCTCCTTCTTGTTTCTACTCTTACTGTCATCATAATATTTCAATAAAATATTTTGCAATTTAAAAAAACATTTCTTGGTGTCTAGAGTGTGAATCCCTACTCGGTAGATCAAGGACGGTGCTACTCAAAGTATGACCTAGGGGCCACATGCTGTCCGCCTGACCTTTACATGCGGCTCCCTGTTTAACAGCAGCACTGGGCTACTGCTTACTCGACACTTACATTAAAAATATGTTAAATAAACAGGCAAGCATTTACTTAAGGGTTCATTGAAGTTAAAGAAAGACAGTAACTAGGGAGTCCTGCACCACTGAACTTTAGGAACACCTTCATTTTTAAAGACATCGGGCAGTAACAATATGAGAAAGTCTCTTCAAAGTTGAAAAAGTGCATTTCATTAACATGCAGAACCGTTTCACCTTAGTACATCAGATTATATCAGTGCATTAAAAAGTTATTTTTTTAAAGCAATATTTTTGAATCATCAATTTAGAAACATTCTTTCTTCCCCTCACCCTGACACCAATGCCAATAGTGAACCAAGACACATGTCAGCTGTTATGAGCACTCTTTGGGTGGCCTCGGATCCTATTATACATGAACAACATTATAGTTTATTACATCACACACAGGAGAAGGTTTTCTACAGCGTACAACCTGAAGTCATGTATTTCAAGGTCCTCTTATACATGATAATGAATTAAAAGGAGGCAAAATAATGCTTTGCTTCTCCTACACCCACCTAACTGCCAACTCCCACCTGCACCCCCATCCCACACACCCCTACTGCCACCAATGTGGCACTCTGTAACATCACAGACCAAACCTTTGCCCCTGGGAAAATGTTTGCAGAACACACATTTGTGTCAAGCCTTGGGAGGAACATGTTCCTGTGTGAGGATGACTTAAGGAAACTACCATGCTTTGTGGGAAAAAAAGTCACCAATCTGAATAATGTCTTGTTCAGCAACTTGTTTGTGGCCAATAAGGGTGAAGTCGGTCTCACACCCAGGAGCATAAACCTTTGATGGCTATATATTAAAAATATGTCTTTGCAGTATTGTAGGACTTGGCCTTTTTGGCTAAAGTTCCCTAACCTTTTTGCTTTCCCCCTAGACCGTTTTCCTGACATAGAGTTGCCAATTTAGATAAAGTGGTACTTTGCCACTGCTGATCAGTGTCAAAGTACAAGTGTTCCCTGTGTAAAGTGTAATGGTAATTAGTTGGCCATGATTGATATGTTGCCTTACTAGTAAAGTCCCTAGTGATGTGCACTGTGTGTGCCAGGGCTAGTAATGCAAAGGTGCACGGAGAAGGGAACTCAGGCCTGCAGTGTAGGGCCTGCGCGCAGTTTGCTAAGTTAGCATGTTGTCCTGACAAGTGCAACCACTTGTCAGGCCTTACTTTCCCTTTTGCGTACACAGTGGGCACCCCTGTGGTAGGTCCCGGGTAACCCCTGGGCAGGGTGCAGTGTAGGTAAAAGGCAGGACATATACTGAGGTGTGTGTGTGTTATGTCCTGACAGTGAAAAACACTCCATTTCGTTTTTCACTGGTGAAAGGCCATCCTGCCCATAGGACAGAATGGGGGAGGCTGGGTATTGTGTTTGTTAGCCTAGTTTCCCATAAGTTTAAAATGGAGAGGTGAAGTTTAGTATGTATGAACTCACAGCGTCATAACACATCTTTCTAAGAAAGTGGTTTTGTCACTGTGTGTTCAGAAGCCACTCTTTTAGAAAGTGGCTGAGTTTTGTGCTTTAAGCATTTCTGTGCGTCTCTGCTGAATGTGGATTGACTGTCTGGATCTGAAAGGGGAGAGGAGCTGGGGGAGGTCTTGACCCAGGGAGGGGTTGAGATGGCACCAGGCTGACCTGCATCTGGAGAGTAGGCGAGGAAAAGCACCGGGAGGTGAAGAGGCCTGGGTTGCAGCTATAAAACAATTGACCCATCTCCTGCTGAGTGATTAAGGATCCAGACCCCCAGTATCAAAGGGAGAAAGGTGACACTGGAAGGGAGACACCCAGAACTGATTTAGGCAGGGGTCAGGGACCCCTGAGCACAACGAACTTCAAAGACATTTAGGGGTATAACTATGAGAGCTGAGACCCCTGAACGTGGGAATAGAAATGGATTGAGACTGAAAAGGCTTGGACCCATTTCGTGGTCAAGAGGAACCTCTGCTAAGGAAGGAACAACTGAAGAGACTGCTGGGAAGGACCAACCCTTGCTTCGTGATCAGGGGCTGGTCTGCAGGTTGCTGTTTTAACCAAGGAAGAGGCTGTTGGGACTGTGCTGTGTGCGCTGGGTCCCCCTGCTTGAAGAAGACTGTGCTTTGTGCTGTGTCTTGTTACCCCAAGGGCCCGAGGTGAGCTGGCTCCCTGTTTGGAAACACAGGAACATAAAAGTTTCTGGAGAAGTTTGAAGCGACGCGGTGGGCGCGTGTTGTGGCAGCTTGAGACCCTCGGAAGGTGTGCCCTGTGATCTTGGACACACGGAGGAGAAGTGAGACTCGGACGTGCTGGGTGCGTGTCGTGGTGCACAGGAGGCGTTGGTGAAGAGCGCCTGGTCAACGTGGGTATCGAAGGTGAAGTGACTCTCGGACGCGCTGGGTGTATGTCATGGTGCACAGAAGGCGTTGGTGAAGAGCGCCTGGTCAACGTGTGCATCGAAGGTGAAGTGAGTCTCGGAAGCGCTGGGTGCGTGTCGTGGTCCACCGCAGGCGTTGGTGAAGAGCGCCTGGTCGGCGGGTGCATCGGAGGTGAAGGGAGTCTCGGACGCGCAGGAAGCGTGTCGTGGTGCACAGGAGGCGTTGATGAGGAGCGCCTGGTCAACGTGTGCATCGGAAGTGGAGTGAGTCTCGGACGCGCAGGGTGCGTGTCGGGGTGCACCGGAGGCGCTGGTGAAGAGCGCCTGGTCATCGAGTGCACCGGAGGAGAAGTGAGGCTCGGACACGGTGAGCGTGTCGGGGTGCGGCCGAAGGCGTTGGTGAAGAGCGCCTGGATATCGGGGCACCGGAGTTGGAGTAAGTCTCAGTGAAGCAGTGTGTGTGCTTTGGTGCAACCTGGGACTGCGGAGGTGATCGGCTGATCATTGTGTGCACCGGAAGAAAGTGAGCCTCTGCAGCGCGGTGTGCGTGTCTTGGTGCCAACTGAGACCGCAGGAAGGAGTGCCTGGTGAACGTGCACTCGGAGTCGACGTGAAGTCCCATCAGCGTTGTGTGTGTGGCTTCGTGCCAGAGGAGACCCGGAGGGTGAACGTGCACCCGGAGTAACGTAATCTCAGGGGTGTGGGGTACGTGTGCCCTGCAGCCGCCTGAGACCTTCCTTACAGTCGCGGCCCGGACCGGCAGCCCCGGAGGAGCTGAGATGCCAGGCCGAGCCGCTGAGGCCCATTGAGAAAGTTCTACACGGAAGGCCCAGTTCGCTGAAGGAGGAGAGGAGAGTGGGGTCGCGCCCCCAGGTAACGTGGATCACTGCCTGGGCAGGGTGCGGGCTCGGAGGGACACTCTCTCGGCCTCTCTGTCCTTCTGGCGACGGGAGCCTTTGCTTCGGCTCAGATTGGGGCCCGTACTGCGGTCAGGAGGGGCAGTACTGGGGCCAGGGTGAGAAGCTGTACTTTATGTCATCATTGATACGTGTGGGGGGCATCTGTTATCGAAGAGGCTGACTGTCGTAATACACATTGCCAATATTGCTGCTAACGAACTGCTGGACTGTCTTATGACGCTTGACATTATTTCTGCCTAACGAAGTACACGATTGTAGCGCTACGCATTGCATTATTTCTCCATTGCAAAGTACAGGATTGTAGAGGCCCGCATTGCATTATTTCTTCATTGCAAAGTACGTGATTGGGGTGTGACGCATTGCATTATTCCTTCATTGCGCAGTACATGATTGTAGCGGTACGCATTGCATTATTTCTCCCATTGCCAGGTACCGGGGTGTATGGTTACGCATTGTATTATTATTCCTTTGCCCAGCACAGGATTGTATCGTTACGCAGTGCACTATTGTTTGTCCAGTGCAACGTGTGTGATTCTAGCATTACGACCAGCATAGCATTTTGAAAGCGGTGGTTGGGATTTGAACCTACCAACCAGCCGGAACGAATATTACCATTTATTATATGTTGGCTTATGTATCGTGTGGACTGATCGTATATCTTTTTACAAAAAGTTTATACTCGTTTTATCAAACTCGTGTGGAGTCCATTTGTGGTGTCACCAGTGGGTTGTTGTGAGTGTGGTTGCACATACTGTACACTCGTGCCTTGGAGATAGGCCTGGCTACTCGTGCCAAGCTACTAAGGGGGTGAGCAGGGTTATCTCAAACGGTGTCCTTACTTGGCCTAACGTTGAGTGAGGAGTCCCGGGTCTCGCATTTTGTGACAATGGTGCGGGACTGGGACTCCGGCTTCCAACAAGTATGTTTTGATACAGACCAGGGATGATTTAAGAGACCAGAAGACAGGTACCTTAAACTGGCATTTCTTTTGCTGCTTTTAAGATTCCAAAATGCACTGCACCCAGTTTATCGCATGTGGGCACCCTGAACACATACAAAACCGACACCTCTGGTACCTCCACGCTCAAGAGACCCAGAGTAACAACGCTGGGGTCAAAGTCATTGCAGGGATGTGTCCCTTCGCGAGGGAGACTGGAGAGAATTGCCATGTTATTGGAACAAAATTGTTAAAGTCTGACAAACATCATGTTCATAGTGTTCTACGATCCAGCCAGTCGGGGCAAGGGAGGCTGGACTTGCTCCAAAAGATCTGTTATCAAATGAACAGTGAGCCATAAATAATGATTCTGCCACAATTCCGTGATCTGCACAACTATTAGAGAATTGTTTGAGAAGGCTACATTCCTCAAACCCCCACACATTTTTGGGATTAGCAGACTCCATACATTCAGGGCAACACTTCCTTCTGTGTATGTTCATTTGAGCACTGCAACAAAATATTGAGTTAATTTCTTTGAAAAATGAAACTATCTCCACATTTTTCACTGTCTTCAAGCTGCAACGAGATACTGATGCAGGGTTTGTACCATTTTGCCGAATAAAGCAAATAGTTTGTATGGGTGCACAGAAAAAAACACATGCTTGAAAAACATAATGCTGTTTTTTTCCCTTCAAAAGGCTCTGTAAAAGAGTTTTGCAAACACCCCTGAAGAGAAAGGGTTAAAACCATGCGCCCTCTTAAAGGAAATGTTTCCATCAGGGTCATCCTCTCATTTGTGCTTACACATTTCACCTGTAAGGATGTCCTGGCATAGAACATAAAATTATAGCCTGGAGTTTCGAAACTAAGATAGTTAGAACAGATAGGTTTTAAGGTTCTTTCTAAATTACGAGCGATCCACAGCGGAAGGAATAGAGAGGAAGAGTATCCCAAGCAATCGGAGCCAGGTAGGAAAACAAATATCCTGCTACTCGAGGACGTCAGATGCGAGACTGGTGAGTGGGCAGGTAAGATACAGAGACAAGTTGTCTCAAAGGAACACAGAAGTGTATGCAACAGCTAAGAATGATGAGGGCAAGTGGCCTGGAGTGTCAAGATGGCGGCCGCACTCTAAGAGTGCTCCGGACCCCTCCGTCATCTGCTCCGGACTACATCGCCATCGGCGACCATCCTTTCTCCCTACTTCATCGCTGGCTACCGTAACCACTCTGGGCCATACGCCAGGGCCGGGACATCGCGGAATCGAGTGCAGTGACAGACTTTGAGCCCGGGCCGCCGGGCTGCCCTGCATCTAAAATGACGGCACTCATTCAGCCGAGACCCGTGCCTGCAACTGAGGGCTCATCTTAGGAACATCCCCCACAGCAGATCACGGTTCCCCTGCACTGAGCCCTGTTGTCGGATGGGGACACCAAACACCGCACCGGACGGGGGCGAGCTCCGGGGGCCGCGGAACCTTGCAGCAATCCGATATTCCTCGCAGCCCAGAGGAGGGAGACCCGGCGCGAGGCCTGGAGTGAGGCCTCCCTCCCCCGACTAGATCGTCGGAGCTGATATGCAGACTTGAGCCTACAGCCCCTGTTCCGGCTTGGCAAACAAGAAGAAGGCCGGAGGATTGGCTGCGGTATCGAGCAGCGGGGGCCCTCTGGACGGGTCTCCCCCCCCTCATGGTGCTGGGGCCCTAAGGCCTGCGAGCTCAGACTGTGACCACTGGGGTTCTGCGCAAAGTGTCCCGTGCAGCGGCTGCCCTCTGACCACGAGGAAATTGAACTCTGGGCCCGCCGACGCGGAGGAGCACCCGCCGCCTGAACATCCTGCGGCATGGTGAGTCTGCCGAGTGGCGGTGCGAAAGGGAAGGAAGGCCTGCCCCTGTCTGAGCTCTCACTCCGAGACGCGGACGCAGCCCGGGGCCTTTAGACTCTGCAGTTTCCTAATCCCATGGCGGGGAGGGGGTCGCAAAGAGGTAGATCGGCTGTCACATTCGGACAGCGGGGACCAGGATAGATCCCCCACACCCCCCTGTCGGTAGGGCCCTCAAATGGCACTTCAATCTACTGCTGCGCCCTACAGCTTGAGGGCCTATCTGGCCTGGGGTACACCCTGCCCTGAGTTGCTGCAGCCTCGCTGGCGGTGAGGGGAAGCGGACACACCAGATGTCCTGGTCCTTGGGACTTGGGCTCTGCTGAGAGAGGATACGTGATCGGGCATTTTGGGTGGCCTGGTGCGGCGGAGCCCAAGGGGCCGTGGGTAGGGAGAGGATCGGCTGCGGAATTGCGCAGCAATGGACCTCCGGAGACCCCCCCATGGGAACCCCCCATGCCTTGATTCGCGCACCGGATGAGTGACCTGCCTCCATCTGCCCTGTGTGTGGCGAGGGAAACGTGTGCCGATCCCGGGGCGGGCTCTTGAAAGAGCGGGGCCCCGCCGCCCCAGTTGGAGTGTAGCCTACCCGCAGTTAAGAGGCCCTGGAACACAGTGAGATCCGTCTGACTGCCGCTGCAACCCGGGAAGAGGTGTGGCACCCGAATCCCGGTGGGCAGAGAGACCGACTGCGAGGTCACGCAGTGACGGTTCTTGGGACCCCCCCCTTCCTGCCAGACCGGTCCGGGCAACTCTGGGTATGAACTGCTGCGCTGGGGGGCCGGATGCCCATCTCTCCTCGGCCCAAGACGCTGTTGCGCCGAGACTGATACATAGACGCTTGACGGACACCAGAGGCACCCATCGCAGGACCGAACACGGAACGCTCAACTGCCCTGACCAGCCCCCGGCCCATGTAGCTCCTTATAACCCAGTGCCACGTGGTGGCACTGGGTGCCACCACGTGGCACCCAGTCTCCAGGTGAAACCGACTGCTGGTTGGAACTGTTTCGCTCTTCCCCCGACGGCACCACTGCAGTGCATGCGGAAGACTAACCCCCTCTACTCACTGCAAAGCTATCTGATTACCGCAACAACCTTAGTCGGGCAACACGCAGTGACCCCCTCAGCTCCAGACAGTCGCAAACGATCCACAGAGACACACAAGCCATCCACACAAACCAACCAATACCCACCTGGCAGTATTGTTACCTCCTGTTGCTCCTCTCTGGACCTCCTGATCATGGGGAAGGATCAGGGCTCGAAACCGCCCGCGACACAGACCAAAATGGACCAATACACCGTTAGTGAACATGGAAGTCGCTCTGAGGCTGCAGAAGGGCAAACCCTGTTGTGTGGGACCTCAACACGATCCTACAAGCCATATCCGCCTCACTGACCTCAGTCGAAAATAAGATCAGAAAGGTTCGGGTAGACATGGCCCTGCTCCGGCAAGGCCTCTGTAACGCAACGGCCAGAATCACTGAAACCGAATCCCGCATCTCCTCTGTCGAAGATGACGTTACAACTCTGAAGGAACAAATGACCCGCCTGCAAACTCAGGCCAAAGAACTCCACCGAAGGGCAGAGGATGCTAAAAACAGATCTAGGCGCAACAACCTACGTCTGGTGGGATTCCCGGAGGGCACTGAGCATGGACCGATGGAGTCATTCATTGAAAACTGGATCAACTCGTGGATGCCCAAAGACATGCTCTCTACCTGGTTTGCGGTGGAACGAGCGCACCTCTCCCTGGCTTCAAAACCTCCCCCGAGTGCCCCGCACTGACCCATCATAGCACGAATCCTCAACTTTAGAGACAGGGACCTGATCCTGCAGCAAGCTCATATCCGGAAAAGCATAACCTATCAAAATCACACCATCATGATATTTCCGGACTACACCAGGGAAGTTCAATCACAGAGACGATCCTACGCGGATGTGAAACAGAAACTCCGCACCCTCAACCTACAATACAGGCTACTCTTTCCAGCACGACTTTGAGTGGTCTTCCAGGAGAAAGCGCACTTCTTCGACAGCCCCGAGGCAGCCTGGATTTGGCTGACGGAAGAATGTCCCCTCCGACTCCGATCCGTGACTTCAACCCCGGGAGCCCAGACTGCAACTACACACAACCCGGCCCCGCGCAAAAGACACACATGGTCCCGCAGGGGCCGAGGGGGGGTCAGGGCCAAATCGGGCTCTCCAGTAACTGTGTCCTCGAATTCCCGGCGCCATGCTCTGACACCGGAGCCCCGCCGTCTGCGGGACTCCAGCTCCTGAGACCACTCACCTACTGGGAGCACCTCATCCAAAGTTCTGGCTATAGACTCTGTGGACTCTGATCTCTCCCATAGCCCGGCGATCCCCAGTTGAAACTCCCACAGAGTGCCGCGAATACAACCCGACACATCAGAAAGCACACAATCCAACAATGGCGAAACTCCGCACCAATCAGATACGTCTGCCGATGTCCACTCAGATCCTTTAACAAGAGGGGTCCACCACGCTTCACTGACTTTAAACGTTGTAGTTTAGTACATCTCACCAGTTGTAGGGCGACAGATGCTTCTGTTTTCGAAGTATAGGGTGGGGGGTGGGGGATAGGGGGGTTGGGACCATTGTCCCATGTTTCTGGTTCTTTAATAGTACAATGTTTACAGCATCTCACCTCTATGGTCACACAGCATAGCGCCATGAATACATGCCCACAGGCGCAACACAGACGTCGTGCATCCCAACCTCCAAGGCATGCACTGCGTAGTAGATCCCTGCGGCACTACGGGCTTCCCCTACTGATCACGAAACAATGACATACAACGGAAATTCTCTCCGTATCATGTCGTGGAATGTGACAGGATCAAGCGGACTGCAATCCTGCGCCATGCCCAAAGACACGCCCCAGACATTCTCATGCTCCAGGAAACCCACCTCATGGGCAACCTTTGTCCCTTCCTTGCAAGATACGGGTTTGACAGATCCTGGCACTCGGGTTTCACACAGGGCTCACGGGGGGTCGCAATTCTTTTAAAACGCAACCTACCTTTTGTACCTGCCCAAATCACCAGAGACCCCAGTGGTCGTTTTGTAGCTCTCGCCGGAACGCTGGGCGACGACTCCCTCAATGTCCTCTCCATCTACATTCCCGGCGCCACACACACAGACCCTAAATCGCATAGGCAAGCTACTCTCCTCCTTGCCTCCCAGTACAACGGTTGTAGGGGGGATTTTAACGCGGTCATGCACCCCAGACTTGATGCCACAGGGACCCCCTCCATCGCCCGCACCACTCATGCTAACCAGTTAGCGTCCTGGGCTGAAGCTATGGGTGATTGCAAAGTATGGCAATCCTGGAATCCGCTGGAGTCCCAATACACCCACACCTCAGCCGCACACCACAGCCATTCTCGCATTGACATGATGTTCATGCCGGCACCAGAGTGTTGTAAGGTCAGGGATATACGTATCCTCCCCCGAGGCATCTCGGACCATTCCCCAATGCTCTTGACCGTGGGTGACCCTCCCACTGTCCTCCGCCCAATATGGAGGATGAATGCCTGGTTTCTCCAAGATCGGGAATTTAAAGAAACAATGAGAGCCGATATCAACCAATACTTCCTCACGAACCAGGGCTCCGTCGCATCCCCGGGCACTCTATGGGAGGCAGGTAAGGCCACGATCCGTGGACTCGCCAAGAGTCACCTCAGAGCCCAAGGACTAAAACGAGACAGTAGACTCGCCCTCCTTGAATCTCAGGCGGCCCTGCTTGAGCGTGACACAGCTGTCACAACAGATGAAACCCAGCTGTGAAAGCTGGCATTGGTGCGGGATGAAATAAGACAGCTTTCCCTTGGCTCGGCCAAAACCTTATGGAGGTCCTCCATTGCACGGGTATATGGCTGGGGCGATAAGAATGGGAAACTACTGCACAGATTAGTGTCCTACCCCTTAGCAAACCGAATAATTCCGGAGATCGGCGACCCAGAAGGGAACTCCCATCGCTCTCCCAAAGCAATGACTCAAACTTTTGCAAATTATTACTCAGGCCTGTACTCGCGCAGAAACCAGAACTCTCACTTACAGAACTGACCGCTCTAGAGGACCTTCAGCTCCCCAGACTCTCAACACCAGAGTCAGATGGAATGGAAAACCCGATCACAAATGAAGAGATACAAGCCGCCCTCTCGCTCGTCTCGGCCGGTAAAACTCCCGGCCCAGACGGCTACCCGCAAGAATATTATTCTGCCTATCGTGACATACTTGTCCCGCACCTTGCAGCCCTCTATGAGGAGGCCATAGAAACAGGCTCTTTTCCTCCAGAGACTGATATGGCTACGATAGCTATTATCCCCAAAACGCAACCACCCTCACCTGCCTGTGCTGACTATCATCCCATTTCCTTAATTAATACCGAAGTCAAAATCTACGCCACGATTCTAGCTCAGCGCCTCAAGCCGTCTCACAGCAAGTTGGTCCATCCCGACCAGTGCGGCTTCATGCCGACACGGAGTACCAGACTTTGCCTGAGGCGTCTACACCTGGCCTTGGCCAACCGGCAGGCACTGACCCCATAGTTAGCACTCCTAATCGACTTTGAGAAAGCATTTGACTCAGTCAACTGGGGCTACCTAGAGGACGTCCTGTTGGCTGCGGGCATGGGCCCCAAGTTCTGCCGTATGGTTCACATCCTATGCTCCAAGCCTACTGCACGAGTGCTGGTCAACGGAGTGCTCTCAAACATCTTTCCAATCAGAAGAGGGACGAGACAGGGTTGCCCCCTCTCGCCCCTCCTCTTCGCCTTAGCAATGGAGCCTCTGGCCAATCTCATCCGCTCGGATGACCGGGTTCAGGGCTGGAGGTAGACGAGATCACAAGAGGACAAAATTGCCTTATACGCAGATGATGTCCTGCTCTTTCTTGCAGACCCGGCGTGATCGGATCCTAGATGCCTACATCTACTACGGTCCTTTGAGCGGACTTCGGGTCTGCGCCTGAACCTGGCCAAGTTAACCTTAGTTCCCTTGCATCTCTCAAGAGAATGTTTTAATTGGCAATCCACTATCCCCATCAGACGGCAATCCTTCAAATATTTGGGTATAGGGGTCGCCCTACTTCCTGACGTAGCTTGGACACTTAATATGACCCCTCTGGTCGCCAAAACCAAACTTGACCTGCAGAAATGGCAAAAATTACCGCTCAACCCATTAGGGAGAATAGCGCTATTCAAAATGATGATCCTCCCCCAATTCCTCTATGTCATCCATAACACTCCATTTCATATTTCCCGAGCCTGGTTCAGGGGAATAGACAGCCTCATTATAAGGTTTCTGTGGAATGGCCTACGGCCGCGCATGGCACTCCCGTTCTGTCAGATCCCACCCTTTGACGGAGGCATGGGTCTAACGAACCTGTACTTATATTATCTTGAAACCCGCCTCCTGGTAGTACACGATTGGTTTAATGGAGGGTGGTCCGATCCTGCTTATAGAACCGAACTTAGGGACCTAGGCCTCTCCCGGGTCCAGGATATGATGTATGGATCTTTCATTCCCAGGGACCTCTCCACGGTGACCCAGGCAGTGCTTCTAGCCTGGCGTGCCGCTCTACGACACACCCAATGGAAGGACAGACTGACTCAGCAGACTCCACTCTGGCGGGGCACATGGTTGCACGAGGTGGAGGGCCTGGAGGGTTTTGGGAGCTGGGATCTAATTGGCATTTCACAGCTTGGAGACGTGGGGGTGGGTGACCATATCCGCTCCTTTGCAGATCTGCAAACTAGACACTCGCTTCACCCATCCCAATTTTACAGATACTTACAGCTCTGCCACGCCCTAGGTGCCCACATACAGTCTGGCACAACGCTACCCGAACACAGCCCCCTTGAAGCCCAGGTCATGATGGGTAACCTCGGCAGAGGAGGTGTCTCACGTATTTACCGCTCCCTAACTAATAACGGTCAGACTTACCCTGACCCACTGAGAACTAAATGGGAGACATGGCTGGGCCCTCTAGAGGAGGAGGATTGGAGAGACGCTTTGAAGGCACCCAAGACTATCACGGTCTCAGCTAAACTGCGTCTAGTCCAGCTTTACTACCTGCATGCCTCCTACCTTACCCCCGCCCGCCTGCACAGAGCAGGCCTAATTCCACACTCAACATGCAATGCAGAGTCAGCAGATTTCTTTCACATGGTATGGTCCTGTTCATGTATAGCCTCTTACTGGGCCGACCTGGAGAAAGAACTCACAGGAGTGCTGGGGTGGGAGGTCCCACAAAACCCCTTAAATATCTTGCTGGGTGTCACAGACGGGTTGGATGGCTCGAGAGCCGATAAAGTATTTCTGGGGGTTGCCCTTGTGGTGGCCAAACGAGATATCGCAATGGCATGGAGGAATCCCGCCCCCTATAACTAAATGGCGCAGGGGAGTGGACTGGTGTGCCACACAAGAGCTACCGCTATATGAGGCCAGGGGTTGTCCGGCCAAACACAGGAGAATCTGGGGTAAATGGTTGGGATTACAAGACTAATCAGCTTCCCTGTCTTTCCAAATCTCATTCCACATGTTCCACAGAAGATGGAGAAGCAATAGTGTATGCTGTCATAAATTGTTCTGCTTGCCCAATGTCACATGTGCTGATGCTATTGATCATGCTGTACTGTTCATGTTTTTATCACCATCTATTTACAAAATCAATAAAATTGATTACAAAAAAGAATGATGAGGGCCAATTTTATAAAGTGCTATCTAGATATGAGTAAGAAGCTTGAAGAAGGAATGCATATGGGCAGGCAGCCAATGACGATTACGTAAGTGGGCAGTGACGATGGTAAGAGAAGGCAGATTGATAACAAGCCTGGCGGCTGTGTTTTGGACCAGTGAAAGTCTCTTGATACAGCAAGCCAAAGTGCCATCCTAGAGAGCGTTTCTGTAGTCCAGTCTTCTGATAAGTGCCTGGGTCACCGTTTTCTATGTATTCGGGAGAAGCCATCTCGTTTTCTGCGCATTTTGAGAGTGTTAAAGCAACAGGCAGACACCACAGTGGCTTAAAAGTCAGATAAGGAATTGAGTCACATTGTCATATAGTTTTTTGATCCACGTTGGAATAAACAGATTGATATGATTTCATTTCCCGCTGCTTATTAACTATACTTGAAAATGTATGGAATACTGGTTCTCTGTGGACAAGTAAATGCGAGGGACTAGGAAGAAAATAAATTACATAACGTGCATTAAAATTTCAATACTTATCACCATCGACTGCAAAACAAAAGAAAAGATCAGTTGACGGCAAAGAATACATTGATTAAAAAACACAACATTTAACAAAAATAAACCAATTGTTTTAACTTATTCCTCCTTAAATTAAGCAAGTTAACCTCAAGCACAACATTTTTAAGAGAGGGGCTTTGCTTTACTTACCAGAACTGCTGATTGCAACCCACACTGTATCGACAAAATGTAATTCTCCCTTTTTTATATTTTCAAAAAGTTTTTCTTCTGAGCTTCCCTTAAAAGGAGGGTCACCACTTAATCTATAATTAAAAGCGTTTTAGTTTTACATTTGTTTTTAAGTACTGTTGAATTATATTACATACTACATAAAAGAACTAAACATCCACTGTTAAACAGTTCAAATGACTACATTTAAATTTTAAGATCTTATGGTTGACTACAGGACTGTATTTAGACTACAATAAAGTTAATTTATTTCAGATCTTCTTTCAGTAGTATACACTCACCTTAGCTGTCATTTTGCATGATTAAAAAACAAAAATACTGCATTTAAAAAAATATATAAATTAAGAAAATATAAAATAATGTATGCGGAGAGAGCGTGCACTCTTAACAATACGTTCCCTCTGGAATACCCACTATTTTCAAACAGCCTTGTGTTTCCAGATACCAGTAGTGCCAAAGTAATAAAAACAATGTGCCTGGCCGCTGGGTAAATACTAGAAATTATTTACTATTTGGCCGGTTGTCTTGAAAATAGCAGAGAAACTTCACAATTTACCTGGCCCCTGGCTAAATAGTAGAGATTCTGCACTGTTTGGCCGGCGGCTGTGTAAATAACAGAAAACTTTTACTATTTAGCTGGCCACTGGCTAAATAGTAGAGATTCTGCCCCGTTTGGCCGGCGACTGTGCAAATAGCAGAAAAACTTCACTCTGTATCGGCTGCAGGCTAAACATAATTTCTGCACTGTTCGGCTGGCCGGGTGCAAATAGCAGAAAAGCGCAACTATCTACCCAGACACTGGCTATATGGTAGAGGTTCTTCACTGTTTGGCCAACAACCGTGCAAATAGCAAAAAAACTTGACTATTTACGCAGCGGCTGTCTAAATAGTACAGATTCTGTACTGTTCGGTTGGGAGATGTGCAAATTGCAAAAAAAGTCACTTATTATCTAGCCGCTGTCTAAATATTAGAGATTCTGCACTATTCAAGCCAGGAGCCATGTAAATAACTGGGAAGCTTCACTATTTATCTGGCCACTGGCTAAATAGCAGACGTTTTGTATTATTTGGCAAACAGTCAAGCAAACAAAAAAACTTTGCTCATCATCCAGCTGCTGTCAAAACAGCAGCCATTTACATTTAGGCCAGCAGCCATGCAAATAGCAAATACACATAATCATTTATGTAACTGCTGGGTAAATAGCAGAAAGTTTAAATTATTTGACCGGTAGCCTGGCAAATAGCAAAGAAATTTTAATAGTTACCCAGCAGCTGTCTAAATAGCAGAAATGATCTACTGTATTGCCGGTGGCTTTGCAAATAACTTGAAAAGAAACTTCATTATTTACCTTGTAACTGGCTAAATAGTAAACAGTGTGCACCATTTGCCGTTAGTCGTGCAAATATTGCACTATTTACCCAGCTGCTGTGTAAACAGCTTAAATCTGGTTTTATTATGCCTTGTGCAAATTTCAACAGGCACTTACACCAGGTAGAGCTGCAAACAAGGAGTGAAAACAATGGCATCCATACTTTTATGAAAGTTAGAGTTCTGCTGTACTATTTCATTCATAAAAAGTGGTTGCAAATTCTGCACATACATTTTGAGAATCTAATAGTATTTTACAAACTGTCATATATACTGTTTGATTGGTTCACAAAATACTGAATTTCAGGGGGTTGCAGAATAACCTACCAAATTAATATTTATTAGGCAGGTGCCAATTCCGCAACTCTCTGTGATTGGCTGTAATCACAGAGAGGGTGGCCTACAAAGAGACATCACACCATCATCTCTATGACTGTATTCCAAAATGAAAACTGTTCTTTTTTCAAAGCAGCCCGTGTTACTTAAAGGAACCAGTGCTGGTTAGAAAAAATAAAATGTTTCAGTTTCGGAAAACCTCTCCCCCCATATGCTGCCAACATGAATGCAAAGGGAAAGGGGTCCTAAGGGGACCTCTTCCCATTTGCAAATTAGTTACCACCCCAAATCAGGGGTTGGTTGCTCATCAATTGTTTGCGACCACAATTGCAGTGAAATTATCAATAAATTCCTTTCAAATTGAAAAGGGGAGGGAGATAAACCCTTTCATGAACCCTCCTATATGCAATCCAGAAGCAACTGCAACAGTCCTTTTACAAGTTGAAATAATTTTCCCACTAATAAAAAGGGTTTTGTACATAATGATGAGCACTGTTGTGGTCACAGTGGTTTTGCGACATGAGGCCATTAGTGCACAAACTGGCTTAGATGAAGGCACTAGCTTATTGGTCTAAAGAAATGTTTGAATGTTTTCCAGTTATTTTTGACAGACATGGCACAGAATGCCATGCCATTAGACCATGGGCCAAGACATAGAGACTTGGGAGGCCCTTTATGGAGCTGCCTTGTGCTCAACAAATGCTCCTTTCTACTCCTTTACGTTTACCTGCAGAGATGACTAATGATAAAGATGATTAGAACCTTTGCAAGACTATTTAAAGCTGTTTACTCTTCTAGAGGTATGTACTCACTCTTACTCACAAAGCCATAGGAATGTACCATGGCCAGATAAAGGATTACCTAAAGGTTCCATGTTATCAGAAGACCTCTTTGTCTGAAGCAAATCAGTGCATTCTGGAATTATTCATTCTGGTTCTATTCAATTAAACAAATCAGGTTATAACACTTGAAAGCAATGATTTGTAAAAGCAAAAATCAGAGCTGGAAATGTTGTATCCCAGTGGCATAGAGCCATCTAGTATTTAGTGTGCTTTTACCAAAATAGAAACAAATGGAAAGGGCCCCTTATAAAGTGACCAACACAACATGATTGAGAGGCTTCATTCCAATCTCAGGACAAAAGGAAGAAAAACTATGTGCCTTATATAGAGTTTCGAGGGTGGAGATAACTCTGTCAGGATGGTGGAGGACAATACCTCTATAATACTGAGGGACTTCCGTCTGCCAAATTTAGGCCTGCCAAATTTAGAGTTGTCTGCTGGCCGTGTGGACAACTCTCTACATTGAAAGGAACTGCTGTCATGGCAGTTTTGTAACTGCAGGACAACAGTAAAATCAGATATGACGGCCAGCCAACAAACTTAAAAATACATCGTTTTTCAAATACAGACTCCCAAAGCGGGAGCTTGTTTTTGAAAAATAGAAAAGGGAATGGTCCCACACGCTAGGGGTTTTCTACTAGGGTGATGGGGTCATTATTTTCTTTCGTGCCCCTTACAGCCAGGTTTTACTCTGAATAAGGAAGACGGTCTAAAGTCCTTCATTCAACTGCTTCTCCTCGGTTAGGCCATCAGTGGAAGTATTCCATTGAGGATCCATAAGCAAACGAATGGGATTATAATTAATTGAACTGAACGTCATTGGAATATGAATTAATTTTGCCAGTAAATCAGAGAAAGACATATAGGCATCAAAGACAAAGAAGAAAAGAAACTCACATAGATTCATATTCAGTGACTTTATTGCAAATATTGAAAGAAATAAGACACTGAATAAACAGTTTGTTATCTTCACTCTTATGACCTAAGGATCGAACATTTCACAGTTCCACTTTACTATTCATTTTCAAGACAGATGATGTGAATTCACTATTGAGGTTTCTGAACTGATTTGGGATGATTCTCTTTCACATATAATTTTCTGTCTGATGCTCAGACACAGCCATTGTGCTAGGAGATGGTTCTCACAGCAGTAGCAATAGTGCTGGCTCCAAGCAGAGGCATCCAAAATAGGGACAAAATGAAGCATGAGATCTCACCACCTGGCAGTCATCAGCCTGATTGATCAGTCATCAGGCACAGACAAAAGGGTAGCCCTGCTTAGAAACATTGACACCTTTAACAAGAGAAACCTATGACCTAATCCTTACTCCTACCATGTACCCAATGTCGTTACTCAGGAAGAACTAATCAGCAGCCCTTTGCTAAAAAGGACCTCACAGTATTTCTTTGGGCATTCTTTTTTCCATTCTCCTTCACTTCAGTTCTGGGTCTCCACTCTCCATCCACAGGTATTCAGTCAATATACTCCCACTGTGTAGTGAAGCGGTATGTACTCTCCATCATGTCATAAAAAATGCATCCCCCCAGTCCATGCACTTAGACTTTCATCACACAAGCAGTCTTACTAGTACACACTTGCTACATTCCCACCACAAATACACATACATAGAATGTCAGAGCATGGATCGGGGGTTACACAGAATCCCTCTTTGGGCCATCTGAGATGATCTATCTGGAGCCTCCATTACCCTCTCTTCTGCTCATCGTAACCTTCTTATGATTCTGAGCTCGCCTTTGATGATTGTCATAGCCCTTTGACCCCTTTGTTAGCCATGAATCATTTTTCATGACTTCAACAATCTGAGTTTCTCAAACCCTTTCTGCTATCCTTCACAGATCACACTCATTTTCACCCATCCCCCTTTAAGCTCCTTTGCCAAGTTTCAGTCCGCATGCCCTCAGATCCACCATTTGACTACTGTGCCAGAATCACACAGTGTCTTCTATCAGTCAGAGGCCAGAGTGTAGCAGTCTCAGCTTTTTATTTACTTTGCATGATCTGATTTTTCAGCAAATACTTACCAGTTCCATACGTGGGCCGAAGAGGGGGAGATTTCTAGGGGTTGGTAGCATAAGAAGCATGAATAAGAACCATTTACAAAAGGGATGGCCTAGACTCAGATAGGTGTCCTCCTGCTACCGCTCATCTTCCTTCTCTTCCAGGTCCTTCTCTGCCTTTAGGAATTGGTCTTCCTCCTCCTAATCCTGTTGCCGGTCCTCCTTTTCTTGGCTCTTTTGGCCCTCCTGAATCTCATCCAGGCCCTGGTCTAACAAGTTCTGGCTACCCTGGTACTGGTTTCCAAAATATGGTGCTCCTGGTTGTAGACCTTCCTGACTCTGGTCTTCTTAGCCCTGCTCTTGGCTCATCCTTGTATTAATCCTTCCTGAACCTCCTGATGCTGGTATTTCTGATCCTCAATCTGATCCTTCTGGTCTGCTGGGTCCCTATCCATTAGGCCCTCTTGTCCTGTGGCTCCTAGGGCTGATTCTCCTAGTCTTCCTGGTTTAGGTCATCCTGATTCTCCTTTCCCTCATCCTTGTGGTCCACCTGGAACTGCGTCCACTGGTCCTGGTCCTTCTTATTAGGTCCTCTTGGACTGGGCCTGGTCATTTTGGTCCTGGTCTAGTCCCAGTGGTCCACGTGGCTCTGGTTGTCCTGGTTCCCCTGATCCTTGCAAGCCTCAGCCAAATACCCCAGTTTCTAGGCATCCTCCTCCACTCGTAACTTCAGGTCCTGGTCCCCTTGCTTCTGACGACTCTGGTCCTCCTGGGCCTGTTCTGAATCCTGCTTATTCTGATCCTGCTACACCACCTAATCCCCCCCCATCTGGTCCCTAGTCTTAATGGTCCTAGCCCACCTGCTCCTGACCTGACTAGTTCTCTGGGTACTCCTCCATTGTGTTCAATTAACTCTTGACATTGGTTCTCCTGCTCATTGTGATCCTGGACTAACTTGTACACTTTGTCCTGATGTGCCTTGCTCAGGTCATCCTGTTCTTAGACACACGACTTGGCCATCATGGCTCCTGTCATCTTGGCCTTCCTCGTCCTGGCCCTTCTTTTCCTTCTAGCTCTGATCCTGCTTGTCATGGTACAACAAGTTCTGATACTCCTGGGCCAACTTATCCAGTTTCATGATCGAATCGATTGGAGCTGCTCAGTACACAAAGGACGACTACCACCACCTGGCTGTCCCATAGTTTCAGGTATTGAATTGGTTTTAGAATCTTTGTCACAGTTAGTTGATTGGTTTTTACGACCTCTAGTGGAAAAAACATGGTCAGACATCAAAGATACTAAGCATCTCCTCAACATCTTGAAGGAACTTGAATATGATCCCTGGTCTCGGTGCCACTCCCCCTCCCACTGCGGCTGCCCTGCACCTCGAGGCTGCTGCCTAGCTCGCAGTCCTTGAGGCCGTCGGTTCAGTCCTGCGGTCCACCAGGCTTGGCTTACTGCTATTTGGCATCTGGTTATTGTATTTTATTTTATTCTGTTAGTTTGCTTTTCTGTAATTTGTTTTGTTGTTACTTTGTAACTGCTTTTGCTGTTGTTGGCCCAGTGCCAAGTTGCTTGTTTTGTACCTGTTGGCCCGCTATTTTCCCGCTGTTTCTCTCCCGCCTGCTGCCATTCCACCTCCCTGACAGCCCCTCCCGCTTCCGAGGACTACTTATGGAGGCCACTGCACAGCCGCGCGCAGCAGGCGTGCCAAAGGCAAGCCAGTCTGCGCCTGTTCGCACCTAGGCCGCGCCCAGCACCACAAACCCTGGCCCTTGGCACTCCCACAGATACTCTACTGCAGATCTCTGTGCCCTTGACCCCAGACGCAACATCAACTGCTGCCTCGCATCGCCGCGCTCCACAGTAGGACCATTCACCTGCATCCACTGCTAGATCTCCTTCACCCCAGGACCGACTGCCATCACAATTACCAGCACCTCACCATCCCCGCCGGCCAAGACCGCCCTGGAACAACTAAGCTGCCTCCTGATTAATGCCAGATCGCTCGGCAAACACGTGACCAAAGTCTGGAACACCATCTCCACCCTCGCCCCCGACGTAACCTTCATCACAGAGACCTGGCTCACCCCCGCATTAGCCCCAGACATAGCCACCTTAACACGCATCGGCTACAAGATGAAGCACAATGACTGCGCCAACAGGCAGGGAGGTGGCTTCGCCATCGTACACAAAGAATCAATCATCGACACCACCACCGAGGACGAAACCACGCCAATCTTGGAACGCATGAACTTCCAACTCTGCACTGATGACAAAACCATAATCAAAGGCACCCAGAATCAGAATCAGAATACTTTATTGTATGATTACCTAAAATCATTTACAAATACAATGCATGTTACTTTCATAGTTAAAACAGTAGATTAGTAAAAAAAGCATCTAAAAACGCATCTAAAATGAGGTTGTATTTAAAAGAAGAAAACATCTAGTGACATATACATCTGTTGATCAATCAATGCCCTAATATTAATTCATCTTAACTGTTTGGGCTTAGTGCAAGATCACTAATGGCCATAACGTGCTGTGATATTAATTGCTCAGCGAAAATAGCAATGTTCTTAACCATTGGACTTAGCACAAATCACTAATGGTGATATTGATGCTCATCGACAGTCAGCGTTTAAATTATTATTATGCTGTTATTTTTTGTTCATTGAGTTTGACATAAAGTCTTTCCAGCAGCGGCAAAGAACTTCCCGGCACGTGCAAGCTCCATTGGTACTGTCGTAGTATATATGTACGTTAAAGCCTCCTTGCATGTTCTTACTTTATTTAGGTTGAACATTGACCTTAAGTATTTACGCCTTGACTTACTAAGGCTGGACAACAACAGATGACATGCTCTGCTGATTCTGTGTGGTATTGACACAGGCGACATCCTCTGTTTCCAGCTGGTATGGATTTCCAATGTGCCCTGTAGTCCTTTATTGGTAGAGTTAGCAGCCTGGTCTGCAGAACGTTTTGAAGAGCTTGTCTACCCAGGCCGGCTTTCAAGTATGGTTGGCATAGAGTGGCTTCATGTGATTTGGCAAGGCCCTCTGCGCCACGGATAGCTCTGATTGTTTCTATGTCCTGGTTCCTTGAAATGATCTTTCCCTGTTTTTTTAACAGGTTTTTTAGGCTAGCCGTTGGCAGTTGTAATACCGTTGTATGATCAGCTGTCAGGCATAGTGTGTTGTTAGCTGAAACAAGGTACCTAGCCCATCGACTAGTTTGTCCGTGAAGAGTGTTTGAAGTGCTTCCCTCAAGGTACCCGGGAGAGCCTTGTTCACGTGGTGATAAAACTTAACTATATCTTTTTTGCATTCTATGTCCATTGATGTTAAGTTAAACTCAAGTCGAATCAGTGTACGCCTTGTCGAGAATGGCAGCCTAAAGACCTTTCTGAAAGCCATGATATACAAGTGCTCCAATTTATCGGACAATAAGCCCGGGAAGGCCAGATGGCCATAGCTAATTGTTGAAAATAGCTTGGCTTGTATTACTCTTCGGATACCCTCCGTTGAATGGCTCACAAGCTTCTGGTGTATTTTGCATAGGGCGTGTGTGACCTTAGCCGCTTTTGTCTCCAGTGTTTTGGCCTGGAGTATTGTTCTACCAGTATCTGAGAATTGTACTCCCAGGTAGGTATACTTATTTGAGGTTGCAATTCTTAATGGTCCGATGTTCCAGCCCAGCAAGGATTTTTTTGGTTTATGTCCGAAAACCAATACTTTGGTTTTATTTGCATTGGTTTGGAGTTTGTTTTCTGTGTTGTAAAAATGAAGAGTCTCCAGAGCCCTTTTCATGCCTATTCTAGTTTGGTCCAGGATGACAAGGTCATCCGCGTATTGCATGATAGGTATTCTAAGGTGACCCAATTTGGGTGGGAAGATATTGGTTTTTGAGAGTGCAACTCCCAGGTCCGGAGTGTATAGGTTAAACAGTGTTGGTGCAATCACACAGCCCTGTTTTAACCCCTTGTATGTGTAAATCTTGGCGGTTGCGTGTGTCTGTGTAAGCTTAGTGCGGACCCATGTACCGGTATGGAGGGACATGATGGCCGCCAGAAGTTTCCTCGGTATACCCCACTTCGCAAGTTTTGCCCACAGTATGTTGCGGTCGATGCCATCAAAAGCAGCACTATAGTCGACGAAGCAGGCATATAGGGGTGGGGTTACACCCTCTATGGCCTTAGAAACCAGGTATGATAATGCAATGGCGTTGTCCATTGTTGATGAGTTCGGCCGAAAACCTGTCTGGTATTGTAGTTCTATTTGATTGCCTGTTATCCATGCCTCTAGCTCTTTCAGCAGCACTTTTGCATATGCCTTCCCGTCAACGTCTAGTAGAGCAATTAATCTGTAATTCTCCAGCTGTGAGGCATTGCCTTTCTTATGGATTGGTTGCAGAATGGAGCCTTTCCATCAAAGGCACCCTCACCTACAGACCTCCAGGACCACGAACCAAACTCTGTGACACCATCACTGAATTCATCACCCCGCTCGCCATCAATTCCGAACAGTACATCTTCCTGGGAGACCGCAACTACCACCTGGACAACCCCACCGACACCAACTCCACCGTCCTCTTGGAACGAATGGACAACATCAGTCTCAAACAGGTCACTGACCCCACGCACAGAGCAGGACACACACTGGACCCTATCTTCACATCCAGCAACAGAATTAGGTACAGCCACACCACAGAGCTCACCTGGTCCTACCACTCCATTGTACACTTCACTATCGCCGGACCTCCCTGCACCACACCCAACCGCCACAGCACCTCTTGCGCAGCTGGACCAAGGCCACCCAGCAACAATCTCACCGGGCCCAACGTAACCATCAAGCTGAACCAGGCAGTAGAGAACTTCCACGCCTGGCTCACGAGCGCCACCGACCAAGTCACTCCCACCAAGCCAGCCAAAATGCAGAATTCCACCAAATGAGCCAGTTGGTACACCCCGAACTGAGCACGTTGAAATGTAGATACAAACAAGTGGAAAAAAGATGGCGCACTAGCAGAAACAACACCGACCGAGCTATCTTCAAGTTTGCCCTCAACAACTACCATCGCCAGCTCAAAGTTGCGAAAAGGAGGCCCTGACACACCGCATCAAGGCCAGCGCCAACAAGTCTAAGGAACTATTCACCATCTTCAGGGACTTCACCTGCCCATCAGCCACTTAAAACTCGATCCTAACCTCACAGGAACTCTGACACGTCCTCACTGACCACTTCCACAACAAGATAGCCACCATATACATCAACTTTGATCCCAAACCCACCAACCCCCTCAGCATCCTATCTCCGATGATCACTGCCGCCGACCACCAGCTCACCACATCAGAACAACTCAGTACCCCAAACACAACTATTTTATGGAACTCCATTCACTTAGGAACACCCATCGACCCATGCCCCAACCGACTTTTTAACCTCAGAAGAGACAAGATCAGCCACCAGCTCACCACCATCCTAAACGCCTCCATTACCATAGCCACCTTTCCTGACGCCTGGAATCACGCAGAGGTCAGACACCTCCCCAAGAAACCTTCTGCAGACCCCAGCGAGCTCCAGAACTACCGCCCCATCTTGCTGCTCCCATTTCAAGCCAAAGTCCTGGAGAAGGCCATCAACCTCCAACTCACCGAACATCTGGAGAGAAACAACCTGCTGGACCCCTCCCAATCAGGATTCAGAGTCAAGCACAGCACAGAGACTGCCCTGATCACCACACCAGATGACATCTGCACCCTACTCGACAGAGGAGAATCAGCCACCTTGATCCTACTCTACCTCTCTGCAGCTTTCAACACCGTCTCCAATCATACACTCATTGATCAACTGCGCCTGATCCAAATCGGAGATGACGTGCTTAGATGGATGGCATTTTTTCTCAGGGGGCGCACCAAAAGAATTAACCTCCCCTTTCACTTCACAACCCAAGCACACCACGTGTGGTGTCCATCAAGGCTCATCCCTCAGTCCAACCCTCTTCAACATCTACATGACTCCACTTGCAGACATTGTCAAAATCCACAACATCAACATCATCTCCTATGTCAACGACGCCCAACTTGTCCTCTCGCTCTCAGCGGACCCCACCACAACAAAGACCAATTTCCATAACTCTCTGAAGAACGTCTCGACCTGAATGAAGAACAACTGCCTCAAGCTCAACACTGACAAAATTGAAGTTGTGATCTTCGGCAGACACACCTCCCTCTGGAAAGACTCCTGGAGGCCATCAGAACTCAGGCGCACCCCCGCGCCGAAAGACCATGCCCACAAACTCATCATCCTGGACAGCGAACTCTCCATGAAATGTCAGGCCAACGCGGTCCCCTTCTCAGCCTGCTTCCGCATCCTCCGCAGAATTTTCAAGTGGCTACCCACCAACACCAGGAAAATGGTGACACAAGTCCTCATCACCAGGTGGCTGGTCTACAGCAACACACTCTATGCATGCACAACCACCAAACTTTTTTTTATTTTTTTTATTTTTATTTATAAACTTTTATAAAGCGCGAACATGACCAAAATGTTAGTGTCAGAGCGCTGTACAACCTAATAAATAGCATTAAATATACAAGGAGCAAAATATAGACAATACAGCATGAAAAGATAATACAAAGAGACATAGTGAAAACACCAGCAAAGAAATCAAATTGGCACGGATAGTCGCCTCAGATAGGAAGGACATTATTCAGCAGTCTCATTTTTACTTTGTTTTTGAAAAGAACGAATGAAGGGATGGTCCTGATCTCTGGGGGAAGAGAGTTCCAAATTCTTGGGGCAATTCCAGAGAAAGATCTCTTATAGGTTTTCTTTTTGTGAAATTTTGGGGGTTTCAGCAGTAGGGAGCATGTACTACGAGAAGCTCTATTCCTTCCGGATAGCACCAGTTTCTGAGCCAGGTAGCGAGGAGTGTTGTGGTGGATGGCTTTGTATGTCATGCATGCTATTTTTAGGTAGATTCTAGATTCATAAGGTAGCCAGTTCAGAGAGTGGAGGGCTGGGGTGATGTGATCATTTTTCTTTACGCCTGTGATGAGCCGTGCAGCAGCATGGAGGGTAGCCCTCAACGGTGCTAGTTTTATTTTCGGTAGGCCAACAAGGGTAGCATTCCCATAGTCAAGATTGGAGATCACAAGAGCCTGAACCGCCATCTTGAGATCTGCATTGGGCAGGAAAGGCTTTAGTTTTCTTAAGATGTGGAGATGGAAATTGGCCGCTCTGGTTGTGGAGCTGATGTGATTCATCATGGAGAGGTTGTTGTCTAGCGTTATTCCTAGGGATTTTGCTGAATCAACAATATGTGGGGTACAGTTCAAGGCGGTGAGTAGTGGGAGCCAGTCTTTGATGTTAGAGGTGGTGTTGGGAGGCGTAGATTAATAGGAATTCAGTTTTGAGGGCGTTAAGTTTGAGGTGGTTAAGTGTTAACCAGTGTTGAGTTTTGTTCAAGATGTTATTGAGAGTGCTGATGTCGTTAGGAGAGGTAATCTTCATGTACAATTGCGTATCATCAGCGTACATATGGTAGGAGATGTTGGAGTGTTTGAGGATTTCAGTTAGGGGTTCCATGTAAAGATTAAACAGGGTGGGCGAAAGTGAAGAACCTTGGGGAACGCCGATAGTGACCGGTGTCTGATCGGATAAGTCATGATTGATTAGGACTCGTTGAGATCTGTTTTGTAGGAACGAGCAGAAATATTTTAAGACAGTGCCAGAGAGACCCATCCTAAGTTCTAAGAGGTTCAGGAGGGTTTCATGTTTGACTGTGTCAAACGCTGATGATAGGTCAAGAAGGATTAAAAGACAGGATTCATTATGATCGAGAAAGCGTAAAGCATCGTCGACAATGTGGACCATGGCGGTTTCAGTACTGTGACCTGGTCTGAAACCAGATTGGCAGTGGTCGAGGAGTTGGTGCTGGTCAATGTGATTGCAGAGTTGTTGATGAACACATTTTTCCAGGAGCTTGGCTAAGGTTGGGATGCTCGAAATAGGGCGAAAATTGTTGGGATCAGAGAGGTTCGCGTCTGGCTTTTTTAGTATAGGTGTGCCTTGCGTAAGAGAGGCGTTGATAATTCTGGTCCATAGGGGTATCAGGAGGTGTGAAGTTTCCTTGAGGAATTTGGAGGGGAGAGGGTCATTAAAGTGGTTGGAAAGTTTAGTGGAAGACAATAGCTCATGAGAAGACTCCAGACAATCCAGAATACAGCAGCCAGACTCATACTGCCCAAGAGAACCCACATCCAGAAAAGAGAAGCTACTGGAGTGAGAATACCCCAGAAAAATTCTTGAGAAAGCTAAAAAAATGAGCACGGAACAATCCAAGAGAAGTTTTATTAGAAGGCAGCAAGAGGAGTGACAACAAATCCCTTATCTGCATCAGTACATAAAACGACTCTTCCAATAAAGTTAAGAAAATCATAAATAAACACTGACGCATTTTGACTCCAAACCAATTATCCTACGAAAAACACTTTTTTCATTTAAGAAGAGTAGGAGCTGTCAGATATATTGGCCCACACCAGACCCATAAAGAAAAATCTCCCTAACATGGCTGCCAAGTTTCCAGTCTGCTTATGAGTGACATTTCTATATATGTAGTGTGCTCAGGTGTGACACTTTGAGTGACATTGTATTGCAAATGTAGTCAGTGACTCAACAAGTGAAATTTCATCCACCAGTGGCAGTATTTTCCCCATAGCAGAGGACGTGCCTTAGCCGCAGCAAGTATTATTCTACTGCGGACTTTGCAGAACTCTCCTAATAGGTGAGAAGGACACCAGCACCATTACCCAGTGATTTACAAATACGTGCTGTATCTATCGTCTAAAGGCTCTAGTTACTACATTGCCTTGGTGTCATTGACTGCGTTTTTTAAAACTGGAAAGTAATATGAAATCCATTGTATTCAGCAGCAATGAATGCATTTCCTATTACTCCTTTTTATGTCGTGAATAAATCAGAATGTATTTTGAATTAACAATGACCATTTATTATGTGTGACACGTCTTGCAAGTTCTAACTTTTTAATCCACAGTCACTGCAATCTGGGGCTTGTAGTTTGACTTTGAAATATGGAATTTGAGTTTTATTAATCTAAAGCGCAAAGTGATGCTTGCTAAAAACCCGTGCAGGACTGGGTGAAGGTTGTCTAACACAACCACTTGGCAGCTATTATAATTGAAGTGGCTCAAGAGATGTCGCTTCAGTTTGTCATCCTACATGAGGTTCTTTTAACACTTAACAGCCCAGCTTACTCTTGAATGTGCCAGCTGATACCTCTGCTGATTTATCACCCGTTTCAAAACTATCATGTCTGTCTACAGGCTGAGAGGGAGGGAGACAGGTGTTTGCGGTTGGCATGCTGAGCCGGAAGAAGCCTTCTGCAGTTCTGTCCAGCTGAGAGTAAGTCTGCATCTGTCCAAAGGGGCAAACACCCAAATGTGAAAGGGCAGCGGTGTCTCAGTTTGACCCAGAATCTTACTGTCAAGAGTCAGACGGTGACAACATAGCTCAGCTGTCCAATATGTTTGTCAGCGAGATCAGAGAAGGCTCACCCCACCTGCTGCAGTGTACGGATTCTGAAGCTAGGTCCTATTTGGTGAGAGGAACGGGTAGTAATAACTAACAACACACAACTCAGCGTGAGCAGTAGCACACAAGGCATACTAAAGAGGAATGGTCGAACAATTTAGTGCCTGAATGAGAAGACAGAAAATGCACTTTGCAGGGAGCATGGAGAGGTTAACACCATGAACATGATTTAAGGTGGTCAGCTTAATTCACCTTAAATGCGTGACTCAATTCGGACCTTTTGGTAATGCGCAAAATATTCTCATATGCCCTGCATGCGTGGCACTTGGCAGAGCTGCCCTAAGCAAAACACTCTCTGGAATCTTCCCAGTGTTGTAGGCCACTATCCTTGTGGCCAATGTGTAACATGTGCCCATACCACACATTCCAGAAGTTTGGAACTGGGTTTATCTACACATTGGGAACAGCATACACAAACAAACTGTAATTCCGAAAATGTAATTTACTTAATTGAATGTCCGTGCAAATTATGTTAAGTAGGAATGACCTAGCACACACAACAAGATGATGGACGGAGCACTGAAACTTTTCAACCACTCACCCCAGGTCACAGATCTGGGTTTAATCCATCGTTCTTTTGCTCACAATGCCACCCCAGTTTGGACCCAGCCATATGCAAATCAGTCTGGATCCTGTTCCTCCCGGAAACAAGCATCCTGGGACCGGTTTCGGGGGTTTCACCCCTCATCAGCCAGGCTAGCTTGAATCCAGTGGCACAGCGAGCAAGGGACCCATGTCTGGGCATACCCTTGGCCACTTAGGGTGAACATAGCACACACAAGATGATGGACGGAGTTCTGAAACTTTTCTAACTGGGGTGGCATAGTGAGCAAAAAAACGATGGATTAAATCCAGATCTGTGACTGGGGGTGAGTGGTTGAAACGTTTCAACTCTCTGACCATCATCTTGTTGTGTTTGTTTAGAAGGGATGACAACCAGGAAAATTAAGATCAGAATCTGGGAACACCACAGCACAATTCGTTGTAAAAAAAAGCTTACACTAAACTGATAGCACACTACATTGAGAAGGAACACAGTGAGTTTGAGATTTACTGGACTATAATTGAAAAATTGACACATAGCAAAGACATGACAAGAGCGCTACTGGAGAAGGAACAATATTGAGTCTACAAATTAAAAACCCACAAGATTGGCCTGAACAATAAAATCCCAAGGAATCAGCTAAATTCCTTATACTCATGAATCCAGACATACCCTTTTGACAAAAAGAGCAACGTGAGTATGGGTCGAGTCCGACCATTCCCACAGCTAGGCCAAATAATAGGTCTACTCCTGGTATTTTTTTTCACATTATAAGCACAATCCCTCTAATAACAAGACAGGAATATAAGTCCTTTACTCTCTGGTACTATTTCTTAAATACAGATAGAAGAGCCTCACAAGGTCTTTAGATATACAGCGGACAATGAAACCTTATTTTCATAAAAACACTACTCAGGTGTACTGATGAACAAGTTACTTACCTTCGGTAACGATATATCTGTAAGAAACATAGGTTAGTTATAGATTCCTTACCTTAGAATTACCCCAGGCGTCAGACTGGATCTGGAAAGTTTTTCGTCAGCAGTACCTCTGCGCGTCGGAAGGTGGCGTCGGTCGGCTCCGCGTCGGTCGTTGGCGTCGAGGTCGCCGGGATGACGTTGCGGTAGCTACTTAGACGCCGCCCTCGCGCGCTGACGTCAGTTCTGTACACAACTTTCCACGCCAGAAACGCAGAGCCATGCAAGACACTGTCCACTGGTGCACAAAACTAGGGCCCTGAAAGGATATCCTTAAGCCTAGAAATCAGTTCGCAGAACGGGGAGGATGGGAGGGGCGGTAAGGAATCTATAACTAACCTATGTTTCTTACAGATATATCGTTACCGAAGGTAAGTAACTTGTTCATACGAAAGAAACAGTTAGTTATAGGTTCCTTACCTTAGAATAGTAACGCCGGAGGTGGGTCTGCGAACCAAGATCACACCAGAAAGTCCTGGAGAACAGAACGGCCAAAAAAGCCGTCTCTCCGGACTTGGCTGTCCAGGCAATAGTGTTTCGTAAACGTGTGCAGCGGTGCCCACGTAGCTGCCTGACAGATGTCATGTAGAGGAACTCCTCGTCCCAAAGCATTAGTGGCTGCCGTCGCCCTGGTGGAATGAGCGCGTAACCCCACTGGAGGCTCCTTTTTAGCTAGGGAATAGCAGGCTTTAATACACAAAACGACCCATCTAGAAATGGTCCATTTGTGTATGGCCTGACCTTTCTTGGTGCCCACGTAGCCAACAAAGAGTTGGTCATCCACCCGGAACTGTTTTGTGTGATCCAGATAGAAAGAAAGCGCACATTTTGGATCCAGACGGTGGAGCCTCTCTTCCTCTTTGGAAGGATGCGGAGGAGGAAAGAAGGTGGGCAAAGTGATGGTTTGCCCGATGTGAAAGGAGGTGACCACCTTGGGAAGAAAGGATGGACGAGTCCTAAGGACAACCTTGTCCGGATGTACAGCCAGAAAAGGAGGTTTGGATGAAAGAGCCTGGAGCTCACTCACTCTTCTGGCAGATGTGATGGCCACCAGGAATGCAGTCTTAAGAGTTAAAAGTCTTAAGGGACAGTTGTGAAGCGGCTCAGAGGGAGCGCACATCAAATAGGTCAAGACCAGATTCAATTCCAACTGAGGCATAACGAAGGGGATAGGAGGAAAAAGATGAGTTATGCCTTTTAAGAAGCGATTAACAACCAGGGACTTGAAGAGAGAAGGCTGGTCAGGAAGCCGAAGAAAGGCAGAAATGGCCGAAAGATAGCCCTTGATAGTGCCCAGAGCCCTGCTGGGCCAAAGAAAGGAGGAACAAGAGGACTTCAGAAAGGGGGGCAGAAAGGGGATCCACAGCCTTTGATGTGCACCATGTCACAAATTTGTTCCATCGGCAGGCGTATACCGTCTTAGTGGAGGGACGCCTGACTGTCAAGATTACATTACAAACTTCGGGAGGCAAGTCGAATGACGTCAACTGCCGCCACTCAATCTCTACGCAAGGAGGTGGAGGCTGTACAGGTTCGGGTGGAGGACCGTCCCCTGCTGCTGCGACAGAAGATCCTCCCGAAGAGGCAGTCGGATCAGAGGATTGATGGCCATGTTGAGCAGCTCGGGATACCAGACTCTTCGTGCCCAATCCGGAGCCACAAGAATGACTTGGGCCCGGTCGCACATGATCTTCTTCAGCACTCTGGGCAGAAGTGGTGTAGGCGGAAAGGCGTACAACATACCGCAACTCCACTCACGACGAAAAGCGTCGCCTAGCGACTGCCGCCTTGGAAATTCCAAAGCGCAGAATTGCTGACATTGCGCGTTCTCTTCGGTGGCGAATAGATCTAACCAAGGCTCTCCCCAATGTTGAAAGAGACCTTGCACCACCTCCGAGTGAAGACGCCATTCGTGATCCATCATGCACCTGCGACTGAGTTCGTCCGCCCTGGCGTTCAGGGAACCTGCCAGGTGTTGAACCACCAGGGATATGCCCTGATGTTACAGCCATGTCCAGAGGCGGAGGGCCTCTTGACATAGGGTCCATGACCCCACCCCGCCTTGTTTGTTGCAGTACCACATGGCGGTGGTGTTGTCTGTGAACACCTGCACTACTCTTCCCCAGACAGAGGGAAGGAATGCTTTCAGTGCAAGCCGGATCACCCACAGCTCCAGAAGGTTGATGTGGAGCCCGGACTCCGCCGGAGACCAGAGGCCCCTGATCTCCGCCTCTCCCATGTGGCCGCCCCATCCTAGAAGGGACGCTTCTGTCACCACTGTGTGTTCTGGTTGGGGAAGGGAGAGGGATCTGCCGTTGACCCAATCCTGGTTCATGAGCCACCACTGCAATTGTCGTGCAGTGCCCTCTGAGATCTGGACACAATCAGACAGATTCCCCTGATGCTGCGCCCACTTGAACTTCAGGTCCCACTGCAGAGCCCGCATATGCCACCTGGCATGATCGACCAGCAGGATGCAGGAGGCCATGAGGCGCAGCAGCCTCAGGGTCATCCTGACCGAAACCCGGGATAGGGGCCGAAAGATCGGAATCATAGCCCAAATATCCCGGACTCGCTGTTCGGGAGGATAAACCCTAAACTGCACCGTGTCCAGAACTGCTCCGATGAAGAGGAGCTTCTAAGAGGGGGTCAGGTGTGACTTCGGCATATTGATGGAAAACCCCAGCGAATGCAGGAGGTCGGCCGTAGTCTGGAGGTGGGCAACGACTGCCTGGGGCGAGCCCGCCTTCAACAACCAGTCGTCGAGATAGGAAAAGACTGGAACCCCTGATCTGCGCAGATGAGCTGCGACCACCGCCATCACTTTCGTGAACACCCGAGGGGTGCTGGTAAGGCCAGAGGGGAGCACGGTAAACTGAAAGTGCTCGTGGCCTACCGTGAACCGCAGGTAATGCCGGTGGGCCGGCAGGACGGGGATGTGGAAATAAGTGTCCTGCAAGTCCAACGCTACCATCCAGTCTCCAGGGTCGAGAGCAGACAAGACCTGAGCCAGGGTCAACATTTTTAACTTCTCCTTCCGGAGGAAGAGGTTGACGTCCCTGAGATCCAAGATAGGACGCAGGCCCTTGTCCTTCTTGGGCACCAGAAAGTAGTGGGAATAACAACCACAACCTACTTCTGGGGCAGGGACGCGCTCAATGGCTCCCTTGGCCAAGAGAGCTGTAACTTCCTGTTGGAGAAGGGTCAGATGATCCTCCGACATGGGATGGTACTTGGGTGGCATGGAGGGAGGGGTAGTCTCGAAGGGGAGGGAGTAGCCCCTTCGGACTATTTGCAAAACCCACCTGTCCGACGTGATGGTGCGCCAGTGGGGGAGGTGATAGCGGATCCTGCCTCCCACTGACATTTGGTGGCCCTGAAAGGTCGGACTAGGAGGGTTTGGAGGCTGCTGCAGAGGGGCCGGTGGTGGACTGGCCCGCTCGCTGGCCCCCAGAACCACGGCGGTGGTTCCCACGTCCCCGGCTGCGCTGAGGTGGAACAGCTTGCGCTGGCCTGTGGCTCTGAAAGGAACGTGTTGGGGCACCCCTTCCGTGGCCATGAAAGGGGCGAAAAGCAGACCGTGCAGGGCGCATGGTGGAGAGGCCCAAGGACTTGGCCGTAGCACGAGAGTCCTTGAAGCGCTCTAGCGCACTGTCTGCCTTGTCGCCGAACAGGCGACGGCCATCAAAAGGCATGTCCTTCAAGGTGTTCTGGACATCCCCAGAAAAGCCTGTCGTCCTCAACCAGGCGTGACGGCAAAGCGCCACCGACGTTGAAATGGTACTACCCAGTGAGTCGGCAGTGTCCAGTCCACAACAAATGGCGAACTTTGCTGCGTCTCTCCCCTCGGCAACAGCACGGGAGAGCACGGTCCGGGCCTCCTCTGGACACTGAGGCAGCACTTGTGCCACCGTATCCCACACAGAGTGGGAATAATGGCCCAAGAGGAATGCAGTGTTCACCGACCACAGCCCTAAGCTGGAGGAAGAAAACAACTTCTTCCCAAGCTGATCCAGCTTCTTGGATTCCCTGTCCGGTGGTGCGGTAGGAAATGCGCTTTGGGACACTGAGGCTTGGACCACCAAGCTCTCAGGGGAAGGGTGTTGGGAGAGGAAAGTGGGGTCGCCCGGAGCCGGGCGGTGGCATCGGGCAACCATCCTATCCACAGGAGCCCCTGTGGTGGGCCTGGACCAGGTGCCCAAAAGGATGTCCGTAAGGGCGTCATTAAACTGCAGCAGGGGCTCCAAAGAGCTCGCTGCCGGTTGAAGCACCTCTGTCAGGAGGTTAGTCCTGACTGCCACAGTAGGTAGCTTGAGGTTTAGGGCCTCGGCTGCCCTACGCAACACCACTGCGTAAGACGCTCCCTTCTCCGTAGCCACTGTAGGAGGAGACAACATGCCAAGGTCTGGTGAGGTGTACAGACCACTGGCATCCCCCAGGTCCTCTCTCCAGTCCTGGTCATACTCCAACTGAGCAGTGAGAGGGTCCTCAGACCCCTCCCAGTCTTCCTCATCCTCCTCTGGCTGCCAAACTGGCTGAAAATGGCCAGGGTGGAATGCAGGCACAAAAGTACCCATCGGCGTCAGGTCCGGCGCGGGCCGACGCCAGTCCGACTCCATATCCAATTGGAGGTGGGAGCCGGGGTCGACGCCGGCTGAAGGTCAAGCTGGCACCAGCCGCGGACGTGGTGCCAGTGGAGTCGGCGCCAGAGGAGGTGTCACAAGGTCGACCGGCTCCGATCCGGATCTAGGCCTTGATCCCTGGGGGCCCTGCGGCGCCGGGGCCAGAGCCGCCGGCAGGGAAGGCCTGGGGCCCCCAACCGAGTTCGAGGGGCCAGAAGGTGCGCCGGCGGAGTCGGGCTGCCCAAAGATGGCAAGCATGGCTTCGTAAAACTGACGAAGCTGGGCAGGGGTCGCTCTGGGTCCCGGAAAGGGAGGGCAGCTCGGAGTCGACCCTTCAGGCTCTGCATGCGGAGTCGCGGGAGTGGCACCGCCCGCATCCCTCGTCACGTTGGCCGACGGACGGGGAGAAGTCGAAGAGCGACGATGCTTCTTCGACTTCTTCTTGTGCTTCGACTTACCTGACCCCGAGTGCGAAGACTTGGATGACGAGTGGTAATGGCTCCGCGACTGGTCCCTCGACCTCCCTTGCGACCGGGACCTCGAACGACACGGAGCCGACTGCCGGCGCTCAAGAAGCTTTCGGTACCGCTCCCGCAAAGACTTCGGAGCCATGGTCCGGCAGTCGGAGCACGACTTGGGGTCGTGGTCACGCTCCAGGCAAAAGAGGCACACGCGGTGCGGATCCGTTACCGACATCATGCGGGAACAGGAACCGCAGGCCTTGAAGCTGGGCATCCCTACGTGCACCAGGAGTCGGTAAGACTCAAAAAGGCATCGACAAAAGTCTCTCAAAAAGTTCAGTCAAAAAATGACTGGAGGTACCGCTGACGAAAAACTTTCCGGATCCAGTCTGACGCCTGGGGGTAATTCTAAGGTAAGGAATCTATAACTAACTGTCTCTTTCAGATCATGTTGTTTAATTCAGATTGCTTTTAGGATTAACTTCTGGTGGTGTAGAGATTCATACAACTATGACCCATATTAGGATGGGACTACATTTCCACAAGCCCATTCCAACTATATTTTAACAATATCAATTAGCACAGCTACTAATTATGTTGTGTTAATATAATACATCTTACAAGAACATCAAAGGATGCAGAGATTCGTAAACCATGACCCGCTCCGGGACGGGGCTTCGCTTCCCAAGTTTTTTTAATACAATACTTCCAATAGTAAAGTTTGCAGATGCAGAGATTCTTACTACAATGACTGACACAAGGATGGGACTTAATTTCCATGACCCTTTTTCCATTCGTCTAACGTTTCTATGTCACCGCCCAGTCGACGCGACAGAGTCCAATGAACACACATAGGGCTTTTAAGAACAGCCCACTGTGACATGGCGAGCCGGAAAAGTGCGGGAATACCAAATAAGTAACAAGCGGCATGTTAAAATTGGCAAAGTGAGTACGGGCCTGGCCTTACGGGAATTCACTTTTGGAGTTGGGTGTGTTTTTATAGATACTGTGTGCCAATTACGACTTTACTCTTTATGCACCCCTCACAATTCTGTGCCACTTTGACATGGCTATACCTTTGCTGACTGCAATACATCAATAGTGTGTGACTATAGGGACATGCCACCCCCTCTCTCCATGTGGTGAGGTAAGATTCCCAAGTAGAGTAAGTCCAGTATCCTGAATGAATGTGCGTGAGTGACTCACATTAAAATAAAGGTGCCACTTTCATTAGTGATGCATGGTATGTAAGTTGTTTTCAGGCATGAAATAGAAGACACAAAATATGTGTGACACCATTAATATTCATAAACACTTTGCTTTATCACATGGATTATTGATTTCACCATAGCTTTGTGGCATAGTGTGAGAAAATTTGAGTGATGACCACTCGAATCATCACCATTATTTTGTGAAGTGGGTAACAAATGTTGCTTTGCTTTCCTGATTGTTTTCCTGTTATGTGACAAACGATTCCTCTATTTATCATAGGTATCAAGATCCTATAACCTTCTGAATAGGTGAGTAAACAGTCCCCTTGCATGCTAGTTAGCACTTCATGCTTTTCTCAAACAAAGTGATTGTGTTTCTGGGGCAGTATATGATTGATGTCCTGACTAAAGCCTGGAGCCAAGAGGCCTGAGCATAGGGGCTGATAAATGTCGACGATTGATTAGGGTCATAGGACCATAATATCCTTATCCCCGACTGATATTTTTTAACCTATACTCAAGCAACTGCTAATAAAGGGAAACCGATATTTTAGGTACCTGGTCATGGCTATATTTAAAGTGCTCCCTGGTATACGGTCGAGCCCATCCTAGTTTTTAGGGACCAGGATGAGATCCGATGATGAAACACACCACAACTAGAGTGGGTGTAATTTCTTTCTTTTTGGGAATATTGGGCAGGGTATTCATTTAAGAAAGGGAAGTGTTATAAATGGGCAGGAGATACCCATGTGACAGATTTGTCACCACTGTCAGATCTGGTTGAGGAAGGGAGAGGGGTCTTCCGCTGACCCAATCACAGTTTGTTAACCCCACTGCAGATCTTTTGCAGTTCCCTACGAAATGTGGACCATGTAGGTGAGAATACCCTGATGCTGCACCTGCTGGAACTTTAGGTCCCATTGCAGAGCCTGCATATGCCAGCGGGCATGTGTCACCAGCAGGATGCAATAGGCCATGAGGCCCATCAGCCTCAAAGTCAGTCTCAATGAAATCCGGGATAGAGGCCGAAACATCGGTATCGTAGCTTAAATATCCTGGACCCGCCATGCAAGAGATTAGGCCCGAAACTGCACCGTGTCCACAACAGCTCAGACGAAAGGGACAGTCTAAGAGGGAGTTAGGTGTGACTTTGGCACGTTGGTAGCGAACCCCAGCAAATGCAAGAGGTCCACTGCAGTCTGGTTATGGGAGACGGCAGCCACGGGTGAGCCTGCCTTCAACAACCAGTCGTTGAGATAGGGAAAGACTAGAACCCCTGATCTCCGAGTTCAAAAGGGAGCACAGCGAACTGAAAGTGCTCATGGCCCACTGTGAACCGCAGGTAACACCTGTGGACAGGCAGGACATGAATGTGGAAATATGCATCCTGCAAATCCAATGCTACCATCCAGTCTCCCAGGTCCAGGGCAGACAAGACCTGAGCGAGTGTGAGCATTTTGAACTTCTCCTTCTCCTTCTAGAGGAAGAAATTGAGGGAGCACAGGTCTAGGATAGGACATAGGCCTCTGTCCTTTTTTGGCACCAGAAAGTAGCGGTAATAGCAACCACAACCTACTTCTGGCGTCAGCACCCTCTCTATGGCTCCCACTTTCTGAAGGAGCAAAGAAAGATGGTCCTTTGTCAGACTGTCGCAAGCAGGTGGCATGGGTAGAGGGGTAGCCTTGAAGGAGAGGGAGTAGTTCCTCCGGACAATATGCAGAACACATTGGTTCGATGTCATAGACCACCAATGGTGCAGGTAATGGCAGATCCTACCGTCCACTGGGTGCCCATGATGGTAAGGGGGGAGACTAGAAGGGTTTGAAGGCTGCGGCTGCTGGGGAGGGTGGTGGACTGGCCCGACTGCTGGCTGCCCGACCCACAAGTGTTTGGTGCGTCGTCCACAACAGTGAAGATCCCATTTGAGGAGAATAGAACTACTTGGAAATAGGATATTTTCCCAATACATCTAGCCATGAGAGGAATTGTACATCATAGTGTGATACTAGGCACATGGACATACCAACCCTGATGAAGTCCTCATGGAAGAAAGGCATTGGCTGGGCTGAAAGACAGTTGATAAAGAAATTAATAAAATTGGATTTGGATATCAATACACGGCTCCTCACTCGATGATGGACTGAATTTGATTGGATGATGGATATTTGAGACTTCTGGATGAAAACCGCTCACTTACAATTTTCATTACTCCAATTATACAAACAAATTTATATTTTTAGAGCTCCTTTTTCATCGTTTTTGTGTTGAACACCTCTGTCAAGACATTAGTCTTGTCTACCACAGAGGGCAGGTTAAGGTTCAGGACCTTGGTTGCCCTCCTCATCCCCATTGCAAGTGACGCTCCCTCCTCCGTAGCCACGATAGGGGGAGAAAGGAAACCAGTCTCTGGAGAGCTGTCCAGTCCGCCGGCTTCCACCAAATCCTCACACCAGTCCACGTTTGGGTCAAAGGGCTGGTATTCTTCAGGGTTCAGGGTCCTAGCCCATAAGAATAGGGCTCAGGCTCCAACCTGGAAGACATGGCTCCAGTCTGCGCCAGAGTCGGCGTCGGGCGACGCTCATCCAGCTCCGTGATGGAGTCGGTGATCAGAATGGGGATGGCGCCACCAGTGGGTGCCAGGAGCATCGGCATCAGGACTGGCATCGGGTCGTATGACTGGTGCTGATCCAAATCCATCCGAGGATCCAAGTGGCCCGGCTGGGGCTGCTCCCAAATCAACGGGGCCCCAAGGCGCACCAGTGGGAGCGGGCCGCATGGCCTCATAATACTCGTGAAGTTGAGCGGGGGTGACTCCGGCTCCCGGAAACTTGCGGAAGTACGGAGCCAATCCAGGTGCTGGCTCAACAGCGGAGCCAGGCCTTCAAATATTGACGTTCCCTCGTCTCGTTGGCCGACGGACGAGGTGAAGTCGAAGACCTCTTCGACTTCTTGCTTTTCTTCTTACAGTGGGACTTACCCAAGTGGCCTGACAACTTCAAGTGCGACAACGAATTTGGGCTCTACAACAGATCCTGGGAATTTCCTCCCTGCCCAGGAACGCGATCACTGCGGCGTAGGACGTCGACTTGCCAGGAACACGAGGGACCTTCCCTCAAGGCCTTTCTGATTCATGGCATGGCGGTCAACGCAGGTCTTTACGTCATAGTCACGCTCCAGGCACCAAAGGCAAACAAGAAAAGGGTCCGTCACCGACATCAGTTGGTGACAGGCGCCGCAGGGCTTAAAGCCGGCTTTCCTAGATGACATACTGCCACACCAGGAGGAACTCTCAAAAAACACTCAACAAAAGGCAAAAAAAGCTCAGTCAAAAATTAACTGAAGAGGGTATCTCTCTCCAGATCTGTGCTAACTAGCGCCAAAAGAAAAGAACTGGTGTCAGCGTGCTGGGGTGGCCCCTATACAGGCACCACGCCAACGACCCCACGCCAAGCCGATCGATGCCATCTACCACCGCGCATGAGTACTGCTCACGAAAAAGTTTCCTGATCCAGTCTGACACCTGGGAATAATTCTGAGGTAAGGAATCTGCAGCTAGAAATCTCTATCAGATATGGCCACTTTCTCCTCAAGAGCTGCCATCTCCTTCTCTATCACAACTCCTCTGGGATGGCCTTCCTGTTTGGGGAGCCACAGATTTCTATATGGAACCCTTTGACGGTCTGTGGAGGATCCGTGTATCTGTTGTTATTGTGTGTCATTTGTGCACGAACTGTGCCAAATGACCTCCTGCTTTTACAAGGGAAGAGAAAGACAATTTGGAGGGAAAACCTGCATTGTTGCCTCTGATAGCTGCTCTTCTTCTCTGCAATTTTCTGTATCTTATGGGGCAGAAGTAGATACTGAAACGATTTTGGTCTTGACACTGGACTCTTAATGTAGTGACCTCTTTGTGGGTTTTGATGGTAGCTCCTCATCTCTGTGATTTTCTGTATCGTCTGTAGTGGAAGTAGATTCTGAAACAATTTGAGTCTTGCCAATTGCCTCTTTTAATGTAGTGACCTCTTTGTGGGTTTTGAGTAGCGAGGCGGACAGCTGATGTATCTTTTTGACCTGAACCTTATATGAACAAGCAAAGGTGGCAATAAATTTCCAAAGCTCCTTTATTAATGTGTCTCTGAGGAGGCGAGGTTTCTTAGCTTAGGATCAACCTTTGTAAGGAGGGATGTACACCTTTCAGTAGAAATGGCACAGTTAGCATTACCCAAGAAAATGATGGCTTGCCATCTTTACTTCCTTTGCTTGCTTGGTGGCAACCGCTTGAGAAGGCCGTGCGTAGCTCCCTGACCAGTTGGCAGATTATCTATGAATCCGCCGTATTTTTAAAGGATAAACTATGTCTGAAACCTCCACAACCTTACTGGCTTTAGTCTCGCTCAGCCCAACTCTGTGTACGCGCTGCTGTGAAATCGCCTTTAGACAAGGAGAGCTGCTACTCACCGGCAGAAGATTCCTCGAAGTAGCCAATCACACTGACTGCCGACCTCCACGGCCACCCCCGATCACGACAATTGTAATGGGTCCTAAGACGGCGGGTGGTAGCGGCAGAGAAAGGCGGCAGCTGCTCCTCTTTCGATTGGAGCGAGCTCCGCATCGGTGGCTGTGGAGGCCATTTACTATAAAAAAAACACGCTGTAAGTGCCTCAGAGTAGCCTGGAATGTATGGTGCAAGGTTGGTAAACTGTTGAAGCTACCAAGGTACCATAAATATACGCCCTTTTGGCGATCGCCCATTTTTCCTGCCTTATTGTTGATGTGATGGGAAGGCAATGGGAGCAAGCCGGCATATGTAAAATAGGTGACACCTTTTTAACTGAACAACTGGCTTCATTTGTTGAGCTACAGGAGGTCTATGGAATAGACGATAGATCTTATTTCAAGTATGTACAAGTCAGAGAATTTTTTTAGCAACTTAGGGGCAAAACGCCCGCCTTAGATAAAATTCCTCTTTTAGAAGTTATTACCAGGAACGATTGTCAGATAAAGCCTATTTATAAAATTCTCTCAGGATTTACCCCAGATGACCTGGAGAAAGTAGAATCTAATTGGGCTAGGAAGGTAGGGGAGCATGATACAGACCTATATATGTCAATTGTACTTGCAAGGAAGATTTTCCTATCGGGTAACCTGAAGGCTCAACATTACAAAACAGTCTTCAATCTTTATTTTACTCCAGCTAAGCTATTTGGATGGGGGAAAAGGGAAGACGACAACTGTCCGAGGTATGGACAAGGCCCAGCAGATGTAATACATATGTTCTACGATTGTGAAAAATTTCAACTTTTAAGGAGAGGAATTGAAGCTTTCCTGCGAGAAGTACTGGGGCCGGAAAATGGTATCACCTCACTTATGATTAAGGCTCCCGGTTTTCCGTTTAAACGGATTTTTACACATAAATACAGACGGAAAAATATTTTTCTTCCATCTGTATTTATGAATAGAAATGGAAAAATACGACCAAACCGGAATCCGAGAATTGTTTGGCCAGGTGCTCCAGCTAAGTGGTTACCTCGCCAGGCCCCTCTTCCTGATTTCGGTGTGTGCCTGCCCACATTAACACCTGCAGGGCCATTAATCTTTTGATAGGCGGGGAATTCCTTCCTATGAGGGTCTTGTATTGACCTCTGACCTGCCCTTCATAGCCCTGTTGTTTCACTGTTTGCTCTTTAAGGAGGCGGGACGCTGTAAGTAGCTAATGCAAGACCGGTAAAAATGGGTTAATTGCGGGATAGATTGTGAGGATCGGCAGGGTGACAAACCATTCAAAAACTCTTTCAACCCTTTCTCTTACCTGTGGCTTCAGTTATTTTCTTTTTTTTTAACTCCTTATTCAAAGCGTGTGGCAATAATAAGTAATTAACCGGATGGCCTCTGAGTCACTTTGTGAAACAACTTTTTTTTATTTTGAATGTGACCCAAAAAGGGCTTAAAGACCGGCAGCATAAAAACAGTAGGGAATCGGATCCTTGCAGGCCATAACACTAAACTTTCCACTCTGACTTTTAAACATTCCGGAGAGGTGCATCTTGCTAGAGATAGCCAGGGCATATCTGAAAACTCGTTTCAAAGTTAAATTGTGCTTTTTCCACTGTGGCTGCAGTTAAACTGTGTGGTATTACGCACTAATGCACAGAAAACGTCTTCAGCAAATAGAACTTTGTCATCTAAATTCAGTAAAAGGTTCAATGCTACTGGGCAGTAGAAAGTAAAATAAGGCAAATGATACACGTCTAAAGCCCAGAGTCTTCAATGCAGGGACTGTGTCTCCCTCCTGGAAAATGTAGTTTGCATTAGCGTAGCTCATGTGGGTGGTGTTCATTATTTTATGCTTCAGAAGTGTGAGGGAAATAGAGCCCGGCAGGACTAATGCAGGGCCTTTAGTTTCTGAGGAGTGCAACTTTATTCCCACAACAGGCAGATGATTTTTTTCTCAAGGCTGCCCTATCCACATGGGAGATCGTGGCGAAAGGCGGAGATGGGACAATGGTATTGGCATGACTCTTTAAGGATCCTTGGTGGTCAGAAATAAGAGATCACTGACTCAGAGGTGTGGACAGCAATGTGCACCACAGAGCATGCTGCAGAGAGGAGCATGGAACTGGCAATTAGGGCAACGAGGCACCCAATATATCTAAATTATCATGAAAGCTGTCAGCTCTTTCATGCCCTCTTTAGCTAGGTCACTGACAGTGCACAGGTGCACTCACCTAAATTCTAAATGTGTTTACATCTAATAATCATGGCTAGTGACATAGTGTTTTCAATATTGTAACGCAGCAGCAGCTCACTAATGTATTGCGTTTACTTAATTTGGCGTATATATAAATGTAGCTAAACCTATAAAAACCGTGTGCACGGTCTATTTAAATAAACATGGAAAAATACTAGCTCCAGAGTCTTATCTTGCTTGTGCCAAAAATAAATGCGGATATATACAGATAAAATGACCAAAAAATAAATATGGATAAATACAGACGGAAATGTTAAAAAAATAAATACCATAAAACCGGGAGCCCTACTTATGATGCTCCTAGGGTAGTACAATGATAAAGAGAAATTGGAACAGACCCAGATATATTTTATCTTTATTTCGGTTGCAGTAGCCCGCAACACAATGGAAAGACTCAGACCCCCCCTTCGTATTATGTTTGGTTTACCCGGTTATTGCACATCTATAACCAAGAAAGAGCCTTACATAACTGCAAGGGGAGGCTTTCCAAGAAGCGAGGCAGTAAGATCTGGGCCCCTATGTCCACCTGGATTACTGGGGGGATGGACAATAGGGATTGGTTTGCCTCTGGGTCCCCACAACAACTAGCCCCTACCAGGCAGCTAGCTTCTAATGGCACCTACGGGCTACACCGGCACCAAAATTGTGCAATATGGCAGTGCTCGTCTTCCTGCAGCTGGTTACATAGGCAGGGACCGTCAGCATATGAAGTTTTATGTATAATATATACCCTTTTTTAGCCTATATACATATATTAATTAATTAATTAACAATGATATTTCTCGCTGCTTTTACTACAGTTTAATGAATTTTGGCTATATTATGAAATTTGTATTACAATCGTGTTTTACTATTTCAAATGTAATGTATCTTTGGACCACCACGTTTTACTGCTATAGCTACATTCTGTTGGATGATTTTTTTGTGCTATTAACTGTATCTATTTTAGGTATTTTGGGCTTGTGAGAAGAGTGTCAAGACCTGTCTACCTTATCGTCACCCTCAGATTACCCATCTGTGGGCTAATAACCCACAAGGGGCTTGATGTTTAATGGAGGGAGAAGGTAGGATTTGTGGGGATTAGAGCTCCCCGGAATATCATCCTGGTCGCCCAGTACCTTTGACTCCCTACAATGCCACGGTATCCTAAATCTATTGTACGGAAAATCCACCTTCCTCTCTCGCCCACAAATAACCCGACTTCTTCTAATGTGTGGATGCTAGGCATTAAAACATAGTAAATGGCTGAAAAGCAGAAAAACTTGACTACTCAATGCACGGATCACTGTTGCCACATCTATCCAGATTTTCTGGCTTTTTTAGCACTGAGATCCTATTGGGATCTCCAATTTAGGAGATGTTTGGGATGGAAGCTTCATCAAATTATGTAAACAACTCACAGTTGACTTCAGCCTACAGAAATCCCAATTCTTTAAATACCTCCATACACCATGTGCTTACAGCCAACACAGAAAAACTTAAAGGTTCCTGACTTTAATCCCCTAGAGGCAAAACTTGTAGTCAAACCCTTGGAACCGAAAATTATCTCCAGGTTATATAGATCCTTACTACTGGACAGATCAAATGGGTAAGATGAAGGCTACATGGGAGAATGACCTGGGAGAACTGGTTGACGGGGATTAGCGGGAGGGTAGGCAGGCACCAAGAATGTTGGCTATCCCGTTCAACCTCAGGGTGACTCAATTTAATTATCTTCACAGGGTGTACTATAGCCCAAGTAGGATATGGAAGATGGGGAAGGCAAAAAGTCTGTGAGTGTGCACGCTCTGGGGACCTTAGGCCTTCATTTTATCATGTGATATGGGTCTGGCCAGAAATCCAGATATACTGGCAACAAATTCATAATTTAGTAGCAGACATAATCCACATGCCCAGATCCCCAAACCCTAGTGTTTCCATACTGGGCATAACAGAGGGATGGGCTTCTTCCAAAGTGCACAGGGCCCTAGCAGGGGTGGGCATTTCGATAGCAAAATGTGATGAAGCACCCCACTGGCAGCAAGCGTAACCTCGCACCCCGTGAAGGAATGTAAAATGCTTTGAACTACAGTGCCAATGAAGAACGGATGATATATAAATGGAATGGGTGCGATAAAAAGTATCTCAGAATGTGAGCCCACGGACTTAATTCAGAGACTCAGTGTAGTCATAAGGTTAGCTATTGATATGGTTCGTGAACATTCACACAAATATCTGTATAACAAAACAAAGATGTATGTGCTGACCTGAAAGGTTTGTCTTGAGTTTACAGTCTCATGGTTTGTATGTATTCTTTTGAAAACAATAAAATGTGATATATTAAAAAAAGGTTGAGAGAAGGGGATTACTGAAGTATTCACAACCAGGAAGAAGAAGAGAAAGATCTTCTGGTGTCGAGGAGAAGTGATAAGAGTAAGACTGCTCTTTGTTTTACATAAAGTATAAATGAATTGCATTTCGACACATAGGGAAACTGGAACTATCAGCACACATACTAACTCCAACCTCACTCCTCCAGAGATTTCTTACACACCTGTGCTCCGATTAAGAGTCAGGCGGAGCGAAATTATTGAATGGCTTTATGAATTAATTTTGCTCCATTGGATTTGAAGGTTTCCCTGTGCAATGTTTCCTATGCGATTTAACAATGCAGTAAAATTGCATACAAACAAAACAAGCATTGGCATAGCCAATAGGTCTCGCCTTTGGGACCTTATAAGTGTTTGGTTATCCAGCACAATATCCTTGGTGCAACAACATCAACTGTTGCATGGCTAAACACTTATAAGGTCCCAAAGGCGAGACCTATTGGCTATGCCAATGCTTGTTATAATAACACTGAAGCAGTATTTTGCAAAACGGCATAATCCACAAATGTGGGACACTTTTATTTTTTAGTGTGCCTGGGCCTATTTGTGATCCCAATCCAACCCTGGTTAATCATGACATATTTATCCTTGCTCTTTTCTCTCCTCTGAAGAGAATCATCTCTTCGGAATATCTACTAGATATGTGAGTAAAACACTTTGATTTTAAGAAGGTGTTGTTTAAACAGATGAGATCAGTCTTAGGGATGTGATTCCGCTGGGGCGTTTGTCATCTAATCACGGATTTTGCACATTTGCCACACAATCCACCATCTTCTGCATGTTTTGCAGATTTCACAAAAAATATTTCTAGTTCAAACGGATCTAATGTTATTTAAACAAAACACTGCCTGTGATGCCATGTAATGGCAGGCTCTTTGAAAATGTATGTTCAGACAGTTTTAATGTGAGTTAAAATGACAAAATAGCAAAATAACGCTGCCACAGAATACGCCACATTATGCAGGAAAATTTGCATTTTCTTGCCACATAATTTAGACAATTCTGTCGCATAATTCAAGCGAACCAACTCTCAATTGGATTGTTGTGTTGGGACCTGAATGCATGCGAGTCTGAACATCCCTCTCAGCCGTCATCACTTGAGAAGACACTCACAAGGTAGTTCTGTAGTAGAAGTAGTTAGAAAACTACAACTCACTTTTACACATACATCTATGTAAAAAACAAAAACAAAAAAAAGCAAGAACAAGCGCGAAGACACCTATCTGGTAATCAAGCGCTGACAAAAATCAGTAACATGTAAACACGACTGTACCACCTGAAGGCAGACATCTCTCAGAGATGTTCATTAATTGCAAGGCGGTATCGGAAGAGCGGAGACGTCACAGGCCGTGGAGCTGCTCGTGGCCGCAGCAGCTCCTGCCGGCGCCATTAGATGAGAATTGACCAAGTTCTGAGCTGATCAGCTCACTGCACCGCTGCCATTTTAATTAAGGCCACGGGTATTCGTAACAGCGAACATTTCTGCAGGTCATCCTGAGATCGAGACATTAACACCCCTAATAGGAATGATCATAAGTAATGAATAGGAACAGCACCAAAGGCGTTTATTCTAGGGGGCACGCGCTTGCGCACCATCAAAGGAAATTGGGGTACAAAGGAGACAGGCTACTGGGGTCGTGGACAGCGAGGCACTGTTTTAGTCGGAAATAAAAGACGAGGAAGAGCTACGAACATAGAATGGGGGTAGAGAGAACGAGGATAAAAATAAGGAATGGCAGAAAGAGTGGAAGAAAAGAGGAGAGGAGAAAAGGAAGGAAGAGGTGAGGAAAAGGATTGTGGAGAGGTAAGGAGTTGGACTTTAGGGTAAAGAAGAAACGGAGGAAAAGAAAGAGGAGGTAAATGCGCGGCCGTGAAAGTAACGTGGCCGTGAAAGCAAAAGTGATGGCAGGGACGCGCTCTGTGGTGGGGGAGGGGCAGAGCGAGGCGCTTGGGAGAGCAAGGCTTAATGAGCCATGAAAGCCACATGGCGGCTGCGCGCGTGCACGCGCTCGTGAACGCAAGCTTGAGGCCAGGAAAAGATTGTGGTAGCACTTTGAAAAGCCACTAACTAATTGTCTCGCAGAGCAGCGCATGCGCTGGCTCAGCGAGACCTAAAAATCACAGTTGGTAAAACCGCATGACATGGTTCAACTGAATGTAGAAAATGAAAACGGCTATTACAAGCTGTGAGGAAACGGTTTCCACATGAGGAATTAGCATCTAAATGTACTTCCTGCTCAGAGCAGGTTTTACAAATAAAAAGTACGTTTATAAATATTTTAAGGCATAAGAAACACATTTTCATTTAATGATTTTAACATTAATATATGGAATAATTTTAAAATTTGAAATTAAAAACACTAAGACATCTTTAATTTTCGATTTTTTATTGTTAAATGGTTTAAATTATTACTTGAACAATGCATTTATATGTGAATTCAATTAAATAAATAACTGATTTTAAAAACGAACATTTTAATATACAAAAAATTATATTTTCAAAAAAACTCTTTGTTCCATCAAAAAGGGTATATAAAGTATATACATTTTTTGAAAATATACTAAACATTTTTTAGAAAATATCACCTGATACACCTAATAAAGAATGAAAACGAACATAAAAATAGCGAAACCTGTATTAAGAGAATAACACACTCCAAAATATATAACTTTACAATGACTACCAACACTTATGGTGCACTCTTTTCGGCAGGAGTAGTATCATATTTTGTATATTCACCATACTGGCAGATCGTCTTCGAGCCCTGAAGGAGAAGACCTGTTCAGAAGGTGTTGCTGAGCATGGAGTATTGTTGCTTGTGGTGGGGGGATGGATTTCTCTACATGTCTATTGTCTAATTGTTCCCTCCTGAAAGCATGAGTATGTGAATTTGTTGAACATTACATGATGACGTCCTTCTGCACCATGCTTGTGAACTGTTGAACTGCATGTGTCATGCTGTGAATGACATGGCGAGTGGCCCTTTGTTCGGTAAAGTCCAACAAACTTTAAAATTGAGTAGAACTCAAGTCATGTCACATCTGTTTCATGTAGCATGATTTTGCTCTATTTTGGTGCTTCCTAAGCATCTGACTCAAGTTCTCACTTAGAGTCACCATTCTGATGCTCAATGCAATGATACCAAAGGGGATGATGGACGGAGCGTTAGAGCAAATCAAACACTCACCCCCAGTCAACTGATCTGGGTTTAATCCATCATCATTCTTTAGCTCACTCCACCACCACAGTTCAGACATGGCCATATGCAAATCAGTCTGACCCTGTGCCTCATGGGAACAGTCCAGCCCAAACTGCCAAGCCATGTCTTCCCTGGACCGGAAACAAGCATCCTGGGACCGGTTTCGGGTTCAAAACCCTCATCAGCCAGGCTATCTTGAATCCAGTGGCAAAGTGAGCAAGGGACCCACGTCTGGGCATACCCTGCCAACTTAGGGCGAACAAAGCGATACCAAAGGGGATGATGGACGGAGCGTTAGAGAAAATCAAACACTCACCCCCAGTCAACTGATCTGGGTTTAATCCATCATCATTCTTTAGCTCACTCCACCACCCCAGTTCAGACATGGCTATATGCAAATCAGTCTGACCCTGTGCCTCATGGGAACAGTCCAGCCCGAACTGCCAAGCCATGTCTTCCCTGGACCGGAAACAAGCATCCTGGGACCGGTTTCGGGGTTCAAAACCCTCATCAGCCAGGCTATCTTGAATCCAGTGGCAAAGTGAGCAAGGGACCCACGTCTGGGCATACCCTGCCAACTTAGGGCGAACAAAGCGATACCAAAGGGGATGATGGACGGAGCGTTAGAGCAAATCAAACACTCACCCCCAGTCAACTGATCTGGGTTTAATCCATCATCATTCTTTAGCTCACTCCACCACCCCAGTTCAGACATGGCCATATATATGCAAATCAGTCTGACCCTGTGCCTCAAGGGAACAGTCCAGCCCGAACTGCCAAGCCAAGTCTTCCCTGGACCGAAAACAAGCATCCTGGGACCGGTTTCGGGTTCAAAACCCTCATCAGCCAGGCTATCTTGAATCCAGTGGCAAAGTGAGCAAGGGACCCATGTCTGGGCATACCCTGCCAACTTAGGGCGAACAAAGCGATACCAAAGGGGATGATGGACGGAGCGTTAGAGCAAATCAAACACCCCCCCCCCAGTCAACTGATCTTGGTTTAATCCATCATCATTCTTTAGCTCACTCCACCACCCCAGTTCAGACATGGCCATATGCAAATCAGTCTGACCCTGTGCCTCATGGGAACAGTCCAGCCCGAACTGCCAAGCCATGTCTTCCCTGGACCGGAAACAAGCATCCTGGGACCGGTTTCGGGTTCAAAACCCTCATCAGCCAGGCTATCTTGAATCCAGTGGCAAAGTGAGCAAGCGACCCACGTCTGGGCATACCCTGCCAACTTAGGGCGAACAAAGCGATACCAAAGGGGATGATGGACGGAGCGTTAGAGCAAATCAAACACTCACCCCCAGTCAACTGATCTGGGTTTAATCCATCATCATTCTTTAGCTCACTCCACCACCCCAGTTCAGACATGGCCATATGCAAATCAGTCTGACCCTGTGCCTCATGAGAACAGTCCAGCCCGAACTGCCAAGCCATGTCTTCCCTGGACCGGAAACAAGCATCCTGGGACCGGTCTCGGGTTCAAAACCCTCATCAGCCAGGCTATCTTGAATCCAGTGGCAAAGTGAGCAAGGGACCCACGTCTGGGCATACCCTGCCAACTTAGGACGAACAAAGCGATACCAAAGGGGATGATGGACGGAGCGTTAGAGAAAATCAAACACTCACCCCAGTCAACTGATCTGGGTTTAATCCATCATCATTCTTTAGCTCACTCCACCACCCCAGTTCAGACATGGCCATATGCAAATCAGTCTGACCCTGTGCCTCATGGGAACAGTCCAGCCCGAACTGCCAAACCCCCTTTGGTATCGCTTTTTTTGCATATGGCCATGTCTGAACTGGGGTGGTGGAGTGAGCTAAAGAATGATGATGGATTAAACCCAGATCAGTTGACTGGGGGTGAGTGTTTGATTTGCTCTAACGCTCCGTCCATCATCCCCTTTGGTATCGCTTTGTTCGCCCTAAGTTGGCAGGGTATGCCCAGACGTGGGTCCCTTGCTCACTTTGCCACTGGATTCAAGATTGCCTGGCTGATGAGGGTTATGATCCCGAAACCGGTCCCAAGATGCTTGTTTCCGGTCCAGGGAAGACATGGCTTGGCAGTTCGGGCTGGACTGTTCCCATGAGGCACAGGGTCAGACTGATTTGCATATGGCCATGTCTGAACTGGGGTGGTGGAGTGAGCTAAAGAATGATGATGGATTAAACCCAGATCAGTTGACTGGGGGTGAGTGTTTGATTTGCTCTAACGCTCCGTCCATCATCCCCTTTGGTATCGCAATGCAATGATGGCATTTGTTGATTCTTGTGAATTCTGATGTAGCTCAGAATTTACTATTTTAGCGTGTGTCTACTACTAAGGTTGTGATTTGTTGCAGTCGGAAGAGACTCTGCTCTGTATACATAGCAGAGACTCCGTACTCAGGTGGAGAGCTCCGCATATGGGGGGGGGGGGGGGGAGTGTCTCCACACCAAGAGTGGAGACTCCATGCAGGAGGAAACCCTTCACATAGGGAGGATACCACCACATGTAGGATGGAGGGCCCTGCATGTACCATATGTAGGAGGGAGAGCCCTGCAAATACATGTAGCAAAGTGATTCATGTTCGGAAGAAATATTTTTTTCTAACTTTTTTGCATACCTAGTGTGTGTTAAATAAGGATTTGAGTATGTTTATCATAAAACATATGTAGTATGTGAGATTTTGTGCGTTTGTGTTGTTAATAATGTGTTAAAAAGTACCAAGAAAATGAAGAGTGAACACATTTTTCCCAAGAACATAGCAAGTTAGTTGCCGACATTATGTGAAAAATCAAAGTAGTCAAAAGATGGTATATATATGCAGTGTGGTAGTGGTCCATCATTCTTAATTGACAAGAGACTGTCCAAAAATACACATGCAGCAACTAAATTAGCAACTCAATAAAAAAAGAGTTAACTAGCTGATCCTGCACTTGTATATTCTGACCTCTATTCTATACATCACCCTGGGTACCTGGATGTGGGCGTAGATCAGAGTCAAGGTCTGTATGTATGCCCCGTCACTTGGCGATGTGCAACACTCAATAGGCCATAACAACCTTGCACGCAACTTCTAGGGAGTACACCAGCATTCCTCCCATGCAGTCAAGACATCTAAATAGCAATGTAAGGATCCCAAAGGTGTGTTCAATGATGGTTTGTGTATGTATGTGTGCTCTGTTGTACCTCTGTTGAAGAAGTGTGATTGGACCTCTGTAGGATGTGAGAGAGAGAGAACATACCCGGCATCACCTGCAACAAAGACATATGCCTAAAAACAAAAATGCAGCCGATGCGAGGGTAATGTGTTGTACTGTGTTGTTGTGATTATTGAGTATGTTAGATACGGCACCCACAGGTGCACATATAGCCTCAGTGTGAGGTGTTGTTACTTACAAATAAGTCAAATGTCACCAAAGTCCCCAGCAATCAAAAATAATGTAAGAGGTGACTGTCGAAAATGTAGCTGGCGTGCGATTCCAGATAAGGCAGCATACACATCAATGAAGCAGCGTGGAATCGTAGACGGCTTGCATGTTGATGGAGTGCCATCGAGGTCTGTTGTGGAAAAGATGTGCTGTATGGTGAGGTGGCTCAAGTGCCATGTGGGTGCAGTCAATGCAGTATACCGCTCGAGGGAATTGGGTATAGGCTAGAATTCCTTGCCATTCTTTGCCTTTACACAAGTAAGTGTGTCATGGCAATAAACTAGTGCACTCTTTTGTTGATTGAGACTGGCTTGCTTGTGATAGGCCAACGTTTTCAGAGCTGACCTTCTTGAAGGATCCAGGGTCCATGAAATGGAGTGCAGTCAGTATTTTGGCATGGGCAGGGATAGCCTTGGAGTCGGCTGTAGATGAATCAAGTTCCTGCTCCCAGTCTTCAACCAAGTCAAGGATAACATCAAGTGAGAAGTGGTATCTAGCAATGACAAATTCCCTGGTCATGCCAAAGATGTTGATTCTTTTCCTGTAAACCTTCTCTCCTCCTCAAATAATTATTCCTCAAAATGAGGGGCAAAGTAACAAGCACATTCGCCAATAGTGAAAGCAGCCAAAGAGGTTTGGTGTGTATGTTCTTTCTTATGTGTTTGCGCTGGCTGTGATTGGTTGGAGTTGAAATGAATTTCAGCTGTAGATGGGTGGTGAAGCTCAGAACAATCACTTCTGTTTCGTGTTCCAAGTCTTCCCATATAAATTTGGAAAGTTTGCTTTTACGAGAAAAAAGATGTGTTAAACATTACCCTTGTCCCAACTACAAACAGCATTTGGTTTAAACAAAAAAAAAAAGTTTATCCAAATATTTGCCCTCTTGTTAAATACTTCTACAGGATTTCCATAAAAAGAAAAAAAAAATAGGATGAAAGAAATAATAAATAGTACTTTACACAGATTTGAATACAAACTTTATCAAATTGTGATATTTAAGAGGTCCAAACATTAAAACAAATCCCAATATATTTCTCCATTTATTTGTTGCCTCTTATTTTTTATGGGAGGGTGTTGCAGTATCTGTGAGTGGCCATGTGGGGTGCTGGACTTACTCCAGCTCCGAACTGGAGTACATTTACTGCTGTTTTGGCCACTGGCCCTTTTTTGACAGTAGTAACTACAAGTGCAGCTTGTGAATTGGAGTAGGCTTACTCCTTTGTGGGTGGGTCTTGGACAACCCCATAACCCCCTCCACCACCGCCCTGCCTTTCTCCTTCCTTATGTAGTATTTGCTCATTTTCCAGTCACTGCACCCTGTCCCTCCCACATTTACTGCTAAAACGTATACTTTTGTGTGCAGAGACTCCGCACTCAGGGCAAAGATCTCCACACTGAAAATGATAAGACAGACGGAGGCATAGACCTCTGCATGTAGTCTGAGAACAACATTTCATAGTTCATTTGGAGTACTGTTCTAGTGCCTCAGAATGTACTACAAAGTGCAGTTTGTGAATAGGACCCAAACTAGGGAGATAGGGTCTCTACGTTGTTGGTATTTTGGCTCTACAGCTGCTTACTGAAATATTTGTGACAGTGGAAAAAACGTATAGGTACTGGCAATAAGAGTATGTTTTGAAGTAACATTTTGTGCATAGGGCATGTCTGATCTGATATCCTTAGTTGTGCAAATGCCTTTTTAGGTCGAGCCGAGCGGCAGCGCGCATGCTCTGCGAGGCATGCAGTAGTCCAGTATGCTGTGGAAGCCTCGCCTTCTCTCCGCCCATATTTTTGATTGGCTGGTGTCATTGTCCTTGGTAAATGCTGGTTTCCGATTGATAATGAGGCTTGTTAGTCCCTCCTTGTTACCGCCCTGTCGCCATTTGTGACCGCCCATGACGACTGGATCTTTTACTTGGCACCGTACACGGTCGGCTTTATCTAGGGGGTGAGCACTATTTTCTTTAATGATCTTCCCCTATTCCACCCACGACGTGCCAGCACGCCACCCGCTTTTACATTATTATGACTAAGGTGTTTATTTAATTTGCAGCGCGGTCCGCTTTCACTTTAGCGGCCACGCTTCTTTAATTATTTAATTTACAGAGCAACCACTTGTTTTCATTTTCGGCGTGCTTTCAGTTACTTTTTTTTATTTCAGTGCGCCATGCGTGCTTTAAGTTTCACAATAGCGGCGGCCTCACACAGCACTTGCGGGACGCTGCCCATTGTCTACTGTGGGTTTTTTGCTTTAGGTCCATCAGCGTCAGTTTGTAACATCACAAGTCTAGGATTGGCGAAGTAGGATTTGAACAATTCCACGCCTTGTTTCGGAGTCTGGAAGATTCTGCCGGCGTATAGTGAGTGTAGTGTATCGGATAGCCACCGGAAGTGGCGACCCGTAGCCAGCGAGTTTAAATCAGGACAGTGCAAGATAAAGAAGCCAGCGTAAGTGAAAACATTGCTGTTCTGTGATCGCTCTCCAATTACATTATGTGTTCCAGTCTCTGAATTCCCCCTTTCCTTCTGACTGCAACTTCCTTTGCTTAACCCCACGTTCACATTTCTCTCCCACTGATTGCTATCCTTCTCTCTGTCGATCTCTCGCTGCAATCTTTTCACTCCCGCGTTGCCATCCCTCGTATCCTTCTGTGAGCGTCTCCTTCTTCATTTGTAGCCTTGTATCTCATTTGCTCCTTTATTCATTTATGTATTTTAATGTAGTGCAGACCTCATCCAAACGTGTTAGGGTGCTTTACAATAAAAAAACATAATTACATAATGTACAAATAAACGGAGTCCTTATGTAATGTAGCTGGTTCGATTGTAAAGCGCTCCGACAACTTCAGGTAAAGTCCGCGCTATATAAAAATGCATAAATAAATAAATATCGTTGCAAATGCACAAAATTACGTTACACTCTGCCTGATAGTTAAATGCATGGCAATAAATGGTGTAAATTTCAAGGTATTCACTCACGTCATTTTAGACAGCACATTTCTCAACATTTTATCTGAAAAGCACTCTTCTGCTTGCTCGGTTATCACAGTTTGTGGCAACTTTAAGACAACCATTTTGAATTCTAACTCTCCGCTTGCCTATCTAGTAGAATTTAACGGCACATATAGCAAAGAAAAAAAAATTCTCGGTGTTGCAATTTTGCCTAAATTCTCTTTTAAGTACACATAAATCTTATCCAGCTCTCTCGTGATGGCACATGAAAAGAATCGAAGTCTCTGAAACATAAGACCTCTCCAAAAACGTGAACGATCCTCGCATTTTTTTTTTTTAGCCGGAAAAATCAAACGGTGATAAAAAATAAACTGCAAAATTAAAATACACTGTCGTGGAATTATGACATAATTGTACGTTGCCACTCTGCTTTGAATTCTGATCAAACAATGATATTACACTGCATATTTCAGCTTGGAATGGGAGCTCGGTGCGAACATGCCCTTGCCCAAGACAGTCATTAAGCAGTCTGCCTGAGAAGAGACTTAGTGAGAAAGCGCGAGTCTTGAGAAGCACCAGCTGTTGTGTAAACTGTCCTTTCAGCAGAGTGGTGAGTGGAGACTCAAGGGAACGGCGCAGTGTGATCAGGCAGCAAGTAAGCATTTATACTTGCAGGATTCCGGTCTTTACCTGACAGGTTATGCCAGTCATTTGCTCTAGGAACTTGGAGATAGTTGAGTGGTTTGCGATTGGTCGGGAAACCGCCTTTTATTATCTGCAATGTCTCAAACTCTGCACATGCTACAAACTAAAACAAGCATTGGCATAGCCAATTGGTCTCGCCTAGGGCTTTGCCAATATGTTCTACCTATGTTGTACACTAGTGTAGTTGCTATTCAGTATGGCTAAAAGTTATTGGTGTGAAGCGGCATTGAGTGAAGTGTTCTTAAGTGGAGTAGAGTGTAGTGTTATGGAGTTGAGTGAAGTAGAGTGGTGTGGAGTTGAGTTGAGTGGTATGGTGTGTTATGTAGAGGGGTGTTGTGTTGTGTAATGTAGGGAATATAGTGTCGTATAGTGAAAGGGCACAGAGTTGAGTGCAGTAGATTGTTAGAGTGGAGCAGAGTTTTAGAGTGGAGTAGAGTGTGGCAGACTACATATAATAGTTCACCCCTCATGCACTAAGCAAGAGTCTGACTTGCTGCAATGAAACAAGTACAGGAAATCAAAATAACCCGAGTGAATTCTTCCGAAAATCCAGGCTGCACAACTGTTATGTGGCAAGACGACCCGGATTCACTTGAATAGATTCAAGGTCCTTGCTACACTCAGTGTGATCCTGAGCAAGTAGCTGCGTTGATCTGTGATATGTCCAATCAGTCTCTTCACCAAAGCAGTGGCACTTGTCTTGGACCTCAGCTTATGAGACCAAAGCTACGGAATCTGTATCCATAGTTTCAAAGCACTAGATCTCATCAGGCCTGCACCCTTACCTGATACTTGACCTCCAGCTTTTATCTAGGCAGAGGGTGCCATGATCTATAGAAAGTGCCTGTAAGTTCTTTGTACCCTGAATGAAGCTCCTGCCTGAAGGCCACGCTGCACAGTCTGTTTCTGGGTGGATACTGGAGGAAGCGCTCTGCTGAGTGAGGCCTAGGCCAGGAAGGTTGGCAAATCCTGATATCTAGTGCCCAGTTACTTCAAAACAAGCACACCAGAACTACAACACCTAGGGCCCGATTCACAGAACTAACTTACGACAAAATCCTAAACTTACTACCATTTTGGTATTCACAGAATGAACTTACTCATTTTGGTATTCACAGAATAAACTTACTCATTTTGGTATTCACAGAAGACACTTACACATTTTGTGTAACTTACACACTTTGTGTAACTTACTCATTTTGTGTAACTTACACATTTTGTGTAACTTACACATTTTGTGTAACTTACACATTTTGGTATTCACAGAAGGCACTTACTCATCGATGAGTAAGTGCCTTTTGTGAATACCAAAATGAGTAAGTTAATTCTGTGAATACCAAAATTGTTGTAAGTTCATTCTGTGAATACCCAAATGTGTAAGTTCATTCTGTGAATACCAAAATTGTTGTAAGTTCATTCTGTGAATACCCAAATGTGTAAGTTCATTCTGTGAATACCAAAATTGTTGTAAGTTCATTCTGTGAATACCCAAATGTGTAAGTTCATTCTGTGAATACCCAAATGTGTAAGTTCATTCTGTGAATACCCAAATGTGTAAGTTCATTCTGTGAATACCAAAATTGTTGTAAGTTTAGGATTTTGACGTAAGTTAGTTCTGTGAATCAGGCCCTTAGAGTGCATCAAGATGAGAAATCGATCGGACAGCATGGCAAACCTTGCTCTAATCACGTTAATGGGCTTTTAGTTTTTTTTCCATGTTGTTTCATCTGATGTACACCATGCCGTCCCATCGTACGGAACGAGGAACAAATTACACTTGCACATTGAACCCCTGGGGACAAGACACTAAAATGGAAAACAGACAACTCTTAACACCCCCTATGACACTGACCCAGAGGTCATAGTGAGCCAGAAGCCCGACTGAAAAGAGAAATGTTGTAAGCATTCGTGAAGATACAGACCAATGATTAAGTTAGTTTTTAGTTTCCATACAAAAATATGTAAAAGTTATTCTACATAATAAATGAAAGTAAGTCTAAAAGTTATTTTATGTTATTCAAAGAAATGCAGTAATGGACAAAAAAAGTGGAATATCGTGTCAATATACGTGACATTTTGAAACATTGTAAGCTGTTTTAATTAGTTTCAAATCACTTCTGCTAGCAGTACACGCAACCAGGGCCATTCTATCATGAATTCATTAATCGCGTTCACCGAGTCAAAGCACAAATATTTTTTGTGGGTGCTGGAATGATGGGAGGTGGGAGGAAGGGAAAAACAAGGAGCTGATGCTCGTTGGATGCCTGCAGTCCTGTGCATTACAAACAGTTTACGACCAATAACAATTATTGGGCAACAGGAAGAGCTATTAAAGTCAATGAGGTGACCGAAAAATATCCAATCTACAAGAATGAAACAAATTTTAAAATTAATATAAACTTGTAAGACAAGTACCTCAAATGTCAAAAACCCGAAGTGGAGTGTAAAGGGGTGGACTGGCCAGTTTGGACATCATTAGGCTTCTGGACAGGGTGGGGTTTGTAAAAGCCCAGCAGGCCTAGAAAGGTTGGTCCCAGAGATTGAGCTTCCATTTTATTAACTCTGAGCCAGTTATATTGTCATTAACTGGAATTACCGTTCCAGCTGGCTGACTTGTGCCTGTCCTACCATCCTTTGATAACCACAGTCCTGTCAGTGTGATTGACGATGCCCCAGCCATAGTCCTAGCGCCGTGATGTCCTCTGGGATGAATGTTGCGCTCTACAAATTCCCAAAAATACAAATAAATACAAATAGTGGTTGAGCTACTGGTCTGTACATGCGACTGACAGCTCTACCAGAAACACAGAAGCGCGAGACGGTGTGCAGTCAGCTGAGTTTTCCCCATCTTAAAGTCCACCATCGTTATCGTATCCATCCATCGAAAATGTCATAATTTGGTTTATAAGGCTGGCTAGTTTTTCAATATTGCATACCCTAATATAAACGCTGAAAGAAAAAATAAACAGTTTCGACTCAGCGTCATTTGCCAAAACCAGCATCATGTGCTTCTTAAAATAAAGCAGTCTAGCGCTTTCAGTCACTCATTTTCATTTAAACAATGTCCTTCAAAATAACACATGCTTATTGGAATGTTATGTATTTTACACAGCGCTTGGTATCTTGCATCTGTGAGCTTCACAGAACTGCAGATTATGGGTCACGGTCATCCAATATACTCCTTTTATAGTCCTTGAAAGATGTTGCATTTTAACTGGTGATAAAACGCCGATGTATGCAGCAAGATCTTATCCCGCTCACCAGAAACAGCGCCTTAAAAGCAGGCACTGTGTCACGGCGCTGTGAATTTTTCTGCTAACTGTGTTCCAGTTGTACTATAAGTGTAATTTTTTCTTCTAGCGAGAGTTTGTCGCTGTGCTCCAAATACATATAATGTAGTCAGCTCCTGCCTGTATTCTGGCGAGACACTACGAAAATTAAGTGCTCCTTAGCCCTGAGGCAACTGACAGAAAACATGTCTAAATGTGTTGAGTCTCATTGTAAATTGCAAGTGCAAAGATCACCACAGTTTCTTTTAACAATCTGCCTGCAGATTAACACAACGAACAGAAGCCGTAGCAAGCACATTTAGTGGATAACTTGTGTCAAGTATATAAACAACCAGTGCATTCAACAGTGTTCACAAATAAGTTAAAAGCGTCGTGGTCTCAAGTGATCTACTTATTTTTCAGCTCTACGGCACCCAAGAACCTTTTTTCTTTTAATTAGAAGTAGACATTGGAGTTGACAGAAATAGCAGCTCATAAGATTTTCATATGTCAGGGCGCTACAGACTGGAAGTTAGTGAAGTCAATGCCTCTCCATAAAATTATAAGGGCAGGAGCAGACGAAAGAAATAAGCAACAACTCGGGAGGGGGAAGGACAGGGGTAACGGGCAACAAGCAACAGAGGGGAGGGATGGATAAAAAACAATCACGTACAGCCGAGCACGACCACTCGAAGGACACATTAATAAATGTATCAATTTAGTGCTCGGTGCATGCGCTCTATCAAAGGGACAAGAGCCGCCCCCTTCAAACGCAGTACAGGGGATTCTTATTGCTTTAAAAAACAAGCATTGGCATAGCCAATAGGTCTCGCCTTTGGGACCTTATAAGTGTTTAGTTATCCAGCACAATATCCTTGGTGCAACAACATCAAGTGTTGCATGGCTAAACACTTATAAGGTCCCAAAGGCGAGACCTATTTGCTATGCCAATGCTTGTTTTGAGAGAGTGGCTCGTGCAGGTATGCCACTGTGAGGTAGAGATGCTGCGAGTGCTTTTACAGGAGCCCCTGTGACATTGCGCCTCTTCAAAATGTATCTTGGGTCTGGTGTAATACTTCTAGCCCCTATTCCCGTCTTCTCGCACCCAATGCATCCTTAAATGTTCCATGTACAGCCGGGGTTGACACTCCTATTACCCCTGCCCTAAAGTGACACTTTACCTGTCACGGGTGGTGGTGGTGGTGGTGGACGTGGTGGTGGACGTGGTGGTGGACGTGGTGGTGGTGGACGTGGTGGTGGTGGACGTGGTGGTGGTGGACGTGGTGGTGGACGTGGTGGTGGACGTGGTGGTGGACGTGGTGGTGGTGGTGGACGTGGTGGTGGTGGACTTGGTGGTGGTGGAGGACGTGGTGGTGGTGGACGGTGGTGGTGGTGGTGGACGTGGTGGTGGTGGTGGTGGACGTGGTGGTGGTGATGGTAGCCAAATGGTAATGTAATGTACCAACAAAGTGCAAAAAAGCAAAAATGTAATAAATGACAGAGTGGGTTCTAGTGATAAATGTGATTGGTGCTCTTTGAAGTGTGTTACACACGTGCAGTAAAAGTGATAAAAGTGCATATCAAATCATTAAAGAACAGAACGCTCCCTGAATTATAATATGCAATAATTGGGCTTTGTGCGAGCCAATGACATTTTGATCCTTTAGTAAATATAGGATTATCATCAGAACTCTGTCAAATATGGAGCCCGAGAGTACTCTGTAAAAGGACAGAGAAAGGAATCCTATTCCGAGATATAAGTAAAGAGCAACATACATATGAGAAGGAAGAAAGCGGTGTGTGCTACTCACTTCCTCAAGTCACAATACGCACTGTAATAGAAAAAAAAAACAATTCTGTGTAAGGTGCCAGTTACGAAAATGGAAAAGGGAGGCGAAAAAAAGGATAAAAAGCTCACTCAAACTGTGAAAAAAACGCATAAGCAGCTGGGAGACGTTGATCATGAAGAACGGTGTGTGTAATGCACCAGGGGTCATGAACCTGCCTGGAAGAAATGATGTAAGATATGAATGGATGGCAGAGCAATAAACATGAGAACATGTAATAACCACATGCATGTGCCACTTAGAGTTCAGGGGTCAAGGAGTGAGCAGGGGGGAAATGCCCCAATGACCATAATGAATTCTTATTTCATAGGCAGGAAGTCTGGCAGTGGAGGATCAGCCCAGCAGGTTCTCTGATTTGCAGGAAGGCTAGGATGCCGAATGGTATGCATAATTAGAAATAGAAAGGGGATCAAAAGAAGGAGACTACCCCGGCGGCCATCTTGGAACGGTGTACATGCACAAAAGAGGTGGCTATCTTGGAGTTATGCATGAAGGGCGGTCAAAATTCAAGGGAGATGAGGCGAAAGTGTGAGTTTGAACAAACCAACAAGGAGAAAGAAAGTTGCAGGCACATGAAAATGTATGGACGTAAACAAAGGTAAGAATGGCTGAAAAAACAGTGGCAAGAGGTAATCGAGGGAATAGGCTAACACAGAAAGAACAAGCGCTGGTCACATGCCGCACCCGGCACACTAAAAAAAAAAAAAACATGCGAGTGGTGCGCGCCGCGTGCGCTGCACTAATTAACAAGCAGCAGCTGTTTTCGGGAGTGGTGCGTGCGCAGTCTTCACTTTTCAAGCACTGCACTCGTGCTTGTGGCGCGCCGCTGCTCGCTCCCGCAAGGTGGATGCCGCCACAAGTACGAGTGCAGTGCTTTAAAAGTGAAGACCGATGGCTAAAGGCCCTCCTAGAGCAGCGCATGACGCTGCCTAGGCGAGACCTAAACATGGAGAGAAAACTGAAGCAGTCCTGGCAGGAACCAACACATTTGTGAGGAAAGAAGGCTTGGGCAGAAGGGCCATGAAAAAAGAGCCCCGGCCGGCTGGCTGGCTCACCAGCCTTGCAGCTGCCTGCTGAGACCAGCCACACAGCCAGCAGCAGTCACGGGAGACCGGTGAAAGGAAACAAGCGTGCTTCTGAAGCGTTTTACAAAACTATAGTTAAAGACTGTGTGGCGCCAGGGCAGTGACAATATCACGTAATCTCCCTGTGCCTACCAAAAATGTCACTAATTTCCCTGTGCCTACCAAAAATGAATGTGTCAGTCTGTAACGTAACTGATGCGCTTGTAAAGCGCTCCAATACCTTTGGGTCGAGTTCGCGCTATAAACAACTGCACAAAAAAACAACGCCTGACCTGCAATAGCCAGATGGGAGGAGGGAAGAGAGGCCATCACATGCTGTACTGTGTGATGGCCAACTAAAATATTCTCAAAGTGAAATCTCCAGAAAGAGAACTAAACACACAAAGGAGGGACTTTGTCAGAAATGCACCAATAAGAAGCCAGCATTTCTGAATGCCACAGATAGTAACCAATGGCAATCGGTGGGTTTGCCAAACCTCATAGAAGAGATATAACAGGTCGATCGGAGCTCGACCTAAAAAACGCATTTGCAATGCAATAGGTCTCACATTTACGCGTGTTTGAGCTATTGACGTAAATGACAATGCCTTTTATTTTTGTTTTCGTTTTTAAAACATAAATAAAAGGTATTGTCATTTACAATGCCAATAGCTTAAACTCGCGTAAATGCGAGACCTATTGCATTGCAAATGCTTGTTCATTATATTACTGGCGCATCTCTCCAACGAGGCCAGCCTCAGTACTGCCTCTCAAGTAAAAAATGGTCTGTAAAATGCACTACTTCATTCCTTTTTTCAAACTTTTCTTGGAGGGGAGAAGCCCTGCAAACTCTCTTTGAGAGAGGGGGCCTTCTCTCTTGCTGCAATCCGGCTTCAAGCATTGCTCACACATGCAACATATGGTGTCAGTGGTGAAAGTGGATGGCACCAGTCAGGAAATCTAAAAAAAATACTGGGTACCGGCATTTTTCTTTTTCAAATAAAGCTCCAGGTACTGCTAAAATGGGCCACATTGCATTTGCACCCGCTTTAAAAAGAGGGCATGGAAAAAATATGTTCTATGTGTTCTCTAAGAGGTTTTAGCAAAATAAACTTCTGGCACTACCGTATGGGAAAAAAACACTCCTTCATCGAATACAGAAGCAAACTACGATATCCATTGAGGGTGCGACAGTCCCAAACTGGCTCAGTGATTTCGCTTGGTCATGCCCTGTCAAGAAGTAGAAGTTCCGCTGCTCAGCATCTTTTCCCGCTGCGCGCGTCGGGAAAAGCATAAGTCTAAATACAGCCAGGAAGCAGCTAGACTGCTAACCCTGGGCTCCCTCCCTGCCCGGAAGTGAGGAAAGCAAGGAAAACACCACCGCTAGCTCCCTCCACACAATCGGGAAAACCCATGGTGGACCGGGGAGAGGAGCGGTGAGTCACAGCCGTCGGGAGAGCGGGTTCGAGAAAAAAACGGTCGGTGAGGAAGTTTTTAGAATATCAGAGGCTAAAATGTAGTATCACAATTTAAAACATGTAAAACACAATTAAAAGCGTTAAAAGCTGTTGCGAGCGGCGTGTATTAGCAGCGTAGCATTAACAGAATCAGCCTTACTCTATAGCACGTCCGCTGCGCGTCGGGAAAAGCATGAGTTTAAATAGAGCAAGGAAGCAGCTAGACTGCTAACCCTGGGCTCCCTCCCTGCCCGGAAGTGAGGAAAGCAAGGAAAACACCACCGCTAGCTCACTTCACACAATCAGGAAAACCCGCAGTGGACCGGGGAGAGGAGTGGTGAGTCACAGCCGGCGGGAGAGCGGGGTCGAGAGAAAACCAGTCGGTGAGGAAGTTTTTAGAATATCAGAGGCTAAAATGTAGTATCAGCAATTTAAAACATGTAAAACACAATTAAAAGCGTTAAAAGCTGTTGCGAGCGGCGTGTATTAGCAGCGTAGTATTAACAGAATCAACCTTACTCTATAGCGCGTCCCAAATGTACTTCCAAAGCCCTCCCGGAGATGGAAGGACCTTTCGCTTGTAGAGTCTGCCAATTTTACAGCTTAGAATTGCAGCAGGCAAATTCTCTGACAGCCGCCACAGGCAAGGAATACCCTCAGTTGGAATCCTATAATCACCCTCTCCCCCTTAACCGTTCCATCTGCAATCCTAGCCGGGGCTGGCACTGCTCTCTGGCTAATGTCAGATCATTGCCCAAGCACGCTACTGAAATCTAGGATTTGCTTTCCTCAGGACTTACCAATATTTGTTTCCTAACGGAAACCTGGCTTAAACCTAGCTCCACCCCCACGATCACGGTGGCGATCCCTGACTGCTACCGCATCCAAAAACTTGATAGGCTGTCTAAAGTCGGTGGAGGTATAGACATAGTCCATAAAGACTCCATCAAGGTTACCACTCTAGAACAATGCAGTGACAACAAACTAGAAATTCTTGTGTTCAGAATAGACTCCCAACCTCACTATTGTTGGAAAGGTGCACTTGTATGCGGGCCACCAGGCCCCCTACAGGATTTTTCGCTACAACTTATGGAACTAATTGCCCCCCACATTATCTCCACTAAACATTTCATATTATTAGGAGATTTTAATGTACATAGCGAAATCTCCTCCAATGTGGACGCCTCAATGCTCTTGGCGGACCTAGCCACATTGGGACTGGAGAAGATTAATACAGGCCCCACACATCTTGCAGGACACACTTTAGATCTCATCCTGACAACCTCTCCCAATATCTGCTGTGAGGCCCCCTGCCCACTTACATGGTCAGACCACTCTTTACTCCGATTTCAAATAAAAGAAGTAAGGGTTACTCCCGCTTCTGCCAAAGCCTCCCGCAGTTTGCGAAGACAATGGCATAAAATTACGCCCGACCGCTTCGCGAACACATTCCCAACTATTGCCAATTTGACACTAGATAATATCGAGGATTGTTTGGCCAGCTACAACAATATAGTAGAAACAACTCTAGATCAGCTGGCCCCATTAAAATCTAACCCTACTAAGACCAGACGAACGCAGGCGACATAGTTCTCTCGCGATCTACGGAAGGAAAAAAGCCTATGCAAAAAGCTGGAAAGACGCTTGTGTCTCTCCCACGACCCTAATGATAAAGAAACTTACAAGAGGTCTCTTGCCCTTTATCATAAGAACCTAAAGAAGGCGCGCAAAACTCACATTGAGTCACAACTTAATCATGCAGGAAAATCCTCTAAAGAACTCTACCGCATCCTCAACTCATTCACGAATCCCAAGGCCTGCCATAATGAGGTAACTCCTTCACAAGAACTCTGTGATAAGTTAGCCAACCATTTTATCCAGAAAATTGAGAGTATTTGCGACAATATCACCAAAGATAGGGACCCCTCTGAATGACATCACTACCCTCTATCCCTCTTACTCTCTTACTACACATTCTTTGGATTGCTTCCCTCCACTCACAACTGACAATGTGGAGTCTCTAATGAAAACAGTCAAATCAGGTTCCCCTCAGGATACTCTACCCGCTAAAGTATCCTCACTACTTCATAAACAGTTGGCACCCGCTATCTGCTCAATTCTCAATTCTTCCCTGAGCAAGGGCAATCTACCATCCAAATGGAAGGCTGCCCAAGTAATTCCCATTCAGAAGAAACCTAATGCTCCTCAGGATGATCTGTCCAACTACCGCCCTATTTCCCCGTTACCTTATTTGTGCAAACTTCTGGAAAAACATATTAATAAGCATCTCTCGGAGTACATTGAAGCAATAGGATGCCTCAACGCCTCTCAGTCTGGTTTCCGACCCAGCTTTAGTACGGAGTCAGCACTGATTGCAGTTACAGACAACCTTAGGCACTCTCTGGACAATGGACAAGCAGCACTACTAGTGCTGCTGGATCTGTCATCAGCGTTTGACACAATATCCCATTCCATTCAACTAAACAGACTAAGAAACGTTGGAGTCCACGGCCTTGCCTTCAAGTTGCTGTCAAGCTTCCTAACTCACCGCACTCAAACCATCAACCTCGGTGCCTTCCGCTCTCAAACATCAGAGCTGACTAAAGGTGTGCCTCAGGGATCCTGCCTTAGTTCCACTCTATTTAACATTTATGTGGCTCCCCTAGCGGACTTACTTAGGGAACTGGGCTTCATTCCAATCTCATACACTGATGACACCCAGCTCCTAATGGCATTTGATTAAAATTCTCCAAATTCCCAGTCAACCTTCTCCGAAGGCATGATAGCCATCTCGGCTTGGATGAGGAACAATTTCCTACAGCTAAATGCTAGCAAAACAGAGATTATGCTATTTGGAGAAGCACCCCTACTCTGGTCCCCAGATTGGTGGCCCACTGACCTGGGTGCATCCCCCGTCCTGAAAGCAGTGGTAAAAAACTGAGGAGTACACTTGGACCAGAAACTTACGATGAAGGAGCAAGTTATGACCACCGTGGGCTCCTGCTTCCACACATTAAGCCTCTTGAGAAGGGTCTTCCCTTTTCTTCCCATGACAGTCTGTAAAACACTCCTTCAGGCATTAGTAATAAGTCGCCTTGACTATTGCAATGCCCTCTTGATCTCAGCCAACGAATCCTCTCTTAACAGACTACAGGTGGTCCAAAACACTGCGGCCCGCCTAGTTTCCAACTCCCCTGCCAGGACCGCCTCTTTGCCGCTAATCCTTGGACTACATTGGTTGCCTATCCGGAAGCAGATCCGATTAAAGATCTGCTGCATAGTACACAAGGCAATACTTGGCAATGGCCCCAGCTATCTAGCAGATATACTCATCCGATATCAGCCCTCCAGAACTCTACGGTCAGGCTCTAAATCGCTTCTCTTGGTGGCTTGTGTTAAGAAATCCCGCATAGGCGCGAAAGCTTTTTACCATCTGGCCCCCTCCCATTGGAATCAACTTCCCAGCCACCTCCGAAATTGCACCGACTATCTACGATTCCGTAAGCTCCTTAAAACTGAGCTTTTCTGAATTCCTCTTCTTGTCCTACTGTAGCAGTCCCGCAGCGTGGAGATACCCTTCTGGGGGTGATTCAGGCGCTTTACAAGACAAATAAATAAATAAAAAAAATAAAAAATAAAATTCAGAGAAAGAATGATGGGGTCCACATGACTTCATTTCTTTGGTTTCTTGATCGGTGATGTCTGCAAGATAATGCGACATGATGCCTGCCGCATCATAATACATGCACTGGAAGTAAGACCGCTACCAAATTGACGAGGAGATGCGTGGAGTGGCTGACTTCAGAGCAGCTGCAGACATTTGCTGTTAACAGAGGCAAACCATGTTAAGCAGCCCCCAACCCAGAAGTAAAAAGCAGCATGTGGCTAGAAGATACAGCTAGAAAATGGTTGTGAAATAAAAAAATACGTATTTTATAAAGACAATCTCAAGAGTATAGTAAGTTTCAAACCCAAACTTGTTATCAAGGCATTGTAGCTGGAGACTGGCATTCCTTCAGTGCAGGGGTTGCTGGTGTGGTTGGGAGAATAGCAGCTATGAATGTAGAAGGTGCTTGCCAGCATCCCTAACATTTATCAGGCACCACTGAAGAGTCCACTACTTGCCAAAATCATCAAGGGACGGAGAAGGTATGACTGGCTCACATTTACATTCAAAGAGCAACACTTTCTTTCACTGTCTGCCACACATATTAACCAAAAAACAAAAGAGGGAGTGAAGAGGTGCAATAAGTCGTGGACTCGGCCTCCTATACAAGTTATGAAAAAACAAAGAAAGTCCACTCGTATTTGAAAACAATACTGTCCTTCCAAAGGTTGTGCTAAAGTGACTAATAAAGAACTATTGGGTTTCCTAAATAGGAAAAACAATATGTGTTCTAAAATAACCCTCACCCACCAAAAGGTCCCTTGGTGGCATGCTTCATCATCGGGTTCTTCCCGCCCTGCTGCGGGACGGGGCGTGCTGCGACTGACGAAGACGTGGGAGCACTTAATAGTGAAGTGATACTATGTGTTTGTTGTGAGAGTGGAATGGGTCAGAAAAATTGTGAGTTAAAAAATAAATGGCTGCGTGGAAACTAAACTTTTATACTCCCTATAGCTGGTATTAATAAAAATGGGGAAAAAAGGAGGAAAGGGTGCTGTAATGGGCTGATTCCTCTCAGGTCTACATGTTTGAAGCCTACCCTAAGCTTCTCTTCAGGACCAAGGGGTTGATCCCTTGTACCACTCTAACTTTATAACCTATATGGTCAGCCTGGTCAATGTCGAGGGCTAGTATACATTAGGTGAACATGCATTGATCTAGTACCTACTTGGTATTTTCCTGTAAAAAAACACAATCTGGAAGGATAGAGTAAGAACATAGTTATTATTCGTAATATATACTCTAATAAAACCACTTCACCACACTTGTGGAAGGTAAAATAGTGATATATTTTTCACTTAGTGCACGACTGCTCATTGTTATTTACACGCACGTGAAAATAACAATGAGCAGTCGTGCACTAAGTGAAAACTATATCACTATTTTACCTTCCACAAGTGTGGTGAAGTGGTTTTATTAGAGTATATATTACGAATAATAACTATGTTCTTACTCTATCCTTCCAGATTGTGTTTTTTAACAGGAAAACACCAAGTAGGTACTAGATCAATGCATGTTCACCTAATGTATACTAGCCCTCGACATTGACCAGGCTGACCATAGAGGTTATAAAGTTAGAGATGTACAAGGGATCAACCCCCTTGGTCCTGAAGAGAAGCTTAGGGGTAGGCTTCGAAACATGTAGACCTGAGAGGAAACAGCCCATTACAGCACCCTTTCCTCCTTTTTCCCCATTTTTATTAATACCAGCTATAGGGAGTACTAAAGTTTAGTTTCCACGCAGCCAGGTATTTTTTAACTCACAATTTTTCTGACCCTTCCACTCTCACATCAAACACATAGTATCAGTTCACTATTAAGTGCTCCCACGTCTTCGTCGGTCGTAGCACGCCCCATCCCGCAGCAGGGCGGGAAGAACCCGATGATGAAGCATGCCACCAAGAGACCTTTTGGTGGGTGAGGGTTATTTTAGAACACATATTGTTTTTCCTATTTAGTAAACCCAATAGTTCTTTATTAGTCACTTTAGCACAAGCTTTGGAAGGACAGTATTGTTTTCAAATAAGAGTGGATTTTTCATTTGTTTTTTCATGCCACACATATTACCTTCAGGAATGTACAAGTGATCAAGAAGTGTAACATTAACCTTGTTCTGCTCTGATTACAGGATCAAAAAGAACATCTCAAAAGCTCATACTAGCACAATCACGCTTCCACCTTTGCAAGGAAGATACGACCCATCTCTTCAATGAACACTTCAACCAGAAGGTACAACTCACATATACACAACATAGATATTACCTGAAGAGCTACCCTTCTACCTGTAAACTGTGAACGTCCTATTGCTTTATAGCTAAGTTTGCACTATGCAAGCACTATACGACTGGCATACATACATGAAAGAAATACTAGATGACCAGCACCTCAATGAAAGCCTGTGTACTGTGAGCCCAAGTGAAAGAGAAATTAAGGAAACATGGGTTAGCCATGGAAGCTAAGCATCGAGGCAGGAAGAAGCTAAAAGTATGTCTGCCTCTGAGCAGCAAGGTCATTGGATCACTTACTTCCCCAGGTAAGTGACTGATGTTAATGATCTGCATCAGTCACATAGGCATCTAGGCCAAATGAAGAGCCGGAGAACGGGTGCATCTGTAAGCAGTAAGGAGTGAGGCCAGAGAACAGTGGGGTACAGACAGGGCGGTGATTTCTACCATAAAGGTAACTCATTGCTATGAAAATCTATAGAAAGTGGAACGAGTGGTTGTATTGTAAAAACAGCAAATAAAAGCTTTACCTTTAACTGACTGCAATAGCCTGCCACAGTACGGCCAAAATTCCATGGGAAAAATATTGGACATTTCGGGGAGTTTCTTATCCTATGAGGGGCAGCTGTTTAGTAAGAGTCATTATCAAACTATACTTGCATTAAACAGCTCTTTGTAGGCATTAGGATCCCAGCACGCACCACTACAAAGAGACCGGTATTACAGCAATCAAACAAAAATCTAAAAACTGATGATCTTAGAAGACAAACCTCAAATCCATCTTTCAAGGGAAGTTAATTTTGGAAAAAATCTTCACACGGCACAAAAGAGTCAATAAATTATTAAGTATTCAGACACAATGGGGTACATTAACTGTTTGACCAACAGGCAGTCAAGCTGGGAGGTGGTAGAGGTGCAGTGTGGCCTACTCGCCATGCTTCTCCTTAAGTTCATTATATTTAGAAAACCTAGACAACATAATCTCCACAATTTCAACAAAATTCCTATCATATCTCAAGACAGCGAAAGATCTGAGCCCTGGTAAATTAGTGTGGTCCTGGCATCAGTTGGATATTTTTAGTGGGATCATCACCCACAGGTACCACCTGTAGCATGCTTCATCTTCGGATCCTCACCCACTACACCTAGTGTGAGTGGATGGGCTTGACGCAGTTTGTAAGCGGAGCTCTTTAGCTAAGAATGAGTGATTTAGACTGTGAATTAAAATTGCCTTTGGGATCCTCTAGAACTCTTTTTTACTGTTGAGGTCCTTTGGCTTCTGGATCCTAACTCCTTTTGAGGTCGAGCCTAGACAGCGCAGCTGTCAGGTGATCTGTTGTATGTACTTTGTGGGGTCTGACACATCCCACCAGTTTGGATTGGCTTATGTCTGTGTCCTTCGAAAATCATAGCATGCAATTGGCTTATGGTTGGTGCATGCCTGACCTTTTTTGCAAGGTAACTCCCAAGGAGTATTGGCTCGGGAATGAGCAGCGCCGTGCACGCTGCTTGCGTGCCTGTATCTTCTTGCTAAAGTGTAAGCCTTTTTAAAAAAAAACATATTTTGGCAGAGTTTAGCTGTCCTGGAGTGCCTTCTGACTGTGCCGCGCCCTATTCATGTTTCACATTCCACTCACGATGTTGGCTTTAGTTGCACATTTGTGTTGCTTTCTTACGCATTCAGCATTTTCCACCGAGCATGTTGTCTTTTCCTGCCGCGCTGTCCTCTCAGCAGCAGACTCGTAAGCTGCCATTTATGACTTGAGTCTACCGATGGGGTTTCCTGAGCCTCCATTCTCTGTAGATGTTTCGCCTTCCAGTATATCCACTTCATCTAGGACCCAGGCTGATCTAAAGTGAGCGTTATCAAGAAGCACGCTTAACCCCTTCCGTGCTCATGACAGAGCGGTTCCGTCATGAGCCACGGTGGGCTTGTGCTCATGACGGAACCGCTCCGTCATGGCACCCACCCATGGGGGAAGCGCTGGCACTCCCCCCATGGGCAGTCCATCAATTTCCCACAAATGGTCTTCCGCTGCCACACCGACCCCCCCGTGGCATTCCCATGACATCAGCGAGCAAAGGGTCGCTTCGAAGGGGGTGAATTTTAGTGCATGTTTTTTCTGCCCCCCAGGGGCAGATCAGCCCTTTTTTTGGCCCCCTGGGGGCAGAAAACCCCACTAGGCACCAGGGATTTTGTTTTGTGTGTAATGGAAGCGACCGCTTGGGAAAGGGTCGCTTCCAAGGGGGTAACATTTTGTTTATGTTTTTTCTGCCCCCTCTGGGGGGCGATCGGCCTGTTTTTTTGGCCTTTCTGTCCTCAGGAGAGGCAGAAAACCCCATTAGGCACCAGGGATTTTTTTTTATTGCAGATGGTAGCGACCCCTTGGGCAAGGGTCACTTCTAAGGGGGCAAATTAAGTTTATGTTTTTCTGCCCCCCTTGAGGGCAGATCGGCTTGTTTTTGGCCTTTCTGCCCTCCCAGGGAGTGGGGGGCAGAAAACCTGACTCGGCACCAGGGATTCTTTTTTATTGTGATGGGAGCGACCCCTTGGCTAAGGGTCGCTTCCAAGGGTGTTAAATTATGTTTATGTATTTTCTGCCCCCCTGGGGACAGATCTGCCCCTTTTTTTGGCCTTTCTGCCCCTAGGCGGGAGGGGGGAGGCAGAAAACCTTACTAGGCACCAGGCATCTATTTATTTTGCAAGGGGGTCAAATTTCTGTCTGCTGTTTTCTGCCCCACCTGGGAAACAGATCGGCCTGGCAGAAAACCCCACCCGATCCCTTGGGCAAGATCATCCCCATTTTTCTCGGCCCTATTTGAAGGCCCATCTGGCAGATCGACCATATGGGTAGTGACATAGCGTATTATAATGTTAATTGTTTTATTGCTTGTGAATTGCAATTGTAATGTTTTATTTCTTCTTTTTATTCTAGTTCAAGTCTTTTACTCTTTAGACTGTTCCAGATTGTGGTTTCGTTACTGGTGGTTCTGCAGTTTGTGTAGTTGCATGTGTTTGGTAAGAGAATTTTTTTTGTACTATTTACTTTAAATGAGTTTCATTTCCCTGCATGAATGTGTTTTTTGCAAATGGTGTAATAATAGCAGTATGTTTGGCTTCTGTTTTTTGAGTGTCAAAATATTTTTGCATTTGTGCTCAATGTGTATTTTGTTGTCTTGTGAGTAATTGGTTTTGTTTTTTCTTTCTAGTGGGATATCGTCGCTTTTTGCTGTGTCTCTGCAGAGTAGGTGTTGGTGAGTGTAGCTATCTTTGGCAAGTGAGTCATATTGTTTTTGAGTATATAGATCTTTGTGTTAAAGCCACACTTTGTTTATTACTTATTTTGCACAGTGTTGGTTGTTGTTGACTTGTTTGTGAAGTCTCCTTTCTTTGTAAGGATTATGGCTAGCCGCAGGATTACTGCTCAGCAGGTTGTCGGTATGCTTTTTGAGTCTTCCTCTGACCATGGTTCAGAGAATGACTCTGCATCTGAGGTAGAGGAGGCTACCATCCATGATGAAAGCACTTCACCTGTGACTGTTTGGGGTCAGGTTGCTGAAGTGCGCAAACCTGTGTGCATTTTAGACTATAATAGGCACATGGGTGGTGTTGATAGAGTAGATCAGAAGTAGGAACCTTACACTGCTCTTCGTAAGGCTTACATTTGGTATAAGAAGGTGGCTATCCATCTTTTCCACTTGGAAACCTTTAATGCTTTTGTTGTATTTAAGGATTGTTGTCCTGAGTCAACAATGACTTTTGCTATGTTTCAGGAGTTTGTAATAGGCGGCCTTTTTGTAGTGGAACAGGCAAGTGTTCCTAGAGTTGCAGTGGTGGAGGATGTGGCTAGATTGAAAGATCGCCACTTTCCTGATCACATTCCTCCCACGCCCTCAAAAGACTTTCCCAGTAGGAGATGTAGAGTCTGTTGGCGAAGAGGTATGCGGAAGGAGACTCGTATGTACTGCCCCGAGTTTCCTTATAGCGCTGTATGTGCCTGCTTGTTTTAGAATGTACCACACGCACAATAATGTTTGGGAGCATCCATGAGTGGTAAAGTGAACTGCCTGGTCTGTATTGTTTTATATTTTTTGTTCAGTTTCAAGGTTGGCATTAGTGCAATGTATTTAGTTTCAGATTTTGTGTTACTAGATTTGTATCTACTTACAATTTGTTTGAGTTTTCTTTTTTTGTATTAAAAAACCCTAAATGTGATGGCGGTGTGTGTAAGCTGGCACTTGGCTGGTGGTGTGCATGGACTGGCGCTTGGCTGGGTGTGTTCGTGGACTGCTGGTCACTACACACACTGGTAGCCAAACGCCAGTCCACACAATCCGTCAGCTGCTGTGGTTGCTGTGACAGGAATGTGGGCGTGTGAAAGTGATGGGCCCTTGAATGGCGCTGTCTGCTGATGTGAGTGTTGTAATGTGACGGGCCCGCGGCTGGCGGTGTTAATGGTTTTGTATGTGTCACACGTATGAAAGGTGTATGAATGGCCTGTAAAGAGGTTGGTGCCTTGTCGGGGCTTTATAGCTCACGAGCTGAGTCAATGGTTCCGTTTCTTGCCCTTTCAATTATTAACATCGCATTTCATTTTTGTGAAATCTCTTGTTAATAAAATTGTATATACTGAACCATCACGCACCCTCGTGCCAAATCCAACCAGTATGTATGTGTGCTTGAGGAATAGATGGTTGTGCAGTAATATTTGTCTTTTCTGTCTTTCTCAAGCAGGGTGTACCTTGTCCCTTTTTATGAATGTTGTAATGTAGTGGTTCCGTGCCTGGTGGTGTGAATGGTCTTGTGTGTATCACATGCGAAAGGTGTGTGAATGGCCTGTAAATCGGTTGGGGCCTTGACGCGGCTTTACAGCTCACGAGCTGTGAGTCACTGGCTCCGTTTTTTGTCCTTTCAATTATCGACAGTGCATTTCATTTTTGTGAAATCTCTTGTTAATAACATTTTATATACTGAACCATCACTCACCCTCGTGCCAAATCCAACCAGTATGTGTGTAGTCTTGAGAAATAGATGGTTGTGCAGTAATATTTGTATTTTCTGTCTTTCTCAAGCAGGGTGTACCTTGTCCCTTTTTATGAATGTTGTAATGTAGTGGTTCCGTGCCTGGTGGTGTGAATGGTCTTGTGTGTATCACATGCGAAAGGTGTGTGAATGGCCTGTAAAGCGGTTGGGGCCTTGACGCGGCTTTACAGCTCACGAGCTGTAAGTCACTGGTTCCGTTTTTGTCCTTTCAATTATCGACAGTGCATTTCATTTTTGTGAAATCTCTTGTTAATACCATTTTATATACTGAACCATCACTCACCCTCGTGCCAAATCCAACCAGTATGTGTGTGGTCTAGAGAAATAGATGGTTGTGCAGTAATATTTGTCTTTTCTGTCTTTCTCAAGCAGGGTGTACTTTGTCCCTTTTTATGAATGTTGTAATGTAGTGGTTCCGTGCCTGGTGGTGTGAATGGTCTTGTGTATATCACATGCGAAAGGTGTGTGAATGGCCTGTAAAGCGGTTGGGGCCTTGACGCGGCTTTACAGCTCACGAGCTGTGAGTCACTGGTTCCGGTTTTTGTCCTTTCAATTATCGACAGTGCATTTCATTTTTGTGAAATCTCTTGTTAATAACATTTTATATACTGAACCATCACTCACCCTCGTGCCAAATCCAACCAGTATGTGTGTGGTCTTGATAAATAGATGGTTGTGCAGTAATATTTGTCTTTTCTGTCTTTCTCAAGCAGGGTGTACTTTGTCCCTTTTTATGAATGTTGTAATGTAGTGGTTCCGTGCCTGGTGGTGTGAATGGTCTTGTGTGTATCACATGCGAAAGGTGTGTGAATAGCCTGTAAAGCGGTTGGGGCATTGACGCGGCTTTACAGCTCACGAGCTGTGAGTCACTGGTTCCGTTTTTTGTCCTTTCAATTATCGACAGTGCATTTCATTTTTGTGAAATCTCTTGTTAATAACATTTTATATACTGAACCATCACTCATCCTCGTGCCAAATCCAACGTGCCAAATCCAACCAGTCACTGGTTCCGTTTTTTGTCCTTGCATTTCATTTTTGTGAAATCTCTTGTTAATAAAATTTTTCTCTGCCAAAATGTACATTCCATCTAAGAAAACCTCCCAACTCTAGATATTCTCTTAAACTAAACACCCAGGGGAGTACATGGTGATGTCTCTCTCGTGGATCCCAACCAGTTATCTTACCCACAATGTCCTGCAAACCTCTAAATGTGACTGTCACATTTTCCTCGCATTACTGTGCCATAAATTTCACGCTTCGAAAAGAAACAACAAATTTCCTGCCACCCAGCATTTCCCTAAGTCTCCCGATAAAAATGGTACCTCACTTGGGTGGGTGGGCCAAGTACCCGCAAAAGGGAAGGGCCCTAAACGTATTGTGGAGACTTCAAAATTACCTATCATAAAATGACCTGGTTTTGCAAGGGGGGCACCTGGGTTTTTAGCCCCGGGCTCAGCACCCATCTAGGGAAACCTACCAAACCCACACATTTATGAAAACTAGACACCCTGGGGAGTCCAGTGAAGTATGGCTTGCGTGGATCCCCAAACGTTTCTCTACCCAGAATCCCATGCAAACCTCAAATTTAGCTTAAAAAAATCAAATTTTTCCCAAACTTTTGTGTGGGAAAGTTGTATGATCCCTGGGCTGACAAATTTCCTACTACCCAGCGTTCCCCCAGGTCTCCCGATAAAATAGTACCTCACTTGTGTGGGTAGGCATAGTGACCGCAACAGGAAATGGCCCCAATAGTACCGTGGAGACTTCAAAATTACCTATCATAAAATGACCTGGTTTTACAGGGGTGGGGGTCAGTGAGGTATGGCTTGCGTGGATCCCCCAACGTTTTCCTACCCAGAATCCCCTGCTAACCTCAAATTTAGCTGAAAAAAATTCACTTTTTCCACACATTTTTGTGTGGGATCACTGTGCCGGCACAAATGTCCTACCACCCAGCGTTCCCCTTGTTCTCCCGAGTACAATGATACCTCACTTGTGTGGGTGGGCCAAAGGCCTGTGCCTGGAAAGGGGCAAAAACATAGAGATTAAGAGTATAGCACCGTGAATTCTAAGCACTACACTTTAAAAAAAATATGTTTTTAGCGGATTCTGCATTGGACAGCCACACAAGTGAGGTATCATTTTACTCAGGAGACCAACGGGAACGCAAGGTGGTAGGACATTTGTGCCGGCACGAATGGGTATCACTCGCACCCTGGCCACCCTAGTAACATTAGCTTCCCTTCAGATGGGTAAAAAAAACAGTTAGGATAGAGAGGCTTTCTTCTATTTTTAACAATCTGTTCTGTAAAGGGTGCAACAGCGTCTGGACTATGCTTTCGATTTTTCCACACAAATCATCATGGGTGATGCCATCTTTTGATGCCACCTCCAAAGTTATTTTCATATCATAAATAATTGGAAAAAATGTGCATGTGTTTAGAACACAAATTGACTTTGGTCTTTCAAGCACCACGTGCCCTTTTATTGTGAAGATTTTGTGGCCATACCTAACATGGGGAAAATTGAAATTGCAGCATGCAAAAGTGCCTTGCACTGAAAGCCAAGAATGATTAAATGTTCCAGACATAACATGGAACTACATAACATGAAAATACAGTTAAAGCCTCCACCGCAAAATAATAACCAATTCTAAAAACATGGCATTTCGAATATTAGGTGTGCAGGAGATGTTATCTGTATTTTCAGTATTATATTGTATTACAGCATTTATATAGCGCTTACTACCCCTATGTGGGGCGCTGAAGAGCTTGTCTACATGGATATCACAGCTACACCATGTAGGGTGTGTGGTTGAAAGGATGTTTGTTTTGGTCCCTGTGTGGGAAATGTTTCCATGTCGTGCGTGATGAGTACTACCAAGGTGCAGTTATCATGTTATGGGACATAGTTCGTAGCAGTGTGGTGGATGATGAAGTGTGAGAGACAGACGCACGATTTTATGGTTTTCAGTATTCTTGTAGCTTTGAACAGCTCTGCAGGTCCCTTTACGGTATTTCTTATGACATAATCTGCTTAGTACTGGGTTGCCAATCTAAGATTTTGTGTATAGTTGTGGTTCTGTGCTGGCATGGTTGGAGGGAGAGAGAAGTAGAGCGATCTGTTGGGGTGGGAATTTTTATTATCATCCCATATGAGAGTGTCGTATATATCAAAGTCCTCAGAATTGTCCACCAATGTGTGACAGATCTCTTCGGTTATTCCATGACTGTTTATTTGGTGATGTCTGTTTTTTTGGGCTGTACAGTGCTGGTGATGGACAACCTTCATAGCAGATATCTTATGTGAATTTAGGAGGTATACGTTATAATTTGCTGCTGACCACCGCATATTATGATTTTAGTAATATTGTGGGCAATAACTATTATATCTGCATGTAGATAACTAAATAATGCCACAGCGAACCATAGCTCAGTCCTTCTCAGCTTACCTGGACATCGAAAGCAGTTTGCTGGTGGAGGTGTTTGCAATACTGCGGTATTGATAGGTTTACCTAGATCAGGACTCTTTGTTCTCTTGATGAGAAAGATGCAAATGTATCTAGTTAATTAATTCCATTGATGTATATATAGTTCTTTGATATTAAAATGATATCCTCTTGTGTTTTAACCCTATCCCAGAGGTCATCCGAGTACTGTCCAGCTCCTCTGGAGATAGTTTTATTCCCATTGCTTTTGCACTCTGTCCTCACTCTCTATTCTAGTAACATGTGCTCAAACAACAAAACATCTCAGCTCCTCCCCATTGGGAAGTTGTAGCCCACACCAGCCACCTTGCGGTCCTGGTGTGAGGAGGGAACCCAATGATGAAGCATGCCGCCCTTGGGTGAGTGAGGGTTCTCGTCCTAAAAAGAAGCGCTCCTCCGTGAAGATACTGACTTTTGCTGTTGTCTCCACTTTCTTTTCCTACTGACCAGACATACTTTTTGTTTTGTTTATTTCTATTACATTTCATTAAACAGGTAAAGTCTCATCCTCATACATATGTATGCCCTTATTGGTCTCTGCTTTACAGTCCTATTTTCAGTTTATGAGCACATGTTATTTACTAGGGTCAGGTTAATATAAGGGTTCACATCTCCTCTTCCCAGACATCTCCTTTCCTTTTATGCCACAGAGGTCAAAGGTATTTCAGTTGTTCCTGGTAGCATGTATCCTGGAAGATGCATTGTAAACCTTATCTCACTAAATCTTCAACCTGAACTCCAATTCGGAGTTCATTAGTTCTCCCATTTTTCCAATAGCAGTGTTCCGAAAGACCAGGTTATTTTCCTTTGTGCTGCAGTTCTTCAAATAATCGTGAGATGACACATCTGAGAACCCCAACTTGACTTGCTGCTGTGAGGAGAATCCGAGGCTTGTAGCAGCACAACAAGAAAATTACTGACCCCAGTCAGAAGCAGTAACAGCTGGTCTCTGTAGCTTGATCCTGAATGTCACTTTTTAGGTCGAGCATTCGAGACCTATTGTAACTTCTTTTGTGAGCTTAAAGTCATCCTCCTACTTTTGATTTGCTTGTTTCTGTGTCCTTTAAAAATCCGTGCTTGCTAGTGGTCAGTCCTGCCTCTTTTTCCCTTCTTTTTCTCTCCGTTCCTCCCACGCAGCAGGGACTAAGTACTGTCTCATTACCTTATAGTTCTTTGTATGTTCGTTGGGGGACTATTTGTTTTTGGGTTTCCTGCTCTCTTACTGTTTGCCTGTGTTCAGCTTTGGCACCATAGCTGCTTACATTTAACTCTAATTAAGCCCTCCCACCTCCTCAGAAATGCCACTGTTTTGTTACTGCTGCCTCCGCGTGGTGCCTCCCACCCCGTGCCTGTATTTTTTTTTGTACCTTTTTGCACTTTTCGATGACTACCGCCAGTTGGCTTGTTTTTGGAAGGATGTTCGTTTGGGTTGGGCTTCTTTTTAATGAGGATTGGGCTTGTTGAAATGCTCTTGGGCCACTGGTTTGAAAACAACAAAGCGCTACCACACGACAATGCTTTATTACATTAAAACAATTGTTCGCATCATAACAATTAAAGCTAAGTGGGGCGCAGAAGTTTGCCATACTAAAAGGAGGGTCAAGACCGGCTGATGGCGAATTGGTATTTTGGTGAGGAGCAACTCTTGTTCTGAGCATGCGCAGCCATTATTCAGTAAAAAAAAAAAAGCTGTTCACTAGGTGCGCTTGCACCTAGTCAAGGGAGAGAGGAGTGCCTCATTACTCTGCGATTTGTTAACCATCGCACGCTTCGCGCAGCCCACCTCCGATGGCGGTGCATGGATGCATTACCCAGTAAACAACACGAAAACACAAGTGGTGTGAGCAACACCTGCTTATGTTCTGGCAGTTCGTGTTAGTACTGAGCACTTGCACAGTGGCCTATACGCCACTGCACTTGCAATAACATTGCTGCGAGCGGCGCGTAATTAAGCGATGGTGCATAATTTCAGGGGTTTGCCTACCAACCGTAACGCCATAACCATACCTTAAACATTCACCACTCACTGTCCATAGATATTTCACTTAACCGATCGTTGTTGGTAGTCACACCAGCTTCACTCTCGCCAATCACAGGACACGGTCACTTTAATCAGCCATTGCTTGCCCATTTCACGGTTTGCACCTCCGCAACGCCATTTCACCAGTCACTGTTGACAGCCACTTTCACATCTATTGAACAGTACCTTCGTGTGTTTTTGTGCGCTTTCACCTCGCTGGCAATTGTCACTATTCACAGGCACTTTCACCTCCCTGTAGTGTGAGGACATTACACTCCCTTACCTGTCACTGTTCTGAGGCACTTTCAGACTCTCTCTGCATCTCTCTCCTTCCTCTCTCTCTGTCTCTTCTCGGTCTTCAAAATTCTGGGCAAATATTGGTATTAGGCGCTACAAACTAGACTTCTGCCCTTCCCTCCTAGAGTTTGCACCTCAAGGCGCTGTCCCTGGGTCTGTCTTTGGGTGACTCGTTTACTGAGAACCCTGACCTTCAGCGCTTCAAGGCTCTGTGTCCAGGGCGTGTGACTCTCGATGCAGCCTACTGCACCCCACCCCCACTCCAGCGCCCTCGGGCTGAGGACTCCTAATCACCTAAGCTAGTGCTCACAGGTAGCAGTGGATGTCTCGAGGCGCGTGGCATACGCATTCACCCCTAGTGCCCCAAATAACAGGACAAGGCGACGCTACGCCCAGTGCCACCCCGCAATATAGCTCAGGGGACTAATGTCCTCACTGCAGAAAATTATCCGCTCAGTCTCATATCCACCCGAGGACGGGAAAGGAGCAATGTTGGATTGTTACAGCGCCTTGAGTATTCGCTAATAACCACACTCTTACGATACTAATGAGACATCTCAGTCACCTACGAGGGTGAGTGCTTCTCCTATCTACCTAACCCATCAGTCATATTCTTGCCTCCTTGCAGGGCTGTCTCAGCACTTTAGCCTTCTAAGGTCGATAAAATAAACACGCTAAATTCTGATAACACGCAACACAGAACATTATGATTATTTTTATTGTAAGCTGGAGATGTCACATAGACTGTAAGACAACCCGTTTACCAATGGAGAGGGGAAGTCCAGGACTCAATGCATTCCCCATCATAGCATAACATGCGCTTCTCTGCATCACACTCCTCCCTGCAGGCCCAACTGCAACCCACGCCTTTGTAGCTATACAACCATTCACTTGTTTGTACAAACACGCACACCAAAAAGGGCGGGAGTAACTGATGTGAATTGGAGCGCCTCCTGTCTCCTAAGGCGATATAATGCGCTATATAAATTCTCCAGTAGAATATATGTGGGGTTACTTCAAGAGCTAATAACAGAAGTTTGATTCTTTGAAGTTCTAAAGAACGAAAGAGGGGCTTCTCTGCACGTTTTGAGAATGGGGAAGAACAGGAGGGTCTGTGCTTTGAAGGGTGGGTTCAGTGCCACGCTGCACCCATGCCTGAGCAGAGGAAAATTTCACAGCAGACGCTCTAATGTAGGAGGCGGGTCTAATAGGTGTGTGGCTGACTTTAGAATTAGGCGCCTAAAAAAACAAAACTGCTCTGCATTGTGTGGTCCTGGGCAATTCACTGAATATTACTTCCTATACTTCCTTGTGCTGCAGGCGGCTGATGCAGTTTGATCACAAGTGAAAGGAGTGCTTCCCTGCATCCCCACTCCACCACTTTGATATCTTAGCTGTAGTTTTGTCTCAGCCCCCTCACCCCCTCCTCTTTCATAGATGGGATCTCGTTCCTGCCATTGGGTGCCTGTCTCGCTTCTTGGCTCTACAGCCACAGGAAGTCGGGGAAAGCCCCCATCAGCTAACTTCACATTGTAGCACTGTACCGAGAAGTTATTATTCAAAGTGATAATTTTTAAACATGAACATAGAACCATTGTGCCCTCGCCCCCATCCTGGCGACAGTGCCATTATTGAACTACCAGGCACATGGCTGCTTGTGGCCCAGATTCTTAAGCAAAGAGCAGCGATAGGTTTTGTGCAGCTTGTAGTATAAACATGCACGTATATGAAGGTGTTTTCATATGCAATACTGAAGAAAAAGAATTTTGGTAAAACACATTATTTGCCAAAGAGCACACAATTTGGTTGAACAGGAAAGCTGCAATTAATGCAGGTTTTCTGGTTTCACTTAGTACGAATCAGCCACTAAAAGGGGTATTTATTGGGCTCTCTTTTTACCTTGCTCACTTTGCCACTGGATTCAAGCTAGCCTGGCTGATGACGGCTGAATAGCCAGAAACCGGTCCCAGGATGCTTGTTTCCGGTCCAGGGAAGACATGGCTTGGCAGTTCAGGCTGGACTGTTCCCATGAGGCACAGGGTCAGACTGATTTGCATATGGCCATGTCTGAACTGGGGTGGTGGAGTGAGCTAAAGAATGATGATGGATTAAACCCAGATCAGTTGACTGGGGGTGAGTGTTTGATTTGCTCAAGCGCTCCGTCCATCATCCCCTTTGGTATCGCTCTCTTTTTACCTCACAGGTTAATTCTTTATTTTTACCTCTGTGTATGAGGGTAGAACGAGGGAGGGGCAGCTTTGATAGCATCATCAGCACCCCAAGGAACTAAGTGAGTAACGCACGTATAGGGCTTGTTTTTTATGTAGTCGTCCTTCCATGTTACGTGGCCTGTTCTTGGACTCCTAAAGTCCTAGAACTTGTGCGCAATGAAAGGCCACCATTCTTTGTAATTATGTTTCATCGTTTTTAAACTTGGGAACACAATCCACACGAATACACCCCCCACCATGCCACATAATTCCAGTCTGCTTAATTTCACTCAACGCCACACACTTCCAGCCACGCAATTCAGCTCAACAAATTTCCATTCCACACCACATAATTCAACAACAAATCACATAATTCAACTCAGCAACACAATTACACAACACAACAATAATACTTCCAATACATACCACAGAATTCCACATCATGCCATAAAATTCAACAGCACACCTCATAATTACTCTCCACTACATACCACTCCACAACACAAAATAACATTCCACATAATTACACTCTATGACACACAATCCCACTCCACATAATTGCAGTACACTCAATACCACATAATTACTATCTACATAATTCCTCTGCACATAATGCCACATAATTCAACTATACAAATTCACTCCACACCACACAATTCCACAACTAACAACTCCAATCTAATCCACATAATTACACTCCACACCACATATATCCACTCCAAACCAAAACGCATGGGTAAAAGACATTGTCATTTACAACGCCGATAGCTCTAACTCTCATAAATGCGAGACCTATTGCATTGCAAATGCTTGTTTCAAACGCTGTTCAACCTGTGTACAGTCCTTGAAGTAAAGGCTCACATTTGGCATCTTTCACTTTGCATATTATAAACTAAGTCTAACTTTAGATTCACAAGTTGCACATTCAGCAAAAGTATGCTTTTTTCTGCTCAAGATACGCCGCTAAATTTTCCCATTTTTGAATTCCACAGTAAGACTCCTATTGTTAAGCCTATCACCGTGGAGCCTCTAAGAAACAACTAACCAGTCTTGAGTTAGTTCAAACACAGAACAGTGTGTTCTATATTTGCACTAAAAAACATGATTCAATATTTGTGGCCAGGAAACGTCTCCATTGCCTCCCAGTTTTCATTCATGTTTGACGTGTAAGGCCATGCGTATTGTGCATCACATTTATCTTCAAAAACCTGTGTTATTGGCAAAGAAATTTTGGTGGTGTCACACCACGAAATCTCAGATCCAATCAAATTCTCCTCCAAGAAATTAAAACTCTAACACCGATCTACAGAGACAGGGCTTTCTCCATAGTTGGAGTCAAAGCTGTGATCGATTCACTTTCAATATATCTTCGCAAACAGCCACACCATCTAACATTTAGAAAAGCTTTAAAAACATTTATTTTTGCTTAGTAATAATACCTTTAATAAAACGCTGTTGGCCAAGTGCTGAGAAACCTATTTAGGTGAATTCTGTGCATTAAAAGTGATCAATATTCTATCATATCCTGAGATAATTCATCGCCCAGCTTCCTCTCCCAGCCAACATGTGATACACTTTTGGTGTAAAGAGAGCCTGGTGTTGAGTAAGCCCTAAGTGTTCCCCTACGCTGTCTCATATGTGTAGAGTTGTTGTAGTGATAAGGATGCACGTATGGTTGGCTGCTCTGTAGTTGGGTTTCTACCAAGGACCTTCAAGAGGAAACCTCCTGCAAAATTATGCTAGTTGAAGCACCAGTGTTTCTCTGTTCCAGACTTGGACCACATGGATAGCGAGCTCAAATGTACATGGTAATCAGTAAAGTCCGGGACCACCAAGTGTCCTTTTGTCATGGGGTTATATGGAGTATCTTTTAAACTGAATGTGGGTTTAAATCTCTCACATCTCTTTCTACTTTAAAGTATGCACTGTTCATCATAACATGAATTGTTCACAAGCTTTTCCACCATATGCTTCATTTGTGTTTATTGGGTATTCAAAGATCCATTTGTACAAAAGGCATAATACAGAAAGCGAATTGTGTTGCATATGGGATGGGAACATGCTGCACACAATGCTATTCCCTTCTTGAAATCAATAAAACCATGATGGGCCTTATTTCTGGCTTGGAGTACTTGTTCACGGCTGTTTTTTATTGTTTACTTATCAGCACCTCTGAGATCTGCAGGGAGGAGGAGGGGACAACACACTGCTGCTAGCAGAGCTGAAGACCATTACCGTAAACACAAACTCCAGCAAACTGTAAATGAGGGGGAAAGTTAAGGCGGAGAGCACGGTTCCCTCAGGTTTCCTGGCCATGAATTGGATTTCTAAGGTTCAAAATGCTTTACATTTCTTGTGAAGTGAAATTATTAAAATTGCAGTGTTTGTTACATATTGCTGTGCCCTTCTCCTTAATTCTCTAAAACGTGTATCAATTAAAATAGGAAAAATATTTAATTTATTTATAGTGTTTTATAAAGCGCGAACATGACCGAACTGAGGGGGCCATTACGATGGCGGTCGGAAAAGCCACCTGACCGCCATGGTAGCGGAAACTCACCTCCTGCCGCTACAGCGGGAAAACCGACGGCTAGATTAGGATCCTCGGCGGTAAAAATCCAAACGCGACGGAAAGGAGACCCGAGAAACCGCCCCTCGCGTGCGGAGAAGCCCGAAACCTGTCCGCGGCGTTCGGATTCGCTGCGGAAACAGCCCAAACCACCGCAACCACAGCAGAGACACCGCCATAGAAATTATGATATCCCCGACATGACTGCGGTGCAGAGCGCTGTTTACGACCGCCGCAGTCGACAATAGTGAGGAATGAGAGAGCCCGCGGAAGCGCCGTAGCATAGCCACCGCTGCGTACGCTCCGTGAAAAAAATGGCGGTCGGAAAAAATACACACAACATGCCCACAAAGTGCATCAAGCAAACAAGTCATGCACCCAAAAACACCTAACACAGCCCAAAGACACACCCCATGCTAAACTCAAAAACTACAAATCCCAGGACGACACACACACCACACCTGCAACCAATACCCCATCCTGACACACCCACATGGCCCAGTATAAATCCAGCCCCCTACCAGACCACAATCCCTTGCAAAACTCCAGAACTGAAGGGACATACACCACAGCTGACAGGAGAGGCAAATCTGCACAACACACACACACACATCACCACCACCACTTCTACACCTGCACCTCTAAATCCCCTTTGCACATCACACACCATACACATCACCACCACCACCACCACCACAACACTTGCACCTCAAACACCTTGGCACATCACACACCATGTCACCACAGAAAATGCCCAAATTCACTGACAGTGAGTTGAGTGTACTGGTAGATGAGATAATCAGGGTAGAACCCCAATTGTTTGGTAACCTGGTCCAACAGACACCAGTAGCCACAAGAACGCTAATGTGGAGAAGGATAGTAGATAAGGTAAATGCAGTAGGGACCGTGCCACGCAATAGAAATGAAATTGTGAAGCGCTGGCACGATCTGAAGGCAGTGGTCAAGAAGAAGAGAGCCAAGAACCATGAGCTGGCTCACAGGACAGGCAGTGGCCCTCCCGTTCCACCCAAAACATTCACCGAATGGGAGGAGAAGGTGCTTGGCATACTGCATCCAGAGAGTCTCACAGGAATACCCGGGGGAGTGGAGGCTGGTAAGTACAAACAAATGCCTAACGTCACACTGATATGTACTGTCTTGCACCACTACTAAGCTATACCTCCTAGGTACAAATGCAGTCATGTGCACCACACTCTCACCAAAACATTTCTCACACATTAATCCAACAGTCCCTCAGGTTCACCTCCAAGGTAGCTACAAACATCACCATGCTGCCAGCACTACAACTCCCACCAGGCCCCCTTGTCCTACAGCTGCGCAAGATGGAGCCCTGCCCCCCCCCCATGTGGCAGCCATTGCATTGCTCACCTTAACCTATCAGGTAGGTAGCCATCCTCACAGGGAGGTGTGTGTGTGCTTTGGAAGTCTGCGCTACAACTCCCACCAGGCCCCCTTGTCCTACAGCTGCGCAAGATGGAGCCCTGACCCCCCCCCATGTGGCAGCCATTGCATTGCTCACCTTAACCTAACAGGTAGGTAGCCATCCTCACAGGGAGGTGTGTGGGTGGTTTGGAAGTCTGCACTACAACTCCCACCAGGCCCTCTTGTCCAAAAGCTGCGCAAGATGGAGCACTCCCCACAACCACAATCATGTGGCAGATATTGAATGTGACTCATCAAACTTACTGGTAGGTAACCATTTCAACAGGGAGTGGTGTGTGTAGTAGGTGACACTGCAGTACAACTCACAACAGGCCCACTTCTTCAACAGTTCAGCATGATGGAGCACTTGTCCCACTCATAGGCATGTGACGTTTGTTCCCCCGCACATCACACCATACCACTTTGTCCACAGTCACTTACACAAATCATGCTAAACAGTCGTATTGTACTCAGCATGCACAAGTCTCAGTGCAAAACTTACCCACATTGTGTCTACTGTGCCAGGCATCACACGCTGCAACACTAACACCGATCATGCTTCCCTGCAGCAGTGTCTGGCAGGTTGGTTGTCAATGTGCTAATCGCCCATGTCATACCACAATGTTGCAATGTAAACAGTGGAAGTGCAGATTACCCAAAAACTCCACTGGACCTGGGACTCACACTGCTAAACTTTGCACATCCCAACTGTTTTGCAACAGACCCAGCAGCCACAGTGCTGCACTGAATTGCATAACAAGAGTACTTTGTCTGACTAAAATGCACAAATGTGTCTGCTTGGGACCAGCAATGTGTGTATGCATTGACAATGGTCACATCTCACACTGTCTGTCTGAACAGTGCTGGTATAGTCTGGCCCCAAAAGCACACATTGTCTGCACATGGCTGACTGTATCTTACATACACACCACTGTTGATGACAACATGTAACTGTATGGATGCCCCGGAACAACTGCATCACCAGTACTTTGCTCATGTTCACAGGTCCACAAATACCATAAAACCATGATAGTGTGGAAATGTTTGCTGGGTGAGATGTTCAACCTGCTGTATGTCACCACAGTGATAGGAGCCTATACCCCATGCCCTATTGTGCCTTCAAATGTTGGGGGAGTGGACCCCACGACCCAGATACTTGGGACAACAGTGATGGGGGGGGATATACCCCATGCCCTATTTTGCCTGCAAATCTTGGGGGAGTGAACCCCACACCCAGATACCGGGGACAACAGTGATAGGGGGCTATACCCCATGCCCTATTTTGCCTGCAAATCTTGGGGGAGTGAACCCCACACCCAGATAGTTGGGACAACAGTGATGGTGGGGCCACACCCCATGCCCTAATGTGATGTGAAAAGTTTGGGTACTGAAACCCACACACACCTTCTGCTCACCACAGGCACGTTCCTCCCAAGAATGACTCTTAAGTCACATAGCCATGTCATTGCTCTCCTTCACCTCAACCGGTAGGTAGCCATCTTCACACGGAGACGGTGTTGTGGGGTTGACAAATTGTCCCACAAATCCCACTATGCATGCTGTCCCACCCCTGAGTAGGATGGGCCACTCCACCCCCAATCAGAATCATGTGACAGGCATTGTATCCCACCCACTCAACTAACAGGTAGCTAACCGCATCTCACAGGTCGGGGTGTGTGGGGGTGGGAAGCTTGCACAACAACTCACACAAGCCAACATGAGCTCCAGTCTCCAAGACTGATAACACCCTCGCACTAAGATGCATGTGTCAGTCAGTGCAATGTCCACTTCCAAATCACTGGTAGGTAGACATATCATGCTGACTTGTCCCACACTGGACCAAGATGGAAGCCTTCCTCACAAACACACAGAGAGGTCTTACCAATACAAGCCAAAAACAGCAAACAGAACATATCACCAGCCACTACATGCAGCCAGATATGCCTCACGACAAGCATGGTGGCATAGGACACCAGGCCTCACATTGCACAACTGCACACCCAGATAGCATTGGCCACTATGGTGTGCACACACCTTAGCAAATGAAACCATGACAGCAACCAAAGTGTGACATTCAGATCCACATGTAGATGTAACTCAGTGCACAACCCTGCACACCACTGCATGCCATCTGAAAATGGCAGGGGTCCAGACCAGCAAGGACCAAATGAAAGCAAAGAAAGCATGGCTGGAAGTGCAAATACAGATATGTACACCACATGCCAAAGGTATGGCTGCAACTACAATGTTCCCCCAATGTGCAGAGAAAACGGCTGCAAAGGCACAACAAGTGACATACATGCATAACTGGATCACATATGATTAAACACTCACTAGATGCCAACATGAACCTGTCAATGTAAAAAATGTAAATTGTGCATGTCATGTCTTGCCAACTCACAATATGGACGAGTAATGCATGTACCTCAACAGCTTGTAATGCATCACTGGATGTCGTTAACTGAAAATTAGATGAGTGAACAACTGCTGGATGTACAAACAGTTGATGTAACAGTGCGAACAGAAGCTTTGCTGGTTGCAACACAATGACCATTTCTCATCTGACCCACAGGTGACCAAGAACTCACTGCAGAGGACGACACCACCAACCTGCAGAGCCAGTGCCCCACCCCGGAACAGAGACTACTGGATGAAGACTCCCTGGATTCCTTGGATGAGGAGCCCCAAGCCAGCCCATCTGGTGTGGCAGGCCGCAACCAGTCCCAGGCACCCATTGTCCCCACAACCACATCTGCTGCAACCCATGACCTTCCCCAGACAGCTGTTGTCACGGCCTGTGTGTCAACCACTACCACCACCCCCACCCCCACCACAGCTACCCGCAACACCCTCCCTGCCCCAGGTGATGAGCACCCCACGACAACTACTCAGGAGGCCAGGGAGAGGATGCAGCGGAGCAATGTGGGAAGCCAACAGGCCCGTGGCAGCAGTGTAGGCGGGAGGGGCAGGGTCATGCAGAGGGGAACTGAGCGTGGGACGGAAGCCCTGTCCCACATCAACAGAGTCCTTGGGGCATACGAACAGGCCCAGGGACGAATGGGCCGGTCTGAGGAAGATTCTCGGGAGCTCCTCCTGCTGATGAGGTCCATGGACACCCGCATGGGACAAATTGCGGACATCTTTGGGCAGCAAGTGGCGATTCTGAGGGACAGGCCAGCGCAAAATTCAACATCTCTGCCTCCCCCTGATGGGCAGCAGGATGACAGTTCGTCATCCTCCCCTGCGTCCACAGAGGGGTGAGTCCTCAGATACCACTGCCCCTGCAGCACAGGCCCCTCCAGTCAAGCGCAAAAGGGGCCGTCCAAGGAAAGGCCAGGAGGCATCACGTGCCAAAGCACCTGCCAAAGGCAAGTCCCGGAGCCAGCCATGATGGCAGACCACTGCACCACTGCATTTACCTTTTGGACTATCCTTCCCCACACTGCCATGTGAATGGCATCTGTCTGTTGGACTGGGTCTCCACATCACTGTGGTGACTACTCAATTATCTCATCTACCATGTCCGTCAACTCATTTCTTCAAATTCCCCCCATGTACATTTTCTCGACCCTCACATGTCACAATTGTAAATAAATACACCTTACACACATATTTAAAACATAAGCACCTTACACACATGTTGTTGTGTCTGCTCCGTCTTTAATACAGGATGTGCAACCTTCACCGTGATGTAAATGTCCCAGGGAAATGGAATGTAGGTAGGCAAGGAGAGGCTGAAGGGACCTAGGAAAAGACATTAGAACAAGAGTCACTTGTTTTGGTGTGGCATCACACACATCACACAACACTTGTCAACAAGGTACTCCAATCTTCACACATTACACAGAGCAACAGTCGCCATGGAGACATCCTGTATCTGTGTCAAACTACCCTATCCCACAAACATTGCCAACCAGCAATGAGTGAACACAAGGCTGCAGTCACCAAGCTCACATACACCCTCACAGCAACTGCAACACCATCAGACCATGTGTCCCTCCTACATCGTCACTCACCTTCAAGTGAAGTAGCGGTTGATGAGCTGTTGACGCATGTCAACACCTTCCTCCTCTCCACTGTCCTCGTCACTGGACCCGGGTTAGTTTGCAGGCGGGGGCCTTGGCTGCTCATCATCATCCAGGATCAGGGGTATTGCCTTGCGAATGGCCAGGTTGTGGAGCATGCAGCATGCCACGACTATCTGACACACCTTCCTTGGCGAGTACATCAGGGCACCTCCGGTACGGTCCAGGCAGCGAAATCGTGACTTTAGGAGGCCAAATGTACGCTCTATTACACGCCATGTCCTCCCATGGGCATCATTATATCGCACATCAGCTGCTGTCACAGGATTCCGCAGTGGGCTCAGCAACCACGGACGGTTAGGATATGCAGTCACCTAGGTGTGAGAAACACAGATTAACCTTGATGTTCCACAATGCCACAGGACAGCATGTCACACACACACCACGCTACTCCACTATGCATACTCACCCACAAGCCATGCACGCTCAGGAAGCAGATTGGCCATCAGCTGCGGGACGATGCTGCTGCGCATGATGTGCGAATCATGGGCTGACCCGGGCACACACGTGGGAGATGATCATGTCCGCCCGGCACACCACTTGAACATTTACTGAGTGGTAATGCTTCCGATTTCTGTAAACTTGCTCACGTGCCTGTGGTGGCACAAGCCCAACATGTGTGCAATCAATGGCACCAACAACATGGGGGATGTGTCCAAGGGCATACAAATCTCCCTTCACAGCCACCAACTCTGGCCCCCTTGGGAATTGAATGTATCTGTCCTTGTAGTTCATCATAGCTGACAGTACATCCCTCAGCACCATGCTGAACATCGGTTGTGACATCCCACCTGCGCTTGCTACCGTGTGCTGGAATGAGCCTGTCGCAAAGAAATGCAGGCACGCCATCACCTTTGAAGTCGCAGTGAAAGCTGTTGGATATGTGCGACGTGGCTGCAGGTGGGGCTCCAACATTGCACATAGGTTTTGTAGGGAAACTCTATCCAGTCTGAATTTGCGGATGATCTCTTCATTCTCCATGTCAGCCAGCACTGTGAATGGACGATGGATATTGGGCCTCCTCCTAGGTCAGATGAAAGTGCACATATGTCAATGAAACACACCATGAGATGTACAGGACAATTCACATTTCTACAGACACATTGCCAAATGTTACAGACTGCACCATCAACCAACAGAGCACTGCACAAGTCGGTACACATCAGGCACACTACTCGTACACTTGTCCCCTTACCCGCAGCAATGATCTGTGCACACCTCCTGCTCATTGGCATGCACAGTGGGATATGGCACCACATGTGTGCGCACACCTGTGAGTATTACCCCCAGCATATGTGTCAAACTACAATAGTACCCTAGCACACCGTGCTGCTGTCCATGATACCCCTCCCAACACAGGTTGCACATGGCACACATCAAGTACACACTGACCACAGGCTGAGCGTGGTGAACACGTGTATGCATGTGCAGTAGACAATGTGACAGTCAATGATGCCCCTAGTTCACACGAGACAGCATTGTGCGTTACATTGCACCTACACACATTGACCATTAGCTACATATGCTATGCAACACAAAAACTGTTCAGTCTACATGCCCTTACACATCACATGTGACATGTGCGTGTGTATGTGTCAATGCAATTGATCACATACACACATATGGCATGTGTAGGTGACATGGAGTTAAATGTCCCATTCGTAATGTTGGCCTCATGAGGGTCCTTCAATGTTGGAGACACTGGGTACTGTTCATGTTGGGCTATGGCTAGAGATGGATGACTCCATATGTGCAGCAAACCTGCTCCGCAAGTACACGGACGGTCACTACAGGCACTGTATGGCACCCATCTGGCGGTGCCTACCGCCTGGCGCATGCGGACTGTCACCGCCAATACCCCAGACACGATCGCGGTAGTCTCAGCCATATCTACATGTGTATATGGCGGTTGGCATGCACCGCTACTCAGCTCACGGTCACTACAGGCACTGTATGGCACCCATCTGGCGGTGCCTACCGCCTGGTGCATGCGGACTGTCAACGCCAATACCCCAGACACGATCGCGGTAGTCTCAGCCATATGTACATGTGTACATGGCGGTTGGCATGCACCGCTACCCAGATCACGGTCACTACAGGCACTGAATGGCACCCATCTGGCGGTGCCTACCGCCTGGCGCATGCGGACTGTCACCGCCAATACCCCAGACACGATCGCGGTAGTCTCAGCCATATGTACAGGTGTATAGGGCGGTTGGCATGCACCGCTACCCAGCTCACGGTCACTACAGACACTGTAAGGCACCCATCTGGCGGTGCCTACCGCCTGGCCCCTGCGGACTGTCACCGCCATGGACCATGCCCTGGCAGCCAATGGGAAGCACCCTCGCGGTAGCCTGATGCAATTTTGAAAATAGCGGTAGGCGTGTTCCGCAACCGCGTAGCCGGTCATTGGAAGCATTCAAAAGATGCACCACCGCGGTAGCGCGCGCCTGGCCCCTGCGGTGTGTCACCGCCATGGTCCATGCCCTTGCAGCCAATGGGAAGCACACTAGCGGTTGCTTCATATGGCTTTGAAAATCGCGGTAGGCGTGCACCGCCACCGCGGAGGCGGACATTGGATGATTTTAAAAATAGCAGACCTGGTACACCAATTGCAGTGGCGTGGGACCACTGACACAGCCCCAGGGGCCTATATATGTGTGGGAGTGTGCCCCACATTTCCACTGCTACCAGGGACTGCTGCCTGCCACCCTCCACCTGCTGCTGCTGCCTCCAGGGACTGCTGCCTGCCACCCTTCACCTGCTGCCTCCAGGGACTGCTGCCTGCCACCCTCCACCTGCTGCTGCTGCCTCCAGGGACTGCTGCCTGCCACCCTCCACCCTCCAGCTGCTGCTGCTGTATCCAGGGACTGCTGCCTTCCACCCTCCACTTGTTGCTGCTGTCTCCAAGGACTGCTGCCTGCCACCCCTGAACTCCACCTGCTGCTGCTGCCACCTGTCCACAGTGATGTCGAGGACAGAGAAGATCCGGGCCAGTCCCTTCACCAGCGAGGAGCTGGAGGTCCTGGTGGACGGGGTGCTTGCACAGTACCCAAGGCTCTATGGTGCCCCTAATGTCATGGTAAGTCTCCAACAGTGTGAGTGAGAGTGCAGGGGGGGCACACGTGAGGTGGAGGTGCTGCAGTATGTGTCAGTGAGTGTGGGGCTCTGACATGCACTGCCTAGCATGTTTTCTCCAGGGGGAAGGGCTGTGTAGCCTCTTTCACACATTTCCCTGCATGCCCATCCAGATTTGAGGGACATGTATTGTCCTGTCAGCCATACAGTGAAGCAGCAAATTGGTAATGCAGGAGTCAGGCCAGTGATTGCTTGTGTGAATGGCTGTGTGTCCCCCAAATGTCCCTCTCAGTGTCAGCCCACCTGGCCTGCACAGTCGCCGCCCAATCCCACAAGTACACATCACTGCATGTACAGTGTGTTCCATGTGTCTTTTGTTCACACATCTTCATCAAAGAGCCATCTCAGCCCTGTAGATTGCACACGACAAGCCTTGTGACAAGGGTGCGTGTATGAGAGTTGATGTCACTGTATGTGAGCTCCATGACACAGTGAGCCATTCACAGGGCGAGGACATTGGGGGCTGCGCAGTGTTGGACACAGTGAGTCCACCAACAACCATGTGTTGCTATCTAATCTATGTGTTGCTATAGCTAACAGCGGACAGTAGATGTGGGCAGACTACACATTGCTTGATGTGCTGGCATCCTGCATGTGAATGGGATGTACAGGTACTGTGTCCACCCTCCCACCTTCATGGATTCACGTGTAGTTCTCCAATGCCGTTGTACCATGTGCCATGCATTCTTGGCTCTGTTACACATATCTGTTGATTTGGGATGAGTGAGTATCGTGCCACTGTATTGAGAGATTTTGGTAGTATACACTGTGTCACTGATGTATTACCCCTCTTGTCTCCCATGCCTGCAGCTGAAAGTCCACCAGCGTAAAGCCGTGTGGAGGGCCATTGCCTCCAAGGTGCATGATCTGGGTGTGTCAAACCGACGGCGCAGCCACTGTCATAAAAGGTGGGACGACATCTGCCGGCTGAGCAAGAGCGTGGCTGATATGACGCTGGGGCTGCTCCCTCACAGCGGCAGGTTGGCCCAACGCACCATGACACCACTAATGGCCCGCATCTTGGCCGTAACACAGCCTGAGTTGGATGCACAATTGAAGGAGCATCAGCAGCAAGCTAGGGGTGAGTATTTGTTGACGGGTGACTTTGGCAGGGAGTGGCTGCATGTGTCCACAGATTGGACAAACTCTGAGCTATGTGAAGTGGGTAGTGTGATGCAGTGGATTGTAAGTGGCGTCTGTGCTGGGTGCATCTGACATGCATTTGTCCCACCTGTACTCATTGATGTGATCTGCGCAATGTGCATTGACATTGCATTCAAAGCTGTGGCATTCAGGTACCTTGTGCAGTGGGGTACTGTGTGAATTGATATTGATGTTGATGGCAGTGTGCCTAATCTGAGTGTGTTTCAATCATTGCGTGCAATGCCTGACAGCAGATTTCAGCTGCTACAACTTCAGAGGACAATGTGCTACAGTACTTGTGCCCGTGCAAGCAACATGGTGGCTGGCATGCGCTAATGGCCATTGTGGGCTCTTATGTTGTGGTCTGTGTGTGTGTGCTCCCCTACTGCTCCATCCATGTACGTAATTGACACAATGTTGTGGTGTTCATCCTTGCCATCCTCAGCACCCTGTGTGGTCAGAGAGATGTTTGTGCCTGTGTCTGAAGTAGGCCACAGGCAGGATGGTGTGCTGTGTGAGTCACTGGGATCACTTATGGCAGGATTTGTTCTTTACATGCACTGTTGGGTTGATAATTGAGGTGGCAATGTATATTTAGTCAGGGTGATGTGCAACGTGGATAACACATCTTCTTGAATGGTGATTTACTTGCACATGTTACTTCAGTTGGTGCCACTCCACTGACACTACATCTCTCTCCCATGTAGCATCTCCCGTGCGCGTTGAGGGACAGGGGACGGACACCAGCGGTGAGGCATCCAGTGCAACAGCCGCACCGGAGCAGAGTGACACAGATGTGACCAGCGCCGAGGAGGGGGACAGGAGTCTGCTGGAGGAATCACAACCCGAGACGCAAAGCTCTACGTCATCTGACGCCAGCGGTGACGCATCCATGTTGGGGGCCACAGGGAACGGGGACTCTGCCTCCTCTTCCGCCACACAGCGTCCAGTGCCCAGCCTCCCATCTACTTCCACTGGTGCTGCCCGTGTTCGCACAAGTCGAAAGGGAAGAGTGTCCTTCACCCCAGGCACTGCTGCCCCAGCCCATGTCAGCCCTGCAGCCCTCAGTGCTGAGTCAGTAGAGCTATTGCACCAGCTGTGTGTGGGGCAGACAGCTCTCCTCAATGCCTTCCTAGACCACAATAAAAAGTTGGGCCAGGTGATAGCTTTCATGGAGGGCATACATTCGGATGTGGGTGGGCTACACCGGACTGTGCAGTCATTGTCCTCAACAGTGACGGCAGCCCTGCAACAGGCACATTCTCAGGGAGCAGCTCGTGTCCCTTTGTCCACCGTCCTGTCAGTGTGCACCTCTGACGACAGTGACAATGCTCAACAAACCCCAAAGTCCAGATACAGCACACGCAGCAGCAGCAACAGCCCAAACGGTCCAGGCCGCAGACACCATCCCCAAAGAAAACTAAGACCACCCCAGAGCACAGAGATAAAAGCCCGTCAGGCGACACCAAGGGCCAGAGGGACAAGAAACAGGCCTCAGGGTCACAGGCCTCAGAGTCATCCCCCGCCAAGGACTCTCCTGTCCCAAGGACCGCTCGCAAAGCAAAAAAGACAGTTTCCCTGCCCACTGAGGAGGTGTTACCTGCAAGGCTTACACTGGATGAGGGCCCTATGGCTGATCCACCCACAACCTCCACTCCCATCCAGAGCCCTGTGAAGCAGGCACAAGGGGGCACTGTAGGGGCTAAACATGGTAGACAGGGTTTGGAAGGGCAGAGGCAAGCCCCAGGGAAGCGCACAGCTGGATCCAGCAGGTCCCCAGAGGGGGGCCCAGAGTCAGCACCAGGAGCAGGTTTGGTGGTGGGGTTACCTGTTGTGCCCACACCAGTTCACATTAGTCCCCAGACAGGGAAGCCTTTCAGGATCCCCAAGAAGTGGAAAGGCACCCCTCTTCAATCTCCTGCACACACTGGGTCTCACCACAGCATCAGTCCACCTCCCCGTGCCACCATCCCACCTGGTCCAAGCAGCCCTCCAGCTTCCCAAGCCAGAGATGTCTCTTCCACAGATGTTCCTCACACTCCCCGGGGCAGTCCACCTACTGACCGCGACACACAGTCACCTCCAAGTCCGACAGACAGCCACATCTGAGTGGTAGCCACCCTCACACACCTGTCTGTCCACAGCGGTGTCTGTGATGCCCATTGTTATCCCCATGACTCTGTTGCTGAGCATGGCATGGTATAGTCACACACATTCCCTGTGCAGCTTCTGATGTAACTACTCTGCACATTGTACTTGCCTTGTTGTTCACTGCTGTTTGCCCCTTGCCTGTGCAGGATCTCATGTACCTCACCTGCACTTTGGACTGGCCACTGGCCTTGCTGTTCACTGCTGTTTGCCCCTTGCCTGTGCAGCTTCTCATGTACCTCACCTGCACTGTGTCCTGGCCAATGGCCTTGTGGTTCACTGCTGTTTGCCCCTTGCCTGTGCAGGATCTCATGTATCTCACCTGCACTTTGGACTGGCCACTGGCCTTGCTGTTCACTACTGTTTGCCCCTTGCCTGTGCAGCTTCTCATGTACCTCACCTGCACTTTGGACTGGCCTTGTTGTTCACTGCTGTTTGCCCCTTGCCTGTGCAGCTTCTCATGTACCTCAACTGCACTGTGTCCTGGCCACTGGCCTTGTTGTTCACTGCTGTTTGCCCCTTGCCTGTGCAGGATCTCATGTACCTCACCTGCACTTTGGACTGGCCACTGGCCTTGCTGTTCACTGCTGTTTGCGCCCCTTGCCTGTGCAGCTTCTCATGGACTTCATCTGCACATTGTACTTGCCTTGTTGAGCACTGCTGTTTGCCCCTTGCCTGTGCAGCTTCTCATGTACCTCACCTGCACTGTGTCCTGGCCACTGGCCTTGTTGTTCACTGCTGTTTGCCCCTTACCTGTGCAGGATCTCATGTACCTCACCTGCACTTTGGACTGGCCACTGGCCTTGCTGTTCACTGCTGTTTACCCCTTGCCTGTGCAGCTTCTCATGGACTTCATCTGCACATTGTACTTGCCTTGTTGATCACTACTGTTTGCCCCCTGCCTGTGCAGCTTCTGATGTAACTACTCTGTACATTGTAGTGGCCACTGGCCCTGCAGTTGCCCACATTTGTTGTCTATCTATGCACAAGTGTGAATAAAGACAGTTGTTCCTGTTGTCAGTTCTGTCAGTTTAATTTCTCAATAAAACTGTTTCTGTGTGTGCATGGTTTACTGTGTCACATGCTCAGTATGGCACTTCAACATTGGCAATGGGTTGTCTCACGTTTCCATGTTTTTGCAGGGGTGACAGGGACTTCAATTCTTCCTGACTCTTATACTTGTGGGTGCAGTGAATGTGGTTTTTGAAATGTTCTTGTTGTCACCATCCTTCTTTGTCCATGTTGTCTATGGTGTAGACATGTCATGTTTGGAGGCAATGTCAGCACAGGGTGGGAGTTTATGCACAGGCTTTCATGCAGGTTGGCACGGGCCATGGTGTCTGTGTGAGCTTACTTACTGTGTGCCCAGCAGTGTATGTGTACGGTCCTCTTGTGGTGGTCAGTAATCCTGGTCCCATGCCTTACTTCCAAAGTGTACACTTTGGTGGTGGAGAAGTGTGTGGTGTGAAGGGGGTGACTTTGTGGTGACTGTTGATGTGTGTGCACCTGCATTGTCAACTACACCCATGTGTCACCCTGGAATGGTGTGCGTGTATGTGTACTTGTTGTGCCCTGCAATTGTGATTTGGTGCACATGGGAGTGTTGTGTCCTGCTGATGTGAGAGGGGGGATGTGTGACGTATCCTACTTGTGCTTCTCAATCATGGAGTGTGTGAATGGGGCCTGTGTGTTGTGGTGCAGTGATACTCTTGTCAGGTAATTGCATACCTATGTGTGTCTGTTCAGTATTTGACTTCATGGCCTTCCTCTCATCCCTGTGCCTTGACATGGGTGGCCTTGCTGTCTCCCTGAGTTGTTGAATTGAGGTGCTTGTGTTTTGGGTTGACTCACTGTGGCACGCATGTGTGATTTGATGGGCTGTGGGTGTGCTCAGATGTCTGTTGTCTTGCATGTGATGTACACATGCTTGATAGTTGTGTCCTTGTCCTTCCCTTTGTGGGCACATCACTTTAGCTTTCATGTATGTTGTCCTCCATTGCTGCTAGCATGTGGTCTGTGTATGTGGCTGTGAGGCAGTGTAGGGTGTGTCTGTGTAAGTTGGTAGGCTGTGTGTGCAGTGAATTGTTTGATCATCAATATGTGTGTGTGTGTGTACATTTTGTGCTGGGGCTCAGTGTTCTTGGCATGTGTGTGGTGTTGTTGTGGTGTGTTTGTTGGCTGGGGCCTGGCCTTCTGTGGTATGTGTTCCTGTGCAACAACTCCTGCTGTGGCTATCTCTGCAGTTGTTAGGGATGTGGGGCAGGGTGTGTATTCACCTGTGTTGTTGTTGTGCAGGAATGGAACATGGCAGGCACATGATATGTCCCTTCAAGGAGAGGGCTAGTGTGTAGTGTTTTGAGTAGTGGTTTTGTGTTGTTTGTACAGTGCCCATGGCTGGCGCTGGCACTGGCCTCTGCGTTGTGTGCATGTTTTCCTGCACACTGACCGCGGCGGTGACGACACCGGGACATTTGTTCATGATCGCGGAACATGGGCAACCAGGATGTGGCAAGGTGTTTTTGTGACAGGTGGGACATGTGTGGATGCAGTGATGGCTGTGTGCCTGTCCCCACAGGGGTGTCTGGTGTGGACATGCACCGTTTTCAAACCCTTGCCTTGTGTATTGTGTTGCATGCACAGTTGTGTGTGTACGTACCTGCGGCGGCATCTGCGCCGGTGAATGACTTGCAGGTGGTGTATCATATACAGCACCGGAAAGGCGTGTAGAGCTGGATCCATCGCGGTGTGGGCCGGGTGTCTATTTTCTTGCTCCTCTGTGGTGTCTCCGCCGTCTTTGGCTATACGGTTGCTCCGCCGCGGTGTGCTGCCCTTTTTCCGGCATCGTGATTTGTTCGGCGGACGGGACGTCATTCCGCACGGCGGGGAGTGCTCATTGGTGCTCACTGGCTCACACCGCCGCGCTGGCGGGCGCACTTTGATGGCGGTGGGCGTCACACCGCCGCGGACGGGAAATGGGCTCTGTCTAGACATGCTAATATGGCGGGCGTGAGGACCGCTGCCGGCGCGCGGTAATTTTTTTTCCGCACCGCCAGCACAGCCGTGGTGCCTCCGCCCGCCATCGTAATAGGCCCCTGAGTGCTGTACCTACGATTGGAAACAGAATCAATAAAAAAAAAATACACGTAAATGGCAATTTGGCAACTCACAAGGGGGTGTTTTGCTGATGGAAAGACTGCGGATTTGTCTTGCAACGAAGTGATGAATATTCTATAGATATATTAAGGTATCAAAGTACAAAAGAATGCATTTCATATTGAGGTTAGTAAAATGTCATACCCTCTAGACTTGAAGCAGGCTTTGCTAATTTTATTTTGAGCTTTACTACCCAGAGCCATGGAAAATAAATTATTTCGCTGTTTTCCTTGAGTTTGATGAAGTGATGCTTTGGTAAAGCAATCATTGTTAGTGAGATGTTTTAGAGTGTGTTGTGTCATACTCAATGAGATTTAAGTGCCTGTGAGGGGTGGTGGTGGTGGTGAAAGGATTTCAGTGGGGAAGCAGCACATGATGGAGAGAGCACAAACACATGCGTTCACATGGCATGCTAAAAGCAAAAGAAACAAGCATTTGTAATGCAATTGGTCTCGCATTCACATTCACGCGAGTTTGAGCTATTGGCATTGTAAATGACAATGCCTTTTATTTATGTTTTGGGTTTTAAAACATAAATAAAAGGCATTGTCATTTACAATACTAATAGCTTAAACTCTTGCAAATGCGAGACCCTTTATTGCATTGCAATAAAGGGCCTTCTTGACCGCTTGTTAGATTGTAAATATCAGAGGAAGAGACCAGCCTGTGACGTCTTCAAAGTAGTGATAAATAGTGCAGTGAAGAAGATGTGTAAGTGTTGTAAATTACACAGAAACAAAGTGTGAAGTGAGAGTTACATATGATCCGAGCTATAAACACTAACAAAGCGCTCCAACACCTTTCGCTCTGTGATTACACTGTTGCGGCTCAGGAGGAAGAGCGGGGGCGGGCTATTTCCTGCCCTCTCCGTGATTTGAGTGTGCAGTGTGGCACTGCGTAAAGTCATTGCTATCTTTGGCCTAATAAAAAACACTCCAGCTGTAGTAGGGCCCTGGCTTCACCTCCTGGTGCAGGGCGGGCTGTGCTTTATTGCAGGCATAGAGGGAGGGAGGGATGGTCTTGGCTGCAGCTCCGACCTCGTACAGTGCCCCTGCTATTACTAGTGAGCGAGAGGTGCTGAGGTGGTGGTATTTGTATTGGTGGTATTGGTATTATTGGTGGTGGTATTGGTACTGGTGGTGGTGGTATTGGAGGTGGTGGTGGTATTGGTTGTGGTATTGGTGATGGTGATATTGGTGGTGGTATTGGTGGTGGTGGTGTTATTATTGGCGGTGGTGGTATTGGTGGTGGTGCAGGGCTAAAAAAAATCCACTCACCCGCTCGCATTTGCGAGCCAGATTTAATTAGGGAGAGCTATTTTTAGGTCCTACTCGCCCTTTCTGGCGAGTAGGAAAATAAACTGACTTTTGACCTCTGTCTCTGAAAGCAGAGGAAATGTGACAAGAGAGCAAGATTTAAAGGCATCTTTATTGCTCACAAAGTAAATGAGCAATAAAAATGCATTCAAATCTTGTTCACTTGTCACATTTGCTCCTCGTATCGATTTTCGAGTCCAAATAAAGTGTTTGGAATGTAAAAGTATACACCATTACAGAACTGTATAATGGTTGACCGGCGGTGGAGTAACCCCCCAACAATTCTATAAATGTAACAGATAAGACGGAGCATGTACTCCGGAACATAGCCAAATGTTAATGGTGCACCATGTTTTGTTTCTTTGGTTATTCTTCTTGCATCCAATGTATAATAACATAAAAATGCCAATAAAAATACTTTACAACTTGTCACATTTGCTTGCTTTCACAGACAGACGTCAAGTGCATTTCAGTTAGGTCGAGTAGATTTTGTAGGTTACTAGACCTGCAGGTCTAGTAAAAATTAAATGATTTTTTAAGCCCTGTGGTGGTATTGGATTGGTGGAGGTATTGGTATTGGTGGTATTGGATTATTGGTGGTGGTATTGGTGGTGGTATTGGGGGTGGTATTTGTGGTGGTGGTATTAGTGGTATTGGTGGTGGTGGCATTGGAGGTGGTGGTATTGATGGTGGCGGTGGTGGTATTGGTGGTGGTGGTAGTTGCGTTGGTGGTGGAGTTATTGGTGGTGTTGGTGGTATTGATGGTGGTGGTAGTTTTGGTGGTGGTGGTATTGGTGGTAGTATTGGTGGCGGTATTGGTGGTGGTGGTGGTATTGATGGTGGTGATGGTATGGATGGAGGTGGTGGTGGTAGTGGTGGTGGTATTGGTGGTGATATTGGTGGTGGTGGTGGTATAAGTGGTTGTATTGGTGGTGGTATTGGTGGCGGTGGTGGTATTGGTGGTGCTATTGGTTGTATTGGTAGTGGTGGTATTTGTGGTGGTATTGGTATTGGTGGTGGTGGTATTAGTGGTGGTATTGGTGGTGGGTGGTATTGTTGGTGGTATTGGTATTGGTGGTGGTGTTGGTATTGGTGGTGGTGGTATTGGTGGTGATGGTGGTATTAGTGGTGGTGGTGGAGGTGGTGGTATTGGTGGTGGTGGTGGATGTAATGGTGGTGGTGGTATTGGTGGTGGTATTGGTGGTGGTATTGGTGGTGGTATTGGCGGTGGTATTGGTGGTGGTGGTATTGGTGGAGGTGGTGGTATTGATGGTGGTGGTATTGGTGGTGGTGTTGTTGTTAATAAAACAGGCTTTTGAAAAAAAACGTCAGGTGGCTTTAGTACAGATGACATGTAACACAAATGTGCTGTTGTCAGCTTCAGCCCATTAGCACAGGATTATGTGCTACCTGGAATTCACATGACTTAATTCGCTAATCATTTCTAAATCCATTTTACTTGGTGGGGGGGGGATTGAAACAGACACGAGATAATGCTGGGTTAAAGTGATTGAAAGCAGGCACCTGTGTTACAGGGGCGGCTGTGCTGCTTAAAAAAACACAAGCGGTTTCAGCTGAAGCAGCACATGTCCGGCCTGCAGTAAGAGAAACTCAATAAAGTAAATACTGCTTACAGACTAAATAACAGGTCCTGTGTAACAACTGAAGTAAAAGGGCCAGTCGCCATGGGAGGGTACAAATGAAGACAAGGCCGACTAGGGAGGGACTAACAAGCCTATTAACAAATCCGAAGGCATCATTTACGAAAGACGATGACACAAGCCAATGAAAAATATGGGAGGAGAGTGGGCGCGGCTTCTCTCCCATTCTCTACTACAGCAGTCCTGCAGAGCGAGCAGCGCACGCGCGCTGCCGCTAGGCTCGACCTAAAAAGTAGTTCTATGAATGTAAGCAGTGGAAGGATACTAGTCCTCCTATTAAAAGGTGTTAAAGATGCTATACTGCACGAGAAGGGCTTCCTTACTCTTCTTATGCTTGTCCATCAAATAAAAAGTAAGCAAATGAGAGTAATAAGAAAACCAACCAGTAATCGACTTAATCTAAGCCCACTGTAAATTTTCGGTATGGACCACAAGAGTTTTTGTGCAAGCAAACATCTAAAAGCGGTCTGTACACAAGACCTAAAAAGGGGAAAAAGTTTGTTTTTCCTTTCGGGTTCCATCCATGTGGAATTCCTTAATGCTCCATCTTAAGTTGGAGCAGAACAAACTGCTGAGCAGAAAATGTCTGATTCTCAAGAATTATCAGTTCCAAAGATGGCTATAGGTTACAGTGATTTATTTAAGTGCAATAAAAAGGTACTATTGCTGACTGCTCATTATCGCTGTGAAACCCACAGGTCTTCCTGCATTATTCCAAAGAAGTCATTTGGCAAACCACAAGTATGTCACTTTCCTGTTACATTATTTCTGTGTTGACTTTTGTCAGCATGATACAATTACTATTAAACAACTGTACTCAACCTTTGCTCGTTCTTCCTCGGACCCTTCTCCTTGGCTCCTCTCTAAGCACCTCTTGGTTGGGGACCTCTCTGATGTGATTTTATTACTAGTTCTGAGAGTCAATGCAGGGTCTTTTATGTTGGGAATTTGGGGGATTATTTTACAACCATATAGAAAATTGTTATTGTTCATGTACAGTGTGTTAAAGCTGTTTGCCTCACGTTTCATAATACAGTTAGATTAGGGAAAATCCCTTAAGCAAAGAGACACTGTTTTATAATAGGGAATTGCATTTCTGACAAGGCCCCCAGTGTAGCCAGCACAGTGCTCATTGCTGCAGGCATAAACTGCTTTTGAAATGCTAGAATGTCCATCCTTCTATGCAGAGAGAATTTTCAGCTGGAAATATATATTTTGAAACTGTAAGAAATTGGATTATCATTTGAGGTAGGTAACTTTCCACCTCAAGGAATAATCACAACCCATGTCAAAGTGAATCTCAAAGTCACTAAATTAACCTGAGCTAAGCCCCTTGACACCTATGGCACAGAGCAGACAAGCTTAACATAGGGCAAAGTGTAAAGTATTTCTGTTGTCCCAAAACAGAAATAAAGTCAAAATTCAAAACAATAAACATCCAAAACCGAATTTGAAAAAATTCTAAAATTACTGAACAAATTGACTCCATTATATCAAGAATCCAATCAGGAGAACAGGAGATATACATATAGTGCCATAAATCACAAAGCGCCACTGATAGTCAATAGTCACAATAGATGGAAATCTAGGTGCAATTTGAGGTTGGCTGCGGTGAAACATTGATCGGATACACCAACCAGGTTCGTTCTGGTGAAAGTTTTTACTTTCCAACCTAGTCCTTGAAATCCCAACCAACCATAGGAGTAAACTTCTAAAGCCTCCTGGGACCTCAGAGGAAGTACTTTGAGACTCAGAGGATGTCAGGCAGAGGCCAACTGCAATGTCCGGACCAGTTCCCACTGGTCGGTTGGGTTGGAAAAGGCCTCTTGCAGTTTGTCTTCATGTAGCCACACAGGAGGTCAGCCAACTGACCCTTGCAGTCCCCTTATTTGTCCTGGGCAAAAGAGGGAGCATGTTCAGTCCTTCAGGGCTCTTCTCAGGTCACAGACAGCAGGTCCAGTTCTCTTCCGATCTTCCACAGGTCTAGAAAATGTTTTGAAGCGGGTGCCTGGAGGTGCCACATTTATGCCTGGCACGAATTAGTGGGTGGGAATGACTCCTGACAATGGCTGTACAGTGGGGGCCATCTTGGAGTGTTGAAAAACAGAGACAAGATCAATGTATATCATCAAGAGCACAGTGGGAAAAAAAAAAAAACAGACATGTACATTGTGAATGAACATGTCACATCAATTAAAGTACTACGAGATACAAATATAACTGTAAATGCAGATTGACTAAGTGTCAGAAGTGATGTGGCATAGTGATGTGGCATAGTGTCATATGGATCGAAAGAGTGGCCACACGAAATGTTGGTAAGCGTGTTTCTGAAAATTGCTGCTGTTGTTAGAAGCTAGTGCAGTGTGAGATGCAAGTCCCCATAGTGGGAAAGTTTGTAAGAACCGTGCCGTTTTGGATCAATGTAATGGTTGGGGCCCTCTCTGTGAAGTATGGTTGGATAACATATCAATCAAATAATAACATACCCCGAGTGGGTTGTGTCATAAGCGCTCTGTGTGAACTAGTGAAGTGCTACAGTGAAAATAGCTTCTGGGTACTAGTCACTGTAAGGACATATTAACATTATGTTTCTACATGTCCTACTTTTGAATACCATGCAGCCTGTGTTGTGGGCTACTCGGCCTACATAGGGGTGGCTTGTTACTATTGAGGTCCTTTGGAAGAGATAAAAACAAAGAGGTGTTTTATGCGTACAATGACCCATAACATCAGTGGGTCGACATGTTTCAGACTTTTGTGCACATCCAAGAGTGAAGAAATGATTAAGTATTCAGACATGATGGGGGACATTTACTGTTTGACCAACAGGCAGTCAAGCTGGGAGTTAGTAGAGGTGCAGCATGGCCTACTCACCATGCTTCTCCTTAAGTTCATTATATTTAGAAAACCTTGACAACGTAATAATCTCCACAATTTCAACAAAAATTCCTAGCATATCTCAAGACAGTGAAAGATCCGAACCCAGGTAAATTAGTGCGATCCTGGCATCAATTGGATATTTTAGTAGGATCCTTACTCACAGGTACCACCTGTGGCATGCTTCATCATCGGATCCTCACTCCCTACACCTAGTGAGAGTGGGTGGGCTTGACGCAGTTTGTAAGCGGAGCTCTTTAGCTACGAATGAGTTATTTAGAATGTGAATTAAAATTGCCTTTTGGATCCTCTGGAACTCTTTTTTTTTACTATTGAGGTCCTTTGGCTTTTGAATCCTAACTCATTTTGACTATTGAGGTCCTTTGGCTGAGATAAAAACAAAGAGATGTTTTATGGGTACAATGACTCATAACATCAGTGAGTCGACATGTTTCAGCCTTTTGTATGCCACCAAGGGTCAGTAGGCTTTCTTCATGACCAAAAACTATGTTGAATCCCTACAATTTGGGGTTGTTATTTCCAACTCTGGGCTAGTTAAGTGTAACAAACAACATACAGTACATAATGGACCTTTTCCTCTTTATGGTCTCTAGATTGGAAAAAGAAAACATGGTTATGTACCTGCTGGGGGGTATCTTTTGCCCCCTTACAGTATATTGGCTCATGATTTGGCACAACATGCTTAAGGTGTGCATCAAGGCATGCAAACATGTGAGGTCACCCCTCCATCATGCCGACAGAATTCACCCTGTAAATTAACATGCATTTAAAAGCACACACAGTAAGGCAAAATAAAATGACAATGTACATACAGCATGCATACGTGTTGATAAAAAGGTCTCTCTTATGACCTACATGTCCTATGCGTTTGTTACGCTTCATAAGGCAGTGGGGATGGGCAATCGCTGTAGTCAGTAAACACAAATGGGGGTGTCCCTAGTTGGAATTTCTACAGGATTTTTTAGAGATGCGTGTCCAGTGAGGGCATCTCACAAAAAGTGAAGGACTGGCCTCACACACCACCTGGTGTCATGCTTCATCATAGGCCGTCCTCGCCCTCTAAAAACTTTGTTTGATAGAGGGCGGGCATACACCTGACAACAGGGATGCACTTCTAAAACTAAGTGGTGGCCCGTGAGTTTGTGAAAAAGTGATCTAAAAACCATTCCAGTTGTCAGTGACTGATTTAATCAATTTTATATAGAAGGACAACTGCATGGTATTAAAAGGAAGTTGGCGGTGATTTGGGAACTAATTATCCCATCACCGTGCTAAAAAATGTCAACATGTTTCTGCTTAGGGTCCCCGGAGGGTACATAGCATTCGTCAGGACCAACTATTAATAGAGGGCTCCGTCTTTAACACTTTGTATAAAGGATCAACCACTAAAAACCCGGGGGTTGTAAGGATCAACTGCCCCGCAAGCCTAATGCTCACTCGTGAAACCTGTAGAAAAACAAAAAAAAAACAAATACATACCGAATGTGTAAGTATCCTGATTGTAATGTTGCATTACATACATCACCACACTTATAAAGCGCGCGTGGTGGATTCTAAGTGAAACACGTGTCACTCATACGTGTCAGCATTTATCAGGAGAGGAAAAAACATGTTTCTCGCCGCTTACCCTAGGTCACTATCCTACTTACTCCAAAGGAGGTCGAGGGTGGAAGGGCCTACTGTGACATTCTGTAAAAGAGAGACATAAAATCATGGCCTGATAATGGTAGATCAGGTCCAAGATAGGGAAAAGCCATTCATATAGTTTCATATTAAAAGGGTTAAAAAAGTGTACTCCACGTGGGAGGGATGAAGTTGCACCAAAAAGCATAAAAATACGCTCTACCATTCATCCGAAACACACACACTCTTACTGTCATCTTCAGCGCTTCCAGCTGTGTCTCCTACAGTCATCCGCTTCGCCTCCCCGCCGGTGAGTGATGGTGGAAAAAGAGCGGGCTTTTATACTGTTGTTCATTGCCTAATTGCTAGGTACTGATTCAGGCAGTAGGAACACCTGAGCAAGATCCGGAGTATCACCGGAAAAGTGCCTGGTTGCCTGGTTGAGGAGTTACCTCATGGGTCACCTGATCAGGGAGTGGCTACAGTCCCCATGGAGCGTGCGCGAGAGTGAGTTAATCCAAAACACTACGCTCGGTGCAAAATAGGGCGAGTGGTGGAATACTCGCGCATGCGTCCAAAACTCCTGTTATGAAATAACGCTAGTGTATAGCGGCTCAATTGCTAGACACTAGTTTAGGCAATGCGGAACCTATAGCAAGATCCGGAGAATCACCAGAAAGGTGCCTGGTTGCATGGTTGAGGGTGTAACCTCATGTGTTCACCTGATCATGGAGTGGCTACAGTCCCCATGGAGTGTGCGCGAGAGTGAGTTACATTAAAAACACTCAGTGCCAAATGGGGCGAAAGGTGGAATGCTCGCGCATGCGTCCTAAACTCCAATTATGGTGTACAGCGGCTCAATTGTGTGCGCATGCGCGTGAATAATCATGCCAGTAGAGGTTGGAATGATCCCTTTGATGCATCCAATGGGTCTAGATGTTACCACATTAGGAGGAAAAATTGTTGCCACATTAGGAGGTAAAAAAGGTCAAAGGAATAGGTACAGACCCTTCCTATATTTCAGGTGTGCATTACTTCCACTGAAATAGTGGAACATCATTAAGGTGTCCCTATACCCAAGATGGTGTTGAGGGTCTAATAGTACCATAGAAGTATCTATATAAAAAAAGTTGGATGTCTATTTAACGCGCATGTTGATGGGGTAAGGTGTGTGTTCTTATTATGGACACAACGTTCAGATTATCATTGTTTTTAGTATAGTATTAGAGTCATTATACTAGTTGTAGCCACGGGATTTCATCGTTAAGGCCTGTGTCCCATGTGCGTAACCGGTATACCCAGCGTTGTTCCCTGATATGCAGTTGTCTGGTGATGTCTGTTTTTTGTTTCCTCATCACCTCCAGTACCACCCAATGGAGATCTGATTCGGTGTGGTTTGCGTCTAAGAAATGTTTAGTCAGTCTAGTATTAGATTTTTTACACCGGATTGTACTGCGATGTTCGCTAATCCGTGTGTTTACTTTCCTTGTCATCATGCCAATATACTTCAAATTGCACGGACAGTTCAGAAGATAAATCACATTCTCAGTATTGCAATTACTGAAGTTCTTTAATTTCCATGGGTTGTTTGTGCCGATATTCACTTCTTTCGTGGTCATGGTTAGTGGGCAGCATACACAACCGCCACATGGAAAATGGCCTGTTGGTTTCGGTTGACTCCAAAGGGTGTTCTGACCATTGTCCTCTTCATGTGTAACTACGGAGTGCACAAGGTCGTCCCTGAGGTTCCTGCTTCTCTTGAAAGCGAAAAGGGGGGGTTCCCACTGTTGTTGTCCGCTGTTAAGTATTGACCATTTCTTCTTTATGATGCTCTGAACTTTGTTTGATGAAGGGGTGTACGTGGTCACGCATACCATGCGTTCAGATTTCTCTTTTGATGTAGTATCCAGCAATGCTTCCCGGTTGTTATTCCTTGCCCTTTTCCTTGCTCTCCTGATCATTTTTTTCGGATAGTGTCTCGCCAACAATTTGGTTTCTAGGTGTTCTGCCTGTTCTTGGAATGTTGCTAACTCAGAGCAATTCCTCCGCACCCTGAGGAATTGTCCCACTGGTAAATTCTGGCGTAGGGCTCTCGGATGGTAGCTTTCGTATAGTAATAGGCTATTCCTATCCGTTGGTTTTATGTGCACTTTGGTTGATATTCCCTCGGTTGTCAGGGTGATGTCCAGGTCGAGGAAAATAGCATTATTCTTTTCGATGGTGTGAGTGAATTTAAGATGGATGTCTCTGCTGTTTACCCACTCTACAAAAGTCGAAGCAGCCTCTGGTGTACCACGCCATACGATAAAGATATCATCTATGTATCGCTTCCACGTTTTCATCTGGTGGATGAACGGGTTATTGGCGTTGAAGATGTAATCTTCCTCGAACTGGTGGACATACAGGCACGCCATACTGGGCGCAAAGGTGCTGCCCATAGACGTGCCCTTGACCTGATGGTGTAGTCTGTCCTCGAACTCGAAAAAGTTTTCAGTGAGGGCCATTTCAGCGCACTCCATAATGAAGTGTCTCGGTGTCATGTAGGGCCCTTCTTGGTTTAACAGGATTTGTTCCACAACCTCCAAAGTGCGCTTTTGGGGAATGCTCGTATAGAGCGCTTCGATATCCATAGTTATGAACAAATCCTCTTCGATGTTAGTCTCCAGGTCCCTAAGGTGGCATAGGACATCCTTCGTGTCCTTCAGGTACGACGGGGACTTCTGTACAATGGGTCTTAAGAACCAATCGCAAAATTGCGATAAAGGTTCCAGTGCTGAGCCAATGCCCGACACTATAGGTCTCCCAGGGGGTGGCATCCCGTTTTTGTGGATTTTTGGAAGGGTATAGAACCGGGGTGTTCTTGGTTCGGTGTTAATGAGGTACTCAGCTTCGTGCTTTGTGATCCAATCACAGGTCATGCCCTCACTGACCATGCTTTTGATCTTGTTCATAATCCGTGTCGTTGGGTCGCTCTGATGTATCTCATAGCTTGTAGTGTCTGATAGAAGGCGTAGGCACTCTTCTCTGTACATAGTGTAGGTCATTAGGACTATTGCCCCACCTTTGTCAGCTGGTTTTATAACTAACTCACGGTTGTTTCTAAGCTGCTGGAGTGCCGTCCTCTCTCCTTTGGTCAGATTCTGGAACCCCTTAGTGTTGTTAAAGTCAATCGCTTCGACCTCTTTGAGTACTGCCTGTTCGAATGCCAGAACATTGCATGAAACGTTTTGGGTTGGTGGAGTGAAAGTGGACTTCTTTCGTAAGCATGTGTTCTGCTTCCCAAGATCAGCTCCTTGCGCTTTACCAAAGAAATCTCTCAGCTTGATTTTCCTAAAGAACTGTGCCAGTTCGGTGTTAAGTGAAAAAGGGTCATTGTTCGGTGTAGGGACAAAACCCAGACCTTTTGCGAGCACGGCTTCTTCATCTTTGCTGATTATGTAATTGCTCAGGTTCATGATATTTGTCATTCCTTGTTCATCGCTTGGACACTGCCTCTGCCCTTGCTCCGTGTAACTGTTCCTTCGCTGGTAGTGGGCTCCTTCTGCCATTGCACTCTGGGAGTTCTTCTCGGTTTTTGTCTGCCTCTTCCCCTTCCTTGGCCCCTTGATAAAAAAGGCTGCGGGCCTTGTTGGAAACCAAACCCGGGTGGGTAGTATTGTGGTGGCCAAAATCCGAAGGGGTGCATAGGTGGTGTGAACATCGGCTGTTGGGGATTCTGATGTCTTCTGACGTATTGTCCTCCGGTACTCTCATCGCTGCTACTGTCACTTCTCTCCTCACCTGAACTAAAAGTCCAGTTTTGGGGAGTAGGTCTGAACCGTTGTTGACGTCTCTGGGCCTGTTGTTGTGGAGGTCTCTCATAGTGCTCGTCGGTAGTGTAAGGGTAAACTGTTTCCCGGCTAAATTTTTGCACATCCTTTTGTAGTTTAGTAATTTTGGATTGTGTGAGGTAGTCCCTCAACCAGGCAACCAGGCACTTTTCCGGTGATACTCCGGATCTTGCTCAGGTGTTCCTACTGCCTGAATCAGTACCTAGCAATTAGGCAATGAACAACAGTATAAAAGCCCGCTCTTTTTCCACCATCACTCACCGGCGGGGAGGCGAAGCGGATGACTGTAGGAGACACAGCTGGAAGCGCTGAAGATGACAGTAAGAGTGTGTGTGTTTCGGATGAATGGTAGAGCGTATTTTATACGCTTTTTGGTGCAACTTCATCCCTCCCACGTGGAGTACACTTTTTTAACCCTTTTAATATGAAACTATATGAATGGCTTTTCCCTATCTTGGACCTGATCTACCATTATCAGGCCATGATTTTATGTCTCTCTTTTACAGAATGTCACAGTAGGCCGTTCCACCCTCGACCTCCTTTGGAGTAAGTAGGATAGTGATCTAGGGTAAGCAGCGAGAAACATGATTTTTCCTCTCCTGATAAATGCTGACACGTATGAGTGACACGTGTTTCACTTAGAATCCACCACGCGCGCTTTATAAGTGTGGTGATGTATGTAATGCAACATTACAATCAGGATACTTACACATTCGGTATGTATTTGTTGTTTTTTTGTTTTTCTACAGGTTTTACGAGTGAGCATTAGGCTTGCGGGGCAGTTGATCCTTACAACCCCCGGGTTTTTAGTGGTTGATCCTTTATACAAAGTGTAAAAGGCGGAGCCCTCTATTAATATTTGGTCCTGACGAATGCTATGTACCCTCCGGGGACCCTAAGCAGAAACATGTTGACCTTTTTTAGCACGGTGATGGGATAATTAGTTCCCAAATCACCGCCCACTTCCTTTTAATACCATGCAGTTGTCCTTCTATATAAAATGTATTAAATCAGTCACTGACAACTGGAATGGTTTTTAGATCACTTTTTCACAAACTCACGGGCCACCACTTAGTTTTAGAAGTGCATCCCTGTTGTCAGGTGTATGCGCGCCCTCTATCAAACGAAGTTTTTAGAGGGCTAGGACGGCCTATGATGAAGCATGACACCGGGTGGTGTGTGAGGGCAGTCCTTCACTTTTTGTGAGATGCCCTCACTGGACACGCATCTCTAAAAAATCCTGTAGAAATTCCAACTAGGGACAGCCCCATTTGTGTTTACATATTAGTTTGGAGGCTGGCTAGTCCCTAGGCCCTGTGCCTCTAGTTCCCATCCCTAGTTAACAGCTAGGGCTAGTGTGTGTGACCGGCCAATCGCTGTAGTCACACAGTGAAAAGATAATAAAGAGATTGTGAGCTATTGATCCCCTTGTTAGTTATGTGGATTGCCTGCAGTTACCACTTCTTCCAAAAACCCTCCCGCACTTACTTTGTCAAAGGACAGCATCCTCCCTTTACACCTACTTCGCTCCCTGCACGCCTTGGATGTTGCCTATGCTTGAGCTAAGTAGCTTTATAAATCGTGTGCAGTTGTTACCGTGGAGTGTCATAAGACACGGGGAGGCTGGGGATTGTAGTCTTGCCTTCTGCAATGGTGAGTGCCCATTGGCTTTGGAGCTGTCTGAAGGGTGGAGTGCTGTCTCTTGTGTGATTGGCTATTATGTCATGTGACACAGCGCGGTTGGGAAATGTAGTCCCACCTCCTGCAAGTGTGATTTTCCAGTCTATGTTCATTTAGAGCTCTCAATGTCTAAAATCAGTGTTTCTGGTGAATGAGGCATTTCGGGAGCTGTAGTCTACGCTTCTCCCACTCGAGTCATCGTATGATGGCTATTGCTGCATGCCATGCTCTGTTTAGTACATGGCTTGTAAAACTGTGTTGGCATAGGATAATAACGCAGTGAAGATTTTATAAAAAGAGGATATGTGTAAATATATTATCCTACGGAGCAGTGCGTCATGGCAGAAAGTGTACATGATTAGTACTGATCAGTACAAGGGTCTAAGTCATTTGCAAACTGTTCCACCATGGGATGTCATCGTTCAATCCTCATTTGTGTGTAGAGTTTATAAATCCATCGCTACTCTTTCTCAAATAGGATTTTCTCCAGATGTCTGTTTTCTCCTGTGACATGTTCCAGGGTGACCCATTTGAGATCTTTCACGGAGTGCCTGGTATTTATGTAGAGCTCTCAGCACCAGAATAAACCCTGTGGAGGCCCCTAGGGAGTCGAAATTTTGGGTCCCCCCTTCGCAAATTATCTCCTAATACCCAATGAACCGGATTTTATTACAAACTGACAACTGCCAGAAGATTAGCTTTTAAGAGAAAAACTGTTATGTGAATCTGAAGTCTCTGGTTTATGTACTTTAATTTGTATTTTGATCCGTTGTTGCGGGGCCCCTAAAAGGAGTGGGGCCCATAGGCCGGTGCCTACTTTGCCTATTTGGTAATCTGGAACTGAGTGCTCTTCCATTTTAGTGCTGTTGCATCTGCAACTAATATTACTTCTATGCTCTTATATCCTTTTGCTTATTTTCCTGGTTGTCATTCCTATGTAATTGAGATTGCATGGACAGGTTATCATGTATATATTACTTGTTTCGTATAGCAATTAGTGTGTTTTCTCAGTTGCCAGGGGGTGCGTAGACCTAAGTCAATTTCTTTCATGGGTGCCGTCAGATGGCATACACTACATTGGCCAACCCCGAATCGCGGCTTGGCCTCGCTCCCTGCGGAACCAACTTCACCCTTCCCACTCACCTGAAGAATCCTGCCAGAACCGAGAAGCGCTCCAGTCTCCATCAAGTCCATCCGAACCTGTGGATCCCATGGCAACCGCTCCCTTGACGTCGTCCTCCTCACTCCCTCCTGCATAGCTACTCAGAACCCCGAGAATCCCTGAGTCAAAGCGTTGAGATCTGAAAAACTTCAGTCAAGTGGAAGAACTAGGCTAAGTACTTGTTATCAGGTTAGTGAGCACTAAACTTCCTATAGCAGTAAACAGGACCGAGTATCATCGTCTTCAAAGACTATAGACTTTTCCTCCATGTTCTCTCTGTAATTTACTCCAGCACTTCTTGTGTGTTTATCCTCCGGACCCTTTCTGCAACCTTGGCGCTAGAACTGTATCGCACAAGGATTAAAGACGTGAGCTCTGTGTTTTTTTTAATGAACTTCAGAGTCTTTGATATATGTATGAACCTTGTACCAAAATCTGTGTTCCAGGTTCAATCCTTGGAAGTGTCCCACTCTCCAATCTGTGATTTTGATTATTCTGCTCTCATATTGTGCTGCTGTGAAACCTGCAAGTGCATGTCACTGAAGTAAATGTATAATCACTGTATTTAGAGACCCGTTGTTGTATTCCTCTTAGGGTGTCCATACACGGGCTTTCCTGTATCATGTCCTTATATAGGCACAATTCGCCCTGCCCTTATATAGGCATAAAATCCCAGTCCTTATTTAGGCATTAAACCGTGCACTCCAAATACAGGCATGGTCTCTGACATCCGTCCACCCTAACGTCACAACGAGTTCTTGAAGAACAGACCCTTAGGCTGCGGGAGTTTCCCTAGCACAGGACTATTGATTTCTTCAAGGACTCATCTATTATGCATGAACCGTTATACCTTAGGGGTTCATTCATGACGTCTTCCGCTGTCCGATTCACGTCAATGCTAACATTCTGAGGTACCTCTCAGGTATAAATATACCTTCCCTAGCCCTTGTAAATCAGAGAAGACCTCGACTTCAGAGGAGCCCGTTTCCCGGCCTGACGCACTGAGAAGACGCTGTCATCCCTGCACGCAGAGAGTCCAGCTTCCAGTGATCTGACTTCCCTTGCGGGGTGTTGGAGTTCGAGTCTGGCAAGAGATTCCCACCTCTCTCATTCTTAAGGTATGGAGCTGACTAGAAACCTAGAGGGACTCTTGGCATACTAGACTTAACATACTCTTAGTATACCATAGTAAGGAATACTTCACCTACTTCATACCTCTCCCTACACCTAGGTTAGGTTAGGTACATTGGGGTAGAACTAGCTTAGAAACGCATCGTATGAGTACTCACATTTTTAGTCTATGTTATTTATGTAAATGAATATCTACTAAAGATCATGCTAGCGCAGTATTATTTATTTCTACTGCTTACGCTGTACATTATTTATCTTGCATACTGTCTTATGATCGTAACAGCACATATTACTTACACGAGAAACAAGACTGTTCAATAAATCTTTTATTGAAACGCCCGTCTATTCTTTCTGTGTAACTTTGAGGAAAACTAAGCATGCACGATTGAGCTGAGTGAAATAGTTATCTATTGTTTCCACGACTCTGGGACACGTTCTGATTCTAAAGGGAAACAAAGTTGTCATGTTTTGCGGCTGCCAGAAACTACTCCCTTCTTGTTTATCAAGGAGTTTCTAGTGGCCTCTGAGCTAGCTGGCACAAGTAATTAAGTTTAATATACTCGATAGGGACATACTGACCTTAGTCCTATGTCAAACCTATAGGGTATATTATTCCAATGCGCAGAGCCTATTAGGGAAATAGGAGCTACACTACATGGCGCCCAACGGTTTGGTAAGGCGGTAATTTAACGTTAGATACTGAGTAACTCAGCCGTGCCTTTTCTCTCAGAGACCCCTACCCATATACTCCAAAAGACGTCTGGAGTGGGCAGGGTTAAGTATCCGCCACGGCTACTAGGGAAGTACCCTATATATTAGCTGTTTGGTTTGCTCAACGTTGAAGGATACAGTGTTCCAAAATATTGTGCACCTTATCTTTGTTTCCTTGAAACTTGTTCTACATTTTTCAAAAAAACAAAATGACCGAAACCGGTGGAGCTGCGGCTGACCCAGCCTTTGCAGTTTTTAACTTTACAGGTTTAGATGAAACCGAGGAGGGTGTTATAGACATTACCCAAACTTAAGAAGAGCCATCACTCTAAAACTCATAAAACATGGCCTACCACCAAGAGGAGGTAGAGCAGTTTTCGTGATAGAGGCACACGTATCCTTTCAGACAGAGGTATTCTATTCATGGGTAATATTTCCTGAATCAAATTCAGTAACAAAACTGTTTCACTTCTACAAAGAAGATGATCCACCAGAGGAATACATTCCTTTCGAGGATATTGAAATTCCATTAACATACCAGGAGCATCAGCTCTGGTTTAAAGGCGCCCTAAAACATCACAGAAACATTACCAGGCTCGGTCCACTAGGTAGACCAGGAGCAACATGGCCGATTCTAGCCGGCTACACACCTCATCCTGAACTTGATATAATGTCAGATGAGGAACTACTTACTCAACTTACAGAGTTAATAAAAATCTACAGACAATTAGTCCAATATGTCATGAGGACTTTTACAGTCCAACCACCATTGACACTTCCAAATCAAACTCCTCAACAGGGGAATACACTAAAAATTACTCCACAGACTCTATACGCAGTCATGGGTAAAATGCCCACAAAACGTGAGCAAATTCCATTTTGGATAGCTCAAAAAATTACTCAAATCGAAGCAGTATTTCCAAATACTAGCCCGTATGAGAAACACAGAATCCTAACGATCAGTTTACCAATGGGGACCACACCACAACTGGAAGACTGCACCACTTGGGGCTCAGTCTTTGCTACCATCTATACTAAAACACATGGTATTCCATCAATTGCAGTAATACCAGATGTCCTAAAACAAATTAAAAACGAATACGGGGCAGAGCCTGCTCTGAATTTAAGTATGAAATTACTGAAAAATTTCGACCAGGTCTCAACAATAATATTATCTAATTTTAAAGGGGAGGCAGCAGCAGTGGCGATCCTCAAAAAATTAAGGGAATTTGATGTTACAGAACATCAGACTGAGCTACCCAGAATAATTGAATAATCTTATGCAGAATTAGGCAGAGATAGTTTGGGTGGAAGACCAGTGAAGCCGAAACTATCTGAAAGTCCAGAGGTATAGTGTGGGACAAAACAGATTTTGATATCTTTGGTCCAACGGAAAAATTGAACATTCCACATTTATTTAAAATTTCACTAAGTGATCTAATTTCGTCCAGTACCTATTCTGATGATTGGGACTTTGAGACTGTTAATGACATAATGTTTGACCTAGAAAATCTGCTGCATTTTCTAAAAATGAATATTTAGAGGGTTCATCAGACTATGAACAGATGTATTGCTATAACCACTATGGTCATCATTATCTGCATAAATCTGCATACCCTAGAAATGTGTTTATGTTTAACCAATGGGAGCATTGTCCTACACCACCACAAGGTAGTTCAAAAACATTTGCTAACAAGTTTCCATATTTTTCAGGTTACAATACATCTGATCCAGAAACGTTTTACTATAAAAATGTAAACAAAACAGGGCTGAAAATTATGTTAACTAATACAAAACAGATTTATTCTGCAATGTTTATTGCCCAACTGTCTAGACAAGGTTTCGACTTATGGAAAGACACAATAGACACAAAAACTGTCTGGGGTACTAAAGATTGGCAAGTGCAGGGGATAGAAGCTTTATTTAGAGCCTGCATCATCCCTGAACAAATAATGTTTTTGAATGAAACTGTCCAACAAACATCTTGTCTTGAACTAGCCAAGATCAAAGAGATGAAAACACCTTCTGTACCAACACCTGCAAGTGATAACAAAACACAGGCAGCGGTTACAGTTGACCAAATACTACAACTCAACAGATCTAATCCTGATTGGAGAAAATGGTTGATCTGGCCCACAGACACGAACAACTGTCAGGAAAGATTCCTGAACAAAACTCAGGGCTTTACTATTCATAGGCCAGACCCAAGATACGTCCAAAGACAGCATCCGGGGGTAGTAACAACATACAGTGTAGGTAAATTATGCCTCGATTGGCTGCAGAAATCTACACTACAGGATGTGAAACAACACTTATCCTTACTTAAAAAGACGCAGACCTTAGGAATTCTTGCTTGGACCAAGAAAACCGCGTCAAAAACGTTTCATATATGCCGGCATTTATGCTGCTTATAATGAAGCATGGAAGGTGTCACAGATGGAGGCCGCAGAACGAATACGTGAACTTGATCGTATTAATTTAGAGAAAACACTCACTGTGGTCGACAATGGGATAACAACTTTGTCCTCCAGAATATATTCATTGGACGGCATTGTATCCTCTGCTATCGACATACTAGAACAAGATTTGGCGATGTTACAGCAAGGCCAATCTCAATTACGTTCTATTGTGTTATTAAGCTGGCGCTGCAATCTTTGCGTGCGGGCTATGTGCCTTGGCGTTTCATCAACACGTCGGCTCTGTTTGCAGAATACAATCTAACTGATAAGCAGATCGAACTGGCACAAAGGGGAGCAAAGTATACAGTGCTGAGCATTGAAAAACTGGAAAAGTTACCATTCGCAGTGGCAGAAAAACCAGCTACAGAATGGCTCATTCATGGCAAAATCACATTACCTGTGACTACTTTTCAGTTTCAGTATTGCCTCAGACAAATGCAAGCAGGCAAATATGAAAGGTTGGGTAAGGAATACATTAAGACATCTTGGGATTTACCGTATACATATAGATGTTGGAGTGGGGATCGTGAAGTGTTTTTGAGCGGTACACACTGTAAAAGTGCACTGAGCGGTTCACTTATATGTCAGGACATTTCTTTACACGGGGCTTGCAATGGTTCTGTGGCAAATTTGTCTTGCCATCAGCAGGGTACACCAGCTGCTGTGATTAATCCAACGTTTGGACAACTTTCGAATGGGAGTTACCTCATGTTGAATGATCAGAGTTGCTGCGGCATGTTGCCAGGCATCCCATATCTAGTAACAGTCAACTCAAGGGTCCCTTGCTGTATGCAAGTATTGTTTGCCCCAATAGACTCAGTCAGGGAGTCGCCTCTATGGCCTGCGTTGAACGTCTCTTTTATAAGATTTGATACTTTGAGCAGAATGAAAGCCATGCTTTTACAGCAAACAGTGCCTTTGTCCTCGGCCAAAGAAACCTATGATCTACAAGTAGCAAGGACTTCGGCTGAGATACAGACTTTAATACGTACAAACTGCCCTATACATTTCGTGGAAATGATAGGACGTATCTTTAACATGTCTGATACAAGCGGAATTGTACATGTATTTAAGAGCATCTGCTCCGGTCTGTTAGCACCTTTCCAGGCAATACTCGGAATCATCCCGAACTTTGCACATTCGGTGTTTGGTGGCATACCATTAATTCTAGCACTTGTTGCCGGAATTCTATTTCTCTTCCTGCTATTATGCTATGGCCAGCCTATTCGCAGACATCACTCCGAGCGAAGTGGAGAAAGCTCTCCATGAACGAAAGTGCCGTGAGCGAATAGTACAGCTTTGGGCATGACTCCGTCTATGGGAACTTAATACCACGTGGTTCCTGTCATTCAGACCAATCTGGCAAGATTGCATCTTACCTGTCCTACGATGCCTGTTATGCGATGAAGAATGCGTGTTAGACACCTGTCTAACATTTCCATCAGCAACGCCAACGGATATCGATACTCTGCTGGACCCGATAACGGCCCATGCTCTGTGTTGTCCCCAGAGGCTACCAATCCTGATGACGGCATTCATTGAGATCTCACAGTCGCTTCCAGCTGCTGCTGAGGTACGAGATGGATCTACAGGCACACAGGTAACAACGGACTGCGAACATTGCTGCGGCAACCTATGCTGAAAGCGATGCTTCACATCTCTGTGCAATTAATCTACTACACGAGGTGTTCCAACTGACACCAACTTCAGTGGACGATATTTTGTCTACAGAAATAGATGATCTCATGTTTACACCAGATCCGTACACTGACTCTGATTCAACCCACAGTGTACCAGAGACTCAGTAAAATTTGGCCTTCACATTTCAAAAACTTGGAATTCTTCCCAAATTGAACTTTTTTTCATTTTTTCGAACTGAATGGCAATTCAATTTGCTTGAAGTAGAACTAGTCTTATAGTACGGACTTCACGGTACTTCCTCAGACACTTTTTGTCACCTTATTTGTCTACAAAGTTCATTAATTTTCATGACATGAAATGACTGATTTTTTTAACAACTTATCGATCATTTTCTGTCACATGTAAATATTACTGCTTATTTCATTCAAACTGCATTTTATTTCCAAATATATGCCTGAACTGAGAAAAGCAATGCTTCAAATGTACAGTACCTTTTGCATTTTTATATGCTTTTTAAATGCTTTTAAGAAATATTTTTAGCAATATGCGGTACTCCATTTAATGTTTAGCATTTTAAATGTTTAGCATTTTATTTATCGTACACACGAAAGTGGAGTGGGTGTTGTATTCCTCTTAGGGTGTCCATACACGGGCTTACCTGTATCATGTCCTTATATAGGCACAATTCGCCCTGCCCTTATATAGGCATAAAATCCCAGTCCTTATTTAGGCATTAAACCGTGCACTCCAAATACAGGCATGGTCTCTGACATCCATCCACCCTAACGTCACAACGAGTTCTTGAAGAACAGACCCTTAGGCGCGGGAGTTTCCCTAGCACAGGACTATTGATTTCTTCAAGGACTCATCTAATATGCATGAACCGTTATACCTTAGGGGTTCATTCATGACGTCTTCCACTGTCCGATTCACGTCAATGCTAACATTCTGAGGTACCTCTCAGGTATAAATATACCTTCCCTAGCCCTTGTAAATCAGAGGAGACCTCGACTTCAGAGGAGCCCGTTTCCCGGCCTGACGCACTGAGAAGACGCTGTCATCCCTGCACGCAGAGAGTCCAGCTTCCAGTGATCTGACTTCCCTTGCGGGGTGTTGGAGTTCGAGTCTGGCAAGAGATTCCCACCTCTCTCATTCTTAAGGTATGGAGCTGACTAGAAACCTAGAGGGACTCTTGGCATACTAGGCATACTAGACTTAACATACTCTTAGTATACCATAGAAGGAATACTTCACCTACTTCATACCTCTCCCTGCACCTAGGTTAGGTTAGGTACATTGGGGTAGAACTAGCTTAGAAACGCATCGTATGAGTACTCGCATTTTTAGTCTATGTTATTTATGTAAATGAATATCTACTAAAGATCATGCTAGCGCAGTATTATTTATTTCTACTGCTTATGCTGTACATTATTTATCTTGCATACTGTCTTATGATCGTAACAGCACATATTACTTACACGAGAAACAAGACTGTTCAATAAATCTTTTATTGAAACGCCCGTCTATTCTTTCTGTGTAACTTTGAGGAAAACTAAGCATGCACGATTGAGCTGAGTGAAATAGTTATCTATTGTTTCCACGACTCTGGGACACGTTCTGATTCTAAAAGGAAACAAAGTTGTCATGTTTTGCGGCTGCCAGAAACTACTCCCTTCTTGTTTATCAAGGAGTTTCTAGTGGCCTCTGAGCTAGCTGGCACAAGTAATTAAGTTTAATATACTCGATAGGGACATACTGACCTTAGTCCTATGTCAAACCTATAGGGTATATTATTCCAATGCGCAGAGCCTATTAGGGAAATAGGAGCTACACTACACCGTTAGTATACAGATGGCAAATGCCTTCTCTTATTTCCAGTGCATTGCGCCATCGCAAAAACAGAGATTCTGGTCCCGGGGACATCTAACTCGCAAACGTAGACAGTCTCAGAAGGGACTGATCCTGTTATGCACTGTCGCACAGCCGCAGAGCTGATCCAATACCCCAAGTTTGTCTTTTCATATTTTATTTCAACCCACCAATCCCCTGGGGGACAGTGTGTGTTCTAAGGTTTTGATTCCTACACATTTGCTTTCCTAGGAAGGGTAAGGAGGTCCAGCTTCGGCTCCAGTATCATCTCCGTATTTGGGACCAGGTGAGTGCATGACACCTCTCCCTGACCCCTTCAATTACTTTCGATGTGTATTTTCATACACAGGGACTGTTCCCCGAAATCTAAAATGGTGGCCGTAATTTTCTACTCAGGTTGCAGCCAGCCAATCATAGCATAGCTAGTGGCACGCGAATCAGCAAAGCCAATGCGAGGGCTCCACGATGGATCCGCATCCCTAGATATACGAATGTGCTTTTCCTTTAATATCTCAAAAACTACTGAACAGATTTACACCAAATCACAAAAAGCACTCTTTTTTACTCCCCGTTTTCTCAGCCCCCATTCCATGCACAACTAAAAACAGGAGGGCACTTTTTGGGAAAATTTCATGAAGATTCATCAAACGGTACCATATAACAAATTACTTACCTTCGGCAACGCATTATCTGGTAGAGACAATATCTAGCTGCAGATTCCTTACCTTTGAATTTCCCAGGCGTCAGGCTGGGTCCAGAAACTTTTGGGTGAGCAACACCCCTGCACACACCATCGGGTGGCTCCATTCGGGTCCGCATGACGTTGTTTCCGTCGTTAGCGTCGGTTATGACGTCGCTGGCACCTATATAGGCGCCACCCAGGCGCGCAAACTTCAGAACTTTTCACTTTTTCACGCCAGAAGTACAGAGCCATGAAGTGACTGACTTCAATGTGTGTCATAACTAGGGCCTTGAAAAAGGGCAACCCTAGCCCTCACAAATGAGCCCTAGGAGCGAGGAGGCATGGGTGGGTCTGTAAGGGATCTGTAATCTGTAAGTAACTTGTTCATCTGATAGAGACTTCTAGCTGCAGATTCCTTACCTTTGAATTGATGCCTAGGCCATACCATCCTGGCGGTGGGCTGCGGACAGATTTCTCACACTAAGAAGTACTGCAGGACTGAACGGGCAAAATGCCCGTCCCTGCGGGCCTGGCTGTCCAGGCAGATGCCCACGTTGCTGCCTGGCAGATGTCTAGGACTGGGACACACCGAGCCAATGCCGTGGTAGCAGCCTTCCCCCTGGTGGAATGAGCTCAAAAGCCCTCAGAGGGCTGCTTCTTAGCCAGGGTGTAGCAAATCTTAATGCAGAGAATGACCCAGAGAGAAGTGGTCAGTTTCTGCACTGCCCGACCTTTTTTTAGCTCCCTCATACCCCAAAAAGAGTTGGTCGTCCACCAGGAACTCTTTTGTGCCGTCAAGAATGAACGACAATGCTCTTTTGGGGTCCAGACGATGGAGACGCTCCTCTTCCTTAGAGGGATGCAGGGGAGCAAAAAAGGTGGGCAACATGATTGATTGACCCAAACGTAATGAGGTTAAGACCTTTGTCAAGAATGAAAACCGGGCTCGGAGCACCACTTTATCTCCAAAGATCATCTGTTTATAACAACAGATTTAAACAAAGATGGTTAGTCCGGCAGTCGCAAGAAAGCAGACAGAGCAGAAAGATAACCCTTGAGAGTACTCAACGCAGAACTCTGCTGGGCAAGGGTAAGAATGAAAAGAAGGACAGTAGATAAAGAGACAGAAAGAGAGGGGAGGGGAGAGGAGTTGGCCTAACGGCTAGGTCGGTCGACTTTGAATCTGCGGAACTGGGTTAGAGTCTCGGCAATGACGCTGAACATCCTGTGATTCTGGGCAAATCACTTAATCTCCCCGTGCCTAACAAAAACAACAAAAAAAATGAATGTGTCCTCATGTAATGCAACTGGTGCTATGTAAAGCGCTCTGATACCCGATACCTTTGGGTCAAGTTCGCACTATATAAAACTTTGTGAAATGAAAAAAAATGAAAATGAAAGAGGGTTAATAGACCTTTTTGTACAATATTTTACAAACTATTGAAAACAGTAGGCTTACTCCATCTTAGTGGAGGGCTGCTTGGCCGCCCAAAAAATCTCACATACTTCAGGAGGAAGGTCGAAAGCTATCAACTGTCGCCGCTCAATCTTCACGCCTGGAGGCGGAGAGTTGACAGGTTCGGGTGGAGGACCCTTCGCTGTTGATGCGACAAAAGGGGCAGCCTGATCAGAGGATCGATGCTCATTTTCAGCAGCCATGAATACCAGACTCTCCTTGCCCAGTCCAGAGCCACAAGAATGATTTGGGCCCGGTCGTTCTTGATCTTCTTGAGAACCCTGGGCAGAAGTGGTATGGGCAGAAAGGCATACAGTAGGCCTGAGCTCCACTTGCGGCAAAAAGCGTCATCGCGCGATAGCCATCTTGGAAACTCCAGCGCACAAAACTGGCGACATTGTGCGTTATCTTTGGAAGCAAACGTTTCTAATCAAGGCTCTCCCCACAGTTGAAAGATAGCTTGTGCCACCTCTGACTGGAAACTTCATTCATGATCCGCTAGACATCGACGGCTGAGTTTGTTAGCTCGGGCATTTAGAGAACCTGCCAGGTGTTGAACCACCAGGGTTATGCCCTGCTGTTCCAGCCATGCCCACAGATGCAGGGCCTCTTGACAAAGGGTCCACGGCCCCACCCCACCCTGCTTGTTGCAGTACCACATGGCACTGGTGTTGTTCGTGAACACCTGCACTAACTTTCCCTTTACAGAGGGAAGAAATGCTTTCAAAGCCAACCAGATCCCCAGAGGCTCCAACAAACTGATATGGAGCCCCAACTCCACTGGAGACCCGTTTCCCCTGATCTCCACCTCTCCCAGATGGCTGTCCCAGAAGGAGTGACGTATCTGGTTGGGGAAGGCAAAGGGGTCCAACGCTACCAGCCAGTCTTCTTGGTCAAGGGCAGATAAGACCCGAGTCAACATGAGTATCTTGAACTTCTGCTTTTTGAGGAAGAGACTGATGGTCAAGAGATCTACAAAGGGCTGCAACCCTTTGTTCTTTGGAGTCAGAAAGTAGGGGGACTAGCAACTACCGCCTACTTCTGAAATCGGAACCCTCTCTATAGCCCCCTTGGCCAGGAGAGCTGTAACTTTCTCTTGGAGTAAAGTTAGATGATCCTCTGTCAGCCGTTCTTGAAGTGGCAGAATAGAAGGAGGAAAAGAAAGAAAAGGCAGAGAATAGCCCTCCTGGATGATCTGCAAGACCCACTTGTCTGATGTTATTGGCCTCCAGTGGAGGCGATGATGATGGATTCTCGCTCCAACCGGGGTAGCATGGTCTTGCAGACTCAAACTAGGACTGCTTGGAGGCTGCAGCTGCCGAGGGCTGCCTGCAAGAATACTTCTGGCTTCCATTCCGAGGTCGGAATGAGCCGCATCCACGTTCTCGCATAACTTGGGAAGTCTGCGCAGGACAGTGGCTGGGGTACGGTTGACACGGCTGAAAACCCCTTCCACTACTGTGAAAGGCAGACTGGCCACGAGGCGTTACTGAGAGGACCAAGGATCTGGCAGTAGCACAAGAATCCTTCAAGCGCTCAAGGGCAGAGTCCGCTTTCTCTACAAAGAAACGAGATCCGTCAAAAGGCATGTCCATTAGATTAGCCTGGACTTCACCTGAGAAGCCAGATGTTCTTAGCTAGGCATGGCGTCGTAGGGCCACCGTCGACGAAACTGCTTTGCCCAGCGAGTCAATTGTGTCTAGTCCACACCTAATGGTGAAGTTTGCTGCATCTTTCCCATCCTTCACCGCCTGGGAGAGTACAGCCCGGGCCTCCTCGGGTACCTGTGGCTGCACTTGTGCAACCGTCTCCCAAAGGGAGTGGGAGAAACGGGCCAATAAGCAAGCGGTATTCACCGACCACAATACCAGGCTGGTGGAGGAAAACATCATCTTCCCAAGTGTGTCCAGCCAGTTGGATTCCCTATCTGGAGGAGCAATAGGGAACGTGTCATGGGAAGTGTAAGCCTGCACTATCAAGCTCTCAGGGATGGGGTGTTGGCTGAGGAACCTTGGGTGCAATTGTCCTGTTCACAGGAGCCTCTGTGCTAGGCTTCGATCACGTGCCTAGAAGGACATCAATTAGTGCTTCATTAAAGGACAATAGGGGTTAGAGGTGGAGGCCACAGGCTGAAGCACTTCGGTCAGGAGATTACTCCTGACCTGCATGGAGGGCAACTCCAGTCCAAGGACCTTCGCTGCCCACCTTACCACCATGACATAAGAAGCCCCCTCGTCCGTAGCCACAGTCGGCAGAGAGAGCAGGCCAGTATCTGAGGATGTGTACAGTCCACTGGCTTCCCCAAGTTCCTCATAGCAGTCCATCTGTTCTACAGATACATCCTGGTGTTCTAAGGGGTCCATAGACCCCTCCCAGTGCTCCCCCATGCCTGAAAAGTCTTCAAAATGTCTAGGCAACAACATAGAACCTCTGGGTTCTGCTGGCGCCGAAGTCTACGTCGAGCGATGCCGTTTCAACTCTGAGTCGTCGGGAATAAGGATGGGGATGGCGGCGCCAGGGGCGCTGAAGGTACCGACTTCGGTTCAGACGCTGGGGAAGGTCGTGTTGGCACGACTGGCGTTGTTCCGGATCAATGATCGGATCCAAGAGGCCCCACCGGTGCCGTGGCCGGAGCCAGTTTTGAATCCGATCGGGCTCCTCCCGACTCAGCGGGGCCAGAAGGCTCACCAGAGGGGTCACCTGCTCAAATATGTGGCGTAAAATTATTTCATTTTGAGCGGTGTCGTTATGGCTCCCGGAAACGGGGGAGGTGCGGAGTCGACCCTGGCTCCGCAGAACTGTGCCTGGAGCGTCAGTGCTCCTGACCTCGTTCATCGACGGATGACAGCCGAGGCGAAGATGGAGTCAGCTTAGACTTCTTTTTGTTGTGCCTCTTCCCAGAGTATCCCAAAGACCTCGAGTGGGAGGAAGAGGACTTGGGGCTCCGGGAGCGGTCACGCGACCTCCTCTTCTTCGAAAGGGACCGGGATCTCAGCGGACTCTCGCTGGCCCGTGCCAACTACCGGGCCACAAGGAGCTTTCACTCCTGAAAGGCCTTCGGAGCCATGGCCTGAAAGTCCGAGCACAACTTTGAGTCGTGGTCGTGTTCGAGACACCAGAGACAGACGCGGTGGGGGTCGGTTACCGACATGGCGCAGTGACAGGCACCACATGGTTTAAACCCTATCTTTCTAGAAGACTTCCCTCAACACACACAAAATATTTTGCTCGACAAAAAGTCTGTCAAAAAGAGACAGAGGTCATAAGCAATGCATAGCATGGGCACGAGTTATAGTTAACTCAGCTAACTATAACAGCTGAATTTCTCTGGTTTTGTATGAGTAAAATCTGACCCTAACTATAATGTCCCTGTAACCTTTGTTTTTTTTGTGAATTTCTAAGGTTTTTAAAATTCTATTTGCTAACTATAACGTCCCTGTAACCTTTGTTTTTTAGTGCATTTCTAAGGTTTATTAACTAGCAGTCATGTTTGCAGAGTGGTGCAGAAAGGGGGCTGGGCCTCCAACCAGCCCTCAGGAATTCCACTGCGTAGGACCTACAGGAGGTACCAGGAGGGCTTCCTGGCCCCCAAAGTCCCTCTGGAACCAATGGGACTATATCCCCCAACTAGTAGCGCACTGGGAGACACATTTGCAGCTCTGACAACTTCTCAACAATCCTCCTGTGAGGGACCTACTGGAGGTAACAGGAGGGGTAGTTGGCCCCCAAGGACTTCCTTGGGGGCCAACTACCCCTCCTATTACCTCTAGTAAGTCCCACACAGCAGGATTGCTGAGTTCTGATATCAGGCTACGCCCCCTTTCTCCACCACTATGCAAACGCGCCAGCCATCCCATAGCAAACTGCAATGTACTGGGGGTGGGAACCCCGGGACATTTCTGGAGCCGGTCCTGGGGGTTGGCAGTCCCCAGTGCCATTTATGGCTCCAGAAGGGGGGGGCCCCCCTCCCATTCTGAAAATAGCCCCGGGGAGGTGGTGGTCCCCGGGGCTGTGTGGGGGGGATGGAGCCCAATCACACACTATTTTTTAAATATAGCGCCAGGGAGGTGGCGGTCCCTGGGGCTGCATGGGGGGCACGTGGCCCTCCCCGCATTTCACACTATGAGCCGAAGGGAGGTGGCAGTCCCCGGGGATGCAATGGGGGGCTTAATTTTTGTACATATTGCCGCAGGGAGGTGGCGGTCCCTGGGGCTGCGGGGGGCCACGTGGCCCTCCCTGCATTTCACATTATGAGCCCCAGGAAAGTTGTGGTCCCGGGGATGCAATGGGGTCTCTATTTTTGTACATATAGCCCCGGCAAGGTGGCGGTCCCCGTGGCTGCGGGCCCCTGCATCACTATTTTTAATTGCATCCAGGACCTGGACCACCCCGGGCCCTACAGGAAACGAAGCGCCAGAGCCCGTGCTTTGTTTTTTGTTTTTTAGGCAGATTCGCATAATCACCTTGAATCCTGCCAAAAATTTAAAAACAAAAAAATGTTTTTTTGAGCCCTGGGGATCTAGGGGGATCAGGGTGTTTCTACCCTGCCCCCTTTTCTTGTTTTTTAACCTTTTTGCTTGTGACTCGGTTCAACCGACTGACAAGATGGCTGCCAACACTACCTGGTTTGAAGTGTTGGCAGTCAATCAGATCTCAGGCATGAGATCGGGAGGGTTCGCAGATCCACCGTGGCCACAGTTGTATATCTGAGAAATCTTTAAATTTCTCGGAAACTACTGAACGGATTTACACCATTTAACAAAAAGAGTGCTTTCTGAACCAAGAGCTACCTTTTTGCCAAATTTGGTGTAATTCCATTCAGCTGTTCGGGCTGTAGCCGTTTCTAAAGTTTCCTATGGAAATTAACATGGAGAAAAAGCGTTTTGGGACCCCCCTTTTTCTCAGCCACCGCTTGACGGATCACCCGAAAACTTTAAACACAACAGCTGAAGTGAGTGGTCCATATGTTTTAAAAATTTGGCTAAGATTCGTCAAACTGCACCAAAGTTATAGGCAAATCAAAAAATACTTTTCCTATGGAAACTAGGTCCTAACTATAACTACCTACTGGCGCCTGCAAGTAAGTAATAAATATATATGTATATATATATATATATATATATATATATACACACACATATATATATATATATATATATTATCTACTGGCGGTCGCCAGTAGATAGTTATAGTTAAAACCTATTATCCATAGGAAATCCGCGACATTCTATTTGAAATAACGTTGGCGCCGGTTGACGAATCTTCGCGAAAGTTTCCAACTTGTTGGGGCGCTCCGGTCCGCTCCTATCCTGAAAGTCTCGGGGTGATACGTCAAGCGGGGGCCGAGAAAAAAGGGGGGTCCCAAAACGCGTTTTCCCCATTCATTTTTCCATAGGAACCTTTAGTCGCAGCTACAGCCCGAACTGCTGAACGGAATTACACCAAATTTGGCAAAGAGGTAGCCCTTGGTTCAGTGTCGTGCCTTTTGCTTAAATGGTGTAAATCCGTTCAGTAGTTCCTGAGAAAATCAAAAGTAAAGTCACATATATATCTGGGCGGAGCCTAACCACACATGTCATCGTGAGATCTGATTGGCTGTCAGCACTTCATCCTGGAATTGCTGGCAGCCATCTTGGGACCAATATAAATGATAGTACCTCATTGAAATGCATTGTAGTGAATAGAAGATTTTGAGGGTCACCAAAAGGAGAACTATAAAGGGTGATAACAGGCTTTAGTTACATTAGAATTTATTTGTTGATGGTACCATACTAATTTTAGGAATTGTGGTGTATTCTAAGGTGATTTTACCATGTGAAAAACCTTCTGCTGGGATATCATGAATCATGTTTGAGAGAACACTATTTTCTCATGCTTGTCCCATGGAGGTTTGGAAGGTGCTCCAGAAGCTAAAATGAGAGCATATTTTCTGTAAATTCACATTATCTTTCTCACTCATGTGAGAATGAAGTCTGACATTCTCAGTAAAACATGTACATCCAACAAGGGCAGAGACTGTCAGTTGATTCCTTTGTGTTCTACTGCAGCTTCCCAGAGTGTTCTAAAGAACAACTAGAGTGCTAACAGCCTTACTTATGACAAAAGTATGGCACACCTGAAGCCATCTTGATTGGAATAAACTGGTAACACTTAAACAATTTAATTTAAAAGGAACAAAATGATGGGGTTCATTTTGTCATAGAAATTATGGTTAGTGCTGTAGAAAGAAAAATTAGGACATGTTTCAAGTGTGATCTCAAATATCTTCCTGTTATATTTCAACAGGAGCAGCCTGCCAGTTGATGCCTTTGTGTTCTATTGCAGCTTCCCAGAGTGTTCTAAAGAACAACTAGAGTGCTAACAGCCTTACTTATGACAAAAGTATGGCACACCTGAAGCCATCTTGATTGGAATAAACTGGTAACACTTAAAACATTTAATTTAAAAAGGAACAAAATGATGGGGTTCATTTTGTCATAGAAATTATGGTTAGTGCTGTAGAAAGAAAAATTAGGACATATTTCAAGTGTGATCTCAAATATCTTCCTGTTATATTTCAACAGGAGCAGCCTGCCAGTTGATGCCTTTCTGTTCTACTGCAGCTTCCCAGAGTGTTCTAAAGAACAACTAGAGCACTAACAGCCTTACTTATGACAAAAGTATGGCACACCTGAAGCCATCTTGATTGGAATAAACCGGTAACACTTAAAACATTTAATTTAAAAAGGAACAAAATGAGGGGTTCTTTTTGAAATAGAAATTATGGTTAGTGCTGCAGAAAGAAAAATTAGGGCATGTTTTAAGTGAGATCTCAAATCCTCTTCTATTTCATTAGAAAATTCTGACATGCAGACTGAAACAATCACTTTCAATACCAGCAGCAGACTACCAGTTAACTCCCTGGTGAGCAGTAGCTTTACTCCAGTGATCTAATGAGCAACTAGAGTGCTAACATTCTGAATTTATGGCAGATGTGAGACACATCTGAATGCCTTCTTGATGGAATCAAAGTAAAAAACTGAAAGCATTTCCTACTGAGGAGACTGCAGTAAATGAAGAAATTAGGAAACTTCATAACAAAGAAGTCTTCCAAGATGGCCACCAGTGAAAAAAGAGCCCAAATGTAGCACAAATATTACCCAGATGTAGCCCACATATAGCCCAATGACAAAAGTGTGCAAAACACTTTTTATTTTTAGTTTTTTTGCAGTTTTATGTAGTGCAGACTGGTCAGGTATTGGAGCATTGCATCTTAAAACATGACCCCCTACACTACAAAAACACCACTGCACTACCTTAAACCCTAAAACACTACCCCCAGCACGACCCCCTACACTACACAAGCACCACTGCACAATCCTAAACCCTAAAACACTACCCCCAGCACGACCCCTACACTACCCAAACACCACTGCACTACCCTAAAACATGACCCCCTACACTACACAAACACCACTGCACTACCCTAAACCCTAAAACACTACCCCCAGCACGACCCCCTACACTACACAAGCACCACTGCACTACCCTAAACCCTAAAACACTACCCCCAGCACGACCCCCTACACTACACAAACAACACTGCACTACCCTAAACCCTAAAACACTACCCCCAGCACGACCCCCTACACTACCCAAACACCACTGCACTAACCTAAATCCTAAAACACTACCCCCAGCATGACCCCCTACACTACCCAAACACCACTGCACTACCCTAAAACATGACCCCCTACACTACACAAACACCACTGCACTACCCTAAACCCTAAAACACTACCCTCAGCACGACCCCCTACACTACACAAGCACCACTGCACTACCCTAAACCCTAAAACACTACCCCCAGCACGACCCCCTACACTGCCCGAACACCACTGCACTGCCCTAAACCCTGAAACACCAGCCCCTGCATGACCCCCTACACTGCCCGAACACCACTGCACTGCCCTAAACCCTGAAACACCACCCCTAGCATGACCCCCTACACTGCCCAAACACCACTGCTCTGCCCTAAACCCTGAAACACCACCCCCTTCACGACCCCCTACACTGCCCAAACACCACTGCACTGCCCTAAACCCTGAAACACCACCCCCAGCATGACCCCCTACACTGCCCGAACACCACTGCACTGCCCTAAACCCTGAAACACTACCCCCAGCAAGACCCCCTACACTGCCCGAACACCACTGCACTGCCCTAAACCCTGAAACATCACCCCCAGCAAGACCCCTACACTGCCCGAACACCACTGACCTAAACCCTGAAACACCACCCCCAGCACGACCCCCTACACTGCCCGAACACCACTGCACTGCCCTAAACCCTGAAACACTACCCCCAGCATGACCCCCTACACTGCCCGAACACCACTGCTCTGCCCAAAACCCTGAAACACCAGCCCCAGCACGACCCCCTACACTGCCCGAACACCACTGCCCTAAACCTTGAAACACCAGCCCCTGCATGACCCCCTACACTGCCCGAACACCACTGCACTACCCTAAACCCTGAAACATCACCCCCAGCACGACCCCCTACACTGCCCGAGCACCACTGCACTGCCCTAAACCCTGAAACACCAGCCCCAGCACAACCCCCTACACTGCCCGAACACCACTGCACTGCCCTAAACCCTGAAACACCAGCCCCAGCACGACCGCCTACACTGCCCGAACACCACTGCACTGCCCTAAACCCTGAAACACCAGCCCCAGCACGACCCCCTACACTGCCCGAACACCAATGCACTGCCCTAAACCGTGAAACACCAGCCTCAGCACGACCCCCTACACTGCCTGAACACCACTGCACTGCCCTGAACCCTGAAACACCAGCCCCAGCACAACACCCTACACTGCCCGAACACCACTGCACTGCCCTAAACCCTGAAACACCACCCCCAGCGCGACCCCCTACACTGCCCGAACACCACTGAACTGCCCTAAACCCTGAAACACCACCCCCAGCGCGACCCCCTACACTGCCCGAACACCACTGCACTGCCCTAAACCCTGAAACACCACCCCCTGCACAACCCCTACACTGCTCGAACACTACTGCACTGCCCTAAACCCAGAAACACCATCCCCAGCACGACCCCCTATACTGCACGAACACCACTGCACTGCCCTAAACCCTGAAACACTACCCCCAGCAAGACCCCCTACACTGCACGAACACCACTGCACTGCCCTAAACCCTGAAACATCACCCCCAGCAAGACCCCCTACACTGCCCGAACACCACTGCCCTAAACCCTGAAACACCACCCCCAGCAAGACCCCCTACACTGCCCGAACACCACTGCACTGCCCTAAAACCTGAAACACCAGCCCCAGCACGACCCCCTACACTGCCCGAACACCACTGCACTGCCCTAAACCCTGAAACACCACCCCCTGCATGACCCCCTACACTGCCCGAACACTACTGCACTGCCCTAAACCCTGAAACACCACCCCCAGCACGACCCCCTACACTGCCACGAACACCACTGCACCGCCCTAAACCCTGAAACACTACCCCCAGCAAGACCCCCTACACTGCCCGAACACCACTGCACTGCCCTAAACCCTGAAACATCACCCCCAGCAAGACCCCCTACACTGCCCGAACACCACTGCCCTAAACCCTGAAACACCACCCCCAGCAAGACCCCCTACACTGCCCGAACACCACTGCACTGCCCTAAACCCTGAAACATCACCCCCAGCAAGACCCCCTACACTGCCCGAACACCACTGACCTAAACCCTGAAACACCACCCCCAGCACGACCCCCTACACTGCCCGAACACCACTGCACTGCCCTAAACCCTGAAACACTACCCCCAGCATGACCCCCTACACTGCCCGAACACCACTGCTCTGCCCAAAACCCTGAAACACCAGCCCCAGCACGACCCCCTACACTGCCCGAACACCACTGCACTGCCCTAAACCTTGAAACACCAGCCCCTGCACGACCCCTACACTGCCCGAACACCACTGCACTGCCCTAAACCCTGAAACACTACCCCCAGCATGACCCCCTACACTGCCCGAACACCACTGCTCTGCCCAAAACCCTGAAACACCAGCCCCAGCACGACCCCCTACACTGCCCGAACACCACTGCACTGCCCTAAACCCTGAAACACCAGCCCCAGCACGACCGCCTACACTGCCCAAACACAACTGCACTGCCCTAAACCCTGAAACACCAGCCCCAGCACGACCCCCTACACTGCCCGAACACCACTGCACTGCCCTAAACCGTGAAACACCAGCCTCAGCACGACCCCCTACACTGCCTGAACACCACTGCACTGCCCTGAACCCTGAAACACCAGCCCCAGCACAACACCCTACACTGCCCGAACACCACTGCACTGCCCTAAACCCTGAAACATTACCCCGTGCATGACCCCCTACACTGCCCGAACACCACTGAACTACCCTCTAAACCCTGAAACACCACCCCCAGCGCGACCCCCTACACTGCCCAAACACCACTGCACTGCCCTAAACCCTGAAACACCACCCCCTGCACAACCCCCTACACTGCTCGAACACTACTGCACTGCCCTAAACCCAGAAACACCATCCCCAGCACGACCCCCTATACTGCACGAACACCACTGCACTGCCCTAAACCCTGAAACACTACCCCCAGCAAGACCCCCTACACTGCCCGAACACCACTGCACTGCCCTAAACCCTGAAACATCACCCCCAGCAAGACCCCCTACACTGCCCGAACACCACTGCCCTAAACCCTGAAACACCACCCCCAGCAAGACCCCCTACACTGCCCGAACACCACTGCACTGCCCTAAACCCTGAAACACCAGCCCCAGCACGACCCCCTACACTGCCCGAACACCACTGCACTGCCCTAAACCCTGAAACACCACCCCCTGCACGACCACCTACACTGCCCGAACACCACTGTACTGCCCTAAACCCTGAAACCCCACCCCCAGCATGACCTTCTACACTGCCAGAACACCACTGCACTGCCCTAAACCCTGAAACACCACCCCCTGCACGACCCCCTACACTGCCCGAACACTACTGCACTGCCCTAAACCCTGAAAGACCACCCCCAGCACGACCCCCTACACTGCACGAACACCACTGCACCGCCCTAAACCCTGAAACACTACCCCAGCAAGACCCCCTACACTGCCCGAACACCACTGCACTGCCCTAAACCCTTAAACATCACCCCCAGCAAGACCCCCTACACTGCCCGAACACCACTGCACTCCCCTAAACCCTGAAACACCACCCCCAGCAAGACCCCTACACTGCCCGAACACCACTGCACTGCCCTAAACCCTGAAACACCACCCCCAGCAAGACCCCCTACACTGCCCGAACACCACTGCACTCCCCTAAACCCTGAAACACCACCCCCAGCACGACCCCCTACACTGCCCGAACACCACTGCTCTGCCCAAAACCCTGAAACACCAGCCCCAGCACGACCCCCTACACTGCCCGAACACCACTGCACTGCCCTAAACCCTGAAACACCAGCCCCAGCACGACCCCCTACACTGCCCGAACACCACTGCACTGCCCTAAACCCTGAAACACCACCCCCAGCACGACCCCCTACACTGCCCGAACACCACTGTGTGAGAAGTTGGCCTGGTATATGCTGTCCACTAATTATAGTGGGCACCTTGCACCAGTCCAAACAACCCCTTATTGGAGATAGGTTAAAGACAACCTTATTGAAAGCTATCCTAGTGGTAGCTATGGAGAGCAGCCTTCAGGCTAAGTCTTGAAGGAATGTAAAGCAGCTTGTTTTACCAGTCTATAATCTCTTGAGTGATCAAATGAAAGAGCACCACACCAGGTATATATTCAAAATATATGTATTTATTGCTAAACACACACCTCTAGTCTCTTTATGAGGCTAGAGTTCGAAGTACATAAGTTAGAAGTTATTTAAACACAGTAATAGCACAAATACACGTTTGGGCCCTAGGGGCGTACCAAACCATATACCAATAAAGTGGTATAAGAACCACGACTGAACTAGACACTAGGCCTATAGCCTCTAGAAGTGCTTGGACCACAAGGAACCACCCAAGGTAGTGACACAGGGGACCCACGGGAGACGCGTGCAGTGTAAATACACAACCGCGATACGCCGTTGACTTCAATGGAGAAAGTCGTGATCGGGAAATTAGAGAAAGGGACACTTAAAAGAGGACTTGGACCAAACCCTTTGAGATCTAGGACTTTGAAGAGTCTCTACCCACGGGAGCACCGGAGTACTCGTGTTACCTCACCCAGGGAAGCCGGGTGCATAGGTGCCTTTCGGGGTCGGGTTTCGTCGTCGATTTGAATGGCGATCTGCTGCAAAGTGCTGCTGGCGACCAAGTGAAAAGTGTCCGGGTGGATCCAAGAGTGGATCGGAGTTCTGAAGAACCTGAAAGCAGAGGGGACAGAGTCTGGGTCACTAGCCAGTGACCAGGAAGGCGATGGACAGATGCCCACCGATGTCGAGTGCTTCAGGTGCGTTGACGGTCGTCTTGACTCTTCAGCCACGAGGTCCAGGAGGCGTTGTCGGCAACCAGGAGCAGGATTCGGGCTGGTACATGATGTCTGTTGAGTGCTGAGGTGTCGGCGACCGGATTGGACCCAACAAGCCTTGGCAACGGCAAGTCTCGATGCAGAGGAAGATCGTCGATGGTGCAGACCAGCAAGGTCTGGGGAACTCACCCAGCGAGGGTAAGTGAGGGCAGGCCTGGCGCAACCAGGATGCCAAGTTAGAAAAAGATTGGCCTTCGTTAAGGGCTACTAGCCAACGGGCTAGCGACCGCAAAGGAGCCTCGTGACGCCACACGTGGATCTGGCTCACAGGACACTCGTGGAGTGGGGGCCAGTGATCTTCGGTGCAGTTGGTGCTGGAGGCTAGGGCTACTCGGAGCCCAAAGCACGACTTCTTGGGAGACCCAGAAGAGGATGCACTTGCAAATGTGCTCGGTGTCCAGGGGTCACAGTCTCAAGTCACCCACGATAGCCACGGGCCTCAGCTTTGCTGGGGACTCAGGGTAGCCTCGGGGAAGTCTGAGAATCCACCTCTGGTGATGCGATAACTTCGGCGTCCGACGGGAGCTTCAGAAATGCGAACCGGACAGATGCTTCTTTGGTGCCTGCCAAGCAGGGGAGTCACTCCTTGACCCCAAGGGAGATTCTTCTGTCCTCTAATCGTGAGTAGAGCGTCGAAGGTCCAGGATTCAGTTTCAGAGTTTCGTCCAGGGATAATCTAAAGTCCTAAGGACTGGGTTCCTATACTTATACTAAGGATAGGGGTTGGACTACTCTGTGGCCCCACCTATGGGTGGGTCAGGGCAGAGGGGTGGCTACACCCCTTTCCCTTTGTCCAGTTCGCGCCAAAGAAGGGGCTGCAAGCCCCTGATCAGGTTTGAACTGGGGTATGCACAGGGACACCAAGTGTGCCCCCAGTGCAGGACTTCAAAGCACCCGAAAGTGCTCCCGCCCAGCCCCAATACACATTATCCTGTCTGGGGAGGTGGTCACACCTCCCTGGGACAGGAAACCTATTGTCCAGGCCTCCCCTGCCGGAGTTTCGTCCAGCAGCAGGAGGCCAGACTCGTGTCTGTGGCAGCAGCATCCATTTTGTGATGCCAAGGCTTTGGAAAGAAGTTACCGGGCTAGCCAGAGTTAACATGTCTTTCCCTCTAGAAGGGTGGAATGCTACCCCCGCCACCAGGATTGGCGGGGGGTAGTATTCCAAGATGTTTGACACCAAACACGACATGTTTAGGTGCAGCCATTCCAAAGTTAGCATTTTACCGCGAGGTTATAATGCGCTTAAGAGTATATGGTCAGGCTGCACTACAAACAGCATCAGAGATGGTCTCCGAACGCTGCAGAGGGGCCCTGCTCATGCAGGGGCACCCTCTCACATAGGAACCATGCACTCTGCCTTTAGGATTGATAAGGCCTGCCTTATGAGTGACTTATAGGTTTATATGTGTGTATGTATTTAGTGACATAGGTAACCTATATCACAGTAAGGGGTGCATGCACCACCTTACCCAGGCTGCAGTAGCAGGCCTGTGGTGTCAGTTTGGATGGCCTTCCAGGGGTGGCATAATACATGCTGCAGCCCCTGGCAGGCCTCTGAGGTCCCTATGCCTTTGGTACATAGTATACCATATACTAGGGACTTATAAGGGCACTCCAGATCCCAATCAGTGATGTGCCTAAGGCACATGGAAACCATTTTAGAGAGGAAGCAGCTAGGCTGGGGTTTTGATTAGCAGGGCCCCAGCCAGACTAATGTCGAAAAACAGTGAAGCATCAGCAAAAAGTGGGGGTACCCATGTGAAGCAGATCCTACTCTCCTACACAACCCCCCAAACGTAGGGACATTAAACTAACCTTGCCCAGTTAAGTCTTCATGTTCTAAGTGGAAGTACCTAGAGAGTCCATCTGCATTGGCATGGTTACTCCCAGGTCTATGTTCCACTGTAAAGTCCATCCCCTGTAGGGAAATGGACCACCTAAGCAGTTTGGGGTTTTCACCCTTCATTTGTTTTAGCCATAAGAGGGGCTTATGGTCTGTCTGAACCAGGAAGTGTGTACCAAACAAGTATGGCCTCAACTTCTTCAGAGCCCAGACCACAGCAAAGGCCTCCCTCTCTATGGCTGACCAACGTTTCTCTCTAGGGGTCAGCCTTCTGCTAATGAAAGCTACTGGCTGATCCTGACCTTCTTCATTCAATTGTGACAGTACAGCCCCTACCCCCAATTCAGATGCATCAGTTTGAACAATGAACTTCTTGGAGTAATCAGGACTCTGTAGAATGGGAGCAGTGCACTTGGCCTGCTTCAGGTCATCAAATGCCTTTTGACAGCTAACTGTCCACTGAACCTTTTTGGGCATTTTCTTAGAAGTTAAGTCATTCAGGGGTGTCACTATTGATCCATACCCCTTGACAAATCTCCTATAGTACCCAGTCAGGCCTAAGAAGGCTCTCACCTGAGTCTGGGTAGTGGGAGCAGTCCAGTCCATGATAGTCTGGATCTTGCTCTGCAAAGGTTGAACCTGGCCTCCACCCACAAGGTGGCCCAGGTACACAACCTGACTCTGCCCTATCTGGCACTTAGTGGCCTTGATAGTCAGGCCTGCCTTTTGCAGGGCCTGTAAAACATTCCTGAGGTGGACCAGGTGATCCTCCCAGGTGGAGCTAAAGACAGCAATATCATCTAGATATGCTGCACTATAGGCTTCCAGACCTGTGAGAACTGTATTCACCAGCCTCTGGAAAGTGGCAGGTGCATTCTTCAGACCAAAGGGCATTACCACAAATTGATAATGCCCACTAGGGGTTGAGAATGCTGTTTTGGGCTTTGCAGTATCAGCTAGTCTGATCTGCCAGTAGCCAGCTGTTAGGTCAAATGTGCTGAGATATTTGGCAGAGGCCAAAGTATCTATGAGCTCATCTGCCCTGGGTATTGGATGGGCATCAGTCCTAGTGACTACATTGAGACCCCTGTAGTCCACACAAAACCTTATCTCTCTTTTTCCACCACTGGTGTGAGGTTTTGGTACAAGGACCACTGGACTAGCCCAAGGGCTATCTGAGGGTTCAATAACTCCCAATTCCAACATTTTCTGGACTTCAGTCCTGATACAGTCCCTGACATGGTCAGGTTGCCTATAAATCTTGTTTTTAATAGGCAGACTGTCCCCAGTGTCCACTTCATGAGTGCACCAGGTGGTCTGACTGGGTGTCAGTGAAAACATATGTCTAAACTGATTGAGAACTTGCCTGCAATCAGTTTGTTGCTGGAGTAGTGAGGCTGCCTGCCAAGGCTACACCATCAACTGACCCATCGTCAGGGTTCTGTGAGAGCAGGTCAGGGAGTGGGTCACTCTCTTCCTCCTGCCCTTCATCAGTAGCCATGAGCAAGCCCATGTCTGCCCTGTCCACATATGGTTTTAACCTGTTGACATGGAGAACCCTGTGGGGACTCCTGGGTGTTCCTAGGTCTACTAAGTAAGTGACCTCACCCTTCTGCTCAACAATAGTGTGGGGTCCACTCCATTTGTCTTGGAGAGCTGCTGGGGCCACTGGCTCCAACACCCACACCTTCTGTCCTGGCTGGTAAACAGTCAGAACAGCCTTTTGGTCATGCCAGGCCTTCTGAAGTTCCTGGCTAGCCTCAAGGTTTTTGGTTGCCTTTTTCATGTACTCAGCCATCCTGGAGCGGAGACCAAGTACATAGTCCACTATATCTTGCTTTGGGGGCTTGAGAGGTAACTCCCATCCTTCCTTCACCAAGCACAGTGGACCCCTCACAGGGTGGCCAAACAGAAGTTCAAAAGGGCTGTAACCAACCCCCTTCTGAGGCACCTCCCTATATGCGAATAAAAGGCAGGGCAAGAGTATGTCCCATCTACGCCTAAGCTTTTCTGGGAGCCCTTTAATCATGCCCTTCAAGGTTTTGTTGAATCTCTCAACTAAACCATTGCATTGTGGGTGATAGGGTGTGGTGAACTTATAAGTCACTCCACACTCCTTCCACATTGCTTTTAAGTACCCAGACATGAAGTTAGCACCCCTGTCTGAGACTACCTCCTTAGGAAAGCCCACTCTTGAGAAAATTCCCAGGAGGGCCCTTGCCACCACAGGTGCTGTAGTGGTCCTGAGGGGAATAGCTTCTGGGTACCTGGTGGCATGATCCACTACCACCAGGATAAACCTGTGCCCAGAGGCTGTTTGGGGATCCATGGGACCAACAATGTCAATCCCTACCCTTTCAAAGGGCACCCCCACCACAGGTAGTGGTATCAGGGGGCCTTTGTAGTGCCACCTGCCTTGCCACTGGCTTGGCAGGTTACACAGGAGCGACAAAACTCCTTGCTGTCTTCAGACATGTGGGGCCAGTGAAAGTGAGGGACAATTCTGTCCCAAGTCTTGTTCTGGCCCAGGTGACCTGCTAAGGGAATATCATGGGCTAGGGTCAATAGGAAGCCCCTGAACTTCAGAGGTATAACCAACCTCCTGGTAGCACCAGGCTTGGGGTCTCTACTCTCTGAGTACAGGAGTCCATCATCCCAATACACTGTATGGGGACCACTAGCTTTCCCAGCAGCCTCAGCAGCAGCTTGCTGTCTGAGGGGTTCAAGGGAGGGGCAGCTCTGCTGCTCCTGGCTCAGATCTGCCCTAGAAGGTCCCCCTGTCCCCAAGAACTCAACCTGGTCAGGTTCAAGTTCCTCTGGGACAGTTCCTTCTTCAGGGCTGAGATCATCCCCCTCAAGGGACTGATCTTCCTCCTGAGCCAAGGGGAAGGCACTGCCTTAACCCTACTACTCCTCCTCTTGGAAGGCACTTGGTCCATTCTTCCAGAATCCAAGGCCTGTTCAGTGCTAGACATTTTGGCTTGTGACCTGGTCACAGCAAACACATCTGCAGGGATCCCCAGCATTTCTGCATGGGTCCTGAGCTCCACTTCTGCCCAAGCAGAAGTCTCTAAGTCATTGCCAAGCAAGCATTCGACTGGTAGGTTTGCACTTACCACAACCTTCTTAAGGCCAGTTACCCCTCCCCAGGAGAAGTTAACAACTGCCAGAGTATGGTCTGTTCTGACATTGCTAGCATTGGTCACTTGGTACATCTCACCAAGTATAACTTGCCCAGGATTCACAAGGTCTTGTGTCACCATTGTGACACTTTCCCCTGTGTCCCTAAATGCCAAAGCCTCACGTCCATTGATTAAAGGCTGTTGTCTGTACTTGCCCAGATTACTGGGACTCACAGAGGAGGTCACATCCATGCCTCCATCACAGACTAACACAGCCTGAGTCAGTTCTCTGACTAGGTCAGAGCCCAACTCAGTACCCAGGGTGAACCCTACTAAACCCTTGGCTGGAGCACTCCCACCAACTGTACTAGGGGGAACAGGTGCCTTAGGGGCATTGGTGGGTGCTGGACTGGAGTCTTTGGACTTGGTGCAATCACTGGTCCAGTGGGTCTTTTGCTTACAGACCTTGCAGCATGGTTTTCTTTGGCCTTTCCCTTTGGTAGACTGTGAATCCCCACCAGAAGAAGATTTTTGGCGGGCCTGATGAAGACTTTTGATCTTTACCCTTCTCCCCACCCTTGTCAGAGTTCTTAGCATCTTGCTTCTTGGTTTCCCCACCTTGGTTCTGTACCTTCTGCTTCATCCTGGTTCTGACCCATTTGTCTGCCTTCTTTCCCAATTCTTGGGGAGAGGTCAGATCAGAGTCTACCAGGTATTGATGCAACAGCTGATTTTGACAGTTATTAAGAATCTGCTCCCTCATTATCAGATTGTACAATCCTGAGAAGTCACACACCTTACTGCCCATCAACCAGCCTTCCAGAGCCTTGGCAGAACAATCCACATAGTCTACCCAGTCTTGAGTCTGTGCTTTTTGGGTATCTCTGAACTTCAACCTGTACTGTTCAGTGGTTAGGCCAAACCCATCAATAAGAGCACTCTTCAAGACCTTGTAATTATCAGCATCCTCCTCTCTAACAGTGAGGAGCTTATCTCTACCTTTGTCAGCAAAGGAGAGCCACAAGATTGCTGCCCACTGCTCCTGAGGGACCTTCTGTACCTTACAGGCCCTCTCTAGAGCAGTTATCCACTTGTGGATGTCATCCCCATTCTGATAGGGAGGGACAATCTTGCTCAGGTTCCTATGGTCATAGGACCTTTCCCTATCTCTAGGGATATGGCTGCCACCATGGGACTCTAGTCCCAACTTTCTTCTCTCTCTAAAGAGATCTAGGGACTCCCTGTCTATGGCTAGTTGCTTCTTTTTGAGTTCAAGCTGAGCTTCCTCATATAGAACCAGCCTCTTTCTTCTCTCATGAGAGGATTCCCTCCTATGAGATGAGACAGAGCTCCCTATTGAGGTGCCAGAGTGGTTAGACTCCTGAGAAGAAGATCTAGACCTTCTGGGCACACTCACAATCCTTCCTGGGGGGACAAAGGGGGCATCATTCTGATCCTCCTCTTCATCTTCCTCAGGAGGGGTTGGATTATCCAGGTCAGGGCCATTGTCGCCCTCCTGGTCAGTTTCAGAGGGGGGGCTGGGGGTACTGGTACCCCTGGTCCCATCCTCATCATCTGCCCCACCCTCAGCTCCTACCCCTTCAGTCTCCAAGGGCTTACTAAGGTCATAGGCCACCAACAACTCCTTGAGGTGTTGGGTGGTGGGGCTTTGGCCTGTCCTTATTTTTCTCAAGTTGCATAAAGCTCTCAATTCCAAGAATGGGAGTGTATCATACTTGGAGGGTGGAAGCTCAATGGCTTCCTGCAAGGATTCTTTAGATCCTGCCCTTAAAGACATTACTAGTGTGGTGTGGTGTATGCACTACCTACTCTAGTGTGGCCTACTAAACTCTCTTGAGTTGTAGAAAGGGTTGTGCTATCCCTTAACACACAACTCTAAGTTCAGTAGAACTTACTGTATTCTAAGCTTAATTATATGTACCTTAGGTACCTTTAGTGGTTTTCAGTTGATCAATTCAATTGAGATTATCTGGTAAAACAATAGCAAGCTGGAATCCCACACGCTGCACACCAATGTGAGAAGTTGGCCTGGTATACGCTGTCCACTAATTGTAGTGGGCACCTTGCACCAGTCCAAACAACCCCTTATTGGAGATAGGTTAAAGACAACCTTATTGAAAGCTATCCTAGTGGTAGCTATGGAGAGCAGCCTTCAGGCTAAGTCTTGAAGGAATGTAAAGCAGCTTGTTTTACCAGTCTATAATCTCTTGAGTGATCAAATGAAAGAGCACCACACCAGGTATATATTCAAAATATATGTATTTATTGCTAAACACACCCCTCTAGTCTCTTTATGAGGCTAGAGTTCGAAATACATAAGTTAGAAGTTATTTAAACACAGTAATAGCACAAATACACGTTTGGGCCCTAGGGGCGTACCAAACCATATACCAATAAAGTGGTATAAGAACCACGACTGAACTAGACACTAGGCCTAGAGCCTCTAGAAGTGCTTGGACCACAAGGAACCACCCAAGGTAGTGACACAGGGGACCCACGGGAGACGCGTGCAGTGTAAATACACAACCGCGATACGCCGTTGACTTCTATGGAGAAAGTCGTGATCGGGAAATTAGAGAAAAGGGACACTTAAAAGAGGACTTGGACCAAACCCTTTGAGATCTAGGACTTTGAATAGTCTCTACCCACGGGAGCACCGGAGTACTCGTGTTACCTCACCCAGGGAAGCCGGGTGCATAGGTGCCTTTCGGGGTCGGGTTTCGTCGTCGATTTGAATGGCGATCTGCTGCAAAGTGCTGCTGGCGACCAAGTGAAAGGTGTCCGGGTGGATCCAAGAGTGGATCGGAGTTCTGAAGAACCTGAAAGCAGAGGGGACAGAGTCTGGGTCACTAGCCAGTGACCAGGAAGGCGATGGACAGATGCCCACCGATGTCGAGTGCTTCAGGTGCATTGATGGTCATCTTGACTCTTCAGCCACAAGGTCCAAGAGGCGTTGTCGGCGACCAGGAGCAGGATTCGGGCTGGTACACGATGTCTGTCGAGTGCTGAGGTATCGGCGACCGGATTGGCCCCAACAAGCCTTGGCAACGGCAAGCCTCGATGCAGAGGAAGATCGTCGATGGTGCAGACCAGCAAGGTCTGGGGAACTCACCCAGCGAGGGTAAGTGAGGGCAGACCTGGAGCAACCAGGATGCCAAGTTAGAAAAAGATTGGCCTTCGTTAAGGGCTACTAGCTAACGGGCTAGCGACCGCGAAGGAGCCTCGTGACGCCGCATGTGGATCTGGCTCACAGGACACTCGTGGAGTGGGGGCCAGTGATCTTCGGTGCAGTTGGTGCTGGAGGCTAGGGCTACTCGGAGCCCAAAGCACGACTTCTTGGGAGACCCAGAAGAGGATGCACTTGCAAATGTGCTCGGTGTCCAGGGGTCACGGTCTCAAGTCACCCACGATAGCCACGGGCCTCAGCTTTGCTGGGGACTCAGGGTAGCCTCGGGGAAGTCTGAGAATCCACCTCTGGTGATGCGATGACTTCGGCGTCCGACGGGAGCTTCAGAAATGCGAACCGGACAGATGCTTCTTTGGTGCCTGCCAAGCAGGGAGTCACTCCTTGACCCCAAGGGAGATTCTTCTGTCCTCTAATCGTGAGTAGAGCGTCGAAGGTCCAGGATTCAGTTTCAGAGTTTCGTCCAGGGATAATCTAAAGTCCTAAGGACTGGGTTCCTATACTTATACTAAGGATAGGGGTTGGACTACTCTGTGGCCCCACCTATGGGTGGGTCAGGGCAGAGGGGTGGCTACACCCCTTTCCCTTTGTCCAGTTCGCGCCAAAGCAGGGGCTGCAAGCCCCTGATCCGGTTTGAACTGGGGTATGCACAGGGACACCAAATGTGCCCCCAGTGCAGGACTTCAAAGCACCCGAAAGTGCTCCCGCCCAGCCCCAATACACATATCCTGTCTGGGGAGGTGGTCACACCTCCCTGGGACAGGAAACCTATTGTCCAGGCCTCCCCTGCCGGAGTTTCATCCAGCAGCAGGAGGCCAGACTCGTGTCTGTGGCAGCAGCATCCATTTTGTGATGCCAGGGCTTTGGAAAGAAGTTACCGGGCTAGCCAGAGTTAACATGTCTTTCCCTCTAGAAGGGTGGAATGCTACCCCCGCCGCCAGGATTGGTGGGGGGGGTAGTATTCCAAGATGTTTGACACCAAACACGACATGTTTAGGTGCAGCCATTCCAAAGTTAGCATTTTACCGCGAGCTTATAATGCGCTTAAGAGTATATGGTCAGGCTGCACTACAAACAGCATCAGAGATGGTCTCCGAACGCTGCAGAGGGGCCCTGCTCATGCAGGGGCACCCTCTCACATAGGAACCATGCACTCTGCCTTTAGGATTGATAAGGCCTGCCTTAGGAGTGACTTATAGGTTTATATGTGTGTATGTATTTAGTGACATAGGTAACCTATATCACAGTAAGGGGTGCATGCACCACCTTACCCAGGCTGCAGTAGCAGACCTGTGGTGTCAGTTTGGATGGCCTTCCAGGGGTGGCATAATACATGCTGCAGCCCCTGGCAGGCCTCTGAGGTCCCTATGCCCTTGGTACATAGTATACCATATACTAGGGACTTATAAGGGCACTCCAGATCCCAATCAGTGATGTGCCTAAGGCACATGGAAACCATTTTAGAGAGGAAGCAGCTAGGCTGGGGTTCTGATTAGCAGGGCCCCAGCCAGACTAATGTCGAAAAACAGTGAAGCATCAGCAAAAAGTGGGGGTACCCATGTGAAGCAGATCCTACTCTCCTACACACTGCACTGCCCTAAACCCTGAAACACCACCCCAGCACGACCCCCTACACTGCCCGAACACCACTGCACTAAACCCTGAAACACCACCCCCTGCACGACCCCCTACACTGCCGGAACACCACTGCACTGCCCTAAACCCTGAAACACCACCCCCAGCACGACCCCTACACTGCCCTAACACCACTGCACTGCCATAAACCCTGAAACATCACCCCCAGCACAACCCCCTACACTGCCTGAGCACCATTGCTCTGCCCTAAACCCTGAAACACTAGCCCCAGCACGACCCCCTACACTGCCCGAACACCACTGCACTGCCCTAAACCCTGAAACACCACCCCCAGCACGACCCCCTACACTGCCCGAACACCACTGCACTGCCCTAAACCCTGAAACACCAGCCCCAGCAAGACCCCCTACACTGCCCGAACACCACTGCACTGCCCTAAACTCTGAAACACCAGCCCCAGCACGACCCCCTACACTGCCCGAACACCACTGCACTGCCCTAAACCCTGAAACACCACCCCTGCACCGCCCCCTACACTGCCCGAACACCACTGCACTGCCCTAAACCCTGAAACACCACCCCCTGCACGACCCCCTACACTGCCTGAACACCACTGCACTGCCCTAAACCCTGAAACACCACCCCCTGCACCACCCCCTATACTGCCCGAACACCACTGCACTGCCCTAAACCCTGAAACACCACCCCCTGCACCGCCCCCTACACTGCCCGAACACCACTGCACTGCCCTAAACCCTGAAACACCACCCCCAGCATGACCCCCTTTACTGCTCGAACACCACTGCACTGCCCCAAACCCTGAAACACCACCCCCAGCATGACCCCCTACACTGCCCGAACACCACTGCCCTAAACCCTGAAACACCACCCCTGCACGACCCCCTACACTGCCCGAACACCACTGCACTGCCCTAAACCCTGAAACACCACCCCCTGCACGACCCCCTACACTGCCCGAACACCACTGAACTGCCCTAAACCCTGAAACACCACCCCCAGCACGACCCCTACACTGCCCGAACACCACTGCACTGCCCTAAACCCTAAAACACCACCCCCAGCACGACCCCCTACACTGCCCGAACACCACTGCACTGCCTAAACCCTAGAACACTACCCCCAGCATGACCCCCTACACTACCCGAACACCACTGCACTACCCTAAACCCTAAAATAGTCCCCCAGCACGACCCCCTACAATACCCGAACACGACTGCACTGCCCTAAACCCTAAAACACTCCCCCAGCACGACCCCCTACACTGCCCAAACACTACTGCACTGCCCTAAACCCTGAAACACCACCCCTCAGCACGACACCCTACACTGCCCGAACACCACTGCACTGCCCTAAACCCTGAAACACCACCCCAGCACGACCCCCTACACTGCCCGAACACCACTGCACTAAACCCTGAAACACCACCCCCTGCACGACCCCCTACACTGCCGGAACACCACTGCACTGCCCTAAACCCTGAAACACCACCCCCAGCACGACCCCCTACACTGCCCTAACACCACTGCACTGCCATAAACCCTGAAACATCACCCCCAGCACAACCCCCAACACTGCCTGAGCACCATTGCTCTGCCCTAAACCCTGAAACACTAGCCCCAGCACGACCCCCTACACTGCCCGAACACCACTGCACTGCCCTAAACCCTGAAACACCACCCCCAGCACGACCCCTACACTGCCCGAACACCACTGCACTGCCCTAAACCCTGAAACACCAGCCCCAGGAAGACCCCCTACACTGCCCGAACACCACTGCATTGCCCTAGATTCTGAAACACCAGCCCCAGCAAGACCCCCTACACTGCCCAAACACCACTGCACTGCCCTAAACCCTGAAACACCTGCCCCAGCATGACCCCCTACACTGCCCGAACACCACTGCACTGCCCTAAACCCTGAAACACCAGCCCCAGCACCACCCCTACACTGCCCGAACACCACTGCACTGCCCTAAACCCTGAAACACCAGCCCCAGCACGACCCCCTACACTGCCCGAACACCACTGCACTGCCCTAAACCCTGAAACACCAGCCCCAGCACCACCCCCTACAATGCCCGAACACCACTGTACTGCCCTAAACCCTGAAACACCACCCCTGCACCGCCCCCTATACTGCCCGAACACCACTGCACTAAACCCTGAAACACCACCCCCTGCACGACCCCCTACACTGCCCGAACACCACTACACTGCCCTAAACCCTGAAACACCACCCCCTGCACGACCCCCTACACTGCCCGAACACCACTGCACTGCCCTAAACCCTGAAACACCCCCCTGCACCACCCCCTACACTGCCCGAACACCACTGCACTGCCCTAAACCCTGAAACACCACCCCCTGCACCGCCCCCTATACTGCCCGAACACCACTGCACTGCCCTAAACCCTGAAACACCACCCCCAGCATGACCCCCTTTACTGCTCGAACACCACTGCACTGCCCCAAACCCTGAAACACCACCCCCAGCATGACCCCCTACACTGCCCGAACACCACTGCCCTAAACCCTGAAACACCACCCCCTGCACGACCCCCTACACTGCCCGAACACCACTGCACTGCCCTAAACCCTGAAACACCACCCCCTGCACGACCCCCTACACTGCCCGAACACCACTGCACTGCCCTAAACCCTGAAACACCACCCCCAGCATGACCCCCTACACTACCCGAACACCACTGCACTGCCCTAAACCCTAAACACTCCCCCCAGCACGACCCCCTACACTACCTAAACACCACTGCACTGCACTGCCCTAAACCCTAAAACACTACCCCCGCATGACCCCCTACACTACCCAAATACCAATGCACTACCCTAATCCCTAAAACACTATCCCCGCACAACCCCCTACACTACCCAAAGACCACTGCACTACCCTAAACTCTAAAACAATACCCCCGCACGACTCCCTACACTACCCAAAGACCACTGCACTACCCTAAACCCTAACACGCGACCTCCTACACTACACAAACACCACTGCACTACCCTAAAACCTAAAAACTACCCCCAGCACGAACCCCTACACTACCCAAACACCACTGCACTACCCTAAACCATAAAACACTACCCCCAGCAGTACCCCCTACGCTACCCAAACACCACTGCACTACCCTAAACCCTAAAACACTACCCCCAGCAGTATCCCCTACACTACCCAAATACCACTGCACTACCCTAAACCCTAAAACCCTAAAACACTAACCCCAGCACGACCCCCTACACTACCCAAACACCACTGTACTACCCTAAACCCTAAAATACTCCCCCAGCACGACTCCCTACACTACCCAAACACCACTGCACTACCCTAAACCCTAAATCTACCCCCAGCATGACCCCCTACACTACACAAACACCACTGCACTACCCTAAAACACTACCCCCAGCACGACCCTCTTCACTACCTAAACACAACTGCACAATTTGTTACAGGCGTTGCAACGCAGGCCTGTGGTGCTTACTGGAAGTACCTGGTGGGCTAGTTGGGCCCCAGGGACTCTCAGGATTCAAGGTGACCTAATCCCCCAACTTAAAACGCGCCACGGGGCACGTTTGCACAGTGGTGAAGGGAGGGGGCGCGGCCTCAGGTGATATGTGCGCAAACACGCCCTGTGGTGCGTTTTAAGTTGGGGAGTTAATTCCCTTTGAATCCTATGGGCCAACTAGCCCACCAGGTACCTTCAGTAAGCACAACAGAGTTGCGTTGCAGAGAGGTGAAAAAGGTGCGTGGCCTCGGAACGCCTCTCTGCAACTCAGCTCTGTGGTCCTAACTGTAGGTACCTGGGGGGCTAGTTGGGCCCCAGGGACCCTCAGGATTCAAGGGGACTTAATCCCGCAACTTAAAACGCGCCACGGGGCGCGTTTGCACACATGTCACCTCAGGCCCCCTCCCTTCACCACTGTGCAAACGCGCACTGGCTCTGGTTAGTCAGAGTCAGTTACCACCAGTACCCGTCTAAAAAAGTTGTGGGCACAGGATGATTTTGCAACAAGGCCTCTTTCTGCTCCTCTGTTGGTTCTTTCTGCACATCTTTTGCTTCTTTCTGTGCGTTTTTTCTTCTTTCTTCACATGTCCTACCTCTGTTGGCATAGTTAGAAACTAGCATTTAAAAATCCTTGGAAATTCACTTAAAAAATCATAGGTTTCAAGCACGTTATAGTTAGAAATTAGCATTTAAAAAACCTTTGAAATTCACTGAAAAACCATAGGTTTCAGGCACGTTATAGTTAGAAATTAGCATTTAAAAAACCTTTGAAATTCACTGAAAAAACCATAGGTTTCAGGCACGTTATAGTTAGAAATTAGCATTTGAAAAACCTTTGAAATTCACTGAAAAAACCATAGGTTTCAGACACGTTATAGTTAGAAATTAGCATTTAAAAAACCTTTGAAATTCACTGAAAAAAACATAGGTTTTAGGGACAGTTATAGTTAGTTGGACATTGCACTCGTACAAAACCCGTGAAATTCCCCTGTTATAGTTAGTTCAGCTAACTATAACTCGCGCCCCGCAATGCACTGCTGATGACGTCACATATTACATCACTCATGACATGGTCAGTGACATCACTGATGACATCACTGATGACATCTCAAATGACATCACTGATGACATCATCCATGTGATAATTTCATGCATCTTCTCAAACCCTAATATAACTTTTGATACACCCACTCTAAATTACAGACTGCCATTCTCAAAACCATAGACACTCCAACACCAAAAACTACATACCCACTCACTGATTCTTAGGTCTACACACACATCCACTCACTCACCTGTACAGTCACTCATACTTACAGTCACTCAGTACAGGACTATCATATGCACTCATATACCTATATAAACACTCACACACCGCCACTCATCCATAGAGGTACTCACACACCTAGTCAGTCATGCAAAAAATTAATCACACACCCATTTACTCACCTATACAGTTATACACACACCAGCTCACTTACTCATACAAATACTAGCACATTCTTACGCTCTTATACAATAACTGATACAAGCACACACGCATCCATACAGCCACTCTCACAATAACACTCTCACTTATAGCCATTTAAATACTCTAACACACATATATACTGCCTTTTACATATGTAGTTACTCGCACATGTACCACTGAGATATACATTCACTCACTAACACACCCATACACACACTCACCCACCCAAGCAGTCCATCACAGATGCACTCTTGAAATCATGCACCCAGTGAATCACCCACTCACACATCTATGTATAGAGTCACACACACCCCACCCACACAAACACTCAGGCAGCCATACAGATACTCAGAGAACCAATCAATAACCCATATAGACACTCATGTAGCTATTCGCAAATCCATGCATCCACTTACACACCAACAAACAGACGGATACAGACATTCACACAGTTTAGTCACTAACCCATGCATTCAGTAAGATACGTTTAATCACTCACTTGTAGAGTCAGTCACTCACGTACTAAATCATCCATTCAGACACTTATACACCCACTCATTCTTCAATACGCCTTTCCCTATATATATTAAACATATTTAAACTTTACAGAAACACACAGTCACTGGATGATGTCATCAGTGATGTCATCAGTGATGTCATTTGAGATGTCATCAGTGATGTCATCAGTGATGTCACTGACCATGTCATGAGTGATGTAATATGTGACGTCATCAGCAGTGCATTGCGGGGCGCGAGTTATAGTTAGCTGAACTAACTATAACAGGGGAATTTCACGGGTTTTGTACGAGTGCAATGTCCAACTAACTATAACTGTCCCTAAAACCTATGTTTTTTTCAGTGAATTTCAAAGGTTTTTTAAATGCTAATTTCTAACTATAACGTGTCTGAAACCTATGGTTTTTTCAGTGAATATATATATATTTCACATAAAAAACAAAGGTTACAGGGACATTATAGTTAGGAAATACAATTAAAAAAACCTTAGAAATTCACTGAAGAAAAACAAAGGTTACAGGGACGTTATAGTTAGGCTCAGATTTCACTCATATGAAACCATTGAAATTCAGCAGTTATACGTACCTGAGCTAACTATTACTTACACCCCCGCAATGCACTGCTTATGACCTCACATATTACATCACTCATGACATGGTTGGTGAAATCACTGATGACATCTCAAATTACATCACTGATGACATCATCCACAAAGCCACTCACACACCCACTCACACTCCCATAAAACCATTGATACACCCACTGACCTACTCATACAACCACTCACATATCCACAGAGCCACTCACACACACACACACACAGCCACTCACCCATTCACCTACTCACACAGCCACCCACTCACCCATACACTCACTCACATAGCCACTCACTCACCTATACAGCTACTCCCACTCATTCACCCGTGCAGCAACTCACAAACCCAGTCATTCACCCATACCGCCTCTCAATAGAGCCACTCACTCACCCACACAGCCACTTACATACCCATTCATGCAGGCACTCACATGTCTACTTACTCACTCATACAGCCACTCATACAGTCAATCTCCAATACAGCCATTCCCACTCTGTTAACCAGGCACTCAAACAGCCACTCACCCATACAGCCACTTACACACCTAGTCACCCACCCATACAACCACTCACTCACCCATACCGCTACCCACACACCCCTTATTCACCCATACAGCTACTCACACACCCACTTATTCACCCATACAACCATTCACACAACCACTTACACACCCACTCACATACGGTAATATATATATGTGTGTGTTTTTGAGAGATCATAAAGACTACCAAATGGGGAGAGTACTCTCTTTTATTAGAAAATACAATAATCCGGAAAAGGATGAGAGAATTTTACAGAATCAGGTATCATTGGATAAAGAACAAGTGAGTGCCGGTAGTGAACCTAACAGTGAATACAGTTAGAATGATGCATCGGAGGAATGAGCCACAGGGCAGTCAGAACAAAAGACTTTCAAGAATTGAAATTTTTGGGAGGAATTCAGATTAATAAACCAGGAGAAAAATCAACAACAATGACAAATGCCAGGAGGAAAGGGAGAAGAGGAAAAGGTAGAGGTGGCCGAAAACAAGAAGAGGAAGGCACAATAAAACACATGCCCTTCATGGGAACAACAACAAGTGAACAAAAATCAGGACAATATTGGAGAACACAACCGATAAGGTAAATTTATCTGAGCAAACATTAACTAGTACTGAATTAAATATATTGAAATTGGGTTCATCTTTTTGTCCCATGAATGCATTAAATCATGCTCAGAACTGCATTGATGTTTATAACTTCACTAGGAAACTCAAAATACACAAATGGTAAACACCAAAGGGTGATTATTCCACCTCAAAGACTCGAAGAGGCAGCACAAGTAATATAGGCATCAGTGATGTTAATGTATTGTTTACTTTGGCACAATTGGACCCCGAGAGTGAGAACATGGGTGATAAATTTCATAACCTAGCACACATGGGTACTGATTTGGAGAAGAGTTGTACTACTGAATCTAGGGCCAAATCCACCTGCATTCCTACCCTTCCCCATGGTGCTAAACAATACTTTTGAAACAGCTGTTGTACAAGACATTGTTGAGAAAAAGCAAATGGCAAGGTGACACCTTGACTAACCATGAAAGAGAGGCTACCAGAAAAATATAGTCGGATGCTAGTATTGTTATCCAGCAATCAGATAATAGTGGCAATGTGGTTATCTTAGCTAAAGGTATGTATCTGAAGGAAGATTACAACCAATTGAATAACAGAAATGGTTACGAAATGGTACAAACGGACATGATAATTGATTCTAATCATGCATACCATGACAAACTGAGTGGAGAGAGCGTGGGCTTTGTGAATGGAAGGAAAAAGAATTTCTGCATTGTGAACATCCTAAAATTCCCATTCTTTATTAACTCTCTAAGATTCATAAGGATGTCAACCCCCCTAAGCAGGCCTATAGTCTCCTCTAGGGGGTCTCTCTTGGAAAACAGTTCGAAGTATATTGATTACTTCCTTTATCCGTTTGTCACGGCTTTACCATTTTACATTCAGGACAGTTGGGGTTTTCTTGCCCGTACTGATAGCATATACTGGGAGGATGAATATTTCTCGCTTACACTAGACGTAGGCAGCCGTGAGGATGGTATTCATGCTTGCAGACATTTCCTTAAAGGGAGATCTCTGTCATTTTTATTCCATACTAAATGATTATTGAAATGATCTGGTTTTACCTGTACAACAATTTCTTTGTGTTTGAAGACAAGTAATTTAGACAGGTCCAGGGCACAGCGATGGGCACTTGTTTTGCCCCACATTTTGCCAACATCTTTTGGGGTTAGTGGGGAGAACATGTGGTCAGTGCCCTAGACAAAATCAATACTCATGTGGTCATTTGGATATGGTATATTGATGATTTATTTGTAGTTTGGAAAGGCAACAACATCAAAGCCACCCAATTCGTTAAGAAACTCAATGACAATAACTTGAATCTCAAATTCACAAGTCACATTAGTAGAACTAACATTGAGTTCTTAAAAAGTTATATTAAAATAGACGTATTGAACAACAGGTTAACTACTAGATTGTTCAGACAGGCCAGGGCAGGAAACACTCTCTTACATGTCCAGAGTAATCACTCCAGAACACTTATACACAGCATTTCATGTGGTGAACTCTTACGGGCCTGCCGTAATTGTAGCACAGAGGAAGCTTATAAACAGGAATGCAACAACATGATGGTTAACCCATATCAACATATGATTCTGCCCTTAAATGGGTACAGCAGGTCTGCAGAGAAGAACTGCTCATCTCCAAGCAAGTCCCCTCAGCTTCAAATCAAAGTACCTTGAGATTCATCACTACTAACAAATATAAGGCTAGTAAGGTGAGATGAGTAGTCTGGGGAAGCATTGGCAATTTTTGATGAGTGAAGATAGTTTGGTTGATGTCACTGAATGTCATCCTAGAGTGATATTTAGAAGAGGGTGGATTTTGAAAGACAGACTCAGCAATAATGCAATCGAGAAGCATCTACCCCTCAGAGAATATTAGCGGAGGTTTCTTAAACTGTAAACACTGTAAAGCTTGTAGAAACAGCACAAACATCAGCAAGTATTATTCACCTCTCAAGGATGTGGAGAGAATCATTGACAAACATGCACTTGCACTTCTGATTTTGTGGTTTATGCTTTAGTGTACTGTGTGAGAAATGGTATGTAGGTAGCACAATTCACCTAATAAAAAACATATTTTGGAACATCTTAGAGCCATTAATCATGATAATAAACACTATCCTGTGGCTAGATATTTTACACCACTGGTCCATGAGGGCAACAGCACTTTTCTCAGATTCTTTGCTATTGATACAATACTGTACACAAAACAAGGAGGTGACAGAACATGTTCCGTGAGACATCCTTGAAACCAGGTACATCCTGGAACTAGATAGTAAGGCACATTGATGAGAAATTGAATGTCCATTTAGGTTGAATTTTTTGCTGATATTATCGTTCCTGCTTGTGCAGTATTGTTTTTATTGATGACCGGCTGTTCCTTTCTTCATATATCCCCAGTGCATTTGTGCTTTTAGAATGTTTTTAATAATTTTTTCTTTTTTTACACAGAGCTAGTGGAATCGGTGAAAATAAGGGCACAGTTTCTTTCTGAGATAAGGAAAATATTTCTTTTTTTTTTGTTTGTTTATGTTTTCTGTGTCAAATTTGGGTTCAAGTTCACATGCGAATATGTGGTTATATTTCATATTTTCCTGTCACTGACCTTGATGGACTTTGCCACTGGGGCATAATCCGCAGGTTACGTATACTCATGTATGTTCTTCTGCCTGCTTGGGCAGTATCTGAAGCTATCTGGGGTGGGCTTTTTTCTCCTATATGGATGCACAGTCATCGGAAGTGTATTGTGTACAAGAAGACATTACGTCATGTTGCAATATGATAGTGATATGTGAATTTCATATTTTTGTTTTAATTTCTGTTACTTGTTTTCCATTTATGCAGTGTTTGGTACAATCATAATTACTAAATTTTAATAATCTGAAAGAGACAGTTAGTTAAAGATTCCTTACCTTACAATTACCCCCAATCTTCAGACTGAATTCGGGGAATTTTTTCTTAGCAGTACCCCTGCGCGTCGGTAGGTGGCGTCGGACGACTCAGCGTTTGTCGTCAGTGTCGTGGTCGTCAAAATGACGCCCCTGCATGCTGACATCAGTTCTTTCTTTTTCCGCGCCAGCCTAGCGCAGATCCGGAGAGAGCTACTCGAGTCACTTTTTCACTAAACATTTTCGACGTTTTGTTGACTGCTTTTTTGAGTCTTTGACTCCTGGTGCGCGAGGGATGTCCCAATGCCGGACTGGGTTCAAGCCCTGCGATGCCTGTCACAGGCTGATGTCCTTGTGTGTCTTTGGTGTCTGGAGCGCAACCACGACTCAAAGTCGTGCTCCGACTGCTGAGCCATGAATCCAAAGTCTTTACAGGAGCGGTCCCGAAAGCTCTTAGAGGCCCGGCAGTCGGCTCTGCGTCGCTCCCGGTCTCGTTCGAAAGGAAGGTCTCGAGGCCACTTGCGGAGCCCCCACACCTCGTCACACTCAAAGTCCTTGAAGTCTTCGGGTAAGTCGAAGCACAAGAAGAAGGCGAAGAAGTACCGGTGGTCTTTGCCTTCTCCCCATCGGTCGGCTGACGCGACGCGGGACCCGTAGCGTCATTGCTCTAAGGCTCCATCTCCGGTGCCTTCTTCAGGGACGACTCCACACCTCCCCCCATTCCTATGAGCCAGAGCATCCCCTGCCCAACTTTGTAATTTCTACGAGGCCCCACACCTCGTCTTTGGGCAGCCCGACTCCGCCGGGGCGCTTTCGAGCCCCGCGGAGCTGGTCGGGGGCCCGGGGCCTTCAATGCTGGTGGCTCCGGCCTGGATCCGGACCGACGCCGGTCGATCTTACCCGACCTTTCCTAGCATCGATACCGGCGATGATGCCCTCGGGGCCGACCGTACCCTCGGTCGACGCCGTCCCCATCCTCACCCCCGAGATGGACCCGGAGCCGGACCGACGTCGGATCTGACGTCGGAGGGTACTTTCATTCCCCAGTTCATCCCTGGTGTTCGCTATCGCCAAGAAAGTGGTGTTGAGGACTGGGAGGGGTCGCTGGACCCTTTAGCAGACCAGCTAGAAGAGCCGGACTGGAGAGAGGACCTGGGTGACGCCAGTGGTCTGGACACTTCTCCAGACCTTGGCAGGCTTTCTTCCCCTACCGTGGCTACGGAGGCGGGAGCGTCCTACGCTGTGGTGGTGAGAAGGGAGGCTGAGGTCTTGAGCTTTGAGCTTCCTTCAGTAGCAGTCAGGACTAACCTCCTGACACAGGTGATTCAGCCTGCGGCATCCACTTCCGAACCCCTTTTGCCCTTCAATAAAGCCCTCACTGATGTCCTTGTGGGCACCTGGTCCAAGCCCAGCACAGGGGCTCCTGTGGAATGGACGATCGCCAGCCGCCATCCACCGGCCCCGGGCGACCCAGTTTTCCTCACCCAACACCCTTCCGCCGAGAGCTTGGTGGTCCAAGCCTCTTCCTCCAAGGGAACATACCCTTCTGCTCCCCCAGATAGGGAATCCAAGAAGCTGGATCACCTTCGAAAGCGCATTTTTTCTTCCTCCAGCTTAGCACTGCGGTCTGTGAATACGACGTGCCTCTTGGGCAGATACTCCCATACCATCTGGGACTTGGTTGCGCAAGTGCTGCCTCAGTGCCCGGAGGAGGCCCGGGCCGTTCTCTCCCAGGTAGTGGCAGATGGGAGGGACGCAGCCAAATACATGATAAGATGTGGACTGGATACCACTGACTCACTAGGCAGAGCAATTTCCACGTCGGTAGCCCTTCGGCGCTATGCCTGGTTGAGGGCATCTGGCTTTTCGGGGATGTCCTCCTTGATGGACATGCCTTTTGATGGCCGTCGCCTCTTTGGCAACAAAGCAGACTCGGTGACGGAGCGCTTTAAAGATTCTCGGGCTACGGCCAGATCTTTGGGCCTCGCTGCAGCTTCTCGTCCACTCCAGTCTGCTTTTCGTCCCTTTCATGGCTACGGAAGGGGCGCCCAGCCACGTCCAGTCCAGTCTAGCCACAGGTTCACGCAAGCTGCCCAGCCTCTGCGTGGCCATGGACGTGGGACCCAGAAATCTCACGGGTCTGTGAGCCAGCGGGCAGGCCAGTCCAGCCTTCCCCCCGCAGCAGACTCCAAGCCTTCGTAGTCTGACCTTTCAGTGCCATCAAAGGGCAGTAGGCGGCAGGATTCGCCATCACATCCCCCACTGGAAATCCATCATATCAGACAGGTGGGCTTTGCAAATAGTCCGAAGGGGCTACTCCCTCCCCTTCGAGACTACCCTTCCCTCCATGCCACGTCTTTCGATCTCATGTCAGAGGATCATTTGGCACTCCTCCACAAACAGGCTCAGTTCTCTTGGCCAAGGGGGCCATCGAGAGGGTCCCTGTGGCAGAAGTAGGTCGTGGTTGCTATTCCCACGACTTTCTGGTGCCCAAGAAGGACAAATGCCTGCATCCTATCCTAGAACTCAGCACCCTCAACCGCTTCCTCTGCAAGGAGAAGTTCAAAATGCTCACGTTGGCTCAGGTCCTGTCTGCCCTCAACCCTGGAGACTGGATGGTAGGCCATGCGCATTTTCAGCATTCTCACCACAATAGGCGGTAAACGTGCTGGGGGAGATGTGGGGGGGGGGGCTGCTTGTTAAGCTGTCCATTATTCCTGGCAAAACGCTGGAAGACCTTTGGATACCACTAAGGTGGGCGGGGCCAAATGGGGAAGCATCCAAGTGATTTCCACATTTGCATACTCCTAGCAGTTTAAAGGGAGAACCATGGACTCTGCTCTCACCAGGACAGGGCAAGAAAGAAACCACTTGCCACAGTCAATACATCAAAGATGCAGTCACCTCCACAAAGGATTTCAGATTGTTTTTCAATATATAAGTGCAGAGAAAACACACTTTCTTTGCCTTCACAAAGCCCAGGAGTTAGGATCATTGGTCATTTACAAAAGTGCAGCTTCAATGGGGGCACCTGCTATGTTTATATTCGTAAGTGCCACCCGTTGAGGTTCAATTTCTGTAAAATGAGCAGTAGGACCAAAACGACCCTGCAAAAAAATGAATGGGGGAGAGTGGCCGCACAGCCCCCCTCCAGGGCAGATTTCCGACCTGGGACCCCATCCCCCAGGGTCCGGCCAAAATTTTATGGAGTAGGGGGTCGCACCCCCGGGTTATTTTTGGCCCTGGGGAACCCTTCCCCCGGGGCTCAGCCATGTCTCCCTGGGTGCCCCGGTGTCCAACCAGTGTGCTATGGGACCATGGGGGGAGCTTCAAGGCCACAGCACTCCTGCCCAGCTCCATGTCTCCTGCAGGGGCAGGTATTGCTCTTGCACGCATGTCTGTGGGCAGGTAAAGAGATGAAACCTCTGCTTCTAGCAAGTGGGAGCGGTTTGACAGCTCCCACTTGCTGGAAGTGGAGTGTTTGCTTTTGCTTAGCAGGAGCTGTCGAATCTCTGGCTAAGCAAAAGCTATGTCCCAGGGGTGGCCACCCCAGGACATAGCAGGAGCTGGCCCTGGGGGGTGGTGGTCCTGAGGGCCATATATGGCTCCAGGTGGGGGGCTGTGCGGCCCCTCTCCTTTGTTGTGCATGGGTTGTTAAAGCTCCTGCAAAGGAAAAGCAAATGGCTATGTGCCGGGGTTTGGCACCTTGGGACATAGAAGGAGCCGGCCCTGAGGGTGGTGGTCCCCAGGCCATACATGGGCTAGAAGGGGGGTGGTGTGGCGTCCCTCCTTCATTCAAAAAAAAATATTTGGCCCAAGGGAGGTGGTGGTCCCCGGGGCCATGGTTCTGCGCGGACCCCCCTCTTTAATGTTTTTTGTAGCCCTGGGGAGGCGGTGGTCCCCGGGGCGCTGCAGTGCCCTCCCCCCTGCATTAAGACTGCCATGAGCCCTGGAGAAATGGTGGTCCACGGGGCATAAATAAGCCCTAGGAGGGGGGCCCCATGCACCCCCCCCATTATTAAAGTTAACATGCCCCCGGGACCTGGCCCACCCGGGGGCAATATTAAAAGCAAGCGTTGGAGACCGCACTTAGTTTTTTAAAAAAAATTCACGCCAATATTTGAGAATTTCACCATGAATTAAAAAGGCAATTGCTTTTTTGCCCTGCCGAGGTCCCTCTGGGACCGTAAGACACAGGCTACCGAGTTAGGGTATTCGTGCCCTGTCCCCTTTTCCTTTTTTTTACATTTTATCTTGGGACTCGGCTGAAGCACACTCCCATGATGGCTGCCAACACTTCCTGGTTGAAGTGTTGGACGCCAATCAGAGTTCTGCAGATCCCTGCACAAGCTTGTTATTATTCTCAAAGGCTTCGCGACTTCAGATATCCAAATTTGGATTTCCTTTAATTTCTCGCAAGCTGCTGAACGGATTTACACAAAATAACTGAAAGCTTAATCTGAGAACCAAAAGCTACCCTTCTGCCAAATTTGGTGTAATTCCCTCCAGCAGTTCGGCCTGCAGGCGTGTCTAAAGACTCCATGGGAATTAACATGGGAAACCCACTTTTTTTGACCTGCCCCTTTTTCTCAGCCCCCGCTTGACGGATTACCCCAAAACTTTCCGTTCACAACTAGAATTACCGGCGCACTTTCTTTTGGATTTTTTTTTAAGATTCGTTAAACAACGCCAAAGTTATAGGTAGCTTAAAAAAAGTTTTTCCTATGGAATCATCGCCAGTTGTTAGTTATAGTTAGGACCAAAGTTTCCATAGGAAAAGCATTTTTTGTTTTGCCAGTAACTTTAGCGCCGATGGACGAATCTTCATGACATTTTCAAAAAACGTCCTCTTTTTGGATCATCTTCTGTATTAAAAGTTTCATGGTGATCCGTCAAGCGGGGGCCGAGAAAAAAGAGGATCCCAAAACGCGGTTTCCCCATCTTATGTCAATCGGGATTTTTCATTTTTTGAACATGACTACAGCCCGAACCGCTGAAAGGAATTACACCAAATTTGGCAGAAAGCTAGATGTTGGTCCAGAAAGCGTGCCTTTTGTGATTTGGTGTACATCTGTTCAGTAGTTTCAGAGATATTTAAGTTTAAAAAATATAGATATCTTGGGACCCGAGTCCTTGCAGTGGACTCGAGGATCCTACTGAAATTTGATTGGCTGCCAACACTTCAACCAGGAAGTGTTGGCAGCCATCTTGGGCTTGAAGCCGAGTCCCACAAAAAAAGTAACAAAATAAAGAAAAAGGAGCAGGGTAGGGATACTGTGACCTCCACAGGGACTCCGCCGAGGGTGAAAAGCATTTTTTTTTTTAAATGTTGCCACAAATTCGCTGGTCTTTTATAAGAAGCCCCCGGGTGGGCCAAATTCTGGAGGCATGTTTTTAAAGATATGGGGAGGTTTCATGCAGCACCCCTTGCGCCCCAGGGACCGCCACCGCCCCAGGGCAAACAATAATAAACATGCAGGGGTTTGCACGACCCCCCCCAGCCCCGACAACTGCCACCTCCCTGGGACTATTTACTAAATTTGTGTGGGGGAGGCCCGTATGGCCTCCCCGCTAGCCCCGGGAAACGCTACCTCCCTGGGGCTAATGTAATGGAGGGCCTCACGGACCTACCCTGCCCCGGGGACCACCACATCCACAGGGCTTTTCATTTGTGATATAGCAGGCCTCAGGGACTCCCCCATGCCCCAGGGACTACCACCTCCCCAGGGCAGGCCCTTAATCAAGGAAGGAAAGGGTGCTGCATGCCCCCCCCCTCCTGGAGCCATACATGGCCCTGGGGATCTCCACCCCCCAGGGCAGGCTCTTGCTATGTCCCAAGGTGCCCACCCCTGGGACATAGCTGTATGCTATGGCTTGGCAGGAGCTTTACCGCTCCTGCCAAGCCATAGCAAACTGTGCTCTGCTTTGACTAAGCGAGAGCATTTTGTAGCAGCTCCCTTTGTGTAAAAGCAATGCAGGCTCCCGCAGGAGGCAGGGAGCCAAAAATTGGGTGCCCAGGGTGGGACCAGGGCACCCACAACAGAGGCCGAGCCCCGGGGGATGGGGTCCTCTGGGCCGAAACTGGCCCGGAAGGAGGGCTGCGTGGTCCCCCTCCCATTACTTAAAAAATTAAAAGGCTGGGCCCCTGGGGATGGGGTCCATGTGCTGAAATCGGCCCAGAGGGGCCCCTTTAAATTATATTTTTTTAAAAGAAAGAAAGAAAAGGCCTAGCTCCAGGGGATGGGGGCCGAAAACAGCCCAGGGAAGGGGGGCCAACCAGCCCCCCTCCCTTAGAAACATGTTTAAAAGAAGAAAAAAAACTCCGGCAAGCCGCCGGAGGCCAAGCCCTCTTCACCACCACTCTGCAAATGTGCTTACTGGCGCACTGCCAATTGGGAGATTATGTTCCCTGGGGTTCAGAGAGTTCTTGGGGGCCAACAAGCCCTCCTGTTACCTCCAGTAGGTCCCACACAGCCTGATTGCTGAGAGGACTTCGGAGGCCTACTACTAGTTAAACAACCATAGAAATGCACTGAAAAAAAACAAAGGTTACAGGGACATTATAGTTAGGAAATAGAATTAAAAACACCTTATAAATCTACTGAAAAACCAAAGGTTACTGGGACATTATAGTTAGGCTGAGATTTCAGTCGTACAAAAGCAGTGAAATTTAGCAGTTAGAGTTACCTGAGCCATAACTATAACTTACACCCCCGCAATGCACTGCTTATGACCTCACATATTACATCACTCATGACATGGTCAGTGACATTACTGATGACATCACTCTTGGCATCTCCAATGACATCACTGATGACATCATCAAGTAAGTGTAAGTCTTTTCAAGAGTTTATGGGTGTTAAACATGTATACTAACCTACTATAAAATTTAAGTTAGTATAATAGGTGCACTACTACTGAGTGATACTGCTTCTAAAATATATTATGTGAGTGGCTATGTGACTATTAACAACAGTCAAATTTAGAGATCTCAAAAAGTTCTTACCGTCACTGGGTGTCCATCAAAAGTCGAATGCAAAAGCATTGACATTTTTCATCAAGCCACAAATCCACTAGTAATCACTAAATGTCATCAAAAGTCGAATGCAAAAGCACTGACATTTTTTCATCATGCTGCAGTTCCACTAGTCATCACTAGGTGTCATCAAAAGTGGAATGCAAAAGCATTGACATTTTTTCATCATACTGTAGTTCCACTAGTCATCACTAGGTGTCATCAAAAGTGGAATGCAAATGCATTGACATTTTTGATCAAGCCATAGTTCCACTAGTCTTCAGCTAGGTGTTGTCTAAAGTTAAATGCGAAAGCATTGAAATTCTCTCATGATGGTGCAGTTCTACAAGTCGTCATTACTAGGTGTCCCTTTCTAGATGAATAGAAAAGCCTTGAAATTCTTACATGAAGCAACAGTTCCACTAGTCATTTACTAGATGTCCTTATAGATGCAAAAGCACTAAACCTATTATTTGAAGCTGTAGTTTCACTAGTCATTACTAGGCCTCTCAAGTCAGAAGCAACTGCATAACAAGCCTTTTACAAAGCTGCAATACCTCACGTTGTTACTAAATGTCCCTCTTGAGTAAAATACAACTGCTTCAAATGTCCTCGACAAAGTTGAGGGGGTGTTAAAAAAAATTACATATCCACTTTTGATACTCTAATAAATGTTGCTTTATTTCAATAGAATAAGTGAATATGCCCATGCTGGTGTATGCTGATGAATCAATGTCACAACTTTCAATACATGTCTTAATTATGATGGAACACTTGTAAAGACAACCTAGTACATATAGGTACTAGCACTCACTTGTTAAGTCAAGTGCTTTCTACCGTATTGTTAGGAAACTCTTATTTTTAGTGGAAATATATCTATGCCCCAGTAAAGTGCCCACTGGCTTATCCTATGGGCTGTGGTATGAACATGCAAAATGCAAGCCAATAATAAAGATATTTAGATATATCCTTCACCAAATATCTTTAATATTGGCTTGCATTTTGCATGTTCATGTTGTGCAGGTTGTCTTTACATGTGTTCCATTATAATTAAGACATTTATTGAAAGTTGTGACATTGATTCATCAGCATACACCAGCATGGGCATATTCACGTATTCTGTTGAAATAAAGCAACGTTTATTAGAGTAGCAAAAGTGGATATGTACATCTTATAACTACCCACTGGCAACCGCCAGTAGGATCTATATATATATATATATATATATATTAAACTCCAACTCCAGTTTCGAAGGTTAAGAAACGGACACCGACACAGGGACTGGATGAGAGATAAGCTTCCTCGTTTATTACAATGTACGGCTGCTACGAGTTTCGGCACTTCCTGCCTTGCTCACACAATACTTAAAACGGTCCCGAAATTTCCCTTTAGGCCATTGTATATGGTATAATTCATTACCCCAGGTCACAGCATATCCGATCTGAAACCATGTTTTCACTTGAAAGATTACGTCCTTAAGGGCAAACGGGCCCTTCAAAGAATCATGTGCATATTAAATCCATAAAACATCAACCCAGGCAGAAATCTACTTTTACATTACAAATGCAAAATCATAACATGACGGTTAGATGGCTCATTTCCCATATCAGAAAGAGTGGTATTTACAAAATATAGTAATACTGATATGTATCAATAAACCAAAAAATAAAAAAAATCGGAAGATTAATTTTCATGGCACTTTACTGTGGTTAAGAGATTTTCTCCCATTAATCCTGAGTAATATCGCCCAAAATGGGCAAACATTCTGGCACAACGTTTTAGCCCACAAATGACCAAAGTTGTTCCTCACTGTTAAGTCCCCAGGGAGTGTATACAATGGCCCAAAGTGAAATTTCGGGACCGTTTTAAGTGGCTCTTTATATATATTTCTAAAACAATAAGTAATGATTTATTTATGATACCGATGTATTGAGCCCATCTATGTAATGGATCATGTAAATTAAACATTTACGCAGCGCGAGGCAATAACAATAGGAAGGTTAAAATGGCCGCAACAAAAACATCTAGGAGCGAGTTTCTCTAAAGTCCTTTGTTTTTGTTAATGATTGTTTGGATTGACGAATTAAATAATTTGTTATTTAACACCTTGCCTGCTGCAGGAATTCCAGCCCGGTGCTGGACATTCCAATCGCGGGCGTGGTCGTGACGGAACCCAGCCGTCATGCGCACAGGCCACCCGTGGCTCATGACGGCTGGGTTCCGTCATGAGCATCGAAGGGGTTAAAGGTAAAGATTATTGTGGTAACAAACACTGACGAAGGCCAGGTGGCCGGAACGCGTGTGTTAGCTTCTTGATTCCTGGAGCAAGCTGGAATAAACGGAATTTATCGTATCAAACACAGGTTTCAGGGACGTTATAGTTAGTTGGACATTTCACTTGTACAAAACCAGAGAAATTCGGCCGTTATAGTTAGTTGAGCTAACTATAACTCGCGCCCCGTAATGCACTGCTGACGACGTCACATATTACATCACTCATGACATGGTCAGTGACATCACTGATGACATCTCAAATGACATCACTGATGACATCACTGATGACATCATCCACGTGATAATCTGATGCACCTCATCACACCCCAATTTAACCTTTGATACACCCACTCTAAAATACAGACTACCATTTTCGAAACCATAGGCACACCAATACCAGTTACTACATACCCACTCACTGATTCTTAGGTCTACACACACATCCACTCATTCACCCAAACAGTCACTCATACATGCAGTCACTCATCAATACAGTACTATCATATGCACTCATACACCTATACAGACACTTACACACCGCCACTCACCCATAGAGTTAGTCACACAGGTAGTCAGTCATGCAAAGAATCAATCACACTCCCATTTACTCAGCTATACAGTTATACACACAACACCTCACTTATTCATACATATACTAACACATACTTACACTCTTATACAATCACTGATACAAGCACACACTCATCCATACAACCACTCTCACAATAACTCACTCTCACATAGTCATTTATATACTCCAACACTCACTTATACTGCCTTTCACATATGTAGTTGCTCACACATGATGTGTGAATATCAAGGACCCCCTGTATATATGAATATACTATTCCTAGGACAGGGTAAACAGCCAAGAGAAAATATCGTTCCTAGGTAATAGAAGAACAAGATCACATTGAGTGTAATAAACAATGAAAAGACAACGAGGACAGAAAGTGGCAAAATTAGATAAAAACTGTGATTATTTATTTAATTAATATTCATATATATGAAACAGAATCAACAAGAATAAAAACAATTTATAAATGACATATACAATCATGTAACCTGATACATTCATGAAAATATAAATCAAGTTTGATAAAATACAAGGTACATATAAAAATTCGGAGTGGCAACAAATAAATCTTCGACGCGTTTCGGCGCACGTAGCGCCTTCGTCAGGAAAAGCCACAACAAGTTGAGAACTGATACGACTTAATAAAGATAGACGAGGCTTGGTCACTCGTTATTTTGTTATGCGATGAAACAACATCGATGAGTTAGAGCGCATGAGAACCGATCAGGACTCTTACTTTATATCAATGCTGACAATGGTCACGTCTTGTATATACAGCGATCCTTTTAATTGCCAGTTTTGTATAAGGATGCCGCCGCGCGGTATACGTCTAGCGTTGTGTCGAGCGAGATTCGCTTCTGAATCAACACATGAACCACTGAGATATCCATTCACTCACCAACGCACCCATACACACACTCACCAACCCATACAGTCCATCACAGATGCACTCTTGAAGCCATACACCCAGTGAATCACCCACTCACACATCTATGCACAGAGTCACACACCCCCCACCCACGCACACAGACACTCAGGCACCCATACAGGTACTCAGACAACCAATCAAAAACCCATATAGACACTCATGTAGCTACTCACCAACCCAAGCAGCCACTTACACACCAACTGACAGACTGATACAGACATTCATATAGATTAGTCAGTCGCACATGTATTAGTAAGACACGTTTAATCACTCACTTATACAGTCAGTCATGCACCTATTAAATCATCCATTCAGACACTCATATACCCACACATTCTTCAATACACCTTGGCAAATGTATAAAACATATTTAAACTTTTTAGAAACACTCAGTCACGTGGATGATGTCATCAGTGATGTCATTTGAGATGTCATCAGTGATGTCATCAGTGATGTCACTGACCATGTCATGAGTGATGTAATATGCAACGTCATCAGCAGTGCATTGCGGGGGCGCGAGTTATAGTTAGCTCAACTAACTATAACGGCCGAATTTCTCTGGTTTTGTACGAGAGAAATGTCCAACTAACTATAACGTCCCTGAAACCTGTGGTTTTTTTCAGTGAATTGCTAAGGTTTTTTAAATGCTAATTTCTTACTATAACGTCCCTGAAACCTGTGGTTTTTCAGTGAATTTCTAAGGTTTTTAAATCCTAATTTCTAACTATAACGTCCCTGAAACCTGTGTTTTTTCAGTGAATTGATAAGGTTTTTAAATGCTAATTTCGAACTATAACGTCCCTGAAACCTATGATTTTTCAGTGAATTTCTAAGGTTTTTTAAAATGCTAATTTCTAACTATAACATAGCAGTCGCGTTTGCAGAGTGGTGGAGAAAGGTGAGCGTGGCCTCCGAACACCTCTTAGCAATCCCACTGTGTGGGATTTACTGGAGGTAACCGGAGGGGTAGTTAGCCCCCAACGTTAACCTTGGGGGCCAACTACCCCTCCTATTACCTTCAGTAAGTTCCACACAGCAGGATTGCTAACTTCTCACACCAGGCCATGCCCCCTTTCTCCACCACTCTGCAGACGCACCTCCTGGCGCGTTCTGGGTTGGGGGATTACGTTTCCTTGAATCCTGAGGGTCCCTGGGAGCCAACTAGCCCACCAGGTACCTCCAGTAAGCGCCACAGAGCTGGATTGCAGAGAGGTGGTCCAAGGCCATGACCCTTTTTACACCACTCTGCAAACGCACCTCTCTGCAATCCAGCTCTGTGGCGCTTACTGAAGGTACCTGGTGGGCTAGTTGGCCCCCAGGGACCCTCAGTATTCAAGGGGAATTAATTCCCCAACTTACAACGCGCTAGGGGGCGCGTTTCCACAGTGGTGCAGGGAGGGGGCGGGGCCTCCGGGGAGATGATGGCTTTTTTTCTATTGTTTTTTTAGAAGGGGGGCTGTGTGGCCCCCCTTCTTTTAGCATTTTTGTGGCCCTGGGGACCCCATCCCCCAGGGCCTGACCCCCTTTTTTTTTTTTTTTTTTAAACGGGAAGGGGGCCGCGCGGCCCCCCTCCTGAGGCTAATTTCAGCCCCATCCCAGGGGCATGGCCTCCTTTTGAATATTTATTTTTTGGGAAGAGGGGCCGCGTGGCCCCCCTTCCCTAAGCCACTATTGGCCCCGGGGACCCGATCCCCCAGGGACGGCCTGCCGTTTATTTTATTTTACTTAAATGGGAGGGGCCCCCCTCCCGGGCCTCTTCTGGCCCCGGGGACCGCATCCCTCGGGGCCTGGCCTCACCGTTGGGGACCGTGGGGGGGAGCCCCAATGCCCCCACGGTCCCAGCTGGCTCCCCACCTCCTGCGGGAGCTGGCATTGCTTTTGCACAAGGGGAGCTGCTGACATGCAGCTCCCCTCGTGCAAAAGCAATCTGCTTTGGTTTTTGGAAGCGAGAGCAGGTTTCCTACTCTCGGGTCCAAAAACCTAAGCAGAGTTTGCTATGACAGGGCGGGAGCCGTGCTCCTGCCCTGCCATAGCAAACAGCAATGTCCAGGGGGTGGGCACCCCGGGACATTGCAGGAGCCGGCCCTGGGGGGTGGCAGTCCCCAGGGCCATAAAGGGCTCCACAAGGGGGTCCTCGCAGCCCCCCTCCCAAGTATTTAAAGTCCCAGGGAGGTGGTGGTCCCCAACAGACCCCCGCATTTGAATATTTAGTGCCCCGGGGAGGTGGTGGTCCCCGGGGCAGTGACTTCTTTATTGTAATTTAAGCCCCGGGGAGGTGGCGGTCTCCGGGGGGCCTGCGAGGCCCACCGACCCATATTAATGAATGCCCCGGGGAGGTGGCGGTCCCTGGGGCAGCGTGGGAGGGGCAGGAGCCCCCCCACGCATTTTTTTTTAGAAGCCCCGGGGAGGTGGCGGTCCCCGGGGCTGCTGCGTGCCCCCCGCACATAATGAATAAAGCCCCGGGGAGTTGGCGGTCCCCGGGGCTGGGGGGGCCCCGCGGACCCCGCTAATTAATTACACATTGCCCCTGGGACCTGGCCCACCCGGGGGCTTACAGATAACGAAGCGCTTCGTTTTCTTTTTTTCCGGCCGGATTCGCGCACCTAGCGCGAATTCGGCCGTTTGTTAAAGTTTTTTTTAAAAATGCTTTTTTGGGCCCTGAGCAGGCCTAGGGGGTCAGGGTGTTTCTACCCTGCCCCCTTTTGTTTTTCATCTTTTTTTCACCCTTTTTCTTGTTACAGAGTCACAAAATGGCTGCCAACACTTCCTGGTTTGGAGTGTTGACAGCCAATCAGAGTGAAGCTCGTGCCCGGGAGGGTTCGCGAATCCTCCTCGGTGCTCAGATATCGATATTTTTAAAAAAAAAAATTCTCAGCAACTACCGAACGGATTTACACCATTTAAAAAAAGCAAGCTTTCTGGACCAAGACCTACCTTTTTGCCAAATTTGGTGTAATTCCGTTCAGCAGTTCGGGCTGTAACCTGTTTCAAAATTCCTTTGGAAATGAACATGGGGAAAATGCGTTTTGGGACCCCCCTTTTTTCTCGGCCCCCGCTTGACGAATCACCCCGAAACTTTCAAGACCGGAGCTGACCGGTCCGCCCCATTAGTTTTAAAACTTTCGTGAAGATTCGTCAAACGGCGCCAAACATATTGGCAAATTAAAAAATGCTTTTCCTTTGACAACTAGGTCCTAACTATAACTACCTACTGGCGACCGCCAGTAGGTAATATACATATATACATACACATATATATATATATATACACATATATATACATACACATACATATACACATATACATACATATATATACATATATATATACATACATATATATACATACATATATATATATATATATACATACATATATATACATACACATATATACATACACATATATACATACATATATACTGGGGATTCTTGTTGCGCATGGAAAGTTTCGGGGCAATTCGTCAAGCGAGGGCCGAGAAAAAGGGGGGTGGGGGTCAAAAACGTGCGATTCCCATGTTAATTCCCATAGTAACTTTAGACACGGCTATAGCCCGAACTGCTAAACGGAATTACACCAAATTTGGCAGAAAAGTAGATATTGGTCCAAGAAAGCGCCTTATTGTGATTTGGTGTAAATCTGTTCAGTAGTTTTAGAGATACTAACCGAAGTCCAAATTTGTACATATAGGGACGTGAAGGATCATCGAACTCTCCCGATCTCGTGCTGAGATGCCATTGGCTGCCAACACTTTAAACCAGGGAGTGTTGGCAGCCATCTTGTGAATCGGCTTGAGCCAAGTCCCACAAAACACAATAAAAAAAAGGAGAAGATGGCGGGGTAGGAATACCCTGAAGCCCTAGGCCTCTTGGGGGGGTCCCAGAGGGACCCCGCCTGAGAAAAATTAACGTTTAAAAAAAAAAAAAAAAACAGCAGGAGCCGCTCTGGAGCCACAGTTCCCAGCGAAACATAAGAAAAAAAAGAAGTGTGGGCTCCCACACTTCTTTACTAATAGGCCCCCGGGTGGGCTAAGTCTCTGAGACATGGGGAAATTAAAGGAGGGGCACACCGGCCCTCCTTATTGGGGCTTATAAATGCCCCAGGGACCACCACCTCCCTGGAGCTTGTTTGCAAATAAAGGGGGGTTACTCGGATTCACCCGCCCACCCCCCCCCCCGGGGCCACAAAGCAAAAATGAACTTTGGGTGCCACATGTACCCCCCCCCCCAGTGTAGTGCTATATGCATTTCTATACATTGTGAGATCATGTGGTGACCATTGACTCCATATTGTTTTAATTGACTCCATTTTGAGTGCACAACATCATTTTGTGCTCTTGCTTATTTCATTTTGTACCTTCTTGCAGCTTCGGAGTGGGATGTTTTCATTTCTTCACAGCACAGCATTGATGGTCAGTGGAGGTAAGAGCGGTTGGGCGGGGTGGTTATGAGTCGACAAATGACGACAAGGGAAAATTAAATTTAAAAAAAGAAGTTGGACTTTTCTGTTTGCTCTCCTGAGACAACCTAATATGGGTCCTCGCTTACTCTCTTACATCCATCTGTTATAGATGGACCTTGAGACATCTGGACGCGTGGCGGGTTCGGTTTCTCCCCGTTCCCTGATAGACGTTGTACTAGGCAGGGCTGTCCCCTGTCCCCACGTCTATTCACTTTATTCACTATTGAGCCTTTGGCTGCCTGAGTTCGAATTGATGCACTGGTCCGGGGCTTTGAGTGGTCGCAGGAGGTCTCCGATCGCATTGCGCTATATGCGATGACGTCTTGTTCTTCCACACAGACCCGCATAGATCCGGTCCCAAGATACTTTGAACTATGCAAGTCTTCGGAGAAACAACAGGATTGTACATGAATGTCGGCAAGTCTATTCTATGGCCATTGCGGGGGCCCTTTGGGTCTGGTTCGTGGGTGGCCGACTTCACCATCGCAGTCTACAGGCTGCAATACCTGGGTGTCTTGTTGTCTGGCTCTCAACCGGTCTCTTGGGATTGCAACTTGGCCCATATGATGGAACGACTGAAGACTGAGGTGAGATCATGGTTGCATCTGCCCTGGTCACTTTATGGCCGATCTGCCATTTTTAACATGGTCTCCCTCCTCGCCTTCTCTATCAACTACAGAACCACCCATACCCAATTTCCATTGCTTGGTCCGACAGATTAATGCACTCTTGGGTCAGTTTCTGTGGGGTGGCAGTGCTGCCTGAGTAGCCCGGCGCACCTGCTTCCTGTCCACCTACTGCGGAGGCATAGTGGCAGCAGACATCCAGTCCTACCACACGGCCTCACATCTGCAGGTGCTTAATGAGTGATGGTACTGCACCAGGGATGATCCGGCCTACACGGTTAAACGGTGGATGATGAGAGATACCTCACTTCATTCCTATCTTTATAGCCGATTGGAGTTTTGGGTTTTGCCACCCACGGCAAGGGTGGTGATTCAGGTGCGGAGACAATCGTTGCGTTGGATGGGGTGGTGGGGCCACCTCATGCGAGAGACTCTGTTGTGGCAGAATGGACCTCCTTCCCAAATTGATAAATCGCTTCGGGGATGGGACAACATCGGCATTTCCTCATTAGAGGTAGTCATGCGTGGCCTAACCCTTAAACCTTTCCACTGCAAGATAAATTCTCCATGCCCCATAGTCAATTCTACAAGTATTTACAATTTCGTCATGCCCTGACCCCCTATATCAAGGACCTCATGGCTCTTCCGGAGTTTAACCCGTTAGAGGGTAAACTAGTCATGGAAGATCTTGGACATCATAAAATAATTAAGATATATCAATCCCTAATCACCAATAGCACTACCACCTTAGATGCTCTCCGAGCTGCTTGACAGAGCTATCTCGACCAGATTGATGATGATGATCGGACCGAGGCATTAGAGTCCCCACGTGGAGCAGCGATTTCATATTGTCTGCGTCTTATCCAATTCAAATATCTTCATTGCGCATACTATACCCGGCACAGGCTTTGGAGAATGGGACTTGTGGCCTCCCCCATGTGCCTACAATGTGGCAACAGCGAAGGTACCTGTCGCCACACAGTATGGGCCTGCAGCGCTCTTGCCAGATTCTGGAGGAGGGTTATGACATGCTTGACCGGGGTCTTGGCCTGGGACCTTCCCATGTCCCCGAAATTAATCCTTTTGCATACCACCGACGAGATTGGGTGTAACAGATATAAACGACACCTACTGTTTCTTGGTCTTACCCTGGATAAGCGGGATATAGCTAGAATTTGGACGGCTGAATTCCCCACCTACTGGGTGTATGGAAGCAAGGTATGGACTTTTGTATGGACTTAAGAGATACCAATATTCAAGGCACAGGGATATCCTCAGAAACACCCTAAAATCTGGAAACGCTGGGGCGAGTATCGAGGCCTGATCCTTGAGCCTCCACCCTCAGTGGATAAACAACTAGACAATGAATTCTGTTAAGATGAACTGGACTTATGAACTGCCTTACAATTCACAGACGTGATGGACGTCAAGGTATAGGCGGGCTGGATGTGGGGAGCACAGTTGGGATAAAAAGCACTCAGGTGGTTGACATGTATTTCTCTCTTTCAATATGTGAATGTTGATAATAATGCCATGTCCTTATGTGATGGTCTGCATGTATATGTACCGGGCTACATCATGGTGGAAAACCTAATAAAACCTGTTGTGGAAAAAAACGAAAACCACTTACCTTGCGCTCGCTGCATCGCCGAATCGGCAATGCAGCGAGCGCAAGGTGAGTGTTTTTCTTTTTTAAATGTTAGCTTCCCTCATCATCGTCTGTCGACTCCCCCCCACCCACCCCACCGCTCTTACGTGCACCGGCCGTCACTGGAGCACAGAGGAAAACAGCCTTGCTGGAAAAGAACGTGTGGGATGTGCGTTTAAAAGCATGAGAGAGGAATGTACTTCTCTGTCTCAGTCAAGCACTGGGGCCTGGCGAGTGGACTAGACATAGGGGCCGATTCCGGCCGGAAAACGTACCGACCGACTCGGAGCCGGAATTAATTCCGACCGACACGTACCGGTGCAGCCCGACCCGCCAAGTACGATGAAAAGCGAGCAAAACCCGACCGACTCGTACGGAACACAAGCCGAACGACCGAGCCGCGCGGAAAACAGCAATCCGGCCGGAAAAACACGCGATTCGATCCGACCGACTCGCCCCGGAACAATACCGAGCGAGACGTACCCGCGGACTCCCACCCGCCAAGTACGATGCAAGGCGTGGAAAACACGACCGAGTCGCACGGAGGACAAGCCGTACGACCGACACGCATACAAAACTGCGAGGCGAAGCAACCCAAAACACCGCGACCGACGCGTACGCAGCATAGAAAACAGCACAAACACAGCGTGAATGAAACGGATAAGCCCGTACGAGACAACTGCAGGGTCCGACTCGGTCACAAGAACGTCTCCTACATGCACGAAAAGTACAAAGGGAAAATACACAAAAAAAGGCCAAACAAGCAATTACAAAGCCAATAAATACTGGGGGGGGAGGGGCAGGGAACAAAGACACACCCACAACTCCACCTATATAAAGGACACAAATCCCTACCATGATCCTTTCAAATTCAAATTACCTGCCAGCACTCAACAGACAGCAACCATACACCCACAGCTCATCCATCACACAAGCCACACACCATCAGCACCACAACAAATAGAAACCTCACATACACCTAGCAAAACACACACTCACACACCTACACCTGCACACCAACACACACATCACTCACCATCACCACCCATCACCATGCCCCCAAAGAAGAATCATAAGTTCCTAGATAGTGAATTGGAAGTCCTGGTAGATGAGATCCTCAGGGTAGAGCCACAGCTCTTTGGTACACTGGTCCAACAGACACCCATGTCACAGAAAACAAAGATGTGGGAGAGGATCGTCGACAGGGTGAACGCACAATCACCATGTTTGCGCACAAAGACAGACATCCAGAACAGGTGGTATGACGTGCGCAGGAGGGTCAAGGAGCTGTTGAAGAAGGACTACCTCTTGAGCCAACACACCGGCAGTGGCCCTCCTGCCAAGCCAGTATACCTCAGGCCCTGGGAGGAGAAGGTGCGGGCCATCCTACCACCAGTGAGCGTCTATGCACTAGAAAATATCCCAGAGCCTGGTGAGTACACAACAAATGTACACAATATTCTGCGACTACACACACACATCACTGTCAAGGGGAGAGTCAAACCATGCACTCTTAGCAAATACACAGCAACCAGAACAGAATCATCCCAAAATGTGTATGTCACTCAGAGAAACACAAACACATGCCATCTCAAAGTGACATTTAACTGTGTCATCACATGTACAAACACAACTACAACTACAGCTAGGTAGTGGCACAAATATAACTGACAAACACATCCAGACAAGTAGCCACCGCTACAACACCACCACACAGTGAAGCCCACTGAAAGAAAGGAAATATGTGTATGCTGGGCAAGTCAGTGTAGCCAATAGCATCATGGGAGTTGTAGGCACAGATATTGGTCACCCCCACAACTGTCCCATCAACACCACCATGAACCATGCGCACATCACAGGGAGTGTAAAAGGACTCACAAGATGGCTGACACTGGCTACTGCTGTGGGGAGCACAAGGCCCTGCTGGCAACTGTGCAACAACCAACAGCAGGACACCACTGACTGACATCCTGAAAGACAACTTGCACTCCCTGCAATGGAAGCACGTTCCATGGTGGAATATCTGGCTGGGTGGGAAGGAGGACCGGATGTCAACCAAATACAACCAATGCAGATCATGTACACACCCCAACATTCACATAGAAATGCCCAAATAATGCAGGACAATGTGCTACACCAATATAAACCCCTGACTGTGACAACTTAGGACAATGCAATGTACAGGCCCGCATCCAGAGGCACAGTCACAACTGTCAGGTGTGTCAACCATTGATGCCTGCAGAAACATAACATACATTGTGTGTGTCTCCCAAAAACAGGTGATGATGGGGACACAGCAGCAGACGCTGAGGAGTCCTCGTCCCAGGCTCAAGAGGATACGGAGCTCACTGGTGGGGAACAGCCTCTGCCCTCCTCGGATGAAGAAGACCTACCTGGCACCTCCGGAGCAAGTCCTCATGCAGCACCAGCAGGACCACTAGCTGCACTCCCTGCACCCACCCCTCCAACGACTGTCAACACACATACCACCCCTGCCGACATGGACAGACCAAGGAGCACCACCACCACCAGCACAGGGACCCTGGACCAACGTGGGGCCATGGACACCACCACCACCCAACAACCCACAAGGGGGCCCAGGGTCACCTGTGCGTGCCACCTCAGGTACTGCACGTGTCGCCAGGGGTGGTGGGAGGGTGGGAGACATAGGTCGCTGCTCACAGAGGGGTCTGGACTGCATGATGACCCACAACTGGCACGCATAGCCGATGCGTACCAGTCCAGCACCGGAGAGTTCAGCCAGGTAGTGGGGCTCCTCAGGGACATTAAACAGCAGCAGGCTGCCCATCATGCCCGCTTGGACTCACACATGTCCCGCGTGGAGTCCAAGTGGGACACAGTGCAAGAGATGACGGCGGTGCATAGGGACATATTACAATGCCTCCGCCAGATGAGCAGCAACCAGTCAACACCTCCCTGTGTGCCCACAACATCTGCTGCTGAAACAACTGCAACTGCCACAGGGAGGCAGGATGACTCTGGCGGAGAGTCCCCTGCACCGCAGCAGCCTGCACTTGAGGGTCCCCCCCCCCCAAGAAGAGGGGCCATCCGAGGAGGGGCAAGTGAGAGGCTGATGGCCATGTGCAACCCCCAGGAAGCCAAAACCTGTTCTGGATAATCACCTTTGTGCGCAAACTGTTCACCCTGTTGACTGCAACACAACTCTCCCACATGACATGGGGAGCTCAAGTTGGACCAATGTCTCTGATTACTGTTGACTTCACTCTGGACATTTCTGCTACCAGGACTTCCAAATCATCTAGGAACTTTGGATTACAATCACAATGTACAGCACCCACCATCCTGTGCACTATACTCACACATGTATGTCAATAAACTCACTAATACACCATACTTGCCTCTGTTGTGATTCCTATGTTGTCTCAGAAGTGGCTATGATGATCTGGGAAATGACACTGTGCATGCTAACTGCAACAGCAAGTACAACACCGGCATGTGAGTCATGGCGACGTCACACATATGAGGGAGGCACACCACCAGGGCTACACAACACATACACACCATGGCCATCTGACTCATCGCCTACACTGATGTTGCCAGGAAATACGTTGCATTGCACAGACCCAACACCTATTCACAGTCTGTGTTAACTAGCCCACTGGTGCAGTAAGCAAATGTCAGTCAGATGTGTGATCACAGACAACGCACATCCCAAAGTGAAGCACAGGTTTATTACACATTTGCAACATGTTGTAACCACCACAGATGCAAGGTAATCCCACCTGGCAGCGGGCACACAGTCAACAAGTGTAGAAGGAAGGAAGTCCATGGGTGTGGTGCACATCACCTGTAGGGACACAACAGCTACCACCCGGGAAGTCAAATCACGGTGTTGGGGAACACAGTTGACCAAACGACTCTGAAAGTACCCTGTGAAGGACAGAAATGACACACAGTCAAAAGCACTGAAGAACAGGACAGAACTGCAATACTCATGCACAATACATGTTACAAGATACCCACACAGAACCAAGTTAGCATGTCAACACTGTTGGGGAGTACAGACTACCTGCAAGGACACATCGCTACACGCATACAGTCATGTAGCCCATGGACACACTCAAACAGCACCAGAGCACCACCAACACATATCATGCTAACTCACATCATTGACATGACATCTCTGGATACTCACATTCAGCTGAAGAAGTTGGTGATGAGCTGTGTGCGGACATCACCATCATCATCATCACTGGCATCGTAGTCCAGGCCAGGATCCTCCACAGATGGCGGACGTTGGTCATCGTCATCCAGGATGAGAGGCAACTCCTTCCGCACTGCCAGGTTGTGGAGCATGCAGCAGACAATGATAATCTTGCACACCTTTGCTGGGGCATATGGGAGGGACCCTCCTGTCTTGTCGAGGCAGCGGAAGCGGCTCTTCAGGAGACCAAATGTCCGCTCAATCACTCTCCTCGTCCGACCATGTGCCTCATTGTAGCGCATCTGGGCTGGTGTCACAGGGTTCCTGAGGGGCGTCAGCAACCACGGCATGTTGGGGTATCCGGAGTCACCTACATACAGACAATTGCACATTAGCAGAGTTGGAAAAGAGGGTGGAACACTACATAGCAGAACACACACAATGGTACAAAGTCAGTACACACCAACAAGCCAGGCACGCTGGTTCGGCATCTGTGCCATCATCCTTGGGATGCGACTACTCCTCATCACGTAGGCATCGTGTGCAGAACCAGGGAAACGGGCACACACGTGTGTGATGCTCATATCTGCAAGACAGACCACCAGTGCATTGACCGAGTGGTAGTGTTTGCGGTTACGGTGAGGCCTGCTCTTGGGCCTGTGGTGGTACCAAAGCCACATGTGTCCCATCTATGGAGCCAATGACATGCGGCATCCTCCCCAGGGCATAGAAGTCACTCTTCACGCCAGTGAGTCGTTGGAGTCTAGGGAAATAGATGTACTGGTTCAGGTATATCAACATAGCCTCCAAAACATCCCGGAGCACACAGCTGAACATGGTCTGTGACATCCCACCAGCAGTCGCCAGAGTGTGTTGAAAGGTACCGGTGGCAAAGAAGTGTAGGGCTGCCATCACCTTCACCTTGGGGGTCAGCGCTGTAGGGTACGGACGGCCAGGTTGCAAATGTGGTGCCAAGCGCACTGCCAAATCCTCAATCAGCTGCCTGGTGAAGCGGTACCGTCGGATGCTGTCACGTTCCACCATCGTTGCCAGGTCAGGGAATGGTCTAAGGACAGCTGGTGCCCTGCAGTGCATAGGTGAAGAAAGCAAGATTGTCAGTCACCCCACATATGTGGCATTGAACACACTCAACATCACATGATACATCATTATGAGTCACAAGTACATGATGTGTGCAGTTCCGTAAGGATATGTATGGCACATACATGGCCAACATCTAACATCACAGTTCAACAAGTGGCATCAATGAGTCCCAGGTCGTGCCATTGGATATCATGAGGCCGTGTCCCAGTTCCCATCTCCTGCTGCCAAATTACAAACACACCCCACAGTGACATGTGAGGACTGATGTGCCCCAGGCATCACAGCTCAACGACAGGTAGATTCCCAGGGACCCTGTATTGCCACATGGACACTGGCATGACATGGTGTATCATGTATACACCACAGCAAAACAACCATGACCCCCACAGGCAGTGGTCCCTGTTGCCTCGGCAGGACAGACATGGACGTCTGTGACACACACACGCACAACATCAAAGTCCATGCACAAACAACTTGGATGTGGAGACTGCCTCCCATTGTGCACATGAAATCAGAGACATTGGTAACACAACATGCACACAGACTGTGGAGGACCATCAGCATTGTGCCAATGGGTCACCCTGGGTTAAACATACCGTCCCACATGGGACTCAGGGTGTATGTGACATGACATACACATACACCACCGTGAGATGTGACCATGCCACATGCTCAGATATGAACAGTTGCACATCACAGTGGTCATGTACACGAAACACCAAGGATTCTGTCCCCATGAACACGTGCACAGCCTGGGGGTGGCTGCCCCCAAGTGACACCCACAGAACAACATCTTCACCCCCATACACGGAATAGGTAATGCAGCCTTACATGCCGTAGGATACAGTTTGGACAGGCTGTGGTGTTGTAGGTGTGCCCCTCACTCCCTGGGAAGTATATGTGGCTGGCATATGTTCACCTGTGACAGGCATGGTGACATATGCCAGTGACTTGCACAGGGATGCGTTGGACAGCAATGGACCGATCAGTGCGCACACATTGGCCATTGCATTCAATGTGCGCTGGTACGCGTTGTATTCGCAATACGCGTTGGACAGCAATGGACCGATCAGTGCGCACACATTGGCCATTGCATTCAATGTGCGCTGGTACGCGTTGTATCCACAACACGCGTTGGACAGCAATGGACCGATCAGTGCGCACACATTGGCCATTGCATACAATGTGCGCTGGTACGCGTTGTATTCGCAATACGCGTTGGACAGCAATGGACCGATCAGTGCGCACACATTGGCCATTGCATTCAATGTGCGCTGGTACGCGTTGTATTCGCAATACGCGTTGGACAGCAATGGACCGATCAGTGCGCACACATTGGCCATTGCATTCAATGTGCGCTGGTACGCGTTGTATCCTAGATACGCGTTGAACAGCAATGGTCCGATCGGTGTGCCCGGCCGGCCCATTGCATTCAATGTGTCTTGGTGCAGCGTTGTATCCTAGGTACGCGTTGAACGGCAATGGTCCGATCGGTGTGCCCGGCCGGCCCATTGCATTCAATGTGTGCGGGTACGCGTTGTATCCTAGGTACGCGTTGAACGGCAATGGTCCGATCGGTGTGCCCGGCCGGCCCATTGCATTCAAGGTGTGCGGGTACGTGTTGTATCCTAGGTACGCGTTGAACGGCAATGGTCGAATCGGTGTGCCCGGCCGGCCCATTGCATTCAATGTGCGGGTACGCGTTGTATCCTAGGTACGCGTTGAACGGCAATGGACCGATCGGTGTGCCCGGCCGGCCCATTGCATTCAATGTGTCGGGTACAGCGTTGTATCCTAGATGCACGCGTTGAACAGCAATGGTCCGATCGGTGTGCCCGGCCCATTGCATTCAATGTGTGCGGTGCGCGTTGTATCCTAGGTACGCGTTGAACGGCAATGGTCCGATCGGTGTGCCCGGCCGGCCCATTGCATTCAATGTGTGCGGGTACGCGTTGTATCCTAGGTACGCGTTGAACAGCAATGGTCCGATCGGTGTGCCCGGCCGGCCCATTGCATTCAATGTGTCGGGTACGCGTTGTATCCTAGGTACGCGTTGAACAGCAATGGTCCGATCGGTGTGCCCGGCCGGCCCATTGCATTCAATGTGTCGGTGCAGCGTTGTATCCTAGGTACGCGTTGAACAGCAATGGTCCGATCGGTGTGCCCGGCCGGCCCATTGCATTCAATGTGTGCGGGTACGCGTTGTATCCTAGGTACGCGTTGAACGGCAATGGTCCGATCGGTGCGCACCCATTGGCTATGGCCTGGCCTGGCAACGGACGCGTTTTCAAAATTTGAACGAGTCTGATGCTGTAAATTCAGTTGGTCACCCACAACAATGTTGCAATTTCATGGGTGTCATGAAGTTGAACATTTGAAGGATGCTGGGGGCGTGTGTAAGTGGTGCGATTCGATGGATTGGCCAGATTCAGAAGATGCAAACGACTTGGACCTATCACTTTGGACACATGGGACAGTATCTGCCTCTGCAGCATACATATAATGCTGGCTGTTCCCCTGAGAGCTCACTTACCTGCACTACATGCTCCAGGACGACATCTGCCACTACACTGCTGCTGTCTCTGCCCCCTCTGGACCCTGCAATGGCACGTACTGTGGAGAGAGCCCCAGCCTTCAGCACTGAGGAGAACCAGACCCTGCTGGACAGCCTCCTTCCACAGTACAGCAAGCTGTATGGGAAACCAGGGGAGCAGGTGAGTGTTCTGTCCACTGCCTTTCTAAATGTGCATGTTGTCTGACTAGCAAGGCTAACAGTCTGCACGCCACTGGCTAGCAGGCTCACTGAGTAGTTGTCACCCCCCATAGTGTGTAGTCATATGCACTGGACAGGAATAGTGCAGTGACAGTGCATTTAAACAAGGTTTTACTGCCCAGGCAATGATACCATGTAGTAACTGCTGGCATACTGTCCATGGCCATCGTTGCACTGCCTGTGTACATCATGTGCCCCTGTGATTGAGACATGTATATCCAACTGTGTAATGCACGGTTATGTTGCATGTGTAGTAATGGCATTCTCACTTTGTCATCCTCACAGGTTGATGCCCACCAGAAGCAGAAGATATGGCTGACCATCGTCCGGGCAGTGAGATCCGTGGGGACTACAAGCGCCGGATCCGCAACTGCCAGAAGAGGTGGCAGGACCTTCGGGGCTGGACCCGGAGGATCGCACGGATCCAGCTGAAGCTGTCGCCTCCTCGCAGGAGGGGCGGACACCGGACCCTGACCCCCCACCTGCTCAGGATCCTGGCGGTGGTCTTCCCTGATCTGGATGGGCAGCTGAAGGCCAGAGAGCAGCAAGGAGGGGGTGAGTCCATGTCTGCATTGTGAACTATGTCTGCCATGCTATGTGCCCTCCTCTGGCCTGGTTAAACTTCCACAGAACATCAGTCTTGTGGTCCAGGACCCATGTCCCTCTATTGTGCACTGCCCACTCCTCATCTGATACCCAGGTGTGGCCCTTACAGTCAGGGTATTGTGTCACTTGGGTACTGTGTCCCTGCAGTTTGCTTGACTCAAGGTGGGGGACAGCATCTGTTTCCCTGACTCTGTGGTGGGCATCATGGGTGGGTCCATTGCTTACACAATGCCTGTGTTCTGACATGTGTTCGGCGTGTTACTTTGATATGTGGCCCAATTGCTGAGCTGATCCACCACATGTGCCTGGGGTATCTGGCACACACCCATGCTGCGGGTGGGAACAATGTTTGGGCCCAGGAGTGTGTATATAACGTGTGTCACACATACGTAGCCAGCTGCCTACCGTCCAGGGCTCATCCCTCATTCATGTGGGGCAGGACAGTCATGCCTACTCCAGGCCATACAATACACTCTGTACTCCCACTGCCGTGTATCAGCTGACACGTTTTGCTCAGTGATTTGTCTGCCTCTGTGTCAGTGTGCTGTGGCTTCGTTGTCAGGTCTGCTGGGGTGTTCCTCGGTTGGGGCTCCGCATGCCACCGGAGATGTGACCATAGGAGATGATACTTGTGTGACACATAGGTGTTTGATCACCTGACCGTGCAGACTGGGGTATGTGAATATGAAGTCCAGGCAGCTGTTTCCCATTCACAGCAGATTGTGAGGTGCTCAGGTGCAGAGGGTAGTGTTACAGGTCTCCCATATGTCCAATGGGTATGACCTGGACAGATGAGGGTTCAGATGATGTGGTGTGTGGGGGATGTACATGTGCACTTGTTCAGCTCCAGGACTTGCATTCCCCATGATCTACTATTGTGACACAGTGCAGAGTGTTGTTGTCTGGCTGCCCTGCCCATGTGACTGGAGACAGTGATGTATGACTTAGCAGGCATGGCTGTGCCATGGCATGTGACTTCCTATTAGTGATCCTGCAGGGGAGTGACATGTGCTACATGCACACCATTGTGGCAATGGCTATCAGGACATGGGTGCATCATGGTGTCTGTCGCTGGTATGCATGACATGCATTTCCTATTTGACTCTGGGCATCCCTTACATCCGGACACCTGTACTGACTCAGTGGCAAGAGTTGTGATGTGTGCATGTCCACATGCTTCACCGGGATCTCTGCACTGTCCAAATATTGTGTAGGTGGTGCATGTGTCCACACTGGGGTATTGCCATCCAACAGACACCAGACAGATGGGTGCAAGGCCAGGTGGGATGTGAGTGCCATGGTTGACCATCAGACTGACAATTGACTTCTCCTGTTCTGTTTGTGCAGTTTTAGCAATGTTCAACTAAGGATGCCAGGGCTTGCTCTGTAATGTGCTGTACTTACTGTGGTGTGTGCGTTCGGTGCAGGTGACTGATGTCTGTCTGTTTCCCTATTGATTGCAGATACATCCACGGCCACAGGAGGGGACAGCTCCACGGACCAGGAGGAGCCGCAGAGCCAGACTGGGTCAGCAGCCGAGGAGTGGTCGGAGGGACCCAGTGGCACGGAGGGCGAGGGGAGCCACACCGAGGAGTCCTCAGCACCATCCACCTCAGCTGAGGACCTGAGCAACTCGGAGGATGACTCCCTTATGGAGGCGGGTGTCAGCAGCCACCACACCCCAGCTAGTGTTGCTGTCCCCGCCACCACCACCACCACCACCACCGCCCTCCCATTGGCTCCCATTCCCGAGGTCCGTGGAGGCTCCCATGTTCGGGAGCGTGTCTCTTTCGGGCCAGGCACCGCACCCCCTGCCCCTGTGTCCCCTGCTGCCCTGAGTGAGGAGTCTGTGTACCTCCGCCGCCAGCTCCATGTAGGACAGACAGCAATGCTGAGTGTCCTCGATGCACACACCAGTCTGTTGACTCAGCTGGTGTCATTCATGGAGAGCATCTCATCGGGCATGTCTCACCTACAGAGGGGCAATAGGTCCATGGACTCCTCCCTGACGGCAGCAGTGTCCCTCCTCCGACAGTCCCTCACCCCTCCTGCCTCTGCCCCATCCACACTCCCCAGCACCTTACCCGTCCCAAGCACACACACACTGGCACAGGCACACACCAGCACAGACACATGCAGCAGACAGACACACACGCCACAAACAAGACGCACACGCACGCACCGTCAGGGGACTGAAACCACACTCACAGGGGATGGGGCACAGGCACAAACACACGCATCCACAAGCACTGCGCAGTCCTCAGTTGCCTCTCCCTCCAAAGACCCTCCCTTGCCTCACCTGCAACCCCAAATACACAGCGGCTCTTCCTCTGTGACCTTGGCCTCTTCCCCTCCGACCCAGCTGATCCAGCATTCAGGGGGAAGAGGAAGCCCACCCAAACGGAGCGGAGTGCCCCTGGCCCCCGGACACCATCCCCCAGGCGCAGACTGACTGAGGCCCCCACCCGCAAGTCCCCCCGGTCCCGGAAGAGCAAGATCCCGCCGCCGCCCTGCAGCTCAGGCACCAAGTCTCCTTCCTCCATCCCTCAGGCCCCCACTCCACAGGTGCCCCCACCACACCCTGCCCCAGGTTCCCCCACCCACAGATACACCATCCCCAGAAGGGTCAGGCCTTCACCCCTGCCACTTGCTCTTCCGGCCCCACACCCCCCGCTGCGCTTGTCTGTACCACTGATGTGGTGAGGGTGTCCTCCCCTCTGTCCTGCCCACCTTACCTGATCCCCATTCTCCTCCCCTGGAGGTAGGCACTGCAGTGGAGTCCACTATCACCCTGTCTGACTTGGGCACTGCAGTGGTGGACCTGTCCACTCCATCTGCAGGGTCCACTGCAGTCGTGCCGGCACCCACAACATCTGAGTCATGCCCCCAGTTGTGCCGGCACACACCATGTCAGACACGTCCACTGCAGTTGTCAGTGGCTCTCCAGCACCCACCACCCCTTCCCTGCCTCCTCCTGGTGAGCCCTGATCCTGTCCCTGCGGTGCCTGGCCTGCCCCCCGTATGCCCCTCCTAGGGGATTGTCCCTGGTTTTGATCAGTGCAGGCATGCGTAGGGTGACATCTGCCACTGTCACCCTGTATTGACTTTCTTGATGGACTGGCCATTGGCCTTTGTTGATTCCTTACAGTTTTTCCAAGTTTTGAACCCACATATGCAGAATAAAGCAACTTTCTGTTCTCTAGTGCTTTTACTTCTGATGTACATGATGTTGATGACGCTAACTATGCACTTGTTGCAGTGATGGTGATATTTGGTCTCATGAAAATGAAGTGTTACTGTGCAGGAACCCATGTGGTCCAGGGGGACAGTGTCCTATCCTGTGGTGTATCCATGTCATCCTTAGCAGCATCTGAGGGTGTAATGTTTTCAATATTTGGCAATGGGATTTCCTACTTACATTAGCAATGTCACATCTGTGGGTTCCACCCATGCACATCTGTTGTGTTTGCCATTGTTCAATTAGTCTACTTCCCTGACCGTGTGGCCATCTCCACTGGACATGCAGGTTTGGGCATCAATGGGGAAGGACTCATCTGTGTTGTCAGTGCAACTTGCTATACATGTGTGTTGGATCTGTGCTGTTGATTTCGTTGACATTCCCATGACCAGGCTGATGTGACGGGAGCCTTCATTTTGTGCTAATTGTTGACTGTGTGACCAAGTGTTCTGCTGACATGATGGAGCCCTACTGATGCGACATATGGCACAGCTTTCCTCACACAGGAGTGGAGTCCCCTCATGGCAGTGTGTACTCCTGTGACATCTCGTGCGCCCAAGGTGTGTGTTGTATGAGCATGTCTGTGTGTTCACTTCCATTTTGCTGTGCATGCTGGGATCCCTAGTGATGTTCCTGTTTGTGATGCTTGCTGAGTTGACCTATGTTCCCCCATAGTCTTCTCCCTGGGTTCTCTGTGATGTGGGTGCATGGCACATTACTGGTCATCAGGGTGTCACCCATAGGTGTGTTTGCTGTCAGGGCTGAGTTTGTGGGCAGACGCTGATGTGTCACAGTCAGGATTCCCCTTTGCACTTGTTGTTTACTCCTGTCATGTGATTTCTTGTTTGTGTTAGCTTTCATTGGTTGTGACACGTTGTGTGTGTGACTGCTGGCACTCCTGAGGGCTGCAATGTTGGTAGTTGTCTATGTGTGTTCTTTGTGGGTGACCTTGGCTTCTTCATAGGTGTGTGACTGTGGCTGGGATCCCATTGGTTGGTGTGGTATTGCTGTCATGTCCATGTACAGCGTAGTGTGCAGTGTGTCAGACATTCAGGAGTCTGGTTGAGTGGCCATGTGTGATGTGTTTCTGCACCTTGGTTCCCACCACCCCCCTGGGATTGTCATGGGTGCATGTGCAATGTCACCAGTGCATGTGAGCTTCACTGCTGCACATTGTTGGAGGTCGAGATGTGTGGTGTTGAGTGTGTGCAGATGAGAGTTGTTGCCCGGCTAGACCCCTGCCTCCATGTTGGCCTTGGCTGACAGGCCGTGCTGATTGATTTGTGCTTGTGTAGGTGTGATGGTAGTTTGTTGCTCAGGACACATGACTGTGGTTCACAGTGTGAACGACATCTAGCTTTGTCATCACAGTGGGATTGTAATGCAGCCCAGGGTCACCACATTGTGGGGGCCCTGGGGGTAGTGCTGTGGTGTCTCTGTGTTTTGCTGTGTCAGTTGCTGTTCCTACATGCTTGTGTGACATGTGTGATTTGTGCTCCCTCTCATCTGACAATGCCTGATTGCCCACATAGGGGATTTGGATCCATGAGTTACCTTTGTGTGGCACTGTATGCACATCTGTGTAATTGGTATTCAGGCCTCCTCATGTGTTGTGTGGTTGCCTGGGGACACTGGTACCCCCCCTCACCTGTTGTGTTTGATGTGCAGTGTGGGTCTGCCTGTTATTGTATGTGCATCAGCACCACTGCATTGGCATATCTTAGGTGTGCCATTGGCTGTATGTTGTTTGGTGTGTTTGCCCTGCTGTCCCTGGGACTCCTAGGTCATCAGTCAGCACAATGATCATTGTGTGTGTGTCCCATTGCTGCCATGGTATGGTATCTGTTCACCTCACATCTACAGTCTCCACTGGGTATCTGAATTTGTGTGCCCATTGGTGCAAATATGTGGGTCTGCATTCTGATGGTCACTTCTGTCATTGTGTCATTGATGAATGTTGACATTGTCAGCCCCCATGGGTGATGTTTGTCTGCACATGGCCAAAGGTATGTCTTATTTGCACTGCACTGTTTGCCTCCCCATTCTATGTTGCTATGGGACACAAGCACTACTTTGCCACTGATGTGTTTGTTGTTCTGTGACCAGGAATCATCCATGCAGTTTGGCAGTTGCAGCTTTTTCTTTGTCAACACTTACATTGGTCACTGTGATGATGGGGGTTTGGACCCCATTGCCACAATGTTCAAAATGTGCTTCAGCTATGGACCTCACACTTACATTTTGGTCACTGTGATGATGGGGGTTTGGACCCCATTGCCACAATGTTCTAAATGTGCTTCAGCTATGGACATCACACTTACATTTTGGGCACTGTGATGATGGGGGTTTGGACCCCATTGCCACAATGTTCAAAATGTGCTCCAGCTATGGACCCCACACTTACATTTTGGGCACTGTGATGATGGGGGTTTGGACCCCATTGCCACAATGTTCAATATGTGCTTCAGCTATGGACCCCACACTTACATTTTGGGCACTGTGATGATGGGGGTTTGGACCCCATTGCCACAATGTTCAATATGTGCTTCAGCTATGGACCCCACACTTACATTTTGGGCACTGTGATGATGGGGGTTTGGACCCCATTGCCACAATGGTCATGGCCTGCTTAGCATTGTGGGTGCCACACACATTTATGTGTGGCACTTGTGATAGGGGGTCACATTGTATGTTCACAGTCCTGTTCAGTGTTGTAGGCATTTGACACAGTCTACACACGCTTGTCATGGTGTTGGGGGGATGTCTTTGTGTTACATTCTTTCTGCTGGTGTGTGCTTCTTGTGGCATGTATTTGCCATCCTGTGAGTGGGGGTGTTGTTGGTGGTAGGCATCCAGCCCCCCATGGGTAGAAGTGGTAGTAGTGGTAGGCATCTGGCACCCACTGGGTAGAGGTGGTAGTAGTGGTAGGCATCCAGCCCCCCATGGGTAGAGGTGGTAGTAGTGGTAGGCATCCAGCCCCCCCATGGGTAGAGGTGGTAGTAGTGGTAGGCATCCAGCCCCCCCATGGGTAGAGGTGGTAGTAGTGGTAGGCATCTGGCACCCCCTGGGTAGAGGTGGTAGTAGTGGTAGGCACCTGGCACCCCCTGGGTAAGGGTGGTAGTAGTGACAGGCATCCAGCCCCCCATGGGTAGAGGTGGTAGTAGTGGTAGGCACCTGGCACCCCCTGGGTAAGGGTGGTAGTAGTGACAGGCATCCAGCCCCCCATGGGTAGAGGTGGTAGTAGTGGTAGGCCTCCAGCCCCCCATGGGTAGAGGTGGTAGTAGTGGTAGGCATCCAGCCCCCCATGGGTAGAGGTGGTAGTAGTGGTAGGCATCTGGCACCCCTGGGTAGAGGTGGTAGTAGTGGTAGGCATCCAGCCCCCCATGGGTAGAGGTGGTAGTAGTGGTAGGCATCTGGCACCCCATGGGTAGAAGTGGTAGTAGTGACAGGCATCCAGCCCCCATGGGTAGAGGTGGTAGTAGTGACAGGCATCCAGCCCCCCATGGGTAGAGGTGGTAGTAGTGGTAGGCATCTGGCACCCCTGGGTAGAGGTGGTAGTAGGGGTAGGCATCCAGCCCCCCATGGGTAGAGGTGGTAGTAGTGGTAGGCATCCAGCCCCCCATGGGTAGAGGTGGTAGGCATCTGGCACCCCTGGGTAAGGGTGGTAGTAGTGGTAGGCATCCAGCCCCCATGGGTAGAGGTGGTAGTAGTGGTAGGCATCTGGCACCCCTGGGTAGAGGTGGTAGTAGTGGTAGGCATCCAGCCCCCATGGGTAGAGGTGGTAGTAGTGGTAGGCATCTGGCACCCCATGGGTAGAAGTGACAGGCATCCAGCCCCCCATGGGTAGAGGTGGTAGTAGTGACAGGCATCCAGCCCCCATGGGTAGAGGTGGTAGTAGTGGTAGGCATCTGGCACCCCTGGGTAGAGGTGGTAGTAGTGGTAGGCATCCAGCCCCCATGGGTAGAGGTGGTAGTAGTGGTAGGCATCTGGCACCCCATGGGTAGAAGTGGTAGTAGTGACAGGCATCCAGCCCCCCATGGGTAGAGGTGGTAGTAGTGACAGGCATCCAGCCCCCCATGGGTAGAGGTGGTAGTAGTGGTAGGCATCTGGCACCCCCTGGGTAGAGGTGGTAGTAGTGGTAGGCATCCAGCCCCCCATGGGTAGAGGTGGTAGTAGTGGTAGGCATCCAGCCCCCCATGGGTAGAGGTGGTAGTAGTGGTAGGCATCTGGCACCCCTGGGTAAGGGTGGTAGTAGTGGTAGGCATCCAGCCCCCCATGGGTAGAGGTGGTAGTAGTGGTAGGCATCCAGCCCCCCATGGGTAGAGGTGGTAGTAGTGGTATTCATCCAGCCCCCCATGGGTAGAGGTGGTAGTAGTGGTAGGCATCTGGCACCCCCTGGGTAGAGGTGGTAGTAGTGGTAGGCATCCAGCCCCCCATGGGTAGAGGTGGTAGTAGTGGTAGGCATCCAGCCCCCCATGGGTAGAGGTGGTAGTAGTGGTAGGCATCTGGCACCCCTGGGTAAGGGTGGTAGTGGTGGTAGGCACCTGGCACCCCCTGGGTAGAGGTGGTAGTAGTGGTAGGCACCTGGCACCCCTGGGTAGAGGTGGTAGTAGTGGTAGGCATCTGGCACCCCTGGGTAGAGGTGGTAGTAGTGGTAGGCATCCAGCCCCCATGGGTAGAGGTGGTAGTGGTGGTAGGCATCTGGCACCCCCTGGGTAGAGGTGGTAGTAGTGGTAGGCATCTGGCACCCCCTGGGTAAGGGTGGTAGTAGTGGTAGGCATCCAGCTCCCCATGGGTAGAGGTGGTAGTAGTGGTAGGCATCTGGCACCCCTGGGTAGAGGTGGTAGTAGTGGTAGGCATCCAGCCCCCCATGGGTAGAGGTGGTAGTAGTGGTAGGCATCCAGCCCCCATGGGTAGAGGTGGTAGTAGTGGTAGGCATCTGGCACCCCTGGGTAAGGGTGGTAGTAGTGGTAGGCATCCAGCCCCCATGGGTAGAGGTGGTAGTAGTGGTAGGCATCTGGCACCCCTGGGTAGAGGTGGTAGTAGTGGTAGGCATCCAGCCCCCATGGGTAGAGGTGGTAGTAGTGGTAGGCATCTGGCACCCCATGGGTAGAAGTGGTAGTAGTGACAGGCATCCAGCCCCCCATGGGTAGAGGTGGTAGTAGTGACAGGCATCCAGACCCCCATGGGTAGAGGTGGTAGTAGTGGTAGGCATCTGGCACCCCCTGGGTAGAGGTGGTAGTAGTGGTAGGCATCCAGCCCCCCATGGGTAGAGGTGGTAGTAGTGGTAGGCATCTGGCACCCCTGGGCAGAGGTGGTAGTGGTAGGCACCTGGCACCCCTGGGTAAGGGTGGTAGTAGTGACACGCATCCAGCCCCCCATGGGTAGAGGTGGTAGTAGTGGTAGGCACCTGGCACCCCTGGGTAAGGGTGGTAGTAGTGACAGGCATCCAGCCCCCCATGGGTAGAGGTGGTAGTAGTGGTAGGCATCCAGCCCCCATGGGTAGAGGTGGTAGTAGTGGTAGGCATCCAGCCCCCATGGGTAGAGGTGGTAGTAGTGGTAGGCATCCAGCCCCCCATGGGTAGAGGTGGTAGTAGTGGTAGGCATCTGGCACCCCTGGGTAGAGGTGGTAGTAGTGGTAGGCATCCAGCCCCCATGGGTAGAGGTGGTAGTAGTGGGAGGCATCTGGCACCCTCTGGGTAGAGGTGGTAGTAGTGGTAGGCATCCAGCCCCCATGGGTAGAGGTGGTAGTGGTGGTACGCACCTGGCACCCCTGGGTAAGGGTGGTAGTAGTGACAGGCATCCAGCCCCCCATGGGTAGAGGTGGTAGTAGTGGTAGGCACCTGGCACCCCCTGGGTAAGGGTGGTAGTAGTGACAGGCATCCAGCCCCCATGGGTAGAGGTGGTAGTAGTGGTAGGCCTCCAGCCCCCATGGGTAGAGGTGGTAGTAGTGGTAGGCATCCAGCCCCCCATGGGTAGAGGTGGTAGTAGTGGTAGGCATCTGGCACCCCCTGGGTAGAGGTGGTAGTAGTGGTAGGCATCTGGCACCCCATGGGTAGAAGTGGTAGTAGTGACAGGCATCCAGCCCCCATGGGTAGAGGTGGTAGTAGTGACAGGCATCCAGCCCCCATGGGTAGAGGTGGTAGTAGTGGTAGGCATCTGGCACCCCTGGGTAGAGGTGGTAGTAGTGGTAGGCATCCAGCCCCCATGGGTAGAGGTGGTAGTAGTGGTAGGCATCCAGCCCCCCATGGGTAGAGGTGGTAGGCATCTGGCACCCCTGGGTAAAGGTGGTAGTAGTGGTAGGCATCCGGCCCCCATGGGTAGAGGTGGTAGTAGTGGTAGGCATCTGGCACCCCCTGGGTAGAGGTGGTAGTAGTGGTAGGCATCCAGCCCCCATGGGTAGAGGTGGTAGTAGTGGTAGGCATCTGGCACCCCATGGGTAGAAGTGGTAGTAGTGACAGGCATCCAGCCCCCATGGGTAGAGGTGGTAGTAGTGACAGGCATCCAGCCCCCCATGGGTAGAGGTGGTAGTAGTGGTAGGCATCTGGCACCCCTGGGTAGAGGTGGTAGTAGGGGTAGGCATCCAGCCCCCATGGGTAGAGGTGGTAGTAGTGGTAGGCATCCAGCCCCCATGGGTAGAGGTGGTAGGCATCTGGCACCCCTGGGTAAGGGTGGTAGTAGTGGTAGGCATCCAGCCCCCCATGGGTAGAGGTGGTAGTAGTGGTAGGCATCTGGCACCCCCTGGGTAGAGGTGGTAGTAGTGGTAGGCATCCAGCCCCCCATGGGTAGAGGTGGTAGTAGTGGTAGGCATCTGGCACCCCATGGGTAGAAGTGACAGGCATCCAGCCCCCCATGGGTAGAGGTTGTAGTAGTGACAGGCATCCAGCCCCCCATGGGTAGAGGTGGTAGTAGTGGTAGGCATCTGGCACCCCCTGGGTAGAGGTGGTAGTAGTGGTAGGCATCCAGCCCCCATGGGTAGAGGTGGTAGTAGTGGTAGGCATCTGGCACCCCATGGGTAGAAGTGGTAGTAGTGACAGGCATCCAGCCCCCCATGGGTAGAGGTGGTAGTAGTGACAGGCATCCAGCCCCCCACGGGTAGAGGTGGTAGTAGTGGTAGGCATCTGGCACCCCCTGGGTAGAGGTGGTAGTAGTGGTAGGCATCCAGCCCCCCATGGGTAGAGGTGGTAGTAGTGGTAGGCATCCAGCCCCCCATGGGTAGAGGTGGTAGTAGTGGTAGGCATCTGGCACCCCCTGGGTAAGGGTGGTAGTAGTGGTAGGCATCCAGCCCCCCATGGGTAGAGGTGGTAGTAGTGGTAGGCATCTGGCACCCCCTGGGTAGAGGTGGTAGTAGTGGTAGGCATCCAGCCCCCCATGGGTAGAGGTGGTAGTAGTGGTAGGCATCTGGCACCCCATGGGTAGAAGTGGTAGTAGTGACAGGCATCCAGCCCCCCATGGGTAGAGGTGGTAGTAGTGACAGGCATCCAGACCCCCATGGGTAGAGGTGGTAGTAGTGGTAGGCATCTGGCACCCCTGGGTAGAGGTGGTAGTAGTGGTAGGCATCCAGCCCCCATGGGTAGAGGTGGTAGTAGTGGTAGGCATCCAGCCCCCATGGGTAGAGGTGGTAGTAGTGGTAGGCATCTGGCACCCCTGGGTAAGGGTGGTAGTGGTGGTAGGCACCTGGCACCCCTGGGTAGAGGTGGTAGTAGTGGTAGGCACCTGGCACCCCTGGGTAGAGGTGGTAGTAGTGGTAGGCATCTGGCACCCCTGGGTAGAGGTGGTAGTAGTGGTAGGCATCCAGCCCCCCATGGGTAGAGGTGGTAGTGGTGGTAGGCATCTGGCACCCCTGGGTAGAGGTGGTAGTAGTGGTAGGCACCTGGCACCCCTGGGTAAGGGTGGTAGTAGTGACAGGCATCCAGCCCCCCATGGGTAGAGGTGGTAGTAGTGGTAGGCATCTGGCACCCCCTGGGTAGAGGTGGTAGTAGTGGTAGGCATCAAGCCCCCCATGGGTAGAGGTGGTAGTGGTGGTAGGCACCTGGCATCCCCTGGGTAAGGGTGGTAGTAGTGACAGGCATCCAGCCCCCATGGGTAGAGGTGGTAGTAGTGGTAGGCATCCAGCCCCCCATGGGTAGAGGTGGTAGTAGTGGTAGGCATCCAGCCCCCCATGGGTAGAGGTGGTAGTAGTGGTAGGCATCTGGCACCCCCTGGGTAGAGGTGGTAGTGGTAGGCACCTGGCACCCCCTGGGTAAGGGTGGTAGTAGTGACACGCATCCAGCCCCCCATGTGTAGAGGTGGTAGTAGTGGTAGGCACCTGGCACCCCCTGGGTAAGGGTGGTAGTAGTGACAGGCATCCAGCCCCCCATGGGTAGAGGTGGTAGTAGTGGTAGGCATCCAGCCCCCATGGGTAGAGGTGGTAGTAGTGGTAGGCATCCAGCCCCCATGGGTAGAGGTGGTAGTAGTGGTAGGCATCCAGCCCCGCATGGGTAGAGGTGGTAGTAGTGGTAGGCATCTGGCACCCCCTGGGTAGAGGTGGTAGTAGTGGTAGGCATCCAGCCCCCCATGGGTAGAGGTGGTAGTAGTGGGAGGCATCTGGCACCCCCTGGGTAGAGGTGGTAGTAGTGGTAGGCATCCAGCCCCCCATGGGTCGAGGTGGTAGTGGTGGTAGGCACCTGGCACCCCTGGGTAAGGGTGGTAGTAGTGACAGGCATCCAGCCCCCCATGGGTAGAGGTGGTAGTAGTGGTAGGCATCCAGCCCCCCATGGGTAGAGGTGGTAGTAGTGGTAGGCATCCAGCCCCCCATGGGTAGAGGTGGTAGTAGTGGTAGGCATCTGGCACTCCCTGGGTAGAGGTGGTAGTAGGGGTAGGCACCTGGCACCCCCTGGGTAAGGGTGGTAGTAGTGACAGGCATCCAGCCCCCCATGGGTAGAGGTGGTAGTAGTGGTAGACATCTGGCACCCCCTGGGTATAGGTGGTAGTAGTGGTAGGCATCCAGCCCCCCATGGGTAGAGGTGGTAGTGGTGGTAGGCACCTGGCACCCCCTGGGTAAGGGTGGTAGTAGTGACAGGCATCCAGCCCCCCATGGGTAGAGGTGGTAGTAGTGGTAGGCATCCAGCCCCCCATGGGTAGAGGTGGTAGTAGTGGTAGGACTCTGGCACCCCCTGGGTAGAGGTGGTGGTAGTGGTAGGCACCTGGCACCCCCTGGGTAAGGGTGGTAGTAGTGACAGGCATCCAGCCACCCATGGGTAGAGGTGGTAGGCACCTGGCACCCCCTGGGTAAGGGTGGTAGTAGTGACAGGCATCCAGCCCCCCATGGGTAGAGGTGGTGGTGGTGGTAGGCATCCAGCCCCCCATGGGTAGAGGTGGTAGTAGTGGTAGGCATCCAGCCCCCCATGGGTAGAGGTGGTAGTAGTGGTAGGCATCTGGCACCCCCTGGGTAAGGGTGGTGGTGGTGGTAGGCATCCAGCCCCCCATGGGGAGAGGTGGTAGTAGTGGTAGGCATCCAGCCCCCCATGGGTAGAGGTGGTAGTAGTGGTAGGCATCTGGCACCCCTGGGTAAGGGTGGTAGTGGTGGTAGACACCTGGCACCCCTGGGTAGAGGTGGTAGTAGTGGTAGGCATCTGGCACCCCTGGGTAAGGGTGGTAGTGGTGGTAGGCACCTGGCACCTCCTGGGTAGAGGTGGCAGTAGTGGTAGGCATCTGGCACCCCTGGGTAGAGGTGGTAGTAGTGGTAGGCATCCAGCCCCCATGGGTAGAGGTGGTAGTAGTGGTAGGCATCCAGCCCCCATGGGTAGAGGTGGTAGTAGTGGTAGGCATCTGGCACCCCTGGGTAAGGGTGGTAGTGGTGGTAGGCACCTGGCACCCCCTGGGTAGAGGTGGTAGTAGTGGTAGGCACCTGGCACCCCTTGGGTAGAGGTGGTAGTAGTGGTAGGCATCTGGCACCCCCTGGGTAGAGGTGGTAGTAGTGGTAGGCACCTGGCACCCCCTGGGTAGAGGTGGTAGTAGTGGTAGGCATCTGGCACCCCCTGGGTAGAGGTGTTAGTAGTGGTAGGCATCCAGCCCCCCATGGGTAGAGGTGGTAGTGGTGGTAGGCACCTGGCACCCCCTGGGTAGAGGTGGTAGTAGTGGTAGGCACCTGGCACCCCCTGGGTAAGGGTGGTAGTAGTGACAGGCATCCAGCCCCCATGGGTAGAGGTGGTAGTAGTGGTAGGCATCCAGCCCCCATGGGTAGAGGTGGTAGTAGTGGTATTCATCTGGCACCCCTGGGTAAGGGTGGTAGTAGTGACAGGCATCCAGCCCCCATGGGTAGAGGTGGTAGTAGTGGTAGGCATCTGGCACCCCTGGGTAAGGGTGGTAGTGGTGGTAGGCATCTGGCACCCCTGGGTAGAGGTGGTAGTAGTAGTAGGCATCTGGCACCCCCTGGGTAAGGGTGGTAGTGGTGGTAGGCATCTGGCACCCCTGGGTAGAGGTGGTAGTAGTGGTAGGCATCCAGCCCCCTGGATCGAGGTGGTAGTGGTGACAGGCATCTGGGCCCCTATGTGTATATGTGGCATTGGTGATGGGCATCCCGCCCCTATGGTGCTGCTGTTTCTGGTGTAAGTAATTTGTGCATCCCTCTGTGTGTGTGTGATATGTCTGGTACGTGTAGTTTGATTTTGTGGTTGGTGTCTGACTTACCTTCTGCGCCGTACGCGTCTGTGCCTGTTCCGGTAGTAGATGTAGAATATTGGTAGGATCGGAACGATGGGATTCATGGTTGGTTCGTCTCGTTCGTCTTTGTCGTTGCTTCGCCTCGTCCTCGTCGCTTGCGTGTTCGTCTCGTAGCCGTGGATCGTGTTGTGGCGCGAATCGGAGCTTACGTGCGCCTCTCCCGGATGCTTTGACGTGCCGTGCGTAGCGACGGGTTCGGCGCGTACGGGAAGCGCATCGTACTTGTCCGGCCGGACGGGGCTGCTTTTTGGCTTCCGGGCGACTCGAATCTGCGTTTACGGATCCGGCTTGGTCGGGGAACAGGACCTGGATTGGGTGAGTACGACTGGGTCGGAATCTGTGCTGTTGTGCGCATCGTACTTGTTCGTTCGGATTAATGTGCGGATCGGTCGGGAAACAGGCATTCGCATGGCTTTTTTCCCGACCGAATGGTGTTAGGTGCGCCTCCGACCGAGATCGGAATCGGCCCCATAGACGGGTATGGTCAGCAACAGATGAAGGGAGGGGGAATTTTTAGAAGTCTCTCTCCATGTTAGTAAAGGTATTAAAGACTAAGGGGCCGATTCCGATTCGGGCCGGAAATCTCTCCGACCGAGCCGGACCCGGAGAGATTTCCGACCGAATCGGACCCGTGCAGCCCGACCGAACGAGTACGATGCGTCCGTATGCTATCGTACTCGAGTCGGTCGGACTCCCATTGAAGTCAATGGGAGCCGGTCGTACAACGCGTACGTGGGCTCCCATTGCCTCAATGGGTGCGAGGCAAACAAGGGCGCCCCCTACAGCGGGTACGCGGCGAAGCGACTCGCGCCGTACACGCATGGGTCCCCCCTGTGCGCGGCTACGCGTACAGGGGGGTCCGACACGGACCCCCGAAGTACGGCTCCGACTACTCTTTCGAGACGGACGGCGCGTGTCGGTCGGACTGCTCGCGGCGCGCATCGTACTTACCCGGCCGGGGAACGTCTCCATTGCGCGGTGCGAGTTGTGTCTGAGCGAGTCGGTCGGTGCGGTTAGACCCGGGAACGAGTCGGTCGGAGCGGTTGGGACGCCCGAATGAGTCGGTCGGCGAATTCGCATTGTACTCGCTCGTCCGGACGCGCGTACAAAACGGTCGGGAAATAGGGCTCCGAATCGGATCCGGTTATGCCGAATAGATTCGGAGCCCTACCGGCCGAGATCGGAATCGGCCCCTAAGAATCTTGGCTCTCGGGCAGGAGCTTGCCTGTGAAGTGGGCGTACTGTCACAGGGAAATCTTCGGTGTTCCCGATCGAGACTTCTGACTGACTGTCAAGGGCTCCTCCAGTCGTGCTGGCCAGAATGTTGAAAGACACTCTTTCGTTGAGGTATTTCTATTACATATTTTGTGTATATATGCCATAAGTTTCATTGCTCTGTGTATATATTTCATATGTTTTCATGCTGTGTATACATGCTCTTTATATTTGATTCTTTCATTTGACAGTGCTTATTCCTAGCATTGGGCACCCATTATTACTTGCATGAGTTTTACTATTATCATCTGCTTATTTTACCCCTTGCATTTGACAGTTGGATTACTTATGAGTGTTTTACTATTACTTGCTTGCGCACACACAAACATATATACATACATATATATATATAAATATATATATATATACATATTTCTTCATAAACTGAGCACACAAGCATGGACCGATGAATATTTGTTCCTTACCTTAGACATTACTGCCTTATACACTAGCATTAGGCATGACGACGGTTTGAATGCAGTAGATTTTTATCTGAAAAAAAGACCAATATCAATGTATAATCACAATATTATGCTGCTTAAAATGATCCGATGGTGCCTTTTTAACAATGTTTTTACATTTGATGGCAGTATTTTTCAACAACTGCAAGGTGTGGCTATGGGGGCATGCTTCTCCCCCAGTTACGCCTGCCTCCATGTAGGCTGGTGGGAGGAGCATGTCCTACAGGTGGAACATAGTAATGCTTGGACAAACCATGTAGTTAAATGGTGGCGTTACATTGATGACGTTTTTGTAATTTGGCATGGAACACAGGCTCAAGCTGAATCTTTTGTAGATAACATCAACAGTAATGACATGAATTTAAACTTTACAGCACATATTGATAAACTTACAACTAATTTTTTGGACATCACGGTATACATCAACCAGGGCAAAATAGAAACCTGTCTCTTTAGGAAACGCACGGCAGGAAATACATTGTTACACGCGACCTGTTTTCACCCACAACACACTATCACCAGCATACCATACGGTGAATTTCTAAGAATATACAGGGCCTGTAGCTCGAGCAAAGACTTAGAGTACCATCAGAATGTAGCCAAGCAAAGGTTCATTGAAAGAGGGTCTAATCCTAAAAAATTGGATATAGCTATCAGAAAGGCCAATAGCAAGGACAGGCAGTCATTGTTGAGTGGAAACAGTAGAAAAGCCACACTAGAGGTCCCTTTGGATAATATCGTTTCTGAGAATGTTTCATCTAACAATGCAGATACCACACAGTGTAGGCTTATAACCACTTATAGCAAGCAGGCCAATGCCATTAAATCCATCATCAACACACAATGGCCTATTGTTCTTACAGATACTACACTCAAGCAAATACTGCCTCTTAGACCTAATCTGACCTTTCGTAAAGCATACTCTATGCACAATGACCTAGTTAAAACAAGTCCAGAAATGGATATAAAAACGAGCTGGTTATCGCTGAAAAAAGGCTTCTACAAGTGTAGTTCCTGCCGTGCGTGCAAATTCGGAATAAATACCATCAGTTACTCCACGGCTCTCTCTGACACCTGTATAGAACTTAAAGGTCACTATATGTGTAGATCCAAATATGCTGTATATGTCTTACAGTGTCAGTGTGGGTTACGTTACATAGGCAGCACAAAACGTCAGGTATATGTACGTATATTACAACATCTACGCGCTATTGTTAATTCAGACCCCGCGTACCGAGTGGCTCGACACTTTAAATTGGAACATAATAACAATCTTGATTGTCTTCAATATTTTGTGATCAACACTGTACCAGCCAACAAAAGAGGAGGTAATCGAGAAAAAAAGCTAAGACAATTAGAATCAAGATACATTGTCGAACTCGATACCAAGTCCCCACAGGGTCTTAACCTTGGCGAGGATTTACATAATTATCTGTAGCTTTGCACTACCGTCCAAAGGTTCAATGGTCTAGAATGCACATCATATTGGCTGTTTTCTGATTCACAACATAATGCTCATACTTGCAACATATGATGATATTAGCCAAGATGTGGTACCAATACATTAGCACTTTATTATAAGGGGTCTCCCTTAGAACCAGATCAATGAGTCTTAATACCTTTTTAATACGTTCACATATCAAATTTATTATCTTTTTTATCTTCAGCTGCCATATGTATTTCACTCAATTTTTGCGCTTTAGACACTTGTAAAATTTGCACACTTTTGCACTTATTTTGCACATTAGACTTGCACTTTGGAATAGCTTTCAATTTGACTGAGCGTAATACTTGAAGCCAATGAGGCTAACATACAATATATATCAATAATGTTTACATCGCAGTATTTGCACAGACTATTTTACAGACATATTTATTGATTGTTTATGTGGCATGGTGGTTGTTTTTTAAAATCTTTATCAATGGTATTTTATAACGCATACAAGTATAGCTTTTATCATTATTTTTAGCATATAAAATAACTGCATTTGTGCGTTTTATATTGTATATGCAATTATGGTGTATTTAGCTGTTAAATATATATTTTATTTTTATTTTTTGCGTACTGACCAATGTGGGGTATAAACTGCAAATACAGATTAAGCGGTCCTAATAATGCCATTTACAACTGTCAGAACTATGTACACTCTGTAGTTCTTAACCATTCAAGCCATAGTATTTTGAGTATTTTTTCTATTTCCATCGTGTTGCAGCCATGTTGTCACGTGACTGACAGGTATCCAATAAATCACTAACTTTCACGTAACGTGATCATGTGACCAAGGCCACTGCGTTGGCCGAAACGCGTCATGATCGACTTTGCACTGAACTGAAAATAAATTGCTACACTGGGCACTAAGCAAACGAAGTTGTCCGTATCTCTTTGAGTGCGCGAATGCACGTTGGAGTGGTAATTGGACATATATATATATATATATATATATTCCCGTTGTGTCCACAAGCAAGGACGCACTCCACAACAGCTGATTCTGCCAAATCTTTATTACCAGGAAATCAACATTTCACAGTTCTGATCTTTCTTAATGCCTAATGTGTTTCGGAGCAAGCCTGCTCCTTAATCATAGGCTATTGCTGACAATGCGCAGAGTTTCCCAAATACACCTTTTAAATTACTGATGACATAATTTCCTCGCTGCATCTCGCAGGTGAGTAAAATTATTATAGCATTCTGGAACTCGTAGTGTTTGGGAACAATCTTCCCCTTTGGTGGGTTCTGCTGCAAAGCCAGTCTATTTAAATCCATATTTACAGCCCTCCGGTGGGCCTCAGAATTGAGAAGCACTCGGTTTAATGCCAATACTGGTGTGCCACATTGGGGTTAGCATAATTCATACCCCTGCGGCCCCATGTTAATTCCGAGGGTGGTGCTGTCCTCCACGGCTGGACTGCCGTGTAACATACTCCTGTTGTGTCCACAAGCAAGGACGCACTCCACAACAGCCGATTTTGCCAAATCTTTATTACCAGGAAAACAGCATTTCACAGTTCCGATCTTTCTTAATGCCCAACGCGTTTCAGAGCAAGCCAGCTCCTTACTCATAGGCTATTGCTGAAAATGCGCAGAGTTTCCCAAACACAACTTTTAAATTAATGATGACATCATTTCCCCGCTGCATCTTGCAGGTGAGTAGAATTATTAAAGCATTCTGGAACTCATAGTGTTTGGGAACCATCTTCCCCTTTGGTGGGTTCTGCTGCAGAGCCAGTCTATTTAAATCCATATTTACAGCACGCCAGAGGGGTTCACTGACACAACATCGATGTAATAAATATCGATGTAAAAAGTATTGAGTGAAAAATATAGACAACAAAAATATCGACTCCTATACTTAAACAGGTAAGTACAAAAATATCGACTAAAAAATATCGATGTAAAAAATATAGATGTATAAAATATCGACTTTTATATAAATATAAAATAAAATAATATATATTAAATATTAAATTTAATTTTAACAAAATAAAATAAATTTAATATACATTTTAATAAAATATAACAAATAAACGTAATAAAAAAGATAAACACACAAACGATTATTTATACATATATATTTACTTTAAAACAATTAATAAACTATTATTTTTAATTTATGTTAACAGTTTAAAATTATATAAAAAATAAAAATATATATCAATGATTTAAAATATAAAAAAACAAAAATCTATAATAAATTAAAACATTAAACTATTAAAAAAATTTAAACTTACATTTCACAATACAGCCAGTGCAACAGTAGGGAAAGCGTTGGATAGCGGAGGGGTAAAAATAACTATTCCCACTCCAGGGAGTGTAACAGGAGGGAAAGTGTTGGATAGCGGAGGGGTAAAAATTACTATTTCAACTCCAGTGAGTGCAACACTAAGGAAAGTGTTGGATAGCGGAGGGGTAAAAATTACTATTCTCACTCCAGTGAGAGCAACAGTAGGGAAAGTGTTGTAAAGCGGAGGGAAAAAATTACTATTCCCACTCCAGTGAGTGCAACAGTAGAGAAAGTGTTGGATAGCGGAGGGGTAAAATTTACTATTCCCACTCTAGTAAGTGCAACAGTAGGGAAAGTGTTGGATAGCTGAGGGGTAAACATTTTTATTCCCACTCCGGTGACTGCAACAGTAGGGAAAGTGTTGGATAGCGGAGAGGCAAAAATTACTATTCACACTCCAACAGTAAAAAAAATATATATATTAAAAATAAAGAAAAATATAAAAATAAATAAATTATATTTAAAAAATTGAAAACAGTATATTAAATATATAAAAAGAAAACATATTATAATATTAATTACATATAACAAAAACCTACAAATGTTATATAAAATTAAATAATAAATACATTTAAAAAATATATATTTTAAACTAGAAAATATTTACAAACAAAAACATTAAATAATACATAAATGTATTTATTTTATTTCCTACCCTATAACACCACACCAATAACACACTTCAACATTTTAAATTAAATGTACTTCCATAATTAACAATTAATAATCAATTAAAAAAATATTATAAAAAAACTAATCATTCATTAACTACACACACTTTAAGTCTATAATGTCCACAACACACACCTAAATTAAATTATAAAATAAAACACAATTAAGACTTATTTTAAAATTAAAAACTATTACTATTAACTAATTATAAAGTAATAAAAATGTATTTAATATCCACCCTTTACCCCTTTAAAAGTAAAAACACACAAAAAATAAACAATTACCCAAAATAAATATCAAATAATTAACATTAATTAACAACTATATATTAATTAAACACAAATTACTTCCCATCCATTACCCTTATAAACACCACAACAGACACCCAATATTAATTACACGATTGCCATAATACATTTTTAATTAATTTAATTAATATCAAACAAATAATTTTTACTAAAAAAATATAAACTACTTAACACCCTTTACCCCTATAAACCCCAAAACACACACCTAAAATTAATTACACAATTACCATAGTTAATTACCGTTTAATTATAATTAACAACCAACTATTAATTCAATTAAAAATAAATTACTTCCCACCCTTTACACCTATAAACACCAAAACACACACCTAAAATTAATTACACGATTACCATAATTAATTACAAATTAATTAATTAAAATTAATTAACAACCAATAATAATTCATCAATTAAAAATAAATTACTTCCCACCCTTTACACCTATAAACCCCAAAACACACACCTAAAATGAATTACACAATTACCATAGTTAATTACCGTTTAATTATAATTAACAACCAACTATTAATTCAATTAAAAATAAATTACTTCCCACCCTTTACACCTATAAACACCAAAACACACACCTAAAATTAATTACACGATTACCATAATTAATTACAAATTAATTAATTAAAATTAATTAACCAATAATAATTCATCAATTAAAAATAAATTACTTCCCACCCTTCCCACCTATAAACACCAAAACACACACCTAAAATGAATTACACAATTACCATAATTAATTACAAATTAACTATTTATTAACAAATTATTAATTAATAATAAATTACTTTACACATTTAACACTATAACATCTGAATTAAACAAATATTAATAAATAAAAAATATCAATTAATTTAATATAATTAAATTACTTCCCACCCTATTCCCCAATAAACCCACAACCCGCTACGGAACTAAAAACGCAAAATTCAATTTTTTTTTTTAATAACTACTAAAAATGTAACACATATTAAAAATACAATTATTATACAGAAAAAATACATCACTACATTTAAAACATATACTAAAATACATAACACTAATTAAAAAGATCGATACTTTTAACAACTATATTTTTGCAAACGATATTAAACACTTCGATATTTTTAAAATCGATATTACTTACCTTAAGTCGATATTCTTGACCACGATATTCTTGCTGTCGATATTTCTGAACCACGATATTTCTGACTCGATATTTGTGAAACTCGATATTTTAAACTCAATATTCTATTTGCACACCCTCCAGTGGGCATCAGAATTGAGAAGCGCTTGGTTTAATCCCAATACTGTTGCGCCACATTGGGGTTAGCATAATTCATACCCCTGCGGCCCCATGTTGATTCCTAGGGTGGTGCTGTCCTCCACATATTCCCGTTGTGTGAGTGTGTGTGTGTGTGTGTATATATATTACCTACTGGCGGTCACCAGTAGGTAGTTAAAGTTAGGACCTATTTTCCATAGGAAATTCACAACATTCTATTCCCAAAAACTTTGGCGCCGGTCGACGAATCTTCGCGAAATTTTCAAAACTCGTGGGGCGCTCCAGTCCGCTCCTATCTTGAAAGTTTCGGGGTGATTCGGCAAGCGGGGGCCGATAAAAAAGGGGGGTCCCAAAACGTGTTTTCTCCATGTTATTTTCCATAGGAAACTTTAGACAAAGCTACAGCCCGAACTGCTGAACGGAATTACACCAAATTTTGCAAAAAGGTAGCCCTTGGTTCAGAAAGAGCCCTTTTTGTTAAATGGTGTAAATCCGTTCAGTAGTTGCTGAGAAATTCAAAGAATAAGAGTCAAAAAATCAATTTCCCATAGGGAACTTTGTGCAAGGCTACAGCGGAAACTACTGAACGGATTTACCCCAAATTTGGCATAAAGATACTGCTTGGCTCAGAAAGCGACCTTTTCAAAAATGGTGTAAATCCGTTCAGTAGTTTTTTAAATATTAAAGGAAAAAGAACTATATATATCTGGGCGAAGCCTAACCACACATGTCATCGTGAGATCTGATTGGCTGTCAGCACTTCATCCAAGAAGTGTTGGCAGCCATCTTGGGACCAATATACATGATAGCACCTGTAACATGCTGTGAGCCTCCCCTGTCTTGTCCCTTCCCGTCCTACCTGCTGTGTCCGTGCGCGTGTCTCCCGGCGCGCGTTTAGAACGTTGAGGGGACTTGTGCCGAGGCCGTTATTCCAACGGGCATTCGGTATCTCCCATTAATAAAGCTGGTCGCTTACTTGTTCCCTTGATGCTGTCTCGTCATTACATCTTAATTTGGCGACGAGGATGGGATCTGGACCTATCACCGGATCACGGCAGATCACAAGAGGCTCCTGACGTCCTGTACACTCTCCCACCGAGTGTTGTGTGAGGCGGACTTCCTCTCGCCGCTCCGCCTCTGCGTGACGCCCATCAATCCCTCAGCCTCACACCATTTGCCTTCCCTCGTCCTTGTCAGCCCCGGGGAGGAGCTGCAACGAAACGTGAGTGAAGTGACATTCCTTTCTGCCAACTTAATTATACCATAAACGGCCACCGGAGGGAGCCAGACGCCTTCTTAACCTTCGCTTCATGAGATTTAAGGCATCTTCCTAACAAATACTTGCATTGTCTCAGAATGACTGGAATAATGAATGCGGTGGCAATGCCCAGCACCTTCCTAGATGTCCCTGGGCCGCCCGCGGAAAATTGGACACAGTGGGTAAAATGTTTTGAGAAACATTTGGAGGCAAGTGATGGGACTGAATATAATCCTACGAGGAAACAAGCAATGATGTACAATTGTTTGGGGACAGAAGGAAGGAGGTTATTCGACCACATAACTCCAATTGAAAAAGAGGAAGGGGATGAAGAATGGGATGTATTTAAGGAGGCCAAATTGAGAATGAACCCACTATGAGTGTGATAATGGAGAGATATAACTTCTACTACAGGTACCAAGCACCAGGTGAGGCGATTGAGTCTTATGTGGCAACATTGAGAATGTTAGCTACAACGTGTGCATTCAAAGATGCAGACGCGATGATACGGGATCAGGTGGTGATGCGTACCACGTGCGTGAAGGCGCAAGAGAAGTTGTTATGCCACAAGAATCCAAACCTCGAAAAAGTGGTTTCTACCATCAAAAGCATGGAAAGATCGGCCAAAGGTGTTAAATTGCTGCGTAAACCAGATAACCAACAAGTGAACGTCAATCTTGTGCGGAAGGGGATAACAATTCGGCCTAAGGACACGTACAGCGGTCTTGTACTTGAGTCCGCTGTACGTGTCCTTAGGCCGAATTGTTATCGTTGCGGATCCAACGCGCATATGGCAACTAGCAAAGAATGTCCTGCGAGGGGCAGGATCTGTCAAGAATGTGGAAAAATGGGACATTTCCTTAAGGTTTGCAGAACTTCTCGTTCTAAAAATATTTACACCGTAAACGAGTCAAAGTCCGATGTAGACTCAGATGAGAATGAGCTACTGGAGAACCTGGTGCTGCTGGTCGCCATTATCAACGGTGAAGATGCACAAAACCAACCCAGGTATGATGTTGGTGTGAATGGTGAAGATGTCGAGATGTTGGTGGATACCGGGTCAAGAATAATTTCTGTCTAAGGACACGTACAGCAGACTCAAGTACAAGACACCGTTGGAATCTAGCAGAATCATTCCAGGTGCATATGGGGGATACAAGATAAAATTAGAAGGGGTCTTCAAGCCGGATTTGTCGTTTAAAGGAAAGAACACCTCCACAAAGGTTTTTGTAGTGGACTACAATGTGAACATTCTGGGTTGGCTGGAACAACAAAAACTTAAAATGATGATTAATCCTTGTCAACCACCGTATGTTTTCAGCATTCAAGAGGACGGCCTGGAGACCATTCTCAAGGAATTTTAGGGGGTGTTCAACGAGCAATTAGGATGCCTAAAGAACTTTGAACATCAGTTTATCCTGAAGAATAAAGCATACCCAGTGAAACAGAAAGTCCGGAATATACCCTTATCTGCCCGCGCCAAAGTCAAGACAATCCTGGAGAATTGGTGCAAGGATGGTATTATTGAGCCAATCAACGCGTCTGAGTGGTTGTCGCCAATGGTTATTGCGAGGAAAAGGAACGGAAAGATCCGTTTGTGCATTGACCTTCGCGAGCTGAACCGCCACGTGGTAGCTGATTGCCAACCTCTGCCTTTGATTAACGAAATGGTAATGACGTTAGGTCAGGCGAAGATCTTCACGACACTAGACTTCAGCGTCGCCTACCATCAAATACAATTGCAAGATGAATAAAAAAAATACACAGCGTTCATCACACCAGAAGGAGCGTATCAATTCCGCAGGTTGCCCTTCGAGTTATGTTCGGCGTCAGCTGTATTTCAACGCATAATGAACCAGTTATTCAAAGGCATGGAAGGAGTCAGATCGTTCCAGGACGATGTTCTGATTTACAGCAAGACAGAAGAGGAACACCTGGTCATCCTGAGGAAAGTTTTTCAGAGGATTCAGGACAGTGGACTTACACTGCAAAAAGACAAGTGCAAATTCCTAAAAGAAACTGTTGAGTACTTGGGACATCTCATCGATGGAAATGGGGTACGACCCAAACCCTCCTTGATTTCTGCAATTTCCTGTTCACCTAATCCAAAAAATAAGGATGAACTGGCAACTTTCCTGGGCATGTGTGAATTCCATTCCAAATTCATACAACATTATGCAGCCAAGGTCGAACCGCTTCGTAAGATGGTAAAGAAGGATGCAGAGTTCATTTGGAATGAAGAATGTGAACGAAGCATAAAGACCATTAAGATGGAACTTGAGCAAGCACCGTCTCTCCAGTCATTCGACGAGAAGTTGAAAAGCACTGTAACAACAGACGCCACCCAAGTCGGGTTGGGGGCTGTGCTTAGCCAAATGACTGAGAACGGGGAGAAAATCATCGCATTCGCATCCAGGAAGCTAAGGGGCCCAGAGACAAAGTACTCAGTAATTGAACGTGAATTATTGGCTTGTGTTTGGGCTGTTACAAAGTTTAAAAGTTTCCTGTGGGGCAAGGAATTTACTATCCGTACCGATCACAAACCGTTGGTCAGTATACTTGAGGGAAGAGGTTCTAGCCAGCCTTCGCCAAGAATTGCGAAGTTGGCATGCAAATTGCAGGAGCATCAAGTTAAGATGGAATACATTCCCGGCCGAGTGAATATATCAGCAGATTATTTATCACGTGCCCCGTGCGAGGATGATTCTGAATGCGAAATGGATGATGATGATGATGATGATGTACTTGTTGCATGCTTATTTGAAGGTCATGAATCCAATGGTACCATTACCAAATCAGAATGGTTAGAAGCTATAAAAGATGACACAGTGTTAGAAACAATTAAAAAATATGTGATCAAAGGTTGGCCACGCGAGAGGGCACTTGACGAAGCACTCAGACCCTACTGGAAAATTAAGGATGATATTGGTGTTGTCGAAGATGTCATTCTCCGGGGTGGAACTTTAATAGCACCAATGTCCATGAGAAGCAGGTTGGTGGCTTTATCCCACGAAGGGCATGTAGGAATGACAGGCACCAAACAGAGGTTGAGGGAAGGGTACTGGTGGCCCTCCATGGATCGTGACGTTGATATGTTTGTTACTCACTGCTTAATGTGCAATGAAGCTGACAAAACTTTGACGACACGCCATTGTCCCATGACCTCCGTTGAACTACCAGAAGGTCTGTGGATCAAAGTCGGCATTGACTTCATAGGTCCCATGAATGCCTTGAGTCTAGAATTACGTTATGCCATAGTGTTGATTGATTATTTCAGCAAGTGGGTGGAAGTCAAGTTTGTGTCTCAACCCACCACACGTGAGGTAATTAACTTCCTGAAGGAGTTATTTTGCAGAGAAGGTTTTCCCCATCAACTGGTCTCCGACAACGGAGTGCAATTTGTATCCTCTGAGTTAGTCTCATTCTTTAAAATAAATGGCATAGAGCATGTAAAATCCTCTATATATCATCCACAGGGCAATGGCCAAGTGGAACGGGCCAATCGCCTGATTAAAGAAACCATCCAAATGGCCTTGAAGTCTCATATTCCTGTTGAGGCAGCACTACGCACTAGGTTGTGGTCATACCGTACCACCCCCCACAGTACCACTGGTAGAATCCCATCAGGGGTAGGGCAGCGATCACACGTTTGCAACCACATTGGTCATTGGCTTGGAAAAAATGGGAAATAGAAAACCATAAAGAAAATTAGAGTAAGATGAGAAGTTTGGTAGATGAGCGCCAGAAGCGCATGCGCACAAATTATGACACAAGGAATGCTGTACAAAATATGTCCGTGAAAGAAGGTGACGTGGTGAGAGTGAAGTATCCCAGGAAGGGGGCCAACATGAGCAAGTATAGTGAACCTAGGCGTGGGGTCAAAAAAAGGGTACTGCCGTTCTTCTTGACAATGGTCAATGGTGGAACGGGTCGAAAGTTGCCAGAAGCAGGATCTTTGAGCCTGTGATCAGACCCAGTGGCTCGCAGGACGATGGTCTGGTGTCCTCTGCTGAGTCGCGCATGGGTGGAGCATGTGGGGATAAAACTACTCCTGTGTCAATTGATGATATTCCCAGAGTATCTCTTACTGGTGTGGCCACTGGTCCTGTTGATACCATTCGTGATAGGAGAACAATTGTTCCGCCCATAAGATTTAAGGATTATGCAATGCATTAGCTCTTCTAGGGAAAGCATAAAAGCATGTGTTTCCTTTGCTTGTTTTGAAACTATGTATTCCAGAGTTGTTTTATGAAAAACGGGAGAAGATGTAACATGCTGTGACCCTCCCCTGTCTTGTCCCTTCCCCGCTCCCGTCCTACCTGCTGTGTCCGTGCGCGTGTTCCCCGGCGCACGTTTAGAACGTTGAGGCGACTTGTGCCGAGGCCGTTATTCCAACGGGCATTCGGTATCTCCCATTAATAAAGCTGGTCGCTTACTTGTTCCCTTGATGCCGTCTCGTCATTACACACCCCAATGAAATGCATTGTAGTGAATAGAAGATTTTGAGGGTCACCAAAAGGAGAACTATAAAGGGTGATAACAGACTTTAGTTACATTAGAATTCATTTGTTGATGGTACCATACTAATTTTAGGAATTGTGGTGTGTTCTAGGGTGATTTTACCCTGTGAAAAACCTTCTGCTGGGATTTCATGAATCATGTTTCCGGCATGTCCGGCGAGGAGACATCTTTGTTGTTCCTCCTCTGTCGCAGCATGGAGGATGGGCGGCCCGACTCGGCAAAACAGCTGATCTTGCTGTGGCTCTGAGAGCTGCCAGAATCGGTAATTCTAGCTCACTTATTTCAACTTCTTTGAAGTTGATTTTCGCCTCCTCTGGTCTTGCTCTCATCGCGCTGCCTCCGCTCCAGATTCCCCGCCACCTGGTTCTCAGGCACGTCTACGACACCATTGCCTTCCCTTCCACTGCTCTGGACGCGGTGTGTAGAGCAATGGTGGTTTCTGCAGCATCTGGAGACTCTTTGGCTTTGTCCGTCTGAGACTTGGGGACTGACTCTGTGCTTGGCTTCATGTTGGGGGCAGTCAGTCTGTTCTTTAACGCTTTGGGTTTGTTTTTTGGTTGCTTATTATTTTGTTTGTTTGGGTTTTTTTGTAGCCAAACTTATCGAGTGCACCCTGGAATTATTCATATTTTTCTCAGAGCAAGTTGTAAAAGTGCTTCACTTTTTCAAAGGATAACAGTTTTGATTTTTGAGATTTCAGCGCCACCTACTGGCCTCTTCCAATACATCTACCAGATAACAATTCACATTCATGCCACATCATTCCATAGGAAAGTTCCTACCTATACTTTGTTATCCTAAACACATCTACAGATTCCCTGCCTATTTTTCTCATCTCTCTCTGGTTCTTTGGTGCTAGACATATCCTTCCCCCTCCTCCTCTCACCTACCTGATTCCTCGCAAGATAGCTTAATGGCCCTTCTCTCTCCCTACATTTTCCCTCACTTTCCACTTTGTGTTAACAACATAAGGCCTTCTTCCACCACACCAGCTTTACATTTGAAATAGGACCCCTTTTAATTTTTTCCCACACTCCTGCTTGCGTCTCGTCAGCCAGCTGTGTGGTTCCAGTCTCCTGCTCCCATACTCGTCCATTCTCTCCCGGTGTGGTATCTGACTATTATTCCCATACTCAGCCTTCTCTCCCTTGCTCCTCCTCTTTTTGCCCGGCATCATGGAACCTCCACAGGATGCTAGACAGAACCACTCACTGTCCTTCGCTGGTCGCAATTCGTTTAATTTCGACTTTCCCCCCAATCTTTCCAAAAACGCGACAAAAACATTCAAGCACAAAGCTCTCAAATCTCATCCTGGAACACTCTTTCTCGATTACTATTTTTGCATTAACAAGGGTACATTAATTAATGACCTTATCTTCTTCACCTTTCGTCGTGCTCAGTGGAGAAAGGCCCTATCCTCAGTTCTCAAACCCACCACCACCAAGAAAATACCTCACGGTCACAAACTAAATATTTCACCCTCCCCTTTTTACAAGGCAGAAGCGACTATCTCCATCTATAATACTGGCATAGTGCTCATTCAGTCTTCTAACCGTAACCTGGAACTTTTTGACAATGTCTTCCCTTTCCTCAAGGACAAACTCAACACTGACTTTACCTCACCCCACCTATCCCAACTACCTACGGATCCCCCTCCCAATAACATACACTGCCCATCCATTCCTATCCACTCGTCCTCCTACTGCTCACCCCGGACTGTTGCCCACACTACCATACCTGATATCTCATCATCTCAGAACAGTACCCCCACTCGGATTGGCGCCGACCATTCCTCCAACACTCACCTAGTCAACCCTCATATCCAACCTAATAACGAAATAATTCACAACACGGCTCCCTCTCAGCTTGGGATACACAGCTCCCCCAGTCAGCGAACCACTATCACTACACATGCAGGGGCTTCCACAAACCATATGTCTCCTACTTCCTCAGCCTTTACATGCTCCTTCTCTGACATCAATACTTCTGAACAGCAGCCTCTCAACATTCTCTCCACCTCTTGTCTCCACGACCTCTCCTCTTCGCGTCCCCTCACTCATCACATTACGGTGTCTGACCATAATCCCATCACCTTAGGTAGGGATACTTCTAAGACTACTAACTATTGCTCCAAACTAAAGAACCCCTCCGTCACATACAATATTTTAGATAACTCCCCTCCCCCATCACTTCTCTGCCGTAACACCACCCACAATAATACCCCAATACTCTATTCTACGCTGGATACTATACAATCTGATATACAGTTGTTGCGGGCTGATATCCTTAGTCTTCTACGCATCACCTCTAATCTAGAACTCAATATGTCAAACCTTTCGATCTACCACCAGCACTGTAATCTTCCCTCTCCCACTCGCCCTCCCACAGTTAATGGTGCATACTCCAGATCTCAGCCTAGATGGAGATGCAAACCTAATCTAGACCATTCCACCCGACCCAACAGGCTTGTCGGATACCTTTCGACCACAGATATCCTTTCCCTTCTCTTGCTTTATGATCCCACCCACCAAGTCCCACCTCCAGTTAGGATTCAAACCATTATCACCCAACCGCAAAGGTTAACATATACCAAACCCAGACTCATCAATAAATCTAACCTCAAACTTGTTCCCATCTCACACTCTTCCACTACCATTACCAAAACCAACCTAAAATGCTCACTACTCAACTGCAGATCAGCAGTGAAACACGCGGCCGACATACAGGACTTATTACTCAACTTGGACCTGGATCTACTAATTCTCACTGAAACTTGGCTAAATGATTCCTCTTCTACTATACTAGACATCCTGGTTCCACCCAGTTACTCTATCATCCGTCAAGATCGCGCTATCCGTCTTGGGGGCGGTATTGCTTGTATTTATCGATCAAACCTCTCTGTCAAACAATCACTTTCCTCTCCAACATCTGGCTGTGAATATATGATGATCAATATCTCTACCAAAGACAACTCCACCTGCACACTTTCTACCATCCCCCAGGTGATAATCTTACCTTCATTGAACAAATCATGGAGATCATCTCCACCAACCTTACCCCATACAACAACCAGATTTTCCTAGGCGACTTCAACATTCACTGGAATGACACTAAGGATACACTAGTGAATTGCTTTAAGGCTTTCCTCCAGGACCTCAACCTGACCCAAGTCTGTAATCGTCCTACTCATATAAAAGGGGCCATCTTAAACTTAATCATAGCCAAGGAAAATACCATACTATTGGATTCTATTTCACCCTGCGACTGGACCGATCATCACTGCATCACCTTCTCCATTGTTATAAAGGCAACCATCCACAAAGGCCAGCCTGTGAAAGCTAAACATTGGATCAGAAACACCCTCAATCTCAATCCAGACATGATATCTGATACCAGCCTTAACCTCCTGTCTCCTCCCACTGATATGGTTGATGCTCAAGACCTCACTAAGCACTACCTTAGCTCTATGTCTAACATCATGGACTCCATTGCCCCCAAACAACTAAAGAGAGTCCCGATAAGTAAAACCAATACCTGGTTCAACTGTAGTCTTAATGAGGAACGCCGTGCCCTTAGACTTGCAGAAAGAGTGTGGAGACAGACCCCATCTCTTTCAAACCTTAAACTTGCGTAAAAAAAGAAGGAACTACAATAGGTGCATCAGAAGTGCCAAATCATCATTTTTCCGTCAGCAACTGGACACAGCCTTCAACCGTCCAAAAAAACTCTTTGAACTAGGGAAACAACAAACTAATGGAAAGCGTAAATCCTCCACATCTGACACTACAACCCTACCTAATTGTCAAACATTTTCCTCCTTTTTTTCTGATAAAACTAAGTCAATTGACAATGAGCTCCGCATTGCTGTGAATTGTTTACCGCCTGAAACCCAGTCACAATGCACCTCCACCTCGCAGGAAATTTGTCCTAGCCACCTTCTCTTTAAACCTAAAAACAATGCCTCGTGGTCCATCTTTCAGACATTTGAGGACACTGGCATCTCAAAACTACTGTCTTCCACTAAACTTTCCAACCACTTTAATGACCCTCTCCCCTCCAAATTCCTCAAGGAAACTTCACACCTCCTGATACCCCTATGGACCAGAATTATCAACTCCTCTCTTACGCAAGGCACCATGCTGGAGTGTCTAAAAAGTGGAGAAGTCACACCTATACTAAAAAAGCCAGACGCGAACCTCTCTGATCCCAACAATTTCCGCCCTATTTCGAGCATCCCAACCTTAGCCAAGCTCCTGGAAAAATGTGTTCATCAACAACTCTGCAATCACATTGACCAGCACCAACTCCTCGACCACTGCCAATCTGGTTTCAGACCAGGTCACAGTACTGAAACCGCCATGGTCCACATTGTCGACGATGCTTTACGCTTTCTCGATCATAATGAATCCTGTCTTTTAATCCTTCTTGACCTATCATCAGCGTTTGACACAGTCAAACATGAAACCCTCCTGAACCTCTTAGAACTTAGGATGGGTCTCTCTGGCACTGTCTTAAAATGGTTCTGCTCATTCCTACAAAACAGATCACAACGAGTCCTAATCAATCATGACTTAGCCGATCAGACACCGGTCACTATCGGCATTCCCCAAGGTTCTTCACTTTCGCCCACCCTGTTTAATCTTTACATGGAACCCCTAACTGAAATCCTCAAACACTCCAACATCTCCTACCATATGTACGCTGATGATACGCAATTGTACATGAAGATTACCTCTCCTAACGACATCAGCACTCTCAATAACATCTTGAACAAAACTCAACACTGGTTAACACTTAACCACCTCAAACTTAACACCCTCAAAACTGAATTCCTATTAATCTCGCCTCCCAACACCACCTCTAACATCAAAGACTGGCTCCCACTACTCACCGCCTTGAACTGTACCCCACATATTGTTGATTCAGCAAAATCCCTAGGAATAACGCTAGACAACAACCTCTCCATGATGAATCACATCAGCTCCACAACCAGAGCGGCCAATTTTCATCTCCACATCTTAAGAAAACTAAAGCCTTTCCTGCCCAATGCAGATCTCAAGATGGCGGTTCAGGCTCTTGTGATCTCCAAACTTGACTATGGGAATGCTACCCTTGTTGGCCTACCGAAAATAAAACTAGCACCGTTGAGGGCTACCCTCCATGCTGCTGCACGGCTCATCACAGGCGTAAAGAAAAATGATCACATCACCCCAGCCCTCCACTCTCTGAACTGGGTACCTTATGAATCTAGAATCTACCTAAAAATAGCATGCATGACATACAAAGCCATCCACCACAACACTCCTCGCTACCTGGCTCAGAAACTGGTGCTATCCGGAAGGAATAGAGCTTCTCGTAGTACATGCTCCCTACTGCTGAAATCCCCAAAAATTCACAAAAAGAAAACCTATAAGAGATCTTTCTCTGGAATTGCCCCAAGAATTTGGAACTCTCTTCCCCCAGAGATCAGGACCATCCCTTCATTCGTTCTTTTAAAAAACAAAGTAAAAATGAGACTGCTGAATAATGTCCTTCCTATCTGAGGCGACTATCAATGCCAATTTGATTTCTTTGCTGGTGTTTTCACTATGTCTCTTTGTATTATCTTTTCATGCTGTATTGTCTATATTTTGCTCCTTGTATATTTAATGCTATTTATTAGGTTGTACAGCGCTCTTACACCAACATTTTGGTCATGTTCGCGCTTTATAAAACTTTATAAATAAAAAAATGTTTGAGAGAAAACAATTTTCTCATGCTTGTCCCACAGAGGTTTGGAAGGTGCTCCAGAAGTTAAAATGAGAGCATATTTTCTGTAAATTCACATTATCTTTCTCAGTCATGTGAGAATGAAGCCTGACATTCTCAGTAAAACATGTAAATCCAACAAGGGCAGAGACTATCAGTTGATTCCTTTGTGTTCTACTGCAGCTTCCCAGAGTGTTCTTAAGAACAACTAGAGCGCTAACAACCTTACCTATGACAAACGTATGGCACACCTGAAGCCATCTTGATTGGAATAAACTGGTAACACTTAAAACATTTAATTTAAAAAGGAACAAAATGATGGGGTTCATTTTGGCTTAGAAATTATGGTTAGTGCTGTAGAAAGAAAAATTAGGACATGTTTTAAGTGAGATCTCAAATATCTTCCTGTTATATTTTAACAGGAGCAGCCTGCCAGTTGATTCCTTTGTGTTCTACTGCAGCTTCCCAGAGTGTTCTAAAGAACAACTAGAGCGCTAACAGTCTTACTTATGAAAAAATGATGGCACACCTGAAGCCATCTTGATTGAAATAAACCGGTAACACTTAAAACATTTAATTTAAAAAGGAACAAAATGAGGGGGTTCATTTTGTCATAGAAATTATGGTTAGTGCTGTAGAAAGAAAAATTAGGACATGTTTTAAGTGAGATCTCAAATATCTTCCTGTTATATTTCAACAGGAGCAGCCTGCCAGTTGATTCCTTTGTGTTCTACTGCAGCTTCCCAGAGTGTTCTAAAGAACAACTAGAGCGCTAACAGTCTTACTTATGAAAAAATTATGGCACACCTGAAGCCATCTTGATTGTAATAAACCGGTAACACTTAAAACATTTAATTTAAAAAGGAACAAAATGAGGGGGTTCATTTTGTCATAGAAATTATGGTTAGTTCTGCAGAAAGAAAAATTAGGGCATGTTTTAAGTGAGATCTCAAATCCTCTTCTATTTCATCAGAAAATTCTGACATGCAGACTGAAACAATCACTTTCAATACCAGCAGTAGACTTCCAGTTAACTCCCTGGTGAGCAGTAGCTTTACTACAGTGATCTAATGAGCAACTAGAGTGCTAACATTCTGAATTTATGGCAAATGTGTGACACATCTGAATGCCTTCTTGATGGAATCAAAGTAAAAAACTGAAAGCATTTCCTACTGAGGAGACTGCAGTAAATGAGGAAATTAGGAAACTTCATAACAAATAAGTATCCCAAGATGGCCACCAGAGAAAAAAGAGCCCAAATGTAGCACAAATATCACCCACATGTAGCCCACATATAGCCCAATGACAAAAGTGTGGAAAACACTTTTTATCTTTAGTTTTTTTGCAGTTTTATATAGTGCAGACTGGTCAGGTATTGGAGCGTTGCATCTTACTTGGACCCCTTATTGCGTATTTTGCAAGAAGTACATGAGATTGATCTTCCGAAACATTGAACTTTACTATTCTGTTAACCTGAAGTTGCTCTGAACCGGGCTTTGTAACACCCGTTTTTACCTACTGGTTTTAATTAATTCTCACCTTATTGTATTAAGAAAGAGGATTTACTGTTTTTATGTACACTTTTATGATCTATGTTTCTAAATCAGATCGAATAAAGTTTAATGAATGTAATTGAAGTCTCCCAAGATGGCCACCATAGAAAAATGAGCCCAAATGTAGCACAAATATCACCCAGATGTAGCCCACGTATAGCCCAGTGACAGAAGTGTGGAAAACACTTTTTATCCTTTGTTTTTTTGCAGTTTTATATAGTGCAGGCTGGTCAGATATTGGAGTGCTTTACATGAGCATTGGTTACATCATACAAGGACAAACTCATTTTGGTTGTAGGCATGGGGAGATTAAGTGATTTGACCAGAATCACAGAATGACGAGCTGAAGCAGAAACTCCAACTTGGTAACACCACATTTTCTCCCTAAGCGTAACATTTAATCAAGTGGTCAACTGGATAACAAAACATAGAGATAACAAATAATTCAAAAGTGCTTTGTCGCTATTTGAGAACTGCTTGGCTCAAAAAGCGACCTTTTTAAAAATGGTGTAAATCCGTTCGGTAGTTGCTGAGAAATTGTAAAAAAACAAATATCGATATCTAGAGGCGCGGTGGATCCGCGAACCCTCCCGACCACAAGCTTCATTTTAATTGGCTGCCAACACTCCAAACCAGGAAGTGTTGGCAGCCATCTTGTGACTCGGTAGAACCGAGTCACAAGAAAACAGGGAAACAAAGGTGAAAAAGAAGAAAAGGGGGCAGGGTAGAAACACCCTGACCCCCTAGGCCTGCTCAGGGGGTCCCACAAGGACCCCCAGGGCCAAAAAAAGCATTTTTTTTTAAAAAAATGGCGAAATTCGCGCTGGGGTCGCGAATCCCGCCGAAATGTAAAAAAAAATGAAGCGTGGGCTACCGCGCTTCATTTAACTGAGACCCCTGGGTGGGCCAGGTCCCGGGGCATTGCCAACAAATATATGCAGGGCCCGCGGGGCCCCGCAGCCCCGGGGACCGCCACCTCCCGGGGCTTGTTTTTTTAATGTTTCGGGGGGCCTCCAAGGCCCCCCCAAGCCCCGGGGACCGCCACCGCCAGGACTTTTATCAAATAGGGACCCTCAGGATTCAAGGGGAATTAATACTCCAACTTACCCTGAGCACTAATGATGCAGTCCAGCCATCGCCCTGTCACTACCCATGCACTCCTCCAATCAACCAGCGAGCACCATGTACTTATCAAATCACTCCGCCAAAACACAAGCACTTATAAATTCACCATCCACTCTCCTTGCAGTACTCTAATCATCCAGTCAGTACCCATGTACTCATCCAATGACCCAGGCACTAACTCATGGCAAATACAGAGGAGGTCATGCTAATCACAGGGGTACCCCAACGCATAGTGTTCCCTAGTGTATGTAGGTGTTTTCACTGTATTCTAAGTGTCTTTTACCACCAGAGACAGAGTCAGTTACCACCAGTACCCATCAGCAAAATGTTGGGGGAACAGGAGTACTTTCTACTCCTCTGTTGGTTCTTTCTGCACATCTTTTCCTTCTTCTTGCACTTTTCTTCGTCTTTCTGGACTTCTGTTGCCTCTTTCTGCATTTGTCTTCCTTCTTTCTGCGCTTTTCTTCTTCTTTCTTCACATGTCCTACCTCTGTAGGCATAGTTAGAAACTAGCATTTAATAAACCTTTGAAATTCACTTTAAAAAACCATAGGTTTCAGGCATGTTATAGTTAGAAATTAGCATTTAAAAAACCTTTGAAATTCACTGAAAAAACCATAGGTTTCAGGCACGTTATAGTTAGAAATTAGCATTTAAAAAACCTTAGAAATTCACTGAAAAAACCATAGGTTTTAGGGAAAGTTATAGTTAGTTGGACATTTCACTCGTACAGAACCAGAGAAATTCCCCCGTTATAGTTAGTTCAGCTAACTATAACTCGCGCCCCCGCAATGCACTGCTGATGACGTCACATATGACATCACTCATGACATGGTCAGTGACATCACTGATGACATCATCTAGTGACTGTGTGTTTCTGTAAAGTTTAAATATGTTTAATATATATAGGGAAAGGCATATTGAAGAATGAGTGGGTGTATAAGTGTCTGAATGGATGATTTAGTAGGTGTGTGACTGACTCTATAAGTGAGTGATTAAATGTATCTTACTGAATGCACGGGTTAGTGACTGCTCGTTGACGTTCCAGGATTCTCATTTTTACCGGATGTATGGTACTACCCACGTAGCGCATGCTGCATGGGCATACCAGACAATAAACTACATGAGTCGTGGTACAGGTCATGAATTTCCTTATTTTTCTTTCTTTGTGGCAACCTGGGATCAGATACGATATATATATATCACAGTTACCCTTTCCGGTGAGCTGCACTCGCTGGTTGGAATTCTGTTGTTTCCTCACAAGCAACCCAGGCTCAGACACCACCTTCCTGTAGTAGTGCCAACGCGTTTCGGGCTTGGCGCCCTTCATCACAGGCAAATCTCACAAAGAACGGCAAGCTGTGACCACAAGAATGTTCCCTTATTTATTCACAAACTCCACACAGGTGAGTAAAACTTGCAAAGTATCATGGGTCTTGTAGTCTAATTTCCATTACCCACGTGGGTCGTTTCCGTTCTGAGGAAAATAAAACAGTATCAAGGGTGAGTTGTAAAATGTCCCGCACTGTTATGCTTGCAGTTCACACAGCGCCATCCAGCTCTACTAGTAACTGCCCCAATAAGCAGCTGAGGATCCTCCAGGATTTTGAGGCGGTGCAAACTCGTGACCTGGGCTGGCTCCTGCTATGTCCTGGGGTGGCCACCCATGGGACATAGCTGTTTGCTGTGGCTTGGCGGGAGCTTTAACGGCTCAGGCCAAGCCACAGTAAACACTCCACTTCCAGCAAGCGAGAGAGGAGAAATGCTCTCGCTTGCTGGAAGCGGAGCATTTATCTGTTTCCCTGCCCGCTGTCAACCGAGCAGGGAAACAGACTAATTGCTTTCACACATAGGGAGCTGCATGTTTACCAGCTTCCTGTGTCTGAAAGCAATGCTGGCTCCTGCAGAAGGCGGGGAGCCGGCAGGGACCGCAGGGGCCTTCAGGCTCCCCCATGGTCCCAATACAGACTGGGTAGCTGTGTGGGTGGGTGAGTGAGTGGGTGTGTGAGTGACTATGTTGGTGAGTGAGTGGGTATGTCAGTGGCTGTATGGGTGAGTGAGTCACTGTATAGGTGAGTGAGTAGGCGGGTGTCTGAATGGCTGTGTGAGTGAGTGACCGGGTATGAAAGTGGCTGTATGGGTGAGTTAGTGGCTGTTTGAGTGAGTGGTTAAGTGAACTGATATGTGAATGGTTGTATTGGCGAGTGAGTGTCAATGTGAATGACTGTATGGGTGAGTGAGCATATATGGAAGGCTTGTGTGGATGTGGGAATAGGTATGTAAGTGGGTGAGTGCTTGTATGGATGAGTGAGTAGCTGTGTTAAAAGGCTGTATGCGTGTGTGAGTCGGTGTGTGAGTGGCTGCGTAGGTGAATAAGTATGTGTGCGAGTAGCTGTATGGGTGAGCTTATGGCTGTGAGTGGCTGTATAAGTGAGTGGGTGTGTGAGTGGCTCTATCGAGGAGTGAGTGGGTGTATGAGTACTGGCATGGGTCTGTGAGTGGTTGTGTTGGTGAGTGAGTGGGCATATGAGAGGTTGTATGGGGGTGCGAGTGGTTTTGTGGATGATGTCATCAGTGATGTCATTTGAGATGTCATCAGTGATGTCACTGACCATGTCATGAGTGATGTAATATGTGAGGTCATACGCAGTGCATTGCGGGGGTGTAAGTTATAGTTAGCTCAGGTAACTATAACTGGTGAATTTCAATGGTTTTGTACAAGTGAAATCTGAGCCTAACTATAACATCTCAGTAAACTTAGTTTTTTTCAGTGAATTTCTAAGGTTTTTATAATTTTATTTCCTAACTATATCATCCCCGTAACCTTTGGCTTTTTCCGTGAATAGGTATATGTGTTCGCTCGCACACACACACACACACACACATATATATATATATATATATATATATACACACACACACACACACACACACACACACACACACACACACGTAAACCTGTAATTCCTCAAGTTGTTACCAGATGTCGCTCTCAAGTCAAATGCTAAATCTTCAAAATTCCTGCCTAGAGCTTCAGTTCCTAGAGGCCCTGTCAAGTCAAATGTAAAAGCATTTAGATTCTTTTGTGAAGGTGCAGTTCTACAACACGTTACCAGGTGCTACTCACAAGTCAAATGCAAATGCTTTGATATTCTCACATCAAGCCACAGTTTCACTAGTCGTCACTAGGTGTCATCAAAAGTCAAATGCAAACGCATTGAAATGTTTTCATCAAGCTACAGTTCCACTAGTCGTCAATTGGTGTTGTCAAAAGGCAAAAGCATTGAAATTCTTATATGAAGCTGCAGTTGCATTAGTCCTTTCTAGGTGTCCCTCAGAAGTCAAATGCAAAAGCACTGAATTTCTCACACGAGGCTGCACTTCCACTTGTTCAAAGTCCAGCTCTTGTAAGAAGTGTTTTCTTCATACTAACAATGCTGGTACAACATTCCAATAGGATTGATGTAGCTCCACAAGCAGTTACTAGAGGGCTCTCTCAGGAGGCTGAAATGTCAATCACAAACCTGCGGGGGAGTGGTTTCAACCTACAAATCTGCATATACAATTTAACTACTCTAATGAATTGTGTTCATTTTCAGTAGGATAAATAAATATACCAAACGAACAAGTTACTTACCTTCGGAACAATATATCTGTAAGAAACATTAGTTAGTTATAGATTCCTTACCTTAGAATTACCCCCAGGCGTCAGACAGGATTCGGAAAGTTTTTTTTGTTTTTTTTCGTCAGCAGTACCTCTGCGCGTCGGAAGGTGGCGTCGGTCGACTCCGCGTTCGTCGTCGGCATCGTGGTCGCCGGGATGACGTCGCGGCAGCTACTTTGACGCCCCCTCGCGCGCTGACGTCAGTTCTGTACACGACTTTCCGCACCAGAAACGCAGAGCCATGCAAGACACTGACCATTGGTGCACAAAACTAGGTCCCTGAAAGGATGACCTTAACCCTATAAATCAGTTCGCAGAACGGGGAGGATGGGTGGGGCGGAAAGGAATCTATAACTAACTAATGTTTCTTACAGATATATCGTTACCGAAGGTAAGTAACTTGTTCATCTGAAAGAAACACGTTAGTTATAGATTACTTACCTTAGAATAGATACCCCAGCAATACCAACCCCGGTGGTGGGTCTGCGAACCAAGATCCCACCAGAAAGTCCTGGAGAATAGAACGGCCAAAGAAGCCTTCTCTCCGGACTTGACTGTCCAGACAGTAGTGTTTCGTAAACGTGTGCAGTGATGCCCACATAGCTGCCTGACAGATGTCATTTAGAGGAACTCCTCTTACCAAGGCAGTAGTGGCTGCCGTTGCCCTGGTGGAGTGAACGCGTAGCCCTACTGGAGGCTCTTTTTTAGCCAGAGAGTAACAGGCTTTAATACACAACACAACCCACTGTGAAATGGTGCGTTTGTGTACGGCCCGACCCTTCTTTGCGCCCACGTAGCCAACAAAAAGTTGATCATCCACCCGGAACTGTTTGGTGCGATCCAGATAGAAGGAGAGTGCACATTTTGGGTCCAGACGGTGGAGCCTCTCTTCCTCCTTGGAAGGATGCAGAAGCGGAAAGAAGGTGGGCAAGGTAATGGTCTGCCCAATGTGGAAGGCAGTGACCACCTTAGGAAGAAAGGATGGACGGGTTCGGAGAACCACCTTATCCGGATGGACAGAAAGGAAAGGAGGTTTTGAAGAAAGGGCCTGGAGCTCGCTCACCCTTCTAGCAGAAGTGATGGCTATCAGGAAAGCAGTCTTAAGAGTTAAGAGCCGTAAGGGACAGCTATGAAGCGGCTCACAGGGAGCGCACATTAGATAAGTTAGCACAAGATTCAAGTCCAACTGAGGCATAACGAAGGGGATTGAAGGAAAAAGATGTGTTAAGCCTTTTAAGAAACGGTTAACTACCGGGGACTTGAAAAGAGAAGGCTGATCTGGCAGCCGAAGGAAAGCAGAGATGGCTGACAGATAGCCCTTGACAGTGCCCAGAGAAGAGCCCTGCTGGGCCAAGGAGAGAAGGAACAAGAGTACTTCAGAAAGAGGGGCAGAAAGGGGATCCACAGCCTTTGCTGTGCACCATGCCACAAATTTGTTCCACCGGCAGGCGTATACCGTCTTAGTGGAGGGACGCCTGGCTGCCAAGATTACGTCACAGACTTCGGGAGGCAGGTCAAACGACGTCAACTGCCGCCGCTCAATCTCGACGCAAGGAGGTGGAGACTGGACAGGTTCGGGTGGAGGACCGTCCCCTGCTGCTGCGACAGAAGATCCTCCCGAAGAGGCAGTCTGATCAGAGGATCGATGGCCATGTTGAGCAGCTCGGGATACCAGACTCTTCGTGCCCAGTCTGGAGCCACAAGAATGACTTGGGCCCGGTCTCGCCTGATCTTCTTCAGCACTCTGGGCAGAAGTGGTATAGGCGGAAAGGCGTACAACAGACCGCAACTCCACTCGCGACGAAAGGCGTCGCCTAGTGAGTGCCGCCTTGGAAATTCCAACGCGCAGAATTGCTGATATTGCGCGTTCTCTTCGGTGGCGAATAGATCTAACCAAGGCTCTCCCCATTGTTGAAAGAGACCTTGCACCACTTCCGAGTGGAGACGCCATTCGTGATCCATCATGCACCTGCGGCTGAGTTCGTCCGCCCTGGCATTCAGGGAACCTGCCACGTGTTGAACCACCAGGGATATGCCCTGATGTTCCAGCCATGTCCAGAGGCAGAGGGCCTCCTGACATAGGGTCCACGACCCCACCCCGTCCTGTTTGTTGCAGTACCACATGGCGGTGGTTTTGTCCGTGAACACCTGCACTACTCTTCCCCGGACAGAGTGCAAAACGAATCGCCCAGAGCTCCAGAAGGTTGATGTGGACCAGAGGCCTCTGATCTCCGCCGCTCCCATATGACCGCCCCATCCCAGAAGGGACGCGTCCGTCACCACAGTGTTGTCTGGTTGGGGAAGGGAGAGGGACCTGCCATTGACCCAATCCTGGTTCGTGAGCCACCACTGCAGTTGACCTGCAGTGCCCTCCGAGATCTGGACGCAATCGGACAGATTCCCCTGATGCTGCGCCCACTGGAACTTCAGGTCCCACTGCAGAGCCCGCATATGCCATCTGGCATGATCTACCAGCAGGATGCAGGAGCCATGAGGCCCAGCAGCCTCAGAGTCATTCTGACCAAAACCCGGGATAGAGGCTGAAAGATCGGAATCATAGCCCGAATATCCCGGACTCGCTGCTCGGGAGGATAGACCCGAAACCCTGTCGTGTCCAGAACCGCTCCGATGAAAAGGAGCTTCTGAGGGGGAATCAGGTGTGACTTCGGCACATTGATGGAAAACCACAGCGAATGCAGGAGCTCGGCCATAGTCTGGAGGTGGGAGACGACTGCCTGGGGCGAGCCCGCCTTCAACAGCCAGTCGTCGAGATAGGGGAAGACTGAAACCCCTGATCTGCGCAGATGAGCTGCGACCACCGCCATCACCTTCGTGAACACCCGAGGGGCGCTGGTAAGGCCAAAGGGAAGCACAGTAAATTGAAAATGCTCGTGGCCTACCGTGAGCCGTAGGTAACGCCGGTGGGCCGGCAGGACGGGGATGTGAAAATAAGCGTCCTGCAAGTCCAACGCTACCAACCAGTCTTGCGGGTCGAAGGCAGGCAAGACCTGAGCAAGCGTCAACATCTTGAACTTCTCCTTCCGGAGGAAGCGGTTGACGTCCCTGAGATCCAAGATAGGATGCAGGCCCTTGTCCTTCTTGGGGACCAGAAAGTAGTGGGAGTAACAACCACGACCTACTTCTGGGACAGGAACGCGCTCGATGGCTCCCTTGGCCAAGAGAGCCGTAACTTCCTGCTGGAGAAGGGTCAGATGATCCTCCGACATGCGGTGGTATCTTGGTAGCATGGCTGGAGGGGTAGTCTCGAAGGGGAGGGAGTAGCCCCTTCGGACTATCTGCAAAACCCACCTGTCCGACGTGATTGTGCACCAGTGGGGGAGGTGATGGCGAATCCTGCCGCCCACTGGTGTTTGATGGACCTGAAAGGTCGTACTAGGAGGGTTTGGAGGCTGCTGCGGAGGGGGGGTTGGTGGCCTGGCACGCCCGCTGGCCCCCGGAACCACGACGGTTGTTCCCACGTCCCCGGCCGCGCGAAGGTTGGGTAACTTGCTGCGGCCTGTGGCTCTGGGCGGAACGTAGCGGGGCACCCCTTCCGTAGCCACGAAAGGGGCGAAAAGCAGACTGCGCAGGGCGGGTGGAGAGGCCCAAGGACTTGGCCGTAGCCCGTGAGTCCTTGAAACGCTCTAGAGCGTTGTCTGCTTTGTCGCCAAAAAGGTGACGGCCATCAAAGGGCATCTTCATCAAGGTGTTCTGGACATCCCCTGAAAAGCCAGTTGACCTCATCCAGGCGTAGCGCCAAAGCGCTACCGACGTTGAAATGGTCCTGCCCAGAGAGTCGGCGGTGTCCAGCCCACAAAGTATGGCAAACTTTACTGCATCTCTCCCGGCGGCCACAGCCTGAGAGAGCACTGTCCGGGCCTCCTCCGGACACTGAGGCAGCACCTGCGCCACCGTATCCCACACGGAGTGGGAATAACGGCCCAAGAGACATGCGGTGTTTACCAACCGCAGTCCTAAGCTGGCGGAAGAGAAAATCTTCTTCCCAAGGTGATCCAGCTTCTTGGATTCCCTTTCCAGGGGAGCGGTAGGGAATGCGCTTTTGGAAGCGGAGGCTTGGACAACCAAGCTCTCTGGGGTGGGGTGTTGGGAGAGGAAAGTGGGGTCGCCCGGAGCCGGGCGGTGGCGTCGGGCAATCATCCTATCCACGGGAGCCCCCGTGTTGGGCTTGGACCAGGTGCCCAAAAGGACATCGGTGAGGGCCTCGTTGAACGGCAGCAAGGGCTCCGAAGAGCTCGCAGCCGGCTGAAGCACCTCCGTCAGGAGGTTAGTCCTGACCGCCACCATAGGAAGCTCGAGGTTGAGAGCCTCGGCCGCCCTACGCAACACCACTGCGTATGACGCTCCCTCCTCCGTAGCCACAGTAGGAGGAGACAACATGCCAAGGTCAGGGGAAGTGTCCAAACCACTGGCATCCCCCAGTTCCTCTCTCCAGTCCAGTTCACTTTCCAACGGGTCAGTTAAAGGGTCACCTGACCCCTCCCAGTCCTCTTTATCATCCTTTGGGTGCCACTGTGGTTGAAAAGGGACCCCCAGGAGTGAATAGGGGCATGAAACCCCCACCCGGCGCCGGATCCGGCGTCAGACGCCGCCGGTCCGGCTTTGTGTCCACATCAGGATGGAGGCCGGGGTCGACGCCGGCCGGGGGGCCAACCGGCGTCGGATGCTGTAGTGGTGCCGTCCAGGCCTGGATCCAAGGGGGGCCTGCGGCGGCGGGGCCGGAGCCGCCGGCAGCGAAGACCTAGGTCCCCCAACCTAGTCCGCGGGGCCCGAAGGTGCTCCGGCGGGTTCGGTTCGCCCAAAGATGGCATGCATCGCATCGTAGAACGTACGAAGCTGGGCGGGAGTCGCTCCGGGTCCCGGAAAGGGGGGGGAAACCTGGAGTCGGCTGTGCAGGCTCCACGCGCGGAGCCGCGGGAGGGGCACCATCCGCGTGCCTCGTCGGACCGACGAGGAGAAGTCAAAGAACGACGATGCTTCTTCGACTTCTTCCTGTGCTTCGACTTACCTGACCCCGAGTGCGGAGACTTCGATGATTTCGAACCGGAATGGTGGTGGCTCCGCGACCGGTCCCTCGACCTCCCTCTCGACCGGGACCTCGAACGGCGCGGAGCCGACTGCCGATGTTCAAGCAGCTTTCGGGACCGCTCCCGCAAAGCCTGCGTCGCCATCGACCGGCAGTCGGAGCACGACTTGGGGTCGTGGTCGCGCTCCAGGCAGAAAAGACACACGGTGCGGATCCGCCACCGACATCAGTCGGCTACAGGAACCGCAAGCCTTGAAGCCGGGCATCCCTCGTGCACCTTTTCGGAGTCGGAGACTCGAAGAAAGAAGTCGACAAAAGTCGAGAAAAAGTTAGTCAAAAAATGACAGAGGTACCGCTCTTCCCGGATCTGCGCTGGCTGGCGCGGAAAAAGAAAGAACTGACGTCAGCGTGCGAGGGCAGCGTCTAAGTAGCTGGTGCAACATCATCCCGGCGACCACGACGCTGACGACGAACGCGGAGTCGACCGACGCCACCTTCCGACTTGTAGAGGTACTGCTGACGGGAAAAAAAACAAAAAACTTTCCGGATCCAGTCTGACGCCTGGGGGTAATTCTAAGGTAAGGAATCTATAACTAACGTGTTTCTTTCAGATTTGGTTCATAGAGGGGATTGAACATTGTAATTTCCAATAAATATCTTGAGAGCTATGAAACAAGTTGATGTAACACTACTACATTAGAAAGTGTAAGTGCCAAACAATTTCTGTTTTTGGGGAACTGTTTTTTAGATGTATGTACACATGAACAATGGAAAAATGCCTTCACACAAAGTGAAGGCATACAATTGCTGGAGTGTGCTTGTCTATTGATCTATACATCTGCTGGGGTGGGAGAGAGTATATTTTGAGTGACATGTCAACAGATCAATGGCGAAAAATTGTTGATTGGGAGCCCCTTTATATGTATCTATTTTTGTATGATTTTTAAGGTAAACATGAGGTTTGGAAGACAGCTAAAGCGGTCTTTAGCCAGACCTAAAAATAGAAACTCTCAATGATCTTGTGTTCTCTATTTTACCTTCTCCTTAAATGTAGAAATTCCAAATATCTGTAAATTTTTCTATTTGTTTTTTTTATCCCACAGTAGGTCCTGTTCCATCCAAGTCTGGGACTCGTGGGTCCTGTGCCATCCTGGTCTGGGACACTTATTTACAGGGGTAAGCATTCTCCTTTGTAAAAGTGTGGTCCTCCGTTTTGCAATTTTGAGTTTAAAAAGTATGTTATAAAATCATTCCCTCAGTGAGTAGTAATGCACATATCTGGAAGTAAACATATCTAAATGTGTATTTCACGTCTTACCAAAAACATTCCTGCAATCACCGCACTATAATGTCTGCAGCCAGACCACCCCAGTAAAGTTCTTCTCAAAAAGTGTTCTTCCAGTATGTTTAATACAGTCCTCTAGATATCAAAGTATTTACTAGGCATTTCGTCTGAATGTATATTGGCAGGTGTGACCTGCCGATATGTACCTGAGGACAACTGCGGGGGTGCAGACTTTATCAAGCCCGCTTATTTATCCAGAGCGAACAACTTATAACTCCTAAGAGACTTTTTAGAGACCCTCACTTAGAGAAGTCATGAACTCTCACAAACCTCATCTGATGCCCGTACAATTTTTTATTCTAGGCCTCTGGCCACACATTTACAGTGCTTACATTTCAAATGTGTTGACAGAATAGTCATAGGCATTTATCTAAGTGAATGCAAAAGCTAAAAGAGAGAATATGTGTAAAAAATAATAATTTACAGTACTCTGAAAGCTGAGGATAGGGCAAGTTCAGGGTAGACCAGAAAAGTAACAGGATAAGGTTACAGAGAAATTAGAGCAGAGCTCTTCTCGGGACTTCCTCACCCATGAGCTGCGGTGAAAATTAGAGCTATGGTGGCCTCTGGGAGGAGCAGGAGAGTGTAGCACTTCCACATCACTGGCTGATATTTGGGTTATGTCAAATTAGGTGGATGTGCTACTAAAAACACACTGTTGTTGAGGTCTATGGCACTTTTTACACTGTTAACCGATTTTTAAGTTACTGGGAATTCCCAGCCTGATGACACGGAATAATTCAGGTATGTGACTATAGGAAAGATCCAATGCTGGAAAAGTAGGATGAATAAATGCATGGAACAGTGACTATATAGGATGAACACTCAACAGGACAATTATGCAATATGTAAGTGAGTGAATAAATGGGGAAGTAAATGGGGACAGTGCTGGAAAGTACAGGGAGTGAACAGAGAGCAGTTAAAAGGGAATGAGTAAAAGAGGTTGCAAAAGTGGATGAGTGAGTGAATGAATAAGCTAGTGGTAGGCATTGTGAATCAAATTAAGTTACAGATTGGTTGAATAAATGGGAGAAAGGAATGAATCTAGTGTAAAGTGATTGGGAGAATAACTGAATGGTAGAGAGGTGACTGTTCGTGGGATTGGAAAGAAGCATGGATGAAGATGGATAAATGTGACAGTGAGTGACAAAGAGTTCAACATTCACACCCAAGATCTTCCATCAACATGAATTTGTTATCTAGTCTAGTGAGATTATCTGACATGAAAATAAAGTCCCACCAATGTAAGTAGTTCAATTGACATGAGGTGTAGCTGACTTGGGAACGCCAATGGAGTAGGTGCCAGAGCTTGCGAGCTCCGTCCCGCCGGCCGCTGTTTGGCTCCATCCTGACTGCCCAAGGGGAACAGAACGAGCGGCATCTACAGCCCAACAGCTCAGGAGCAGAAGTAAGCCACCGAGAACCCCCCAGCGACAAACTTAGCCGAGAAAGCCGCCAAGAAAGTCCGAGCAGCGGGAGACTCGCACAGACAAAATGGCGGCGCCCATCGGCACTGAAGATCTCTCCGGCATGGCGGGCGCACCCGCGGCACACTGACGCCGAAGAGAGACTGCAGGGCAAACCGGCCTCGTCCAGCCAGCAAAAGGAAAGCCGGTAAGCAGTCAAAGGGCCGGTGCAGCGGCGGGCTGAGGGCTGGACGTCGCGGAAGAGCGGAGCACAAGTGGGAAAGCCGGCAGCGCCGCTTGCAAGGAGAGCGGACCGAGCCCCGCTCCCACATCCTAGTAGCCTGAGGCAGTGAGCCGTGGAGAGCGAGACGACCCGGGGACAGCGGCGCGCCTGCAGCCAGTGAGGAACCGACTGCTACTCAGGGAAACCACCAGTGGCGTGGAAGACTGGGAGACAGCCGGCAGGTGAGGTCGGACCACGATCGGGCTGCCAAGAAGCGGCGGGAATTCCAAAAGCAGACCGTACCCGCCTGCCACCCAATCTGGTTGCCTGTAGGAGGGAGCCGCGAGGAGCGAGCCGCTCCAAGAACAGTTGCACAAGTGGGAGTGAAACTGGAGCAGGAAGCTCCCCCCCCCAGCCCCAGCACAGGCACAAGCTTGTATGCTGCCAAACACTGGCCAATCTTGAGGCCAGGAGCACAGGCCCAAGACAGGTGAAAGGCCGCGGTGAAGACAGTATAGGCGGCACGAGCCCCGCGCACCCCCCCCCCCAGTGTGATCCCACTCGAAGGAGGGATGAGACACCCTGATAGCTGGGACGCCGCAGGAGAACCGAGCTGGCGTGGCAGATCTCTCCCCTCCCCCTGGGAGACACGGGCCAGCACCAACATAAGGAGACAGCGGTGGAAGAGGGCTAGACCCTGTACTACGAGGGGGCTACTCCAAAGAAACTGAAAGGCCCAAGCAACGCCGGAGCTGCGCAATTGGAGGCACGAGATACAGCGCAGGCGAAGATAACACAATACTGGGCGCTCCCTAAGACAGAAACGGGAACTACACCCACCGAAGAAAAGCAGGGCACCTAAAGACATAGAAGTAAGAAGATGGGAAAGCAGACCAAGCGGAAGGAAAAGGAAGATGCGCAGACTGACATTCTTCCAGAAGAGAGCGGCACGCATTCCTCCTCGACGGATACCAATGAGAACCCGACCCTACAGGATATCTTTCAGGCAATCAATGCCTCTAGTGAGAGGTTAGAGAACAAAATTGACTCGATTGGGGAGGTTCTGGGATTGCTACGTGATGACCACAGGCGGCTAACAGAAAGAGCCGCAACAAACGAGCGCCAAAATTCCGAAGCCGGCCCGGCACTCACTGAAATGAAAGCACAACTCGCGGGGTTGGAGTTGAAGGTGAGAGTATTAGAACTCAGGCGGAAGATGCAGAAAACTGCTTGCGGAGGAATAATATTAGGGTGACTGGCCTACCCGAGAAAATAGAAGGAACAGATATGGTGGGGTATCTGGAGCGGTGGCTCCACACGACGGTGGCACCAGAGGGACTCTCACCATTCTACACCCTAGAGAGAGCACACCGCGTCCCGACAAGGCCGCCCGCACCGGGGGCGCCACCACGACCGGTGAAAGCGAGGCTGCTACACTATCGTGACAGGGACCATATACTGGCACAGGCCCGGCGGAAGGGAGAAATAAGAGTTAATAATGTGGTGGTGCACCTCTTTCCGGATTTCTCCAGAGACGTTCAGCAACAATGAAGCTCCTTCCAGAGTGTCAAAGCCAAACTCCGACAACTGGATTACAAGTATGCAAGGCAATACCCGGCCAAACTGCGGGTGTCCACCCCGGATGGAACTGAATTCTTCACTTCCCCACAGGAAGCATGGAACTGGCTGGAGCAGCACCAAGGAGTGTCGCTGCCAAGAAACCAAAGACGCCGGGGCGACAGGAACAGAAGATCTTGCAGCAGGGGAACCAGTAGAGGCACACTGGCACCAACACAAGCGGAGACGCAGATGGAAATGCGACATGCCATGCAAGTAGTGGCACTGATCAGCGGAAAGGGAACCACCCGAGACAACTTAGAGGCGGGCGGATCGGGAGCGGACTCAAGCTCCGAACAGGGCTCAAACATCTCAGAGGAACCGAGCAGGGAGCTGCCCATTGTGACGCCTGGAACAGCGAACGAGATCATCTGAAGATGCAGGTAGGGAGGTTCCAGAGAGTGGGAAAGCAAGAGTGAGACATTGGGACACATAGTTGAAATAATGCAATAACTGATACGAGCAGTGAGCTGGCGGGCGGATGCACCGGACGCGTCACTGGACTCACCCCCCTAACTTTGCGGACGATAGTCCAGGGACACGGACTACTAGTTTGGATGGGAGGGTACCATCTACTTGTCCTGGGGAAGGGGCGTTGGGGAACCTGTTATAATGTTGTTGGTTTTTAGGACATGTATCACGAGTCGCATCACACACTCACTCCAGCGGGTTTGGGCTGAAACATCCGATCTATGAGGAAGGGGGGATGAGGGTGAGGAGGGGGGCAAACGGAGAAAGGAAACATATATGGCGAATGATATAAAGTATAAGTGCTTAACCTGTAATATACGGGGCATGCATACTATGGTCAAACGGTATAAGGTCTTCTCCTACCTCAACAGAAGGGGGGTACAAATCGCACTTCTCCAAGAAACTCATCTCACGGCTAAAGAGGGCCAAGCCCTGCAGAAGAGATGGCAGGGACAAACATTCTACACTACATACTCGGCCTATGCCAGGGGAGCTATGATCTGGGTGAGGGCTGGAGTACCGTTCCAGGTAACCAGTAAGTTAATTGACCCCGAGGGTAGATATGTCGCACTACGAGGGAGGCTGGAAGGTAGAGAGGTGAACATCATAAGTGTCTATGCCCCAAATGTGGACCAAACACAATTCCTGGCGCGGTTGTCACGACAGCTAGCCCCATACCCGACGTCTGCAGTGCTTATAGGCGGAGACTTCAATGCTATAGCTGACACCAATATGGATAGATCACACCCCTCATTACCCGACTCCCCAACGGTCTGACATGCACAGGCCTTCGGGGACTGGCAGCGACACTAGGGTCTGGTGGACTCCTGCAGAACCCTGCACCCTCAGGATAAAGACTATTCATTTTTCTCAGCGACGTATGACGTACACACGCGACTGGACACATTCTTATGCACCCCGGACATACACGGACAGGTAGGCAACGCCAAGTATTTGGCTAGGACGATATCAGATCATAATCCCGCATTACTGGGCCTCTATTGGACAAGCCCCACTCCAGCCATCCCTACTTGGAGATTGCGCCCGGAGACACTGGAGGATCAGGTTTTTAAGGAGGGCATCAGGGAAAAAGTTACACAGTATTTTCAGGACAACGAGTGGACTGCAAACTCTCTGCTGCCAGAATGGGATGCCTTTAAAATAACAATACGAGGTTACTGTATAGCTGAGACGACAGGGGTTAGACGCACACTGACAGCAGAAGTCCTAACAGCCGAAAGGGAGCTTAGAGAGTTGGAACAGAAAAGGCCGGAGCATCCAGAACTACAGGATGAACTCCTAGAAGCGCGTGAGACAGTAGCATGCCAGAAAGAGAGGCTACGGAGTTTTGACTACAAGCAATATCTGGACCGCACACATGCGGAACGCGACAAATCAGGCTCTTTGCTGGCGTGGCTCGCCAACCCAAACAACAGGGGGTCACCGATAGTAGAAATGGAGGATGAGGCTGGGAGCAGACAATATACACAAGGGGATATTAATGACATTTTCGCCAGATATTACACCAAATTGGACAGTAGTGCATCTGGGTGCAGCGGCGAGACATTAGGAGAGTACTTAGACGAGCTAGAACTACCCAGACTGCAACCTGGGGAGGCGGAGGACTTAGGGGCGGACATCACCCTACAGGAAGTGAAAGTTGCCATTAAACACATGGCGCTCAACAAAACGCCAGGGACGGACGGACTCCCTGACGAATTCTACAGGACATACGTAGAGGAACTAGCTCCTAAGCTGGTCGCGATGTATCAGACAGCAAGAGAACTGCGAACACTACCCAACATCATGAAGGAAACCCTAATAGTTCCCATCCTTAAACCCCGAAAACTGGCCCACGACAGAACAGCGTATAGACCGTTGTCCATGCTGAACATGGACTATAAAATACTGAGCAAGATAATAGCGAACAGACTATTGTCGCACATGCCCCAGCTGATACACGTGGACCAAGCGGGTTTCATCCAACATAAGAACACTGCCATCAACGTCAGACGCCTCATGGCTATATTAGGGACGGAGGACTACGCCAAAGACGAGGCTGCAATATTTGCAGTCGATATTGAAAAGGCATTTGATAGCCTGGAATGGCAATACCTCTATTGAGTCCTAGAAGTGATGGCCCTAGGCGAGGGCTTTGTGGAATGGGTAAGGCTGCTATACGAGGACCCAAGAGCCAGGGTGCGGACGGGGAAAGTCATCTCCCAGAGCCTGAAGGTGGAGAGGGGAACTAGGCAGGGATGCCCATTGTCCCCTCTGCTGTTCGCCCTGGCCATGGAGCCGCTGGTATGCCGGGCCAGGACAGGACGGGACTACACGGGGCTGACGATAAAAGACATCCATCACCACATAGCGCTCTACGCAGACAACCTACTCCTTTTTCTCCAAAATACAGGCAGGGACCTCCGAGGGGCCAAAGATATGCTGAAAGAATTTGGTATTCTTTTGGGGCTGTGGGTGAACTGGCAGAAATCTAAGGTATTTCCCGTGACACCGGATAGATGTCCTCCAGAGGGACTAGGAACCTTACAATGGGAACCCACCTGTCTAGAGTACTTGGGGCTGTCGATATATCACAACACTGCAGACTTGGTGGAGGACAACATAGGCAGGGGGATAAGAGCACTCCGCTCCTCCAAGGACTTTTGGGGCTCACTGCCGCTGTCAGTGGCAGGCAGGGTGGCCCTCCTAAAAATGATGGTGCTGCCGCGCCTGCTATATATATTCGGGATGCTATGGCTACTGAGTACGACATTCCGTCATCTAAACTCACAGATAATAACATTCCTGTGGGGGACAGGCCGCAGACGAGTAGCCCTGGCCACAATGAAACGCTCCACATCCACAGGGGGGGCTAGCAGTCCCCGACCTTGAGGCATACTATCTCGCAGCTGCAATGATTTGTTAGATGGCTGGCGGACAGTAGAAACCCAGACAGAGTGCAATCGCCATTCGCCCCAGAACCCCTAGTTCTAACAAGAATCCTACTAAGGCTGAAGCAGAGACCGCACAGGAGGACGGAAGAGGAGACAACAGTTACCCGGTGCTGGGCAAGATGGCTACAACGGGCAGGTTGCAGGGTCCCCTACTCCCCAGACAAACCCATAGAAATGCTCCGATTTTTACCGCATGGGCTGGGCTAGATGACTGGAAGCGGGGCTGACAGTGGTCGGGGATCTCTTTAGGGAATCCCAGATGCTCCCATTCGAGGAACTCCGAGAGGAGTTCGATCTCCCGCAGGGACATTTCCTACTACATAGAGCCATTGCGGCGGAGTTCAGGAAACATTGGGCTACGGGAGCTACAGAACCCAGAGCGCTGGACTGTTGCAGATATGTGGTCCTTTCTGCAGGTAGGATAAAGACGGTCTCCTGCATCTATGGCGCCATCAGGTGAGACGTTCAGAAATCCATGGAGTGACTGCGAACACAATGGGAAGAGGACTTAGGGGTACAGATTATAGAAAAAGACTGGGACACCATTGTTGAACACACCATGAAGGTATCTGGAAACGCTAGGTTAAAACTCAAACTATTGTGTCCTACATAGGGCGTACCTTACAACAACCTGAATCAGGCGCTACTTCCAAGTAGAGGAGGCGGCTTGCCCAAGATGCGGAGACAGAGAGGCGCATATTCTTCACATGCTGTGGGATTGTCCGGGCCTGAGGAGATTTTGGGAGGAGGTACTAACGGTAGTCGAGAACACGATAAAGAGGTACCACACACGCCAAGCCACGGTATACTAAACTGGTTCCCACACACGGCCAAGACAAAGGTCACTGGGGGGTTTCAAGACCTAGCATTTGTATTAGCGAAAAGGGAAATCACGAAGAATTGGAAGGCCGCAAGAAGACCAAGAATACAGAGTTGGAAAAGGGAACTGGAGAAGTGGACAGACGCAGAAAATAGAATTTTGCTGAGAGCAGCGAACCAAGGCATAGGGAACCTGGAAACCGCAAGAGCCTGGGGGAGACTGGTGGATGACCTGAGAACTCCGGACCTAGATGAGACAGCAGAAGACCTACCAAATTCGCCGCCACAGGAAAGGGACAATGAGATGGGGACAAAGAGGGTATAAGATAGGACGATGGTTGAGAGACCCCCTCATCACACGCAAACCCCAGACAAAATTAGAGCATATAGATCAAGAAGCGAACACACAACGCTGGAAAACATAAACTAAGAATAAAGCGACTCGTTCAGGGGAGGGGGATTAGGAGTTGGAATCGGTTGATTCTGTTGGACAGTTTCTTCTCTCTTCCGAAATGATAAAAAAATAGAAATGAGGAAGAGAACTGTAGCATAACCATATAGATATGTAAATGTCTTAATGTAAACTCATTTGAATTGTATGTAAATCAAATGCCAATAAAATCTGTTTAAAAAAAAAAAAAAGAGGTGTAGCTGACTTGGGTGATGTCCCATACTATCTTAAGAGGGATAAACTGTGTGGGATAACATGTGTGGCACCTTCAACCAGCCCTAGCTTTTTTCAGCATGCTGCGACTTAGAGGCTGTAGGAGGCTGGCTTAGTATATGGTAGACACTTATTTAAGTGAAGCACCTTGCACTAATCCAGACAACCCTTATGGTAATTTTAGTGGTCTTAGACAACAACAGAAAGCTCTCAAAGTGGTGGCTGTGGAGAGGAGCCTTCAGGCTAAGTCCAGAAGGAGTGTAAAGCAGCTTGTTCTACCTGTACTAATCATATAGTGTAGGTTAAGTGAAAAAGAACCACACAGTGTAGTTATAAAAATTTGAATTTATTATAAACACTCACTAACACAATGGGCTATCTCCTACCTAGAGATATAATCACAATACACACAATACTTCAACAATAGAACAGGTAAGTACCACAAATACACAGTGGTCTCCAGGGGGCGCCCAAACCATATACTAATAAAGTGGAATTCCGAACCACGACCGAAGTCAAGACTTGACCCAGAAGATTTAGAAGAGCTGGGGACCCAAGGAACCACTCGAGGTAAGTACCCAGGAACCTCACAGAGGCTGTGTGCAGAGTGGAGACACAACTGCATACTCAATGCAAGTCAATGGGGAAGTAGCGGATGCAGTTTTGAAGAATAAGGACCCTTCCCAGAGGACCCTGGAGAAACCCCGTGGAAGATGGAAGGTTGTAGAGTCACCCCACCTGTGGATACCCCAGGAACCAGGATACCTACACCAGGGAAGGCGGGTGCATAGATGTCAAGTGATGTTGGAAACCGCTGTAGACCACAATGGAGGACTACAGTGAAGATGCCGCTAACGAAGAAGGTGAAAGTGTTGGGTAGAATCCAAGGGTGGATTCTTGAAGAGGAGTACCTGCAAGCAGAGGGGACAGAGTCTATGCCACTCGGAAGGGACCAGGAGGCACGGAACACCAATGACCACCGATGAACGAAGATGCAGGAGAGTTGACAGTGACTTTGTCGCTGCAGCTGTGAGGACCAGGTGACTCTGTGGAAGACCAGGAGCCATTCACGAGTTGTCCCACGTCGGAAGTCGAGAGCCAAGGGGACGGTGTCCGGCGGGAGCACCACCAAGCCTTCACAGCAGCAACAGACGAGGAAAACGAATAAGGTGCAGTGTTGGGACCAGCAAGGTCCAAGGGACCCACCAAGTGCAGGATAGTCAGATCAGGCCCGAGCAAGCATGTGAGCCCACTGGAGCCAAAGAAGACCCTTAAGAGGACCCACAGGCCGAAGGCACAGGAGTAGCAAGAGGACCTCGAGCAGCTCACCAAGAATGCAGGCCCTCGTTGCGGAGGATACGGTGAGGACGGAAATCTTGGTAGCAGGAGATGCTGGAAGCTGGAGCTTCTTGGAGCCCGAAGATCTCTGGAGAAGAGACTCAACAAGCCTCAACGGCAAGTCGACGCGGTGCACAGGGGTACCGCTCCAGCGGTTACGACGAGGGATACTGACTTCAAACTTGCTGTGAAGACAGGGCAGGCCTTGATGGAGTAGCAGAACCACCACCTGTGTTGCTGAGCCTTTCGGAGTCCGTGGGACGTCAGGAGCAGCAGACCAGTCAGCTTCGTTGCAGTGCCTGCAGATGCAGGGGAGTGACTACTTTACTCCAAGGGAGATTCCTTCGGGTGTCTTTGATGCCCACAGGCCTGGGGAAGAACATGGAAGGAGCACAGGCACAGACGATGCAAAAGACTTGCAAGAGGATGAGACCAGGAGCAGAAGGATTCTTCCAGATGCAGTCTCGGTTCCCAAAGAGAAGTCCAAAGTGCCCAGACGGTTGAAGATAAAGTGGTTTCGGATCTGAATCTTGTACAACAACAAATCGGAACAGCCACCCACAGGTAAGCCCTTAAGTACCCTAAGGAAAGGGTTGGGACGATTTAGGGATACTCCCATGTCCTATGTCCAGTTTCATGCCGGAGTGGGAGCCAATGGCTCCCTGAACTGGTTCCAACTGGAGTATGCAAGGAGGGCACCAAATGTGCCCTTCAAAGCAGTCTGGTGGCGCTGGCAAGCGCCCCCACCCCAGCCCAATACACTAAGTCCTGTCTGGGAGGTGGTCACACCTCCCTGCGACAGGAAACCTATTGTCCAACCTTCCCCTGCTCGAGCCTGGCTCAACAGCAGGATGGCATAATCGTGTCTGGGGTCGGCAGCAGCACTAGCTTGCTGTTAGACCATGAAAGGCTGGTACCGGGAATAACGGGGGGCTCCCTAGGGGAGCCCCCCAGTACATGGGATCCCATATCCAACACTGGAATCGTTCTTGTGGTAGGATTCCAACATGTTTGATACCAAACATGACCTGTTTCAGTGCAGCCAATATATAGTTAGACATCTTGTATTTGACCTGATGTACACTATATGTATAAAAAGACTGACCGCACTTACAAAGCCGGGACACCCTCACACTTGGAGCCAAGCACCCTAACTTCAGGATTGAAAGGCGTACCTTAGGGGTGACGAATAGGTTTTAAGTGCAGTGACCTCAGATATAAGGAAACTTATATCGGTTGTGAGTGGTGCAAGCACCAGCTCACACAGGCTGCAATGGCAGGCCTGTAGTCACAGCTTGAGTGGTCTCTCATGGATGACATAATACATGCTGCAGCCCATGGGAGACCCCTGGTGTACCTATGCCCTGGGTACCTTGGTACCATATACTAGGGTCTTAGAATGGTACACCAGTAGCCAGTTAGGAAGGTACCAAAGTACTTACCATAGTCCAAATTAGGGAGAGAGCACAGTGACTGGGGTCCTGATTAGCAGGATCCCAGTCAGACTAGTCAGAAAAACAGAATGACACCAGCAAAAAGTGGGGGTGAACATGAAAGCATATCCTACTTTCCTACAGAGGCCTACACCTATAATGATATAATTTGGATATAAATCAGATATCCAAAACTATACACCCTAGAAAGTGCTGCTGGCGTAAAAGACAGGTCAAACAGTGACACCAGAAGGGACAACTGAAAGACTGGGGCATCAAGTGGTTGGTATTGCTCATTTTCATTGCCGGCTTTAGTGCCTCTGGTAACCTTGCTATGCCACTGACCAAAGACTCCTCCCAGAGAACCCAGCAGCACACCTGTGCAATCCACAACTGCAGAAGTAAACGTTTTTCAGAATTAATGGGACCTGTGACGACAACAAGCTGGGGTAAAAGAACTTCAAATAAATGCAGACAGTTTCTGAGTTAAAATCGAGTCCTGCATCTAATTGAGGACTGGGGGCGGCCCAAGATCAGATGGTGTAACAGGCAGGAACACTGCTAGAAAATATGTAATGATAGTTTACAGGTCAATACTTTGAATATTTGAGCAGCATATGTAGGAAGGGAATGGAGGTTTGTATATAGAAGAGAACCTCACTCCCACTGACATAATGGAATTAGTGTACAGATTCTGTGAAACCAATAAATAGCTCAGAGTGTTGTTCACTAGCTGTTGTGAATACTTCACTTTGCATGCACTGTCCATTGGTAACATGTCCTTTTCACTCATACACCTCAGGCCCCCCAAGACTACCCTATGGCTGATACTCTTTACCTCACATGTCCACGTTCTGGCAGGAATGTGATGGTAAGCAGCACCGAGAGCTAAGCCATTTGTCTGTCCAATAATGGGTGGACACTGAAACACTACATAGTCAAGAGAATCTAAAAATCACTATTAGCAAAATCAAGCATCTCTAGGCATGCAAAATAGCAGAGTGAAGTCCACTAGTAACTCAAGGCACAGACAAGGGCAGATTACAACAGTTCTCTACCCAGTTGCCTCACTCTACTCTGTTTTGTGTCTTTCATCTTGCACTCGGCAGGCAGTAACATAAAGTCACTTCTACAGCACACATGAGTATGTGGAAGGATTGAAAAGAAACTGTGGTGAAAACAAGGTAAAGGCCAACCTGTAGAACAAAGCAACCATTACATGCACTATATTAATAATTACTATTTTTTTTCTTTGATCCAGAAGATTGAAACTAGCCTCCATCCCTACCTGAGGATAGATCGATTTGCAGAATCTGGCGGTAGAAGTGCTGCGGGATGAGTGGGAACTTTTCTGATGCTGCGTCAGAGAACTGGAAAATATTAACAAGCATTGGCAAAGCCAATAGGTCTCACCTTTGGAACCTATTTGTGTTGCCAAAGGTTCTTAGCAGCACTGCATCTTTGATGCAGTGCAGCATGGCTAAAGAATTTTATTTCCTTATAGTTACCAAGCCAAGCTGGATTGCAATATGTGGAGAGCGTAAGCAACACAGGGGTGCAGGTGGTGGAAGCAAAGGACACAAAGAGAGTAAAAATCGGGAGCTGGCAGGAGTAAATGGGTGAAAGACGCAATGTGGAGCAGGTGAAGAGATGTACATGGGTGAAAAAGCAATGGAGTGGCGTACACGAAGGAAACCGCAACATAGAGGGGGCGAGGAGAAGCACACGGGCAACCGAGAGCAACACAGAGAGCAGGGAAGAGAAGTACAAGAGGAAGACAGCTAATAGCACAAGTAGTCCCACAGCCTACTTAACCCAAAAGAAGAAGTTGTGCTTAAAATGCAAGCAGAAGAAGCACAGAAGCCAGCCAATCAAAAAAAGATGGTAAAGAAGCTTTGCTCCATGGGAGGGACAAACACAAGATTGACAACTTGGAGCACAAATAATAAGCAGGCAAATTGGAATGACAAGAAAGCCAACCAATGGTAAGCAATGGATTGGCTCTAGACCCCGCTATATGTTCTTAGTAAGGAAGTATTGATCCATGCTACAGGGGAGAGGCAGACAAAATAAGAGTAAGGAAATCTAAGCTAAAGAATAAAAAGCAGGCAAATGAGAGTGACAATACAGCCAACGAATGGTAAGCAACGAGCATGCTCTAAGTCCACTGTTAGCTGACACCAGATCTTTTTATAAACAGACAGCTTGCGCTGTCTGACAGGCAAGACCTAAAAAGCTTTTCTTGTTGCTGCAGCTGCTTTTACAGGGAGACTGAAGCCAATGCTACTGAAGAGGAGCGAAGCTCCAATGTTTGTGCACCACACAAAGTTCTGGATCCTCCTCCACAAAAGGGGTCCAATAAAGGAAACTCTGTGAATGAAGAACAAGCATTCCGGTAATATGCCACACAAGCTCTACCGAATGCACATGACTTATGCCTAGTAAAATGAGTACATTAGACCGTCTAACGTTACAATTTCTTTCCTGTGTAAGCAGATTGAAAATAATGGGGGGGTGCTTAATTAACATTAAATGCAATTCCTTAACGTCATCAGAAAAGTTTGTTTGTCCCAAAAACTAGTCAATCCGCAAAACGGTGAACCGAAAATTCTTCCCTACGTGGGAAAACACAGGAATAGAAAGCAAAGCCATCAAATCAGCAGCAGGGAGTTTAAATAGACAAGCAAGTCGTCCAATGAGAACATGTTGGATTTATGAATAGAGCGGTTGACTCAAAAGATGTGAAACCAAAAAAGTCTCTGGGGGAAGGGGCGGAGAGCAAACAAAACAAAAGGAAGGAAAGCCACCAGTAAGAAGGCAACTGAGACTGACAAGAAAACAATCTAATTGTGAGCATCCTTGTTGACTACTTTTTCCTGGTATGCCCCATTGTGCTCTTTTGACTGCAACATTCGAGGCTACAGCAGGACTGTTGACTTTATATCCACCTTTCTGAAGCCCTGCTCAATCACAGTTTTCAGCCTTGTCCCACTGATGATTTCTGAACTTGACAAAGGTAAACAAAGAGCATATATCTGCCCTCACTACATTGCCAGCTGGCCTCTGAGGGTGATCTGGTCCCAGCCCACAAATCACATTAATTTATATCAAGGTTTAAATTGTAATGAAATAAGTGCTGTAGCACAAAGGCTTTCTAATGAGCCAACTACCAGTGCTGCTGAATACTGGAGTTGCCAAAAACTAAGGTTTTTTAATCTTAATTTGATATTGTGTCTCTTTCTTTCACCAACCAGCATTTCCTGTTTCTTTATCTCAACCTTACGGGTTCTTTTTCATCCCTCATTTTCCCTTGTCACTGCTTCCCTATCTTTCTTTTCCTCCTTCTCTCACCCCATACCCTTTTTTCTGTCTTTTGATCTGGTTCGAAGACTGATGATGAAAAATACATCCTGGACGCCAACACCAGCAACCACTGGCACAAATTATGCACAGATATATTTTGAGTTCAACCGTTTTCATTTTTTTCAGTAACGTTTGTTCCCCACACCTGTATTTTTTCACTGCTGTGTCATTTTAGTAATTACACTGTACTCTTGTATAGTACATTTGGATGATATTTTCATCCTGTTCGTGTCAGACAGGTATGTTTATTTAGATAGAAATTGCATTAGTTTGACTTTTGAAGTTTATCGCCTCTCTCCACAAACGTTTAACAATCAGTTTCGTACATTTGTTTTTAATTAATAAAATACCGCATTCTTTACATCAAGGGAAAAACATGTGCGTGTACAGGTGAAAGATGCTAATAGCAGGCACATGTGCAAAGCAAGGAAAGATCGGAAGGGCGCTACTTTGATATGCTTCCTCATTTTGTGGAATGGTTCTACTTGTGTTCAAGTACAAGCTCCCTCGGTTTCAGAGGAGTGCTCCTGAAGTCAAAGTTTATTGAATGTAGCAAAACGGATCATGTAGGAAAGTAGGATCTGCTTTTATGGTTACCTCCACTTTTTGCCTGGTGTTATGCTGTTTCTGACTAGTCTGACTGGGATCCTGCTAATCAGGACCCCAGTCTCTGTGCTTTCTCCCCTAAATTGGCTATGGTAAGTACCTAGGTACCCCACAAATTGGCTACTGGGGTACCCTTATAAGTCCCCAGTATATGGCACCCAGGTACCCAGGTCCTAGGTACACCAGAGGTCTCCCATGTGCTGAAGCATGTATTATGCCACCCATGAGAGACCACTCAAATTGTGACTCCAGGCCTGCCATTGCAGCCTGTGTAAGCTGGTCTAGCACCACCTATGACAGATATAGGTTTCACTATATCTGAGATCACTTCACTTAAAACCTATAAATCACCCCTATGGTGGGCCTTTCAATCATGAAGGCAGGGTGCTCGGTTCTAAGTATGAGGGTGTCCCTGCATGAGCAGGGCACCCCTACAACCTTCGGAGTCCATTCTCCCGGGTTGTAAGTGCATCAGCCATTACGACATACAGAGTGGCCATGTGTCATTACGTGATGACTATCTCTAAACTGGCTGTAATGAACCCTGTCATGTTTGGAACCAAACATGTTGGAATCATATCCCCACACTGTAAACGGTGTGGGAGGTATGATTCCATGCACTGTAAAGCTCCTTCCGGAGGCCCTGAGTGCTTCCGCTAACCAGTCTTCCAGAACTAGACAGCAAGCTAGGGCTGCTGCCGACCTGAGACACGTTTCTGCCCTCTTGCTGCTGAACCAAGCTGGAGCAGGGGAAGGCAGAACAATAGATATCCTGTCACATGGAGGTATGACCACCTCCCAGCCAGGTTTAGTGTTTTGGGGCAGGGTGGGGGCGCTTGCCAGCGCCACTGAGACTGCTTGAAGGGCACATTTGGTACCCTCCTTGCATAAGCCGTTGGCTCTCGCTCTGGCGCGAAACTGGACAAAGGACATGGGAGTATCCTCTCCACTGTCCAGCCCCTCCTCTGGGAGGGACCCCTGAATCATACGAACCCTTTCCTTAGGATACTTAAGAGCTTACCTGAGGGTGGGTCCCTGGATTTGTCGTGGCATTTGATTCAGATCTAACTCTGCGTCCTCTTCAACCGTCTGGACATTCTGACTGAGTCGTACTGACCACGTCGGATAGATCGCATAGGACTGCCCGCATTGGACTTCGCTTTGGGAACCAAGACTTAACCGGGATGACTCTGTCTACTCCAGATCTCTTCATTCTGCAAGCCCGCTGTACCGTCAGTGTCCATGCTCCATACAGGTTCCATCCAGGGCCTGTGGACATCCAAAGACAGCAGAAGGAATCTCCCTTGGACTGAAGGAGTCACTCCCCTGCATCCGCAGGCGCCGCAATGTAGCTGACCGATTTGCTGATCATGGGATCCTACGGACTCCGACAGGTTCAGTAACACAGGTGGCGGTTCTGCAACTTCCTTGAGGCCTGCACTGTCGTCAGAGCGAGTCTGAGGCCAGGGTCCCTTGTCGACACTGCCGGAACCGAGTCTGTGTGCACCTCGTCAGCTAGCCGTTGCTAAGGCGGGCGACTCTCGTCTCCAGAGATCTTCGGGCCCTGTACAGGGCCTTCCTTGACTCCAGTGGGCTCCCCTGATTGCTCGGGGCCTACTCCGGCTCCCCTCTTTGTGGTGAGTCACTTGGACCTTGCTGGTCCTAACTCTGCACCTTTTCCGCTTGCCATGTTGTTTGCGGTTGCCAAGGCTTGTTGGTGCCCCCAACAGACACCACCCCTTCAGCTTTCGTCATCTGACGTGGGACAGCGCGTGAACGGCTCCTGGCCTTCCACAGCGTCGCCTGGTCAACACAGCTGCAGCCCCAAGGTTATTGACAACTCTCCTGCATCACTCGACATCGGTGGACATTCGTCTCCCGTGCCTCCTGGTTGCTCCTGAGTGGCATAGACTCTGTCCCCTCTGCTTGCAGGTACTTCTCAAATTGAATCCACCTTTGGGTTCCACCAGACACTTTCACCTTCTTCAACAGCAGCATCTTCCTGAAGTCCTCCATTGCGTTTTACGGCGGTTTCCAACGCCACTTCACACCTATGCACCCGGCTTCCCTAGTGTAGGTATCCTGGTTCCTAGGGTATCCACGGGTGGTATGGCTCTCCAACCTTCTGTCTTCCATGGGGTTTCTTCAGGGTCCACTGGGAAGGTCCTTCTTCTTTAAAATTGCAACTGCAACCTACCCATTGACTTGAATTGAGTATGCGGCTGTGTTCCCACACTGCACACGGCCTCCGTGGGGTTCCTGGATACTTACCTCAGTTGGTTCATTGGGTCCCCAACACTTTTACGTCTCCTGGGTACAGTCTTGACTCGAGTCGTGATTCGCATCCCTCTATTTTAGTATATGGTTTGGTCTCCCCCCCCCCCCGGCGACCACTGTGTATTCGTGCTACTTACCTATTTTTATTGCAAAGTATTAAGTGCATTGTGTTATTTCTCCGGGTAGGAGATATCATTGTGTGTTAATGAGTGTCTTATAATAAATACCTATTTTTATAAATACACTGTGTGGTTCTTTTCACTTAACCTATACCAATAAGATTAAGATCTGGTAAAACAAGCTGCTTTACACTCCTTCTGGACTAAGCCTGAAGCATGTTCTCCACAGCTACTACTTAGAGAGCTTTCTAAGGTTGTCTAAGACCACTAAAATCATCATAAGGGTTGTCTGGACTAGTGCAGGGTGCTACGCTTACATAAGTGAAAACACAATTACAGGAGTAAGACCCGTTAACCCAGGTGAGACCGGGTACAGTGTGCAACAAACAACAATGTCTCAACTGGTAGTCATTAAAACAGGACAGTAAAAAGCAGTGAAATAAATCACAATGGGGGCGGGAAACAAAGGAAGGGAGACCACAACGAGAAAGGTAGAATGAAAACAGGTTATAATTTGTAAGTAGTTTAAACAGCACTACGGTACAATTAAGTATACAATGACCAAAACACACAAGGTGAGCACTGGGCGTGCTAGTGATGGTGAGCGGCGCAGTGACACAAGGGTGAAGAGAACAGCGTGAACGGCGAAGAGGGATACGAGGACTGTGGTCAAAATTACAAAAATAAATACAATGTTGATGTTTAGGACTCAGGGTAAATAAATTGACCACAACAGCGCCAAAGTCCTATGCTGGGTAGTCGACGGCGTTTCAACCGGATTGATTTCAGGTCATTATCAGGACAATGGTCATTAGTTACAGAGTAGTGCTGTGTAGGGGGAAGAAGGGAGAGGAGAATAGATAAGTAACTAAGAGGCCCAAGAGAGAGGTAAAGGTTAAGAGGGTCCAAAAGAGTGGAAATTACCTTAATTGGGCAAAGAATAAGTGAAAAAACCGGGCGAGGACACTCAAGGACAATCAAGGTCTAGTGGAACCAGCTGGCCGTCAGGTAGTCACTGGTGCTCTAAAGGGGGGGAAGGAGGAAAAGAAAGGGTAAACAGGGCTGCTCAATCAGTGTAGAGGGCAGAGGCATTGCATGGGCTGTGGGCGTGCATGTATAATTACCCACGTCAAATGGAAGCCACGGCGTGTTAATACAGGGAGAGGTCACAAAGTTTGACGTGGGTAATTATACATGAACTTGGGCGCTGTTGTGGTCAATTTATTTATCCTGAGTCCTAAACATCAACATTGTATTTATTTTTGTAATTTTGACCACAGTCCTCGTATCCCTCCTCGCCGTTCACGCTGTTCTCTTCACCCTTGTGTCACTGCGCCGCTCACCATCACTAGCACGCCCAGTGCTCACCTTGTGTGTTTTGGTCATTGTATACTTAATTGTACCGTAGTGCTGTATAAACTACTTACAAATTATAACCTTTTTTCATTCTACCTTTCTCATTGTGGTCTCCCTTCCTTTGTTTCCCGCCCCCATTGTGATTTATTTCACTGCTTTTTACTGTCCTGTTTTAATGACTACCAGTTGAGACATTGTTGTTTGTTGCACACTGTACCCGGTCTCACCTGGGTTAACGGGTCTTACTCCTGTCATTGTGTCTTTGTTATTGAGCAACCGCTGGGTTGCGAGAGTATCTCTCATATCTCACACATTAAGTTGTAACATAATGTGTAATTAATCTACACAATATGTCCTCTAGGGAAACCCCGACGTACACGGATGACTATATCCAACGCATTCTAAGTGGCCCTTCATTATTATCACACACGTCCACCCTTCTTGCAGTAGCGCCTAACTCCTCTAGGGCCCTACTAGAGAAACTCGAGAACTTAAAGAAGAAACAAATCCGCACAGATCTCCACGCACGCATGCTTACAGAATATCTCAAATCTGATACAATACCACTTGGTCTCCAAATACGCAATATCCCAGCCATCTTCACGCAAGACCCGAATTTCCGCACTGGTTTCAGCCACCTGGCCACAACCTGTTCCAGACACTGGATGGTGTTAGGCATAGACACAGCCATAGAACACAGCCGTAAGGAACTGGAAGAGAGTGCGGAACTTGAGAAGTTAATCTTATCAGACACGTCAATAGCTGACGCAAAGGCTTTACTGGATAAAATAAACAGCACCATTGCCACATTTCACACCTTTGAACAAAACAAGAAGATAAATAAAATACAAAAGGATATAAAAAACTACAATAAGGATACGACTTATCCCTACCTTCTTGACACATTCTTCAATACACCTTACCAACCACCTAGAAACAGAAACTGGGGCAGGTACAGGAACAATCAAGCAATCACATTCTCGGATTCCTCAAACACATCCATAATAGACTCGGACTCTGGAGAAGGCCCAAGTACTGAACGCCCACAGAACAGACCCCATCCACAACCCTTACTACCAACTGGATTTTTAGGAGGGAATCGCGGCCTCGGCCGGGGGCAAACAAGACCCAACTACCAATACCAATACTCGGGCGAGCAACAAACAAGCCGCATGTTCTATCAGCGGGGCCCCCAATGATGTCTCCTCCCATTGTTAGACATGATGCCGAATTAGCCCAGTTGACAACCAATACTGATGAGACCATCACACCTAAGATGGGTATCGTAATGGATCACATGCCCACTGCAGAACACAACATCGCCAACCGAGCTGACCAGAGCAGTTCTATTGCCTCACCTATCCCAATCTTCAACCTTTCTAAGCATACCCTATCTTCAGAGGAAACTTCACTCCTCATCAAAGGCCTCTCGTTTGTACCAGCAAATCGTAGCAACTTCTTCAAACTACAAGAGGACCTACTCTTATTCTTCCGACGCATCCGCCTCAAACAATTCTTCTCTAACAAACCTGACTCCGATAAACCTTATGAGAAACAATTCCATCCAGCTTCTACCTTCCTTCCTCCTGCATCCATGATGCCACCTGAAATCCTGGCTTTCGAAAGATTAGTCCTACATGAAGTCAAGGAACTACAATCTCACTCTGAATTTGTCCCATATAATATACCCATCAGGGAGAAGCAGGCCCTAGACAGCTTACATGAGAATCAACACATAGTCATCAAACCTGCGGACAAGGGTGGGGGTATAGTGATCATGGACATGGACAATTATGAAACCGAGGTCCTACGCCAACTCAGTAACACCTCCCACTATCGCCCTTTACCCACAGACCCCCTACCTGACATTCGGATACAAATACAAACAGTCACAACCCACGCTCTAAACTCCCACATCATCTCTAAAAAAGAACACACATTTTTAAATAATCCACACCCCCGGGCTCCAGTTATATATGTATTGCCAAAAATCCACAAGGACACGACTAACCCACCGGGACGTCCCATAATATCTGGATGTGGTTCCATTCTGGAACCACTTGGGAAATACATTGACTCCTTTCTCAAGGAATTTGTCCCACTTACCGACACTTTTGTAAGGGATAGTACACACCTCATTAACATCATTGAAGACAGACCTTTTGATAACAACAACGATCTCATGATAGGCCTAGACATCGAATCATTGTACACTAACATTCCCCACACTGAAGGCCTCACCATCATAACACAACTCCTTGACGCACGACCCAGACCAGTCCGAATCCCTACTGACTTCATCATTGACCTGCTACGCATCGCGCTCACCAATAACTATTTCCTCTACAAAGACACCTTTTTTCTACAGATCAAAGGTGTCGCCATGGGTCCTGCTTCGCCCCTAACTTTGCCATCCTGTATGTCCATCACCTCGAAACTACTCACTTCCTATCTGCACAGAATCCCTTTCTTAACAACATTAATCTCTGGCGTTGATACATCGATGATATTCGCCTACTCTGGCACGGCACACGCGAAGATCTGACATCCTTTATATCTTGGCTCAACAACTGCCAGAATCATCTCAAATTCACCTCTGATGTTAGAAACAATGATCTCCCTTTTCTCGACCTCACCCTTCATGCAGAAGAAGGTACCATAGGCACTGCCCTTTATCGAAAACCTACAGAGCGGAACACCCTCTTAATATACTCTAGTTACCACCCAAGAGGCCTGAGGGATGGCTTACCCTATGGCCAATTTCTTCGTATCCGCAGAAATTGTAAATGGCGAAAAGACTATTTTAGAGAAGCCGCCATCCTCTCTGAGAAGTTGATCAACAGAGGCTACCCAAAAAGGATCGTCTCCCGTGCGTCCAAACGGGCATGGTACTGCCACAGGGAGATTTTACTCTTCCCCTCCCCCAAACGAACCAACCTACGTATCACATTTGTATCCACCTACAGCCCTTCCAGCAACTTGGTTAGCAGGGTTATAAAAAGAAAATGGCCCATACTGCGCACTCATGCGCCCTTCAAAGAACCATCTTTGTTTTCCTACAAGAGGGGCAGTAACCTTCCAGACAAATTGGTTCATGCTATTACCTGGCCTAAAAATGAGAGAAAAACACAAACTGCGACCTCATTGTGGGTGTTACCACCGGCCACTACAAATGCCAAACCTGTGCAGCATGTAACCTCAACCACAACACCAAGGAATTTGTAGCTGCCGGGCATACCTACAAACGCAAGAATGTTTCCAACTGCCGCACGTCCAATGTAATTTACGCCATACGTTGTCCCTGCGATCTATTATACATCGGACAAACCACGCAGATGGTTAAACAGTGTATCTTCCAACATCAGATGTAATGTGGAGACTGCCCCCCTAGTGGGTCACTACAAAGAAAAGAATCATTCTGAAATCGACTTGACCTGGCAGGTGATTGACAGCCCTACTCTTCCACTCAGAGGTGGAAGCCTACAACTCCTGCTGAACAAATGTGAGTGCAGATGGATTGCACGCTGCAATACTGTCGCAAATGGGTTAAATACACTGGATGAGTGGAACACAGTCATTACAGCTCCTTGACCCGCTCAAACTCCTATTTCCTCCATCTATACGACTGCCTCCTGACAATTTCTCACCCGTGGGCAACGACTTATCTACCAACTCTGCTTAGACCATTGCCTCCTTGGTCAACACACTGCTTGACTCCATAGGTATACCCCTGGTATAGACCACACATGCCTCTTTGGGATGTTACTTCTGAATTGCTCTTAGACTGCACAGTCCTATGTGTCACTAGGATCCTGAGTGTGCCTGTATATTAGCTTTCTCTCCCGGATCCAAAATGTTCCCTTAGTGGCTACACATTGCCCTTCTCCTTGATATATACAATGAATTGTGATTGAACTGTATATTCCTATAGGTTGCTACTAGCTAATTTATATTTAAACCTATACATTGTTCTTCCTTTTTCGCGCAAGTATATCCCTTATTGCTGACTTTTGTGTTTGACACTACTGCCTTTACTCCTGCTCTCACATATAATGTATTTTTCGTTTAATACAAATTGTTGTTCCATTGTAAATATTTGAATGATTTCTAACCGTGGGATCGAACCCTGCACTTTCGGTGATATTTTTTCCTATCGATCTACACTCCCGGATCCCCCCGGGGTACCTTGCTGGATCCTGCAAACGCCGGTCTAGTTTATTTCCACTTCCCCCCCGTGACTAGCGTTACCTGACTGCCCGGCACGGCACATATTGCCGCTCGACCTTTCTCCCAGCGCTCCTGAACGCTTTGCTCGTCTTACGCCAGGCTGCACTCACGGAGGTTTGATTCCTCCTCGACAGCCTTGGACCTATAGATACGCCACCGTGCGATCTGGACCGCTTCATCAAAACAAATAAGTCATGGCCCGCCATCGGTAATTTTTCCCTTCACTGCCTGATAGCTTAATTTTTCCTCATGCCTCTAATTACCCCTCCCCACCTTTCAGACCCGACGTGATCGCAAGGGAATTGGATTCCCCACGTGAACTTTGTGACCTCTTCCTGGATTAACACGCCGTGGCTTCCATTTGACGTGGGTAATTATACATGCACGCCCACAGTGCATGCAATGCCTCTGCCCTCTACACTGATTGAGCAGCCCTGTTTACCCTTTCCCTTCCTCCTCCCCCCCCTTTAGAGCACCAGTGACTACCTGACGGCCAGCTGGTTCCACTAGACCTTGATTGTCCTCGCCCGGTTTTTTCACTAATTCTTTGCCCAATTAAGGTAATTTCCACTCTTTTGGACGCTCTTAACCTTTACCTCTCTCTTGGGCCTCTTAGTTACTTATCTATTCTCCTCTCCCTTCTTCCCCCTACACAGCACTACTCTCTAACTAATGACCATTGTCCTGATGATGACCTGAAATCAATCAGTTTGAAACACCGTCGACTACCCAGCATAGAACTTGGGCGCTGTTGTGGTCAATTTATTTATCCTGAGTCCTAAATATCAACATTGTATTTATTTTTGTAATTTTGACCACAGTCCTCGTATCCCTCCTCGCCGTTCACGCTGTTCTCTTCACCCTCGTGTCACTGCGCCGCTCACCATCACTAGCACGCCCAGTGCTCACATTGTGTGTTTTGGTCATTGTATACTTAATTGTACCGTAGTGCTGTTTAAACTACTTACAAATTATAACCTTTTTTCATTCTACCTTTCTCGTTGTGGTCTCCCTTCCTTTGTTTCCCGCCCCCATTGTGATTTATTTCACTGCTTTTTACTGTCCCGTTTTAATGACTACCAGTTGAGACATTGTTGTTTGTTGCACACTTACATAAGTGAGCACCATATACTATGCCAGCCTCCTACAGATCACTATTAAAGTCAAAGTAATGCAATGTTGAAAAAGAGGAAGGTTACACCATTAATGTGGAATCAATCTTAGAGGGACTGTTCACAACAAAACCTCTAGTCATTTATCCTGAGATTATCAAACTGAACCAAACTCGCATAAACAACTTCTATATCAGTGATGTATAAATGCAACAATACTACTATACTCCACTAATTTGTTTACAAAATTTATACAGAAAACAAAATTAAACTTAAATAACGATTTACGGAGTGTTTATGTTGATGTTTACTTCATAAATTAAAGAAAAAAATAAATATGATAGAGAAGTCTGAGTGCAAAGAAAAGTCACTACAGGCTCAAATAATGATTGGGTACAAAACAAAGTGCGACAGAAAACATTGTAACCTCCCGAACTCTAAAACGTAAATCAACAACAGTCCAAATGCTTGGTGCGCCAATTCTTTACTTTTTCCCCAGCAAACATATATACATATAATATAAATTGAAAACCAAGTAGACTACTTACAATATGTACATGATGACACCTATGCTCCAAATGTCACACTGTTGACTATAATCGTGGGCATTTATAACTTCGGGGGCTGCCAAAGAAGCAGAAACAACAATATTTTATATCCAAAAAGACACTATTAAACGCTTAAACAACAAACATGAAGAATATACCGCTTACTGATATGGCATTATATATTCTCTTGTGCATAAAATAACCAGCAGCAGAAGTGCTATTAAATGATACTTTAAATAGAACATTGGAACGCTGGGAGCTCCATTGAAAACAATGGCGTGCTCCAGGCTTCTAATGGCCTGTAGAAGCCAGGAGCTCCAACATTCCAATGCTTGTTCAAAGCTGTTGCTGTGAACAAAGGGCCTCACAGAGCCCGAGGAGATTTCAATCTCCTCGGGCTCCATGAGGCCTTTATTTTACAAATTAGAACATTCTGACCCCTAGGAGCGGAATGTTCTAATAGCCTTAGAGCCCTCCGTAGCGGGCTCTACCGGCCATTAAAGGCCCGCTCCCCTGTTAAGGGTCCTCACCTTCGGCTCGGGCCTTTAATGCTGGAGTGGGCCTTTAATGGCCGGTAGAGCCCGCTACGGATGATGAAAGATTTACCACAATTCACCACATATTGCCAAATAAGTGTACAATCACCATTATGTGTTAGATGGGGGACAAGTTAACAAAAATACGATACCTAAGCTCCCTTATCATTAAGGCAACCATGGCACTCCGGAGAAATTTAGACAAAAATATGTTAATTTCTGCAGAGTATAGTAAAACTGCCATTTGCTCTAATACTTCATACTTCTCATATTTGAGCTACACACATACATACAACCACTTGTGCAGTAAGCTATTCAACCCATCCCAATCTACTTTTCATATCTGTAAGAAATTACCATCTTTTGCATGGTGTACCCCCAGATTTTTGCCTTAACTGTGTTTGTGGGCTGTAGAACTGTGCACTTTATCTCTGCTAACCAGTGACATTGTAAAACGGGCTGTAGAACTGTGCACTTTACCTCCGCTAACCAGTGACATTGTAAAACATGGCTTCACGCCTACCACTATAGCCTGACCAAAGCAGCTTTTAAACTGCAATTTCAATTCGACCAGCCAAAATATCCCCTTTTGACAGGTCAAAACTTTTTAAATATTAATAAATCACTCCTAAGTAGGCCTTACAGTCAATGAGGCAGGGAGCATAGTGTTTGGAAGTAGGACTTGTGGAATTTAATGTTAAATATGTCTTTACAGTGAAAAGCCCCCAAACATATTTTCACTATAGTAAGACTGGCAATAGGAAAACACTCGGTTGCATTATTACACGTAATAATGCTAATTTCAGTTAGGAAACAGCTAGAAATATAACTTGAGGACTCTTTTTAATAGTTATCGAAATCCAAATTAATGGTAAGATCAAATTTGTGATAATTATTAAGGAAAAAATACTTTTGGAAAGTTACTGCTTCTCTGCTTAACGCCTATGGAGGCCATTTGCATTTGCAACTGTCAGCCAGAAGCTGAATAGCCCTCTAGATGAGGTGTCAAAACTTCTCCCAGAGTGGAGACAAAGGCTTGGGTATAGGGAAGTGTTTCTGTTCCTCCGGCAGGATAACCATTTGGGCTGTGACCAGGAACTTGATTAACTTCAAAGAAGGTCTACCCTGTCACAGGCAAATGTCATCTGACACCTAGACAGGGCCCGTATGTATTTCCCCCAGCCAGACAGGCTCCAATCACAGTGGGAGGGGAGCTGCCCCCAGCGCTGGTTTGAAGTGACCACAGAGGAGGGGTTGCTCAATTCCCTGGCACATCTCTGGGGAGGGCACATGGGCTCTGCTCAAGGGGAAAAGGGTTTTACCATCTTGGATTTAGGCAGAGAGGACACTGTGGGATTATTTGCTCTAGGGCACACAGGAAGTGCTGCACATGTGGGTAGGATTACCCTTCGCAACATTTACTCTATTGTTTAGGGTGAGGCCAGGAGTCACCCACAAGCTGTTGCCAGGCATAAATGTGGCACTATAAGTTACCTCCTCAGAGCAATATTGGACCTGTGAAAGATCAGAAGAGGATTAAACCTGCTCTCTGAGATCTGTGAAGAGCCTAGAAGACTGGACCTGCTCTCCCTCTTGTACCCAGGACAAAGAAGTGAACTTCAATGATCATAAGGGTCCTAAGGCTAGTCTCCTATTCATGCTACAGGCATATAACAAGCTACAAGAGGCATTTGCTGCAACTGCCCAACTGACCAATTCTAACTGGACCTGCTCTGAACCCTGCTGGTGGCTTCTGCTGGAGTGAATCTTGACCCCCCCAAGTGCTGCTTCTGAGGTACAGGAGTCCTCTGTTGTGTCAAGGTGACTCCTCCTACCATCCTGAGAAACCTGGTACTTAGAATCTTTTTGGTTCCAAAGACTACCAGAGGACTGGAGCAAACCTGCCAAGCCGATCAGATGAAGGTGTGTGTGTGTAGCCCACTGGGCTGAAGATTCAGGTTTCCCCGGCTTGGCGCTTTTCTGCAGCAGCAAATCCGATTTAGGAGGGACATCCTGGAGAAGCTATCCTGCCTCATGGAGTTATTTATTTATTTAGGAGTTTTATATAGCGCTAGCCAGACCCGAGGGTATCGGAGCGCTTTACAACAAAGGTGATGGGAAAATCAATACAGAACGTAACAATGGTAAACATATTGATTCGCTGCGAGTCGAGAGTCTCAGAACAGAATGCAGCCTTAATATCCAAAAAGTTACAAAATAAAGGGGTGAGGCAGGACTAAGTTGGTAGGTGGGTGAGGTAGAGTTCTTAAACTTAGGGTGATTGGATGGTGTGGTGGGCAAGAGTCAGCATTCAAGCGGCAGCTATCCATTCGGCAGGGAGCAATTGAGGAAGAGGTCTTTGAACTGCCTTTTGAATTTTACAAAGGAGGGGTTAGTCCTGATATGGACTGGGATGGAGTTCCAGATTCTTGGAGCATTTCCAGAAAAGGATCGAGAAGAGACTTTTTGTTTGCGCGTTTTCGGGGGGATGAGGTGTAAGGTGTTTGAGCTCCTGAGGGTCCTTGTCTGGCCGGCTTTCTTGACTTTGGCGGCCAGGTAGGCGGGCTTCCCAGTGTGCAGGGCTTTGTGCGTGAGGCAGGCAGTTCTGAAGTTGGCACGCATTTCAATTGGGAGCCATTTTAAATCTCTGAGTGCCGGTGAAATGTGTTCAAATTTCTTCACTCCGGTGACCATTCTGGCTGCTGCATTTAGAGTTGCTCTCAGAGGGGCTAAGTGGGATTTTGCTGTTCCTGTGAGGGTTGCATTCCCATAGTCCAGTCTGGAAAGCACCAGGGACTGAGTGGCTTGTTTGAGATCACTGGGAGGGATGAATGGTTTTATTTTGTTGAGCAGTTTAAGGTTGAGCAATGCGCTCTTGGCGGAGTTTTTAATGTGTTCGGTCATGTTCAATTTTGGATCCTGAGTGATTCCCAGTGATTTGACTGAGTCGGTCAGGGTGAGGTTGCAGTTGAGGGCATCGATTGCTTTTATCCATTCTGTGACTTGTGGGTTGTGCCCCTTATTGGAAATGAGCAGGATTTCTGTCTTGTCCTGGTTCAGTTTCAAGTAGTTGAGTGTTAGCCAGTGCTGTACTTCCCTTAGAGTGTGGTTTAGTCTATGAATGTCTTCCATAGAGGAGGTTTCGAGATAGATCTGGGTGTCGTCCGCGTATAGGTGGAAGGGGATGTTTTTTTTTTTGAGGATGGAGGTGAGGGGTTCCATATAGATGTTAAAGAGTTGCGGAGAGAGAACTGATCCTTGCGGTACACCCCTGCTGACGGAGTGTGAGTCGGACAAGAAGTTATCGATTTTTATTCTTTGGGTGCGATTCTGTAGAAACGAGGTGAACCATTTTAGGACCATCTCGTCCGCTCCTACTCTTTCTTGCAGTGCCTTAACAAGTAGATTCTTGTCCACCGTGTCGAAGGCTGCCGATATGTCCAAGAGTACGAGCAGACAGCATTGATCCCTATCAAGGGACTTGTGGATGTCGTCTATGACATTCAAGATCACTGTCTCTGTGCTGCAACCTTTTCTGAAGCCCAATTGGTGAGAGTTCGAGAAGGTTGTTGCAGTCCATGTGCTCGGTAAGTTGAAGGAGGACGCATCTTTCCAGGGTTTTGGCTAGGAGGGGGAGATTGGAGACAGGTCTGAAGTTGTTAAGATCATTGGTGTCCGATCCCGGTTTTTTTAATAGTGGTGTGACTTGGCCGATTTTGAGACAATCCGGCATGACTCCAGTTCTCAGGGAGCTATTTATAATCGTGGTCCAGAACGGGGCTAGGGTGCCTTTAAGCTTTTTGACCAGTTTGCCAGGAATGGGGTCCAAGATATGAGAGGAGGGGGTGGAGCAGGAAATCATTTTTTCGATCTCAGCTACAGAGATGGGGTTAAAGGATTTCCAGTTATTTGGGTAGAGCTTGTGTGTAGTGCCTTCTATCTCAGCGAGCGAGCTGCTGCAGGGGGGGTAGTCACCCAGAGAGAGCTCAATCTTTGTGATTTTGTCCTTGAAGAAAATGGCAAAGTTGCCACAAAGGTCTTTGGAGGCCTGGAATGATGAAGCAGGGGGCTTGGAGGTTTGTTGTCTGATTAGATTGTAGAGTTCTCTCGGCCTGTTTTTTGCGTTGTCAAGAGCACTGCAGAAGAAGGCCTTTTTTCCATCCTTGATGTGTTTATTGTATTTTCTGCGTACTGATTTGAGTCGATTGAGGTGCATTGTGGACGGGTTTTTCCACCAGAGTCTTTCATTAGCTCTTAGTTCTCTTCTTTCAGAGTTTATGCTTGTATTGAACCATGATCTAGATGGGGTGTTCCTTACCCTTTTTTGTTTGCACGGGTCTAGTTGGTCTAAGATGGCAGTCATAGTAGTGTTGTAATGGGAGGTAAGTTCAGTTGTGGAGAGAATGTCAGTATCGATGGGGAGGAGTATGCTTACCTCTTTTTCCAGGTCAATAATGGGGATTTGATTTAGATTTCTCACCCAGTGGGTGTGGTCCTGTGTGTGGGGCCGGCAACGAGTCATTGGGTTTATGTGGAAGAGGATGATGTGGTGGTCAGACCAGTCTACAGGCAGGATACGATCGATAGAGACAGTGTCTACTTGGGCAATAATGGCATCCAGTATTGATCCTTTGTTGTGGGTTTGTTTTGTGCAGTGTTGGATTAGGTTATTGTTGTGTAGAAGATCGTTCAAGGTTTGTATCATCGAGTTGTTCACCTCGTTCCAGTGTAAGTTGAGGTCACCTAGAATCATATTGTTAGAGTCCTGAAGTGCACAGTGGGTTATCAAGTCGGAGAGGTGTTTACCGAAAGCGGTGACTTTCCCAGGGGGATGGTAGAGGAGATGGCAAAATAGTGGTTTGTTGCCGCTCATCTTAATGGAGCCAGTTAGACATTTAAATGAGTTGTAATTGAGGGAGTCAATTTCCGATATGGAGATGTTGCTCTTATGGATGATTGCGACGCCCCCTCCTCATTGTATTTTTCTGTCTTTATTGAGGATTTGGAAACCCGGAGGTACAAGCCTGTCCATATCTGGGAGGGACAATTCGTTCATCCATGTTTCGGTGATGAACGTGATGTCAATGTCATGGGCCAGGATAGTTTCTGCCAGTTCCGTTGCATGTTTCGTGGCCGATCTGCAGTTGATAAGCATGCATTTGGTGGAGTTCCCCTCGTTGTTGAATCTCTCCGTTGGGGAGCCCTTGGAATAGAGGAGAGGAAGGCTGGGGGTCTTGACGTTTTGGGTGGGAGGCAGGGGAGGCAGTTTCTACCGAAGCCAGTGATAACCTGGATCTTGGAGTTTAGGGTGGTAGTAGGGTAGGTGCAGTAAGAGGAGGCAAGTTCTGTCGCTTCTCTCTCGGACATTGCGGCTTTTGTTCTTTTGGGTCTCTGCGTTTGCTTCGAGAGGGGTGTTGTGTTCCATCTGGGCCAGGGAGTCCTGCGAGGTCTTGAGTGATTGGTGTTGTTGGTTATGGGTGTGGTGTGTGGGCGTTGGCGAGATCTCTGGCGAGAGGTGAGGTTCAGTAGGATTTCGTTAAGGCCCATTATTATATGTTCTAGCTGGCTTTCTAATAGAGCGAGTCTCTGCGTCGTCTCCCAGGAGGGGGGTGGGGGAGTGTCCAGGCTTCGACTGTCCTGGGTGGGGTTGTTGACGGAAGGGAGGGGCTTGGGATTTGGAGATTGTGTTTTGGAGATGGTGTAGCCTCTGTTATCCCTGTGGGTGGCCTTGGACATGGGGTGTGTGGAGTCTCGTCTAGTTTTTGTCGGCCGTCTCAGGCGCATAAGTGGGGGGAGAGAGCTAGGAGTCGTTGATTGAGGGTTCAGTTCAGTAGCTGTTTGTGAGGAGTATTAGTTTGGTGAGGGAGGGTGTTTGTCTGGGGGTTGTAATGTCTCCCCTACGATGTGCCTTGGATTAGCATTGGCAGGTAGCTCTGAATTGTGCATTTCCAGGGGGTGGTGGAGGAAGGAAAGGTTAATGGGGAAGGTCTGTGTTGTCTCACGAGGGTTCATTCCTTCGGGCGAAGGGGAGAAGTTCTGGAGTGAGTGGCGTGAGTCATTGAGGGCTTTACGAAGCGCGGGGAAGAGGTAGTCGAATGCATCTAGGTTGTCGTTGTTGGCTTGGATCATGACTGTGCCGTTAGTGTAGATGGTCGCAGCGGTGTTGCCGTTACGCGTGTGGTGATTTGGGATTGAAAGCGTCAGTTTGCAACTGTGAGGCGTGTTAGTTATTTTGGATATGAGGAGATGAGTTTTGAGAATGCTGATCCAATTCGCTGGGTATTCAGTATGGAAAATAAAATCCATTTTCTGCTGGCCTTTGGAGGTGCAATTGTATATGTCTGCAAATAGTGTGTCTGGGTGTTGTCTGATCAGTCTGTGTTTAAAATTTCTCTTTGCTTTAGGTGAGAGGTTGGGGGGGAAGGGTGATGGTAAAGGAGTTAGGGCCGTGTGGTTTCAGGTAGTTTGGGGTGGAGGGGCCGAGGGCGGTTGTGGTGGCGGGTGCCATTTGTTTTGATTTGGAGAGGTGAGTAGGTATCTGGGGTTGTGCACGGTATACTTAGCCGACTTCTGAATACGGGAGAGGAAGCAATAAGTAGGACTATAATTAGGATGGTGGTGGTGTTATAGTAGTGACGTCGTTTTTGAGTCTGGCATCTGGTACCGAGACCTTCGTCTCCCGCAGCTGTTGCAGTACTGTTATAGGTCTTTTCGGTTGATCCGAGTCTGTTGACTGGTCTTAGGGATCTGTTCTGATTCAGATTTGAGGTTTTTTAGCCGCATTAGGGGGAGTTTGTGCAGCCATTGTGGAGTCAGGCATGAGTGCCCTGTTCTTCGTCTCCCGTTTGTAGGGGGGAGGTTGAGTCAAGTCTCAGGGGGGGGGGGGTGTGATATTTACCCTGATAGCCACTGGGGCCCACATAACCTCGATGTTGTGACCGGTGCTTGCGTCCTTTGCTTATTGGGAATTAGTTTACTGGAGGATTGCCACGGCGGCCATCACCAGGTCAGGCATCAAGGGTCAGCAGTTGGCAGAACAGATAGCCGGAGCGGCGGCCATCTTACGGTCAGGCAGTGTTGAATGGGCAGTCGAGGGTCATGCAATGCGCAGAGCGGTGCAGCAAGGCGGAGATGCAGCGGGGGCCCTCGTTACCTCGTTGTTATGATCGGCGGGTGAGGTGTAGGAGATGCGATCCACTTTTTACGAAGGACGGAGGCTTCCCGGAAAGGCGGCCATCTTTAGGACAGGCAGTGGATGACTGGTGTGTTCAGGGACAGGCGATTCTGCAGCGATGCATATTGGTAGTGGCGCTCGTCATTAGGTCGTAATATTATTAATAAAATTAATTTTATTAATAAAATTTGACTACAGCCTGCGACCTTGCCCTGCTGGAGGAATCTGAGCTCCAAAAAAGTGACTAAGTCCGAATGAAGAAATCTTCACCCGGTGAAGAAGCCAAAAGTAGCCAGCTGGGGAGAGACTTTCCTTGGGCCCGAAATTAACATTTCTTCCACTCGGAGCTTTCCTGCCTTAAGTCAACACCTTCACCAGTACCTTGTTCGACGACTACCAGACCTCGGGGAGCCCTTCTCAGCTACAGCCTGCCCTCTTCGCCCACTGAAGATTTTGGACGTCCATTTTAGAAGCTATGTCTGAAGGTAATCAATGAATTTAACCCGGACTACAGGGTGCATTTTTGGAAATAATTCTTTCCATTGGTCAGTATAACTAGGCCAATTATTGAGATGGATTTTTACATATGGAAAGCTACCTTCATCTTTGAGTTGCATTGTTTTTAAATTATTTCTTAAAAAGGGGAATAAAGGAGATCTAGCAAGTGAAAGATTGATATCACTGACAAACATTGCATTGTATTTGGCATTTGTTAAGCGCGTGTATCACCCGTAGGTCTCACAGCGCCAGCAGATACTCAGAGAACCAAGAGAGATGTCTTGACAGAGCTAAAAGAGCCAGGTTTTAAGAGTTTTGCGGAACCTCTTATGATCGGGTTCCAATCAGAGAGGTAGAGGCAGGGTGTTCCAAATTTCAGGGGCAGTTTTGGAGAAAGATCTGCCGCCGTTCCTTATTGTACGCACTTTTGGTACTGTTAGGAGTTGTTTACTGGTGGAGCGCAAGGTTCTGGTTGGTTGGTATTTTATCAATTTTTTGGTTAGATATTTTGGCCCTTTGCCGTTAAGGGTTTTATGGACCAGACAGCATAGTTTGAAGTTGATCCTCTTTTTTATGGGGAGCCAGTGGAGGATCTTCAGACTGGGCGTAGAGGGGGTGCGGGGAGGGAGGTTTAGGACTAGTCTGGCCGCAGTGTTCTGTAGGACCTGAAGTTTTGACAGCTGCTCTTCATTAATGGAGGCCAGCAGTCTCTTCATTAATGGAGGCCAGCAGTGCATTTCCGCAGTCTAGACGGCTAATGATTAGTCCCTGTACTAGGGGCATGTGCGACGATAGGGGAATCCACTTGAAGATTTTCCTTAGATTACGCATTAGACCGTAGCTGGTACGTACCACATTGTTAATGTGGTCCGCCATGGAGAGTTTATTGTCTATTATTATACCCAGATTTCAGGCTGCTGACTTGGGTGGGGGGCAGGATTCCAGAGAAAGCGGCCACCAGTCATCTGTCCACAATTTCTGTGCGTCACCGAAGAGCATGATTTCAGTTTTGCTTGCGTTGAGTAATAAGTGGTTTCTTGACATCCAGTCGTTTATGGCCATCATGCACTGTTTGAATCTAAGTTTGGTGTCCGTGGGATCTGGTCCAAGGGTGATTAGTAGCTGCGTGTCATCGGCTGTTTCGAACTGTGTCACTGTTTCGAACCCGTGTGCTCGGATTATTTTTGCCAATGGGGACACATATAAGTTAAAGAGTGTGGGGCTTAATATGGATCCCTGGGGGACTCCCTTGTCAATTACCTGGCTCTTGGATGAGATATCTTCTATTTGGACCTCGGAGGACCGATCTGTCAGGTAGCTCTTGATCCAGTTTAATGCTGGGCCCTCGACACCAAACTCCAATAGGCGCTCCAAGAGGATGTCATGTGAGATGGTGTCGAAGGCAGCTGACAAATCAAGTAAAATCAGGATGGCAGATTGTCTTGCGTCAAGAGAAAGCCTGATGTTGTCAACCATCTCGAGTAGGGCCGTTTCGGAGCTATGAAAGGCCCGGAACCCTGATTGAGATGGGTCCAGCAGATTGTTGCTTTCCAGATGTTTATATAGTTGACTGTTGACCAGTGATTCCATGATTTTGCCAAATAGGGGCAGAAGGGAGATTGGTCGATAGTTAGCAAGCTGTTTTGGGTCGGCTGTTTTTTTTTTTTAGGATTGGTCTGATTATGGCCTCCTTCCAGTGTGAGGTACAGTGGATTGCGATAGTGAGAGATTGAAAATTTTAGTCAGATTGGGGAGAAGAGCCGGTGTGATTTTGGATAGGATCTGGGAGGAGGCCGGGTCGGCTGGTGATCCGGATTTAATTTTATTTAGGGTGAGGGCTACTTCTTCCTCTGTGACAGTGTGAAATTCTCTGAGGGAGGTTGTGTGCAAGGGAGGAGATTTATTGCCAGCCTGTTTAGATGGTGTATCGGCTGGTTGGGGAAACAGTTTATAAATGTCGTTTATCCTATTTACAAAAAAGGATTAAAGGGAATCAACCAACTCCTGGGAAGCAATAAGCGATTGCTGGCATGAAGAGGGATTGGTGAATTCCTTTACTATTTTGTACAGCTCTTTATGGGAATTGGAGGCCTGATTTATTCTATTTCCCAGGTAAACTTTTTTGGCCGTGGCTATATGGTCCATTTAGAGCTGATGCATTGTTTTGTAGTGCTGTCTGTCTATTGCGTTTTTTGTATGTCGCCATGATGACCAAGATATTCAAAAGATTAGTTCTAAAATAACTGAATATTTGGCCTGAGGACAATCAACAGTATGCGGTCCCTAGGGAGAAAAGTAGGTACTGTACCAGAGGCAGCTTTGACGAAAGTGTGACTACAAGCCCCTCTACCACTGGCTTTGACCATGATGCAATAATATAGCATCTACAGAAACACGGATTAATCACTAGAACTGTATGTATACAGTTCGCATTAGGTGTGCATGGTTTGTGTCCTTATTACAGGATTCACTAGAAGTGGTACACACAGGGCTGGACCCTGTGGAGTCCTGATGAAGAGCTATTAGGGGAACAGCTCGAAACATGTTGACAAAAACACATTACTGAGACAACCAGACTCATTAAGGTCAGGTTTCTTCTCAGTAAACGACCCCTGATTTTTAACCATACCAACTAGGGGCGGGAATAAAAGAGTGGCCAACTAGTTAGGTATTTTTAGATTTTCTTTCCCTTTCCACTCCACATCACTGCACTACACATAGTCTACAATAAAAAGTGCTCCTACGTAATTCGCAAGTCGTAGCACGCCTCAATCCGTAGAGGATTGAGAGGAACCCCAATGATGAAGCATGGCACCTAGGGGCAACCCTGGTGGGTGAGGGGTCTCTAGAAAAAAGAGTATTTTTTCTAGACAAGGTATTACAACAAATTCTTGCTGTATCCTACCTTTTTCCCTAAGGGCAGGTTTTCTTCGATATACTCGATTTTTGTCTAACGACAATCATCTTACACCTGCTGAGCAAGCTGGCCTTCAGAAGGGTCACTCTACTGACAACCATATTTTGGTACAATTACAGGACACACCGAGACCCATATGCAATACAGGGACCATGTTGCTTTGTGCATCTTGAGTGGCCTTCAGTTCATTAGAATAGTTAAAACCTTGTCTAAATTGAGGGCTTGCTAGATTCCTTTAGGATTACCTTCCATTATCAAATGTCTGAATGCCGAAAATTGGCCTCAAACTGAATGATCCTTAAGGGGGAAACTAAAAATAATGGGTTTAAGCAGTAGTGCCTTCTAGCTCATGCACTGTTTTGCCTTTTTACTGCAGAGCTTCCAATAGCAATTGCCAAATCACATACATTTTTCCCAAAAATCAGTAATAAATATGTAGGGTCACTTCCGCTTGCAGATTATCTAGATTGGCTAGACTTTACAGAAACTGGGCTACAAATGAAATAGACATCTTACAGCATGTTAGAAATTGGGTTTATGGTTGACTGGGGTGTGAGCCCTGGTCAAGCAGCATCCACAATCCTAGTCAGGGAAAGGCAAAAGCAACCCCAAAGAAAATAAGTTACTTACCTGTAACTGTAGTTCTCCAGTATTGGAATCTTTCATACATTCATATGCTTGAATCATTACCCGTCGTCGAGATGGTAGTCCCCGGTACATCAAAATAGCAATGTAAAGCTAATACAAAGCAGAAAGCAGGACTAGGCCCATTTCTGTTTTGTAACTTATCTACATTGTTTTGTAAAAGAGACCAAAAGTCAATTCTGAACCAATCAGGACATCTCACCATCTAGAACACTCCTGAGAGATCCTTAGACCCTCAGATTCTCAGAGCCTGAATTTCCCCAACTCTTCTGGCAGATGTCAATGCCAGAAGAAGGGAAACCTTCCATGGCAGGAACTTAAGGTCCGCCTTATGTATAGGTTCAAAAGGATGTTTCATGAGTTGTGACAATACTATATTAGGATGCCAGAGAGGTGGCGGAGGCTTGACAGGTGAAAAGGTGCGGAATAGACCTCTCATGAATTGCTTAATGATCCTTGCTGACCATAATGATGGTCCTGAAACTGTCCTCCTAAATCGGGATATAACAGCTAGATGGACCTTAATTGAGGCGTGTGCTAATCTGGATTTTTCTAACAGCAGGATGTACGGAAGGATCTCATGGGGTGAAGACAGCAGAGGATTGACGTTTGAATCCTGACACCATACACAGTATCTTTTCCATTTCATTTTGTACGTTCTATTAGTGCTTTGTGCCCGGTCATTGGAAAGAACATCTCTATATTTAGATGGGATTTCTAGATGCTGAAATTCACGGTGTTCAGGAGCCAAGCCACTAATCGAAGTGATTTGGGATCTGGTTGTAGCACTTGTCCCTGGGACATCGTTAGAAGAGCTGGAATGGGACGCAGAAGAATAGGTTGTCTCTACGAAAGAAGGAGAAGTTCTGTGAACCAATGATGACGTGGCCATGATGGGGCTATTAGGATCATCCTGCAGGGTTCTGCCTTGATCTTCATGAGTAGTTGTGGCAGGAGGGGAATATGTGGAAAAGTGAAGGCAAAGATGCCTGACCATGCCATCAAAATTGCATTCCCCAGGATCCCAGTTGGAGATGCCAACTTGCGAAGTACTGGCTTTTCTTGTTCTGCAACGTCGCAAAGAGGTCCACCGTTGGTCTGCCCCATCTGAAAAAAATGCTGTTGAGCATCTCTTGATGGATCTCACACTTGTGGCAAGTCGATTTGAGCCTGCTTAATGTGTCTGCTGTCGTGTTCTGATTGCGCAGAAGATGCTCCACCTTTAGAGAGATTCCGTTCCGCATCGCCCACTTCCAGATGTACTGAGCCTCCTGAGAGAGAAGGTAGGATCTAGTGCCGCCTTGCTTGTTGAGATAATGCATTGCCGTTGTGTTGTCCGTTCTAACCAACAGCGCAGTGTTCCTTATTTTCGGCAGGAATGCCTGCAATGCCAATCCAACTACACTGAGCTCCAGTAAATTGATGTGAAGATGCTGGTCTTAATGCTACAAACGGCCACTGACCTGGAGGTCTTGCAGGAAAACTCCCCATCCTTCCAGGGAGGCTTCAGTGGTGATCACGTGTGGAGCTGGTGTGGTGAGAAAGGAAAGACGAATGGAAATATTCTGATGCTGGGCCCACCAAGAGATGGCGTTGACCATACCTTGCGTGAGTGTAATGACATCCTCGAAAGAACCTACTCCCTGATGCCTTTGCAAATCCAGCTCTTCCTGCAATGGGCGCATTCGCAATCGGCAAAAAGGAATAAGAGGGATGCAAGATGACATTGTTCCCAGGAGGGACTTGTAATGACGAACTGAAAGTGACTTTCTTCTTGTGAATGACTGAGCCAGTGATATTAGTTTTGCTTGTGTCGCGATAGAGGGAAATGCTTCATTTATTGTGGTGTCCAATATTGCTCCTAAGAAGGTGATGCTTGTGGAAGGGCATATGGTTGATTTCCGTTCGTTCAGGGTTAGGCCTAGCTCGGTGAATAGTCTTGTACATGCCTTTGTGGATGACTAGACTGCTGAGTGTGAGGGTGCCTTGATTAGCCAGTCGTCCAAGTAAGGAAACCCTTGATGTCGTGGTTTCCTTAGAAAGGCTGCTACTGGAGCCAGGCATTTGGTAAATATTCTTGGAGCCAATTTCAGGCCAAAAGGCAGCACCCTGAATTGGTGATGGCTTCCGGCTATGGCAAATCGAAGGTACTGCCTGTGGATGGGAATGTGAAAATATGCATCTTGTAAGTCTAAGGTGGACATGTGATCCCCTGGGTTCAGGAGTAATAAAATGTCCTGATGAGTGACCATGCGAAAGGACTGTTCTTTGAGGTAGGTGTTGAGAGTCCTTAAATCCAGGATCGGACGACATTGTCTGAAATTGTTCCATACAAAAAAGAAACTGGAATAGAACCCTTTCCCTCTCTGGGACTTTGGAACCGGTTCTATCGCTCCTTTTCGGAGCATTGCAAGAATTTCCAAACGCAGGAGATGTAGGTGTTTTACTTCTTGTCGACCTGGTGGAGTACAAGGAGGGATATGAAGGAGCTCTAAGTTATGTCAGATTTGTATCAGGTTGAGGACCCATCAGTCTGTAGTTATTTTTTGCCATTGATGAAGGTGTAAAGAAATTTGCCCCCACAAGGAAATCAGTGGATGAGTTGGGAAAGAGATAGCCGGACCTTTAAATTCGTCATTGGTGTTGTGATGTATCTTTTCCCTGACACCCTGCTCTTCCTCTGGGGGTAGATTTTGAATACGCCCCGACTGTGGTTGTCGTTGAACACACTGCGGTCGATAAGGCTGGGAAGAGGTCTTGTAGGAGGGATATCTATACTGCTGATATCCACCTCTATAGGAAGGAAGGCCCCTTACTCTCGGTCCCCTAAAGGGCACTTTTCAGTATTAAAGCCTCCCTAACGCCTTCATAGTGTCAGTGTCTTTCTTTATATCCTGCAGCGCATCATCAATGTGCTTTCTAAATAACTCTTCTCCATTGAATGGAAGGTCAAGAATCTTGTTTTGAATTTCAGGCCTAAACAAAGTGTCCCTGACCCATCCTTGACAGCGCAACACTGCTGCACCTCCGGCCGATCTGAATGCTGTAGTGGCGATATCCATCACACAATCTATCACCTCCGCAGATGCTCTCTCTTCTTCTTGGAGAATTTTCCTCATCTCCGATTTACTGTCATCAGGAAGTTGATCCACATACGGAGCTAGGTAACACTACATTTGTTGATCATATCGACTAAGAATGGCAAGAGCATTGGCTGCTCTGACTACTAGAGCTGACATTGAAGAAAAACGCTTACCAGGGCTATCCAATCGCCTGCCTTTTCTATCTGAAGGTGTGGTGATGTGCGCAGAAGACTTCTTAAACTTTCTCTGCGCTGCCTGAGAAATTACCAAGTCTGGTTTGGGATGACCCGCCAGGCAGGCAGGAGCATCCTCCTGAGCCTTGTATTTTTTCTCCAATCTGGATAACACTGGTGTCACTGGCGTTTTCATGACCTTGAGTCCTTCCTCCCATATATGACTCACAATAGGGATAGCTGTCACCGATTTTCTAAAGGGCTCTTTAAAATCATATAAAAAACAGTCAGTGTGAGATGTTTGCATTGGTAGCTCAAACCTCTTGGCCGTGCTTTCAAGTAGGTAGTGAAAACCACAAATATCCTCTGATGGCGAGTCAATGGGCACAGGAGAAGATGGTGTGGGAATTAGGTAGTCGTCCCATTCTCGATGTGCATCCCTGAGTTCCCCCTCTTCTTGGTCATCATCTGTAGTCCCTGGATCTTGTTGAGGAACTGATGGTGGTGATTTCTGAAGAGGCTCCGACTGTAAATCTTGAACCCTCTTGGGGGTAGAAGGGATAGATCGTGACCGAGGAGCCAATGTAGACTGTTCGGGAGGCGCAGACGCTGGCGTAAATCTCTTTTTATAGTCAGCCAACATGAATTGCAGGTCCGTTAACAACGATGATGGCATAAAGACCACCTCCTCTTGATAATCAAGAAGCTATTCCTGCTGAGGAATATAATACTGATGCTCCGCATATTGCTCGTCAAAATCATCTTCCTGGCACTTAACGTGCAATTGTGATGGGCTACTCGCGTAACCAAAAGTACCCTCATCCTCATCATCTTCCTCAGAATCTTGCTCTTCCAACAGATGAGATGGCAACAAAGGCGTACCCTTGCTGGGTGAGGTAACTTGTGCTGTAATCTGCCTTGTTCTAGGTTTCTCTCTCTTTTCTGGTGTTTTTTCCCTCGTCAACGATCCCGTCGATGGTACGGCTGATGACACCACAGTCGGTGAAGTGGATATCGGAGGCAATTCAGAAACCGTAATCGACTGTGTAGTTGCCGTAGATGTCGTTGTTACTGTCGTTGCTGCCGCTGTCGTCATCGGTGCCGTCGTTGACATCTTCATAGTCGCCGTAAGCATTGTCTATGTAGTCGTCATCGTTACCCCCGGCGTAATCAACGGCAACGAACCTGAGGTCTTCCTTGACGACGGAGCCATTGGCACTGGCGTCGATGAAGGTGTGGCACTTGCCTTCTGTTTAGAAGTTGAAGACTGGCGGACCTCCATACTCGTCGACTACGGTGAGGGCTTCTTCGTCAACGGTCTTGTCGACGATGGACTTTTCGGCTACGTTTTTTTTTCAGGAGGCACAGAGGAAGGCTTCTTGAAAGAGATCTTGCCTTGAGGGGGTGTAGTAGAAGGCTCAGAACTAGCCTTTTTGACTATCAGTCCCCCGAAGAATGTCCCTTTCTCTCCTTTTCAGGTTTGTGAGGAGATTTTGAGGGACTGCGTCTTTGATCCCCATGAGAGGTCTTTTTGAGGGCTTTCTTTGGACGCTCGCTTGAAGAATGAGCGTGAGGTGATTTCCCCCTCTTATGCGACCTCCTAGATGATGAAGAGGATGCCTCATCACTGTCCTCACTCGAAATCACTTCCTTCCTGGCCTTAGGTTTTTGAAGCCATATAAGAAGGCGCCCCTCAGGATCCCTCAAAGTTTTGTTAGAAAAGGTACGACATACCTACACTCCTTTGCCTTATGGTTTGGATACAGGCAATAAATGCAGTCACTGTGAGGGTAGTCTGTACGAAATATTTTCTTAGAGCAAGTGGCACAGGCTCTAAAAAGACTCTTTTTTTCTTTATCTGACATGACTATGCCAAAAACCAGCAAATCAGTACTGAAGAAGATGGTACTGTAGTAGAAATTGTGGATTGAAGCAAAGAACTCTATCAAAATCACTGAACTAGAAGAAGAAGCTGAGCAGAGCTCAGAGGAGACTTCCCAGCACTAAGTGCGGTAGAAAATCTGAGGGTCTAAGGTTCTCTCAGGAGTGTTCTAGAGGGTGAGAGATCCTGATTGGTACAGGATTGACTTTTGGTTACAAAACAGAAATGGGCATAGGCCTGCTTTCTGCTTTGTATTAGCTCTGCATTGCTATTTTGATGTACCGGGGACTCCCACCGCGACGACGGGTAATAATTCAAGCATGTGAATCTATGAAAGTTCCTATACTGGAGTAAATTATCCTGTACTTAACCCCCTGGTAGTTTGGCACAGAGCAGTCAGACTTAACTTAGAAACAATGTGTAAAATATTTGTGCAACACTTCAAACAGTTAAACAGTGAAAACATCAGACACAAAGATCCCACACTAAGTTAGAAAAGAGAGCAAAATTTAATAAACAAAACAAGTCCAAAATTAATTTTTAAAGAATAAACTGTAAAATATACCCTAATAGCATAAAGTGCCAGCCAGGGAAATCTGGTCGCCCTGGACCGGGTGAAATTCAAAATTTCAAGCCGACCGCTATGGGGCGCAGGTCGGATACAGTCCCAGATTAGTCCCACTGAAGGTTTGCCTTCTCAAGTTTTGTGCCACGAGTCTTGTTCGCATCGAAGAAAGTCACCGGGAGCAAGGAGAACGTTGCTGGCGGTGGTAAGCGTGGTGTGAGGAGCAGGCCGGGTGTCATGGACGGGAGGAATGGAGCTTCGCGTTGGCAGTCCATGCGGGCAATCGATGCTTGCTGTGCGGAGACACAGACGTGCAGCGGCTCGCAATGATTTTTCGTGAGAGCGGTGAGGTTCTGGTGCGAATGGGCCTGTTCCCAGTTGCAAAGAGCCCAAAAGCTTGAATTTAAGAGCTTGAGAGCCACACCATCGGCCCAGGACCTGAGAGGCGCCTCTTGGGGGTCAGGAACATGCTGAAAAAGGGCCCAGGAGCTTTGGGGGGGAACATGTTACGCCCCTGAGGCTCAGATCAGGAGGCCAACAGACAAGACCTTTGAGTCACTCTAGGGTTGTGGGTTCAAAAGAGAGTTACAGGTCCAGTCCTTCTTTTCAAGAGGGCAGAAGGACAGCACAGCAAGGCAGCAGGTCCTTCAGAGTAGCAACTCTGCAGTGACAGTCCTTTCAGCTGCACAGTAGTCCTTCTTCCTGGCAGAGTATCCACAGGACCAGAAGTGCACTACAGTGGTGGTGTCTGAGGTCCTTCTTTTATACACAGTTGTGCCTTTGAAGTGGAGAAACTTCTAGCAGCATGCCCTTGAAGTGCACAGATGCCCTGCCTCCCCTGCTTTGGTGCCAAGCTGACTGAAGTGACAATGCAGGGTCGTTGGGCCCTGAGTCAGGACACAGCATATTCAGGTGTAGGTGAGGCTAGGCCCAGCTCCTCCCTTCCATCCTGCCAGTGATGGTACTAACCAGTCACACCTAAGCTCCCATTGTGAATGGATATCTAAGAGGAATACACAAAGCCCAACTACACCCAGTCATGTGACTAGAGACAGGCAAAGGCACCAAATGGCTAAGGAAATAAAATGCCAACTTTCTAAAACTGCAAAAGGAACAATTGATGGACATAATGCTGAACAATGTCAAACATTTTCCCCAGTACAGAGATCTGGGTCTAAATCCATTGTTTTTTCGCTCCTATGCCTTTCTAATTTAAACCCAGCCGTATGCAAATCAGTCTTGACCCTGCTCCCTATGAGAACAGTCCAGCAAGAACTGCCAGGCCAGGTCCTCCCTGGACCGGAAACAAGCATCCTGGGACCAGTTTCAGGGTATCACCCCTAATCAGCCAGGCTAGCTTGACTCCAGTGGCATGGAGAGAACAGGACCCACTTCTGGGCATACCCGTCCCACTCGTGTGACAAATGCAAAAAGAACAATTGATGGACAGAATGCTAAACAATGTCAAAATTCACCCCATTACAGAGATCTGGGCCTACATCCATCGTTTTGTTTGCTCCCCATGCCATTCCAGTTTAAACCTAGCCATATACAAATCAGTTTTGACCCTGCTCCCCATGGAAACAGTCCAGCCCGAAGTGCCAGGCCAGGTCCTCCCTGGACCAGAAACAAGCATCCTGGGACCGGTTTCACCGTAACACCCCTCATCGGCCAGGCTACCTTGACTCCGTTGGGAAATCAGCACTTTACGAGATGCCAAAGACTGCCATAAAGCAAAGTTTTCATTCTTTAAGGATATCTATTCGGCATTTTGCTGTTGAATGATGGCTTGGAGGTCCTGGGTTAGATCCATGGTTCAGGAGGAGACAATGGAATGTGGGCACTGCAATCTGGCATGTACTAGTCAGAACAAAATTCTACTGACGTGTGAAGTCTTAACCCTGAGGAAGCGGAGATTCCTTTCCACAGCCTCTGTACTGCCTAGTGTAAGACTACCAGCAGCTGGAAAGTGCCTTTAGAAAGAAACCACTGCTGATGGAGGAAAAAGCTGTGGCAAAAAAACTTCCAAGGAAACAGCCAGGGCAGGGAAGAGGCCAAGAAGAAATATGTGAAAGGAGCAAAAAAACGAGCGGAGTAAATGAAATTCTACTCAGTAGGCAGTGTTTGCAGAATACCTCTTCTTTGGTGGCTTTACTCACATAGGGAAATCTGACCTGGAATTAGTGGGTTCCCATTCTCCATTTTAGGAAACCAGTTCCAAGCTCACATGGCTCCATTTTGTATTATGATCGTATCTAATAAGCAATATGGCACCTGCAAATGGCAGACACCAAAGTTCTGACTCTCGGGCCCATGAATGTGCGCGGACACCAGAGTGGCACTCAGGGAGCTCTCAGCCTCAGGAGCCGTGCAGGGTAAACACGTTCAGGGCTCAAGAGCATCCAGGACGCCTCATTACATTAGCATAATCTTTGAAATAAAAAGATTTGTTTTTAGGTCGAGCATTCAAGACCTCTTGTATATACTTTAGTATATACTTATATGTGTATGTACTTTGTGGGCTCTGGAGATCAGCCCTAGGACTTGTCTGCTTCCGCTTAGGGACTTTTTTTTCTGTTCAACTGCCTCTATTTAACTGTCTTGATAGAAAACAACCAGTAGAGGTCAGTAAAATACCAGAATTGCTTTCTGCTGAGGGACTTTCTTTTTAAAACTTTTCTGGCAACTGCCTCTATTTAACTTTCTTGATAGAAAACGACCAGCAGAGGTCAGTAAAATACCAGAATCACTTTAGCATTCTCTAGATTCTAGTCCATAAAAATTGTCTTCCACGAGCACCCGTAGACAATAATATTTTTTTCAAATCTTGTATTTTCAGTGATATGACCACCGAAGGCCCTGATTTTATATTAAAAACAAAGCTTTGGACTATACCATTTCCCGCTGAAAGGCAATATTTCTCTCCATGTGTTCCCATACCTGGCGTGTCATGCAGTTTGGTGCTTACTTTCCCTCTATGTTAAAGAACAGTAGATGTTTCAGCACCCAGGCTAATGTGCTGCATAGCTAAATACATATAAGGTCCCAAAGGCGAGACCGGTTGCATTGCAAATGCTTGTTTAGCCTGGCTGATGGTTTTAACGGTATTGATGAGGGACTTTCTGTTTCTCCCTTCTTAAAGGATATGGAAGGGAAAACCATTTCAATGCTGCTTTACAGCTGCGAGATCTTGGCTTCGAAGGCAATTTTCTTTTTCTATTGTGGAACACCTTATTTTTAAGAAAGCCCTCAGCTTGCCTATATCAGTGATGCTCCAAGCACTGAGATTGGACTCGGACCATGTAAGTGGGATTACATTGCAAAAACAGTGTGTTACTGGCTTTTGAAACATTAAATGCTCAGAAATGGGAAAACGTTTGACCTACTGCTTAACGGGGGCACAGCTATCTAAGGGAACTTTAAAAAAAAATCTAAACAGCTAAACTAACTAAAGTATTGAGCGATTTTCATGCCCTTCAGGATAAAACCACTCTTGTCAGAAAAAGCTTAATGTGTAAAATATGTTTAACTAGAAGAAAAGCTAAGGAATTAATGTATATTGAGGTTAAAGCATCGTTTGAGATTACTACAAATTATTTGGATTTCCCAGAACGTTTCTTCAATGTTTAGCAGTTTCTTACTGTTTAAATGTGGAATGCATTAGCAAGATGGCAGATCTGACTAATTCATAGGAGGAAACTCCAAGAATTCTTTAAAATCACAGGCTGACTTTTCTACTGGCCCTTTGCATTGTACATCTTCAAGGGATTACTTACTTCTAGATTATATTTGGATTATAAAGGTTTGTCATATATATGTTTGACCTTTATTTTTAACTAATGACTTTTTAACTATTGAGCTGTCACAAATGATGGTTAACATGGAAATAGCTTTGGCTCCGGGATTATTTTGTGTAATATTTGTAATGTTTGTTATGTTAATTTGTAAAGGTTGACTTATCACCCAAGGGGTATCCAGGCAATGGAGCAGGTATGAATGTTGTCTGCAGGGTCTTAGTTGAACAGCCAAGTCTTCAGCTTCTTACGAAATTCCAGAAGCGAGGAGGAGGCCCTTAGGTGAACAGGGAGGAAGTTCCATGTTTTGGGTGTGAGGTATGAGAAGGCTAGCCCTCCGGTTCCGCAGATGTGAGGTGTGTGTGCGAGAGAGACAGAGACAAGGTGTAAGTGTCTGGTGGAAGTGGAGGCAGAAGTGGAGGTATGCTGGTCCAATGTTGTGCAGTGCTTGTATGCATGTGTGAGGAGTTTGAATTGGCAGCGTTTGTGTATCAGCAGCCAGTGGAGATCTCGGAGGTGAGCTGTGATGTGGGTACGCTGGCGAAGGTCCAGGACGAATCTGGAAGTGGCGTTCTGGATGTCTGAAGACGATGGAGGAGATGGTTGGGGATTCTGGCATACAGTATGTTGCTGTAGTCAAGTCTGCTGGGTATGGCTGGAGTGATAGTATGTCGGGTGCTCTTAGGAATCCATTGGAAGATCTTTTAAGGATGCATAGCATGTGGAAGCAGCACTTCTGTCTTATCTGTGTTGAGTTTCAGGCAGTTAGTTCTCATCCATTGTGCTATGTGGATGATGCATTCATTGAAGTTGGAAATGGTTATGGGGATTTGTCAGACATGGAGAGGATGAGTTGGGTGTCATTGGCATAGGAGATGCCGAGAGATCTGATGACGTCCGAGAGTGGTGCCATGTAAATGTTGAACAGGGTGTGGCTGAGGGATGATTCTTGAGGGACTCTGCACATCAGGCCTTTGGGTTCAGATGTGTAGGGGGGCGAGTCTGACTCGCTGTGTTCTTCTTGTGAGGAAGGAGCATATCCATCCAAGGGCTGGGCCTTGGATGCCTGTAACATGTAATCTTTTGATGAGGTTGGAGAGGGATACGGTGTTGAATGCTGCCAAGAGGTCCAGCAGTAGAAGGGTGGCGGTTTCTCCTTGATCTAGAAGGATGCGAATCTCATCAGTGGTGGCAATAAGTGCTGTCGCAGTGCTGTGATTGCAGCGGAATCCAGATTAGGCATGGTCGAGAAGATTGTGGAGATCCAGATGGTTGGTGAGTTGCTGGTTGATTGCTTTCTCTGTCACCTTTGCTGGGTACAGTAGTAGGGAGATGGGTTGGAGGTTGCTTAGTTTGTTGGGGTCAGCCAATGTTTTTTTTTTCTAGGAGGGCTGTGGCTGTAGCATGCTTTCACTCCCTCTGGAAAAGTTGTGGACTTGATGAAGACATTGATGATGTGGGTGAGGAATTGGCTATGCACTTGTCCTCCTAGGTTATAGATATGGTGTAGACATGGGTCTGTGGAGTCCCTGGAGTGGACTGTATTCATAATTTAGGTGGTGGTTGTCTTGCTAAGTGAGTGTTCTCCAGCTGGTTAGGTGTCTGTCTGAGAGGTAGCTGTGCAGTTTGCTGATGATGTCCTCTGGGTTTGGTTGCTTTTCGAAGTTATTGTAGTACTTAATAATTTAGTTGTTAAAGTAATCTGCAAGGTCATCGCAGAGTTTCTGGATGGGGTGATGAAGTTGGTTGAGGCGTCTGGGGTGGTGAATTCCTTGATGATGGCAAATATCTCTTTGCTGATGTTGGAACTGGCTTCGATCCTATCCGTGAGGGCTCTTCTCTTGGGAACTCTCAGGAGGTGGTGGTAATGCCGGACTGCAGCCTTATAGATTTACATGGTGTCGGCCTCGTGGCCAGTTCTCCACTTCCTTTCCAGCTTTTTGCAGAATCTTTTGGAGTCCTGGAATTCTTCCGTGTACCAAGAGGCCCGGTTGTTAGTTCTGTGATGTTTGTGGGGTCTAATGGGTGTGAGAATGTCAGCACAGTTGGAGATCCATTGGTTGAAGTCAGTGATATCCTTGACTAGGTTGTTGGTGGTGTCAGGTTGCTTTACTTCGAGAGTGTGACATAAGTTTGTGTCCGTTATTCTGCTCCACTTCCGGCTGGGTTGGTTGGTGTTGATAGGAGCATTGGCTTGTGTCGTGGAAATATTGAAATGGATCAGGTAGTGGTCAGTGCATGTGAGTGGAGAGGCAGAGAGGTAGCAGATGCAGTTGCCGTAAGAGAAGATTGTGTCTAAAGTGTGAAAATGTTTCCTGCGTTGTGAGTAGGATCCATGACGAGCTGGGAAAGTCCTTTGTTTGTAGTGGCTCTCAAGGAGGTTGGTGGAGCAGTGATCAAAGGGAATCTTCTAGGTGGAAGTTGAAGTCGCAGAGAAGAAGGAAGGTCTTCTAGATGACAGTGAGGGGGGACATGAAGTCTGAGATGAGGTTGTTGAAGTTGAATCGAGACCTGGCAATCTGTAGGTTAGGGTGCCCTTCACAGTGGTGTTATTTATTTGCAGATTGTTTAACTATCTTTTATCTTCTGTATTTTATTGTATACTTGTTCTTTTCTTCTACTATTAAAGCAGGTCCTAGTGCCAGCTCCTCCTGTGACAGTTCTCCTGTCCAGCTTGCCCGCAGTCCGCTACCCTCTGCTGCCTGTCCACCTGCTGCCCTCTGTCTGCACCTCTTCAGCTTGTTTCTTGCTCTGTTTTGCCTTTCCGGCTCATTTTTCTGCCCTCTGTTTTGCCTTTTTCTGCTAGTTTTTTTGCCGTTTTGCCTTTTCCGCTCCTTTTTCTGCCCTCTGTTTGCCATTATCTGCTCTTTTTTCTGCCCTGTGTTTTGCCCTTTTCTGCTCTGTTTTGCCTTTTCTGCTCCTTTTTCTTCCCACCGTTTTCTCTTTTCTGCCCTCTGTTTTGCCTTTTCTGCTCACTCGTTTTTCTGCCTTCTGTTTTGCCTTTTTCTAGTTGTTTCTTCCCTCCATTTCCCAAGACCTGTCGCAGGGGGAGCTGACAGGACGGGTCCCAGCGCCCAGATATCTCCTGGGGTGACAGTGCCACGCTCTACAAATGCTGATTGATTGATTGATTAAAGTGATAACTAAGAGCCTCATTCAACAGCAAAATTTAATGGAAAACTCGATGTTCCATTATAATCTGTGTAAAAAGAGAAATCTTTGGCTTTCCACTGAATAAAGGGATATTATGAGTGTCTGCCACCTGTTAACGACAGCTGAGTAATCTTCCCTATCAGTTGAAGCTGGAGTATCAGATGTATGAAAATCAGACTCAGGCAACGTGTTCAGTTTGCCGGTGTTCTGCAAGTCCCTAGGCAGTGATGAGTCTGTACTCCTTAGGGAGCAAAATATCTCCCTCAATGTGCTCAGCAGTGTTGTGTATTAGTCATGTACTTATGTATGTATGTCACTTTAAGTGGTAGAATGTTGCTGGTAGAGGTTTCATTAGAATGCGGAGGATCAGTTGGTGTTTCCTATCAGACGCATCGGATGTGGATATTTATTAAGCAGCTCTTGCACATAAACTTCACACAAATAAATCCTCCATTTGTCTTGATATGTCCATGTCAGGAAACTCAGATTTGTTCCTATAAGATTCTATCTTCAGTTTAGTAGATCTGAGAGTATATTCGATCTGCCCATAGATGGAGGACAACTCCCCTGGAACTGACATGGACATTAACGTCACCAGAGCCAATAGAGAAAGAGCAAGAATCAAAACCGCAGCCAAGGCTAAGTTTGAACACATCTGGTCTGGAAGACTGTGGAGCTGCAGCCAGTGACTCCAAAATGATATAAGCCGATATCGAAGACTCAGGTGACACATAGGAAGCTCTCTTAGGCACGCAACAGGGTGGGTGATTAAAGGCAACCAATATAGACGTCATCTAATTATTCCACTGCTGAACATTAGCACCTGGAGGAACAATTACTGGAGGAATAGGCTGAAGAGCCAGCACTGCTTCAGAGAAGCATGAAGACAATGTCTCCTTGTCCCTCATTCTTCCTATCTCATGTGGTGAAAGTGATCCCCATTATGCTTTTTATGCAGCCTAGGACAGTGTCTCGTGGAACAAGTCCTAGAAAGAGATTTAATTTCAATTTTCGAAAGGTAGTTACTAAGAGCTTAGCTTTCATCTCCACTAAAGTTCAATGAAGGCAGGTAAGTGGCATGGCGGAAGATCATGAAACGTACTAAGACACCTCAAACACTGGAGGTGTGGGTTCATAACTGGTTTCTACAGGACACAGAAAGGCTAAATGTCCAATAACTTGAGGGAGACAAATCCCCACACAAAGCATAATTTTATTGAAAAAACATCAAGTAACTAACCAAAACAATGGTTGTCTCTGATTCTGAGTTGTAACAAGGTGGGTTAAATTACATCCAGGAGTCCAGTGTTGAGAGAAACTGGTAGTTTATTCTTCAAGTAAAAGGGTCCCATCCATCCACAACAGATGCCCTTGACCAACTGCCTTAACATCTCCACTTAGACTATGACCTCATTGCCATTCCATCACCATGACATCCAACAAGGTTGGTTTACACATGCACCAACCTATAAGGTGCCACGCACCTCCCTTCCTTAAACACAAACAAGAAACAAAACTATATACAAGTGCTAGGCACACCTCAAAGGAAGGAGTTTAAAAATGAACACTCTGCAAGTGAGTTCATTCCATAAAATAGCCCTTGAAATAAACAGGTGCTTTCCCTTCTCTGGTAGATTTCTTCACATGGAAGTCCGAAGCTGGCATCCTTCCTGCACCAACGTCCGAGGTGGGTAACCTTTGTGCAGTTTTCTTGACAACGCTCTCTTTGAGAACAACAACCCTATTAAGGTTCGATATGTGGGAGTTTTCTGTCTTAACAGCATTCAACAAGACTTTCACAACCCTCATTCATGTGCTTGTGAAACCCAGCTGACCCTCCCCTCCCACAGTTTTTTTTTTAATCAAGACCACATCTCCCACCTTGACTTTCGTTACCTTCACACACTTTCTAGCATCAACATTCTTTTTGGGAGCTTCTATCTCCCTCATTTCTCTGAGTTTCCAACTACCATCACCTTCCACTTCTTCTGATCCCAACACCATGTCATTCACCCATGGTGGAGCCACCACAGTATTAGGATGTCTTCCCTTAAATAATTCAAAAGGAGACCTCCCTGTGACTGCATGTGGAGAAGCTCTGTACTACTCAATCTGCTTGTTAACCTCCTCTTTCCAATTCAAGCCACCTGCTTTCTCCATGGCAACCGTCTCCTTTAACACACAGTTAAACCTCTCCATCATGCCATTTGTTTCTGGGTGATATAGAGAGCATTTCTTGTGCCTCACCCCACTTTTTTTTTTTAATTGTTCCATTTCTTTTGACACTAATTGCACCCCATTGTCTGGTAACAATACATTGGGTATGCCTTCTCTCCCAAATAACTCTTTCAAGAAACCTACAACATACTTAGTTTCAATTCCGGTGGAGACTTTCATCTCCGGCCACCTCGAATACATGTCAATGAGCACCATCACATATGATTCACCACCACCCACATGTATCGGGCCCAACATATCCAAAGCTACCTCTTGCCATGGTTTGGTCGGACGCTCTCTAATCACCATGGGTTGTTCTTTGGGTTTTGCAGTTTTCTCACTCATGGCACACTGAACACACTCCCTAATCATTCCTTCCACCTGGATATCCATGCCTAGCCACCAATAGGTCAATCTGAGCCTTTCTTTGGTTTTGGACATCCCTTGGTGCCCAGCACCCTAATGAAGCCTTCTCTCAGTGTGACTGGTGGGACCAATCTCGTCCCCCTGAACAACATCCATTTAGTCACTGACAATTCATGCCTTACATGTCAACATTTTTCAGAGGCACCCTTCATTCTTGAATGTCAACCTTCCCTCAACCAAACGTGTACATCTTGAATCTCTTTGTCCAGAAGACAGGCATCACGCCATGCGCTCTCCATGAGACCATTACTTTCTATTTCACAAACTGCCTCCATGTCTTCTTCACAACTGATCAGCCGGTCTTTCTCATTCATCTCCACAAACCTCAAGAGTGTGTCAGCTACTTTATTCCTGACACCTTGTAAGTACTTGATCTCAAAATCATATTCCTGTAAGGACACCACCCATTTCGTAATCCTACTGGATACCGCATCAATACCTTTTCTTTTAAATATTTCACACAATGGTTTGTGATCTGTGCAACTTCAAACTTGCTAAACCCACAATAGATTCTTCAATTTTTTAGTGGCCCAGTGCACCGCCAGTGCCTCTCTCTCAATGACTGAGTATCGTGATTCCGCACCAGGGAGACTGCGTGAAAGAAACAAAATCACTTATTCAGAACCACCAACCTCTTGTTGTAGAACAGCGCCCAAACCCTTCAAACTGGCATCAGTGATTAGCACCGACTTTCCCTTAGGATCACAATTCCGTAACTTGGGAGCTTTACCCAATTTATCTTTCACCTGCTTGAATTTTGTTTCACATGCCTCAATGCCTCAGTCTAGACAAACTCAACCCCTTTTCCTGAGTAGGGCTCTCATGTTCACACACATTTCAGCGAACCCTTTAATAAACGTGTTGTAATACTCAGAGAAATTTTGTCAATTCATCCCTATTGCATGGGGACTTAAGTTCTGTATGGTGTCAAACAGATCCTTTTCAGGCTTTATACTTTCCCAAGTGATGGTATGGCCTAAGTAATCAATGGAGTTCTTCCAAAATTTATATTTTCCCAGTCTAATGGTAAGATTATATTCATCAAACCTTTTTAAAACTGGTTCCACCCTCACATCTTGTTTTTCATTGTCCTTTCCAAAAACCAAGACAACATCTTGATATATCCTCACACCCTCAAGGACTTTCAATACCTTTTCCAAGGACCTCTGAAAAACAGAGGCCGCCGACACCAACCCGAAAGGTAACCTGACAAATCTAAATGTTCCAAAAGGCGTGATGAAGGCTGTGAGATCTTTGGATGCCTCATCAAGTCTTATTTGATGGTACGCAGAATTAAGATCTATACTAGAAAACACCCTGGCCCCTTGTAACAACATTAGCATGTCCTAGATTTTTGGCAGAGGGTATTTGTCCACTATTATGTGCCTGTTTAAATCTCTCAAGTCCACACATAGGTGCATGCTCCCATTCGCCTTACAAGCAGCTACCACCGGAGCCAACCACTGGGTACCTTCCACCTCTTCAATGACCCCATCCAGCTGCAGTTTTCCCAATTCAGCTCTCATCTCATCTCTCATGTACCTTTCCAGAAAACGGTTTGGTCCCATCAATCAACCTTATGTGAGACACCCAAGTTCCTCTCTAAAGACCCAGGGAAACTTTCCTACCAGGCCTTGTACAACTGCCCCACCAGAGTTATCCTGTACATCCACCTCCTTTACTCGAAAATCCTCCTTCAGCACTATAGGAGGATCGCTGTTAGGATCCAGCATTATTCCCAAGTCTCTCTGGTGAAACCAGCTGATAATGCTGTCTCCTCTTTGCGACACAAACTTTTGCATTAGTATACCTCTCTTTGTACTCAAGCAAACCCCAGAAATACCCAAAGAGTTTTATCGGTTCACCACCATTCGCACATAGTCTAATGTCTGGTTTCAACACTTTGACTATGTCTTTCAGCTTGTTCCAATAGAACCCCTTAGACACTATGGAGATTTTCGCACCTGAATCAAATAACACTTTTGTTCTTTCGACTTCCACAATTACTTCATCCAACAGGCTATTAGTACTGCCTCTTGTCACTTGCAACACAATTTGACCACAATCAAAATCCTTTTCCACATCACCGTCATCAACACATCTTTCACTGATTTCTTTGACCTTTTTCCTTACAATTTTTGCCATTCAGACCTCGGAAAAATGTCCCCTTTTTTTACAGTTATTACAAACTGCTTTACTTGCTGGACAAGTTGCATCATTGGTCAGATGTCCAATTTTCCCACATCTATAGCATTTAACATGAAAAGAAGGTTTTTTTCCCAGCTTTCTCGTTCACCTCTTTTCTCTTGTCTTTTTCTTTCGAAGCGTGTGCCATCAAGTGCACAGTCTCACCCTTCACCTCATCCTTTTTAATGACCTCCACACACTTGAGAACATTTTCAATTTGATTGGCAAATGCAAGTACCTCATCTAAAGAAGGTTCATCTTTCTGCCACAAATCATCTCTTACTCTCTCAATGTTGCAGACAAGCATAAATTGATCTTGTATTCTTTTTTCAACTAGTGCCACAAACTTACAGGAAGAAGTTAACTTTCTTAAAGTGGTTACATAATTTTCCACAGACTCCCCTCGTCGCCAGTGTAACAAGGTGGGTTAAATTAAATCCAGGAGTCCAGTGCTGAGAGAAACTGGTAGTTTATTCTTCAAGTAAAAGGTCCCATCCATCCACAACAGCTGCCCTTGACCAACTGCCTTAACATCTCCTCTTAGACTATGACCTCATTGCCATTCCATCACCATGACATCCAACAAGGTTGGTTTACACATGCACCAACCTATAAGATGCCACATGCGTTGTGAACGTTTCTGAAACAAATGAACAGACATCAATGGTACTGTGAGCTTTATAGGCAGGTGTGAAGTCATAATTAAACTAACCCAGCACCATCTGGCTTAGTTGAAAGACTATGATGGCTTTAACATACCCGATTCATCTATTAGAATAGAGTCATACCTTTAGCAGCATGTGATAAAGCAGGATATCTGTGATAATAAAATTGCCACATGATGTGCACTTATGATTAACATCAGTCTGTACTCTGCAGCCTGCTTTCAAGCATCCCCTTCCTAATTCCCCTTCCTTCCGTTTGACCATTCTGTCACACTATACTTTTCACATTCAGAATCGGTGCTGTCGGAAGGGGGACTCTTGGGAATGTGCTGTTCCGTAGAATCGTGAGTGAACACTTGGATTGGTGCTTATTGTGCAAACACACAGTGAGTCAACACTAAGATGAGAACATTACTGTGATAGTACTTCTTCATAAACTAGAAATTGGGTGTTCATTTAAGGTGAGGTAATTGGGGTAAGTGGTACTTCAATAGCACTGCAATCTAGTAGAAAAGCAGTGAACACTACAGTAACAATGCTCCTAAGAAAGCATGCGGTCATCCACATCTTGACCCACAATAGCCACAATAGCCTACAATGCTGGAATACTGTAATGTGTTCACCAGGCAGTGCAGTCTAAAGCAGAATTGATAGGGGGCAAAGTGAATCAACCACTAGCCATAGGTCTCAGTATAAGCATAAGGCACCAGTCATGCAAATTGAAAGGCATCATCCATCACTGGTAAGACGTCATCACACCTTTGCATACCCGACCTGTATGATTTGGGTAACCTAGGGTCATAAGCACCAGCCATTTATAGGCATTTTTGTAAAGCCCAACAAGAGTAGTGAAAAAACTGCTCATTGTATGCAAGCTAATTCAAACTGAGGCCATCTTGGAAGCCACTGCCACAGACATAATGTCATACAAAGGCAAAGAGTCACATAGGCAGTTTCATACAAATGCAGAGGCTCACTTACACACGTAGTTTCTCACACATAATCCGAGAGTCTCACACAAGCAGAGATTCTTACAAAATCAGTATCGCTGACGTAGTCTCGTATAGCTGTAAACACAAAAACACAGTTTCAAACACAGTCCCACACAACGCAGAGAGTCTCACACAAGCAGAACGTCTCACGGACAATGTTACTCCAAGCTCAGGGATTTCACACAGGCAGTCACCCACCGACAGTCTTGCAAAGGCAGAGGTTCTTATATATGACGAGAACTTCTCACGTGTATACAGGTTTCAAAATTCCAAATGCAGAAACCCCACATGCAGAAGCTTACACTCAGGGGCATATTCACAAGGAGCTATCGCCGAATTAACGGCACTTTATCACAGCCAAAGTCGTGATAAATTTACCCCCCCATTCACAAGCCGGTGTAAACAGCCCACAGCACCAGTTAACCCGCGATAGCAGCCGCAAAAAACATCGCCACAGAGGACCCCCGCAAATATCGCTAATGAGATGCAGAGTAGACGTTCCCGTGACAGAAGCCGAGACAACAGCACACCTCAACATTCACAACGACCAGCCACATCCGCGATAAAAACAAAAAACAGGAGATAAGGCGCGTTAGCACCAGGAAATCTACACCTGCTCTGACCTGGTGAAAAGTCGGACGGCAGCAAGCACCACAAAAGGGAGCATAGCCCAGGGCCACATCCGAAGGGCAACAGATGCCATGGAGCCACCCATCATGCGGCCCGGACACCCAAGAGGGCCACAACACCCACCGACACCACCCCAGGACCCCAACACACACCCGGAACACACCCGCCCCCCCCCTTTCCCCCCCCGGACTACTACATACGCAGCGCAGACAAAGACAGCGGAACCCCAGGAAACGTACCAGCCGCACAGACCCAACATCTGACAATGTCACCGTCCACTATAGGCTGAAAGGGACAACCAACCTACGCATCCTGACCATCATCGCCTAACAGGCCTACGGCAACAACACAGCGGACAACCAACATCCCACCCCACACAAAGCTGATGGCGTGGCTGCACCTGTTGGCCCCTGGGTCCCCCCATCCAACACCCGCCAGAGTCGGAGGAGTCTCACAGCCAGCCACATCCAAGTCCCCCACACCTGTCCTGGACATCACCATCACCCTGGTATCCCAGTACCCATACGTACAACACAATGCGCAGGATCCGCTGGAGACCAAGCAAGGACCATACGCCATAGCAGGATGCACGCACGTGCTGGGGGCAATACACAGCACACATGTACTACCTGTGCCCCCTGGTGACACAGCACACAATCACCGCAACAGGAAGCACACGTCTCACACCAATGTGCAGGCAACAACAGAACACCTTGGAACACCCAACAATGCCGCCTTCAAATACACAGCCAGTGTGCATGATACCTTCATCCTCCGAAAGTCCATCATCAACCAGCGTTCCCAGGATGGCAACAAGGGAAATGCACAGCCCCTTGGCAATATACAAATGAACACCCCACACACCTCAACTCCACAACCATGCAACTCACAACGCTGGCAATGCACACGTCACAAAATCACATACAACAGGCACAACAATATGCCCACCCACCAGACACGACAGAACAACTTACAATGTCTACATGGGCAAGCCCTGAACATGAGCCAGCAACGGCATGGCACCTCAGCCACATAATAGCCGAATGTGGGGAGAGGTGGCAACCAGGCATGTGTGAAGGATGCAGTAGAACCATGATTGGGAAAGTACACAATGCCAAGAGTGCCGGAGATGTGCTGGACACCTCGCAGTATGCAGAACACACCCATATCCATGTTGACATACACCGCTTGCGTATGGAGTGTAGTGGACGCCACCATGTCACCACAGCCAGTGGGGGACCTCGCGGAAATGTTGCCTGTTACGCCCCCCCTAAGCGTCAGCGGAGTGGGATGGCCCGGCGAACGCCAGCGTAGGGGTGTGAATAAAAAGCACGTAGGCCTGGGCGTGGTCCTCTTCTGGAAAGATCCACGTCTCTGCCAGGGCGGCGCCTCCCACCTTGCCACGAGGCCGACGCCATCCTCGTGAGCGGAGTTGCCTGCGATGCCATGCGCCTGCCGGACCCCGGCACGCTGGACCACGAACCCGTCAGGCCCGCCCCTGAGCAGCCAGGCCACACTGATCACCTTCCGACACCGGCGTGTGTCAAGGAGGGCCCACCACGTGTCGGCGCAAGCTCCAAGCCCGAGGCCCGCGACCTTGGCAGCCACCTCAGACCACCACGGCCTCCACAACACAGGCCCGCTTTATTCCTTTCTCGTTGACGTACTCCACTGCCGCCTACGGCCTACTCTTCGGACCAGTAGGTCCCATATGTGAAACTGTGTCCTGAGTCATGAATGGCAGTGACCCCAAATCCGGGACAGCGGCCACAGCACCAGACCCCCCCGATCAGTGAGGCATAGTTCCATATGGGCTTCTTGCGACACGTGGTGCCACTAACCCTGTTCAACGTCAGCCGGCTACACGTGGTGCCACTGAACCTGAACTACGCAGGCCGGTGGGGCCATCCAACCGGACAGGTAGGTCACACATTTGGAACTGAGTCTTAATTACACCATGGCAGTGACCGGATGCCTACTGCAGGGGTGATATCATTGAACTCCCTGCTTTCAGTGAAGCAAACCAATGCATCACAGGCACACGACACGTGTCTGTGGGCCCATGCTGACCGCTGCCCCTGGCCTACACTGCGGTCCAGTGGGTCACAGAGTCTTGATTTGGCAATGTTGGAGTTCACATCTGTGTCCCGGCATCATCGCAGACTGCATCCCCTCTCAGCTCCTGTGCCACTAGGTGTGTTCCCCGACATTTATGGACACTCACTGGTCGCACATTGGTGGCGTTTGAGTCTATGGACTAGGGGCTAGTATTCATCCTCATGTAGCTGATACCGAATTGTTGGTGGAAACGAAGGTTGCGCTTTCCACTCCTCCATTTGCTGCTTCCAGATAACATCAGACCTTCCGCATCATGCCCTGGAGGACACCTTCCACTGTCCCCCAAAACCCTTCGCAACATACACCTCGGACATTGATGGGGACCCGCTCAGGTTGCATGGCCCATCTGGCTGCACCGCAAGTCACCGTCCCGTGGCTGGGTGCCTGTGCCGGCCGCAGTGCATCCGGGGCCACTAACTCTGTGCTGCTCAGGCTTGGGACCCCTCCTTCTGGGACATTGAATGGCCTCTGTAGTGATGGTCTTGGGGTCATCAACGCCATGTGTCTGTGGCCCTGCGCTGTCCGCATCCTCCGGCCTCCACTGCGGGCCACCAGGGCCCACACAAAGCATCGATTCTTGTCCGGCCCGGACGTCGCATCACCGCAGGAGGCATACGCCACCACCGCAAGGACCACCTCCAACCGCCATCTGACAGAGTCGAAAGGGTGGTCCTGGCAGACCTACGGAGTTGATCAGACCTGTCGTGGATGCCATCATCGGTCTGATACCCTGCTCAGCACTCCAGGTGCCAGTGACTCAGTGCACCGCAAGCCATTCTCCGTTACTGATTGAGTTTTGTGCTGTTGTGAGGTTGCGCAGCAATGTCACCTCATGCAGTGGGGAAGACCTGGGACCATGATGAGGAGGATGTGTCAAGAATGCGGACAGGAGAAGGCACAGACATTGGGAGGGCAGGTGGCAACAGCCCCAAGGCAGGAATGCAGACTGGTGGCGGTAGTCAAGCTACACACCCGGATCTAATACTGGGTATTGCGCTGTGGACTGCGGACGCAACTGTCACCTCAGGCAGTGTGGGAGACCTGGGACGTTGATGAGGAAGTTGATGCAGGTGTAACACACCCCACTGCATCTGCATCAGGACTAACCCGAAGGGACACAACCCTAGCAATTTCTTCACATGAACGCGCTCTTCTCTAGTGCCCCTACCTCAGTGCACTGCAACTCACGGAACCTCCTGACTGAATATTGGGTGACCTCTGTCCTTACTCCGGATCCCTCCATGTTGCTCTGCAGTTGACTCTGTTATGCTGGTGTTTTCTGTTTCCATTACACTGGTGTCCACTGTTCAGGTTGTTGGCAGCACCAAGCACTCCGTGCGGGCTGGCTTATACTCACCCCACACACATCCAGCACAGGCGTCACTGTACATGTGGCCCTGCCAATAAAGGGGCCGGGCGCACGTGCCCGTAGCCAGTTCAACATGATATGTGCATGCGTCTCTGTGGAGGTGTGGGTCTCCTTTGTGGGGTGTAGGTGGTCCCTGAAGGGTATTGGACACCCATGTCTGTGTTCTAGTTTGCATTCCATGGGTTCGGCAACACCCTCACCTGTTGGGCCACCTCCTTTTGGCGTTCTGCCACCTGGCATTGGGGTGCCATGTGTGGGTGGGTGAAGTGTTGTGAGGCAGCCGTGATTGCGGGTGCTTCATGCTGTGTGGTCTATTGCAGGGGCTGGGTTCTCCTCTGAGTAGCTTGTCTGCCCTGGCCCTGGTGGTGGGTTGTGTGGGATGTCCATGGGCTGTTGTAGGACGTCGGTGTCGGGGGTGTGGTGTTCGTCTCGGGCATCACTGATGGGTTGTCTGTTCTGACCTGCTGGAGGTGTTGTTTGTCCCTCTGCATTGTGAAGGGGAGGTGCATGTTGGCATTGTGTAGGCGCCTTGTTCTTGTCGACATGCAGACTGTGTGACAATGTACATTGTGACTGTTTGGGCGGTGGTGGCTATTTGAGTTGGGACAGTGTACATTTGGCCTACATGGCTGATGTGGGGTTGTAGGGGTAGATGTGCATCTCACAGTTCCCTGCTCTGTCCAATGTGATTGTTCTGTTTCTGCGCCTGGGTGGACCCAGTTGTGTCCCCTGTTCTGCAGTGTGGATGTTGCACTTTGTGCCACATTGTCATGGTATGTGCTGTGATTGCTATGTGTGTGTGCTGCAGTGTGCCACGGGTTGGGGGACATGTCCCTGGGTAATTGTGGGTGTGCAGTGTGTTACACCTCATTGTGCATGTGTGGCATTGTGCCCATCACCCCCGTCCCCCCAGTCCCTGTTGTATCCTCACCCTGTTGTTGTTGTGTCAGGTCCTCTCGAGCTGTGTCCGTACTCCCTACTCCTTGCACCCTCTCCACACTGATGACTGTGGCATGGGTTTCCTCCAGCTCCTCCTGTGGCGCTGGACTGCCACCTCCTGTCGACGTTGCTGCCTTCCTGTTGGCAGCGGGTTTGTACCTGGTTTAGGTTGTCACGTCCTGCCGGCGCCTCTTGGCCTCCTGGATTGGCCTCCTGGGCACTCCGACTGCATTCCAGGTGGTCTGCTTGTGGGTCAGTTGCTGGTAGTGTTCTGAAGCCTCCGTGGCCTTGGTCTTGTTTTCCTGCGGTCTGCACCCTGTCTTCCTCTCCCTTTTCTCCTTGGCCTTCCCCGAGCCAGTTGTTCCTTGCTGGTGGTCTGTGGACAAGCGTTGCCCTCTGCGCTGGGTCAGGGTGCATCCATGTTGCTACGTGCTTTGGCTTGTTTCTGGTGTGTTGTGTCTGTGGTTTTTATGGTGCAATTTCCCGCCAGACGCGTGGGATTTGCAGGCCTGAGGCTGCTTTTCGCTACTTTTGGACCGCGATTGGCCTCATCGCATGATTTCTCGCGTTTCGCATTTTTTCGGCGTGGCGTTGATTTTCACGCTGACATTTGACGCATTATCTGGTGACTATCGCATGGTACCGCCTTGTTGTGAATTCCACGTTGACACGGGGTTATTTTCCCGTGATAGGCTGCGATATTGAAAGTTGCGTTACGCTACTCTTGCGGTAGTTATCACACGTTCTTGTGAATATACCCCTCAGTCTTATGCAGAGTGTCACGCATGCAGAGTTATGATTTGTCTCACATGCAGAGACTCACATTCATAGAGTCTCAGATATTCATAATCACAGACACACAATTTCACACAAGAAGAGATTCACACCAGGAGAGAATGAGAATCTCAATCAGGCAGAGAACTTCTCACAGGCTGAAAGTGATATTCACACAAAAAAAAAACAGCCTGTGACACCCCAATGAAAGTGACATTCCAAAGGCAAGTATTAAACTAGCAGAGTCTTACAAATGAAAATGAAGTCTCACACACACACACACACACAGACACACACACAAAGAAACACAGACATACACACACACAGTAACACACTGAGAATGTCTCATAAGTATTTATCATGTGCATAGCCTGGCCTGCTAGGTCCCCTGATGGACACTAGTATAACACACAATATGGTCCACATTCTGCAATGATCGTGGATGACTGCACAAGAATAACAAATGTTGCTAATGAACAAGTTATTTACCTTTGGTAATGCTCTCTCTGCTGGATTCTCTATCTAATTGGAGATTTTTCACCTTTAGAGTATCCCAGGCACAAACTGGACCTGGAAGATTCTCCCAGAAAATACTCCTGTGCTCCGACAGGTGGTGCTGTGTGGATCTGCTGCAATCTCGTACCAATCTAAGTATCCAAGTAATAGAGAGGGTCGAATATATGCACTGACCATGACGTCAGTTTACAAATTATATTCTTCCATTCCATCAGACAGGGATCATTGTAAACAAACTGTAGGGGACAGTGTGCTGAAATGTAACTCGGGAACTTATTATGCTGTACAGATGTCCACTCCACAGAATGGGGAGGAGGGTGTACAGTGACGAATCTGCGTTTAGAAAGAGTATCCATCAGAAAGAGTGTTACCAAAGGTAAATAACTTGTTCTTCTGATGGATACTTAAAACCACAGATTCCTCACCTTTACACTAGATACCACATTCTGACTAATTACTAACGGTCTCCCACTAAAGTAAAGATAAATGGGAAATATTCCAATAACATCCCAATCACGAGGAAAATGTGACAGGGCTGCCCTTTGTCACCCTTAATGTTTGCCCTTTCAATGGAACCTCTAGTTAGAAAGATACTAAGTAACTCAAATACAAAAGGCCTCACCATTGGTGCTAGTGACCAAGTTAGCATTATTGGTTGAAGATATCCTCTGCTTCATCACCGATCAACAGTTTCCTCCAGCATTGATTGAAGAAATTCATTTATTCACAGGTGTGTCAGGATTTAAAATAACTTTTTCTAATGGGAACGAGTGGTTCTCATACAAGGGGTGAATGCCAGGCCCCACTCTTCAAAATGGGTTTGGTTGGTCTGAAGAACTGCTGACTTGTATGAGCGTAATGCTCTTCCACTTTTACAGACTCCCTACAAAGATTTCTATCCATGGGGGAAATTGAAATAACATGGATGGGGAGAACGACAAGCATAAAAATAAAGGTCCTACCTTGGCTATTCTACAAAGCTCTGACAATACCACTTAAATTCTCTTAGGTAATAGTGGCCCAAATACAGAAAAGAGTGTTGCACTTTATCTTGAGACACAAGGCACCAAGAGTTACAAAAGCCATGCTTTATCAATTCACGGGGTAGGGGAGGCCGGAATTCTCAAATATAAAAGCATACATACAGGCTGCGCAGATCCGCCCAGCCTTAGACAGGAGTTATGGGCTAGAAGGTAAATTGCAGGGACAGGTAGAGCAAGACTTATCTACAGTTCCTCTGCGGTATTTGATGTGGCTTCCTGTTAGAACTAGGCCCAAACTTCATACTTAACTTCTAGAGTCAATCTCAATTCTTTTATTGGCAACAAATAGCACAGAAAAAGGTACCAGCATTGTTTCCATTCCGGAAGTCAACCATCACTCAAAACCATAACTTTCAATCTGGGATTCTTAATCCATAGTTTAAAAAAAAGGAATCATAACCACTCACCAACTTTAGGTGAGCTTTATATAAATGGTGGACTCCATGTAAGGGGATAACTTTGGGACAATCTGAACCTGACTCGCATGAATGGATATCATTTGACTCAACTCTTGCATTCGGTTGGTAGCCGGGAAGTAAAGAGTTGGCAGAGAGGGAAAAACCCAGTCGGAATTCATGTTCTCTAATAGGCAGAAATGGAGGGCCATTGCATCAGATACAAACTTTAAATACAACACACAAACACACGTATGCAAGACATTGAGAGAGGGACCTGGGGATCAAGATAAATATGATGACACCTGGGTCAAAATCTGAATTAGAGCAGGCAAGTACCCATCTGTGTGCAACATAAGGAACATGCACAAAAATTATGACCAGATGGTACTTGCCCCCTGCCAGATTGCATGTTATGTGTGCCACATCCTATACATGCTGGAAGACGTGTGGACAATGAGAGACAATAACTCATGCATGCTGGTCATGTATACACATTCAAACTTACTGGCAGGAGATATTGTCCCATATCAGACCGATTACAGTGAAAACCCAAACACTTCACCCACTGCTTCTTGGAGGTCCAGGAGAAAATAGAATATATTTTCTAATTAAGCCGACGAGTAAGCCAATCTCTCACTTACTGCTGGCTACAAGACCAAAGGTGGAAGCTTCAAACTAATCTAATTAGCATAAGGTGGGCGAAGGTAGGGAAGAACAAGTTACTTTCCTTCGGTAACGCTTTTTCTGGTGGATACGTTATCTGCCTGTGGATTCCTCACCTTTTAAATTACCCCATGAGCAGTATTCCACGGAAACTGTTCTCCCTAGCTCTCCCACGTCGACGAGGACGTCACAATGGAACGGCTCCGCACGCGACTCCGCGTGACGTCATCGGAGCCATAAGAAGACCTCGTTGGTGTGCTGACGTCAGTTCCATCCATTTTTTCTGTGCCTTCGAGGCAAACAGGTGAACCGACAACATTTTCACAAGTATACATAGTATACAAAAGCAATTAAAGCTGGAAATTCTAAAATGTAGACATTTTCTAGAGACAAGCATCACATGATTTCAACAGTAAAATAAATAGATTTCATGCCTATCATTTTTCGGTATAAACAGGTAGACAACCGGGAGGTGGGTGGGTCAGTGAGGAATCCACAGGCAGATACTGTATCCACCAGAAAAAGCGTTACCGAAGGTAAGTAACTTGTTCTTCTGATGGATACATCTGCCTGTGGATTCCTCGCCTTTTGAATTGAATTCCCAAGCAATCCCACTCCTGGCGGAGGGTGCCCGTCTACCTATACCAAAAAATCCTGCAGTACAGAACGTGCAAAATGGCCGTCCCTCCTCACCTCCGAGTCTAAGAAATAGTGCTTCGAAAAGTGTGGAGGGAGGCCCAAGTTGCCACCTTGCAGATGTCTACAACAGGGACACATCTAGCTAAAGCCGAAGAAGAACACTTAGCTCTGGTGGAATGAGCTCCAATACCTTCAGGAGGCTCATTCTTGGCCAAGGCGTAGCAGATCTTGATACAGAGGATGATCTACCTCGACAGCGTTATTTTCTGGACAGCCTTGCCCTTCATCTTGCCCACATATACGATGAAAAGTTGGTCATCCAACCTGAAGTCCTTAGTTCTGTCCAGGTAGAAGCTGACTGCCCTCCTAGGGTCCAGGCAGTGAAGTCTCTCCTCCTCCTTAGAAGGGTGAGGGGGAGGATAGAAAGTTGGTAAAGTGATGGATTGCCCTAGGTGGAAAGGAGTGACCACCTTAGCAGGAAAGCAGCTCTGGTCCTAAGAACCATCTTATCCGCAAGAAATGAGGTAAATGGAGGCTTGGAGCTAAGAGCCTGTAGCTCACTCACCCTCCTAGCGGAAGTGATTGCAATCAGAAATATTGTCTTAGACGCCAAGAACCTTAAGGGACAACTATGTAAAGGTTCAAAGGGAGATCCCATCAAGAAAGTGAGAACCAAATTCAAATCCCACTGAGGCATGATAAAGGGAGTGGGAGGAAACCTATTGGTGAGACCCTTAATGAATCTCATAACTATGGGAGATTTAAATAAAGAGGGTTGATCTGGTAAACAGAGAAAAGCCGACAAGGCAGACAAGTAGCGTTTAACCCTGTTGAGCCAGGGGAAGAGAGAAACTCAGAATATAAGACTAATGGGCTTGCAAAGGATCAATCAGATCTCCACACCATTTAACAAACTTGGCCCACCTACCAGAATAGACAGATTTGGTGGAGTGTCTTCCGGCCGATAAAATAACATCTACCACACCCGGCGGTGGAGAGAGAGAGTTCAGGTTGCCCGGTTCACACTCCAGGCATGAAGGTGCAGGCTCTGGAGGTGGGGGTGTAGAACCTGCCCCTGCGACTGCGAGAGGAGGTCTGCCCTGAGAGGGAGACGGAGCGGAGGGTGTGATGAGAGGCAAATCCGGGGCGATCAATATGACTTGGGCCTGGTGAATCTTCCTCAGAACCCGAGGAATCAAGGGTATGGGAGGAAACGCGTAAAGAAGCTATGAGCCCCAATCTAACTGAAATGTGTCCCCCAACACTCCCTGCATCAGATACTGTAGACTGCAGAACGACGGGCAGTGTACATTCTCGTGAGTGGCAAAAAGGCTAAACCGAGGGAACCCCCACATCCTGAAGATGCGACGGACCATCTCTGGATGGAGACGCCACTCGTGATTGGCCGAGTACTGCCGACTGAGACTGTCCGCACGCACATTCAACACTCTGGCCAGATGATTCGCAATCACGCAAATCTGATGGTCCTGAGCCCAGGACCAGTGTCGCAGAGCCTCTCTGCAGAGAAGATACAACCCTACTCCTCCCTGTTTGTTGATGTACCACATTGCGGTAGTGTTGTCTGTCAGGACCTTAATCGACTGACCATGAAGGGAGGGAAGAAAAGCCTTGAGAGCCAAACATATCGCCCTGCAATTCCAGTAGATTGATGTGAAACAATCTTTCCTCTGGAGACCAAAGGCCTTTGACCTCCCGATCCCTCAGATCAGCTCCCCACCCTAGAGTGGAGGCATCCGTTATCACTATGGCCACCGGAGAAGGAGGTTGAAAAGGCTTCCCTTGAGCCAGGTTGTCCGGAACACTCCACCATAACAGCTCCGCTGCAGTGTCTCTGGAGACTCTGACCACATCCTTGAGCTCTCCGTTGTGCTGAAACCACAGCCTGCGGAGGCACCACTGGAGGGCTCTCATGTGCCAGCCAGCGTGCATGGTTGACCAACAGTATTCAGGAAGCAAACAGACCGAGGAGGCGTAAGACCTTCAGGACTAGATAACCGCTCCATTCTGAAAAAGTGGAATCATAGCCTGGATGTCTTGAATCCTCTGCAGCGGCGGGAAGGCATGACTCACAGTAGTGTTCAGCACTGCCCCTATGAACAGGTTGCGCTGAGAGGGCACCAGGTGAGATTTGGGTACGTTTATCGAAAGACCCACGTAGAACAACAGACACGTTGTTACTTGCTAATGATGCAGCACCATCTCTGGCGACTTTGCTTTGAGCAGCCAGTTGTCCAGATAGGGAAAAACAGGAATCCCCGACCTTCTGAGATGTGCTGCTACCACTGCCAACACCTTTGTGAAGACCCGAGGTAGGGAAGTAAGACCAAACAGAAGGACCGCAAACTGGTAGTGTTGAGACCCCACCGTAAAACGGAGATACTTCCAATGCGACTTCAGGATAGGAATGTGAAAATACGCATCCTGCAAATCGATTGACACTATCCAGTCTTCCTGCTGCAATGCCGAAGAGCCTGAGCCAAGGTCAACATCTTGAACTTCTCCTGCTTGAGGTAAAAATTCAAGACCCTGAGGTCTAGGATCGGCCTCAAAATACTGTCCTTTTTGGGAATCAGAAAGTACCGGGAGTAGCATCCCTGACCCCTTTCTTGCTCCGGAACCACCTCTTTCGCATCATTTTGCAGTAAAGATAGAACCTCCTGCTGCTGTAGCAACAGGTGTTCTTCTGAGCACCAGCCTGACGAGGGTGGGGGGAAGGAGGAGGGAACTCCCAGGAGGGTAGGGCATACCCATTCTCCACAAGGGTCAAAACCCAGAGATTTGAAGTAACAGACCTCCAATTCCATGGAGAATAGGACACCCATCCTCCCAAGGGACCAACATGCTCTGGTTGGAGGAGCTAGAGCTGTTTCCCTGCCGTACCAGTTGGAGGCAAAAAGAACAGTTGATGGACAGAATGCAGAACAATGTCATACATTAACCCCAGTACAGAGATCTGGGCCTAAATCCATCGTTTTTTTGCTCACCATGCCATTCCAGTTTGAACCCAGCCATATGCAAATCAGTCTTGACCCTGTGCCTCATGGGAACAGTCCAGCCCGAACTGCAAGCCAGGTCCTCCCTGGACTGGAAACAAGCATCCTAGGACCGGTTTCGGGGTTTCACCCCTCATCAGCCAGGATAGCTTGACTCCAGTGGCATGGAGAGCACGGGACCCACGTCTTGGGATACCCATCTCACTCAGGGTAACAAATGTAAAAAGAACAGTTGATGGACAGAATGCAGAACAATGTCATACATTCACCCCAGTACAGAGATCTGGGCCTAAATCCATCGTTTTTTTTGCTCACCATGCCATTCCAGTTTGAACCCAGACATATGCAAATCAGTCTCGACCCTGTGCCTCATGGGAACAGTCCAGCCCGAACTGCCAAGCCAGGTCCTCCCTGGACTGGAAACAAGCATCCTAGGACCGGTTTCGGGGTTTCACCCCTCCTCAGCCAGGATAGCTTGACTCCAGTGGCATGGAGAGCACGGGACCCACGTCTGGGGATACCCATCTCACTCAGGGTAACAAATGTAAAAAGAACAGTTGATGGACAGAATGCAGAACAATGTCATACATTCACCCCAGTACAGAGATCTGGGCCTAAATCCATTGTTTTTTTGCTCACCATGCCATTCCAGTTTGAACCCAGCATATTTAAATCAGTCTTGACCCTGTGCCTCATGGGAACAGTCCAGCCCGAACTGCCAAGCCAGGTCCTCCCTGTACTGGAAACAAGCATCCTAGGACCGGTTTCGGGGTTTCACCCCTCATCAGCCAGGCTTGCTTGAATCCAGTGGCAAAGTGAGCAAGGGACCCACGTCTGGGCATACCCTGCCAACTTAGGGCGAACAAAGCAAACACAAGAAGATGATGGACGGAGCCCTGAAACTTTTCAGACACTCTCCCCCAGTCACAGATCTGGGTTGAATCCATCATCGTTCTTTAGCTCACTTCACCACCCCAGTTCAGACACAGCTATATGCAAATCAGTCTTGACCATGTGCCTCATGGGAACAGTCCAGCCCGAACTGCCTAGCCATGTCTTCCCTGGACCAAAAACAAGAGGCACAGGGTCAAGCCTGATTTGCATATACAAAACAGAAAGGTAGTGGTGGAAACAAGGGTCACAACTCAAAATTGCTAAAAATATAGGCTTAAACAGTAGATGTTGGAAAACAATCATTACATAAAAAAGTAAAGTTGGTGCCACTACCTAAGGCGTATATAACACAAGAAACAACAGTAGCTTGTAATACGTTTGCAGAAACACCCTGGCACTCACAATATAGCAGGTTTCATTAAAAACAGTAATCTGTCGGTCTGACCCAAAAACAAAAGGATGAAGAGAGATTCCTCCTAATACAGTAAACATGGAAAGTGCAATCATCTACTCCATCATTAATTTATTTTTTATTTTTATAAAATTGACCTTTTATGCTTAGTACAAAAAATGCAAGGGCTAGGACATACAAATCATGCTTAGCACAATCATAAAATTTCTTCCATGAAGTGAGTGGTGGTCCAGTCCTTGTTTAAAAAAAACACGTAAGACAGAAAACGCGCGTTTCGTCAACACCGTGACTTTCTCAAGGCTTTAAGTTGTCCCAATTTATACGGAGAAGTTCAACGGCTCGAAAGACGTAATCCAAATAACTCTATAAGATCAGCATTCAAAGTTTAAAAGTAGCAGTGTCTCATTCATCTTCAGTCTCCGTTACCGCTGATGATAAAGTAAGCCAGTACCCAAAAGGGTTCCTATTCAAGGACTTTGTGAAAGAAAAATACTCCTAATAATTTTGCGGATAGTCAATGCGGCATCTGGGGTACTATGATAGGTCCCTCATTTTAGCACCAAATTTCGTTCCAAATGGAAACGTGTCCTCCCGTCTCTGCCCAGACGTGGGTCCCTTGCTCACTTTGCCACTGGATTCAAGCTAGCCTGGCTGATGAGGGCTGTTAGCCCAAAACCGGTCCCAGGATGCTTGTTTCCGGTCCAGGAAAAACATGGCTAGGCAGTTTGGGCTGGACTGTTCCCATGAGGCACAGGGTCAAGACTGATTTGCATATAGCTGTGTCTGAACTGGGGTGGCGAAGTGAGCTAAAGAACGATGATGGATTCAACCCAGATCTGTGACTGGGGGTGAGTGTCTGAAAAGTTTCAGCGCTCCGTCCATCATCTCCTTGTGTTTGCTTTGTTTGTACCAGTTGGATGGGCAGGAAAGGAGGAGAAGGAGACTTGCTGCAGAGCCATGCCTCGCAGACGACCTCTACCTTTTCCCCTGTATGACCTGTACAGGGGGTTCGCCTGTTGCTCCTGTTGCGGCTGCTGCTGCTTGGCTGGAAAGGATAAAGTCCTGCCAAAACCGCGAAACCTGCGGTATCCAAAACCCCTGGACTAGGAATGGAGACCCAACGATCTTGCTGTGGCTCTGCTATCTTTAAAGCACTGCAGCGCCGAGTCCGCTTTGGCACCAAAAAGATGAGAACCGTCAAAAGGCAAGGCCAATAGGGTAGCCTGTACATCCGGTGAAAACCCAGACCCCCGTAGCCAAGCGTGCCTCCTGGTTGCAACAGAGGAACCCTTTACCCTGGCAAGAGAGACAGGCAGTGTCCAGACCCGACTGAATGACCTGGCGGGTCGCAACTTGAGTATCAGAAAGTACATCAGAGAAATTGCCCTGAACATCTTCCAGAAGCTTCGGGAGCACCTCCCTCGCCGAGTTCATCATGTATATAGCGACCCAACAGGCATGTCACATTCGTCGACTTTAGAGCCATACTAGCAGAAGAGAATACTTTCTTTGCAGATTGTTCCATTCATTTGGATTCTCTATCCGCAGGCGTAGATGGAATGAGCCTGCAGACTGTTTAGAGGAGCACGGTGCCTGGACTACCAAACTCTCTGGTGACAGGTGGGTAGATAGGAAAGCAGGATTTCCTGGAGCCACCTTATACCTCCTCGCCACAGACCTGGATACCGAAGGAGCAGTCATTGGTTTCTGCCACACCTCCAAGACAGGCTCAGTCAAAATCTCATTAAAAGGAAGCAAGGGTTCCGAGACAGAAGAAGGCGAATGAAGCACCTCCGTTAAGATGTTAGATTTTAGTTCTGCAGTAGGCAATGGCAAATCTAGCATATCCGCTGACTTCCTAATTACAGAATTATATGAAGACACTTCTTGTGTAGGAAGGCCTTTTGGTGAGGAGAGCTCCCATTCAGGAGATGTATCCAGGCCACCATCCTCCTGAAGGCCCTCAAACTCTTGGACAGGGTCGACAATCTCACCCTCTTCCGCCGCCTCCTGCTGTTCTTGATACTCCTCCTTTTCCATCAGCCTTTGTGCTTCCCTTCTGGACCTCATTTTTGGGACCGGCGTCGGTGGCGACAGACGTGGTGGTGCCTGTGACTTTGGGACCGGCATCAATGGAAGTTCCACCGGGAAAGTAGAAGACGCTGGACGAGGTCGTGCCAGCGCCTGACCGGAGCCAGATGGCATCGGAGAGGATCCATCCAACTGCACTCTTCCCTTCAGGGACTGCACCAGCGTCGAGAACCTCAGCATCGGGAGAGGTCAACTCCCCGGAGCCATTGGCATAAAAGGCATGAGAGGCGCCTGAGGGAAGTAAGGTGGCAAGCCTCCCAGGGAGTATGCCAGCGGACCCATGGGGCCAACCAGCGCACCAGCAGGGGTAGCTGCTCTGGCAAACAAGCCAAACATCGCATTGAGGAAATGGGAAGGATCCATACCTGGAGTTGGGAAGGCAGGATATCCTGGATCCGGTACTGTGGCCTCTGAGAGCGCTCGAGGAGGCAAACTAATTGGCTCCGGTTGCGGCGCCAGAGACCCTGGAGCCGGGGGTGGAGTGGCCGGCGGCACAGGCGTTGTTTCTCTCGGCGCAGGTGAAGCTCTCAGAGCCGGAGACTGGGCTGGAGTCACCTGAGGAGAAGGAGAAAGAGAGACTTCGTCCTTGTGGTGACGTCGACTTCGGTGTTCCATCCTTTGACGAACGACATCGGGATCCATGGCACCGCTTTTTTTAATGTTTCCTCAATGACTTTAAGGTATGCGGAGTCGGTGACTTGGACCGGGACCTCAACGTCCTTCGACCTCTTTTCTGTTGTTTTCCCTTAGCCATAAACAGCTTGGCCTCCCTCTCCTTTAAGGCCTTGGGGTTCATGCGCCTGCATGACGAACACTCCCAGACGTCATGGTCCGACGAGAGGCACCACAAACAATCTTCATGGGGGTCAGTAATCGACATCTGACCCCCACATTCCCTGCATGGCTTAAAACCAGACTTCCTCTGGGTAGCCATGATCGCTGTTACAGTTACACGATGTACTTGCAACAAAAACTTCCAGAAATGGAGAGCCCTGGAAAAACCATTACGTGTCGACGGCGTGGATAAAAGGGAACTGACATCAGCACGCCGACGAGGTTTTCCTATGGCTCCGATGACGTCACGCGGAGTCGTGTGCGGAGCTGTTCCATTGTACGTCCTTGACGGGGAGAGCTATGGAGAAAAGTTTCTGTGGAATGCGGCGCATGGGGTAATTCAAAAGATAAGGAATCCACAGTTAGATGTATCCATCAGAATATTTAACCTATGGAAATGTTATCTGCACTTGTACATGATAAAATGAATACAGTTGAAAAAGTTTGGTTTGCATTCAAGATGCATATGAAAAGGACACAAACCCCAGCGGGTGATGTCTGATGTATTATTCTGCTCTCTAATATGAGATGTCAACCTCTTCAGAAATTGAACAAGACACAAACGTCAATGTGAAAATTTTGACTAAGAGATGGACCTATAAGGGTATATTTATAAGCCCCTTTCAAAAAGTGTATTAGTTACAGTCCCCATGATCATTTACACATACATGGATAGAATATGATGATTATTGTGCAAATTATATAAGATGTACACCCTTGTGCTGTGGCAAAAATGATCAATAAAATTGTTTAAAAAAAACTGGATACCACAACAGTACCTTTCAAACATGAAGGATCTGAGGAGTGGACTCAAAGCAGGAAGTCTTGCAGGACCAAGTGAACAAATGGCCCTCTCTGCAGATATGGCTGTCTAGGCAGTCGTGCTTTGTGAAAGTATACTCCAGCACCCAGGTCACAGCATGGCAGACATAGAAGGCAGGCACTCCTCTTGTTGCGGCTTGGGCCATGGTTGAGTTGGCCCACATGCCTCTAGGGGGCCCTTTTCGGACCAGGGCGTAACATATGTTTACACCAAGTCTGTCCACCACAACAAAGTCTTTTTCTGCACCGCTCTGCCTTTCAGGGTCCCAGTGAAAACCCATGGACAGTCAATGTAAAAGCTGAGGGATCTTTCGCGGTCAAGCCAATGAAATCTTTCCTTCTCTTTCGTGGGGTAAAGTGGAGCAAAGAAAGCAGATAGTTCAACATGAAAAGGTGACTCTCCTTTTGGCAGGAAGGAGGCTCGAGTCCTCCCAAAACAATTGTGTAGGGACGTTGCACCGACAGTGCCTGTAGTTAACTCATGCATTACACAGAAGTGATTGCACAGGGTGCACATGAGTAAATGTGAGGACCTAATTGAGGCCTCACTGTGTCATGGCAAGAGGATTAAGAGGGAACATGAAAGTGCATTACAGCAGGTGATTTGAAAAGGGAAGGCTGATCCCGGAAACATACAAATAAACCAAAAATGATCGACATGCAACCCACGGCAAGGGCTTGTTGGGCCCAAAACAAACAATACATGAGAAAGATTGGCCTGCAGGGGATCAAGAGGACGGATTCTGAACTGAACGAGGTTTGTTTGTTACAGTAGGCACCATTTTCCATTTTTTGGAGTTTGTTATTAAAATAATAAAACCACATCAAATCTACTTAAAGGACTTGCAATTGTAATGGTCCTTGGTTTATGATGGGAAAGTTAGATTTTACTTCGGTTTTGAGTCAAAAATCGTTTTAAATGCTATTTTTATATTTTAGGCTGTACATTTGTTATATTTCTGCCGCATATTGCACTTTAGGATTTCACAAGTACTTTGATATAAAATTAAAGTTGGCTCAAAGCAGGGCTTAGGAAGTGGCAACGTTTGGTTACTCCTATCGCAACCTTTAATCTTTTTAGGTCTCGCCTACGCAGCGCGCATGCGCTGGTAGGAGGAGACCTTTAGCCATCGGTTCCCTTTTTTCCCCAAAAACGTGCACGCGTTCCATTGCTTTCAATGGCAACGCGTGCACGTGTGGCGATTGCCTTGCGGGAGCGAGCGGCGGCGCCATATGGTATCAATTATCGCCGCTGGCTCCCGCAAGGGAATCGGCAAGCCCCCCTCCCCCCTGCTGCCGCGCGAGGCGCGCTTTTGCTTGTTTTCTTTGCCCCTCTCCTTTTTCACTTTGGCTGCATCTGTTTCTCTCTTTTTCCCCTCTGATCCTATCTTTCTTCCTCTCTTCCCCCCTCTTTCCCTTCCCTTTCTCTCTAGCTCAATCACCCTTCTAGTTTCTCACCGGTCTCCTCCTCTTTTGCCCTCCGACCCTACATCATTCTGTCTCTAACATGCTCTTTATATTTAGGGGTCTGTCTCTACCAATTTGTTGTTCTAGTTCCCCTCTAATCCCCGCTTTCCTCATCCCCATTCCCCTCGAATCCCATCCTTTTTCTTCTTCTCTTTTCTCGTGGAGCCCTCTCTCTTTCTCCCTCCATTTACCCATGCTTGCATCTCCTTCTTGCTCTCTTGTCCACTGTCCAGATGTTGTTCTCTCTTTCGTCTCTCCTTTGTCCAGGTTTCTCTCCTCTTTTTCTCTCTGAAACACCTCCTCTCACCTTTCATTTGTCCACCTACTTCTCTCCCTAATCTCCCTTAATCCCACTCTCCAATGTCTGGTGTGCCTGCAAAATATGCAAAACTATCAGATTTGGGTGTGTTTCATAATAATAAAAGGGGCACCCATGACTTGTCCCCCATCCCTTGATATAGTCTGCCAAATTCCAGGGCCTGGACAGTCCTCCAATAGGATAAAGATAGGCAGCACCAGGACAGAGACATCTAATTACTCAGGGTCGAGACTTCTTGTGGGACAGACCTTCAAGAGTCCTATTCCTCAAATAAACGTACCGGCAACCACAGGCCCAAATTAAATACAGCATTAATGTTGTATCATCTGTGTTACAATCATCATTAAATTACATGACATGGATAAAAACGCATAAATCCTTGGTCAGTATCTGTATTTATAATTTGTGCGTCAAGAATTTATTTCCACGAGGCACATTATTTCATAATAAGCACGATTAAAGGTTTAGAAAGCATGGATTATGATTTAAGTATAGACTCGTTTTTTAAAACGTTCACAGCTTTGCGTTCAGATATCAAATTAGTGTATGTTTGATTTAGATTTGCATACATTTTATACATATATTTACATTCTTATACGTATAGTATCTGAGTTCTAACAGCTTCGGCTGTAAAGTAGGTTAATTCCTTTTACATAAGGGATAGTAAAGGGTTGAGGCATCACTTCTTGTGGCATTTCCCACAGGTCACTGCATACGATGTAATTACATAAGCTAATTAGTACCCAGACAATTGTTTTTAGGACGTGCCCTGGTGCTACCCAAACAATCACCCTCGACCCGACATGACACAGCAAACATGAGGGCCATATGTTACCTGGAAGAGCTGTTCAAGCCATCAGTGCAGAAAGTTTTCGGACTCAATCTTGTTACTTACTGTTTGAATGTCAACACAAACCCATCTTTGCACTTCTAAGTGCAAGATAGTTCTTTTAAACCCCACGGGTGTCGATGAACCACCACACTACCTTTTACCAGAGGCCTACCTCACCTAAAATGCACACTCAACTCACCATGAACTCCCTGATTTGTCAACAGCTCACTACTTCACATCAAAAAGAACTGGCAACAGAGCAGCTTAACCTGCACAAAGCACATGAACCATCAAAGGAATGCTAGCCCCACTCCCACCATTGGGGGACAGGATGTGGCCTATTGGCCAGAGTTGCCGCCTTTGGAGCTGTGGAACCAGGTTCGAGTCTCGGTGTGGGCTCAACATCCAGTGATTCTGGGCAAATCTCTTAATCTCTCCATGCCTACCAAAAAATGAATGTGTCCTTGTGTAATGTAACTGGTGCTCATGTAAAGCGCTCCAATACCTTCGGGACGAGTTCGCGCTATATAAAAACTGCACACAAAAACAAAACAAAAAATGGAGGGAGTAGCTTGTCAGTCCCTTGCTAGGTGCCCCAAACATAGCAAAGTGCCTTCTATATAAAAGAGGATCACCATACAATGGAGGGAGAATGCTTTAAGGACCCGACCAAGAGTTTGCTGTGATCATGCACCTACATGGAGAGAGGAAGCATACACATAACAAGCATTGGCATAGCCAATAGGTCTCGCCTTTGGGACCTTAGAAGTGTTTAGCCATGCAACAGTTGATGTTGTTGCACCAAGGATATTGTGCTGCATAACTAAATACTTAAGGCCCCAAAGGCGAGACCTATTGGCTATGCCAATGCTGGTTTAATATGTCGTCCGCAGCAGTCGCCATCTTAGGGGAAGGCTTTTAGGTCGGGCATTAGCCAAGACCTTTTAATTTTACTTGCATTACATGTATATTAAACTTACTGAAAGGGGCTTTCAGCCACCTCACCTTATCCATTGGTCTGTTGTGTCATTCACATTTTGCTTCTGTTTGGATGTTAGGTGACACAGAGGGAAACCCATTTCCGAAATATTTTAAGCTTTGCTGAGAGTTTCTGCATGGTCAGCAGGGACACATTTTCCAATAGTCACCCAGGCCTCACCGAAAGGTAGTTAAACTGAGTGGGTGAAAAGGACGGAACAAAACACTCGGCGCACGGAATCATTTTACAAACAATGGACAGCACATTAAAGTGTACCCTTATGTAAGATTTGAACAATAAATAAAGGGCTTGTTTGGCGTGCACCATGTAATTTTAAAACATTTTGAGACAGATGGTTTGCTGTAAACATATGAGCAGGTATCCCGCAAATTTCCAAGAAATTTTTTCCCCCTCTTTTGGCACGTGCATTATTTTAAATTGTAGAGGAATACCTACCACTGATTTTGCTTTCTGCGAGATACTGCTTGTTAACGGCACTTTTCTTTTAACACACTTTCATACGGTTCAATTATTTTCTTAATGTTCGCAGGAAATGCATTCATTGATACGTTCTTCCATGATTTTAATCTAAGAAAAAGCAACTATGTTATAGTGACATTCTGGGAGTTGTAGTCCCGAGAAACTTAAATTACTGAATCCCTTGAAAACAGTTTTGAAGAAGTGGTGACGGGACACGAATTAGGTGCCCCTGACACGAAGGCGTCTGGTACTCTCACTCGCACACACTTATCCTTGCCGTCACTCATAGCTGCCAAGGTTTCAGATTGCCATGTGTGACATTTTTATAATTTCAGTGTTATTATGAGTGACATTTCAACGAGTATGAGTGATACTTTCTCGCGAGCAAAACAAAGCAATGAAGACGAGAGAAACATATAAATATTGCAAATTACAACCATTTACTCAATGAGAAACCATGTACTAGTTCCTCAGTGCACCCCTGCTTCCTTTGTTGCAGGAGTGAAATGTCTGGCAGGCATTACTGCACTGTGTGAAATGGACTTCAGTGAAGCTTCAATGGGAGCATCTGAAGGCTGTGGAAGGCCCCTATGAAGCAGTACTGTGCACACTTCAACTGAGAGACAAGGAGGCAGAAAGAGATGGATTAACTGACACTGGGACACAGATACAGAGAGATGACACAGGGGCATAAAGACATGGGCAGACTGCCACTACAACTTAATGCAGAAACTGGGTAGAAAGGCAGAGGGAACTCGCACCAAAATGTAGGGACACATAAATGGGGCAGCTTAGCATCACTCCAGGCTAGGCCTCTCTCTCGCGTCTGGGACCCAGCCCCAACAGGATGTGTGAGGCCCCAACAACTGCAACAACACACTGGTGCCTAGTGTTGCCGAGCGGGCAACAGAAAAACAAAATACAGTTTGTGAGCCAGCCAAAGGCCCCCCCCACGCCCTCTCCCGCTGCAGGCAAAATCAATCTTAGGACTCGGGCCGGCCCCTCTCTGTGATGCGAGTGACTGGCGTGACCCGGTCGGCACAACAGCACCGTGAGAGTTTGGAGTCCCAACAACATCATGAATGTAGTAGTAAACACTTACTTGAACTAGAAGAGTTCAGAGACTTTTCCCGTCCGGAGGCCGCGGGCCGCACAGGGACCCCCCGCCGCGGCTGCACAGCTCAGCTGCAGCACTGACTGCTCTGCAGTGCACAGCACTGCATGATGCACTCTGCGGGACTGCATCAGTCTTGTTCTTCGAGTCCAACCCCCAGACACTGGCTGCTGACACACTTTTCGTCCCCCCGCTTGGCCGCAGTTTAGTTTGCGCCGCCGCCCGCGATCAACAATGCCTCTTCTTGAGCGGCGGGCGGCGAGTCGACACTTCAGTGTCTGTGTGTCCTCCTGGCACTGTTGTCGCCGCGCTGCCGCCGGTGACAGTGAATTTCACTCGGGGTCATCATGGTCACTGTCTGAGTGAGTCCCCGCCGTCCGTCTCTGGGCTGGCCAACGTGGTAATTTGCGGCGCTCAGCTGCGCACGAAGAGACAGTAGTGCAGCACGCCACGGCAAGGACTCCCTGACTCGATTTGAGTTACAGCATCGTGCTGAGAGGGCGGCCCGCCCCCCCCCTAATTAATTGGCAGCAACTGTGTGTCAAACTTAAGCCGCGCGGCAGGAATAATTGCAGCGCCAGCCTGGAGCCAGCACGAGGATTGTTACATTGTAGCCGCCTAGCGCTGCCGCGCTCTCACTCAGCCACGAGCTGAGAGCAGTCATGACATGTGATTAACTATTTATGAACTAGGGCAGCTGCTGGCACTGGCAGCACGTCTCTCGGAGCAGCAGGAGCCGTGCACTGGCGTCGCCGGTGGCGCGAGCTGACGAGTCGGCAAAATGCGTGACAATGCATTTCAGTGCGGTGATGCGGAACACCGCACTGAAATGCGTGAGTGTCACACCTGATGCGTGATACTTGGCAGGACTGGTCACTCACAGCTCGTTGCTTCAGTCGCGCTCAAGATGCGGGCCTTTGGTGCCTTAGCAGTCCACGGTCCAACATAGCGGACACCTGGTAGGCCAGCTTCGACAGTCTCATACACGATCCTCCTTCTGAATCCTGCCTGCAATCACTACTACCAATTTGCCCCCGTTGCCCCTCTGTGGATCGGGGGTACGGGTATCCTCCGGACGCCAGCCAGTGGCCGAGGGGAAGGACGAGGGACCGCGGGATGAGCCTCGCTGTGCTGGGCGGCCCTGTGAGAGTCGGCGGCTATGTAGACCTGGAGTCGGCGGCTGTGCGGGCCTGGGGTCGGCGGGCAAGTCGGGTCGTCGGGATTGCGGGCTTCGCTGTGGCCATCGCCGGCCCAGTTCCGGGGCTTGCCAAGTGACCCGGTCGGGGTACTGGGGGAGCGGCCCTGTGCATCATGGGGCTGCCAGCCGTGACTGCCGGGCAGCCCAGACAGGACCTGTCAAGTGTGGGCCTGCTGCGGCCTAGTGATCGCCTGGGCCGGGCCTGGAGATTGCGGTGGCCGTACAGCATGCCGGGACGGCTGCCTGCTGCTCAGCCAGGAAGGAGGCGACGGATGCATTGAGCCGCGTGGGTGATGGCTGGGGCCCAGCTTCTCCCGCAGTGGCGACCGGAGTGCTCTAGCCTGCCCTGTGGGTCGGCTAGATTGGCGTGGCATTGGGCGGCCTACAGAGGTTTCCAGACACCAGCACCCCAGATCCAGCCACGAACAGAGCCAGGTGAGGATCCCACTAGGGGAGGGGTGCAGCGCACTCCAGATTGCGGAGGCGGCCGGGTTAGGCCCCGGTGCGGCTTGTGGTCGGGAGGGGCCCCCCCTAGTCCTCACCACCATTTGCAGCTGGCCATTACGTGTCCTCTCGCCGTTCTGTGGCTTTGCCCACCACATGCTGGACTGGGGGCCCTACACCTATTGGCAGCCTATAACACACAGAACATATGCAACATAGATGCGGAGGGCCACTGGAACGCCATATTGCTTCAATATGCTGTTAATGAGATTCCTCCAGCACAGAGCCTGCACCATGACCAAGGATAAACCCCCGAACCCCGTGTTCAAACAGAACTCGATGGACCGATTCACTGGGGCCAGGCGGTGGAGGTTGATAGTGGAGGGGCCCAAGGTGCTACCCCAGACAATGCAGTACTGCCAGCTGCAATGAATCAGTCTAGGGATATGCGGGACACAAAGATAGGGGCGTTTGGCTCCAATGTTATGTTACGGCGCCAAGCCCTATGGCAAGAAGTGGAGTGCATAACGGAGGCTGAGACTCGCGTCGCCACTGGCTTAAGCTGTTGCTCATAAGTTGCAGCAAAAAGTCAATACTTTCATGGCGTTGACCAAAAGCTTGGCGGCTCGAGTGGAGGACGCGGAAGGCTGGGCCCGGAGTTACAATCTCTGCTTCGTGGGCTTTCCAGAGGGATGTGAGGGAGAGGACATAGGCAAATTCCTTGCCCGCTGGATCGCTTAGTGGATGCCATCAGATGCCCTCTCCTCCTGTTTCATTATTGAGCGGGCCCACAGAGCTTTTATAACGAAACCCCCTTCCGGAGCCAGGCCACGGCCAATCATTGCCAAAATCCTTAACTTTAATGACAGGGAAGCTATTCTTAAACAAACAAGAATTCAGGAAACGCTGCTCTTTGACTCACATGTATCATGATATTCCCTGATTACACCAAGATGGTCCAGCAACAGTGCCAATCCTTTACAGCAGCGGAAAACTGCCTACGTGACTTGAAAATTCAGTACATGCTCCTGTTCCCTGCACGACTGCGTGTAGGATATAACTCTTGCACCATGATCTTTGAAACCCCTGAGGAGGTCTTTGCATGGGCGGATGAGGCAGTCCCCGTCAAGTCTCGAACCTGACTCATCCTCCACTGATAGGCACCGACAGCAGCCCAGGCCTAAAGAGAAGCGCCGCCACAAGTCTCGCTCTTCGTGACGTTCAAGGCATTGGGGCTGGACTCCTGATCTGTTGGTCATCCGCGGCCCCGGCCGCCGAGGAGAGGGGACGCACAGCTAATGTGTGGATATATATGGGATGAAGGCATAAAGATATTGGCTGTATTTCTGGTTTGCCATTTCACAAGGCCCTACAGAGAGACTAATAGTTGCACGGGTTTATGGGGATCCATTGGACGGGCCTGGCTATCAGTCCCTGCTGGGACTGCGGCTGGGCTCCTTCTGCGACAGATACTTCAATGTTACTGAGGTATTGGGGGTGGTGGGTGGGCAGAGGGAAATGGTTATGTAGTTTAAGTTAGTTATTATATGCACAGATCTAGTGCTTCCTTTGCAACTGCCCTACATACGACCAGAGCTGCAGACAACAGCCCATGCTCAGATGGCGGACTCAAACATAGCCAATCCTGAGGGGAGGCTACATGTTGTAACTTGGAATGTCCAGGGTGTCCTAGATAAAGTCAACTGAGGCGCTCTACTTCATCAGGCTAAGCGTTTACAGGCCGACATTCTCCATTTACAGGAGACACACCTTCTTGGGTCAAAGGTCCCATGCTTGGCTCGTTATGGATTTACACAGACCTTCCACTTGGGCTTTGTGAGGGGTTCACAGGGAGTGGCCATCATCATACACTACAGGGTTCCCTCCCAGGCTCACAAGACCTGGGCACATGGGCAGGGGAGATATGTCTTTGTGTCTGGGACAGTGTATGGGGAACCCATTGTGACAGGAAGTGTCTATGCCCACCCAACACTTAGCCCAACCTTTGTAGATTATATCCCCCTGGCTCCTTGCCCGGGGGACTGGCTGTAATTGGAGGTGACTGGAACGATGTTATGTCTCTGGAGGGGGACAGATGGCGACAAGCATGGTGGATGGGTGACGCATGGGCCACCCGCTTGCGAACAGTAATAGAGGCATTGGGGTGGGCAGACGCCTGGTGGGCCTTTCATCCCACCGAAATGGGCTTTACCTTCTACTCCATAACGCATGGGTCATTTTCCCGACTCAATTATTTATTTGTACCAGTGGGTCATACACATAGGATCTCTGATGTAGAAATCTTATCATGGGGACTGTAGGACCACTCTCCGATGGCACTACGGCTCTCAGTTGGCCCTCGCCGACCCTAGTTTCGGTGGCGATTAGCTCTGTGGCACTTGAAAAACCTGACGTACAGAACACGCATGCACCGTGCAGTGACCGAATATTTTTCCCTTAATACAGAATCCGTCTCTTCCAAACTCATTCTTTGGGAAGCAATGAAGTCTACTTTACGCGGCGTCAACATTATTTTTTGTGCAGCAGAGAGAAGATGGCGACTGATGGAATTGTCCCAGATTGAGGCCCAGATGGCTGACCTGGAGCTGCATGGTCGTGAAGCCCGGCGCACTTAGGGCGAGAAAGCAAAAGACACACAGATGATGAACAGAATGCAGAGCAAATCAAAAATTCTCCCCAGTCAATAGATCTGGGTTAAATCCATCTTTCTTTTGCTCACCATGCCACCCCAGTTTAGACCCAGCCATATGCAAATCAGTCTTGACACTGTGCCTCACGGGAACAGTCCAGACTGAACTGCTAAGCCAGGTCCTCCCTGGACCGGAAACAAGCATCCTAGGAACTGTTTTAGGCATCACCCCTCATCAGCTAGGCTAGATTGAATCCAGTGACACAGTGAGCCAGGGACCCACGTCTGGGCATACGGGGCGCGCTTAGAGCGAGAAAGCAAAAGACACACAGATGATGTGACTTATATTTTGCAACTGTTATCTAATCAATACATTTATATCTCATTGTGCTCGGTACAATTCCTATTGTTCCGAGCACAATGGGATATAAATATATTGATTAGACAACAGTTGCAAAATATGAGTCACATTAATGTTTAGTTTTCAACTTTAAGCTACCCCTGAGGAAGGGCTGTTTGTGAGCCCGAAATGCATTGGGTATTTTTGATTAAGGCTGCATGGGGCTGCGAACCCCACGTGCTGGCGAATAAGGCCTGGAGTGGCATGTCACCAGCATTTGAAAAATATGGGTTTCACGTTGTCTTAACAGGAAAAATGAAAAACATTGTGATTAATTTGTGGAATAGAATACAAACAAACAAAGGAATAAAGAATGGAACATTTGAGAAATAGAGGGTTCTCTGTACTTTCTTTGCTGTGCGACGTGTGTGGACATATTTATGCTGCACTTATTTTGAATTCTTCACCAATGTGCTGTTGGGGTAAAGCACAAATAAGTCTGCACGCAATAACCTTGCCAAAGGAGCATTACTTAAAAGAATCTATGACAAAACAGTGTGCATTCCATCACTTTCATGAAGACACATTCCTGTGTGCCATGCTTGCAATCCACTGCCAATGGCCTACGTAAACCACCCCTCTAACAGGGTGCCCTATACCCCAGGTGCGGGTACAGTTGCATTATCACTGTACCCCTACAGTGTCTAAGTCCATTCTTAAACACTGTAAGTGCAGTAAAGCCAAAAAGAGTTTATGGTCTGGGAGTTGATCATTATAAACTCCACAGCTCCGTCATGGCTTTACTGAAACCTGGGAAGTTTGGTAGCAAACGTCTTAGCACATTAAACCCACACTAATGACAGTGTGGGATTTAATGTAAAATGCACTCAGAGGGCATCTTAGAGAAGCCCCCTGAAATACGACCAGCCCTAGTGTGGTTCCTGAATGGCTTCCCGCCATTTGCCACCACCATACAGGTTTCTGGACCCTGGGTAGAGGGCCTCCGCTCTTTGGGTCCAGAAACAAAGCCAATCCTGGGCAGAGGTGTCATACCTCCTCCCCCAGGATGGGCAGGGTCCACGAAGGGAAGGCTTCAAAGGCCTGGCGCCTTTGTAAGCGGTCCCTGCTTTTTGCTGCCCCCAGCAACTGGATCCAACCACTTCTGGCCCCCACTTTGTGCGGGAGAATCGGCGGGACAACCAAGTGAGGAGGAGAGGTGTGCCAACCCCACTCCTCAGGTGGGGGAGGCGAGATGAAGCATCTTGAAGATGAGGGGACACAGCCAATTAGAGACAGGCTCATGCCTCCCTCCCACTGCAGGGTGGCATAATAGGGTGTGTACTCACCCCAAGAAAGGGACCTACTGGTCTCGACCTGCACACCCCTGTAAAAGCCCCTAAATTTAGTATTTAGAGGCGACCCTGAACCTTGCCTCCTCAGATTCAAGGAAGAAAGAAGAAGGACCAAAGAGCTGTGCTGACCCAGGAAGAAGAGGACACCAACTGCTTTGGCCCCAGACCTACTGGCCTGTCCTGACTCCGACCTGCTCACAGCCAAACCCCGGTGTGTCCAGCAGCCAGCAGCCATCCAGAACCCGGAGGACCTGCCCTGCATTCATCTGAAAGACTCCCGTGAGCGCAGGATTTGCTCAACAAAGACTCCAACACAGAACCCGGAACCAGGCGGCTTTGCGGATCTGCACCACTCTGCACCCGATGCCTATGGCCTGAGTTCGAGGGGCCCAACACCACGAGGAGGTCTCCCCAGCGATCCTGACCTGGGTTCTGGTGATCCCTGACCTACCTCGAGCTTCAGACCAATGCCTAAAGACACCCCTGCACCCGACACCCCACGGCCTTGGGTGGCCCAAACGACGGCGTCCAGGCATCCCCCAAAAATCCAACTTACCTCTCCTGCCAGTGGTCGCCTTCAGGAAGCCTGCCTGCCTGAACCTGCAGCTTTTTCTTCAAGCAGGAGATCTCTATTGCAAACCACAGGGCTCCCAACGTCTTCTTGGCACTCTGCCATTCGGCTGCCCCCGTGACGCTGGGGATGCAGCTCCTGTGCTGATTGTTGGCCCCTGCAGTGCTGATCCTAAATCCAGGAGCTTTGCTCCCACACCCGAGTGGCCTACTCGTAAGCAGCCCCTGACCGAAGGCCCCTCCCAGTCCCATTGGCTAACATTGGGCCTCTGCACTCTGCATCCGGTCGACCTAGTGCCGCAGGTGGTGCGATTTGAGTGTCTAACTGAACCTTGGTTCTAACCCCCAAAAGCTAAACTAGCAGGTCGTTTACTTACCTGCAAAGTGATAACCTACTTTTTCCCCATAGGAACCAATGTTATGATTTTTGTTCCAAAAATGTTGTCAAGCTGAACTTTTGTATTGAAAACAAAGTAACTTTGCTTTAAACCCAAAATTGTCGTACTTACCTGTAAGTTGTAGACTCCATTGTGTGATATCTCGGCATATCACTTCAAATACTCAAAGTAACTGAACAGTAATCAAAAGTAATTTCTATGTATTCTAAGCAGTGTTAAAAGCAAACACAAACCTGTAACGAAGCCAATTCCATTTATAACTGCATTTCCTTGTAAAGTCTTGCATTTGAAAGCATATTCTACTTACCTGTACCAAGTCCTGCTTGGTTCTAGAAATAAAACATAAGTATACCTTTTTTATACTTACCTAATTGGTCTGGATTCTGTCTCTGAGTGTGTGCCAACAGTCTTGATTGAGTAAATTCAATAAATGCTTAATACACCCTTCTGATAAGCCTAACTACTCAACCACACTACCACACAGAGAACTGTTAGTGATTATCTAATTTAGCCTCTGCTATACCTCTGGGGATTCCCTGGGCTCTGTGCACACTATACCTTACTTTGGTATAGTATGTACAGAGCCAGCTTCCTACATTGGTGGCAGCGGTGGGATCTAGGACTTTGCATTTGTTGGACTAACTGAGTCAACACCTGATCATACGACAAGAATACAAAAATTTACTTTAGTACAACTCATTTTTGAATTGACTGTTTTTCAAATCTCTAAAAGTCTTGTAAAGGCCTTGCATTAAGTCCCTGTAGTTTTTTTTAGAAACTTTAAAACTCACTGTAGTTAGTGGGGGGGAAGTACTTAGAATTTGTTTCAGGTCTTTTAAAGTGAGCTCAACTTTAGTAAAATAATGAGCAACCCAGAGAAGATAGCTGAGAAGCATACCCTCCCTCTTTACTCCAGCCTAGAGGGTAAGGCTTCTCTGTAAAGCTAAAAAATAAGAACTGAGCCCAAACTTACCAGAGCACAACTCCTAGAGTTTCTGGCAGGGAAGGCAAGGGACCAGCCCGCTACTGGAGGAGACGATCTCCAGGTAGATGGGGAAAGTAGTGAGGATAATGAGGTCTAAAACCAACCACCTCAACTACTTAGGGAGGATGGGAACTTTGTGACCTACCCCTCGAACCCAAGGAGCACAGGGTCTAGATCCTACAGAGGTAGGATTAACTCTATACCAGACAGTGGTGACAACTGCACTGAGGAGGACCACCTTTTAGTAAGGATGGCCAAAAGACAAGAGCTAGAGACTAGGCTCCTAGCTCTAGAAGAGATGGCCCTAGGACCCATCAACGGTGGCAGCAATTTAAATAACCAAGAGAAGGAAGGATCTTATGATCCTAAAATACCCAAAGAGATTGTCCCTAAATTTGAGGATGGTGATATTACCAAATGGTTCACAGCCTTTACAATGGCTTGTGTGGCCAGGAAAGTGAGAAAGACTCCCTGGGGGCACTCCTTTGGGAACTGTTCACTGGTAAGTGCAGCGAAAGACTCCTGATCCTGACTGGGGCAGAAGCCGAGTCTTATGAACTCATGAAGGGTACCCTGATTGAAGGATTTGGACTTACGAATGAGGAGTACAGAATTAAATTCAGGGGGGTTCAGAAATCCCAGAATCAGTCCTGGGCGGAATTTGCAGCCTACTCAGTAAAAACACTAGGTGGCTGGTTGACTGGAAATAAAGTGCAGGATTATGAGGGACTTTATAATTTGTTTATGAAGTAACACATTTTAAATAACTGCATCAATGAAAAGTTGCATCAGTATCTGGTGGAGCTAGGTCCAATTTCTCCCAAAGAACTGGGAAAGAAGGCAGGCTACTCGGTCAAGACAAGGGTGTCAAAGACAACCACTGGGGGTGACTAAAAGAAAGGGGTTACAAAGCCTCCCCAGGAGAAAAAGGGTGAAAAGAGCCCATAGATAAAAGCCAGAAGTCTTCTATAGGCCCCCAAAATCCTGTTCAGGGGGGTGGGCCCAAGAACTCTTCCCAGCCCACTGGTGGGTACAAGGGGAAAAACAAGGGGAAAAACTTTGATCCGGCTAAGGCCTGGTGTTTCCAATGTAACAAGAAAGGACACCGAACATGAGATCCTGCCTGTCCCTAGTCCCCCTCCAGCTAACCTGGAATGGCAAATCTCCAGATGGGATCAATGGTCTGCCCTGAGCAAATCAGAGTGCACACAGAAGCTACACTAGTCTCCATGGATGGGGTAGATATGGCAACCCAGCTGTATGGCCCACAAACTTAAATAAGCACCTGCATCACCCCAAGATCAATGGGTCAAGTGTAGAAGCCCTGAGGGATACAGGAGCCAGTGCAACTATGATGAGAGAATCACAGGTTTCCCCAGGACAATTCCAAGCTGGGAAATCTTTTCCAGTAACCAATGCTGATAATGACACTGTAGTCCATCCCCTGGCTATGGTAACAGTCAATTGCAGAGGGGTTACTGGCCAAATCTACCAGCCCCGTGTCTGCTTCGAAATGATCTGGAGACCTCAGCATCGGCTGAGGTAGAAAGAAAGACCCATGCAGCAATGCTAAAGATCCCTGAGATAGTGTGTGTGAAAACAAGAGCACAATGCCGAGCACAGGGTGAAAAAGGAGAGTTGGAGCCAAAAATGATGGCACAACCTCCCAAAAGAAAAGGTAGGAAGACTGGTGAAACAGCTTCCACACAGCAAAAAGATCAGGACCTCTCTCCTCAGGGAGGGGACTTATCAGCCCCAGAGGGAACTGAACCCATGGAACTTGAACCTTACGAAGTAGAGCTCTTAGGCCCAGGGGGACCCTCTGGGGAACAGCTGTGCCTTGGGCAGCAGGTCTGCCCCACTCTTGAAGTCCTAAGGCAGCAAGCTGCTGCACAGGAGCAGGGAGATGTCAGTGGCTCCCACAGGGTCTATTGGGAGGAAGGACTCCTGTACACTGAGGCCTGAGACCCCAAACCTGGTGCCACTAGGAGAGTGGTAGTTCCCCAGTTATATAGAGAGCATCTGCTCACCTTGGCCCATGACATCCTCCTAGCTGGACATCTGGGCCAGACAAAGACTTGGGAAAGACTTGTCAACCACTTTTATTGGTTGGCCACAGATGTTCCAAAAAAGTGAAGGAGTTAAGCTCCTGTGTCACATGTCAAGCCAGTGGCAAAACAGATGGACACCCAAAGGCCCCCTTAATTTCACTACCAGTGGTTGTAGTTCCCTTTTAAAGGGTAGGTGTGGATATAGTGGGTCCACTGGTAGTAATGGATCACACTACCAGGTATCCTGAAGCCATTCCCCTTAGGTCTACTACGGCCCCTGCAGTAGCCAATGCCCTCATTGGTGTTTTCACTAGGGTAGGGTTTCCTACGGAGGTAGTATCAGACTGAGGTTCCAACTTCATGTCTTCATACTTGACACACATGTGGGATGAGTGTGGAGTGGTCTATAAGTTCAAAAACACATTCTCACCCACAAACCAATGGCCTTGTTGAAAAACTCAAAAGGAGATGTGATGTCCTGTTACCGTGCTTGCTTTTTGCCTACAGAGAGGTGCCTCAGAAGGGGGTAGGGTTTTCGCCCTTTGAACTTCTGTTTGGCCACCCTGTAAGGGGACCACTCTCTCTCTTGTGAGGAAAGGGTGGGTGAAACCACATCATGTACCAAAACAGGATGTGGTGGACTATGTACTAGGCCTTCGTTCCAGGATGGCAGAGTACATGCAGAAATCAATAACAAATCTTGAGGCCAGGCCAAGAGCTCTAGAAGCTCTGGTATGACTAGAAGGCTGCTCTGGTGGAGCTCCAACCAGGGCAGAAGATGTGGGTTTTGGAGCCTGTGGCCCAAAGAGCCCTCCAGGACAAATGAAGTGGTCTTTACCCTATCCTAGAAAAGAAGAGTGAGGTCACCTACTTGGTAGACCAGGGCACTAGCAGGTCCCCCAAAAGGGTGATACATGTGAACCATCTGAAACTCTTCTGTGACAGGGCTGATGAAACCATGTTGATAGTTACTGACAAGGATCAGAAACAGAAAGTGAACCTCTTCCTGACCTCCTCTCCTACAGCCCCCAGGATGGGTCAGTGGATGGAGTTGTCTATTCAGACCCTCTCTGCCCAACAGCAAGCGGATTGCAGGCAGGTCCTGCAGCAATATGCACAGCTCTTCTCCTTAACCCTTAGTCAGAAACACTGGTGTGCCCATGATGTGGACACTGGAGACAGCTTGCCTATCAAAACCAAAATCTATCGCCAGTCTGACCAAGTTAAGGAAAGCATCAAGGCTGAGGCAAGATGCTGGAATTGGGGGTCATTGAGCCTTCCGAGACTCCCTGGGCCAGCCCAGTGGTCCTAGTCCCCAAACCTCATCCACAGGGTGGAAAGAGAGAAATTAGGTTTTGTGTTGACTAAAAAGGCCTCAATACTGTCCCCAAGACAGAAGCATACCCCATCCCTAGAGCTGATGAGTTAGGGGCAGACACATTTCTCAGTACCTTTGACTTAACTGCAGGGTATTGGCAGATTAGCATAGCCCCTGGAGAAAAATAAAAGACCGCATTCTCCACACCTGATGGGCACTTTCAGTTTACTGTGATGCCCTTTGGTCTAAAGAATGCCCCTGCCACCTTCCAAAGGTTGGTGAATCAAGTCCTTGCTGGGTTGGAAGGCTTTAGTGCACCTTATCTTGATGATATTGCTGTGTTTAGTTCTTCCTGGCAGGATCACTTGGTCCACCTAGGGAAGGTTTTACAGGCCTTGCGAACTGATGGCCTAACTATCAAGGCATCCAAATGCCGGATAGGGCAGTGAAATGTTGTATACTTGGGCCACCTTGTAGGTGGAGGCCAAGTTCAACCACTACAGCCCAAAACCCAGACCACTCTGGATTGGGAAGATCCAACCACCCAGATCCAAGTCAGGGAATTCCTTGGCTTGACTGGGTATTAAAGGAGGTTTGTGAAGGGGTATGGATCCACTGTGAGACCCTCACAGAACTCACCCAAGAAAGTGAACTAGACAGTTAGCTTTCAAAAGGCTTCTGACACCCTAAAAGAGGCAATGTGCTCAGCACTTATTCTCAAGGCTCCAGATTACTCCAAGCAGTTAATTGTGCAGACTGATGCCTCTGAGCTAGAATAGGAGTGGTCCTATCCCAGACCAATGATGATGGACAAGACCAACCTGTTGCTTTCATAAGCAGAAGGCTACTCCCCAGGGAGCAGCGTTGGAGTGCCATTGAGAGGGAGGCCTTTGCTGTGATTTGGTCCCTGAAGAAGTTGAGACCTTACCTGTTTGGTACTCACTTCTTGTTCAAACTAACCACAGACCACTCAAATGGCTAATGCAAATGAAAGGTGAAAACCCAAAACATTTGAGGTGGTCCATCTCCCTACAGGGAATGGACTTTACAGTGGAACATAGACCTGGGACTGCCCATGCTAATGCAGATGGCCTTTCCAGATTTTTCCACTTAGACAATGAAGACTCTCTTGGGAAAGGTTAGTCTCATCCTCTTTTGTTGGGGGAAGGGGGTTATGTAAGAAAGGGCCCCTTTTTGCATGGTTACCCCCCACACTTTTTGCCTGACATTTGATGCACTTTGGCTTGTTGTGCCCTGGGTCCCTGCCAATCAGGTTCCCAGGGCCTGTGTTCTTTCCCAAAACTGTGCCTTTGTACCCACAATTGGCACATCCCAGGCCACAGGTAAGCCCCTTGTAAGAAGTACCATGGGTACCCTGGGCACTGTGACCAGGTATGGCCTCTAAGGGCTGCAGCACCTATTATGCCACCCTTAAGGGCCCTGCACCTTAACACCCACACACTGCCATTACAGGCTGCGTGTTTTGGTGCAGCGAAAAGTGAAGAGTCGACAGGGCACACATCCTGCCATGCCTGCAATCCACTGCCTATGACCTAGGTAAGCCACCCCTCTAACAGGGTGCCCTAGACCCCAGGTGCGGATACAATTGCATGAGCACTGTACCCCTACAGAGTCTAAGTCCATTCTTAGACATTGTAAGTGCAGTAAAGTCATAAAAAGTATATGGTCTGGAAGTTGGTCATTACAAACTCCACAGTCCATAATGGCTTTACTGAAACCCGGGAAGTTTCTCAGCACTTTAAACCCACACTGATGCCAGTGTGGGATTTAATGTAAAATACACTCAGAGGGCATCTTAGAGATGCCCCCTGAAAAACGACCAGCCCTGGTGAGGTTCCTGAATGGCTGCCCGCCATTTGCCACCACCTGACAGGTTTCTGGAACCCTGGGTAGAGGGCCTCCGCTCTCTGTGTCTAGAAACAAAGCCAATCCTGGGCAGAGGAATCATTCCTCCACCCCCAGAATGGGCTGGGTCCACAAAGGAGGGCTTCAAAGGCCTCGTGCCTTTGTAAGCTGTCCCTGCCTTTTGCTGCCCCCAGCAACTGGCTCCCACTGGTTCTGGCCCCCAATTTGGGCCGGAGAATCAGCGGGAAAACCAAGTGAGGAGGAGAGGTGTCCCAACCCCACCCCTCAGGTGGGGGAGGCGAGGTGAAACACATACCTCAGTCCCCTCGATTTTGAAGATGAGGGGACCCAGCCAATTAGAGATAGGCTCATGCCCCCTCCCACTGGAGGGTGGCATAATAGGATGTGTTCTCACCCCAAGGAAGGGACCTATTGGTCCTGAGGTGCACACCCTTATAAACGCCCCTAAATTTAGTATTTAAGGGTGACCCGGATCCTTGCCTCATCAGATTCAAGGAAGAAAGAAGAAGGACCGAAGAGCCGTGCTGACCCAGGAAGAAGAGGACACCACCTGCTTTGGCCGCAGCCCTACAACGTCCTCTTTTTCATCACAGATCCAGCGATCTCCGGCCCCAGGATCCTGAGGATAATGCAGGTGTTTGGGGAGATGTCGGGGTTACACATGAATGCCAGCAAATCGGTAATCTTGCCGTTGAGGGGATCGCCAGGTGATATCACATGGGCTGCAGGATTGTTCATAGCAGCCGAAGGCTTCCAATACCTGGGGGTGCTCCTGGTGTTCAGTCCGACAGTCTCATGGGATCGTAACTTGGGCCTCCTGATGGAGCGAGTAAAGACGGAGGTTAGAAATTGGTCTCATTTACCCCAATACCTCTGTGGCCGCTCTGCCATTTTTAAAAATGATCTCCCTGCCCCGTCTTTTGTACCAATTGCAGAACCACCCCTTTCCTGTTCCTCGACAGATCAACACAGTACTGGGTCAGTTCTTATGGGGGGGAGGTGTTGCTTGGGTTGCCTTACGTACCGGCTTCCAATCCGCTTATTGCAGGGGCATCGCAGCCGTAGATGTTCAATCCTAGCAGGGGGCCGCGCATCTACAGGTAATTAACGAATGGTGGTATTGCCTCGGGGACGACCCGGCATACGCAGTGACGAGATGGGCGACAGGTGATCCATCTATGGTCAAATACCATTATAGCAGAGCAGACGTGGGTTTCCTTCCCAAGACTATGGGGGTGGTGGTCCTAGTATGGAGGCAGTCCCTCTGGTAATTGGGGTGGTGGGGGCACCTTACGCGAGAGACACCGCTGTGACGGAAGAAGCTCCTTCCCCCAGGTGGCGGGGTTACAGGGCTTTCCCGGTTGGGATCGGATAGGTATATCCACCTTGGGGGATGTGATGCGGGCCTTGTTCTTAAATCTTTTCAGGAACTCCAATCTGAATTTTCCATGCCCCGCAGCCAATTCTATAAATATTTACAGCAGCGCCACGTGCTGACCCCTTACACATGTACCCTCTCAGCTCTGCCTTACTTTAGTCCACTAGAAGGGAAACTCCTTATGGGCGACTTGGGCAATCATAAAATATCAAAGATTTACCAATCCCTGGTCACGAACAGCACCACTACCTTGGAGGCCGTCCGGGAGGCGTGGCAGAGAGACATAGGCAACCTAGATGAAGACGATTGGGTGGAGGCTCTGGGGTCCCCTCGGGGGGCGATGATATTGTTGCTCCTGCACTTCATTCAGTTCAAATATCTCAATTGTGCCTACTTTACTAGACACCGGCTAAGGCGTATGGGTCTCATGGATTCTCCCCGATGCCTGACATGCGGATCTGAAGATGGCATCTTCCTACATACAGTCTGGGAATGTAGAGCTCTGGTCCGGTTTTGGAGGGGAGTGGTGTGGTGTGGTGCCTGGCCGAGGTACTCGCTTGGGATGTCCCTCAGACCGGGAAATTACTCCTGTTACATAGCAGTGAGGGGATTGGTGGTAACCAATACAAACGACACCTGTTATTCCTTGGCCTTACCCTTGCTAAAAGGATATTGTCCGTCAACTGACAATTGCAAATCTACCTTTGCTAGGTGCCTGGAAGAAAGGCTTAGGGCCATATGTATGAACACATTTTCCCATAGACACAGAATGGGTAAAGCCCTTTGACACATCTGGCCCATAGACTTTTGAATGGGCCTTAAAATTGCTGGTGTTCAGGCAAGGAAGTGGCCACAAAAACATCCCAAAATTTGGCAGTGATGGGCTGACTATTGGAGCTTTACCCTAGAGCCTGTGCACACCGCAGACGAGCAACTAGATGCTGAAATTCAACAATATGGACTGGGCACTCATGCAAACCCTCATGTTCCTTAATGTATATGTGTGTTGGACTGTGTGGGAGGTGGATAGGGTGGGCAGGGGGGCCTTGGAAGGTCATTGTGCATATGCTTATGTTTCATTATTGTTTCTTTGTTTTATTGTTTCTATTACTCCTTGGGAATAACGCCGTGCCATGTATCCTGCGATTTACAATACTTGCATTTGGTCCTCCGGTCCATTGCCAGGCACACATTTCAATAAAATTAGTTGTAAAAAAAAAAAAGAAAGATGCGGTCCATTCCTGTTTGTTTGCTGCCCCCAGCCCTGCCTCCACCCTAGGCATATGGTAACAAGGCACTACAGTAGCTAAGCCACTATTGAAGTTTTTGCACCACCGAAGATTCAAACACCAATTTCCGCTGCACTGCGGATGTGACCGCGCCGTGGAGGGAAGCAAGGGTACGTGTCGGCCGGAAACAGGCATACGGGTCAAGACTCGTTCTGAGATACCGCGCAGTCAACGTAAACAGAAGGTGGAGGCATCAACATAGACAAAAGCATGCATAAGCCTTGCGCTGGAAACCGAGGCTCGTCAAAGAAGAAAATTAAAAAAAATAACAGTAGAGTTGCAGTGTCAGTCGCACACACAAACCCTCGAGTGTGTTCGCGGACGAACACTGAAACCTCTAAGCCGTGGGTGCAAGTGCTTCCACCACACTCACTTTTTAAGATGGCACAAACAAGAGCAGGCAAGAAAAAACAGAGTGGTCCCGAGAGGATCACAAACACTAAAAGTGTAAGGAGACAGTACTTGGCTGGTGCTCCTTGGCAGGAAAGCTGAAACACAAGGGAGGGAAAAGAGGAAGGATTGGCCAGTAGCAAGCAAAGATTTCTAAAGGACACTGGCACAGACAAATAAAAAGCAACGCAAGCAATTGGCGGAGTTTAACTCCACAAACCATATACAACTGGTCGCAAAGCGACAGCGCAAGCGCTGTCTAGGCTCAACCTAAAAAGTAGCAGCTGCGGGTCCACGCCACAGGCAAGCCCGTCTTCGCCCGTCAGCATCCCAGAAGCGCTAGACGCCAAACATGCTGCTGCTTTACCTCTTATAGTTGGCTGAACATGCTGCTGTTTTACCTCTTAAATTCGGTATTTGCGTAACAAATTGCTAAAACAAAGGAATATAAAGGTAAACTATTAAGGCTGTATGTAAGGAAACAAAAAACATCAAATGCATGAGTATCTGAAGGCGCGCCAAAGGCAAGCCTGTCTGTGCCCGTCCGCACCCTTCCGTCGCCAGAAGCCAGAAACCCTGCTCATTTTAGGCTAGACCAAAACTCAGGCAACAGGCTGAATTATTCTAAGCAGGAACTTCTCAATTTTATGAGAGGTCCTCAGGCCTGGTGTCACTCTCACCCTCACTATAGGACGAAGACTACAATTGTATTTGAGGGTTATTTTTCCTGTAGGTTCTGCCGGTACCAAAGTACTCAGCTAGGGAATGCACATGAACAAAGTCACTTTTGTGGCTTCCCTCAGAAGCAGGATCCTTATATTCCTTCTGATGCCATCTTTTCCGTTAAGGATATAAGGCAACCACAAACCAGGTCTAGTCTTGACTGGAATTGCCTCTTGAGTAATGTTAGGTCCCTGCCAAAGCATGCAGTTGAGATATGGGATCTACTTATCTCAGAGAAACCGAACCTCGGATTTCTGACTGAAACGTGGCTAAAACCCAGCTCCACCCCCTCTATTAGGATAGCACTCCCGGAGGGCTACAAGATTCATAGACTAGACAGAAAGCCCAAAGTGGGTGGCGGGCTGGAATTGGTTTACAAAGATAGCATCAATGTTACTATTCTCGAGCAGAGGTGCAGCGATAGGATGGAAATTCTCGTCTTCAGGATTGACTTACTCCCACAATATAGTTGGAAGGGCGCCCTAGTGTACCGGCCCCCAGGTCCCTGACTAACTTTCCAACCCAGCTCATGGAGCTAATTGCACCCCATGCAATTTCCACTAAGAACTTCATACTGTTAGGAGATTTTAATATACACAGTGAGTGTCAGGACAATCCTGAGGTGATGTCTTTTATGGCCCACCTCGCTGCTTTAGATTTAGTTAAAATCAACGATGGCCCAACGCACGAGGCAGGCCACACACTGGACATTGTTTTTACTAACTCATCTTATATTAAATGTGACGCCCCCCAGCTACTTACCTGGTCTGACCATGCTCTTATCAGTTTCTATCTTTAGGGCCCTAGAGCACAAATAGCTCTTCGCCCAGTCCCAAAATGCCTCTATAGACAATGGCATAAAGTCACTGCGCATTCTTTCCTAGCTGCTTTTATCGCACCCTGGGAAACAGAGCCCAAGAATGTTGAGGAAGGGTTGGCCCATTTTAATATAGCAGCCGTATTGGCCATAGACCAACTTGCTCCCCTGAAAACTGTATCCGATAAAGCTAAACGACTCCAGATGACCTGGTACACACCTGAGCTCCGTAACGAAAAGCGACAATGTAAAAATTTGGAGAGACGTTGGCGACGAACTCATAATGGGAATGACAAGGAGAGATACAAGGTCTCGCTCTCCCAGTACCACAAAAATATTAAAACAGCACGGAGAGTTTCTATTGTCCAACAATTAAACCAGGCAGGGAATGCTCCTAAAGCCTTATTTCAGATTCTTAAGTCTTTCGTCAATCCAAAAGCCTGTGACCTTGTTGAGGCCCCGTCGCAAGCCCTTTGCGATGCAATAGCGCAACATTTTACTCAGAAAATTGAACTTATTTACAATAAGATCACATCAGCGGATAGCTTACAGCCAACTGCTATGTATCTTAAGGCCCCTGCCTGCGTGAAGAGGCAGCAGTTGGTGAGCTTCTCCCCCCTGATTCCGGAGGATGTTGAAGCCCTACTTCGCACTGTGAAGTCAGGCTCTCCCCTAGGCGTCATTCCGGCTAAAATCTCCTCTACACTCTCACAACAACTCTCTGTACCTATCTGTTGTCTCCTCAATCTCTCTCTGAGAGAGAGACACCTCCCGCAGGAATGGAAAATGGCTCAGGTCATACCCATTCGTAAAAACACAAAAGTTCCTATGGAAGACCTTTCCAACCTGCGGCCTATTTCACTACTACCCCTGATGAGTAAAGTTAGAAAAATCCATTAATAAACAGCTGTCAGACTTTGTTGAGTCTTCAGGCAGCCTAGATACATCACAATCAGGTTTTAGGCCTAAACACAGCACGGAGACAGCCCTGGTGGCTGTCTCGGATAACATCAGAATGGCCTTGGACAAGGGACAACCCACTCTTCTCGTGCTGTTAGACCTCTCGGCCGCGTTTGTCACGGTCAATCACCAGATTCTGCTTAGGAGGTTGGAGGACATAGGGATTGGAGGTTTAGCCCTGTGGTGGCTGACAAGTTTTCTCACTAATCGATCTCAGACAGTCAACCTTGGACCCTTTAGATCTAGAACCATGAAGCTGGCCAAGGGAGTGCCACAGGGCTCATGTTTGAGCCCCACCCTGTTCAACATATATGTCACTCCCTTGGCAGATCTCCTGAGGTCCTCCGGGTTCACACCAATCTCATACGCTGATGATACGCAGCTTATCTTCTTCTTCAATAAATCTACCCTATCAGCTCAGGCTACTTTCTCTTCGGGCATGATAGCGATATCCAATTGGATGAAGAGTAACTTCCTCCAGCTTAACGTAGGGAAGACCGAGATCATGCTTTTTGGTGAGGCCACACTGCTATGGTCACCGAATTGGTGGCCACCGGATCTCGGCTCTCCCCCTACCCCTAAGACAGTTGTAAAAAATCTTGGTGTCCGCCTGGATCAGGCGCTAACCTTGAAGGAACATGTGGTGCATACTGTTGGCGCCTGTTTCCATGCGCTGAGTCTGTTGAGGCGTGTTTTTCCGTTTCTTCCGGACTCTTCAAGGAAAACCCTCATCCAGGCACTGGTACTAAGCAGACTAGATTATTGCAACGCTCTGCTGGTATCGGCTACTGAATCTTTCCTGGATCGATTGCAGGTAGTCCAGAACACCGAGGCACGCCTGGTTTTAAATGTACCTCCCAGAACGGCCTCGGCCCCGCTGCTACAATAGCTCCACTGGTTGCCGGTGCGCAAACGTATTAAATTCAAAATTTGCTGCACCGTCCATAAAGTTGTGTTTGACAAGAGCCCCGTCTACCTTGCTGAGAAATTCAATCATTACACTCCCGCCAGGGATCTGCGCTCAGGAACTAAATCCCTTCTTGTAGTCCCCCGGGTCAAGAAGGCTAGGATGGGGGGGAAAGCCTTCTCGCATCTTGCACCGCGGCATTGGAATGAGCTCCCCGTCACGCTGAGACAATGCCCAGATCATCTACAATTTAGGAAACTCCTTAAAACAGTCCTGTTCTAATTGATTGCCCTAAGCTCTCTCTTGTAGGCTCTGCAGCGCAGAGATACCCCTTCGGGGGTGATTCAGGGGCAATATAAGTCTATAATAATAATAATAATAATATCCTAAGGACAATAATCCTTCTGTAAAAACATTTAAAGGCATGCTCTTAAACTACTGCACACAAACACACAGAACAAATTGCCCTCCTCCTTGACACTGAAAACTTACATATTCTAGGCCTGATTCACAAAGGTAAACTTACACTTTTGGGTAAATTTACAATTGTATGCTATTCATAAAGATATTTTACTAGTACTATCTTTATGACTGCTGAGTCTTCGCTTATAAAAAGATAGCATGTGCGGAGACTCCGCAGTCGTAAAAATACTACCAGTAAAATACATTTATGAATATCAAACAATTGTAAACTTTCACAAAAGTGTAAATTTACCTTTGTGAATCAGGCCCTCTGTATTTGAAGGACTAACAGCTGTCAGATTCATGCGTTCCAGACCTATTTAGAGTAATCTAGAATGGTTACAACATAATCAGGATAGATAAACCAACAGGCATGGGTGGGACACAGTAGTAATATATAGGGCATTTTTTCCAGTTACACAACTGAAAAAAAATTACGATCCTGTCAGCAGAAACATTCTGGTTCACAACAACCATGGCACAATATTTTACTTGCTCCTTCCTATTATTATATCGCCCTATGGAATATTGTGCAGGTTTCAGCTCAGTATTAGCTTATTTGATTACCTGTTTCAGCTTAGTGTTAGCTGATTTGATTGCTTTCAACTCTGTTAAATCAGTTTGTCTCTGTGTATTGAGGGATGTTAATATAAAATTGGATGAGAAATGCTGCGGTGAGAGATCAGATTTAGGGCACTCTAACTGCCTTAAATCTCTAGAGCAACTAGTGTTAATGTCCACTCATGGAAAAGGTCATATCATAGACCTAATTTAACCTCAAACGAAACAACACTTGCTGGTGAACCTGTCAAAATATTTTGGTTGAACCATTATGGAATTCCATAGATTTATTTTTTTGTCTTTATTTTCATTTTTCATACAACAAAGCAAGAACAAATATCAGTATTGTCAATTCTTTGCATAAAGATAGCACAGAAGAGTGATCACATGACACTTTACAAATTTCGACATTGTTCGGTACATGGTAGCTATACAATATACAGCGAGGTACAACAGAAGCCATCATTCTCCCCGGATGCAGCTTATTCTACCATAACTGGGCTATTACCATATCTTAAGTCAAGGCTGAAAACGCAGTTCCACCTCTCGTACCCAAGTATCCTTTGAGGGTTTTCACAGCCATCCAGCTTGCATGTAACACTGTCGCGTACCACCTCAAGACGGCTCCCGGCTGATTCATTCTCCATTCTAGCCAGGTACGCTTGGTATTGTCCTCAGATGTCACACAGTCTACTCCTAATTGGTATGAGCTCGCTGTATGTGTCCGACACTGCATTACAAAACGTCATGTCCACATGCTATTCTTTCACTGTGGGGAGTGGCCTCTTCGCCCAATGCATGGCTATCCTACACTTTGCTAATAGGAGGCCTAACACTATCAACCGTCTATGGGGCTTCGGGATTTCTCTGTCATTACCTAAGAGTGCCAACAGAGGTGTTGGCGTGATCTGCTTCTCCATCTTGATCAGCTCTCGAAATACATTATCCCAGTATTGCTTAAGACCGAGGCAGAACCATGCCACATGAGCAAATTCTTCCTCCCCAGTTACAGATCTATGGCATCCTGGGCTGTCTCTCAAGCAATAGCAAAACAAGCAGGCAGGGATGTAGTACACCCTATTGATGTATTTAAAGTGAATCAACCTATGCCGACTATTCATAGAGATCGCCTTAAAAACCAAACAGCAGTAAGTCCATGGTTTGTCAGTGATGTCCACACCTAAGTCACTTTGCCAGTCCTGCCTCGCCTTGGTGGTACCTAACTATTGCGCATTCTGTGAGTACATGTAAACCTCAATCTAAGGTGCTGTGAGGCTTCATTTTGCAGCATGTATGTTAAGGCTGGCAACTCCAGGGGCTCCCTAGGGTCATTGCCTAGCAGCTCACGCATGGTGTGCCATACTCTAAAATACTGAAACTTTTCCAGCGCTGTGTGATTGCCTTACGTCCCCATGTGCCGTGAATGCATTTGATGCAGCAGCCTCGCTGCCCCTTTCTCTTGTCCCATAGAAAATCCATGCACCAATCTACTGGTAGCAGTGCCGAATAGATGAGTGGGCCACTTTGCAGTTCCCTAAGCTTTTAACAGGAGCACACAGTGGTGTTTATCAAATCCACGGAATTGTAATGTTTCACCGGCTTATCTAGCAATTTCTTGGGGAGTTGGTGCGGTAAAGCAGCATTACTCTCCAGCCACAGATATGGGAGGTCATGCGGGCCACGCAGCTAATAATTGACAAACATACACTGCGTGGCTCTATAATAAGCCTCCAAGTCAGGGGCTTTCAGCCCTCCCTTTTCATAAGGAAGAGTAAGAGTATTCCAACAAACCCTCGGCTGTTTGCCTGCCAATGCATGTCAGTTGTTTCTGCAAGGTGTTGAAGAAGGCTCTTGGGAGCAGTATTGGTATATTTATGAAGAGAAACAAGAACCAGGGCAGCACTACAATTTTTATTATCACTACACGCCCACTGAGTGACAACGGAAGCTTAATCCAGTTGTCGATAGCTTCAATCAGCCTATTGACTGCCTTTGCATAATTCTCCAGTATTACTACAGTTGGTTCAGTATGAACTTGGAATCCCAGATACCTCACAGAGTCTGCGGTCCATTGCATAGGATGAACAAGTTACTTACCTTCGGTAACGTATTATCTGGTAGAGACAAAGTCTAGCTGCAGATTCCTTAACTTTTGAATTCTCCCCAGGCGTCGGACTGGATCTGGAAATTTTTCTGCAGTCCCTCTGCGTGCCGGGGTACGGCAGCCTACGACTCCGTGATGATGTCGATTCCGGTTGTGACATCAGTGGAGTCATATAAGTGCCTGCTGGTGCTCGGACATCAATTTCTTCTGTGAAACCTTCCGCCCTAAAACGCAGAACCAGTATAGAAACTGGCTGTGGAAACAGTGTGCCAAAAAAGATCAATGTAGCTTTAAAACATAATTAGAAAATTGAATAAATGGTATGATAATACCCAGTCAAGGCCCATAAGGAAACACCCATTGTTATGACGAAGCAAATCGAAATGAAAGATATGGCAATACCAAGTCAAGATTTAAGAAGTAAGACCAAATGGTCCGTAGAATCACACAATTATGTGAAACAGTGATCACTGGTATGTAAAACAAGTACTGAAAAGGGCATAACCCTTACATTTCATATTGTTCGCAGAGTGGGGAGAATGGGCAGGGCGTTAAGGAATCTGTGGCTAGACTGTCTCTACCAGATAATGCGTTACCGAAGGTAAGTAATATGTTCATCTGATAGAGACATCTAGCCATAGATTCCTTAACTTTTGAATTAAATACCATAGCTATACCCACCCAGAGGAGGGTCTGCGAACTAATCCTACAAAAAGCTCTCAAAGAGAACCAGCTAGTCTAAATTGACCACAGACCTCTCGAAGAGAACCATCTGGTCTAAATTGACCACAAGCCAGACCTACATAGGAATTAAACAAAAAAGAGAGTACGGCTCGACATAAAAACGTGGCAATGACCACAGACAATGTAAATAAGAAACAACCCAGCAGGCACAGAAAAACCAAAGCCTCAAGGAGAACAGCAATAATACCCTGTCAGAAGACATCTGACAACAGTCAGACAAAATTATTTAACTCCCAAAGGGTAAATGAGTCCTAGGACTAGAAGGGCCAAAGGCAAAGTGAATGCCATGTAACCCGCATTCACTACATCAATAAAGAAATATCTGCAGGAAATCTGTCCTTATAATTCCAAAAAAGGAGGACTTCCAAAACCATTACCATTAAAACCACGATGAATAAACTCATTCATTGCAAGGTCGGGAAGATCAATCCAAGTATCAAGACAGATGAACGTCATAGTCCATCTCTAAAACAAAGATTTTTTATTTTTTTTAATCAACGTAATATCCTTTTTATTACATATAGCAGAACTATATCTCAGCATGTGTAAACACATATGCAACACACTTATGTAAACTCTGTATACACACGTGGATAAACGGAACTGAAAAATGAGTCCCAAAGTACCATACAATATACTATCAAGAGAGATATCACACCCTCAATGAAACACCTTGGGTGACTTAACATGAAGATAATGCTGCCTGTCAAAAGTATCTTAACAGGCTGGTACTACCTACAGAAAACTCAAATGAAAATGAGCCCTTGCCAGCAGCAAGCACTTATGACCACACTTGACCTAGAAGGTCAAGATGAACAAAAACTAAACCCCTGGAAAATACCCAAGAGGGCAGCCCAGTTAAAGTAACTGTTCACAAGGCACATGAGCCAAAATCGAATCTAGCTGTAAGGTAGACAAGCACTCAAGTACATATATTTAGTTCTAGAAGAACACACAAAGCACCAGATCATATGTTCACACTATGATCCCTTAAAGGGCTGTACGGTTCAGAAAATAACAAATGGTTAATCGAGAAAGAGAAATGCTGCCAAGGAGACTGCCAAGGAGACTAGGAACATCCAACCTCCCAACAGGAAATGTATGACTATCAATAGTACAAATGCCAAAGAGTATGGAAATATCCAGGATGTTTTTAGAGTGAAGAAGGATCAAAAAGCGAGCCTTCTCTTCTGATAAAACAAAAATCTTTTCAACCATGTAAAACATGGTCGTAAACAGCCCTAAGGTAAATATTCAATTTGATAGAGATATCTAGATCATGTCTCCATCAGACAGGGTGCCACCGAAGGTAAGTAACATGTCTGACACTGTATCTCAGATAACCTTAGAATCTGAGCTCACGAGACAACCATGTTCCAAAAGTTAACCTAAGAATAAATATCACCTACAAAAATGGAGGAAACCAAGACTTTAAGTATTCAGAAGAATACACATCAGACACCCTGAACTTGCCAGACGTAAGTCCTCCAGCAAAGCGGAGCACACTTCCAAGTAACCAATTCCCATGTGCAGGTAAAGAACTCAACACACATCAAAACTGGCATGATCCCTACACCAGGAATCATAACCTAAAAATTATCCAATGCAAAAGCAATCCGTGCACCACCTGAAATCTATGAAAAGTGCACTCCGTTAAAGTAGCAAAAGGTCTGCATTGGCCAAACAAATTACCCTGAAGTGAAAATTCTGAGTATTCGCAAAAAGTATACACTCCGTATACAAGGTCTCACATGTGGCATAATACGTCTCTATAAGAAATATTGCGAATCAACAGTAATGCTTACCTGCATACCAAACAGCTTCAAAAGAAGCATATGAAAAGATAGACTTCCGAACCGGAAGACACATCACCGGCAAATGACCACTTGAGCATAAAGCCTCAGGTATCCTTATACCACTTAAAGTGTTACAGAAAGTACTGAAACAACATCTGCACCCCGCAGAAAAACCAACCAGGTGTAATCAAAAGAGGGCTATGTCAATGCCCTAACAAGTTAGGTCCTTTGAGAAAATAAGCATCTACTATCATTTATACAACCCAAGTATAGGGTCAAATTAAAGAACATGTAACAGAGAAAGAGTAATTAAGACTCTGTATCACTTCTCCTATCACGGAAGCCTCTCAATACTGAATCGGCCTGAGCCCCAAAAAGATGGCTCCCGTCAAAGAGCATATCAACTAAAGTCGCCTGCACAGCCTCTGAAAAACCTGAAGTTCTTAACCATGCACAACGCCAGAGCGCCACTGAAGATGCCATGGCCAGGCCTACTGAATCAGTAGCATCCATGCCACATCTGATTATCAGCTTAGCTTCCTGTTGGCTGTAGGAGGCTGGCTTAGTATATAGTGCTCACTTTTGTAAGTGTTGCACCCTGCACTAATGCAGACAACCCTTATGGTGATTTTAGTGGTCTTAGACAACCTTAGAAAGCTCTCTAAGTGGTAGCTGCGGAGAGCAGCCTTCAGGTTTAGTCCAGAAGGAGTGTAAAGCAGCTTGTTTTACCAGTACTTAATCTTATGGTATAGGTTAAGTGAAAAAGAACAACACAGTGTAGTTATAAAAATATGTATTTTATTATTAACACTCACTAACACATTGCAATATCTCCTAACAGGAGATATAAACACAATACACACAAATACTTAGGAAATAGCACACGTACGTAGTACAAATGTGATACTGTGATACAGTGGTCCCCTGGGTGAGACCAAATCATATACTGAAATAGTGGAATGCGAACCACGACCGAAGTCGAGACTGGACCCAAGATACGTAGACGTGTTGGGGACCCAAGGAACCACCCAAGGTAAGCACCCAGGAACCCCACAGAGGCCGTGTGCAGAGCGTGAACACGACCGCATGATCAACACAAGTAAATGGGTAAGTCACAGTTGCAGTTTTAACACCTTGCCTGCGGCAGGAATTCCAGCCCGGTGCTGGACATTCCAATCGCGGGCGTGGTCGTGACGGAACCCAGCCGTCATGCGCACAGGCCACCCGTGGCTCATGACGGCTGGGTTCCGTCATGAGCATCGAAGGGGTTAAAGAAGAAGGACCCTTCGCAGCGGACACTGAAGAAACCCTGTGGAAGATGGACGGTTGGAGAGTCACGCCAGCCATGTATACCCTAGGAACCAGGAAACCTACATCAGGAAAGCCGGGTGCATAGGTGTGAAGTGATGTCGGAAAGCGCCATAGACCACAATGGATGACTTCAGAAAAGATGCCGCTGGAGAAGAAGACGAAGGAGTCCAGTGGAACCCAAAGGTGGATTCAAGGTGAGAAGAACCTGCAAGCAGAGGGGACAGAGTCTATGCGACTCAGGAGTGACCCGGAGGCACGGAAGATGAATGCCCACCGATGTCGATAGATGCAGGAGAGTTGACGGTGCCCTTGAAGTTGCAGCTGTACGGACCAGGCAACGCTGTGGAAGCCCAGGAGCCGTTCACGAGCTGTCCCATGTCGGATGTCGAGAGCCCAGTGGTCAGTGTCAGGCAGGGGCACCAACAAGCCTTGGCAACAGCAACCAACATAGTCGAAGAAAAAGGTGCAGTGTCGGGAGCAGCAAGGTCCAAGTGAATCACCACGAGCAGGTAAGTCAGAGCAGGACCTGAGCAAGCAGGTGAGCCCACTGGAGCCAAAGAAGACCCTTGAGAGGACCCTCAGTACAGAGGCACAGGAGTCGCAAGAGGACCTCGAGCAGCTCACCAAAGGATGAAGGGCCACGGTGCAAGGGATGCGATGCAGGCAAAGATCTTGGCTGCAGGAGATGCTTGAGGTTGGAGCTTCTTGGAGCCTGAAGATCTCTGGAGAAGAGAGTCAACAAGCCTTGGCAAAGGCAAGTTGGCACAGTAAACAGGGGTTCTGTTCCAGCAGTTCCAACGAGGGATACTGGCCTCAAACTCGGTGAGAAAACAGTGCAGGCCTCGAGGGAGTTGCAGAACCACCACCTGTGTTGCTGACCCTTTCGGAGCCCGTGGGAGCCTAGGATCAGCAGACCAATCAGTGGCATTGTGGTGCCTGCGGATGCAGGGGAGTGACTCCTTCACTCCAAGGGAGATTCCTTTGGGTGTCTTGGATGTCCACAGGCCTTGTGAAGAACCTGTATGGTGCACAGGCACAGACAATGCAGCAGACTTGCAGGACGACGAGACCAGGGGCAGCAGGAGTCTTCCCAGTTGCAGTCTCGGTTCCCTACGCGCAGTCCAGCGAGGTCCAGAGTGCCCAGATGGTTAAAGTTGAAGTGGAGTTGGATCTGAATCTTGTCCCACGACAAATCTAGGGACCCAACCACAGGTAAGTCTTTAAGTACCTTAAGGAAAGGGTTGGGACGATTCAGGGGTCCCTCCCAGAGGAGGGGCTGGTAGTGGAGAGGATACTCTCATGTCCTTTGTCCAGTTTCGCGCCAGAGCGGGAGCCAACGGCTCCCTGAAATGGAGTATGCAAGGAGGGCACCAGATGTGCCCTTCAAGCAGTCTAAGTGGCGCTGGCAAGCGCCCCCACCCTGCCCCAATACACTAAAGCCTGTCTGGGAGGTGGTCACACCTGCATGTGACAGGAAACCTATTGTCGTGTCTTCCGCTGCTCAAGCTTGGCTCAGCAGCAGAAGGGCAGAATCGTGTCTCTGGTCGGCAGCAGCCCTAGCTTGATGTCTGGGTCTAGAAGACCAGTACTGCGAGCACTGAGGGCCTCCTGGAGGAGCTTTAGAGTGGATGGACTCTTACCCAACATGTTTGATACCAAACATGACAGGGTTCATTACAGCCAGTTTAGAGATAGCCATCACGTAATGACGCATGGCCACTCTATGTATCTTAAAGGCTGATGCGCTTACAACCCGGGAGAATGGACTCTGAAGGTTGTAGTGTTGTCCTGCTCATGCGGGGCGCCCTCACACTTAGAACTGAGCATCCTGCCTTCAGGATTGAAAGGCCTGCCTTAGGGGTGACTTATAGGTCTTAAGTGTAGTGACCTCAGATATAGGAAAACCTATATCTGTCGTAAGTGGTGCTAGCACCAGCTTACACAGGCTGCAATGGCAGGCCTGGAGTCACAATTTGTGGGGTCTCCCATGGGTGGCATAATACATGCTGTAGCCCATGGGAGACCTCTGGTGTAGCTATGCCCTGGGTACCTTAGTACCATATACCAGGGACTTATAAGAGTACATCAGTAGCCAATCTGGTGGGTACCTAAGCACTTACCATGTCTAATTTAGGGAAGAAGCACAGAGACTGGGGTCCTGATTAGCAAGATCCCAGTCAGACTAGTCATTAAAACATAATGACACCAGCAAAAAGTGGGGGTGACCATGAAAGCAGATCCTACTTTCCTACATTGGCCATCTCTAATCAAGTTTTCAACATCGGAACGGAGGTTATCCGGAAGCAATTGCAACATAGTCTGCAAGCTATCCCACAGAGCGTGGGGAAAACGTCCCAGAACACAAGATGTGTTGGTAGACCTTAATGCAGGACGAGCAGAAGCAAAGATGTGTTTGCCACATGCATCTTGACTCCGCGAGTCCCTATTTAATGGAGTGTTAGGTGAAGAATCCATATCTTGAGAGGCTGTAGCCGCCTGAACTACAAGGCTACACGTGGTAGGATGTCCGAGTAGACAAGCTAGATATCCTGGAGCAGGCAGATTCCTGTGCGATATAGCGCGGTCCATCAAGACGCCTGAATCAGGCTTGGCCCAAGTTCCTAACAATATGTCGAACAGGGCTTCACTGTATGGAAGAACATGCTCTTCCCCCGACTGATCTTGGTAAAAGGCATCAATTAGAGGGTCAGTGGACTTCTCCACCGTAGGTAGTGACAACTCCAACACTGCCGCCACTCTCTTCAACATTTCTGCAAAGGCGGAACTTGCCTCAGTAGCAAGTCAAGGAGGGGAAAGAAGCACAGAGGCTGGAGAGGACTCCAGCCCACAAGCCTCACCAAGAGCAGTTATCCAACTCTCCTCCACCTGAGATGGAATAATCTCAGAGATGGGCTGAAAAAGCCCAAGCCCCCTTGCATCACCTGTTACAAGATGGCCCTCCAAAGTTCACCCTGAGAAGGAAGTGAAAATGCCACATCCCCTCAGTTTGCTCTACCAACTCCGCACCCGACATCGACTGACGTTGAGAAGGCAACGCTTTGACGTCGATAGGATGAGGAGGAGAGACTTCGATCGGCGCCGCCGACGTCAAAGTCGGAGTCGGCTGATTGACAACAGACACCAAAGGTGGAGTCCCCTAAGGGCTGTGCACGGGTGCCATAGCACAGTTGGCCGATGCCAGCTGGCACCGACCTAAAGTCTCAAATGGCCCAACTGACTGAGACCGAACCCACCAGCATGGCTCCACTCACCTCCTTAGGGCCCGTGGGCGCTCCAGTGGAAGGTGGAGAACCAAAGATGAGATGTAGAGAGCTATAACCCTCCCTCATCTGGGCCATCGGTGCCCCAGCTCCCGGAAAGACGGGGAGACGCGAGGCGGAGTCGCAAAAGGCCTCCTCAACCAGCAAGTGGGAGGAGCCGTGGGAGATGGAGACTCCACGCGGTGAAGTTGGGGTGTGCCGCGACTTCAAACGCCTGCGCTTACCCTTGGATGTTTCCGAAGTACGTGGTGAAAGTCGCTAGTTGAGGCCGACCACGAAAGACCGCAGTAGTGGAGGCCGACCATGATAGACCGCAGTCTGGATAGCAGGACAAGGTTAGTCCCACTGTAAGAATTAGCTTCACAGTGCCACGCAAAGAGATCCATTCACAGAGGAAGGGGCCGCGAGGAGCAAGGAAAGCGTCACGGATGGCTGTTGAAGTAGCGCAAAGAGTAGGCCAGGCATCGCAGATGGTCGTCGCTGTAGTGGGAAGATCTTTTTGCGTGTTGCGGGCGGTCGATGCTGGACCTTCATGTTGGTGGTTACCACAAGCTGTCGATGCTGTAGCACGAAGTGCCAATCTCGAGCTGCAGGCGCCATTGTCAGTCACTGTAGGGCCAAGAGTCGGGTTTGCCGGAACTTCACATTGGCAGGTGGTGCAGGCAGTAAGATCTTGGCATGAATGGGCCCATTTGCTTTTTAAAAAAAATATTTTTATTGAGAAAGGTTTTAAAATAGAAGTTTTTCTCCCCTCCTACCCCCAGCCCCCACCCATACCCACACAGTGAAAATACATACAAAAGCAGAAGGGACTGGGAAGCCATTGGAAATCTCATTCTAAGATATAGTTAATTACAAAGCTCAAAGAGGAATAAGTACATAGACTTTTCATAAAACAATAATTCAATTGATTCATATAAAGAATTATTCTATCAAGTCAATCCTATAAAGTGCATGTACGATTCATCCCTCCTTTTACTCTGCCCGACTGGACTAACACTACCATGTTTTAGACCTTGTTCCTCATACCCTAGGACCTCCGGAATACAATAATGTTTCCCACCCAAGATTGTAAACACTTAACCCTATTCCGTGAGGTTGAGAACGGTGGTAAGGGGAACCGGGATCCATCATATCTTTTCAATAAACTGGTGGAGGCATTTTATTTTGTTCGGCTAATCCTATAAAGTGCATGTGTCATTCATCCCTTGTTTTGATCTACCCAACCAGCCAAATGCTCCCATATTTTTAGACCTTTTTTCCATGTCCTAGTGCCTTTCCGGGCATAAACAGATTTTTGAAGATTGCAAATAGACAACAATCGGGCCAACCACTGCTGGAAAGGAGGGGGGATCTGGATCTACCCAGGCCGAGGAAACACAAAGCCTAAATATAGCCATTGAAATACTTAATACCTCTCTTCCCTCGTTGTTACTACCACCCTCTTGAGTACCCAATAGGATTAGAACTAGTGTCACAACCACATTCAAGCATAGCTTATTTGTAAAAAATTCCCTGATCTGGTTAATAACCATTGAAAGAGACCCACATGTTGCAAACATTTGAACTATATCTGCCTTGTGGAGGGAACAGCGTGGACACTGCATTCCTTTCCCTTCCCCCCACTTGGAAATTCGATATGGCATGTAATATAAAAAAAAACCAAGCTTTATAAAACTGAACCTGCAGTTTAGCTGACATCAATGCAGTTTGTGCAGTTAAGAAAGCTTGATAAAACAAAGTATCTGTAATATCAAGTTTAACTTGCCACCTCTCTGAATACTTCTCCATATCATCCTTCATTAACCCATTTAAAAGACAGTATATAGCCCCGATGCGGGGGGAACTCTATTATTTAACTTCTCCACCAATCATTTTTAACTATATTCCCTGGCCCACCCCCTTTCTTCTGTAAGAAATCCCTTATCTGGAGGAATTAAAAAAATCCTTATGTGTAAGGTTATGCTTGGCCTTAAGTTCATCATACGAAACAAAACTTGAGGCTGAATAAAAACACCCTATTTTGTTAATCCTTAACCTCAGCCATTTAGTCATGCATGAATCAGAGAATATCTCAGGCAGATTTTTATTACCCTGGAGCGGAGTATAGAAATTAAGCCTGCCTGACCCCAAAAGGCGAAGAATAGGCACCCACATTTTATAGGCAGCCACGAGAGTCTTAAATCGGACACTTTTGTAGTACCCCAACTCTAATTGGCGCCATAGGCATCCCCAGGCCTCAACCCCAATTATCAATTCAAAAGGAGATGGGTACAATGGTGGATCATCACTAGGGAATTCCCTCAGAAGAGTTGTAAAATGCACTAAAGCCATGGCCCAATAGTATAGCTTTAGATTGCGTAGTGCCAGCCCACCGCATTCTTTAGGAAGTGTCAGCAGTTTGACCGCTCTTCTGGGTTTCAAGTAAGCCCAAATAAATTGTGAAAATATATTTTCAATTTTTTTAAACCAATGATTAGAAAAGAGAAGGGGAATGGCTCTCATTAGGTATAATATTTTGGGGAAATACACCATTTTTATTAAATTGCACCTACCCACCAACGTTAAGTGCAAATTATCCAATTTCCTCAGTGTATGTTTGTTTTTTCCGCAACAGGTGTTAAATTTTCGTCTACAATAGCGTCCAATTCCGCCCTAATTGTAACCCTGAGATAGCTAGCACTCTCGACTACTCTACTATCGATCATTCTGACATGCTCATTGATAACTATCTGTGTTTTTTCCCTGTTCAGGGAATACCCTGAAAGTTCCACGAAAACCATTGCTTCTGCTTCTATAGCTGGTATAGAGAGTTCGGGGTTAGGGGTGGCCACTGCCACATCATTGGCATATGCCAGAACTGAGGTATTATAGCCTTGCGTTATTACGGGAGGTATGCTTGGATTAACTTACAATTTTTGTAAGAATGGATCTATATATAATGCGAAAAGCAATGGGAAACATGGACAGCCTTGTCATGTTCCTCTAGTAATACTCAGAGGTCTACATAGTTCCCCACATATACTCACTCTGGCTACTGGATTTGTATATAAGGCTCTAACTGCCCTAATAAAGTTTGGGCCTATACCCTTTCTCTGCATTATGAACCACAGAAAGTGCCAGGAGACCCTATCTAATGCTTTCTCTGCTTCTAGCAGGATTACTGACATAGGGTCTCCTGTCACTTGTCCTGCATCAAATAAGGATATTCTTCTTCTTATGTGGTCGATGGTCCCCCTCCCGGGGATAAAGCCATGCTGATAGTTAACCAACATTTTTTCGATCACCCGGACAGTCGAGAGGCCAGCACCTTTGAATAAGCTTTTACGTCACAGTTGATCAGGGTTAATGGACGATAAGAACCTAGCTCTTGGATTGGTTTATTCTTTTTGGGAAAAACAATAATTTTTGCTTCTGCCAATGACTTTGGTGGAATATCCCCATTAAAAGTTTGAGTAAATAGATCAAACATTACATCTTTTAGCTGTTCTGCAAATACTTTGTAAAACTCAGAGGGTATTAGATCGGGCCCCGCAGCTTTCCCATCGAATAGACTCAAAAGTGCCAAAAGTATCTCGTCCACAACCAGAGGTGCTTCTAAAAATTATTTTTCTTCCTCCATCAATAGGGCCATAGGCACAGAGTTTAGATAGTTACTGATGGGGATGTGTTTCTGGGGGCCTACCCTCTCAGACTCCTCAGTATACAGATCTTGATAGAATTTCTGGAAAGCTGCTTGAATCCCTTCGGGTCGGTAACTATGCCCAAATCGGGGTCCCTGATGCTAGTAAATTCCCTTCGCACATATTCCTGCCGGGTTCGTACCGCCAATTGGTGACCTATTTTCTCACTATTCTCGTAGACCTTTTCCTGGGGAATAATGGCTTTATCCACTAATTTTTTTGTGAGGATTTCACCAACTGCCGCCTTGGCTATTGCTACCTTACCTTGGGCCTCGCCTACCCCGTCCCCTAGCTGTACAGCCACTACAAGTTTCATTTCTACTTGGGCAAGTCTTAAGTGGGCCTCTTGCATCTTCCGTTTTTCATCTTTTCCTTTATTTAGAGAAAATTGAATGGTTTCCCCCCGGATACCAGCTTTAAGGGAATCCCAAATGTTAACTAGAGAAGCTGTTCCTACATTTATCCTCAAAAACCCCGGTATCCACTCCCTCATATGCTTCCTGTAATTTTCGTCAAGGAGTAACACTCTTTCTAAAGTCCAAGTTGAGATCCTTGGCCTCCCTCCCATCCCCTCCAGTTCCAACACAAGCGGAATATGGTTGGATAAAAATCTGGGATATCTATCTATTTGGCACTTTGGCTGAATCGTAGATGATACAAAAAAGTAATCTAGCCTTACATGTTTACAAAGGGGGGGCAGAAAAAAAAAGTAAAACCATCTTCTGACGGCCTCACCGACGCCCAAACATCTATCAAGCCATGTGTGCTACATAGATGTGAAAGTGCTTGAAACACTCTAGGTTTCCTCCCTGTGTACTTTGGAGTGGACTCCCAGTTATTAGGTAAATTAACATTAAAATCTCCACAAAGGATGATGGGTAGTGGCCAGTGTGCCAACTCATTAGATAACCAATTGATGACCCCGGGATCGTCTACAATGGACCCATACACGGAGCAAAGCGTGAAAGTGTTAGTCCCCGAAAGGCTGCACCTAGTAATCACCCATCTCCCCAAAGGATCCAATCGTATTTGTGGGAACTGTAATTTATTGTGTCAAGCTAGTATAGCAACGCCCCGTGTACGTGATCCTTGGGTGGTTCCCCCTATCAATCTATAGCCCAAGTTTTTTAGCAGGCCACCCTTGACTCTTCTATGTGGGTTTCCTGCAGACAGACGTCCGCTTGCAGTGTTTGCAACCCTAGATGTACCCTCTGTCTTTTCTTCGCATCATTTAACCCACATATATTGATCGTGGCTATAAGCAGCTTCCCAGCACCAGTACCTGTCATCCGTACCGCCATTTTATATTATGTCTTTTTTTTAGCCATAAACCACATGTAACACACTTACCCCTTGAGCTACCAAAGTACCCAGTCTCCCAAAACAAACACTAAATGTAATCAATTTGTGCGGCCCCTTCATCCTTACCTCCCCCTTTCCCCACCCCAACCAACAAAAAATGAGCAATCGGGCATGGCCTGAATGATGTGTCCCCAGCCCGCTACCCCAGCCACCCCCCTCCATACAGTGAAATAGAAAATGCTTCCTTCCTCCATCGGCCCTTCGCCACTACTTCTTCTGGGTAATACAGTTACGGATTAGTATCATTTAACTTTGCTATTGCTATTCCCCGGGCTCAGTTCCGTCAAGTATTCCTGGGCTTGTATCTCTGATGTGAAGCTAAAAGTATGTCCTCTTACGATGACCTTTAACCTGACGGATTTCACAGATAGACTTCTGCCCCTACTTTTTGGAAGGGGTTGATTAACTGCCGCAGATGCCATCTTCGCCCCACAGTAGCGTGTGCAAAGTCTGGTTTCGCGAAAAATGAAACCCCTTCAAAGAATTTTTTTGCGTTCAGACGTGCCTTGTCATAGATATGTTGCCTCAATAGGAAATTACCAAAATAAACAAGCATTGCCCTAGGTCTTTCTGCTTCACTCTGTGCATGTTTACTCGCCATTAGTGGAAAACGATGGGCCCGTTGGACATCTGCGTTCCAGTCCCATTTATCTTGGTCCAGGAAGTCTCCTCTCAGCAGGTTAACCACATACTCTCTCGGATTACCGCCCTCCACCCCTTCAGAAATCCCCAGTAGGTATAAGTTATTTAGCCGCTGGCGGTTCTCCTGATCCTCCAATTTGAGTATTGGATCTGCCAAGACCGCGCTCTGCGAAGAATTCTGAGCTTTCAGGGTTTCCATTTCTGTCTCTAGAGACTCTGTTCGGCCCTCTACTGTGGTCAGTCGATCCACAAATTCTCCACAGACTTTGCTCAACTTTCGCATCCCAGCCTGTAATTTCTTTGAGGCAACCCTTACCCGACGGCTTTCACTACGATTTTCCTCCTGTATTTGTTTGAGGGACAGGAATATAGTGGTGACAGTTCTTGTCTCCCACCAACTGCTCCTGCATCGGCATTATCCTTATCGCTTAGATCAGGGTCTTGAAATGATAGATGGGCGTTGGAATAGTCCCATTTCAGCTGTTGCTTAGTGTTCCCTACTGAGTCCTCCATTCCCCCCTCTATGTTTCCTCCTAGAGATCTTCTTCTTTCTTTGCATTTTCTGCAGATCGTCCAGATAGGTACTGCTATCGGAATCCAGAGTAGGTTCACTGTTAGAGGATGAGCACTCATGCTTTGAAGAGTCCGATTCGTCTGTCAAGGAGAAAAACTTCTCGCCCCGGGCCATTCAGGGGATAGGATTCCCATCTGTTTAGAACTCGGCTTCCCAGGTCCCGGCGAGATAATCACTCTGGGGGCAACCTCCTCTTCCTCCCCTTGACACCCTTGATCTGCAACTTGTATAGCTGGATTCGCATCAGCCTCTATATTTCCAGTAGGATTAATACTCTGTTCATTTCCTGGGGCTATTATAAGAGGGTTATTTCCATTGTCTGTAATGTCACTCTGTCCCCCTTACCCTTTGAATATTACGAAGGTTTCATGCATTAAATTCCCATTTCCTTGTATATGGGTAGTTTGGCTTGAATCCGTAGGGGGCTCATCAATCTTCTTTTCCTCCCCTATCAAAGGGGGGGCAAGCCAGGAAGCAATGGTGGTAGATTGGAGAGACCCACCCTCCTGCAGCCCGTTACCTGGAAGAGCCTGCGCTGATTGTTTTTTGGCCCTCCGGGCTCCTGTCTGGCTCTGCTGTTGTAATCACGCTGTTTGGACTCCTTACTTGCCTCGGGAGCCGCTCCGGAGCTTGCGACACCCGCTAGCATAGATCCGGTGGTCCGCAGCTTAACAGTCTTCCCTCCGCGCCCTGTCATGCTTGTCCTCACAATGGTGCTTCTGCTCCGCCTCTCGGTCCGGGCCCCGATCCGAACGCCGATCCAGGAAACCACGGTCCAGAAACCAAGCGACAGCCGGTCTCCGCTATGATGAACCAGCACTGCGCGGCCGCCCCGCGAGACCTACAGCCTCCAGGTAAAGCCAACCGTAAGTCCACAGGTCATTGACGGAGGGAGGGATGGCGTGAGTGGGCAGTGAAACAAAGGCGATCGCCATCTTTGCTCGGGACCCTAAGAAAGGGCCCATTTGTGAAGAGCTCAGAAACTTCAGGGGAGCTCACCTGAGGCTACATCAAGGGTTCAGGACCTGAGGGGCACCACTTGGGGTCAGGAACTCACTCCAGCGGAGGCCAGCAGAGCTCAGGCAGGTCCAGTTGCTGGTCCAGCCAGCAGGTCAGCTTGGCAGTTGCAGGGAGCTTCTCGAGCTTGTTATTTCCCTGCAGCTCAGAACAGGAGGTCAGCTGACAGAGCCTTGGAGTGAATTCAGCCTGGGATGAAGGGTGCAAGTCCAGCCTTCTCAGCAAACAGGACAGCAGGCAGCAGAGTAGCAGGGCAGCAGAGTGGCAATCCTTCGGACAGCAAAGCAGCGCAGCAGTCCTTCTTCTGTAGCATCCACAGGTCCAGGAGTATTCTAAAAAGTTGTGTCTGAGGATCAAATACTTATATTTGGGGCCCACTTTGAAGTAGGAGATGTTGCTGGAGAATTGCCTTTGACGTTCTTGAAGTTTCCTGCCTCCCCTGCCCTGTTTCCAAGGTGGCTTCAGGAACAATGCAGTGGTCACAAGTCCTCTGTGTGAAGGCAGGACACAGCCTGTCCAGCTCCGCCCCTTCCCAACCCTGCCAGTTGATGGCCCACCGAGGCACACCTAATCCTTCTATTATGTGGCTGTCTGGGAGGAATAAACAAAGTTCAACTGTCAGCTATACCCAGTCATGTGGCCTAGGACAGGCTGCAGGTACCAAATGGCAAGGGCAGGAAAATGCCAGCTTTCTAAAATTGCCATTTTCAAAATTATAACTTAAAATACAACTTTACCATTCAAGAGGGCTTTAAATTACTACTCTTTAGACACCAAACTCAACCTGTCTACCTGCTCCCAATTGAAAGTCATCACTTATTAAATATAGTAGGAAAACCCAAATTTGTCCTATGGAAGAGGAAGACCTTGCAGTAATGAAAAACAAATGTAAATGTTTTTCACTAACAGGACACGTAAACTTAGAAGCACATTTCTAATCTTTTAAATACACTGCACCCTGCCCTCTGGGCTGTTCAGGGCCTATCTTAGGGATGACATATGTATTAAAAAGGAAGGTTTGTGCCTGGCAAAAGGTTTATTTTGCAGGTCAAAATGGCAATTTAATACTGCACACACAGGCTGCAATGGCAGGCCTGGGACATGTTTTATAGGGCTACATAAATGGGTGGCACAAGCAGGGCTGCAGACTCACTAGTAGTATTTAATTTACAGGTCCTGGATACATGGGGTACCACTTTACTAGGTACTTACAAGTAAATTAAATGTGCCAATTGGGTGTAAGTCAATTCTCTCATGTTTAGGGGTGAGAGCACAGGCACATGAGCACTGGTTAGCAGTGGTAAGGTGCACAGAGTCCTAAGGCCAACAAAAACAAATTCAGCAAAAATAGGAGTGAAGCCTAAAGGTTTTGGGGTCAACCTGCAGAGAGGGCCAGGCCCAACAATCATCATTCCACACAATACCACAAACTTCTCCCTGCACCCAGCATAAATGGATTCCAATGAAGGACGTCTGGCTGCAAGGATGACATCCACTATCACAAGTGGCAAATCAAAGGAACCTGTTGCTGAGTCAGGTGGCTCTCCCAAAAATGTAGCCAGATTGGAATGCAAACGTTAAGGCTCAAGAGATCTGGGTCACACACCCTCCTGGTCCAATCTGGGGTCATCAAAATGCTTTGGGCCCGGTCTCACCTGTCTTTTGTTAATACCTTGAAGCAGAAGAGGTATTGGTGGGAATGCATTCAGGAGACCCGTCTCTGATTGGAAACGGAATGAGTCTGCCAGTTACTCTCCCACAGAGAAATCTAACACACAAAAGGTTTGACACTGGACGTTCTTGCTATGGTAGGCCCCACTGTGGAAAATACGTAGAGCTACCTCTAGATGGAAATGCCATTTGTAGTGGAAAAGTCAATGCCTGCTCATCTCGACCACTTTTGTGGTCAGGGACCCTGACAGGTGTTTGGCCATCAGTAAGAGCTGCTGCTGGCTGTGCCATATTCTAAAGCACAAGACCTCCTGGCACAGAATCCAGGATCCCACTTCACCTAGCTTGTTGCAGTAGGATATGACGGTTGTGTTGTCCATGAGGACCGAACCAACCTCCCTGTAATGGTCGGCAGGAACACTTTCAAGGCCAACCGAATTGCCAAAAACTCCAAAAGAATATGGAGCTGGGGCTTCACTGGAGACATGAGTCAACTGCGCTCCATCTCTCCCAGATGACCCACCCTAGCAGTGACATGTCTCTAACAAATCTGAAGCCTGGATGGTGAAGAGAAAATGGCCTCACGCAGAAACTGGAAGATCCACTGTAGGGACTGCATGTGCCACCTGGTGCATGGGAAAAGGAGGATACATGACGCCACGAGACCAAGAAGCATCAGAACCATCCTCACTGAGATCCAGGACTGAGCCTGAAACTTTGGGAGCATAACTCAAGCTGCAGTGGGAAGGCCTTGAACATCACCGAATTCAGGATAGCCCCCATGAAGGAACTTCCATGCATTGGGCACAGGTAGAACTTGGCCTTGCTGATAGAAAAACCCAAGGAGGCCAAGAGGGCCACCGTCTTCCGGAGGTGGTCTGCGATTATCCACTCTGAGTTCATATTGAACATCCAGTCATCGAGGCACAGGAATGCATGGGTCACCAACTGAGAAGATGGAAGAAGTGCGCCCATTACCAATACTTTTGAGAACACCCAGCTAGCCAAGGTAAAGCCGAAGGTCAACATGGAAAATTGGAAGCGAGCCGACCATACCGTGTATCACTCATATTATCTCTGGGACTGCAAGATAGGTATATGAAAAAAATACATTCTCCAACTCCAAGGATACCATTCAGTCTCATTGAAAAGAGAGGGTATGTATCACATTGAGCATTTTGAACTAGTGCCTGCTCAGAAAACTGTTCAATGGCCAGAGGTCCAGTAAAGGCCTGAGGCCTCCATTATTCTTTGGCACAAGGACATAGCAAGAGTAGCATCCTTTGCCCTCTCCGAGTACAACATCCATACAACTGCACCTTGGCCAGCAGGAGATTGACTTTGTGCATTCTTAGTGATGCGTAATTTGGCAAAATTTGACTGGTGTGGGAGGAACATGATACAGTGAAGAAATGAAAGGTAGGGCATTATGCCTTTGGACAATCTGTCTGATGTGATATATGTTGAGCTGGGAAGTAAATGTTGGATCTTGCCCTATACCAGCTGGCTGTGGGTGCACCACGGCAAATCAATGTGGCTTGGGGCAGATACAGTAGGGAAGGAGGATGTAGAGAAATTCTGTCCCTGCTGGTGTGAACAGGTTCGACCACAAGCATGTCCTCTGCTTTGAAAAGGCTGAGCTGGCTGTTGCACCGACTGAGAAGGTTGATGGTGGCAGTAAGCTAGCCATCTAGGTAACCTCTAAATTTTCTCTACTACTGGTGGAATTGGCAGATTGGCGAGAATAAGCCTGAGATCATGCTGTGATGTGCAGAGATAAATCTTTTCTCCAAAAAGTCTAGATCTGTCAAAAGGCATGTCCTTGGGGTACGCCTGGGTGTGCACAGAAAATCCATTTGCTTGCATCCAACCATCTCATCTACACACTACACTGGTGAAGATAGTCGGGCCTATGTAAAGGCGGATGTTAGGAAGGGAATGCCCCCTGCATGCTCTCTCCCAGATGGTCTTCCCGACTGAAATGTCCGTAACCACCATCATCTCTAGGTGGTGTAGGGAAAGAGATATGCCGCAGGTCCAATTGTGGTTGAGCAGCCACCACTGCAGATATTTTCAATCTCCTTTAAGACCTGGATGTAATCTGACCGGTAACCCTGGTGCTGGGCCCAATGAGACTTCAGATACCACTGCAAGGCTCACATGTGTCCTCTGGCATGGTTGGTATCAGAATGCAGGAGGAGAGTAGGCCAATAAGCCTCAGAGCTATCTTCACTGAGACCCATGACAGAGGCTAAAACATTGGGATCATAGCCCGAATGTTCTGAACGCATTGGTACAGAGAAAAAACCCGAAAGCACATCATATCCATGATGGTTACAATGAAAGGATGCCTCTGCGAAGGAGTCAGGTGTGACTTTGGCAGGTTGACTGAGAACTCCACAGTTCACAGGAGGTTTGCCGTGATCTGGAGTGAGTCCGCAACTGACTTTGGCGAGCCCACCTTCAACAGGTGGGCCGATTCACAGAGGTAAACTTAGACGTTCGGTCTCAACTTGGACCAAACTTCTAAGTTTACGACTTGGGGAATTCACAAAAGGCATTTACGAGTACTATCTTTCTGTCCGGACTCGGGCCGGGGATCCCACTGTGAATTCCCAAAGTCGCAAACTTAGACGTTTGGTCCAAGTTTAGACCAAACGTCTACATTTACCTTTGTGAATTGGGCCCATTGAGTTTGGCAAAGACTGGCGCGCCCAACCTCTAAAGATTAGCAGCAACCACTGCCATCTCCTTGGTGATGCCGAAAGGGAGCACGTCACATCGCAGGTAGTGAGCATCTTGAATTTGTCATTTCGCAGGAAGGCATTGAGAATATCAAGCGAATATCCAAAATTGATAAAAGCATCTGTCCTTGTTCGGAACAAAGAAGTAGTGAGAATAACATACAGCCCCCACCTCTGATGCCAGTACCCTCTCTATAGCTCCTTTGGCCAAAAGAGCCTGCACCTCTTGTCCCAAAACAGAGAGAAGGTCCTCCAAAAGCTGCCGTGATGAACGTGGCAGATGAATCGAGTCAAGAAGGAATGGAAGCACATAGACCCATTGGACAATTTGAAGCACTCACTCATCAGATGTGACATTCTGCCAACCCTGAAGGAATTGGCAGACCCTGCCTCCTACCGGATGGTTGCATGAGGCTAAGGATGGGCTCAAAAGGTTTTGCCATAGGGGTGGGAGATTGGGAAGTATGCTGCTCCTGATGGCCTGGTTGTTGTCTGTTGGGCGCATGGCCCTGACCTCAAAAGGGATGAGAGGCCTGATGTTTGGGTAATGGGACTTAATGCTGCCAATACACCAAGCCCCTAGCATACCCTCGAAAAGGGCTAAACTGTTGGGGGGTGTAGGAGGCAGGCTTACTATATATGGTGCACACTCTCAGCAGTGATGCACCTTGCACTAATCCAGGCAACCCTTATGGTGATTTTAGAGGACTTTGATAACCATAGAAAGATCTCAAAGTGGTAGCTGTGGAGAGCAGCCTTCAGGCTTATCTTGAAGGAGTGTAAAGCAGCTTGTTTCACCACATTTAATCGACAGTGCAGATTAGATGAAGAAGAACCACACAGTGTTTATAAAAATAAATCTATTTATTATGCAACACAATCACTAACACATTGGTATATCTCCTACCCCAAGATATCAACAATACACACAAGAATACTCCAAAATAATCAGGTAAGTAGCACAAACATACACTGGTTTCCAGGGGGAGACCAAACCATATACTAAGAAAGTGGAATGCAAACTGCAAAGGAGAACGGGACCTGGACCAGAAGACTCAGAGGAGCTGAGGACACAAGGAACCACCTAAGTTAAGTACCCAGGAACCCCACAAAGGCTGTGTGTAGAGTGGAAACACAGCTCCGTGCCCAATGGAAGTCAACAAAGAAGTCACAGTTGCCGTTTTAAAGAAGAAGGGGCCTTCCCAGAGGACCCCGAAGAAACCCTTTGGGAGATGGAAGGTTGGCGAGCCACACCACCCGTGGATGCCCCAGAAACCAGGTTACCTGCACCAGGGAAGCAGGTGCATAGGGGTGAAATGACATCGGAACCTGCCGTAGACAACAATGGTAGACTTTGAAGAAGATGGTGAAGCCTGTGAAGGAGTCCGGTGAATCCAAGAGTGAATTCTTGAAGTGAAGAACCTGCAAGCAGAGGGGACTGAGTCTATGCCATTCGGAGGTGACCAGGAGGCACGGAACCACAATGCCCACTGATGTCGGGAGGTTCAGGAGTGAAGACGGTGACCTAGTCGCTACAGCTGTGAGGATCAGGCGACGTTGGGGAAGACCAAGAGACGTGCACGAGATGTCCCACGTCGGATGTCGGTGTCTAGGTGGTTGGTGTCCGGCGGGAGCACCAGCAAGCCTTGGTAGCTGCAACTGGTGTGGAAATTGAAAAGACACAAACATGGGACCAGCAAGGTCCAAGGGACTCACCAAGTGCAGGACAGTCAGAGCAGGCCCGAGCAAGCGGGGGGGCCCACTGAAGCAAAGGAAGACCCTCGAGAGGACCCACAGGTCAAAGGCGGAGGAGTCGCAAGAGGACCTCAAGCAGCTCACCAAAGATGGAGGCCCATGGTCCAAGGGATGCAGTGAGGACACTGGTCTTCGAGGGATGAGGTGCTGGTGGCTGGAGTTTCTTGTAGACCGAAGATCTCTGGCATGCATAGCCAACAAGCCATGGCAACGGCAAGTCGACACGGTGCACAGCGGTTTGGTTACACCGGCTCTGATGAGGTATACTGTCCTCTAAACTGCTGAGAAGACAAGTCATGCCTCTAGGGAGCTGCAGAACCACCATCTGTATTGTTGGGCCTCGGGAAGTCCGTAGGATGACAGGAGCAGCAGACCGGTCAGCTTCGTTATGGTGCCTGCAGATGCAGGGGAGTGACTCCTTCACTCCAAGGGAGATTACTTTGGATGTCCTTGATGCCCACAGGTCTTCTGGAGAACCTGGATGAAGCACAGACACAGAAGGAGCAGAAGACTTGAAGAACAGCGAGACCAGGAGCAGCAGGATTTTTTTCTTGATGCAGTCTCAGTTCCAGTCGAAGTCCAACGAAGTCCAAGTGTCTAGACGGTCGAAGAGTGTCTTGGTTTCAGAGGTGAGTCTTGTTCCACAACAAATCTGAGGACCCACCCATGGGGGAGCCCTTAAGTACCCTAGGGAAAGGATTGGAACGACTCGGGGGTCCTTTCCAGCGGTGGAACTGGACAGAGGGGAGGATACTCCCCTGTCCTTTGTCCAGCTTCGCGTCAGAGAAGGAACCAGGGGTTCCTGAACTGGCTCAGCCCGGAGTATGTAAATGTGCCCTTCAATGCAGTCTGGTGGCGCTGCAAAGCGCCCCACCCCAGCCCAATACACTAATTCCTGTCTGTGAGGTGGTCACACCTCCCTGTGACAGTAAACCTATTGTTTTACCTTCCGCTGCTCAAGCTTGGCTCAGCAGCAGGAGAGCACAATCGTGTCTGTGGTCGGCAGCAGCACTAGCTTGCTGGCAGACCCTGAAAGGCTGTTATTGGGAGTAAAGGGGGTCCCCTAAGGAGCCCCCCCAGTACATGGGATCATACTTCCAGCACCGGAATCGGTGCTGGGGTATGATTCCAACATGTTTGACACCAAACATGACCAGGTTTGGTGCAGCCGTTATATAGTTAGACATCTTTTAATGGCTGACTGCACTTACAAAGCCTGGAGAATCAACTCCGGGGTTTGTAGGGGTGTCCTGCTCATGCAGGAGCACCCTCACACTTGTAACCAAGCACACTGCCCTCAGGATTGAAGGGCCTACCATAGGGGTGACTTATAGTTTTTAAGTGCAGTGACCTCAGATATAAGGAAACTCATATCTGTTGTGAGGGGTGCAAGCACCATCTCACACAGGCTGCAATGGCAGGCATTTAGTCAGAGTTTAAGTGGACTCCCATGAGTGGCACAATACATGCTGCAGCCCATGGGAGACCCCTGGTGTACCTATGCCCTGTGTACCTTAGTACAATATTCTAGGGACTTATAAGGGTACACCAGTAGCCAATTGTGGAGGTACCAAAGTACTTACCAAAGCCAATTTAGGGGAGAGAGCACAGTTGCTGGGGTCCTGATTAGCAGGATCCCAGCAAATTACAGTCAAAGCACACTGACACCAGGCAAAAAGTGGGGGTAACCATGCTAGAAAGATCCTACATTGTTACAGGGGGATTGCCAGATTTGTGTCAAAAAGCCCAAAAAGCGAGCATGGTTTGATTCTCTTAAAAAAATTCCAGGGAAGAGCCCACTTTTTGACCAAACAGGCAGGGGCCAATGAAGGGCATGTCTTGTAGGGACACCTGGACGTACGAGAAGAAGTCTGTGGATCTCATCCATGTGTGGCACTGAAGCATCACACTTATCCTAATAGCCATTCCTAGACAATAGGGGTGTCTAGGCCTGAGCGTAGGATGACCTTAGCTAAATCCTGACCATCCTGAATTGTTTGGGCCAAGGAGGCCCGTAAGTTTTCTGAGACTGCCGGTCAAATCTCACCATGTGCCATGGATGTAACATCCAAGGAGGTAGCTGGTACTGACCAAACTTAAGGCAAGGGTGGCTGATGAAAACATTTTCTTGCCAAACATTTCCATACTGAAGGAGTAATCACAAAAACATTAGGTTTTACTCTGCTGGTGGAAACCTGTACCAATAAAAGCTCAGGAGTTGGATGTTGGGTGAAAAAAATCAGCGTCATCTGGTGCTGGTCTATGGCAGCACACGACCTGGCGATTGACCGGAAGTCCAGAACATGGCTTAACCCACATGCCCAAGAGCATATCACTGAGGGACTCATTGTAGGGTAGAAGAGACTTTGAGGTCAACGACTTCAGCAGCACCCCTAATGACTGTCGCAAAGGATGTTCATTACTCAGTTGCTGTTCCAGGGGGAAACCAACCCAGTCTCAGATGAGATTTCTAACTCACTGGCATCTTGTAAGTCTATGTACCAGATTTCTCATCATGGTGTGGTGCAAATTCTTCTCAACCACTTCCATTGTCATCTTTATATAGCTGGCTCTGGTCGGGGTCTGGGCCAAAAAGTTGGTGCAGTGATTGTGCACAACTTAGAGGTAGTGGTATAGTACCTGAGTCAGAGGGATCAAGTATTGGCTGTGTCACGTTGGGACCTAGACGCGGCCTCAGTGAGGTAGAGATGAATTCAGCTTCGAATAACACTCTAGGTTGTGGATCCTCCTCTGGTTTCAATGACCAAAGGACCAGTGAAGATTTTGGGACCGGTCCAGAACCCGAAGCTGCTTCAAGGGGAACGAAGTGCACCAAGGATGGATCTGCTGGTGGTAATCCAACTGGAGCACCTGTGGATCACTGAAGCCCAATGGTTTGCCAGAGGGAACCGGAAGAGTGCCAAAGATGCACAGCATGGCCTCTCTAAAGGCTTCAACCTGCTGCGAAATTACAGCCGTACCAGAAAACTCAGAGTGCATCAGGACCAAAGTTGGAATGAGCTTTTTGTTGGAACAGGAGATCTGGAGGCACAGTGACGCCCTTGTGCCTCCCTAAAGAACGAAAGTGAAGTGGTGGGAAGGGGCAGAGTCCCACTTGAACTTTGTGTGTTTCTTTTTGGACTTACCCAAAGACATTGATCATGAAGCTCTGCCACAGGAACAACTTCAGGAGCAGGGCTACACTCTCGACCTAGAGTAGGATTTGGATGGAAATTTGCAGTGCTTTGCCACTTTGAGCTTTACTTTATGTTCTTGGATGGCTTTTGGATTCATCTGGGTGCAGCTGTTGCAGGCCTTGAAGTCTTGCGCCAATTCCAAACACCAGAAGCACACCTCGTGGGGATCTATCACAGACATATGTTTGTGACAGCCCCAACATGGTTTAAACCCTGCAGTTTTGGGGGTGGGGGACTGATACATTCCTGTGCACACCGGAAGAATTTAAGAGAGAAAATTAGTAGGAGAGAATCTCTTCAAGGAATCAAGCACAGGAGTGGAGCTACGGATGCGCATCCGAAGGTGCGGAGAGAAAGGAACTGATGTCAGTGCCCATGGTTGATGTTTATATGCAGCTCTGTTACTCACTTTCAGATTTGAACAAAATCGAAGTGTATTCACATGGCATCACCAAGCTACATGCATGAGACCTGATTTCTAAGTTTTGCGATACAGGCTGGTACCTGGGGATGTTCCAATGTGAGGACTCTGCATTTAGAAGTATCCATCAGAAAGTATTTTTCTCCTTGAAAGTCAAACACTGGGTTGGACAATCATTTACTATACTAATGTGTGTTTATTGAGTGCTGAGCTCGAGCACCCTCAAACTACCTCTCTGAAAAGTGTAGGACTACTTGCTATCACTACCACGGAGAGTCAACTGTTGAATGGGTTGTAATTGGCCAAGTTTGTAGAGCATAGGAGGATGGACCTATGACCTCAAAGGAAGACAAATATGTAGAAAAGAAAAAAAGAAGAAAAGAAAAACTTTAAAAAAGAAACACAAAGAGGAAAAAGAAGAGGGGGGAAAAAGTGAGAGATTTGAACTAAATATAGAACATTCAGAATTGTTTGTATTGTCTAGAAAGTGGTTCAGTACACAGTTGTATTTACATTTATAACTTATCACTAGTTCACATTTTTCAAGATCCTGAACTGTCAAGGACCTGGTCATACAGGATTAATTACATCCATCTGACAGGCCATAATTGTATGTGAATCTATTAGCAAAATATAATTTGAGCAACAATGAATTTGTAGAATGACTATTCCATTTTCAAAATAAGGTGTACATTTTGATTTATGATGCAGACAGTACTTCATTTTGTGAAAACTAGGTCGTTCAATATTTTCTAAACAATTTCAATATTTTGACTGTTTCCTGATATAACATATATGAGTTATGCAACATATTTTAGATTCTATATGTGTACATCCTTTCTTATCACTGAAACCCTTGACATGACATTTATATTTAATATTTACATGTAAATTCAGAACAGATGCTTCAAGCTTGCATTCAAGTATAGAGCATTAGAAAGGATTGGAGGCCATGGCATTCTTTTTATATGAAATCAGCAAATTAACCATGGCATTCTAAATTGTTGAATTTGACTCAATTTGTTCTTCAGAATTTTTTTGTCTATATGGAAATAGGGTACTGCCATGGGCTCCAGGTTTGCTCCTTAATATTCAAAACATTTTATGGGTCTGTAAGAGAGGAAGCATGCCTAGGGTGGCCATAGATATTGTCTATAAACTGTAATATCTTGGAGAGATATACAGATGATATCCTCATGATATGGAAGGGCCCTGTAACAGAAGTAAAAACCTACTATTGTTACCGTAGTAATAATGATTTTAATTTGACTCTGAGCCTAGAATTCCACTGCAATACATTATTTTCTTAGATGTTGAACAGTATATTGAAAACAAAACATCGAAGACAAGACTGTTTAGAAAACCCACCTCTATTATTACAATACTACGCTTCGATCCACACCCTCGCAAACAAAGTTAAAAGTCCCTATAAAGAGGTTTTAATAGCATGGAGGAATTGTAATAAAAATGTTGAACATGACAAAGAAGAAACTCACAAAGTAAATATATTTTTGAAAAGAGGGTATAAAATGCAGAGACTAATAAAATCAATTTAAAAAAAAGCTGAAACCATCTCCAAACTGGAGTTATTGAAAAATAAATCTAAAAAGAATGAGACAGATTATAGGGGTTATTAACATGCACAGTGTTGATAATCACTATATTTACAGGAGTCTTGCCTAACAATGAAAAGCATAAACCTTAGATAAAGATCTTAACAAACGTATCCCAGAAAGCCCTATGATAACTAACACACAAGCACCTACTTTAAAGATGATATTTAGTCCTAGAGACACCATTAAATATATAACAAAAGGTAGTGATTTCTCAGTAGTGACAACCTGGATCCCCAATTTATCGTCAGGCAGTTAAAAATGTGGAAATTAAAATTGTTGCAAATTTGTTAATGATGGAGTAAGTAAAAAATAATACCTAATTAGATCATTCATTAATAATAACTAAATGTAGTGTATATTAAAATATCTGCACATGTGGTTTGTAAAACATGGGTTTCACCATACATAAGCGTAAGGAAAGATGGAGAGAACACCTGTGAGCAATTAAAAATAAAGATCAGAACTACTCTCTAGTCACACATATATATGAAAGGTATTAAAGTTCCACTTCGAGGCAGATAAAATTTGTTGGGAAAGGACAAATGAGGAACGACCACAGAGGAGGAGGTGATGCAGAACAGAAGTTATGATCCAGAGAGAAAGTTTGGATTAATAAACCTAAGAATACACCCAAAGGTTTAAATACAGTCAGGGAACTATAGACACAACCTTAATTTTCAAATAAATGTATCTCCAATTTGAGTATTTTGTGTAATACTAAAACCTGAAGAGTAAATTTGTTTTCTAATGCCACATATGTTGTCAGTTATTCTAACTACAAACGATTCATATATGACTTATAGATATCCAGATTTAATGGTGCTATAAACTCAGATGTCATTATTTCAAATCAAATGATATTTCCTTTTGTAATATCAACATCCAATGTAGACTACAACATTCCTGCAAATTTAAGAAGATTTAACAAGTGAAAATTAGAAAGATATTTTTGATCTTAATAAAACACTATTCAATTTTGTTCTTCAGCGCTGCTAGTTAATATAGCAACACATTTGAAAGGTAATTCTATTATGAGTTATATGAGTATAAAAGCTAGAGTTCAGTATTTAGAGTTATTTGATAATCATTACAATTAGTCGAACACATTTACATTGAATAGTAGATTTGTATGTTATTTTTGATACTCAAATATAGTGCAATAAATCTTAAAATTTCTAGTGAAAAGTTCGTATTCGCAAATTTCCTATGTGCCCAATATTGTTTTGACCATTTGAAATTGGATCCTTTTAACTTATTACTATATACCTGTTCATTTGCAACACTGAATCGCATAACTAAAGGCATGATAAACGGAGTGGAAGGATATTTGTTAGTAAGTCCATTAATAAACCTTAACACTATAGAGGACTTAAACAGAGAAGGTTGATCAAGTAAACAAAGAATGCCAAAAGGGCAAACAAATATCCCTTAACTGTTGCAACTGCACAACCTTCCTGCACCACGGAAAGTGCAAAACGTAAAATATCACACAACTGGGCCCTTAAGGGGTCAATAGAATCTTCTTCACACCACTTTACAAACTTAGCCCATCTGCCAGCTTAAACTGACTTGGTGGAGTGTCTTCTGGCCAATAAAATAACATCCACCACCTCAGGGGGGGAGAGAAAAAGAACTCAGGTTGCCCCGTTCAATCTCCAGGCAAGAAGGTGCAGGCTCTGGGGGTGAGGATGTAGAACCTGCCCCAGGCAATGCGAGACAGACAATACCGCCAGTGGTTTCACTAACAGAATGAACAAGAGTTCGAGACCACCCATAATCAGATAGGAAAAGACCATAGATTGAACAAATTGGTTCTTCCACATTGTTTATTAAAATATTAGCACATTGACAAGGTATTCCTGTAATGTGATTTATGAGTATGAATTCTGAGTTTGGGAATATAGAGATATTAGATAATCATTATAATTAGTGGAGCACATATATGATTCATATATGATTTTTGACACTCAGATTCAATGGGGATAAATTTCTAAATTTCTGGCGAACTCCACAATGGCAAATTTCTTACCTGTTTTCTATTGTTTCTGGACCAATTGGAATTGGATCGTTTTAAGTCAAAACTATATACCTGCTCATTTATTTGTAACATTGGTTTGTATACCTAGCAAGTGGCTCAGCAATGCAGCCATGGGCTTAGCTAATGGAATGAACTAGAATTCAAAACTGCCTGTTCATCGGAGGGACAAGACCATTAATTGCAGAGGGTAAGATTACAAATTTGCAAATGATTTTTGGACATTTAGAAAGATAGCTATGAGTTTTTAAACTTTAAATATGCATTTGAATAACAAAGTATATATTTTCTAAAACACTTTTGAGACTGGGCAACTATGCTAGTAGACATCCCATTGATATCCTTTTTTACATCCTTATTAACCTTCTCTTTAATGTTTGTGAGATAGTTCAAACAACGAGAATCAACTATAAAACCTTCCTGTTGATGAAGCAACATGGCCTATACTTCTGGGTTGGACTTCCTGTATGCTGCTTTGGGGGGCTTTTCGAGAGAACATAAATGATATCATTCAAATGGCGCCCCAAACAGGAACATTTGCTAACTGTGGCGACATGCTGCCAATTGACAACTATCCCTGGCGAGTTATTCTGCAACATAACTTTTAGGCACATGCACCCATTTTGACAATGCTAAAACCCATTAGAACAAGTTACTTACCTTCGGTAACGCTTTTTCTGGTGGATACAGTATCTACCTGTGGATTCCTCACCTCTTGGAATATCGAAATGTGCCAGCATTCCACGTAAACGTTTCTTATCACCTCCCCCACGTCGACGAGGAGATCACAAGGCCCAAGGTTCTGCACGTGGCTCTGTATGACGTAATTGGAGCCATAAGCAACAGGAAAGGAGCCCCCGTTCCCAAAACCAACTTATCCGCATAGAAAGTCATGAAGGGAGGCTTAACACTAAGGGCCTATAACTCACGAACATGTCTAGCAGACGTTATAGCAACAAGAAAATTGTCTTAAAAGTAAGTAGTCTTAAAGGACAACTATGTAAAGGTTCAAATGGATAACACATAAGGTAAGTTAGTACCACATTTAGATCCCACTGAGGCATGATAAACGGAGTTGAAGGATATTTGTTAGTAAGTCCATTAATAAACCTTAACACTATAGAGGGCTTAAACAGAGAAGGTTGATCAAGTAAACAAAGAATGCCAAAAGGGCAAACAAATATCCCTTAACTGTTGCAACTGCACAACCTTGCTGTGCCAGGGAAAGTGCAAAACGTAAAATATCACACAAATGGGCCCTTAAGGGGTCAATAGAATTTTCTTCACACCACTTTACAAACATAGCCCATCTGCCAGCTTAAACTGACCTGGTGGAGTGTCTTCTGGCCAATAAAATAACCTCCACCACCTCAGGGGGGGAGAGAAAAAGAACTCAGGTTGCCCCATTCAATCTCCAGGCAAGAAGGTGCAGGCTCTGGGGGTGGGGATGTAGAACCTTCCCCAGCCAATGCGAGAGGAGGTCTGCCCTGTGATGGGGGCAGAGCGAAGGGCTCAGTGAGAGGTGAAGAATATCTGTGTACCACACCCTTCGCGACCAATCCGGGGCTATTAATATGACATGGGCCCGGTTTGGAGAATCTTCCTCACAACCCGAGGAATCAAGGGTATGTGAGGAAACGAGTAAAACAGCTAGGAGCCCCAGTCCAATTGAAACGTGTCCCCCAGTGCTCCCTGCATCGGATCCTGGAGGCTGCAGAATGACAGGCAGTGCATGATCTCGTGAGTGGCATAAAGGTCTATCTGAGAGGTCCCTCATAACCAGAAAATGTGAAACACCACTTCCAGATGGAGGCGCCACTCGAGATTGGCTAAAAAATGCCAACAGAGACTGTGCACACACGTTCATAACTCCACCCAAGTGATTTGCCATGATGCAAATGTGATGGTCCTTAGCCCAGGACTAGAGTTGTAGATCTGTGCAGAAAACCTCTGACCCTACTCCTCCCTGTTTTCTTATCTACCACATTGCAGTAGTATTGCCTGTTAAGACCTGCAGTGACTGACCGCAAAAGGAAAGAAGGAAGGCCTTGAGAGCCAGATGTATCACCCGTAATTCCAACAGATTGATATGAAAAAATCATTCTTCTGCAGACCAAAGTTGTTTGATCTCCAGATCCTCCAGGTGAGATCCCAACCCTAGAGTGGAGGCATCCATTATCACTGTGGCCACCGGAGGTGGAGGGTGAAACGGCTTCCCTTTAGACAGATTGCCGGACACACCCCACCACCAAAGATCCGCTGCAGTCTCTCTGGAGATCCTGACCGACTCTTTGAGATCCCCGTTGTGTTGAAACGATTGCCTTCGCAGGCACCACTGGAAGGTCCTCATGTGCAGTGTGCATGGGTGACCAACAGAATGCAGGAGGCTATCAGACCCAGCAGGCACAAGACCTTCAGGACTGGAACCATAGGTCCATTCTGAAACATTGGAATCCTAGTCTGAATGTCCAGAATCCTCTGAGGAGGAGAGCAGGCTCGATTCACCATAGTGTCCAGTACTGGCCCTATTAACAGGGTGCACTGAAAGGGCTCTAGGGGGGACTTGGGCTTGTTGATGGAAAAGCCCAAGTTGAACAACAACTGAGTTGTCAACTACAAATGATGCAATACCAACTCTGGAGACTACGTCCAAGTAAGGGAATACTGGTATTCCCCACCTTCTGAGATGTGCTGCGACCACCGCCATGACCTTCATAAAGACTCGAGGTGCGGAAGTAAGACCAAACGTAAGGACAGCAAATTGGTAATGATGAGATCTCACTGTGAGACGGAGATACTTCCTGTGCGATTGCAGAATGGGGATGTAAAAATAAGCATCCTGCGAATCAATTGAGATCATTGAGACTTCCTTCTCCAGCACAAGGAGCACCTGTGTTAGGGTCAGCATTTTGAACTTTTCTTGCTTGAGGAACCAGTTTGAAATCCTGAGGTCTAGTATCGGACATAAACAACCGTCCTTTTTGGGAATTAGAAAGTACAGGGAATAGCATCCTTGACCCCGATCCTGCTCTGGAACCAACTCTACAGCTTCCTTTTGTAGTAGGGATTGAACCTCCTGTTAAAGGAGTAGAAGATGATCTTCAGAACAAAAACCGGAAAGGGTGAGGGAAATTCTTGGAAGGGTTGGGCGTACCCATTTTCTACAATATTCAAAACCCACTGATTCTATGTTATTGATTTCCAATGTGGCAGAAAATGGGACAACCATTCTCCCACCGGCAAAGCATGGTCCAAGATGGTGAAACTACAGCTGCTTTCATGTGATGATGGCAGGTGAAAAAGAGGAGGAGGAGGAAGATGGCTGATGGGCGGCTCCTCATTGTCCACCTCTACCCCACTCTCTATAACTCCTATAGAGGGGATTGGACGGCTGCTGTTGCTGTTGGCATTGCTACATTCCACAAAGGAGAAGTAATGGCCAAAACCCCCAGAACCTCTGAAACTGCCTGCAATCTCTGGCTGTGATTGAAGGCCCAAAGATCTTGCCGTTGTCTTACTATCCTTGAATCAGTGTTGTGTAGTTCCTACAAATCTGCAGGATCTGCCCATTGTTTGGACAACATAAACTAAGTGTTACCACTCGTATCTATGTCACCCTCACTAGTTGGTGTAAATACACTTTCACTCCTTCCTTTCTTGCTTTCCCTGTGGCTATGAAATTAGAACTACCGGATGAATATCAGATCCATCCTGTATTTCACACTTCCCTCCTCAAACCCTTTATCCCTTCTGCTCATCCCTTAATACCTCCACCTCCCTTGATAGTTGATAATCAGGAAGAGTATGAAGTGAATCGTATCATGGATTCCCAAAAACAGCTTGGAAAACTGTACTATTTGGTGGATTGGAATGGATACTCGCCTGAAGAGAGAACCTGGGAACCTGCCACGCATGTTCATGCGTCTCTATTAGTAAGGAGGTTAATGCTCATAACCCTGCTAAACCTCGCCCTGTTAGTCAGCCTTTGAGGAGGAGGTAATGTTCCCACTCGCATCTGTGTCATGCAGCAGGATGTACGCTATATCGGAATCAGAAACAGCTCATCTAAGAGAATACTTGGACGAGATGTTAGCTTGTGGATTCATTCAACACTCTTCCTCTCCAGTCTCCTCTCCTCTTTTCTTCATACCAACGAAAGAGGGGGGCCTTCGCGCGTTCATAGACTACAGGTCCCTTAATAAAGTCACAATAAAAAACAAATATCCGTTACCACTCATCCCGGTATTATAAGACCAAATAAAGAACGCCACCATATTTTCCAAGTTGGACTTAAGAGGGGCATATCATCTCATCAGAGTACGTAAAGGGGATGAGTGGAAAACGGCTTTCCGAACAAAATTCGGTTTATTCGAGTACTACGTAATGCCATTCGGCCTTTGCAATGCCCCTGCGGCTTTTCAATTTTTTATAAATGAAATATTTTGTGACTTTCTGGATTGTTCTCTAATCGTCTATATAGATGATATTCTGTTTTTTTCTAAAAACCCCAGTGAACATGAGGGGCATATGATAAAAGTGTTACAAAGGCTAAGAGTACACCACCTATTTGCCAAACTCGAGAAATGTACGTTTCATGCTACCAATGTGGAATTCTTGGGTTTTGTAATTTCAGCGGCTGGGATACAGATGGATAAAAAGAAAGTAGAGGCCATCCTATCTTGCCCTGTACCCACTTGTGTGAAGGACATACAGTCCCTGTTGGGTTTTGCGAATTTTTACCGCCGTTTTATTACACAATTCTCAGATGTGGTAACACCCATAACAAGGCTTGTAAGAAAGGGGGTACCTTTTGTTTGGTCTCCGGAAGCACAACATGCTTTTGATACGTTAAAGGCTAAATTCACTTCTGCCCCTGTAGTAATGCATCCTGACCCAGCCATTCCCTTTTTTGTTGAGGCAGATGCTTCCCAATATGCCGTGGGAGGGGTTTTGTCCCAGAGAGACATGAATGGACAGATGCACCCTATTGCATTCTTTTCAAAGAAGTTATTACCAGCGGAACAAAACTATACAATCGCAGAAAGGGAGCTGCTGGCCATTAAGAAAGCCTTTCAGGAGTGGAGACATTATCTCTGGGGAGCTAGACACACCATAACCATATATTCTGATCATAAAAATCTGGAATTCTTTCGCACAGCTAGAGCATTAACACCCAGACAGATGCGATGGGTATCTTTCTTTAGTGAGTTTGATTTTATGATCACTTCTAGACCAGCCTCACAACAGGTCAAATCAGATGCTCTGTCCCGAATATGCGTGTCACTCCCACATAAAAGAGTCAATCCTGATCTTGAGTCACTGATACTATCTGACAAAATCATTGGGAGCATTTTGTTCGATCAGTTTTGCACCGACATGGAAAAGACATTAACCGAATCAGACATGTCTCCGTAGTTGAAACAACCCAATTATCATCTAAAGAATGGCTTACTTTATCATGGGGAGCAGTTGTACATTCCGAGCAAACACAGAGATCAGGTATTACAGTGGGTACATTCTGCTGCTTTAGTGGGTCACCCAGGCGTCCAAAAGACTAAAGACATATGTAACAGATGGTTTTGGTGGGAAACTATGGCCATTGATATAAAAGACTATGTCTCCTCATGTCCGATATATGCAACACAGAAGGCACCCCATACCACGCCTGACGGGTTGTTACAGCCTCTTCCTATCCCCCCTTATCCATGGCACACTGAGTATGGATTTGATCACAGATCTTCCTAAGGAGGAGGGATTCACCGCTATTTTTGTGGTAGTAGACTCCTTTTCAACGGTAGTGCATTTCGTGCCTCTTCCCAAGATCCCTACCGCCAATGAATTGGTGTCAGTCTTCATTCAAAACTTCATACGTTTGCACGGAGTACCCTCAGTGCTTGTTTCAGACAGGGGTCCCCAATTTGTTTCTAAATTTCGGCACAAAGTATGTTCCGCTCTAAAGATGGAATTACGTCTATCATCCGCATATCATCCTCAGACGGATGGACGGACAGAGCGAGTTAATCAAACCATGGAACAGTATCTTCGGTGTCTGTTAGCTACTCTAACAAGCAGTTGGGTTAAGGCTTTACCTGTGGCGGAGTTTGATTACAACAGCTTACACTCCGCTTTAGGTATGTCACCTTTCTTTTATGCTATGGGTTTTCACCCCAGAGCAGTTCCCTTGCAACCCACCTTCAGGGCCCCAGCAGTGGATTCCCTCTGCATAAATCTAAAAGAGATATGGAAGGCGGCCCAAACCCAATTACGTTTATCTAAAGAAACAATGAAATTAGGAGCAGACAAGCATCGACGCCCAGCCCCTTGCTATGCCCCTGGAGATAAGGTTTGGTTAGCTTCAAAAAATCTTCGTTTGATGGGTCCAAAGAAATTGCAACCCCGTTTTGTTGGTCTGTTTACTATAGTCCAAGTCATCAATCCTGTGGCTACGAAATTAGAACTATCGGATGAATATCAGATCCATCCTGTATTTCACACTTCCCTCCTCAAACCCTTTATCCCTTCTGCTCATCCCTTAATACCTCCACCTTCCTTGATAGTTGATAATCAAGAAGAGTACGAAGTGAATCGTATCATGGATTCCCAAAAACAGCTTGGAAAACTGTACTATTTGGTGGATTGAAAGGGATACCCGCCTGAAGAGAGAACCTGGGAACCTGCCACGCATGTTCATGCGCCTCTATTAGTAAGGAGGTTTAATGCTCGTAACCCTGCTAAACCTCGCCCTGTTAGTCAGCCTTTGCGGAGGAGGTAATGTTACCACTTGTATCTGTGTCACCCTCACTAGTTGGTGTAAATACACTTTCACTCCTTCCTTTCTTACTTTCCCTTTAAGGCACTTGACCCTTCCTCATTGGATCAAGGTACACCATGTGACAAGGGAAGTACTACATATGGAACACCTGAAGCAACCTCGAGTTGCTTGGCTTTATTGAACTTCATGTCCTGAATCCTTGCTGTTGGAGAACGCTGTTCCCACTCCCTTTCCTGATTTCTCCACGGTGCACGGCCGCCGCCGTGAGCACTGCAATGCCTTAGTACCGCAGGAGCGGTTCCCTTCCCTTTCCTGGTTTCACCACGGTGCACGGCCGCCGCCGTGAGCACCGCAATGCCTAAGTACCGCAGGAGCAGTTTCCTTCCCTTTCCTAGTTTCACCACGGTGCACGGCTGCCGCCGTGAGCACCGCAACGCCTAAATACCCCAGGAGCGGTTCCCTTCCCTTTCCTGGTTTCACCACGGTGCATGACCGCCGCCGTGAGCACCGCAACGCCAAAGTACCGCAGGAGCGGTTCCTTATCTTTGTTTTTTTGTTTTCTGGTGTCCAGCATTTGCCGCGAACACCTACTAGCCTGTCTAGGACCGCCGGAGCGGTTCCTTGATATTTCTTCCCCACGGTGTCCGGTCATTACCGCGAGCACCGCAACGCAGACAGAAAAGACCGCATGAGCAGTTTCTCTTCATACGCTCTACACACGGCCCGGAGTTTATTGCCACATCAAAAAAAAAAAAGGTACCGCTGGGGGGGTTTCTTTATCATTCTTTTGTATTCATTTACCTACTTCCCACCAGACCATTGTGGGGAACACCATAAATGCTTTTACGAAGAAATACCACGGGAGCGGTCCCCTTTGTTTTCCTGTTCACTTGAGTGCTGTTTCTTTGGTACTGAATCACGACATTATAATTACTTCAATAGAAGGGATTACTTTTTGGACATTATGAAGTAGTCTGCAGTGCACTGTCCTATAGGTCTTTTGGACCCCCGCTCCTTTCCTGGAATGCATCCAGTTCATGGAAGTTTCTATCTAGGATCTCCATATCTTGTTTCCTTTGGTGAGTGCATACCATTGTCTTGGGTCTGCTCTAAAACAGTTCAGTGGGTTCTCTCCACCTGTGGTGTATATACTCCCTTCTTGTTTCCTCCTCTAATCTGCTTCTTTTGTGTCTCCCAGACAGTGGCCCTCTCCCACGACCGCAAGACTCCCACGAGGCAGACACCGTCTTCCGTCCCCTCCATCGACCGCAGCGAAGTCTTGGATACTCCACTATTCATCAATTCCTCCCCTAAAACCTGTGGGGTACACTCACCTCCCTTTCCCCTTGGGATCAATCGCCCATCCTGTTATAGTCAGCGTGGAGGGTTGGTCTGGAGGTGAGAGGGGGATTTTCTCCGTTTCCGCGGTTCCTGGTTTTCAGGTGAGTAGGATTGTGACACTAAGCGATTGGCGTTTGGACTGATTGCGGACACCCCCTCACGATATGTTGGCCTACAGACAAGCCAGCTCACAGTGCCACAATAAGCCCACGATCCTTACCAAGGAGCGAATAGTTTCTGGTAACCACTGAACATGACAACTCTTGAACCCCTCACGGATCATGGAAACAGTGCAGTACTTTTCGCTCAGTCACTCGTGCTCACGTAGTCTCAGAGAAATACACAGAACAAAAAAATGGGGATGTTTTCAATAAGCATTTATTGAACCAGAATCATTCTAGTGTAAATGTGTTTGCTGCGACAATCATTACATAGACACCAATGTAAAAGATTATGAGCAAAAACAGAGTAAATAAAAGGTACAGTTCTACCATGGTGCTAAAACAGTGAATATATGCAGGCATAAAAGCATGACAGTAATCAGTCATACTCCTACTATGCTAATCCTACCTAAGTGTACCTAGCATGTATATGGGTATAAAGCCAAGAATCCCCTAGAAAAGAGCCAACACCATTACCTGATGGGAGAGAATGAAGGACCCCATCTTTGATCTTGAGTAGGACACCCCGCAAGGGATGTCAGACCACTGCGTGCAGGACCTCAGCATCTTGTGTCAGCGTGGAAGTTTTCTCCTCTGCCTAATTAGTCTTACTATGATTCTTTTATACCAAAAAGATGGCCTCAGGGTACTTTACATAATCAATGTGTTTGTGAATATGATTATGCAAATAAGCCTAGAACACTACCTGCAATTATGCAAAGCAGTTCTTTCGCCCTAGGATAAAGATGACCATGACATTCAAACAGAGTATGTTCATGCTGTTATGCACATCATGTGCGGGGACTTTTTCCAAGAAACCTCATGCATAATAAATGAGGATTATTTCCAAGAAACTGATCGACATTTATTCAGCACAGAACTGGGTAAAAGGTCACTGTTAGAACCGTTATGCAGAGCAAGGTAGGACAATGTAGGTAAAAGGTCGTATAGCTACCCAGGCCTAGCAAGGGGTGCATTGGGGCTTATAACACCCACTCCTCATCCGAAGGATGATAAGGTTAATTTGCGTTAAAATATGCCTGTTTTAAAAAACATAAAAATATTTTCTAAAAGCATCTAAAAACATTGTATATGTAAAAACAATGCTAAAAAAGTGTTCAAGAAGCTCTATGAGTCCACTAAAAAATCCGATATATGATACGACAGACTGAGCACTCCGAAAGCCATGGTGCTCGGTGAGAGCAGTTTTAAAAACAAAATGATGTTGTTGCATTCCAATTTAGCTTGTTTTGGAAAACAGGCAGAATTTTTCCCATCACACATAGAGCCAATGTTTATGTGTCCAGTGTGGGAGACGCAACATGGCTGTTGCTTGCATCCGCAGGCGACGGTCACTGTAACACCTCTTGTATCAGTTCAATGGATCAAAGGTGATCTTCTGTTCCCACAGCAGCCGCTGAAGAAACACTTGGCACTTGTAAACCTGTTGTAGAGCCGTTGTCCAGTCCGACAGGAGCTGAAGCTTCCTGTGGAGGCTCTAAGAATGCATTCATCAACATGGGAATACGCTGAGGACACTGTAATACGTGGGCCTTTAAGGGGTCCACTAGTACGTCTATGTCCGGTGGCGTAACCGACCGAAGTGTCAGACACAGGTTAAACACGCATTCGTATCTGAAGAATAGGCAGCAGAGAACAGGCAAGATTCAGTCTACCCAGACTGATCTAAATAAGAGGAACCAATGCTCGCTTAGCTCCCGAAGCCGAGGTGCGCACAGATGGAGTACCATCCGATCACGGCAATGTCGCACCAGGAGTGCCTTTTCCATCTCTTGAGGAGTTGGACCGTCCATTGCGTGGCAGGAAAATTAAAACCAGTATACCCACTACAAGTAGTAGGACCAGCGAAAGCCCTCCAAAAACGCTTCCCAACACGGAGTGTATAAAGGCTGGAATAACTCCGAAGATTGTTGAAAGGTGCTTAATAGTCCAGCACCCATGCTCTTAAATAGGTGCACAATCCCCCCGTATCAGATATGTTAAAGATACGATGAACCATTTCCCCAAAATGGAGCAGAAAGTTTGTGCAGACTAGCGCTTATATCTCAGATGAAGACCTTGCAACCTGGAGGTCAAAAGTCTCTCGGGCTGAGGTTAAGACCACATCCTTCTGAAAAAGCATGGCTTTCAGTCTGTTCAGAGAGGCACACCGTAATAAAGGAAACTTTCAATGAAGGCCATAGCATCGCCTCCCTAACTGTGTGGGTCGGTGGAAACAACACTTGCATACAACAAGCAACCCTGGAACTTACTGTGACTAGATATACGATGCCTGGAACCATCCCACAACAACCTTGGTCATTTGGCATCAAATAACTCCCATTCGAAAGCAATTCGTACACCAGATGAATCACGGCAGCTGGGGATCCCTTCAAACAAAAGGACAAGTTAGCAACCAAAGCATTACAAGCTCCATGAAGCAAAATCTCTTTGCAAACTAGAGACCCACTTAAAGCACTTTCACAGTTTGAACCGCTGAGAAAAACTTCAGTGTCCTCCTTCCTGCATCAATATCTGTACGGTAATTCCCAGTACTCACGTATGTATCCTTCTTCCAGCGCTTCATATCTGCCTACCTGGTGATACTGTAGACAGTATTGAAATTGGAATGTCGTGGCTGGCAGTGTAATATAGCCATTGATTAACCATACTGTGGAAGGTGACTCAGCCGCGGTGATAAGTAATTGGTCCAATTTTTCAATATGCAGCATTGTATATTTTGCATCCCTCCGTGCCATTGCCATCAGTCTTTCCGTTAGATTGTATGTGAAAAACAGATTTGCACTGTTGATGTAACGCCAGGGCATGTGGCAAGAATGCAGTGACTGTAGCGTCCAGCTCAATAATAGAAGTGACTGAAATCGGATTGTCCATGTTGTAGTATAGACAAATCCTGTTCTAATATATCAATAGCAGAGGACACAATGTTGCCCAGTGAATAAATCCTCATTGATAGTGTGGTCAAACCATTCTCGACCACAGCCAAAGCCTTTTCTATGTTAATCCTATCAATCTCACGCAATCTCTCCGCAGCCTCCTGTTGAGAGATCTTACATACCTCTTTGTAAATAGCATATAAAAAGCGCTTGCGACGTGGCTTCTGGGGACCTAACAAAAAATCCCTAAGATCCATGTCGTCTTGGAGAAGAGATAAGTGTTGTTTCACCTGGGACAGTGTTGAGGTTCTTAGCTACTCTAGGCATAACTTCCCAACACTGTACGATGTCACCACCCCGAGTGTTCTTATTGTCAGGCCTATGGATACTAAACCCTTCGGTGGTACCCTTGAATCCTGACTGACACCTATTTGTGTCAATAGGCCAAACCAACCATCCCTTCCAATTGGGGTCTGATGAATTGTAAGAACCACTTTGTAACATGGCATCTAATGTATCCTCAATGTGTTGTGTATAGTTCTGTCAATCCTCAAGGTGTGTAGGTGAGGGAATTTGAGGTTTGTTCAAATCCTTTATCTTGGATAGCCCAAGACAGGAAGTCTGTTGCACAGTCTTGTACAGGAAAATTATCTGGTGTGGTATGAGGCATGCTCTAAATAAGGCCTCAGTTCCCTGAACCTGCCAATCTTTAGCTTCCCAGACAGGTTTTGTGTTTATCGTGTCCTTCCAAAAGTCAAAACCCTGTAAAGACAGTTGGGCAATAAAAGAAGCAGAATATATCAGCTTGGTGTTAGTGAGCATACTTTTCTTCGCAGATGTTTGTGCAAACTTATACTAATAAGAGGCCGGATCGGAAATGTTAAACTCAGATAAATAAGCAAACTTTTGTGCAAATACTGTTGAACTACCTTTCGGCGGTGTTGGGAAATGTTCCCATTGATGGTAAGCGAAAACATTATCCGGGATACTTGCTTTATACAAAAAATGGTGACCATAGTGTTGGTAACAGAATGTGTCATCAAAATTAGATGAACCATCACACAATTCATCGTTAGAAAATGCAGCTGATTGTTCTAAATCAGATGGCATAGTATGCACAGTGAATCAAGAAGGGGGGACAGCGGGGCCGGTTTAAAGAGGTCCAACATACATGCCCCAACAAAACTATATGCACGAAGGATATGGAGTTCCCCTGAGTCCAAGTAAAAGAACAGGGAGATACTAGAGGTGGGGGTGGTGGTGGTGGCCCCACACGGGAGGTAAAGGGAGATCCCTTTTTGAACTAGGGCTCTCACACACCTAGCAAGCTAGGTGTCATGCTTCATCATATGAGCCTGCCCCTCGTCAGGTGGGCGCTGCAATACCTGACGGGCACCCAGTATGGGGCTCTTTGGCGGGGATCTTTTGTTCCTGCCGTTGGGTGCAGTGGGGGTGAGGGGCCTGGTAAGTGTAGATGTGGGAGGAAGTGAGTTAAAATAGGTCAGTTAGTCCTAATAGTGATTTATTCAGGAGGTAAACTGCCTAGTTAAAAATATAGAGAGTGGCGGTGAACTAAATGCAGGTATCTAGCTATGTGCCCTACTCTCGGTCGGTCAACATGTTTCGTGCCCGTGTGTCAGGGGATCAAGGAACTTCTTCAGGACCAAGTGTCAATGCTATCTACACAGAGTGGTAAGTGAAAAACTACATACCACATTCTCAGGTCAATAACTGCAACTAAAACGAGAAGGAAAAATGAATTTGATGTGGGATGCAACACTGTACAAAACAAGTATCTCATAAAACTGTTCTTACGGTACCTAAATGGTACATGTGTTAAGTGGATTGTATAATCACACCCATGCTCAACACCGTGTGAGGGGTGAGACTAAGGTTAAAAACAAGGTAAAATCTCTCGAGCACAAGAAGATTCATGATAAAACCAAGGTCTCAATAAGGAAAATCCATCAAGAGCCGTAAAATAACAGAAAAAACAGAACAATGACAAAACAGAAAGGACAGGTATAGTGCTCACCTATACTGTTGTCTAGTTAGGACTGCAAACAGTATCCGGCGGTCGAAAAGGACACCAATTTGGGTCCTATGTGAGCAGAAGAAAAGAGGGCTGAATAAAGTAACAGGCTCCATACTGCACATACCAGATGAACAGAAAAGTACCCAGGCGTCCGGACCATCAATGAGTAGTAAACAATTGCCAAAGAGCAAGAGGTCCAGGGGATAATAGGCGCCAGCCCTCAGACCAACCAAACACCCGTGTAGACCGGGTGTACTTAGGCACTATCACTGTGTAACAAACACGGTGGAAAAAGTAATAGTAACCGGAATATTCATCTGTAAACACCTGTGAGTGATAGTGCCTAAGTACACCCGGTCTACACGGGTGTTTGGTTGGTCTGAGGGCTGGCGCCTATTATCCCCTGGACCTCTTGCTCTTTGGCAATTGTTTACTACTCATTGATGGTCCGGACGCCTGGGTACTTTCTGTTCATCTGGTATGTGCAGTATGGAGCCTGTTACTTTATTCAGCCCTCTTTCTTCTGCTCACATAGGACCCAAATTGGTGTCCTTTCGACCGCCGGATACTGTTTGCAGTCCTAACTAGACAACAGTATAGGTGAGCACTATACCTGTCCTTTCTGTTTTGTCATTGTTCTGTTTTTTCTGTTATTTTACGGCTCTTGATGGATTTTCCTTATTGAGACCTTGGTTTTATCATGAATCTTCTTGTGCTCGAGAGATTTTACCTTGTTTTTTAACCTTAGTCTCACCCTCACACGGTGTTGAGCATGGGTGTGATTATACAAATCCACTTAACACATGTACCATTTAGGTACCGTAAGAACAGTTTTATGAGATACTTGTTTTGTACAGTGTTGCATCCCACATCAAATTCATTTTTCCTTCTCGCTTTGGTTGCAGGTTATTGACCTGAGAATGTGGTATGTAGTTTTTCACTTACCACTCTGTGTAGATAGCATTGACACTTGGTCCTGAAGAAGTGCCTTGATCCCCTGACACACAGGGCACTAAACATGTTGACCTGATCGAGTAGGGGCACATATAGCTAGATACCTTGCATTTAGTTCACCGCCACTCTCTATATTTTTAACTAGGCAGTTTACCTCCTGAATAAATCACTATTAGGACTAACTGACCTATTTTAACTCACTTCCTCCCACATCTACACTTACTAGCCCCTCACCCCCACTGCACCCAACGGCAGGAACAAAAGATCCTCGCCAAAGAGCCCCATACTGGGTGCCCGTCAGGTATTGCAGCGCCGACCTGACGAGGGGCAGGCTCATATGATGAAGCATGACACCTAGCTTGCTAGGTGTGTGAGAGCTCTAGTTCCGAAAAGGGATCTCCCTTTACCTTCCGTGTGGGGCCACCACCACCACCCCCACCTCTAGTATCGCCCTGTTCTTTTACTTGGACTCAGAGGAACTCCATATCCTTCGTGCATAGTATGCACAGTGTCAATGTCCCAATCATCAAAATGTGTACTAGAGGTGATGATATCATTAAGAGAAATTTTAAACAAGTGTGGTATTTTCAATAGTTCAGTTGGACCATGCACATCATAAGTAACTCTGTGTTCACAAAGGACAGGTCCCTCTGTTTTCGATGTGAAGATGTGTGCAGTTTCAGGACCAAGTTCACATGTTGTACTGCAGAGCGTTCAGGGAGGTAATGTCCATTCAGGAGCCAGCAAAAGACAGTCACTATACCAATCCAAAGGACCAGGAACAGTAGACCAATTGCAATCCAGAGCTGTAGCCAGGGAGAAACAAAGCAAGTATTTTTCAGACAATGGTAGAAATCATGAATTCTTTTCTTGTGGGGAACAGGCGGTGGCGGTAACTCGGATCCAGAGAGAAAGTATCGAAATCCATGATGTAGCCAGACGCGGTCCGATCTATATTTGGTAGCTCAGCAGATTTTCTGGAACTGGCAGATGTCTCTGTTTGAGACATATTCACATAGATGTCGATGTTAGGTCGATTTGAGATCTGTGTGTCATTTGTAGATTGAAGTTGTTCAATTTCAAAAGGTACAAGTTCCATTCCGTTGTTGGTAACACCTCCACTCTGCTCATAAGAGTTTTCAAACGTTATCAATCTTTCCATCTGAACATCCTGTATGGTAGCGAGAGGAGATGGACAGCTACCCAGGAGCCCACACGCCTACTATTCAGTATCGGCCACATAGTGTGGTTTGATCAGATCAATCGCGACAAATCTCTTTTCTTTCTTGCCAGCAAGAGGCGAAAGAAGTACAGTTCTCGTTCCTTCGACAGCCAGGACAGGTAGATGGCCCAAATTCTTTTTTGTCCACAATCTTTTCTCTGACCAGATCCCCAATCTTCGGGACCCAGGCAGGTCTTGCCGGAACAACTTTTACTTCTCCAGTGGTAGTCAGTTTTACTTGGATGTTGCTTTGTAATGCCCGGAATTCACTGAGTTCCTGTAAAACAGCCAAACGATTATTGATGTCAAATGGTTTTTCATCCGCCACTGTGTTGCCACAGTCTAGGTCAGGTACCCACATTTCAATCCCAAACAGGACTTCGTAGGGAGTACGGCATCCCAGGGAACTTCTTGGTATGTTATTAAGTACCCTCCGGACCCCATATTGGTGATTGACTCAACTGCCACCCGAGCCTAATACCCTAGCTGTTAAGGATTACTTTAAGTCCCAGTTTTTCCTCTCCACAATCAAATTTTCCTCGGGATAATACGGAGAAGAGTACCGCAATGCTACACCCAAACTACACATGGCTTCTTTGTAAGCCCGTGAGCTAAACACAGGGCCACGGTTGGAATGTAATGTGCCAATTGCATATGTACCACTGAAGATTCGCAAATCCTTTATAACAATTCAGGCGTCAGCTGAGGGCGGAGGCCAAACCCACAGGAATCTAGAGCATGAATCCACTGCCACCTGTATGTACCTGTAAGCCCCGTCAGATTGTAAGGGGCCGCAGTGGTCCAAATAGACACATGCAAGAGGTCTGTCTGATATCAGTAATGGTGTTTGTGGTGGACATGCTACAGTGGAACCTTTCACCTGCTGACAGATGTTGCACTTTAGGACGTATCCCTTGGTCTGTTTAGTGAGACCTGGCCACCAGTAACGTTGCTTTAGTAGTGAAATAGTTGCAGCGATACCTGCATGTGCTGAACCCAGACTCTTGTGTGCAGCTAGAATTAATCCTAATCTGCGATCCATGTTCAGTATTACTCTATCCTCCACTCCTGGAATTTGAGCATACGGAATGTTTTGCGCATCTAACTTGCAGGAGTACTTGAGTGGAAAACCTTTTGGCAAGGCTGAGCTGTTATTACGCGTAGCGTTGACAGCCACCATGATTTGTCTGTCTATCTTCGTGCTAGAACAAGTGAATGCAGCAACGGCAGCAGTTCGCCTTGGTGGCTTCATTAGCCAATGAATTCCCTTCAAAGTGAACCCCAACACGCTGATGATTCAAAGTATGAATAACATGAGCCCGTGGCACGCCTTTTTTCAGCTTTGCCACTTGTTCCCAAAGCATCTTATGCTTTATTGTGCAACCTTTGGAATTTTGAAACCCATTTTGTCCCCAATAGTGAAGATATTTATTGTGTAGTCATACCAAATTCTTTTTTGAATCGCACACGAGTGTGGGGGATTCCCGATCAGTATTATGTAGTGCCAGTATCAGGGCTTTTAGATCTGCCAGCTGTGACGTGCAATCTCCTAGAGACTGCGTCTGTGTATTGCTAGGACGGAACTTTCTGTCCCGCATACATCCCTTCAAAATTGCACATGCTAAACTGTATTGCTGTTTACTTCCTACTGCAGGCTGGGCAGAGCCATCAGTGTAAATGATGTATTCATACTGATCTAGAGGCATTATTTCATTCACGAGAGGATATTCTTGTTCGTATTGAAGAAATGCTTGTGTTTTCAGTGTAGGATCAAATTTGTAATCTACATCTGTTGCAGTGAGAGAATTAGCCAATTGTATCCATCGTGGATGTAGTGCTTTTGCGGTTGGAACGCTTGCTATGGTAACAGCCTCTACGGTTGGTACTGGAGTTATGACAATTATGCGTTTCCCCTGAGCCAGTGCTTTCTCTCACTACAGCGGTTTGTACTGCTGTCAGTGTTTTTTCTGTTGATGCAAAACGCATTTCAGCGTTTTTGTACAAATGAGATTTGTATGGAATGGGTACCGTTTCGCCTTCATTGAAGGTGATTACAGACTAATGGGGTGACCCAGAAAACATCAAAAGGATCTGGGTGCAATGCAGCAAGAACAACAATTGGTCCTGACGTGCCTCTATGGATAACCCAAAGAGGGAATTACTTATGATGTTAATTTACTAAGTCGTTGAAACATTCATGAATATTCATTCAAACATGAGAGTAAATACTCTTCAATGGTACACCAGAAAAAGAGACAGAACAACTGAAACTGTGTGGAAACAAATCCTTTTATATTCTTTTGCTCATGAGGTTAACATATTCAATAAAACACATGGAAAGGTATCTATGGACGGTTGCTCAAATAAGAAGTGCAAGGAAGGGTGCCCATGTGTGAGGTGAGTGAAAGAAGGAAAAATCAGGTAGAAAAAAATCGTAGACCATAGTATCATAATTTTACACACAGAATACCAGTTACCATGATTAGGAGAAGGGTAACCCAGCGTTCTAAGGCCTGATTACAAAGCAATTCAATTGTTTTATTCAGATTGCGCTTATAAGGATGATGCTGCTACTTTTTCAATGCATCGTCCAATCTCTGGGATGACCGGTGTTGTGTAATTCAGACCATGAAATGGGCAGGCGTCGGCATTTCGACCGACTTATGCGATGAGGGAGATTCTGAACCTCAAAGTGCGGGTCTTCATCAGAACAGGGGGAATGATAGAGACAACTGTAGTATTTGCCTAGCCAGGCAAACCAGGTCAATCCAAAACTTCTACTACTGCAACAAATCCGTACTGTGAGTGCACAATTATCCAGAAATCGCCGTGCTGTGGCGGAAACGGGTTCCTTAATCAGTAATCCCTAGTGATTTCATAGAAAGGGTCTTCACATGGCGTCCTGCAGGAGTCAGGAGCCGAGGCCCAATATGTGAATAAATCGCCAAATGCCCTTAATGTATGGCAGTGGCCTTATTCAAAAGGAAGCGGTCGGTGCTGATTGAGTGCAGGCTCACAAAGAGTGAGTGCCTAGCAGACCTTCATTGAAGGTGAGGTAAGTGTACCCTGATTGACCCACGACTACACGGATCACCAAATTTGTAGTATTCACACGTGTGTGAAAATGTTTTGCAGCTATCATGTCAGCTTGTACGGAACAGAGAATTACTGTGTGTTCCAGTGTCCAATGTTGGACTGAAAAATCATGTCTTATTCGGTCGTAGAAAGGTTTTACCCTTTCTGCGTAATCCAAAATGTATGTTCTGCAAACATTTTGGAATCCTAAAATGGATTGTAAACCTTTCAGAGTTTTCGGATGTTGGAGCAGCGCACATTTTTCTAAAAAATTTGCTGCCATGCTTTTTCCTTCACTTGATAACTCATATCCCAAAAATAGGACATTGAGGTGGGCAATTCTTGATTTTTTAAAGTTACATTTATAGCCCACTGAGGCAAACCCCAAAATGATGTTGTTCACCCTGTTCAAATGTTTGAATTATTCATCCTTCAGATATATATCATCCACATAGGACAATGGCTCCTCATCACAATTTTGAAGTAACTCTGTGACTCTTAATGAGAACAACCCGGGGCTATTCTTATCACCCTTGGGGCAGTCTACAAAATTGCCGTTGAGAGCATAGGGCCAAGAATGCTGTCAAATATCTGCTTCCAGGCGCTATATTCTGGCAGAAGAATCCATTTGAGATATCTAGTGTTGTTTTGTATTTTTTATGCGCAATGTTATTCATTAATGCAGCACTGTGTGCATTCTGTACTGCAAATGTTTTCGTGCAAGTGTTCAAATACCTGTAGTCTAAAACTAGATGGTATGAATTGTCGGGTTTCATTACGGGTAAACAAAGGATTATTCATGGAAGATGTGCAATTTTCAATCACACCCTGGTATTCAAGTTCATCTAAGATCGCCCTGACCTGTTTCTTTGCGTCATGTTTTATTGGGCACTGCCTTTGTGGAGTTGGAATAGTTTTTAATGGGATTTCATGGTGAGGTGACTGAGCATCCCACCCTACATGATTGCGGTAAAGTGCCGGAGCAAGGGCTAACGCCCACTCCTGTGAGTATGAATGTTTTAATGACTCTGGAACGAGGTCAGAGAAAGCCGGTAAAATGACATCTTCTCCCTTTGGGCACTCCATAACTATCTCAAGCGGCCAATCTCTTTCAGCTAAGAGAATATCGTAACCGTATGTCAGGTTCTCATAAGAGACCTTTCACTTTTCTTGGTATGTCCCCCTCCATTTGGAGTGTAATTTCGTAAAGACGATGTGGGACACTTACCCTTGTCTCAGGTGTCCCTACTGTGATATGTTCATTCAACGCTGCTGTTACCAGAAATTCCATCAGGTTCTGGCAAGCTATGGTTAATTCTGCTGCGCTGTCTAGCATCGTCAGAGCCCATTACCCGTTCAGAAGCAGAGTCCTCAGCAGCATGGGTATTTCCTATTTTTAGACCAGCCACTTTTTAAACTGACGTTTAGTTTTTGGTTTATCTTCTTGTTTGATAATGTAGTCTGAAGTACGATGTGTGTCTTTCGGCTTGGCTCGCTCTTCTGATCTGTGTTCTGACAGTCCTCTCCGAGTCTTTTGATGAACTCTGAAAGGAACAAGAGGAACGTGTATCAGTATCCTGATACCTGTCAGGTTTTTTAATATTATCACAGATTCTAAGGTTGTACTTCTTTTCGAAGGGCTCCTGGTGAGGAGACTCACCTCTTGATTGTGGTGCATTCTGCTTTTTATTTTGTGATTGTTTATTGTCCCATTTCTTTTTAAAAGAATCTGGTTCTTGCTTGGAGTTATCCTTTTCAGGACCACCCGTTATCTGTGGTATCCCAGGTCTAGCTTCCAAATTATCTCATCCCAGCAAAGCGCAGGGGTCTTTGATAAGTCTAGGTAGTACATGCTACTGTTGTGCAGGAGTGATCTCCCTCAGGCGTTGGCGTATAGCCACCGTTGCTGCCTCCCCTTTTATGTTACCTAACGTAATTGTTGATAACTGGGCCAAATTGCCTATCAATTTCATCCCTAAGTCCAGGGCAGGTTCTGCCCCGTACTCATTCTGTATTTGTTTCAATACTTCTGGTATGACTGCAATTGAGGAGGTACCATGAGTTCTGGTGTAAACGGCAGCGAAAACTGTACTTCAAGTGTTACAATCCTCTATTGGGGAGCTATCCCCATTGACAAGCAAATTGTCAGTATTCTGTGTTTTTCTTGCGGGCCTGTATGTGGAAATACTGCCTCAAGCCGAGCTATTTTCTGTGCTATCTAGAATGGCATTTGCTCACGTCTAATGGGCATTCGTCCCATGACTGCGTTCAGCATTTGCGGGCTTATCTTAGTCGCTGTCCCATGTGGTTGACAAGCTTGAGTGACCCTTGTAGGCTGGATTGTAAGTGTTCGAATTACGAATTGCGTGAGGTTTCTGTACAGTTTTACTATCTCTCTGTAAAGTGTACGTAAATCTGCTGCTGGCAATATATCTATGTCTGGATGCGGTGTGTAACCAGCTAGTACCGGCCAAGTCGCTCCTTCTCTGCTGAGCGGACCTAGTCTCACATTTGCTGTGATATGGGGGAGGGCGCCTTTAAACCAATTAATATGCTCTTGGTAAATTAACGGGACTTCAAGTCCTCGTATGGAGAGCATTCTTCAGGTGTCTCATCTTGAATGTAAGAATGAAATTGATGTGTGTGTGTGTGTGTCTGCAGGTGGGAATTTAACCCAAGAATAGTACACCTCTGTCCTGTATGTCTTGTGTGCCTCAATCACGAAGGAAACATTTCCCCCCATGGCTGGGAGCCCATAATCACTTAATTTCGTAGTAATTGCATGTCTGAAATTTTCAGAAATGTTAGGAGCACCTTCCTGCTCTCCTTCCGCTGCTGCATTTGCATTTACTGCAGCAGCTGCTACGCCATCTACAGCGCCATTTTGGACAGACAGTTTTTAAGGAATTCGTATGAGAAAGAGATAAGGTTTTGCACAATGCGGAACTATAATCCTTCAAGGTTGAATAACCTACAGCCAATACATAAGATATACCTACTCAGCTGCGGCAGAGTTCCCTTCCCACTCCAGACGTTTCTGGGTAAACATGAGTTGGGGTCCCTGAGAAAGCACGACTGAACTACTCAGATTTGACCGTTAAATAAGAACCAATCCAAAGATGTCAGCGCCATGTCGTGTAGTTCCTACAAATTTGCAGGATCTGTGCATTGTTTGGACAATATAAACCAAAGGATTGGTGTCTACACTGATTACGGACACCCACTCAGGATATGTTGGCCAGCTAGCTCACAGTGCCACTATAAGCCCACAACCCTTACCAAGGAGCTAATAGTTTATGGCAAACACTGAACATGACAACTCTCGAACCCCTCAGGGATTGTGGAAACAGTCAGTACTTTTCGCTCAGTCACTCGTGCTCACTTAGTCTCAGAGAAATACACAGAACAAACGATGGGGATGTTTCAATAAGCATTTATTGAACTAGCGTCATTCTAGTATAAAATGTGTTTGCTGCAACAATCATTAGTCAGACACCAATGTAAAAGATTTTTGAGCACCAACAGAGTAAATAAAAGGTAGAGTTCTACCATGTTTCTAAAACAGTGAATATATGTAGGCATATAAACATGACAGTAATCAATCGTACTCCTACGATGCTAACCCTACCCAAATGTACCTAGCATGTATATGGGTGTAAAGCCAAAAATCCCCTATGAAAGAACCAACCCCATTACCTGATGGGAGAGAATGAAGGGCCACGTCTTTGGTCTCAAGAAGGACACCCCGCAAGGGATGTCAGACCACTGCATGCTTGAACTGCGTGAAGGACGTCAGCACCTTGTGCGAGCATGGACGCTTTCTCCTCTGCCTATCTAGTCTTGGTATGATTCTTTTATACCAAAAAGATGGCCTCATGGTACTTTACATAATCGATGTGTTGTGAATATGATTTTGCAAATGAGCCTAGAACAATACCTGCAATTATGCAAAGCAGTTATTTCACCCTAGGATGAAGATGACCATGACATTCAAACAGAGTATGTTCATGCTGTTATGTAAGTCATACGCAGGGACTTTTTCCAAGAAAACTCACGCATATTAAATGAGGATTATTTCCAAGAAACTGACCGATATTTATACAGCACAGAACTGGGTAAAAGGTCACTGTTAGAACCGTTATGCAGCGCAAGGTAGGACAATGTAGGCAAAAGGTCGTATAGCTACCTAGGCCTAGATTGAGGTACATTGGGGCATATAACATCAGCTTTGGCACCAAACAGTCTCGAACCATCAAATGGCAAATCTATCAGGGTAGCCTGCACATCCAGCGAGAAACCAGACCCTCTCAGCCATGCTTGTCTCCTTATAACAACTGAATTCCCAATTGTTCTTGCCACCGAATCAGCAGTATCCAGGACCATCTGAGTAATCTGCCGAGCAGCTGCCTGTCTTTCAACAGTTCTGTAAAGTGTCCCTGAACATCCTCCAATAGTTTTGGGTCCACTGTTTTGGCTGATTCTATCAGAGCATGAACGTACCATCCCAGCAAAGAGGTTGCGTTGGTCGACTTTAAAGCTATGCTACCAGAGGAGAACACCTTTTTGCAGACTGTTCCAGTTTCTTCAATTCCCTGTCTGCTGGGGACGTCGGAAAAGAACCAGGAGTTAACTTAGAAGAACAGTAAGCCTTTACCACCAAACTCTTATGTGAAGGATGAGTGGATAAAAACAGAGAATCTCCCAGAGCAGGCTTGTATTTCCTTGCAATGGGTCTAAATACTGCAGAAGATAACATAGGCTATGCTAAATTTCCAGAATCGACTCAGTCAGTACATCATTAAAAGGCAATAAAAGCTCAAATGTCGAAGAAATAGAATGCAGTACGAATTAGATTTGAGTACAGTTGAAGGAAGAGGCAGTTCCAACATATCAACTGCCTTCCTTATCACTGAATGGTACGACATGAATGTTTTTTGGCGACAACAGTTCCCATCCTGGGAAAGTGTCTAAACCACTTGCAACTTTCAAACCCTCGAATTTCGGGGGGGGTGGCCAAGATGGCGGCCGCAGCGGAAGCGTTTTAAGGGAGCTCCGCGGCAGGCCCGCCAAAAATCCTTAAATATCCCTGCCATCGGGATATACAGTGCCCCGTCTTAAGTGGTGGATGTCCCGGGACCCCCGGCCTTGATAACTGCCTGGGCTGCTCGGCGGGGGGCGCCTTTGAAGGAGCGGCTGCTGAGTGAGTAATCGCCGAGAGCGGGACATCCGTGGCGGCCTGGCTGCGGGGCCCAGCGCCTGTTGAGGGCAGAGCGGTAGACTGAGCGGAGGACGACAGCCGGCTAGGGGCGGAGAGACGTGCCGGAGTGCCAGGAGTTGGGCCGAGTGGATGTCTGCAGAGCCCAGAGGCGGAGTCCGGAGGTTTGCCGAAGGACCGGAGCTGTGGTAGGCCTCTCACGTGTGCAGAGTCGTGGATGAGCCCCGGGCCTGGGTGCAGAACTGCACCGGCCGCGAGGCGGGCGGAGCGCTCGGCGCTAGACCAGGAGTGACGCATACCAGAGGTGAGCCTGGGGGCCGGGGGGGCTGGGGCTGGGCCCGGTGAGCGCTGCGGGTTGTGGCTCGCCCCTCCCCCCCTGAAGAGGCCTAAGACGGGAGCTGGTGGGGGTCTGGAAGTGGTGGCTCGACCCTCCCCCCGAGAAAACCGGAACAGCTGTTCGTGGTGGGCATCGGGGCCCCCATGCAAAGCCTGCACACGACGGAGAGAGCTTGGTCGCTGCGGGCACTAGAGTGAGAGCGGCAGTGGCAGCGGGCCTGAAAGCCTTCGATGGGAGCTGGTGGGGGGTCTAGAAGCGGCGGCTCGACCCATCCCCTGAGAAAACCCTGCACAGCTGCTCGAGGTAGTCTGTGGGGCCCCCGCATAAAGCCTACAAACGACGGGTATGCTAAGGGGCAGCCTAAAGTGGGGTGGAGATACTCGCCTGACCCACCCCCCCTGCATCCAGCTCAGTGAAAGGCGATAGCGCCCCAAATAAGGGGGCTCAGAGGAGAAGTGCAGCTAGGACTGACAGACTGAGGCTCCCCATGGGATTAGGGTGCAGCCCATTGGGGGGACTGTGCATTGTGACGCTGGAGCGCTAACGCCGCCGTGGACACCGCTTGGCGGGGCACGAACGATATTGGGGCCGGGTGGCGCTTGGGCAACAGAAGCCGCCTGGCGTAGCTGACTGCACTAGGCCTCACTTCTGCGAGTTGGGGGCCCCCATTCAGACCCCGCACGAGATCCAGACTGCTCGGAGCTGAGCACGTGGAATGGAACTGAGCCCGCTAGACGGGAGCAAGTGCATCGCTGACAGGGAACCGCAAACATGGGCAAGGACAGACCCCAGAGGGCGGTCCAACAAACAAAGATATACCAATTCACGGCCTGGGACGGGGCACCGCGATCGGAGCCGCTGGGGGCCGTTGCGCAGGCCCCGGTGGGCCCTGAGCCCACGGATGCACAGATCCTCGCGGCCATAGAGGCTTCCAGCCAGATGGTACAAGCCAAGATTGATGCAGTCTTGCTGGATGTGGGCCTGCTAAGGGTTGACCTACGAATGGTGGCGGAGAGGTCCCTAGCGACGGACCAAAAGGTGTCAACGATGGAGACGGAGGTCTAGTCCCTACGGGCTGCCTTGACGGAACTGGCAGAGAAGACGGCCATATTGGAGCAGCGAGCGGAGGATGCGAACGGGCGCTCCCGCAGATGCAACCTCTGCTTCGTAGGCTTCCCGGAGGGAGCGGAGGGACGTGACCCCGAGCTATTTCTGGAGAATTGGATCAAGAAGTCTTTCTCTGCGATCACCCTCTCCTCCTGTTTTGTGATCGAGCGAGCGCACAGGGTGCTGGCGCCCCCTCCCCCAGTGGGGGCTGCCCCCCGCACCATCGTAGCTAAGATCCTTAATTACAGGGATCGGGACAGCGTGCTCCGGGAGGCCCGCCACAATGGCGATCCAGCATACGAAAACCACACTATTCGCATCTTCCCCGACTACACACGATCAGTCCAGCGGTTATGACTGTCTTTTGGCGGGGTGAAACAGAAGCTCCGAGCCATGAACTTAAAATATATGTTATTGTACCCGGCTAAGCTCAGAGTAATACACCAGGACAAAGCTCACTACTTCTCCACTCCCGAAGCAGCCTGGGATTGGTTGGAGGTTAGAGGGGATGAACGAATACCGGCCCCGGGTGGCGCTTGCAGGGTCTCAGCGGAACCCTGGTCGCTACGCCGGAAGCAGAGGCGAGGCCAACGGAACAAACAGCCCACCCGATCTACCCAAAGGGTACTCGTGCAGCAGGACGGCTCTTTAGAACTAGAGCACAACAGTTCGGGCGACGAGGGAAATCAGATGATCCGCGTTAGTCAGGAGCTACTAATGGCGGAATGCGAAGAGGCTAGAGCACTGGTGGAGGTAGTCACTGCGGCGGACACTGAGACTCACACCGGGGACATCGTGGAGGAGACCCCTCAGTCCACTGGCACCTGAAACAAGATGACGGCAGCTGAAGTCGCCGGGAGCTGGAATGCGGCAGCCGGACCCGCCTGGGACGTTGGCAGTCGGGGTCCACGGCATGGGACTATGAATGGTTTTGCGAGCCATGGGGACCCACGGGGCGTCTGCTAACACCACTCCTACGAAACTGTATTGACCCTGGACACATGGCACCTTGCCCGATTGGCCATATTGCCGGGAATGGCGGGCTGCCCCCACTTTTTCTCTTCTTCACTCTCCCTTCTCTCTATACACTCATTCTCCTCCTCCTCTCCCCTACTCTGCCTCCCTCCATTTGTTTATCCTATTCTATCTTCTATCGACTCCTATATCGGAGAACTGTATGATGTTGTGTGAGTGTTGGTGAGCGCGTTTGAGTGTGTGAGTGTAGCAGCGGTGGCGACACAGGAGTTCCTGCTACTCGCTCGGTGGGTGGGCGGGACCCCCCCTGCTTCCCCGCGTAAGATTGGACTTGGTGTGTGTGTGGTAGCCTGGATTGGCGTCGACTGTGTGGTGCTGGGGGGGTCTTCTCTCCTTTCTATTCAGATATATTGTATAGGTTAATAAGTTGATGTTAGTGAGGCTCAATCTCACTTTATAGGTGAGGGGTTGCAATGCTCGGACATGATTGGGGAGGCACGGCTGGTGCTTTATGTGTTTACCCGGTGGGTGGGGGGGGAACAGTTTCGTTATTGGTTTCTTTTGATACGTAGACAGCTCTGGCGGATGGGTCGTGGCAGTTCCCATATTATCATATAGTTCAGTGATGGCAGGTTTTAATATCATCTCGTGGAATGTGCGGGGGTTAGGCACGTTCGTGAAGCGGTATAGGGCACAAACATATCTTTGAAGGCAGAAAACTGACATAGCCATGCTAAAAGAAACCCACTTAACTGAGAATGAGGCCCAAAAATTACATAAGAAATGGAGGGGTCAGATGTTCTACACTACATACTCTAGCTACGCACGTGGGGTGGCGATCTGGATAGCTCTGCAGACTCCATTCCGGATGCTGAGTTACTCTGCAGATATACAGGGGAGGTACATAATGGTCCATGGGGTACTGGACGGGTCCGAGGTATGCCTTTTAAATATTTATGGTCCTAACACAGACGATGGTGCCTTCTATTTAAGCATCGAAGAACTAATAGCTGCTCACGCGGGTATTCCACTCCTCTGGGCAGGTGATTTCAATTGCGTGCTTGACGGGGCAATTGACAGACTCCCCCCAAAACTGCAATCAAAACCCAATATGGTCAGGGCACTACGGGGGTAATGCAGAGACTTGGGTGTGTGGACTGGTGGAGGACACTACACCCAACAAAGAGTGAGTACACGTGCTATGCCCCGACACATGCGGTCTACAGCCACCTGGATCGCTTCTTGCTCTCTGAGGGGGCGGCTGTGCACGCCCACAACATATACATACTAGGGAGATTTCTGTCTGACCATGCCCCAGTCTTACTGCAATGGGGTGCGGAGAGGGTTAGGCCTGCAGTCCCGCTCTGGAGACTACAGCCAAGAGAGGACGAAGAATTTAGCCTGGAGCTTAGTGACTCGATCACTAACTTCATTGATAGTAACTGGCTGACTACAGACGCAAGGGTCACGGAGTGGGACACACTGAAGGTGGTGGTGCGAGGGGAATGTTTGTCTAAAGTGGGGGGTATGAGGCAATGGCTCGAGGCAACCTCTGAGAAAGACCTGAACGCGCTACAGAGCACAAACCCTAATTCAAGGGCGCTCGATAAAGATCGGCTGAGGGCTCACCAGCAAGTGGGGGAACTATGGGATAGGTTAGACTGTTTGGTCAGGCAGGAATACCGGCAGCTCCTTCACAGAGAAGGCGATAAAACGGGGAAGCTGCTTGCGTGGCTCCTCAAGAGAGAACGTCCACCCTCGACCATATTATCCGTTAAACTGCCAGATGGGACCCTCATTCACTCCCAATCGACCATCAATCTACAGGTTCGCTCCCACCTAGCAGGTGTATATAGCAGGGGCCTAAGGGCTGGAGATGCGGCACTAACGCAATTTCTCGACAGTACACCCCTGCCGCAGCTCACTGACGAGCAAGGTGAGATGCTGGGAGAGGAGATCAACCTTGAGGACCTCCAGGAGGCCGTGCGGGACATGGCAGGGGGGAAACCCCTAGGACCAGATGGTCTTCCGGTGGAGTATTATAGGGCCTATGCGGATCAACTCCTCCCGAGACTGCTGGAGACACTGCGGAAAGCTAGGCAGACAGGAATACTCCCAAACTCCATGAGAGAAGCTCAAATAGTGTTGCTCCCTAAACCTGATAGGGACCCCAGCTTGCCTGGTTCCTACTGCCCCCTCTCTATGCTCGGAGTGGATATCAAAATTCTGGCTAAGGTGCTGGCCTCTAGGCTAAACAGGGTAGTGACTCACCTGGTCCACGAGGACCAGTGCGGGTTCATGCCGGACAGAGGCACCCATATGAACCTACGTCGGTTAGCACACGTGATGCACTCCGTCGCGGGTACGGAGACACCAGCAGCAGTAATTTCATTGGACATCGAAAAAGCCTTCGATACCCTGCAAGTGGATTATCTGTGGAAGGTCCTGCTTAGAATGGGGCGGGGCCATGAATTCGTGACATGGGTGCAACTTTTGTATCAGAGACCCACTGCTAGGGCGCGTACAGGCGGGCTGGTCTCTGAATTGATCACCATTGAACGAGGTACAAGGCAGGGGTGCCCCCTATCCCCGCTCCTATTTGCAATCACTATGGAGCCACTCGCCATCCGCCTCCGAAGAGACATGGAGTGCTGGGGCCTGGAGTTAGACGGGCGGACCCACATTGTGTCCCTATACGCAGATGATGCGCTAGTGTACATGCGTCAGCCAGCGGAGGCTATCCCAGCCCTGCTAACCGTCCTGGATGATTTCGGTGTAGTGTCCGGACTGGTCATTAATCCCGCTAAATCGATCGCGTTCCCGCTGGCGGGGTTGGCGGGACTTGAAGCTGCCACACTCCCACAGATAGCACTAACGTGGAAGAGTGACCATTTCCGCTATTTGGGAATGCAGATAGCCCACTCCCCTGAAGCCCAATATGCCCTGAATACAGGGAGAATCCTCGACAACTTGAAGGAGTCCATACTCTTCTGGAACCGGTTGCCGCTGTCCGACATGGGGCAGGTAGCACTGGCAAAGATGGTCTTGCTTCCCAGATGTTTATACACCCTCCAGAAATCATTTTGCCGCATCCCGAATGACACCTTCACCACCTTAAATAGCTTACTGGTCCTGCTAGTTTGGGCGGGCAAGCGGAGCAGAGTTAAGCTTGACCTTCTCAGGCTGGACATGGATCAGGGTGGCCTGGGGCTCCCTGACTTGCGTCTATATTACATTGCAGGGCTCCTCCAATATGCAGCACAGTGGTGCGCGGAGGGCTCGAACACTGAAAAAAGACTGCTGGCCGGTTGGTGTCCAGAAGCGGAGCTCCCTAGGTACTTGATGATGGGAGCCAGGACCCCCTTGAATTGCCCATTCATAGTGAAACAAGTAGCCTGGGAACGTGCGGTGACCCTGGTGCTACGAAAAGCCGCCTATGCGCGGGCGCTTCCACTGGAATGGCTTCCGGGATACCGCCAGATACAATCCGTAATGGATGTGGACCGCTGGAGCGCAGGAGGCTGCACCATGGCTGGGGATCTTTATCTTAATGACTCCTTTTTATCCTTTGAGGATGCCAGGGAGCATTTTGGGATCCCAGAGGGCCACTTCCTCCAATATGCAAAGATAACTCGCACGTTTCGGGAAATATGGACTACATTCCCGATGGAGCCGGAGGAATCGAGCACTCTGTGTACGATTTTGGACCCGGGCTCCTTCCGAGGATTAATATCCAGGCTGTACAAGGCCCTAAAAACGGACCACAGAATAGACATGACCCAGACACGGAGGAGGTGGGAGGATGACCTGCCCACGCCCTTAACGGACGGGGAGTGGAAGCGCGCTGTGGCGCTGGTTCAGGGTGTCTCGAGCAATGCCCGGTTCAAGCATACGCAGTTCAATTATCTACACCGCACTTACCTGACACCCCGCACGCCTGGCGAAGTTTGACCCAACGCATGCGCCTACATGTTCAAGATGTGGCTTCTCCCGGCTCATTTTATTCACGTGACTTGGGACTACCCCAGGATTGGCCCCTACTGGAGCGTAGTGTTGGACACTCTAAGTAAAGCAACAAAGCTCTCAATTGATGCCTCCATTAAACGATGCCTCTTGGGAGAACTCCCGACCCCCAAGGCCACAACTCGCATGCAGCACAAATTCGCCATGCTTGGGCTAGTCTGGCGAAACGCCGCATAGCCATTCATTGGAAGGCAGATACGCCCCCCCCTGGAGAAATGGAGGGCGGACCTGCGGGAATGGGGGGTTGCGGAGGAGCGCCGACTCAGAACGGTTCGCACGGATGAGAACGCGGACAGGGACTTGGAGACCTGGAGCATTATGATGGACCTCGTGCAGGGAGCAAACCACGAAGATGGGACCAGCGCTTGCCCCTCTGGGGATGATACAGGGCCACATACACAACACAGCTCGCTACCAGGGACCGCCCCTCCTCGCCTGCGCCCCGCCTCCGCCTCTCCCTGTTAGCTTATAGTGGTAACAACGCTAGGACTTCACCCTTGTAGGGACGGTACCCTAGCGACACATATACGCCCACGCCCCGGTCCCATAAGCCCTCGGGCTCCTGCCGGGATGCCCCCACAGATAAGCTGGGCCCTCATTGCCAATCCACCTTGGGAGCGTAACCCCCCACACGAGCCGCCGACCACCCCCGCACAGATGTACCCACTATCGGGCATGGGGGTCAGAGACACGAGATGCTGCACCACACTAGAGCCTTGCCTACACACTGAAGAAAGACACACTACTGCAACACGGGGAGGGTCATCCAGTCCGCCAGGAGCTGTCAAATAGCAATAGAAGTTGTTGGGGGGGGGCTGTTTTGTTTTGTATCAGAAAATGTGAATCAACAAAGTAGTAATGTGATTACAGGGCACAATTGCAAATAGACTATTGAGATTGTGGGATATTAAGGGTCCCTAGATAACTGTACCAGCAATATGGCCTAGGTTACATTGTAAATGTAATTCCTTTGTGGCGCCTCCTAAAGCTTGCGCTCTGTGAGCTTGGAACGGAGCCAATCTACTGTTTACAGATGGGCAACAACATACCGCATTGATGCTTGTAATATGATGTTTGTATATTGATCATCCCATGCATACTATCAATAAAAAAATTGGGAAGAAAAGAAAAAAAACTCTCGAATTTTGGATCAAGTGACACTATTTCCCCCTCTTCCAGTTCAGGGTCTCTTTCCCCAAAAAAGTACTGCTCCTCTTCAATAAGCCTCTGCGTCTCCCTTGGAGATCTATGTCTTGACTTCAACAATGGTGTTGGTGAAGCTAGTACTGGCGTCTGTGACGTTGGCAATAGCGTCGGTGACTTAGTCACCTTTTTAGAAGCGGCTAATGGTACTTGAGTCGAGTGATGTGACACTGGGGCGGATCCAGCTGATGCTAGAGAGGGCGCAACAGGCACTGGAGACTCCTGTTGAACTTCTTCTGGCATAGCATTTAGGAAATTTGATGGGCCAGACCCTGGAGCCGGGAACTTTGGATACTCCTGCTCCTGTCGAGGAGGTGGAGGTGGAACAGGGGGAGGAATTGGATCTGCCTCCTGCTATGTATCAGGACGTCCAGGCTGAGTCAGAGGCTGCCTTCGACTCGACGGTGAAGCCAGAATGGCTACTGGAGACAAGGCAGGAGCCATCTTCCCTCTCTATTAATGTGACTTCTGACATGGTGATACAGACCTCTGTGACTTCTCCCTCGAAGATCGACGCCAGGTACTATGATGTCGCTTTTTCTTGTGTTTCCTCTTTAAGGATTTCGAGGAATAGAGAGACGGCGGCACCGAACAAAGACAAGATTTTCCACATCCTCTCTTCTCCTTCCTTGCCTTGGCCATGAAGAGCTTCGCTTCTCTCTCCTTAAATGCCTTGGCGTTCATCTTTTGGCATGATAAACAGGCGTCGACGTCATGGTCCGAACGAAGACACCAAAGACAATCCTCATGAGGATCAGTGATTGACATCTGACCCTCACACTCCTGCAGGGCTTGAACCCAGACTTTCTTGGTGGAGACATTTTTTCCTGCAAAAATGTCGCAAGACTCCAAACACTGTGGAGAGTTTAGGAAATACACGTTACGCATCGAAGGTGTGGAAAAAAGGGAACGGACGTCTGCACGCCAACAAGGGCCTCTTATGGCTTCAATGACATCACATGGAGCCGCGTGCGGAGCCATAGGCATTGTGACGTACTTGTCTATGTGGGAGAGCTGATAAGAAAGGTTTCTGTGGAATGCTGGCGCATTGGGATATTCCAAAAGGTGAGGACTCCACAGGTAGATGTATCCATCAGAAACTTAAATTACACGTGGTAACTCAATTATAAAATGTAAACATTTTATTAAGTTAACTCCATTTACAGTTACCCACAGTGGGGAAGGTACAATTTAACTTAACATATTAGATTCAGGGTAACTGATATTTGACCAAAATGTTACTCTGTGAGTGAATCCTAAAGCTTCATGATTTGTGCTTAGATGTGGTTTTAAAGAACTCCTAGCCCAAAATTGTTGAATAAATGATAACAAATTCATGGCAACCAATTTCAAGAAGAATCTATGACAGGATTACATAGAGGTGAGGACTCTCTAAAACTCAAAAACTCAGTGATTTCCTCAGTGTGAGGTATAAAAGATCCTTCTAGAGATGACTTTCAGAGATGCTAAAGTTTTGTCTCCAAGAACACAATTTTCACAATATTCAGCTAAATCATATCAGGTCTAATGCCTTACTGGATGATTATTGACTGCCCCAATAAATTTGGGATGAATTTAGGATGACAAGTATGCAATAACGCACAAGTTACTAACTTGTGTAACGATATATCTGTAAGAGACAGTAGTTAGTGACAGATTCCTTACCTTAGAATATCCCCAGGCGTCAGGCTGGATCCGGAAAGTTTTTTGCGTAGCAGTACCCTTGCGCGGCCGGTAGGCGGCGCCGTGCGGCTCCGCGTCCGTCGCCGGGCGTCGTGATCGCCGGGATGACGTCGCGGGCAGTACTTAGACGCCGCCCCTGCGCGCTGGACGTCAGTTCTGTACACGACTTTCCACGCCAGGAACGCAGAGCCATGCAAGAAGCTGACATAGGTGTCTGAAAAATACTAGGGCCCTGAAAGGGATGTCCTTAACCCTAGAAATCAGTTCGCAGAACGGGAGGATGGGTGGCGGTAAGGAATCTGTCACTAACTACTGTCTCTTACAGATATATCGTTACACAAGTTAGTAACTTGTGCATCTGAAAGAGACACGTTAGTGACAGATTCCTTACCTTAGAATAGATACCCCAGCAATACCAACCCCGGTGGTGGGTCTGCGAACAAAGATCAGACAAGGAAGTCCTGGAGGACAGAAGGGCCAAAGAAGCCGCCCCTCCGGACCTGACTGTCAAGGCAGTAATGCTTTGTAAACGTGTGCAGCGAGGCCCACGTAGCTGCCTGACAGATATCCTGCAGCGGAACACCGCGGCCCAAAGCCGTGGTAGCAGCCGCTGCCCTGGTGGGAATGGGCACGCAGCCCAACAGGAGGCTCCTTCTTAGCCAAAGAATAGCAGGTCTTGATGCACAAGGTAACCCAGCGGGAGATGGTTCTCTTGTGCACCGCCCGACCTTTTTGGCGCCCACGTAGCCAACAAAGAGCTGGTCATCCACCCGGAAGTGTTTTGTGCGGTCGATATAGAAGGAGAGCGCACGCTTTGGGTCCAGACGGTGGAGCCTCTCTTCCTCTCTGGAAGGATGCGGAGGCGGAAAGAAGGTAGGCAAAGTGATGGTCTGCCCAATGTGGAAGGCAGTAACCACCTTTGGCAAGAAGGACGGACGCGTCCGAAGAACAACCTTGTCTGGATGAACAGACAGAAAGGGAGGTTTGCAAGATAGAGCCTGGAGCTCACTCACCCGCCGAGCGGAGGTGATGGCCACCAGAAAGGCTGTCTTCAGAGTCAGAAGACGAAGAGGACAGTTATGTAGAGGCTCAAAGGGAGCGCACATTAAAAGGTAAGAACCAAGTTCAAGTCCCACTGAGGCATCACAAACGGAACAGGAGGGAAGAGGTGAGTAATGCTCTTTAAGAACCTGTTAACAACAGGGGACTTGAAAAGGGAGGGCTGATCAGGAAGCCTGAGGAAGGCCGAGATAGCACAAAGATAACCCTTGATGGTACCCAGGGCAGAACCCTGTTGGGCCAGAGAAAGAAGGAACAGAAGGACCTCAGAAAGAGGGGCAGAGAGGGATTCACAGCCTTTGCTGTGCACCATGCCACAAATTTGTTCCACCTGCAGGCGTATACCACCTTAGTGGAGGGACGCCTGGCTGCCAGAATCACATCACAAACTTCGGGAGGCAAGTCGAAAGGAATCAACTGCCGCCGCTCAATCTCCACGCAAGCAGGTGTAGACTGGACAGGTTCGGGTGGAGGACCGTCCCCTGCTGCTGCGACAGAAGATCCTCCCGAAGAGGCAGACGGATCGGGGGATCTACGCTCATATTGAGTAGCTCGGGATACCAAACTCTACGAGCCCAGTCCGGAGCTACAAGAATGACTTGGGCCCGGTCGTGCCGAATCTTCTTCAACACTCTGGGTAGAAGTGGTATAGGCGGAAAGGCGTACAATAGACCGCAACTCCACTCGTGACGAAAAGCGTTGCCGAGCGAGTGCCGCCTTGGAAATTCCAACGCGCAGAACTGATGACATTGCGCGTTCTCTTCGGTGGCGAATAGATCTAACCAAGGCTCTCCCCATTGTAGAAAGAGTCCTTGCGCCACTTCCGAGTGAAGACGCCATTCGTGATCCATCATGCACCTGCGGCTGAGCACGTCCGCCCTGGCGTTCAGGGAACCTGCCAGGTGTTGAACCATCAGGAACATGCCCTGATGTTCCAGCCATGTCCAGAGGCGCAGAGCCTCCTGGACAAAGGGTCCAAGACCCCACCCCGCCCTGTTTGTTGCAGTACCACATGGCGGTGGTGTTGTCTGTGAACACCTGCACTACCTTCCCTTTGACAGAGGGAAGGAATGCCTTGAGTGCAAGTCGGATCGCCCGGAGCTCCAGAAGGTTGATATGGAGCCGGGACTCCGCCCGGAGACCAGAGGCCTCTGATCTCCGCCTCTCTCCATGTGACCGCCCCATCCCAGAAGGGACGCGTCCGTCACAACTGTGTGCTCTGGCTGGGGAAGGAGAGGGATCTGCCCATGACCCATTGCCGGTTCGAGAGCCACCACTGCAACTGTCTTGCAGTCCCCTCCGAGATCTGGACGTGATCGGACAGGTTGCCCTGGTGCTGCGCCCACTGGAACTTCAGGTCCCACTGCAGAGCCCGCATATGCCATCTGGCATGATTGACCAGCAGGATGCAGGAGGCCATGAGGCCCAGCAGCCTCAGGGTCATCCGTACCGAAACCCAGGATAAAGGCTGAAAGATCGGAATCATAGCCTGAATATCCCGGACTCGCCGTTCGGGAGGATAGGCCCGAAACTGCGTCGTGTCCAGAACCGCTCCGATGAAAAGGAGCTGTGGAGAAGGAATCAGATGCGACTTCGGCACATTGATGGAGAACCCCAGCGAGTGCAGGAGTTCGGCCGTAGTCTGGAGGTGGGAGACGACTGCCTGGGACGAGCCCGCCTTCAGCAGCCAGTCGTCGAGGTAGGGGAAGACTGAAACCCCTGCCCGGCGCAGATGAGCTGCGACCACCGCCATCACTTTCGTGAACACCCGAGGGGCACTGGTAAGGCCAAAGGGGAGCACGGTGAACTGAAAATGCTCGGGGCCTACCGTGAACCGAAGGTAACGCCGGTGGGCCGGCAGGACGGGGATGTGGAAATATGCGTCCTGCAAGTCCAACGCTACCAACCAGTCTCCAGGGTCGAGGGCAGTTAAGACCTGAGCTAGGGTGAGCATCTTGAACTTCTCCTTCCGGAGGAAGCGATTGACGTTCCGGAGGTCCAAGATAGGACGCATGTCCTCCTTGTCCTTTTGGGCACCAGAAAGTAGTGGGAGTAGCAACCACGCCCTACTTCTGGGGTCGGAACATGCTCGATGGCCCTCTTGGTCAAGAGGGCCGTGACTTCCTTCTGTAGAAGCACCAAGTGATCCCCTGACATGCGGTGGAATTGAGGTGGCATGGCTGGGGGTGGTCTCGAAGGGGAGGGAGTAGCCCCTTCGGACAATGTCCAAGACCCACCTGTCCGAGGTGATGGTGCGCCAGTGGGGAAGGTGATGGCAGACCCTGCCCCCTACTGGCGTGCTGTGCACCTGAAAGGAGGGACTAGGAGGGCTTGGAGGCCGCGGACGGGTTGGAGGTGGTGGCCTGACCCGCACGCTGGTTGCCCGATCCGCCACGGCGGAATCCACGTCCTCGGCCACGCGAAGACGCCTGCTGCGCGGGCCGGTGGCTGGGCTGCTGACGTGAAGGGGCGCCCCTACCGTGGCCACGATAGGGGCGAAAAGCAGAAGTCAGCGGAGGGCGTGTAGCAGAAAGGCCCAGGGACTTGGCAGTAGCCCTTGAGTCCTTAAAGCGCTCCAACGGATGGTCTGCTTTGGACCCAAAAAGACCGACTCCATCAAAGGGCATGTCCATGAGAGTATTCTGGACATTCCCTGAAAAACCAGTGGTTCTCAGCCAGGCGTGGCGTCGGAGCGCCACCGTCGTTGCAATAGACCTGCCCAGCGAGTCGGCGGTGTCAAGGCCACAACGTATAGTGTATTTAGCCGCATCCCTTCCTTCCGCAATGGCGCGGGAAAGCAGTGTCTGGACCTCCTCAGGACACTGGGGCAAAACATCCGCCACCGAATCCCACAGGGAGTGGGTATATCGGCCCAAAAGACAAGCGGTGTTAACGGACCGCAAGCCAGCACTGGAGGAAGAAAACCTTTCTTCCCAAACTGATCCAGGCGTTTGGATTTCCTATCCGGAGGGGCGGTAGGGAAGGCGGTTTGGGAAGCGGAGGCTTGGACAATCAAGCTCTCAGGAGTGGGGTGGACAGAGAGAAACAGGGGGTCGCCCGGAGCTGGGCGATGGCGTCGTGACACGTTCCGATCCACAGGAGCCCCTGTGTTGGGCTTGGACCAGGCGCCCAAGAGAACGTCAGTGAGGGCGTCGTTAAACGGCAGCACAGTCTCCGCAGAGGAGGCTGCCGGCTGAAGCACCTCTGTCAAGATGTTAGGCTTGACCGTCAAAGTAGGGAGTTGGAGACGTAAGGCCCCAGCCGCCCTACGCAACACTGTACTAAGGTTGGCTCCCTCCTCCGTAGCCACGGGAGGAGACAGCATGCCAATGTCAGGGGAAGTATCCAGACCACTGGCCTCCCTAGACTCTCTGTCCAGTCCTCATCGTACTGACAGTGTTGTGTCAGAGGGTCATCAGACCCTCCCAGTCCAACTGGTCCTCCTCTGGTTCAAAATAAGGAGGAGAAGGGACAGTTGGGACCCAAGGTCCCATCGGGCGCCGGAGCCGGCGCCGAGCGACGTCCGTCCGGAGCCATGTCCGGAGCCGGAAGGAACTGGGGACGACGCCGCCCGGAGCCCAGGGCGGCGTCGAGAACGGCACCGGAGACATCGGCGCCGGTGGAGGTGTCGTCAGGGTCGACCGGCGTCGATGGGGGTTGTGGAGCCGGGATCGAGGCCGGGGCCGAAGCCGGAGCCGGGATCGAGGCTGGAGGCACGGGCGACGCCGGGGCCGGAGCCGTCGGCGACGCCGGAGCAACCCCACTGCAGGCCCGCGGCCCGAAGGCGCACCGGAGGGGCCTGAAGGCCCGAAGAGGCGGGCCATGGCCGACAGGAATTCCTGCACTTTGGCCGGATCCGCCCCCGAACCCGGGAAGGGCGGGTATGGCGGGGCGACTCCACAGGCAAGTCCGGGGCCGCGGGGGCGGGACGATGCCGGGAGGGGCCTCAGCCGAGTCGCGAGATCGGCGAGGCGAAGTCCTAGAGCGATGATGCTTTTGGACTTCTTGTGTTTCGACTTACCGGACGAAGAAGACTTCGACGCCGACGACCGGTGTGGACTCCGCGATCGACCCCTGGACCTCTCACGCGACCGGGGCTTCCGCGGAGCCGAATGCCGGGCCTCGAGGAGCTTTCGAGACCGCTCTCGCAAAGCTTTCGGGTTAAGGGCCTGGCAGTCGGTACAAGACTCCGTGTCGTGGCCTCGGCCGAGGCAGAAGAGACACTCCCAATGCGGGTCGGTGACGGACATCATGCGCGCACAGGCGCCGCAACGTTTGAAACCGGGCATCCCTACGACACCTTGAGAGATGAAAAAACAGTGAAAAAATTCACCAAAAAGTATGGTCAAAAATGACCAGGGCACTGCTCTTCCCGGATCTGCGCTTGCTGGCGCGGAAAAAGAAGAACTGACGTCAGCGCGCAGGGGCGGCGTCTAAGTACTGCCCGCGACGTCATCCCGGCGATCACGACGCCGACGACGGACGCGGAGCCGCACGACGCCGCCTACCGACGCGCAAGGGTACTGCTACGCAAAAAACTTTCCGGATCCAGCCTGACGCCTGGGGATATTCTAAGGTAAGGAATCTGTCACTAACGTGTCTCTTTCAGATATGCAGTTTGATGCACAGTAAGTGCACTATCATTTCAAGTGACTTTGGTGATAGGGATGGAAATAAACATTTAGAATTTAGAATGTGGTGTATGACAAATATAATGATTATCCAGGATTAGCAAGATTGTTGACAACTCGTATCGCTATATCAACCATTGTGGGATAAAACTGGGATGATAATTATGTTGTATCATACAGATGGATGCAAGGCAAATCAGCCATTATGATTGTGAATGTACATATAAATATTAAATGTAAATGTCTTTTTGAGTGTTTGCAATGACATGAAAGCATATACAGATCTAGAAATTAAAATGTGATGCATGACTAGAATAAGTATTATCTAGGATTAGTAAACAAATGTTGGAATTGTTTTGAAAATATTTAACAACCCAATTATCACAGTATGGAGTACTTTCTGCATCATATACCGGCATTCATAAATTGCTTGAGTCATGGAATAGTCATTCTTACAAATTCATTGTTACTCAAGCTATATCTTGCTAATAAATTCACATAAAATGATGGCCTGTCTGATTGAAGTAATTAATACGGCATGAGCGAAGTTCTTTGAAAACACTGGATTTAGAAAAATGTGGAATAGTTATATGTTATAAATGTAAATACAACTGAGTACTGAACTATGTTTTAGACGGTATGAATATTTCTAAATTTTCTTTTGTTAGTTAGGATCTTTCAATTTTCTTTCTTCTTTTTCCTTGTTATGTGTTTCTTTAAGGTTTCCTTCCTTCATGAATTTTTCTTCTTTACAAATTTTTCTTCCTTTCCCCTATTCTTATGTAACGTTGCAGAACAAGTTTGGAATAGAAAATATGTTTTTCTTTACTTAACATACCATGATTAGTTGGTATTTTGATGCAATTATTACAAAATATGAAACTGTAGGAATAGACAATTAAAATCTTGGTAAGTATAAGATCAGAGATAGAAGTATGCAATCATTAGTGTATTCATGATGTTTTTGTATATATTTTATTTACAGCTTTTGATAAAGAGAATATACCTCAAAACACGTGTTAGCTGTTTTTGATGTTTTGAGAACTATCAATAAAGAAGTTTCCATAATTCTCTAGCGTGTAAGACGTGTATATCTTTTTGACATTATTTAACTATCATTAAGACAATGAATACTAAGAGCAAAATCCTCTTATAGGGCACAGTTAACTATAAACACACCGGTGGGGACTAGTTTTTTGGATAACATCACCAGGCTATAAATCAATTTACCCCAAATTTGTCTGGGGTATTATTTGCAGCATTGCTGATGGATGTGCCACATGGTCAAATTGGGTTTCTTTTTAAATATGGGGATCCCAAATTAAAAAAAAAAGTTAGGCTTAAGATCTTAAAGTCTGCTTTGCACACATGGATGTATGTGCGGAAGGCGTTAAGAGTCCCATATTTTTCACCATGGGCGCCTATTTGGGATTCTCCAGGTACCCCTGAGTGCATGAGGGACCAACTAAGCCAGCCTTTAAGAGATGGGGGCATTCAGTGTTGGGCGGACCTTAAGGATGGTATAAATTTGATTAGTTGGGAAGCACTTTGTAATTGTACCAAGGGTTTGCTGACAAGGTTTAAATACTACCAGCTGAGTTCCTGGAGGACTACACAGGATTGGGCAGAGGTGGAAGATCCTAAATTTGACCAAGTAATGAGATCTAGTCGGTGGAGCAAGGAAACATCATTTTGGTATTGGGCCTTTGTAGATGCGGGTGGACAGATGGAGAATGAAATTGAAAAATTGTGGGGCGAGGAGCTTGTTAATCAGGACACAATGCAAATGTGGAGCAATTCGTATAATATACTATGAAAAATAGTAAAACCAGCACCACTAAAACGACACCATCTCTTCACCACGTATAGGGTGTATTGGACGCCCGCAAAACTTTCTAAGGTCACAGGGAATACTTATACTTGTCCCAGATGCATGTGTGTTGATGCGGATGATATACACATGTTTATGGTATGCCCAAAAATAACCCCCTTTTGGAATGAGATTAGCGCCTTTTTGGGAGAAACTATTGGGATGCAACCAGAAGTATCATTGAGTCTAATATTTTTGGGATTGAGTTGGGATCAAGAAGAGCAACTGTCTGAGGTTAACTCCAAATTTTTGTTTTATGTAACTTTATTGGCAAGACGGGAAATGTGTAAACCCTCCAATGCTCTTTGAGTGTCTAAGGAGCATTATATATGTGAGTGAATCAGATATGATATGTGATCCGAAAAGTAAAGAGAAAGTTTGGGCTCCTTTGAATAAGTGGAGAGAAAAGGTAACGTGAGTCCTATGATTATGCCACTTACTCTGTTGGCCTTATAATCTCCAACTCCTTTGGTAGGCCCAGTTAGTATGTGGAGATGGAATAGGAAACGGATGTAAAATTGGGGGCGATCATCTCAGGGTCTCGCAATACGGCTAATGGTTTTGGTCCACTACGATATGGCCTAGAAAGACTCTGAGTGTTACCCTGCAAGAAATCTGGTAAAATGACAAAAAAAAAAAAAAGGAAAATATATATATATATATATACCCCAAATTTGTGGATCTCAAACATATATATTTTTAAATAGTTTAAATTATATAATTTAATTTAACATCACTTCTGATGGCCTTTATTTTAAGTCTCTACCCCGACCGATTTCTATCGGAGGGTACGACAGTACCAGGGGTTGGCCATGTGTGGTGCAGGACTTCTTCAGCTCTGAGCTGGAATGCATGTACTACTGCTTTGGGTCCTCTTTGACTGTAGTAACTTTAGAAGTGCAGTCCTTAAATAGCAATTATTTTACTCTTTTGTATGTGGGTGCAAGTCCCTCCCCAAGTCCATGTTTAACCTTCCCTTAGCCTCCTTTACTTCCCTATTAACCCCACCTATTTTTTCTAGGTTTTCAACTACTCCCCATGGTCTCTTCCACATTTAATACTAAGTAGTAAACTCACTGAAGTGAGGATCTCCCAACAGAAAAGACAGGAGAGGTGGAGAGTTACACTTGCAGGTTTGTGAATAGCATGTAGTAGTACTTTAGAAGTACTACTGCAGTACTACTAAAGTACTGCAAAATGCAGTTTGTGAGTAGGTCCCTATGTTAGTGGGGATAAACTTTGAAACTCTGTCCTTAGATTAATTGAGGGGTTCGCACTTGGATGGGGAGGACTGCTTCCAGAAACACAGACAGAAAGGTCCTTGTGAGATACAGGAGGGGTCAATTAGAGAAACTGGAGGCGAGGGAAGAAACTTTGATGGACTCTGGGGAGGGTACCATGATAGGAAGCCAGGGAGGGAGTGCTGTGGTGTCAGGCTCTCTTAGCACAGGTTTCCCCTAGCCACACCTCATGTGTATGCCGAAATGTTCTTTCCAATGCTTCCCCAAGGTAATCGTTGCCACCAATTTCTGGGTGTGGTTTAAATGTAGCTGAGACCCAAAACTTGCAGTTGGCTGTCCAGAAAATTCGGGCTGAGGAAGAGGAGAAGGTCTGGGAGTTTGAGAGGAAGAAGCTGAGATCAGTTTGCCAGAGTCAATAGGAAAGAAGGAAGGAGAAGCATGAAGAATGGGCCTATAAGAAGAGAAAAAGGGAGCGTCTGGAGCAGTAAAGGAAACCGAAGTGGTGAAAAAGATGATAGCTTTAGAGTAACTTAGGATGGCAGCACAGACAACTACATCTGGAAAAAAATAATAATACACTTCCAACTCTAACGGAGTACCTGCCAAACTTCCAAAAGAGCTTGTGCACATGTATGTGGAGGGACATGATATTTTAGAATGGTTTGCGAGCTTTGAAATCACTTGTACATCATAGACTTTGAATGATGTGTCTAAGGCAGAAAACTGAGTGGCTTGACTTGACACAGAGCCAATGACAAGTCGCTCATGGTTCATGTAAGGATCAGAGAGAAGCAAAGGGCTGGATGTCTCCTGGGCACTGATTTGATTGCCCCTACTTTAGTACTAGGACCAGAAGTCAATGTGGCTTGCGCACAAAAGGTACAGCAATCATTCGAAGCAATTGAATTATGAGCAAATGAACGAAACTCTAACTATGTGGTTGCGTTGAAGCAATTTCAGTTCTTTCCAAGGTTTAAAGAAAGCAAGAATGCAGATGGTATTTCATTTGAAAGATGGATTCATGGAGTGTTTGTGTGACTGGAAGGAGTGGGTGAAAGGCATGGAGGCCAAGGAATTTCTTGCCCTAAACCACCAGTTCATGGTGACAGATTGACTCAAGGAGTAATACCTATCAGATCTGACAGAAAATAATCCACAGAAACCTGCAGTTTTAGCTTGAACGCGGCTGGCTAACAGGGTTAACAAAGGATTGGAGCAGAATGGCTCTAAGCCAAAAATAAAGAGGACCTCTCAAAAGATTTCTTCAAAAACCAGTGAGTAAATACTAGGATAATTCCCAAAGTTTCAAGGGACAAAACAAGCAGAAAGAGATTTTGGTTCCAAGTTAGGAACAACACAAGAAGAAGGGAGGATAGAAAGGTTCTTCCAAGCCCAAAGTGATTACTTGTTATAGATGTCACAAGAAGGGGCATTACAAGAGAGACTGTCAGGTGAAAGACTCTGAACCAGCTGCACCTATGATAGCGAGTGACTTCACTGTGGCTGAAGGGACTCAACCTAGTGGCTATGGACATTTAGGAAAGAGGCCCAGATGCCCGGAAGCACATTCACCCAAACACAGTGCAGTTTGTGTTGGAAGCTAGTTTCAGTGGGAGGAAGGTTCCTGCCTTGAGGGATACTATCGCTTTCAGAACTATGGTTGAGAGGAAGTATATGAAAATGGAGGAGATTTTCCCTGTTGCCAATGGCATGGGTTTGGTAGACAGTGAGGATGACACGGTGTATCCAATTGCCCGAGTGGAGATAAAAATAAATGGCAAGTTTGTCATGGTTCATGTAAGGGTCAAAGAGAAGCAAGGTGCTGGATGTCTCCTAGGCAATATTTCATTCCACTGGTTTAATATCAGGACCAGAAGCTTATGTGGGTTGGACTACATCAGCTGTGTTGACCAGAGCACGAGCTGTGTGGTAGTTTCAGGAAGATATTGGTACCATTCCAGATTTGCCTAAATCAGAACAAGCTAGTAATCAAATCAGGGCTGATTCTGAAAATACACAGGCTGTGGCATCCATTGTCCCTGCTCCACATGGAGAGTAGAACAAGATGCGTAGTGGACCAGAAATTCTGCAAGGCATAAGCTGGATGCCCTACACTTGTAGGACTTCGGAAGGAAGTCTAGGAAAGGTCAGCAAGGAAATTATTATTTTGGGTGAGAGGATGAGATGCTTTACAGTGAGCCTATGAATCCTGAGTCAGGTGCTAGCCATAGGGTAGCGGATCCACTAGTGCAAAGGAGCATCCTGTTGATACTGGCTGCTAAAGTGTCAGGACACTTGGGCATTAGGAATGCTCAGAACAGGTTCTCTGCTACACTCACCAGAAAGAGCTTCTGTTTAACCTGTCTGACTTACTAATTGAGTGGCAAGTCAGGAGATAACACCAAGGGTCACTGTCAGTTTTAGGTGTTCTACTGTAGGTGGGAGCAGACAGTGACAATATTGGTCCATTTGAACCCTCCCCACTGGCATCAGACAACAAGTGTATCTTGGTTGTGGTTTACCATGCTACAAGATATCCAGGTGTGTCAGAAGCATGCCAATCTCTGATAGCATGGTGAACTGGACAGCGGGTGACTTTTTAAAAAGAAACTCCCGGCCTGCCGAAAGAAATCCTCCCAGCTATCGGCTCCGCTCCGGAGGAATATTTCTTCACGGTTACTGGCAGTGTTTTGGGGCGCAGCTTCTCAGGAGAGGTGTTCCCGAGTTGGCGATGCATCGAGGCACCACCCGGTCCTTGGAAATCTCCTGGACTCGGCTGATTCCGGTGGATTGACGGCGGCCCCGGACTGCGGGAGAAACAGGGCTGCGAGGGAAGCACACCACGTGGGACAGGCTCCCAGGTGCCTCCCCGAACCATGGAGCTGAACTGCCAAAACTGCATTCAAAGTAAGCGCATTATTCTATTTCCACCAAGTATCGCATCCGATCCTAATTAATGTGCTTAAACAAATTAATTGAACTTACTGGAGCTTACCGGAGGCACTATTAATCCGGGCGCCTGACTTCAATATGGCAGCCTCGTAACAACTCACACACGTTTAATGCTACCTTAAGGATTAAAAGGAGCTCGTTTGCACTTCTCTTCAAACCAGCCGCTCTGGGGACACTGCCTTTCCTTGCTCGAGCCCTGGTGGGACTGGAGTCCCAGGACATTCACTCGCCAGCATCACCTGGCATCCTTCATCGCGACCAGGGGACTACTAGTCCCAGAGTGCTTAGCGGCCGCACCAGGTGTCACCAATGAGGGGGAGGTGCTGTTTGACCATCGCGCATAAAGCGCTGCATCTCCCCCCGCGGCGCGGGACGCACCCGGGCGAAGCCCGGGCCAAGGGCGGGCCTGTCATTGACCGGAGAGGGCCGGGCTGGGCCACCCCCCTTTCATCCATTGTTGGCTTAAGCTCAGGTCCGCTACGGCCCTTGAAAACGACTGGATAAGGTACTGTGTTAATTTCCCCCAACCTGCTGAGCTTGCCTGTTTATTTCACGATTTACTCACCCGAACCCTGTGCCCAGGACTTCAACTAAGACAGGCGAACTTTATATACATCTGTTGTGGGGCCCTTACTCGCGATTGTGAAAACTATAATTGTATTGTGTGTTTATTATTGCATAGTGGTTAAACTATGGGTAAACGGAAAGTTATGGAGAGCTCGGGGCGGGAAGTAGTAACATCAGTGGGGCAGGCAAGGGGAAAAAGGCAAGAAAAGCTCAGAAACACGCAGCTGCTAACTGTGTTCTAGGCAGAATTGACACCCTTATTGGCGAATGCGAAGACATTTTAGCTTCTGAACCAACAATATCCCGCACAGATGGTGATCTCCTCTCCAATCATACTGGCCTCTCTCGCACACTAATTATTCCCAATATGTTTCATAAACACTCTAGTAAGGGGATTTCTGAACATAGCGCTAATATGCAAGTGGCACACGCAACAGGACAGGCAACAGTTCAGGTAGAAGTAACCAATACCCCTCCAGATCTCCCTGCTAGTGCTGAGGAATGCGTACCATGCTCCGCTGTCTCTTGCTCAAATAGGTTTGCTCCCTTGGCCACATATGATTCCACTGCAGACGACTCATTTTCTTTGCTAAAGTCACTGCAAGCACAAGGCAGAGTAGAGCAAATGTCTGCATCACCTGATACGGTCCAACTTATTAATTCTTTAAGGACCGAGATACTAACTATGAAACGAATGATTGAAGACCTTACAGTGATGGTTAAAACATTATCACCAATCGCTTTATCCTGTCATCAGCAAGCTAACCATTCTATACACCATGATCACGAGATGCATGCACCAAATGAGACGTCTGTAATTGATAGGGTGAAAACGGGGGAGCTGGTATCTCTTCTTTAGCACTCCCTATATACTCAGTACCTCATAGGCCAAAAGTAGACCTTTTTAACAACACCAAGGCCAATACACTCAAAGGTCCTTATAATGCACAGCCCAATACATCCATAGATCGTTTTTACTCAAAATGTTCTTAAAACACGAATTGAACATACAGACCGTAATGGCATGCCAATGGGTCAAAACATCTCGGATAAGCTATCTCATCACACTCACCGATTATCGGCCGCCCCCTATCATATGGTTCAAAAATCTTCATGACTAATGTCCCCAAGCTCAGTCCAAAGAACGCCCGCGAAAGTGATGACTCTTTAACAAACAAAGTCATTCACTGGATTCGCCATATTAGGGGCTGTCGCTCGGTAATACGCGAGGACATAATTAGGGCCCAAAGATGCTCGTTCTCTGCCCAACCATTTGACTACATTGAACTCACACTTTCCACTGCTGATTTGGCAGAGAATCTCCTCGCTCTAGAATATCGAACTTGCCCTCCCCCACATCATCTATCCAGTTCAGGCGCACACGAACAATCACTGGAGGAGGGTTAGTCGACCACACAGAGCATAGGACATCATTAGAGCGGGGGACAATACTAGAAGAAGTTGACTGACTACAGACTGCCCCTTGTTCATGTACTGATCCATCTAATTCCATCACAAGTACTATGTGTAACCCCCTAATTCCCTATTCCACCCTGAAGCTCAGAAACCAACAATGTCTACTTCGGGGGAAAGGCCCGAGCGATCACTTAGAAACATCATATAGGATCCATGAAAGAGGAACCTACACCTTATTAGATTCCATCGAGATGCCTGTGCTCCCTATACAGCTGAGCCACCCATCATTGATAAAGGTCAACTCGTATCCTGTTCAGAACCTGAACCCCCGCAATTTAAAAATTATATCACGGAACATAGCTGGGTTAAAAAACAAGCTTTCACTCCCTCACTGGAACGAGCTGATAGAAGGATACGATATCTGTATCTTCCAGGAGACTTGGCGTATGGATTCTTTATATAAATATGGCTATGTCTGTTTTTGTATACCACCTACCACCATAGGAAGAGGGCGCCCCTCTGGAGGTTTGATTGTTTGGGTAAACATTGCTCTAGGGTGTCGAATTCACATGCATCCAAGTTTAAGTAATGATCTTCTGGGACTTACCATCAAGGGCCCCAGGGGTGGGGACATTATAGTTTTGTTTAACGTTTATATTCGAGGGACCAAGGGTGGCAACCAATCACCTACTGTCATGCTTCTTGAACAAGCCATATCTGGTTGTCTGCCTAGCGCCAAATTCCTGATTGCAGGTGATTTTAATTGTACTTTTGAGCCCCTATGCTATGACGATATGTTGGAACAAGAAAGAGCTGACAACATGTGGTCTGTCCCTCCACTTAATTTACCACCGATCAAAAGGTGGACTAACCTGGCAATCCAGCTCAACGCACTTATGTCTGAATTCGGCCTCAGGGCTGCGAATGGCAGAACTCCTTCAGATACTCAGGGGGCGAACACCTTTAATAGAGTCAGTGGACCCTCACGCATTGACTATATTCTAGTCGATGTGAAATTGTGGGATAATACGACTGATATATTTGTGGGCACCACGACCGATAGTGACCACAACCCCCTCTGTATGACAATGACTAATCTGTGGGTTCCACTATCTGGCCCCTTGTTACGGAGAGCTTTAGCCTTTACTACTTATGTTATTCCTTCTAATTGTAATAGGTACCTAAAGTGGCACAAGGTTTCCTCACAAGACTCCAACTTAGTAGCCATTCAGGAGGCCTTGGCTAAGCACACAGCTGAGCTCCAGGCTGCGGGCATGGACTTAGCTGTAGTTTCCAATGTCCATTCCCGAACAATAGATCAACTGTCTTCTTATTTCCAAAAGCTGTGTAAGCCTAATAAACCAGGTGCTCCTCAAAAAAAACAGCACCTATGGTACTCTAAAAACTGCAAGTTTAAAAGACAAGTTTTGAGTTCAGCTATTAAGGCCAAAAATTGCCTTATGGTCAAAATGGCAAGGAGGGAATACAAAGCTGCCCTGCACAAAGCAAATATTGAGTGGGAAGAACAGTATTGGCAGGATATAAAGAGCGCGAGCCTTGGGAAGAATAAGCATTTATTCTGGACATTAGTCAGCAGCGGCAACAATAGGGAATCGGATGTTCTGCCCAACCACATTACAGGCCAAGATTGGCATAATCATTTTGGGAATCTGTATTCCACCAAAGAAGATGGACGTCTGGAGGAGCCATGCGGCCCCATAGACGTCTCTCTAGTGGGGAATACTGACAACCCATTTTCGTTACCTGAAATAGAGGCAGCCATCAAGAAGTTAGTCCCTGCTAAAGCCCCAGGTTCAGACAGACTTCCAGGAGACCTCTTTTTGGCAGATCCAAGGGGTTGGTCGCGCTATTTTCAGTTGTTATTCAACGCTCTAGCTGCAGGCTGCCCAGTCCCAGAATCCTGGAAAGGTGCTGTGGTTGTTCCGATTTACAAAAAAAAGGGGGATAGGGAAGATCTTGCGAACTATAGGCCCATAAGCCTAATAGATGTAATGCAGAAGGTGCTAGGCAGAGTCCTCTTACAGAGGATTCAAGCGTGGTGCGAAGAAGAGGATATTCTCTCTCAATACCAGGCCGGCTTTCGGGCGGGCATTGGTACAATTGACCAGGCATTTAGGTTAATGCTCATATACTGGAAAGTTGTGGTTGTGGGAAGGGGCAGTCTTTATCTCGCTTTCATAGATCTAAGGACTGCCTTCGACCTGGTACCCAGGACAAGACTATGGCATGTCCTTAATGACATGGGTATTCCACCCTTAATCTTAAACCTACTAATCCGCCTCCATGAGGGAAATTACGCCCAGGTGAGATGGGGGGCCCAAGGCCAGTTAACCGAACAGATTCCAGTGGGAAAGGGAGTCCGCCAGGGCTGCGTCATAGCCCCCACCCCGTTCTCCTTGTATGTGAACGGGGTGGTGAGGTACCTACAAGAAGATCCAGCTGACGCCCCAACCCTGGCGGGCGATAAAGTGCCAACACTCCTGTTCGCCGACGACACCTTGTTGGTGTCAAAGTCTCCGGCTGGGCTACAAAAGTTAATGAATAGATACCAATCCTTTTGTGACTCCCGAGGCCTGGTCATTAATACTTTAAAGACCAAGCTTATGGCCTTCAACCCCCACAAATCTTTTAGAAACAATCTCACATTAAATGGCGTTATTTTGGAAAGAGTCAACACCTTTGAATATCTTGGCATCCGCCTCTCTGATAAGATGCTTTGGAGGCCTCATATAGCCAAAATGCTTATTAACCATAAACGTGTGGCGGGTGCGCTCATTAAGGAACATCGATCTTCAATTAGTAGACCAGTTGCCCCGGCTCTTGTGGTTTATGACGCCAAGGTATTAAGCTCTGCGCTCTATGGACCAGAGCTATGGGGGTTCGACAGTGTTGACGAAATCAGTAGATCTGAGCACAAGTTTTTGAGGGACCTGGCGATGCTCCCCCGTAACACTCCGCTAACTCCTTTAATGCACGATATGGGTAGGCGGCCATTTAGGGATATCGCCAGCTTTCGCCCATTGCTTTTCTGGGCTCGCCTAAGGCGTACCGCAGAGCTTGAAAACTATGCCACAGCCTTAACAGAGGTGATGAATTTAGATGTGGACCACAGGGTCAAGTGGATTTTAAATGTCAAGAAAACAATGATCTCACTTGGGCTTAAAGAAGCGTGGGAAAATCAGAAGCCCCCAAGTAAGGTGGAACTTAAACGCCATTACTGGAATTGGATTGACAATCAGGAGCGCAGCAAATCGAACTGGGGGAGATTAACAGAGGAATTCTTTAGCTTTAAGCAAACTAGAAGCCTTGAGCCTTTTCTGGACGTAATCCAGGTCCCACGGGATAGGGCTCTGTATATCCAGTTTAGGTACGGTACGCTCCCTGTTAATGCCCTAACATCAAAATGGCACTCTGCCAAGATCACATCAAAAAGCTGTCCCTGTTGTGGAGCCCCGGTGGAGTGTGTTGCCCAAGTCCTGTTTGCCTGTCCATCTTATAGCAATGCAAGATCGAAATGGTTAAAACCAATTTGCAGAGACATGGGCACCCGCGACCACCGGGTTGCTCTACGCATCTTGAAATCCGATCCACGAACCTTATTTTCTTGTGGAGTTGCCAAGTTTTTGAGCTGTGCTTGATTAATTAGGCACAAAGCCTTGCGTGGGATGATCAAAGTCTAGGCCAAGATTGTTACTGGAGAAAGAAAAATATTCAGCTATCACAATTCTTCACTTGTTGTGTTACATAGGAACTGCAAATCTCTTACTGCACTTTTATATTTCTTTTTAGACTGTTGTCCCTTTCTATGAAACAATAATGATGAATTGTGGATACATATTTTTAAGTCACTGCTTTTTATTATAATCAATTCTTACGTGTTGTTTTTTAACAGAATGCTGAAAATGTTGTGCTTGTATATATATTTTATTCATTGTATAACTGTCGGACGATGCTTTTATGATACATTGCTATCGAAATAAAGCTATTGATTGATTGAGATATCCAGAGGTGGTACCTGTGAGGAACACAACTGCAAAGGTGGTAGCCAGGGCTCTTTTAGAGATATTTTCTAGGGTTGGATTTCCACAGATTTTGATTTTTGACCAGGAAACCAACTTGATTGCCTCATATATGGCAGAGATGTGGGATCAAGCTAGTATAGTAGACCACATTTCCACAGCACACCACCCACACACCAATGGGTTGGTGGAAAGGTTTAACAACCCCTAAAGAGCTTGATGGGAACTCTGCTAGAGAACCTCAGGAGGAAGGGAGATCTTCTTTTGCCATGTCTCCTATTTGCTTAAGGGTAAATTCCACAGAAAGGGGCGTGGGTGTCAGTCTCTTCTTCTGTTTGGGCATCCAAAGTGTGGTCTACTCACCTTGCAAGTTAGGAAGGAAATTCAGAGTAATCTCAGAAGGACCTGGTGGACTATTTGATTGGCCTCAAGAAGATGATGGTGTAATTCATGAGCCACACAAAGAAAAACCTTTAGAATAGTCAAGAGCTGGTGAAGGAAGAGTATGACCAGAAAGTGGCACTGGCAAATAAGGATAAGTGGAGTGAGTCATAAAAAGGTGGTGCAGAAGGTGTCGGACGTGAAGAATAAGTTACTTACCTTCGGTAACGCATTATCTGGTAGAGACTCTATCTAGCTGCAGATTCCTTACCTTTGAATTTCCCAGGGGTCAGGCTGGATCCGGAAAATTTTGCTGAGCAATACCCCTTGCGCGCGACGTCGGGTGGCTCCATTCGGCTCCGCGTGATGTCGTTGGCGTCGGTAGCGTCAGTTATGACGTCGCAGTGCCTATATAGGCGCCACCCAGGCACGCGGACGTCAGTAATTTTCATTTTTCCACGCCAGAAGCGCAGAGCCACGAAGTAACTGACGTAGTCGTGTGCAAAAACTAGGGCCCTGAAATGGGAAACAACCCACCGGAGTAGTGTGGTCCTGCAGAATCAGCCTAGGAGTGCTTGGAGGCTGCGGCTGCTGGGGGCAGTGTGGCAGACGACTTCTGGCCTCCATTCCGAGGACGCAATGTACCGCGTTCACGCACGGCTTGGGTAGTCAGAGCGGGGTGGTGGCTAGGATAGGGCTGACGTGGCTGGAAATCCCTTCCAATGCCATGAAAGGGGCAAAGGGAAGACTGGCCACGAGGAGTGGAGGAGAGACCCAAGGATCTGGCCGTAGCTCGAGAGTCCTTGAACCTGACCAGGGCCGAGTCTGCCTTTACCCCAAGAAGGCGGGTTCCATCAAAGGGCATGTCCATCAAATTGGCTTGGACATCCCCCGAGAAGCCAGATGTACGAAGCCAGGCGTGGCGCCTCAAGGCCACCGTCGTTGAAATTGACCTGCCTAGCGAATCGGTCGTATCCAAACCACACCGTATGGCGAATTTCGCAGCATCTCTCCCGTCCTTGGCAGCTTGGGAGAGCACAGCCCGGGCCTCCTCCGGGACTTGTGGCAGCACCTGCGCAACCATCTCCCAAAGAGAATGGGACAAACGGCCCAATAAGCATGCAGTATTCACCAACCGCAATGCCAGACTGGAAGAAGAAAACATCTTCTTCCCAAATGAGTCCAGTCTCTTGGATTCCCTATCCGGAGGGGCGGAAGGGAGTGCGGCCTGGGAAGTAGAGGCCTGCACCACCAAACTTTCTGGGGTGGGGTGTTGGCTGAGGAACTTTGGATCGACCGGAGCTGGGCGGTGGCTGCGTGCAATCGTCCTATTCACAGGAGCCCCTGTGCTAGGCTTGGACCACGTTCCTAGAAGGACGTCCGTGAGTGCCTCATTAAAGGGCTATAGGGGTTCAGAGGTGGAAGCCCCAGGTTGAAGCACTTCGGTCAGGAGATTAGTCCTGACCTGCACTGAGGGCAGCTCCAGTCCAAGGACCTCAGCTGCCCTCTTACCCACCATGGCATAGTGCGCCCCCTCCTCCGTAGCCACTGTATGTGGAGAGAGCATGCCAGTGTCTGGGGAAGTATCCAGACCAGTGGCTTCCCCAAGTTCCCCATACCAGTCCATAGTCTCCTCAGTGACTTCCTGGTTCTCTAATGGGTCTCCAGACTCCTCCGATTACTCTCCTGAGCCCAGCACGCCCACAAAGTGCTCAGGCGACAACATAAAACCCCTGGGTTCTGTCGACGTCGGAATCGGAGCTGCTCGACGCCGTTCTGGCTCCGTGTCGTCGGGGATGAGGATGGGGCTTGCGCTGCCGACAGGCACCGGTGACTCCGTGAGCGGTCACGCGACCTCCTCTTTTTCGAACGGGACCGTGACCTCCTCGGAGTCTCGCTTAACGGTGTCGACTGCCGGGCCGCAAGCAACTTCATCGGCCACTCCCTCAAGGTCTTCGGGGCCATCGCCCGACAGTCTGAACACTACTTCGGATCGGGGTCGCGTTGTAGACACCACAGACACACGCGGTGGGGATCGGTAACCGCCATCATGCGGGTACAAGTCCTGCATGGTTTAAAACCTGTCTTCCTACCAGACATCCCTCGCACACGAAGTCATCTCAAAACTATCGACAAAAGTCGAGAAAAAAGCCCGCCAAAAAGTGTTAGAGGGGTAGCTCTTTCCGGATCGGCGCTTAACTGGCGCGGGAAGAAAAGAACTGACGTCCGCGCGCCTGGGTGGCGCCTTTATAGGCACCGCGACGTCATAACCGACGCCAACGATGTCAAGCGGAGCCGAATGGAGCCACCCGACGTCGTGCGCAAGGGGTATTGCTCAGCAACATTTTCTGGATCCAGCCTGATGCCTGGGAAATTCAAAGGTAAGGAATCTGCAGCTAGAAGTCTCTATCAGATCTTCTTTGTAAACACAGCTGTCACAGAGGAAACCTGGAGGATTTTCCATGTTTACCTGCTTAAGTTTTACCTCTGAAGAGATTATAAACTGAACATTATTGGCCCGGTAAAACAGGTTGAGGAAGTTAATGAGTCTCTTCCTGACCTACTGCATGGAGAAATGAAGGATGGGTCTGTGGAAGGGGTACAGCTTGCTCCTGAGCTGACGGGTGAACAGCAGAAAGTGTAGGGAGGTACTGTGACACTTCCCCCCCCCTTTTTTGTTTTTTCCAGGGTTAACACCTGTCTGTTTTGTGCTAATAACATTGACACAGGAGAGAGTCTGCCAGTCAAAAGCAAGACTTATTGCATGTCTGGCCAAGACCAAAAGTGCATTAAAGCAGAACAGGACAAAATGTTGAACATGGAGCAGTTGAGTGATCCTGTAGTCCTTGGGCCAGCCCAGTTGTGTTTGTGCCAGAGTGAGGTTCCGCATACTTCAATCAATCAATCAGGATTTATAAAGCGCAGCTTATCGCCCAATAGGGTATCCAGGTGCTTGCAGGTCCCGGAGGCTTATTCGAACAGCCAGCTTTTGAGCCTCATTTGGAATTCTGGAAATTAGGTCAAGGTACGGAGTTGTGTAGGGAGTCTGTTCTAGGTCTTTGCTGCGATGTGGAAGAAGGAGCGTCCTCCACTTCTGCTTCAGTAAATGCGGAGAGTATTGGCAAGTGAGAGGGAGGGAAAGCATAGTCTTTTCATGGTTGGTGGAAGTTCAGACGATGGTTATTGTAGGTGGGTCCTTGGTTGTGTAGAGCTTTGTGTGCATGGGTCAGCAGCTTGAATTGGCATCTCTTCTGTACGGGGAGTCAGTGGAGTTGCCTGAGGTGGAGTGTGATGTGGGTTCATCGCGGAACGCCAAGGATGAGTCTGGCTGCGGCGTTCGGTATGGTCGGAAGAGTCTGTAGGAGGTGTGCGGTGATTACTAAATAGAGCGCCTTGCCTTAGTCCAGTCGGCTGGTTATGAGGGCCTGTGTCACGGTATGTCTCATATACAGGGGTAGCCACTTGAAGATCTTACGTAGCATGCACAGAGTGAGGAAGCACGTGGAAGAAACAGTGTTGATCTGTTATTTCGTGGTGAGCTTGTAATCAATGATGATTCCAAAGTTTCTGGCGTGGTCGGAGGGAGTGGGAGCGGGTCCTAGGTTTAATGGGCACCAGGAGTTGTTCCATGTGTTGCTGCCGAAAATCAGTATTTCTTTCTTGTCTGAGTTCAGCACCACCAGGTGGCGACGCTTGTCACGCATCTATGGAAGTTGGTTCTGGTGGTGGTAGGGCCATCGGTGAGCGAGAGGCTGAATTGGGTGTTGTCTGCATTGAAAATTATGTTGAGACCGTGGGATCGGACGATGTTGCCCAGCGGAGTCATATATGCGTTGAAGAGTCTGAGGCTGAAGGATGAGCCCTGGGGGACACTGCAGGTGATCTCCTTGGGTTTGGAAGTAAAAGGTGGATCCTCTGGGTTCTTCTGTTGAGGAAGGAGGTGATCCATCTGAGCGTGTCCCCTTGGATGCCTGTGTGGTACAGTCTTTCGATCAGTGTGTGGTGGGATACAGTGTCAAAGGCTGCCAAGAGGTCAAGGAGGATTAGAGCTGCTGTTCTCCTCAGTTGAGAAAGGTTTAGATGTCGTCTGTGGCTGCGATTAGGGTGGTTTTGGTGATGTGGTTGCTGCGGAAGCCAGATTGGGAGGCGCTTAGTAGCTGGTTCTTCTCCATGTATATAATGAGTTGTTAGTTGATGATCTTTTCCAGTACCTTTGCTGAAAATGGAGCATGGAGATTGTCCAGCAGTTTTTGAGTTCACTGGGGTTGGTGTTTTTTTTTTTGAGTAGTGGTCTGACTTCAGCGTGTTTCCAGGTGTTGGGAAATATTACGGTGGTGATAGAGGTGTTGAGCAGGGTGGTAAGGTCCTGCCTGATCCTTTGGTTTCCAAGGTTGAAGATGTGGTGCGGGCATGGGTCTGTGGGAGCTCCCCAAGTGGATGGATTTCATGGTGGAGGTGTTGTCCTGGGTATAGAGGAGGTTCCAGGTGATCAGTATGTGGTTCATGCCGGTTGCAGTGGTGGCTTATCCATCGAGGAAGTCCGTAGGTGTGGCATGGGGTTTGAAGTTTCTGTATATGGTTGCAATCTTCTCATGGAAGACGTTGGCGAGGTTGTCAAACAGTTCCTGTGAGAGTATGATGTTGTTTTTGCTGGCAGCCGGGTTGGAGACTTCATTAACGATGTTGAAAAGTTAGTTGGTGCTGGTTTTGATGCGTTGTGGCTAGGGATGTCTTCTTTGTTGCCCTCAGTAGGCAGTGGTAGAGGTTGAAGGAGGTCTTGAAGGATGCCCTGTTGGAGGTGTCCTTGCTGGTGCGCCATCTCCTCTCCATCTGTTTGCTGTCTCGTTTCGCTGTTCTGAGTTCTTGGGTGTACCAGCTGGCCTTTTTGGAGGATTCTCTCTTGATGTTGCTCTTGATGGGGACGATGCTGTTGTGCAATTGGTGATCCAGGCGTTCTATGCTCCTTGTTCGAGGCTGGTGGCAATAGCGGGGCTAGAGGTGTTGAGGGCTTCCGTCCTGCTGGTCTCTGGGATTTAGTTCCACCTCCGGTGGAGGGCGCTGGTTGTCTTGGTGGTGGCGGCGCAGGGGTTGGAGATGCTGAAGTGGACGATGGAGTGATTGATCCATGTAAGTTATGTGACATGACTGTATTTGACACAGGTGCTGAAGATGAAAATGGGGTCCAGCATGTGTCCTGTGGTGTGTTTAGGATCATGGACAATCTGGGTCAATATGAGGCTGCTCATACTGTCGAGGAGGTGTGCGGTGTTGTTGACGTTAGGGTTGTCGATGTAGGGCCCGATTCACAGAACTAACTTAAGACAAAATCCTAAACTTACTACCATCTTGGTATTCACAGAAGGCACTTACTCATTTTGGTATTCACAGAAGGCACTTACTTACTCATTTTGAGTACCTTACTCATTTTGAGTAACTTACTCATTTTGAGTAACTTACTCATTTTGGTATTCACAGAAGGCACTTACTCATTGATGAGTAAGTGCCTTCTGTGAATACCAAAATGGGTAAGTTACTTAAAATGAGTATTGGTATTCATAGAAGGCACTTACTCATCAATGAGTAAGTGCCTTTGTGAATACCAAAATGAGTAAGTTACTCAAAATGAGTAAGTTACTCATTTTGGTATTCACAGAAGGCACTTACTCATCAATGAGTAAGTGCCTTTGTGAATACCAAAATGAGTAAGTTACTCAAAATGAGTAAGTTACTCATTTTAGGTATTCACAGAAGGCACTTACTCATCAATGAGTAAGTGCCTTCTGTGAATACCAAAATGAGTAAGTTACTCAAAATGAGTAAGTTACTCAAAATGAGTAAGTAAGTGCCTTCTGTGAATACCAAAATGAGTAAGTGCCTTCTGTGAATACCAAAATGGTAGTAAGTTTAGGATTTTGTCTTAAGTTAGTTCTGTGAATCGGGCCTGTAGACATTTAGGTTGCCGAGAAAGATGTAGTCCTTGGAGCCTAAGGCTAGGAACGCAATCAAGTTTGCGATGGTGTTGCAAAAGCTGTAGTGTGGGCCTAGGGATTGGTATGTGAGGGTGCCTCTGATGGTTGTCTTGCCGTCCATGTGGAACTTGATGTTCAGATGTTCCATGGGATGGTGGTGTTGTCGGTGGTGCACTGTATGGCCTCTTTGTGGATGACGGCTGTTCCTCCTCCAGGCTTGTTGGTGAGTGATTTTATATCTGTCGGGGATCGCTGAAGCAATGTCTGGGGCGGATGTGGGGTTGAGTCAGGTCTCGGTGAGGAAGACGATGCTGGGTGCGAGGGTGGTGATGAGGTCCCTTAATTCGATGGAATATTTGTATAGTGAGCGTGTGTTGAGAAGGGCGCATGCAAGTTGGTATTTTTGTTCACATGGTGTCTGTGGTGTGTTTGGGGTAGGGCTGGTCGGTGGGCTGGTGTGTGTGCTGTGGCTGGTGAAGTGGCAGTGGATGCAGCATAAAGGTCCTACCGTGGAGCGTGGGAGATGCGGTGGCAGTGTTAGTTGCGGTGTCCAGGGTCCAAGATGTAGAGCTCGGCAATGGTATATCTTCAGGAGGTGGGAGAGCTAGGGGTCTTGGCGCTGGGCGCAGACAGGCTCAGACAAGCGTGACTTTGGTGTGCTGCGGCCTGCATTAAGCAGGTCCTGGGGTGGGCAGAGCTTCTGTTGGCGGGAAGAACGGTAAGAGGAAAAACCCAGGCAGGAAAACCCCGGTGAGAAAACCTGGGCAGCGGCAGTGTCATTGGATCAGTTTGGAACAAGCAGGAACTGGAGGCCACAGGCAAGTGGCAGGCTAGGTGTCCAGAGGCCTACTGATGCTACCGCGACGCGGCCTGCTTTAAGTAGGTCCTGGGGTGGGCGGGGCTTCTGTTGGCAGGAAGATTGGTGAGTGGTAAAACCCCAGCGGGAAAACCCGGGCAGCGGCGGTGTCACTGGATCAGTCTGGAACAATGAGGAAATGGAGGCCACAGGCAAGTTGCAGACTAGGTGTCCAGGTGCCTACAAATATTTACACTTTTGTGTGGCTACGAGGCCCTAAAAAAGTCACTAAATAGATGCAGACATGATACCCTGAGCTGATAAGCTTGTGGACTGGATAAGTGCTGCAAGGTACTTAAGCAGCTTTGAATTGACCAGTGGCTACTGGCAGATTGCTTCACTGCCTACTACCAAGGGGAAGACTGTATTTTCCACAACAAAGCCATTATTTCAGTTTAAAGTTTAAAGTAATGCCTATGAGCTGGAAAATGCTTTTGCCACATTCCAGTGCCTGGTGAACTATGTTCTATTACAGTTAGAGGAATTTGTTGTGGCCTACCTGGATGACACCGCTGTGTTTAGCAATTCCTGGGAGGACCACCTGAAGCACCTAGAACAGGTGTTGGTCAGGACACAGGAGGCAAAATTGGCCATCACAGCAACCAAGTACTAGATGAGCCTGTTGACTTTAGTTTACCTTAGGCATCAGGTGGGTGCCGTTGGATGGCAAAATGTAATCTCTGTTGGGTGTGAGGTACCACCAAACAAACACAGGTGAGCGCCTTTTTAGGTCTCATGGATTACTACAGGCCCTTGGTGACAAGCAATGGGACTATAGCTGGCCCAAAGCCAGCTCTGACAACATGCAAGAAGCAGCCCAAGAAGGTGATATGGACTGAGAATTGTCAAGTGTTTGAGGACCTGAAGAGAGCAATGTGCAATGCACCTCTACTGAAGGTCTTTGACTAAAGTCAGACCTTCCTAGTACAGACAGAGGCCTCAGACAAGTGAGTTGGAAGGAACCGGAATATCCCCTGCATGGTGTACGTTTCCTGCCCTAAGTGCCTGACTGCCCAAGTCTGGTATCCTGCAAAAACTGTACACAATAACAAGAATATGGGTGTAGTTTGCACCAGAGCCTAAACATACTAAGTACTGTCAGAGAACGGCCTGTACCATAAAAGGAAGGACCAGGGCCAAAAGTGGGAAGAGGAGCAGAAAAACTCCAACACCAGGACACTAATCAACACTGTGTACAGTTTCATATATGCAGCATTTACCTCTTGTGTGCACTGAAAGTCTTGCATGTCAAGCACTGGTTTAGGCAATCATTTATTATACTAATGTGCGTTTGTTGAGTGATGAGCCCGAGTCACACTACCTCTCTGAGAAGTCTGTGATTGCTCGCCACTGCTACCACTGAGAATAAAGTGCTAAAGGGGCTGTACTAGGCCCAGTTTTCACATCTTTAGTAGGACCATGGTTGAGGTTCAGTAGCCCCTGCTTGGTCCATGGCCCATGTGAAAAGGGTCTGATAGCACAGTATATATTTTGCTGGTCCGTTTCCATCCTGAATTATTTGGCCAAGAGGCCCTCCTAGGTCTTCGGGGACAGCTGGCAAGATATCGCTGGCAACAACCGACAAAGCATGTGTGTGCTCAGAAGGCACACTGAGTTCAAGAAGCATAGGGTCAGGCTAGCTGATCAAAACATATTTTTGCCAAAGGCATCAATACTCTTTGATTTCCTATCTGGGGCAGGGTTGAGGGGGAAGTTTAAGAAATTGGGTTAGTGGTTGAGGGGGTTGGAAGCCCAAATCAGGCAACAAACACAATCCTTGTCAGGGTTAACCAGAAAAGTCACTAAATTAACCTGTGCTTAACCCAATGGTAGCTTGGCACAAAGGAGTCAGGCTTAACGTAGAGGCAATGTGTAAAGTATTTTATGAATCGCACAAACAGTAACGAAGTGAAAACACTAGACAAGAAAAATCCCAAACCAATTTAAAAAACTAAAGTAAATTTTAATAAATAAAATGATACCAGAAAGACAAAAATCCAATCAGTAGAACCGGAGATGTTAAATTTTAAGTTATAAGTGAAAATAGCACCTAAAAGCACAAACAGCCACTCATGGTCATCTGGTCACATTAAACTGGGGGAAAGTCATAAGTTCAGGCTGATCGGAATGAAGCGCAGGTCCGAAACAGGGACTAGTCCTGCTGAAAAGTTACCTTCAAAGTCTGGCACGAAGAGATCTGTTCACAGTGGAGGAGATCGCGAGGAGGAGGCTCAGCATCGCAGACAGTTGTCGCTAAAGCCCAAAGAGCAGGCCGGGCGTAGCGGACAATCTTCCTTATAACACAAATAGAATATCAGGTATCATGGACGGTCGTTGCTATAGCTTTGCATTGGCAGTCATTGCAAGCTGTTGTTGCCGTAGCACGAAGTGCAGGTCTCACGTTGCTGGTCGTTATCCATGGTCACTGTCGACGCGAAGAGCAGGCCTAATCAGAACTTCGCGTTGCGGATATCACAGCGGCAGAGCCTTGGGCAAATGGGCCGGTTCGTGGCTGCGAGGACCCCAAACATCAGGATTTTCATCTTTTCTTTAGGAGGAGTACACTCTGATTGCAGCCAATTGTCTGGGGAGGCACCTCTTGGGGATCAGGAACTCACTCCAGCAGAGGCCAAGAGGGCTCAGGCAGGTCCAGTTGCAGTAGGTTCGCTGGCAGTTGCAGGGAGGTCTCTGAAACTTGTTGTGTCCCTGTAGCTAACACAGGAGGTCAGCCAAATGACCCTTGGTGTCACTCTAGTTATCCTGGGATCAAAGCAAGCAGGTCCAGTCTTCCTTCTGGGACAGCAAGGCAGCCTTCAAGCACTAGCGAGGTCCTCTAGCAGCAGGGCAGTCCTTTTTCTATAACTTCCACAGATCCAGAAGTGTTCTGATGAGTGGCTCTGGAGGTCCAGTATTTATACCTGGTGCAAGCCGTTATGTGGTGGAACTCCCTGTCCTAGCCCCATATCTGGTTTCCAATCCCCTGTCAAGGCTCCAAACAAAAGGCAGGGCCAGCCTGGTGTCAGATTCCTTTCTGTGTGTAGGAGGCAAAGTCCTTTGGGTACAGCCCCTCCCCAGTCACCCTACCAGGATGGCCCATGTTGTGCACACCTAAGCCCTCTTTGTGTTACTGTGTGGAAGCAATACACAAAGCCTAACAGCAGAGCCATTCACAGCCATGTGACTCAGGACACTCTCAGAAGGCACAAATAGTTGGGACAAGAAAAAGCCAACTTTATAAAAGTAGCATTTTTAGAATTGCGACTTGAAACCCAATCTCACCATTAAAAAGGATTATAAATTACAATTCTTTTGAATGTGAACAGTATATTATTACCTGCTCCCAATCCAAAGTTATCACTTATTGAATGTAATAAGGCAACCCAGTGTAGGTCAATGGTAGAGATAGGCCTTACAAAAGTGAAAAAAGGATGTTGGGAGTTTTTCACTGCCAGGAAATGTAAAACGTAAATAAATATGTCCTACTTTTTACATACAATGAACCCTGCTCTATGAGCCTTCAGGGCCTACCATAGGGGTGTCACACAAATATCAATAGGGAAGGTTTAGGCCTGGCAAAAGGTTTATTTTGCCAGGCTGAAATAGCAGTTTAAAAGTGCATTACAGGCTGCAGTGGCAGGCCTGAGATATGTTTTAAAGGGCTAGTTTAGAGGGTTACACAATGCGTGCTGCAGGCCCACTAGTAGCTTTTAATTTACAGGCCCTGGGCACATAAAGTTCCATTTACTAGGGACTGACAGATAAATTAAATGTGCCAATTAGGTGTAGGACAATTTTACTATGTTTGGAAAAAGAGAGCACTTTAGCACTGGTTAGCAGTGGCAAAGTGCACAGTGTGCTAAAGCCAACAAAAATGAATTCAGCAAAACAGGGGGGGTGATGGCAAAAGGTTTGAGAGAATATCACACCAAGGTCAGGTCTAACAGGAAGGTATTTGGATTCACATTACTCATCAATGCCTGCACTAGAACCCTTACAGGAGTAGGGTGTTTTGTCAGAAATTCTGAGTCGCCAGGGGCCTGTCAGGCCACAGGTCAACTGACCGGAGGAGCTGAGCATGTGTTTGACCATGAGGGTGTCTGTGAGTGCCTCGTTAAATGGCAATACAGGCTCTGATAAAGATCGCAGTGGTTGGAGTATTTCAGTCAACCAATTGGCTTTGGTTTCAACCATATGCAGTTGCAAATCTAACTCCTCTGCCATTCTGCGCACTACTTCAAAGGGGCTTTTGTCCATTGGTGGACCAGAGGGTGGGTCCAGATCTGTCTCCGAGGAAGTTTCTAGCCCACGTGCATTCTGTAGGCCTAGGTAAAGTCCTTCATCAGTGTAATGAGAGGGGAGGACCTTGTTCACCTCCTCTTCATCATCAGTGCAACGAGCGCTCTGCACGCTGAGTGTAAAGGAGGAGTCTGAGGAACTGGTTAAGTGACAACTGGTTGCACCTTGGTAATCTGATAGCACGACATAGGCCTGGTGTGAGTAGATGATGGTTATGGGTCGAAGCCCAGTGTTGGGGTATCCAGTGCTGGTGAAATCAGCAGAGGCACCGACACTGAAGGGACTGGCATGGGCCTATGAGCCAGAGTAGAAGATGGGATAGGAGCTAGTAAGGGGCCAAAAGCAGCTTTCTAGGGGGCAGTTAGCACTGGGGAGGGCCTACCGGTGGAAGTCCACCTCAAGGCTCCAGTAGTTTGAAGGGTACCAAAGCAATACCACAGGAAGCCAGCAGCGGCTCAAAGATATTCATCTTTGACTCCTTGAAGGCCCAAACTTGCTGCAGGGTCGAAGATTGCCCTGGGAATTCAGGGCACGAGGAGACCAGGTACAGAACACGCTGGAGTGTCATCCTCGCAACTACTCAAATAATTTTGAGTGGCAGGATGGAGCAGAGTTCTGCTTTCTAGCACTATGGTGCATTTTCGACTTCAGCTTACCTGAAGACTATGAGCGAGAGTGGGGCTTTGCGTGGGACCTGCTCCATGACCAGGAACAGTTCCACAACTTGGAGAGCAAGCAAGATCACTGTTTCAAATGCAACCACTTCTTATGCTTGGCGAAGTAGAATGTCACCTTCCACTCTCTGATCACCTTCGCAAATGCGACAGAGTACCCTGTCCACTGAACTCTTGGTTGCCCCATCTCACTTAGAGACGGGCCGACTGTAAGCTTTCTAACTAATGAGCCCTTGTTGGCTCCGCTGTCCGAGAGCCTTCACGGACAGAGTAAGGGCTGTCGGATTAAAGGCATTAGACAGCCTGACCTATTTTGGGTGGAGAAAACAATGTCTTTTTCTATTTTTTACTGCCAAATAAAACCAGGGGATGAGGGACAGAAAAAAAACCCAAATACTTACTCCACACCCTGGAAGGAAGTTCCCAGGGTGGGGGAGCCATAGCTCTTTTTCAGAAACAAACTCCCGCCTTGGGAGTTTGTTTTTGAAAAAACAAAAAAGTAAGAAAGTTTAGTGAACAGCTGTCAAAACCGATGATGGTCATCCATCAAACTTTTTGTACATTGAAAGGAACCTCCATGATGGCGACTCCCTTATTGATACAGAGAACCGCGGTCATCTCTAAATTTTATGGACGGAGTACTGTCGGGATAGCAGAGGTAATGTCCTTCACCCTCCCAATAGACTATTCTATCCATCAAAGTCTATATTAGGTCCTAACAGTTGAATAATTCTATAGTCCACTGTACAAAAGTTTTTAAAAAATGAGTTAAAATTATACACATTCTTCTCCATACCCATGTAGACAGGTGTCCCACAAGTAGACTGCAACATGTTTTCACTGCCAACACCACCTTTCTGCACGGCTAATCCAAAATCAGTTACCTACAAAAAATAAGAAAAATGCAAAATTACTGTACGTGCCTCCTCACCATAGTGCTATTTTGCAAAACTGTAGAAAAAAGTACAATTCTAAAAACGATACTGTGCATATAGTGTGTAAAGTTGTTCAAAAAGAAATGTCTTATAGAATGTATACTAAAGGATTAATGACAGGACTGACAGCATGCAAATGGTTTACTAGATTTTAAAACCATAGTCCTCCAGCACATAACAGGCGGCAGCTCTCCAATAGTATAATGGGAATGGTGTGATGCCAAAATGTTTCATCAAACCATTAATTTTAGTTTCCGCAATATTTTTTATTAAGACATATGTCACACTTTTGCCATCACCCACTTTAATGCTTGCACACGTTCTTGCTATTTTTTATTGCATGTATAGGAATATTCTGTTGTGGCTAGCATCCAGGGATATTTCATCTGAGTAAGAGCGCCTCTATCTGAATGTTAGCATGAGATAGTCAATGTTCCTTGCCTTGGTGTTTGTGAGTGTCACTTACTGACTCAGTCTATCCTCATGACTGAGCTGCACATCTACATAGCTCTTGGTAGGTTTCGTTGGACACTTCATCTTAGACTGATTCCTTTATGTTTAACTGGATAATGAACCAAATTTAAGTGTGTCGGACAAATTACTTACCTTCGGTAACGCCTTATCTGGTAGAGACAGGATCTAGCGGCAGATTCCTTATCTTAGAATCCCCCCGAGGCGCCAGACTGGACCCGGAAATATTTTCGACCGTACCTCTGCGTGTCAGTAGAGGGCATCGAGCAACTCGGCAGCGATATCGTCTCCCGAATGTGACGTCAATTGAGTCCATATAAGCCTTCCCCCGACACGCTGATGTCAGTTTCTTTGTAACCAATTTCACACCAACAACGCGGAGTCATGTAGAGAAACAGTCTCAGGAAACAGTGTGCCAATAAGGAAAAAATCTTGTATCAACAAGTACAGATAGAAAGAACCACAGTAGAATGCAAAGACGGGATCTAGGAGACAACCGGGCCCTCAGAACGCAGAGCAGGGAGGATGGGTCGATAAGGAATCTACAGCTAGATCCTGTCTCTACCAGATAAGGCATTACCAAAGGTAAGTAACTTGTCCAGCTGATAGAGCCACCTAGCCTCAGATTCCTTATCTTAGAATCAGACACCCAAGCAATACCATACTTGGAGGCAGGGCTCCCCCAAAAGGAGAAGCCGGTCCAAAAGGTAGAGGGGACCAGACTATCTAAAAAATGATAGGTAAAGCTAGATGTTCATCCAAGGACTGATCTTCAAGAAGGACTGTGTGAAGCCCGTAGGGAGTAGAAAACAACAAGACCGTGAGAAACACTAAATATAACCATTAAAAGAGAACAATGAATGCTGAAGAGTATCGCTAGAAAAACAAGAACAACAAAAAGAAACCGCTCTTACACTGAAAACCTTGATAGAGATATAAGGCATCCCCTGAAAAAATATAACCGAGATGCTCATTGTAAAGAAGGAAGGAAACAGACAAGTGTAACCAAAAGGTTGAACCAGGACACCAAGAAGGTGTAGATAAAACGGAGCGACATATACCATATAGATGGCCAGACGATCTATGCATATATGCAAACACACATATAGATATCAATGAAGTAAAAGACATCTACCAGAGATCTATTCAAGAGATAGGCATATACATGCAGAGACATCCAAATATAAATGTATATAAGGATAAATGTGCATATAAAAGAAAACATAGAAATTTCCGCAGACACACAAGTCATACAGGGTATAGCAAAAGTATATCCACTCGTTTGCCAGTGAGCAGAAAGACGAGAAGTGAAAGAACGAGGAACACTCCAAGAAGAGAGGTAACTAAGGAAGGACAGAGAGAATACTTCCTACCATCGTAAAAGAAGAGGTTACAACAGTAACTGAGGTGGAGACAGAAAGACAAGCTGGGAAGTCGCAACACAATGCTACATAGAAGGAGGAAGCAGAAGACATGCCCACTACAGGAAAACAAGGGCAACCGTCCAAGAACCAACACCACTGACTGAGGAAGGATGCCAGCAGGTGGTAGCAGGAGAGTAAAGTATAAACAGCATGTGGAAAGGAGGAGGAAGAGGAGGAGAAGTCAGAGGAGGCAGAACAGGAAGAGGCGGAGGAGGAAGAGGAAGGGGAAAGAGGAAGAGGAGAAGGAGAAGAAGAACACCACCACCAAGGGAAACGAAGGGCTGGCAGAAACTAAGGGCAACAGATAGTTGATTATGACAATCAGACATTGTCCAATTCATGGAAGCAGGAGAAACAGTTAAGAAACCTGACAAACGCTTTATGGAAACTTGAGGACAGATAGGATATGCCCCCCAAAAAAGTAATGACATACCCCCACCAAAGAAGGGGGATAAATGGAACCTCTCCCAAAGAAAAAGGGACACCATAAGGGTGGGAGTGGAGGAAGGAAGATAGAGAAAAGAAGGGAAACCCAGCCTCCTGAGAAAGAAGGATACCAGACAAGGATCCAAACAATCAAGGGGACCGGTGTCCCAAGCGAAGAGAACTGAAAGAACAGCAGACACAACAGCTATCCCACGGTGCGAGGGCAGATATGTATAAAAATCCTCTGCAGGAGGCAATGGCAGCGGCTGTACCCCAAGGAGGTAGGTATAACACCAAAGGGGTAACAACACATACAAGAACACTAGGCTGCTGAAGATAAACAGCACCATGAGCATGATAAAGTAGAAAAGGGCCTACACATGAAAGCAGTGCCCCGACGTAATTCGAAGCAATACGCCAAAAAGATGCTGATACCACAAGGGCATTAGGAAGGTGGAGTCGTGTAACACAGGCCTGAACCAATAGGAACACAATATGAGAAGGAGAAAATCCATGTGTCCCACAGAGTAACACAGGACAAAGAAGGTCCACAACGAGGAGGGTCGAAGACCGGAACGAAAGCCAACCAGGCCAAGAGTGTGCCTGCCTTTGGTACCAGTGCCGTCCATATGGAGGGGGCAGAGAAAAGACGAAGTCAAAGTCCCTATAAGGGATACTAAGTGCATAGATAGTTCACAAAATGCCTCTAAGGCATATAAATAAAGTCCCCGAAAACGGGGAACAAGGCTATAGTGCATCCGCACAGCATAACAAAATACCCGCCACAGAGTAAGTATTCGGGTAGGAAAAAATCAAGCGGAAGAAAGAAGCCATAGGAACATACTCCCACAAGACAGCAAAGCGAGATAGTTCCAGATGGCTGGAAATGAAACCTGTTACTGACAGCATAAATGAGAAGAAAAGTAGCTGCAAAAAGCAGGAACACCACACCGGGTGTAACCCTGGAAGGGAGAGCGTACTCTGCCCTCTGAAGGCGGACAAGAGTCAAAAAAGGGGAAACAAACTGTCCCCGACAACCTTAGTACAACAACAGAGTTAAGACTCTGTACCACCATGACTCTCTCTGAACTGGCATAAAGCAGAGTTTGAATGCGCACCAAAAAGGGAGGCACCATCAAAAGGCATGTCAATGACCATAGTTTGCACAGCCTCCAAATATCTGGAAGTACACAGCCATGCATGACGATGCAGCGCTATGGAAGAGGCATAGCCAGACCAACAGAATCGGTGGTATCGGATGCTAAGAGTGGCAGCTTGTTGACCATCTTGTACCAGGGTAACGAGCATTCCAGGCTTCCTCCGGAAGGGAGGGCAGGAGACGTTTCAATGAGTCCCACAAGGCGTGGGAGAAGCGGGTGAGGACACAAGAAGTGTTCAGAGAGTGCAGGGCAGAGCGCCTAACTGAAGCTGGTCGACAGCGAGAAGGCGACGCCTCAACGTAAGAAGGAACGTTGATCGGCATCGATGGCACCACTATGGGAGCTGGCAGACAAGAGCCTGATGCCAACATTGGAGTCAGCAGACCTGAAGTAGGAGGCGAAGGTGGGACCCTCGATGAGCTGTGCACCGGCGTCGCTAAGGTGTCAGAGACAAGAGGCTGACTGGAAGCCGGGGGAGAACCCACCATTGTGGTCATAGGCACGACCTCATGCACTTCCATGGGCCCGAAGGCGCTCCAGAGGTAGGTGACGAGCCAAGAATAGAATAAAGAGATTAAGAATATTGTTTCATCTGGGTTAAAGACACCCCAGCCCCAGGATAGGTGGGGAGACGCTGGGCAGATTTATGCTCCGACACTTCAACAGAAGAGCGGGGACTATCGGTAGGCAACGAAGGTGGGAGGTGCCGCAACTTCGACCACCGATGCCGAGACTTACCTACGGACGTCGAAGAAGAATGACGTCCGCGGGAAAGGCTCCTAGCGCGGATGCTTGGTGGGTCCATAGGGCACATACGGGACCGAGGGCGACGAGAAGACTTTGATGACTCTGACATCCACACCGCAAGAAGCTTCATGTGACGTTCCCGCTACGCTTTTGGTCAGAGCTGGCGACTGAAGTCACACTCTTCGGAACCCTAGTGCTCACCCACGCACCACATGCAAACCGAGTGAGTGTCTGTGACAGACTTTTGTCGTCCACAGGACTTACAAGGCTTGAACCCCGAGGACATGGAAGAAGGGTAGAAAAAGGGTACACTGCTCCATCAATGAAAGAACATCAAGTAGGCCGAAAAAAACGCCAGAGGAACTGCACTGCGGATCCGCGCTGCTAGCCCGGAAAAGATGGAACTGACGTCAGCACATCAGGAAAGGGCTTATATGGGCTCCGTTGACGTCACATTTGGGAGACGACGTCACTGTGCAGTCGCTTGACTAACAAAATTCCTGGATCCAGTCTGACGCCTGCGGAGGATTCTAGGATAAGGAATCTGCGGCTAACTGTCTCTATCATATTACAATCTTTCTGTGCGACTAAAGATGTGTCATTTGATGAAGATAGAGAATTAATCAAGTCGAAAGGGGCCGGACTGGAGAGTTGGTGGGTGCTATGTTAGAGTAATCAAAAAGGAAAGAAAGAAATAATTCCCTAGTCCCCACAAAATGCCAAAAACAACCTTGCACCTCCACTGACCAACAAAACGCAAAGGCATGCTGGCAGGAAGAAATACTTGGAAGGAGGTACCAGGTTATAGTAGAAAAAGGACAGTCGGAGATACAGTCAGATGCTTGAAACTGCAGTTGCCAGTCAAGGAACAAGCAGCAGTTTCCGGCTGCAATCACAGAGGTTAAGAGGAGAGAGCTGCAGACAGTAAACAATTGTTGCTGCTGGTGGAAAGCATATGAAGCTTAAATCCCCAGTGATAAGACAGCAACAAAATATCATAGAGCTGCTACAAGTGCAAATACAAAATGAAGCTGAGTTAAGTTTAGTTCCAAGAATTTTTAGACCATTTTGAAGCACACTCCGCCCTTGCTCGAACAACATATTTTAATATATATATTACCCACTGGCAGTCCCCAGTGGTTAGTTATAGTTAGTTTTGCGTTACCATAGGAAGAAAGTTTTTGGGTTTGCTAATAATTTTGGCGCCGTTAAACAAATCTTCACGAACCTTTCCCCCCAAAAAATGCTCATCCACCTCAAATTCTTCCTGGAAAGTTTCAGTGATCCGTCAAGCAGGGGCAGGGGAAATAGGAAGGTCCCAAAACCAAATTTCCCCATGCATTTTACATAGATCTTTTTGAAAAATCCTAAAGCCAAAATGGCGCAACGGAATTACACCACATTTGGCAGGAAGCTAGATCTCAGTCCAGAAAGTGTTTATTTTTAGTTCTGGCCTAAAGACAGGTTTCACTGTCTTGCCAGACTCATGTTTTCCAAACAATATCATACAAAAAAATACATGCATATATAGGGGCTCTCAATCAACACTTTTTCACCATTGGTCTGTTGGCATGTCATTCAAATTATTCTCCCTCCCACCCCAGCAGAAGGTATAGATTAACAGGCCAGCCCAATCCAGCCATTGGATGCTTTCACTTGCACATGTATCCATACACCTACAAAGCAGTTCCCCAAAAATAATAATTGTTACACCCTTGCACTTCCCAATGACCAGCAGACCATATGTATAGTAGAGTTACATCGACTATTTTCATAACTCTCAAGGCATTTATTGCAAATTACAATGTTCATATCTCACTATAAACTAGCGTCGGTATATTTATTTATCCTATTGAAAAATAGCACATGTCATTAAAGTAGCTAGAGTGTATATGCAGATTTGTAGGTTGAAGACACACTCCCCACAGGTTAGTGACTGACATTTCCATTACTTGAGAGAGCCCTCTAGTAACTAATTGTGGAGCTTTGTCTCCCGTATTGTAGTTTTGTACCAGCACTGTAAAAAACACTCCTCTCAACTCAAAGACAAAGCTTACACCCACTGAAAAATGTACAGCCAAACTATGCTATCTAAATGCACTTGTACTTACTAGTGAATAAAAGTTCCTATAAACAGTAGGGTAGTAGTAGGGTGTGATCACAAAGTAAAAAAAAAAAAATAATCAAGAAATGTATTGAAATCTGTAATTTTGACTTCTGAACCAGCTTTGGCAAATAATTAATCCTATAGAAAACAAGTACAAAACATTAAAATAGCAAACGTATGCAAATTTATGTACTAAAGCCACACCCCGTCAGCTTGGTGCACGTCATTTGTAACAGTTGCATCTGACCTCTATTAACAACAAGTGAAAATGCAGCTTCATGAAAATATTCAAATGCTTTTGCAGTTGACTTGTGAGGGACACCTAGTAGCGACTAGTGGAACTACTGCCTCATGTATGAATTTGAACGATCTTGCAATTGACTAGAAAGTGACACCTAAAAACGACATATGGAACTGCAGCTTCATGAAAACATTTCAATGCTTTTGCATTAGACTTTTGAGGGGCACCTAGTGAAGACTAATGAAACTACAGCTTGATGTAAGAATTTCAATGCTTTTGCATTTGGCTTGTGAGGGACATCTCGTAGAGACTTGTGAAACTGCAACTTCACAACAGAATATCAACGTATTTACATTACACTTGTTAGAATGTAAGAATTTCAATGCTTTTGAATCTAACTCAATAGGGACACCTTTTAACGACTTGTACAACTGCATCTTCACTATACAATCTAAATGCTTTTGCATTTGATAGGGCCTTAAGGATCTGCAACCCTGAGCAGGAATTTTGAAGATTTAGCATTTGACTCGAGAGGGGCCCTCTAGTAATGAACTGAGGAACTGCAGTTCACTTGAGAAAGGCTGAATAGCTGAAACGAGTAGTCATTGACATCGTAATATAAACAGCAGTTTTTACCACAGAGCAGTGACTGATTGAATTTCTTTATCTTGCATATGTTACGCCCTTGCCCCCATTCAAGAAAGGCCTGGCCTGGGGAATGGGGTCCCCGGGGCCGAAATAGGCCCAGGGAAGGGGGGTCACACGGCCCGATTCCAAAATAAATTTAAAAATGTTTTTAAAAAGGCCGACCCAGCAAGTTGGCGGAGGCCACGCCCCTTTTCTCCACCAATCTGCAAAGGTGCCTCCTAGCGAACTGCTGGATGGGGGATGAAGTTCCCTTGGATGCTGAGGGTCCTTGGGGCCCAACAAGCCCTCCTGTTACCGCCAGTAAGTCCTACACAGCCTGATTGCTGAGAGGACTTCGGAGGCCATGCCCCTCTTTCTCCACCACTCTGCAAATGCGCCTCCTGGCACACTGCTGGTTAGGGGATAAAGTCCCCTTGGCTCCAGAGGGTCTTTGGGGGCCAACAAGCTCTCTTGTTACATCCAGTAAATCCCACACATCGGGATTACTGAAAGGCCTTCGGAGGCCAGGCCCCCTTTCTCCACCAGTCTGCAAACGCACTTCCTGGCGTACTACCGGTTGGGGGATGAATTCCTCTTGGAAGTGGAGTGTCCTTAGGGGCCAATAAGCCCTCCTGTTACCTCTAGTAAGTATGACACAGCGGGAATAGTGAGGCCCCATGCCATTTCTCCACCACTCTACAAATACGACTACTACTTAAAAAAAAACATAGAAATTCACAAAAAAATAAAGGTTATAGGGACTGTATAGTTAGGAAATAGAATTTTAAAAAACCTTAGAAATCCACTGAAAAAAAGAAAGGTTAAAGAAATTCAGCAGTTATAGTTAGCTGAGCTGACTATAACTTATGCCCCTGCAATACACTGCTTATGACCTCACACATTACATCATTCATGACATGGTCAGTGATATCAGTCATGACACCGCTGATGACATCTCAAATGACATCACTGATGACATCATCCAGTGATTGTGAGTGTTTTCTAAAAGTTACTGTTTACATATGCTGCTATATGTCAATACAATCATGTGGTCATGTTTAAAGAGCAGAGAGACTGTTAACCTATGATTAAGGCTTATAGCTAAAGTCAAAACACGTCAGGGTGTAATGCCCGTTGCCGCAGTAAGGCTATGCTGAATGAAGTGCCTTTCGTTGCCACAAGTTAAGGCATACTTCTGTTGGAGAGGCTTGTTTGTATGTGTGTGAGTGTATATATATATATAGATATATACTCACTGAAAAAAAACAAAGGTTACAGTAACGTTAGTTAGGAATTAGCATTTAAAAAACCTTTGATATTCACTCAAAAAAACAAAAAATACAAGGACATTCTAGTTCAGAAATGGAATAAAAAAACCTTAGAAATTCATTGAAAAAAACAAAGGTTACAGGGGCATTATAGTTAGGCTGAGGTTTCACTCATACAAAACCAGTGAAATTCAAAAGAGGTGGTGGTCCCCGGGGCTGCGGGTGGTCCACGTGGCCCCCTCGCATTATTTACATTTAAAGCCCTGGGGAGGTGGTGGTCCCTTGGGCTGGGGGTGTCCAAGAGTCCCCCCCATTTTTAAAAGTATAAGCACCGGGGAGGAGGTGGTGGTCCCCGGGGCAGCGTGGGAGGCCATACGGGCCTCCCCGCATTTACTTCAATTGAAGCCCAGGGGAGGTGGTAGCCCCCGGGGCAATAATAAGCACCAGGAGGGGGGCCCATGCGCCCCCCGTCCTGCAATAAGCAAATGCTCCCGGGACCTGGCCCACCCGGGGGCCGATTAATAACGAAGCTTGGGAGATGAGAATCATTTAAAAAAAAAAAAAAATTGGCAGGCTACACAGACCCAGCGCGACTCCTGCCAAATAGTTTTTACAAAAAGTACTTTTTTGGGCCTAGAAGCCTAGAGGGTCAGGTTATTTTTACCTTGCCCCCTTTTTTTTTTTTTTACATTTTTTGAGGTATGCCAACACTTCCTGGTTGAAGTGTTAGAGCCAATCAAATTTCAGTAGGATCGGCAAGTCCACTGCAAGGACTCGCGTCCCAAGGTATCTATATTTCCTAAACTTAAAATATCTCTGAAACTACTGAACAGATTTACACCAAATCACAAAAAGCACGCTTTCTGGACCAACATTTAGCTTTCTGCTAAATTTGGTGGTATTTCATTCAGCTGTTCGGGCTGTAGTTGTGTTAAAAAAATGAAAAATCCCCATAGACATAACATTGGGAAAACGCATTTTGGGACCGCCTTTGTTCTTGGCCCCCCGCTTGACGGATCACCCAGAAACTTTCAACACAGCAGCCGATCCAAAAAGGGGAAGCTTTTTAAAAATGGGGTGAAGATTCGTCAAGAGGTGCCAAAGTTATTGGCAAAACAAAAAAACGCTTTTCCTATGGAAACTTTGGTCTTAACTATAACTACCTACTGGCTATCGCCAGTAGGATGGATGAATGGATGGATATATATATATAGCAATATATATATATATATTTCATGTTACCTACTGGCAGTCGCCAGTAGGTAGTTATAGTTAGGGACCTAGTTTTCATAGACAAAGTGTTTTTTCATTTGCTAATAACTTTGGAACAGTTTAACAAATCTTCCAAAAAGATTTGGCAGAAGTGTACTGGTCACTTCAGCTGCTGTCTGGAAAGTTTTGAAATGATCTGTGAAGCGGGGCTGAGAAAAAGGGGGGGGACCAAAGCATTTTCCCCATGCAATTTCCCATAGGGATTTTGAACACAACTACAGCCCGAACTGCTGAATGGAATTATACCAAATTTGGCAGAAATCTAGATCCTGGCCCAGAAAGAACCCTTTTGTAATTTGGTGTAAATATAATCAGTAGTTTTGGAGATATTAAAGAAAAAAAGATTTCTAGGAATGCGAGTCCTCCGCGGATCCGATAGATCTCATGCTAAGACGTGATTGGCTGTCAACACTTCAACCAGGAAGTGTTGGCAGCCATCTTGGGACTCAGACTCGTCCGAGTCCAAAGAAAAAAGGTGAACAAAAGAAGAAAGGGGCAGGGTAGAAATAGCCTGACCCCTTAGCCTTGGTGGTGGGGTCTCACAGGGATCCCGAAGAGGGCCAAAGACATTTTTTTTTAATTTACCACAAATTTGCAGAGAATCAGTGAATCCGTACCAAAATAAAAAAAAAAATATATATATATATATATACACACACACTCATGACATCTTCTATGGCATCATTGATATTATCACTGCAAAATTTGCAATGAAATAATTGATGAGAAATCTTTCGATGATGGGGTGCAAGTTATAGTTACCTTAGGGCAGGACTTATAGTTACTTGAGATAACTATAACTGGTGAATTTCTCGTTTTTTTTTTAGTTTTATAATGTTACGTAGTTAATGAACATTTGACCTAACTATAACGTTACTTTAAATTTTGTTCAGTGAATATATATATATATATATATATATATGTGTGTACAAATCCTCCAGTCGAACAACAGAAGGCAAAGTCGCACTCAGGATATTATTTAAGAGCAAAAGTTTATTGACTAAATATAATCAGTAGTTTTGGAGATATTAAAGAAAAAAAGATTTCTAGGAATGCGAGTCCTCCGCGGATCCGATAGATCTCATGCTAAGACGTGATTGGCTGTCAACACTTCAACCAGGAAGTGTTGGCAGCCATCTTGGGACTCAGACTCGTCCGAGTCCAAAGAAAAAAGGTGAACAAAAGAAGAAAGGGGCAGGGTAGAAATAGCCTGACCCCTTAGCCTTGGTGGTGGGGTCTCACAGGGATCCCGAAGAGGGCCAAAGACATTTTTTTTTAATTTACCACAAATTTGCAGAGAATCAGTGAATCCGTACCAAAATAAAAAATAAAAAAAATATATATATATATATATACACACACACTCATGACATCTTCTATGGCATCATTGATATTATCACTGCAAAATTTGCAATGAAATAATTGATGAGAAATCTTTCGATGATGGGGGTGCAAGTTATAGTTACCTTAGGGCAGGACTTATAGTTACTTGAGATAACTATAACTGGTGAATTTCTCGTTTTTTTTTTAGTTTTATAATGTTACGTAGTTAATGAACATTTGACCTAACTATAACGTTACTTTAAATTTTGTTCAGTGAATATATATATATATATATATATATATATATATTCACACAAAAAAAACAAAGGATACAGGGACATTATAGTTCGGTTCAGATTTTACATGCACAAAACCATAGAAATTCAGCATTTACAGTTATACTTATCTGAAGAAACTATTACTCATGCCCTAAGGTAACTATAACTCGTGCATCCACCATGCACAGTTTTCACATCTCTAATTTATTGTAAATGTTGCAGTGATATTATTAATGTCATAGAAGATGTCACGACTGATGTAATATGTGGGGTAATTAGCAATGCATGACGAAGGCACAAGTTATAGTTACCTTAGCGCACAAGTTATAGTTTCTTCAGATAAGTATAACTATAACTGCTGAATTTCTATGGTTTTGTGCGTGTAAAATCTGAACACAACTATAACGTGCCTGTAACCGTTGGTTTTTCAGTGAATTTCCAGGGTTTTTTTTAGGTCTTGGCTAGACAGCACATGTGCTGTTTCAAAGAGACGTGTTTAATCTGTGGGATACAGCCCACCCACAGGCTTCCCGTTTGCTCATCTGTCTCATAGTGTCACCATCTGTCCCTGGCATGCATGGTCATGCCTCTTCTTGTGTTTAGCCCTCCCCCAGAGCATGGACCAAGTACTTGTAAACATCCACTGCTTCAGTTTTAATGGCTATTTTAGGACCTACTTTTTTTCTTTCTTTTTCAGCACTCTACACAGTGCTTGTGCTTCTACTAGCTTTGTCTCCTTTCGCCCACCCTCATACCCCATCCACAGATCACTTCCTCCCCGTCACTGCTTTTTCCTTTGTTGCAGCTTTCTGTTTCCCCCACCTCCTCCCTCCAGTCTCTGCTTGCTCCCTCGTACCTCCCAGCGCTTGACCCGTCCACAAATCACCCCAACCCCATCACTGCTTTAAACCCCCTTTGAAGTCTGTTTCATTCTAGTGAGTGGTGGTGTTCTGCCTTTTAATGTCCTGTTGACATGATTGCAGAATGTGTGTAGGCTGCTACTACTTGGCCCACGTGTAGTCTCTGTTTATTTTCTAAGCGTGTGGGTACTGGAGGGGTGGGTGGGATGTGTGTGTGTGTGTGTGTTTGCACCATATGTGGTTGTTCAGCAGTGGGGTTTATAGCTAGAAAATCAGACCTCAAGTGAATCAGGTATGCATTATCACAGTGCATGTCAGAGCTTCTGAAGTACCTGGCTCTTCTGTTTTAATTGCATAGCCATGATTCTCCTGTGCGAAATGATTACGCTGCTAGATTCTCACCTTGTTGCTTCTCATTTCATAGGGTAGGACTCTATTTCTTCAAATTTCTCCTTTTGGGACACCTTCTTACTTTTTTCACATTCACCAGTTAAGTGTTTCCGCGTGCCATTGTTACTTAACATGAATTCTCTGCAAAGGTGCCAGGCTGAGTCTCGATGTCATCAAGGTCTGCATGCCCCTCAGTGTCCATGGCAAAAGTAGTCCTTTTATTGTGGTTGCCGATGCAATGTATTTCCTCATGTTCACTACTGTAAATTAGCCTAACACTGTGATTCTTTCAGGTTTTTTTTGCAGTTTAATATAGTGCCAACACCACCCGAAGGTATTGGAGCGCTTTACTTTAGCACCAGTTCCTTTACACAAGAACACATTTATTGTTGTAGGCATGGGGAGATTAAGGAGGTCATTACGATGGCGGACGGAAAAACAACCGACCGCCATGGTAGCGGGAAATCACCGCCCGCGGCTACCGCGGTAAAAACGACGGCTAGATTAGGATCCTCGGCGGTAAAAATCCAACCGCGGCGGAAAGGAGACCCGAGAAACCGCTGTTCGGCTGCGGAGAAGGCCCAAACCCGTCCGCGGCGGTCGGTTTCGCAGCGGAAACAGCCCAAGCGACCGCAACCACAGCGGAGACACCGCCATCGAAATTATGATATTCCCGACATCCCCGCGGTGCAGTGCGCTGATTCCGACCGCCGCGGTCGTCAACATTGAAGAATCAGTGAGACGGCGGAAGCGCCGTAGCCGAGCCACCACTGCGGACGCTCCGTTAAAAAAATGGCGGTCGCTAGAAAACACACAACATGGCCACAAAGTGCACCAACCAAACAAGGCATGCACCCAAAAATAGCTAACACAGCCCAAAGACACACCCCCATGGGAAACTCCAAAACTACAAATCCCAGGTTCACACACACACCACACCTGCTACCAATACCCCATCCTGACACACCCACAGACACCAGTATAAATCCAGCCCCCAACATACCACAATCCTTTGCAAAACTCCACAACTGAGGGGACATCCACCACAGATGACAGGAGAGGCAAATCTGCACAACACACACACATCACCACCAACACTTACACACCTGCACCTCTAACACCTTTGCACAGCACACACCATACACATCACAACCACCACTACCACTTCCAAACCTGCACCCTAAACACCTTGACACATCACACACCATGTCACCACAGAGAATGCCCAAATTCACTGAGAGTGAGTTGAGGGTCATGGTCGATGAGATAATCCGGGTAGAACCACAATTGTTTGGTAACCAGGTCCAACAGACACCACTAGCAACAAGGACGCAAATGTGGAGAAGGATAGTAGAGAAGGTCAATGCAGTAGGGACCGTGCCACGCAATAGAGATGAAATCGTGAAGAGGTGGCACGATCTGAAGGCAGTGGTCAAAAAGAAGAGAGCCAAGAACCATGAGCTGGCTCACAGGACAGGCAGTGGCCCTCCTGTTCCACTCAAAACATTCACTGAATGGGAGGAGAAGGTGCTTGGCATTCTACATCCAGAGAGTCTCTCAGGAATACCCGGGGGAGTGGAGGCTGGTAAGTACAAACAAATGCCTAACATCACACAAATGTACTGTCTTGCACTATTACAAAATAATACCTCCTAGGTTCAAATTCATTCATGTGCACAACACTCCCCCAACACATCTCTCACAGATACAACAGACACTCCCCCTGAAGCCCCCAAAGGTAGTTAGCAACATCACCATGGGTACATGTATACATGCTGCCAGCACTACAACTCCAACCAGGCCCCCTTGTCCCACAGCTGAGCAGGATGGAGCACTCCCCCCACCCAGAACCATGCCTCAGCCATTGTGTGCTTCACCCTCACCTAACAGGTAGGTAGCCATCTTTACAGGGAGGTGTCTGTGGAATAGGGAGGCCTGCACTACAACTCCCACCTGGCCCCCTTGTCCCACAGCTGAGCAGGATGTAGCCCTCCCCCCACCCAGAAGCATGCATCAGCCATTGTGTGCTACACCCTCACCTAACAGGTAGGTAGCCATCTTTACAGGGAGGTGGGTGGGTGTTTGGGAGGCCTGCACTACAACTCCCACCAGGCCCCCTTGTCCCACAGCTGAGCAGGATGGAGCACTGCCCCCACCCAGAAGCATGCCTCAGCCATTGTGTGCTTCACCCTCACCTAACAGGTAGGTAGCCATCTTTACAGGGAGGTGGGTGGGTGTTTGGGAGGCCTGCACTACAAATCCCACCTGGCCCCCTTGTCCCACAGCTGAGCAGGATGTAGCCCTCCGCCACCCAGAAGCATGCCTCAGCCATTGTGTGCTACACCCTCACCTAACAGGTAGGTAGCCATCTTTACAGGGAGGTGGGTGGGTGGGTGTTTGGGAGGCCTGCACTACAACTCCCACCAGGCCCCCTTGTCCCACAGCTGAGCAGGATGGAGCACTGCCCCCACCCAGAAGCATGCCTCAGCCATTGTGTGCTTCACCCTCACCTAACAGGTAGGTAGCCATCTTTACAGGGAGGTGGGTGGGTGTTTGGGAGGCCTGCACTACAACTCCCACTTGGTCCCCCTTGTCCCACAGCTGAGCAGGATGGAGCACTGACCCCCACCCAGAAGCATGCCTCAGCCATTGTGTGCTTCACCCTCACCTAACAGGTAGGTAGCCATCTTTACAGGGAGGTGTCTGTGGAATAGGGAGGCCTGCACTACAACTCCCACCTGGCCCCCTTGTCCCACAGCTGAGCAGGATGTAGCCCTCCCCCCACCCAGAAGCATGCCTCAGCCATTGTGTGCTACACCCTCACCTAACAGGTAGGTAGCCATCTTTACAGGGAGGTGGGTGGGTGTTTGGGAGGCCTGCACTACAACTCCCACCTGGCCCCCTTGTCCCACAGCTGAGCAGGATGGAGCACTAGTCCCACTCATAGGCATGTGACGTCTGTGCAGCCGCACATGACACCATGCCACTTAGTCCACAGTCACCAACACAAATAATGCAAAACAGTTGTGTTGTAGTCACCATGCACAAGTCTCTGTTCAAAATTGACCCACATTGTGTACACTGTGCCAGGCATCACACACTGCAACACTAACAACGATCATGCTGCCCTGCAGCAGTGTCTGGCCGTTCTGTTTGGCAAAGTGCAAATCACCCATGTCATACCACAGTGTTGCAATGTAAACAGTGGAAGTGCAGTGTACCCAAAAACTACACTGCAGCTGGGACTCACAATGCTAAACTAAGCACATCCCAAATGTCCTGCAACACACCCAGCTACCACAGTGCTGCACTGAATTGCAGAACAGCACCTTGTCTGAATTAAATTGTCAAAGGTGTCTTGTTTGGACCACCAATGTGTGTATGCATTGACAATGTTCACATCTCACACTGTCTGTCTGAACAGTGCTGGTATAGTCTGGCCCCAAAAGCACACATTGTCTGCACAGGGCTGAGTACATCTCACACACACACCACTGTTGACCACAACATGTCAGTGTATGGATGCCCTGGAACAACTGCTTCACCAGTACTGTGCTCATGTTCTCAGGTCCACAAATACCATGAAACCATGACAGTGTGGAAATGTATGCTGGGTGAGATCTTCACCCTGCTGTATGTCACCACTGTGCTACGAGACTATACCCCTTGCCCTATTGTGCCTTCAAATGTCGGGGAGTGAACCCCACAGCCAGATAGCTGGGACAACAGTGATGGGGGCTATACCCCATGACCAAATGTAATCTGAAATCAATGGGTACAAAAAGCCACACACACATCATGCTCACCACACGCACATTCCATCCAAAGATTTCTACCAAGTCACATAGCCATGTCATTGCTCACCTTCACCTCAAACGGTAGTTAGCCATCTTCACAGTGAGACGGTGTAGTGTGTTTGGCTATCCGTCCCACAAAATGCAACCTGCATGCTGTTCCACCACTATGGAGGATGGGACACTACACCCCCAATAAGAAGCATGTGGCAGGCAATGTATGCTACCCACCCAACTCACAGGTAGGTAACCGCATCTCACAGGTCGGGGTGTGTGGGGCTGGGAAGCTTGCACAACAACTCACACGGGCCCACCTGACCGCCAGCACACAAGACCCATTACTTCCTGGCACCAACATGCATGTGTCAGTCATTGCAATGTACACTTCAAAAGAACTGGCATGTGGACATATCATGCTGACTTGTCCCACACTGGACCAAGATGGAAGCCCTCATCATACACACACAGAGAGGTCTCTCAAATACAAGGAAAACACAGCAAACACAACATATCAACAGCCACAACATGCAGCCAGATATGCATTTAAAAAAACATGTTGGCATAGGACACCAGGCCTCTCAATGCACAACTGCATACCCAGATAGCATTGGCAACTATAGTGTGCACACACCTAAGGAAATGAAACTGTGACAGCAACCAAAGTGTGAATGTCTGAAACACATGTAGATGGAACTCAGAGCACAACCATGCACACCACTACATGCCATCTGACAGTAGCAGTGGTCCAGACCACCTAGGATCTAATTAAAGCAAACTTAAGCATGTCTGGAATTGCAAATACAGATATCTACACCACATTGAAAAGGTATGCATGAAACTACAATGTTCACTCACTGTGCAGAGTAAACCGCTGCAAGGGCTCAACAAGTGACACATACGCGTAAATGGATGACATATGATTGATCAATAACAGGATGCCAACATGAGACTGTCCATGTTAAAAAATTATATTGTGCATGTCATGTCTTGACAACTCCCAATATGGACAAGTCATGCATGTACCACAACAGCTTGTAATGCATCACTGGATGTCGGTCAATGCAAATTTGTACAGTGAACAACTGCTGGATGTACAAACAGTTGATGTAACACTGCTAACACAAACTTTGATGGGTGCAACACAATGACCATTTCTCATCTGACCCACAGGTGACCAAGAACTCACTGCAGAGGATGACACCACCCTGCAGAGCCAGTCCCCCCCCCGGAACAGAGACAACTGGATGAGGACTCCCTGGATTCCTTGGATGAGGAGCTCCACGCTGGCCCATCTGGTGTGGCAGGGCGCAACCAGTCCCAGGCACCCATTGTCCCCCCAACCACATCAGCTGCAGCCCCTGACCATCGTCTGACAGCTGCTGTTGTCAACCACTACCACCACCACAGCTGTCCGCAACACCCTCCCTGCCCCAGGGGTTGAGCAGCCCACCACATCGACTGCGGAGGCCAGGGAGAGGATGCAGCAGGCCAATGTGAGGACCGGACAGGACCGTGGCAGCAGTGCAGCTGGTCGGGACAGGGTCATGCAGAGGGGGACTGATCCTGGGACGGAAGCCCTGGGCCACATCAACAGAGTCCTTGGGGCCTACCAACAGGCCCAGGGACGAATGGGTCGGTTAGAGGAAGAATCTCGGGAGCACCTCCTGCTGCTGAGGTCCATGGACACACGCATGGGACAGATTGTGGACCTCTTGGGGCAGCTAGTGGCGGTTCTGAGGGACAGGCAAGCGCAACATTCTACCCCTCCGCCTCCCCCTGTTGGGCAGCAGGATGACACTTCATCATCCTCCCCTGCGTCCACAGAGGGGGGTGAGTCCTCAGACACCACTGCCCCTGCAGCAGTGGCCCCTCCAGTCAAGCGCAAGAGGGGCCGTCCAAGGAAAGGCCAGGGGGCCTAACGTGCCAAAGCACCTGCCAAACGCTGGTCTTCGAGCCAGCCATGATGGCAGACCACTGCACCACTGCATTGACCTGTTGGACTATCCTTCACCACACTGCCATGTGAATGGCATCTATCTGTTGGACTGGGTCTCCACATCATTGTGGGGACTACTCAAGTATCTCATCTACCATGACTGTCAACTCACTTCTTCAATTCCCCCCTTCACATATTCTCCACCCTCGCCTGTCACAGTTGTAAATAAATACACCTTACACACATGTTGTTGTGTCTGCTCCGTCTTTAATACAGGATGTGCAACCTTCACCGTGTAGGACATGGTCCAGGGGAATGGAGTGTAGGTAACAAGTGAGATGCTGAAGGGACCTAGGGAAAACCGCAGAACAAGAGTCACTTGTATGGGTGTGGCATTGCACACATCACACAACACTTGTCAACAAGGTACTCAGATCTACAAACTTTACACAGAGCAACAGTCACCATAGAGACATTCTGTATCACACTAACCAATCACACATACATTGGCAGGCAGCAATGAGTCAACACCAAGCTGCAGTCAGCAAGCTCACATACACCCACACAGCAACAGCAACACCATCAGACCATTTTGTCCCTTCTACATCGTCACTCACCTTCAAGTGAAGTATCGGGTGATGAGCTGTTGACGCATGTCGACCCCTTCCTCCTCTCCACTGCCCTCGTCATTGGATCCGGGTTGATTTGCAGGCGGCGGCCTTGGCTGCTCATCATCGTCATCCAGGATCAGGGGTATTGCCTTGCGAATGGCCAGGTTGTGGAGCATGCAGCATGCCACCACTATCTGACACACCTTCCCTGGCGAGTACATAAGGGCACCTCCAGTACGGTCCAGGCACCGAAATCTTGATTTTAGGAGAACAAATGTCCGTTCTATCACACGCCGTGTCCTCCCATGGGCATCATTGTATCGCACATCAGCTGGCGTGACGGGATTCCGCAATGGGCTCAGCAACCACGGGCGGTTCGGATATGCCGAGTCACCTGGGTGTAAGAGACGCAGATTAACCTTGCAGTCCCAAAATGCAACACAACAGCATGTCACACACACACCACTCTAATCCACTATGCATACTCACCCACAAGCCATGCACGCTCAGGAAGCAGATTGGCCATCAGCTGAGGAACGATGCTGCTGCGCAAGATGTGGGCATCATGGGCTGAGCCGGGAAACTTGGCACACACGTGTGAGATGATCATGTCCGCCAGGCACACCACTTGAACATTTACCGAGTGTGAATGCTTCCTATTGCGGTAAACCTGTTCACGTGCCTGTGGTGGCACAAGCCCAACATGTGTGCAATCAATTGCACCAATGACATGGGGGATATGTCCAAGGGCATAGAAATCACCCTTCACAGCCACCAACTCAGGCCCCCTGGGAAAATGGATATATCTGTCTTTGTAGAGCATCATGGCCGACAGGACATCCCTCAGCACCATGCTGAACATCGGCTGTGACATCCCACCTGCACTTGCGACCTTGTGCTGGAATGAGCCTGTTGCAAAGAAATGCAGGCATGCCATCACCTTAGATGTTGCGGTGAAAGCTGTTGGATATGTCCGACGTGGCTGCAGGTGGGGCTCCAACATGGCACATAGGTTCTGCAGGGTTTGTCGGTCCAGCCTGAATTTGCAGATTATATCCTCATTCTCCATGTCTGCCAGGACTGTGAACGGACGATGGATATTGTGCCTCCTCCTCCTAGGACAGATCACAGTGCACAGATGTCAATGCAGAAGACCATGAAATGTGCATCACATAAATTTTTTCGACAGACACATTCCCAAGTCTTACAACATGCACCATTAACCGACAGGGCACTTCACAAGTAGGTACACATCAGGCACACTACTCGTACACCTGTCCCCTTACCAGCAGCAATTATCTGTGCACCCCTCCGGCTCATTCGCATGCACAGTGTGATATACTAACAGATATGTGTGCATACCTGTGAGTATGACCCCCAGCATATGTTACTAATTGCAATACTACCCGAACACACCATGTTGCTGGCCCTGATACACCTACCAAAACAGGTTGAACATGGCACACTTCAACTACAAACTGACCACCGTGTGTGCATGTGCATTGGACAATGTGCCAGTTGCTGATGCCCCTAGTTCAGTAAATGAGAAGACAGTGTGCGTTACATTGCACACACAGACATTGACCATTATCTACATATGCTATGCAACACATTAACTGGACAGTCTACATTTCATTACACAGCACATGTGACATGTGCGAGTGTATGTGCCCATGCAATGTATTGGCGACCCATGTATGGTATGTGTTGGTGACGTGGAGTGACATGTCCCTTTTGTGCATTTGCCCTCATGAGGACCCTTCAATTGTTGAGACACTGGGCACTGTACATGTTGGCCTATGCAGAGACCTGGAGGACACGTTAGGTGCAGCACAGCTACTCCATAACTCCATTAACGCTCACTCCAGGCACTGTCTGGCAGACATATGGCGGTGCCTACCGCCTGGCCCCTGTGGTGTGGCACCGCCCATAACCCAGGCACGATCGCGGGTGACACCGCCAGATATGTATGTGACAATGGCGGTCACCATGCACCGCTACCCAAATCACGGTCACTCCAGGCACTGTCTGGCAGACATATGGCGGTGCCTACCGCTTGACACCTGAGGTGTGGCACCGCCCATAACCCAGGCACGATCGCGGGTGACACCGCCAGATATGTATGTGACAATGGCGGTCACCATTCACCGCTACCCAAATCACGGTCACTCCAGGCACTGTCTGGCAGACATATGGCGGTGCCTACCGCTTGACACCGGAGGTGTGGCACCGCCCATAACCCAGGCACGATCGCGGGTGACACCGCCAGATATGTATGTGACAATGGCGGTCACCATTCACCGCTACCCAAATCACGGTCACTCCAGGCACTGTCTGGCAGACATATGGCGGTGCCTACCGCTTGACACCTGAGGTGTGGCACCGCCCATAACCCAGGCACGATCGCGGGTGACACGGCCAGATATGTATGTGACAATGGCGGTCACCATTCACCGCTACCCAAATCACGGTCACTCCAGGCACTGTCTGGCAGACATATGGCGGTGCCTACCGCTTGACACCTGAGGTGTGGCACCGCACATAATCCAGGCACGATTGCGGGTGACACCGCCAGATATGTATGTGACAATGGCGGTCACCATTCACCGCTACCCAAATCACGGTCACTCCAGGCACTGTCTGGCAGACATATGGCGGTGCCTACCGCCTGGCCCCTGAGGTGTGTCACCGGCATGGACCATGCCCTTGCAGCCAATGGGAAGCAGCCTCGCGGTAGCCTGATGCGAGTTTGAAAATCGCGGTAGGCGTGCACCACCCCCGCGGAGGCGGTCACTGGAGGCATTCAAAAGATGCACCACCGCGGTAGCGCGCGCATGGACCCTACGGTGTGTCACCGGCATGGACCATGCCCTTGCAGCCAATGGGAAGCAGCCTCGCAGTAGCCTGATGCGAGTTTGAAAATCGCGGTAGGCGTGCACCACCCCCGCGGAGGCGGTCACTGGAGGCATTCAAAAGATGCACCACCGCGGTAGCGCGCACATGCACCCTACGGTGTGTCACCGGCATGGACCATGCCCTTGCAGCCAATGGGAAGCAGCCTCGCGGTAGCCTGATGCGAGTTTGAAAATCGCGGTAGGCGTGCACCGCCACCGCGGAGGCGGACATTGGATGTATTTGAATGAGGCAGACCTGGTACACCAATTGCAGCACCCTGGGACCACTGACACAGCCCCAGGGGCCTATATATGTGTGGGAGGGTGCACCACATTCCCACAGCTACCAGGGACTGCTGACTGACAACCCTCCACCTGCTGCTGCTGCCTCAAGGGACTGCTGGCTGCCACCCTCCACCTGCTGCTGCCTCAAGGGACTGCTGGCTGCCACCCTGCACCTGCTGCTGCTGCCTCAAGGGACTGCTGGCTGCCACCCTCCACCTGCTGCTGCTGCCTCAAGGGACTGCTGGCTGCCACCCTCCACCTGCTGCTGCTGCCACATGCCCATTGTGATGTCGAGGACTCAGAAGATCCGTGCCAGTCCCTTCACAAGTGAGGAGCTTGGGGTCCTGGTAGACGGGGTGCTTGCACAGTACCCAAGGCTTTATGGCGGCCCTAATGTTGTGGTAAGTCTCCCAGACCGTGAGTGAGAGTGCAGGGTGTGCACACGTGGGGTGGAGGTGCTTCGGTATGTGTCAGTGGTTGTGGGGCTCTGACATGCACTGCCTATCATGTTTACTACAGCGGGAAGGGCTTGGTGGGCTCTTTCACGTTACCCTGCATGCCTATCCTGAGTAGAGGGACATGTCCTGTAGTGTCAGCCATACAGTGCAGCTGCATTTTGGTGATGCAGGAGTCTGGCCAGTTATCGTTTGTGTGAATGGCTGTGGTGCTCCCAATTAACCCACTCAGTGTCAGTCCACCTGCCCTGCACAGTCCCCGCCGAATGCCACAATGTCCACATCACTGCATGTACAGTGTGTTCCATGTGTGTTTGGGTCACGCCTCTTTATCTAAGTCCCATCTCTGCCATGTAGATTGCACAGGAGCAGGCGTGGGAGAAGGGTGTGTGTATGACAGTTGTTGTCACTCTATGTGAGTTCCAGGACACAGTGAGGCTTTCACAGGGCTAGGACACTTAGGAATGCGCAGTGTTGGACACAGTGAGTCCAACAACAAGACACATGTTTTGCTATCTTCTCTATGTGTAGTTGTAGGTAACTGCAGACAGTAGCTGCGGCCAGAATACACGTTGCTTGCTGTGTTGGTATCCTGCATGTGAATGGGATGTGGAGGTACTGTGTCCACCATCGAACATGCCTGCCTGTACGTCTGATTGACCAATGACATTGCACCATGTTCACAGCAATTGTTGGCTATGTGACAGTTGTAGCTGGAGTTTTGGATGAGTCACTGTCGTGCTACTGCATTTTCGTTGTGTTGTCATTGTGCACTGTGTCACTGGAACCTCACCCCTCTTGTCTCCCATGCCTGCAGCTGAAGGTCCACCAGCGTAAAGCCGTGTGGAGGGCCATTGCCTCCAGAGTCCGGGATCTGGGTGTGTCAAACCGAAGGCGCACCCACTGTCATAAAAGGTGGGACGACATCTGCCGGCTGAGCAAGAACGTGGCCGAGATGACGCTGGGGCTGCTCCCTCGGACTGGCAGGTTGGCTAGGCGCAGCATGACACCACTAATGGCCCGCATCCTGGCTGTCACACAACCTGAGCTGGACAGACAACTGAAGGAGCATCAGCAGCGAGCCAGGGGTGAGTATGTGTTGCAGGCTGCCTTTGGCTGGGAGTGGGTGCATGTGTCTACAGAGTGTGCAAATTGTCAGCTGTGTGACGTTGGTTGTGTGGTGCAATGTTTTGGGAGTGGCCTCTGTGCTGGGTGTATGTGCCATGCTTTTGCCCAAACGGTGCTTCATGAAGTGAGTTTTAGCACTGTGCATCTCTCTTACATTTGGAGTTGTGGCCTTCAGGTACCTTCTGCTGTGGGGTAGTGTGTGAATTCAGATGGATGGGAATGCCAGTGTGCCAACTGTGAATGCGTTTCAATGAATGCGTGCAATTCCAGACCTCAGATGTCTGCCAGTCAGACATCTGAGGCCAATGTGCAACAGTAGATGTGCCCATGGACTCGATATGGTGGATGGCATGTGTGCAGGGTCATTGTGGGCTGGTATGTTGTAGTCTGTGTGGTCCCCTACTGCTCCACACATGTAGGTGATGTGCACCATGTTGTGGTGTTCATCCTTGCCAACATCGGGACAGTGTGTGTGCACAGGCCATTTTGGGGATGTGTCTGATGTGAGCCAACTGCAGAATGGTGTGCTGTGTGAGTCACCTGGGGCACTTATGGCAGGATGTGTGGCGGACATGCACCGTTGTGTTGAAATTTTGGGTGGCAAGATATATGTGTGCACAGGGTGGCATGCAATGTGCTGCACACCTCTTTCTAGGATGGAGATGTATTGGCACGTGTTAGTTCTGTTGATGCCACTCATCTCACAGTACTTCTCTCTCCTATGCAGCAGCTCCCGTATGTGCAGAGGGAGAGGGGACGGACACCAGTGGTGAGGCTTCCAGTGCAACAGCCGCACCGGAGCAGACTGACACAGATGTGACCAGCGCCGAGGAGGGGGACAGGAGTCTGCTAGAGGATTCACAGCCGGAGACACAAAGCTCTACCTCATCTGACGCCAGCGGTGACACATCCATGTTGGGAGGTACAGGGAACGGGGACTCGGCCTCCTCTTCCGCCATACAGCGTCCAGTGCCCAGCCTCCCTTCAACCTCCACTGGTGCTGCCCGTGTCCGCACGAGTAGGAAGGGAAGAGTCACCTTCACCCCAGGCACAGCTGCCCCAGCCCATGTCAGCCCTGCTGCCCTCAGTGCAGAAGCAGTCGAGCTATTGCGCCAGCTGTGTGTGGGGCAGACAGCACTTCTCAATGCCTTCCAAGAGCACGACAAAAAGTTGAGGCAGGTTATAGCTTTCATGGAGGGCTTACATTCCGACATAGGTGGGCTACACCGGACTGTGCAGTCCTTGTCATCAACTGTGACAGCAGCCCTGCAACAGGCACATAGTCAGGGAGCGGCTCCCAGCACTCGGTCTGGCCCCGTGTCACTGTGCACCTCTGACGACAGTGACAATGCTCAACGGACCCCAAAGTCCCGATACAGAACCCGCAGCACACAGGAGCAGCAGCAGCCCAAGCGTACTAGGGCGCAGACACCATCCCCACATAAGAGTAAGGCCACCCCAGAGCGCAGAGAGAAAAGCCCATCAGGCGACAGCAAGGGCCACAAAGCAAAGAAAAAAGCATCAGGGTCACAGGTCTCACCTTCCTCCCCTGCCAAAGACTCCCCTGTCCCAAAGACGTCTCGCAGAGGCAAAATGACAGTTTCCACACCCATGAGAAGGTGTTGCCTGCAAACATTACACAGGATGAGGGCCCCATGGATAATCCATCCTTGACCTCCACTCCCATCCCAAGCCCTGTGAAGCCAGCACGGAAGGACACTGTAGGGGGCAAAGCTGGTGGACAGAGGGAGGCAGGGCGGCGGCAAACACCAGGCAAGCGCACAGCGGGATCCAGCATGTCCCCAGAGGGAGGGTCACCATCCACACCAGAATCAGCTTTGGTGTTGGGGTCACCTGTTGTGTCTGCCCCAGTTCCCCTCAATCCCCAGACAGGGAAGCCTTTTAGGATCCCCAAGAAGTGGAGAGGCACCCCTCCACAATCTCCGGCACACACTGTGTCTCACCAGGGCATGAGTCCACCTCCCGGGCCACCACCCCACCTGGTCCAAGCAGCCCCCAGCTACCACATGCACAGTTGGCTCTTCCACAGTTGTTACTCCCACTGCCCAGGGCAGTCCTCCAACTGACCCCAACACACAGTCAGCTCCAAGTCCGACAGACAGCCCCATCTGAGTGGTGGTCACCCTCACACACCTGTCTGTCCACAGGGGTGCGTGTGATGCCCATTGTCAGGCCCATTACTCTGTTGCTGGGCATGGCATGGTAGAGTTGCATACATTCCCTGTGTAGCTTCTGATGTCACTACTCTGCACAATGTCTTTGCCTTTTTGTTCACTGCTGTTTGCCCCTTGCCTGTGCAGCATCTCATGTACCTCACCTGCACTGTGTCCTGGCCACTGGCCTTGTTGTTCACTGCCGTGTGCCCCTTGCCTGTGCAGGATCTCATGTACCTCACCTGCACTTTGGACTGGCCACTGGCCTTGCTGTTCACTGCTGTGTACCCCCTGCCTGTGCAGGATCTCATGTACCTCACCTGCACTGTGTCCTGGCCACTGGCCTTGCTGTTCACTGCTGTTTGCCCCTTGCCTGTGCAGGATCTCATGTACCTCACCTGCACTTTGGACTGGCCACTGGCCTTGCTGTTCACTGCTGTTTGCCCCTTGCCTGTGCAGCTTCTGATGTAACTACTCTGCACATTGTACTTGCCTTGTGTTTCACTGCCGTTTGCCCCTTACCTGTGCAGCTTCTCATGGACTCACTCTGCACTTTGTCCTGCCCACTAGCCTTGTCGTTCACTGCTGTGTGCCCCCTGCCTGTGCAGCTTCTCATGGACTCACTCTGCACTTTGTCCTGCCCACTGGCCTTGTCGTTCACTGCTGTGTGACCCCTGCCTGTGCAGCTTCTCATGGACTTAATCTGCACATTGGACTGGCCACTGGCCTTGCTGTTCACTGCTGTTTGCCCCTTGCCTGTGCAGCATCTCATGTACCTCACCTGCACATTGGACTGGCCACTGGCCTTGCTGTTCACTGCTGTTTGCCCCTTGCCTGTGCAGCTTCTCCTGTACCTCACCTGCACTTTGGACTGGCCACTGGCCTTGCTGTTCACTGCTGGTTGTCCCTTGCCTGTGCAGCTTCTGATGAACTACTCTGCACATTGTACTTGCCTTGTGTTTCACTGCTGTTTGCCCCTTGCCTGTGCCGCATCTCATGTACCTCTCACCTGCACATTGGACTGGCCACTGGCCTTGCTGTTCACTGCTGTTTGCCCCTTGCCTGTGCAGCATCTCATGTACCTCACCTGCACTGTGTCCTGGCCACTGGCCTTGCTGTTCACTACTATTTGCCCCTTGCCTGTGCAACTTCTCATGTACCTCACCTGCACTGTGTCCTGGCCACTGGCCTTGCTGTTCACTGCTGTTTGCCCCTTGCCTGTGCAGGATCTCATGTACCTCACCTGCACTTTGGACTGGCCACTGGCCTTGCTGTTCACTGCTGTTTGCCCCTTGCCTGTGCAGCTTCTGATGTAACTACTCTGCACATTGTACTTGCCTTGTGTTTCACTGCTGTTTGCCCCTTGCCTGTGCAGCTTCTCATGGACTCACTCTGCACTTTGTCCTGCCCACTGGCCTTGTCGTTCACTGCTGTTTGCCCCTTGCCTGTGCAGCTTCTCATGTACCTCACCTGCACTGTGTCCTGGCCACTGGCCTTGCTGTTCACTGCTGTTTGCCCCTTGCCTGTGCAGGATCTCATGTACCTCACCTGCACTTTGGACTGGCCACTGGCCTTGCTGTTCACTGCTGTTTGCCCCTTGCCTGCGCAGCTTCTGATGTAACTACTCTGCACATTGTACTTGCCTTGTGTTTCACTGCTGTTTGCCCCGTGCCTGTGCAGCTTCTCATTGACTCACTCTGCACTTTGTCCTGCCCACTGGCCTTGTCGTTCACTGCTGTTTGCCCCTTGCCTGTGCAGCTTCTCATGGACTCACTCTGCACTTTGTCCTGCCCACTGGCCTTGTCGTTCACTGCTGTGTGCCCCCTGCCTGTGCAGCTTCTCATGGACTCACTCTGCACTTTGTCCTGCCCACTGGCCTTGTCGTTCACTGCTGTGTGCCCCCTGCCTGTGCAGCTTCTCATGGACTTAATCTGCACATTGGACTGGCCACTGGCCTTGCTGTTCACTGCTGTTTGCCCCTTGCCTGTGCAGGATCTCATGTACCTCACCTGCACTGTGTCCTGGCCACTGGCCTTGCTGTTCACTGCTGTTTGCCCCTTGCCTGTGCAGGATCTCATGTACCTCACCTGCACTTTGGACTGGCCACTGGCCTTGTTGTTCACTGCTGTTTGCCCCCTGCCTGTGCAGCTTTTCATGTAAATACTGTGCATATTGAAATGCCCACTGGCTTTGCTGTTGCCCAAATTTGTTGTCTCTATATGCAAATTGTGAATAAACACAGTTGGTCCTGCAGTGAGTTGTGTCAGTGTCCTTCCTGAATAAAGTTGTTTCTGTGTGTGCGTGGTTTACTGTGTCACAGGCTCAGTATGCCACTTCAACATTGCCAATGGGTTGTCTCACATTTCATTTTTTTTGCAGGGGTGGGAGGCACTTCATTTCTACATGACTGTGATACTTATGGGTGCAGTGCAGGTGGTTGGCAATGAAATCTTGTTGTCATCTTCCTTCTTGGCTCATGTTATCTATGGTGGACACATGTCAGGTTTGTGGGCAATGGCAGCACAGGGTGGGAGTTTGGGCACAGGCTTACAGGCAGGCCAGGGTCATGTGGTCTGTGTGAGCTTCCTTTCTGTGTGCCAATCAGTGTCGGTGTATGGACATCTTGTGGTGATGAGTTATCCAGGTCCCATGGCTTACTTCCAATGTGTGCACTTGGGTGGTGGAGAAGTGTATGGTGTGAAGGGGGTGACTTGGTTGTGACTGTGGATGTGTGTGCACCTGCATTGTCAACTACTGCCATGTGTGACCCTGGAGTGGTGTGCCTCTATGTGTACTTGTTTAGCCCTGTGGTTGTGTTTTGTGCACATGGCAGTATTGTGTGTTGCTGTTGTGGGAGGAGGTATGTGTGACATATCCTACTTGTGCTTGGCTGTCATGTAGTGTGTCACTGTGTGTTGGGCAGCAGACATTGTCTTGTCCAGTATTTGGATGCCTATGTGTGGCTGGTCAGTGTTTGAGTTCAGGGCCTTCCTTACATCCCTGTGCCTATACATGGGTGACCTTGCTGTCTCCAGGAGTTGTTGCATTGGGGTGACCGTGGTTTGTGTTGACTGACTGTGTCAGCCATGTGTGCTGTGATGGGCTGTGTGTGTTCTCACATGTGTCTTGTCTTGCATGAGCATCACACATGCTTGATGGTTGTGTCACTGCCCTTCCATTTGTGGGCACCTCACTTTGGCTTTCCTATATGTTGTCCTCCATTACTGCTGGCATGTGGTGTAGGAGAGTAGGATCTGCTTCTCATGGGTACCCCCACTTTTTGCTGATGCTTCACTGTTTTTCGACTTTAGTCTGGCTGGGGGCCTGCTAATCAGAACCCCAGCCTAGCTGCTTCCTCTCTAAAATGGTTTCCATGTGCCTTAGGCACATCTCTGATTGGAATCTGGAGTGCCCTTATAAGTCCCTTGTATATGGTATACTATGTACCCAGGGCATAGGTACCTCAGAGGCCTGCCAGGGGCTGAAGCATGTATTGTGCCACCCCTGTAAGGCCATCCAAAACGACACCACAGGTCTGCTACTGCAGCCTGGGTAAGGTGGTGCATGCACCCCTTACTGTGATATAGGCTACCTATATCACTACAATTGCACACACATATAAACCTATAAGTCACTCCTATGGCAGGCCTTTACAATCCTGAAGGCAGAGTGTTTGGTTTTTATGTGAGAGGGTGCCCCTGCATGAGCAGGGCCCCTCTGCAGCGTTCGGAGTCAATCCTCTGGTGCTGTTTGTGGTGCAGCCTGACCATATACTCTTAAGTACATTATATCCTCGCGGTAAATGCTAACTTTGGGATGGGTGCACAGAAACATGTCGTGTTTGGTGTCAAACATCTTGGAATACTACCCCCCCGCTGCCAGCATTCCACCCTTCTAGAGGGAGAGACATGTACACACCGGGCTACCCGGTAACTTCTTTCCAGAGCCCTGGCATCACAAAATGGATGCCGCTGCCACAGACACGGGTCTGGCCTCCTGCTGCTGACTGAAACTCCGGCAGGGGAGGCCTGGACAATAGGTTTCTTGTCCCAAGGAGGTGTAACCACCTCCCCAGACAGGATAATGTGTATTGGGGCTGGGCAGGAGCACCCTCTGGTGCTTTGAAGTCCTGCACTGGGGGCACATTTGGTGTCCCTGTGCATATGCCAGTTCAAACCGGTTGCAGGGGCTACCTGCCCCTGCTCTGGCGCGAAACTGGACAAAGGGAATGGGTGTAACCACCCCTCTTCCCTGACCCTCCCTTAGGTGGGTCCCCAGAGTATGTCCAACCCCCTAACTTTGTATAAGTATGGGACCCCAGTCCTTAGGACTTTAGATTATCCTGGACGAAACTCTGACACTGAATCCTGGACCTTCGACGCTCTACTTGAAGACTAGAGGATTGAAGAATCTCCCTTGGGGTCAAGGAGTGACTCCCCTGCTTGGCAGGCACCTAAGAAGCAATTGTCCGGTCTGCATCGCTGAAGCTCCCGCCGAAGTCTTTGCATCACCAGAGGTGGATTTCCAGACTTCCCCGAGGCTGCCCTGAGTCCCCAGCAAAGCTGAGGCCCGTAGCTGTCGTGGGTAACGTGGAACCGTGACCCCTGGACACCGAGCACATTTGCAAGTGCATCCTCTTCCTGGTCTCCCACGAAGTTGTGCTTTGGGCTCCGAGTAGCCCCCGCCTCCAGCACCGACTGCACCGAAGATCACTGGCCTCCACTCCACGAGTGTCCTGTGAGCCAGCTCCAAGTGCGTCCACTCGAGGCTCCTTCGCGGTCGCTAGTCCGTTGGCTAGTGGGCCCTCCCGAAGGCAACTCTTCTTCTGCTTGGGCTTCCCTGGTTGCTCCAGACGTGCCCTGACTTACCCTCGGTGGGTGAGTCCCTCAGACCTTGCTGGTCTGTACCACCGTCCTTCTTCTATTTCCACAAGATTTGCCGTTGCCAAAGCTTGTTGGGTCCAATCCGGTCGCCGACACCGCAGCAATCGACAGACGTCGTGGGACAGCTCGAATCCAGCTCCTGGTTGTCGTCGACGCCTCCTGGACCTCGTGGCTGAAGAGTCAAGACGACCGTCAATCTACCTGAAGCACCCGACATCGGTGGGCATCTGCTCATCGCCTTCCTGGTCACTGGCTAGTGACCCAGACTCTGTCCCCTCTGCTTTCAGGTTCTTCAGATCTTCGATCCACCTTTGGATCCACCCGAACACTTTCGACTTGGTCGCCAGCAGCACTTTGCAGCAGATCGCCATTGAAAACGACGACGAAACCCGACCCCGAAAGACACCTATGCACCCGGCTTCCCTGGGTGAGGTAACTCGAGTACTCCATTGCTCCCGTGGGTATAGACTCTAGAACAACCTAGTTCTAAAGGGGTTTGCTCCAAGTCCTCCTCTAAGTGTCCTTTTTCTTTAAAACTCCAACCGCAACATTCCCCATAGAAGTCAACGGCGGCTCGCGGCTGTGTTCTCACACTGCACGCGTCCCCCGTGGGTCCCCTGTGTCACTACCTTGGGTGGTTCCTTGAGGGCCAAGCACTTCTACAGGCTCTAGGCCTTGTGTCTAGCTCAGTCGTGGTTCTTATACCACTTTATAGGTATATGGTTTGGTACGCCCCTAGGGCTCAAACGTGTATTTGTGCTATTACTGTTGATAACTGACTTGTAACCTATGTACTTCGAACTCTAGCCTCATAAAGAGACTAGAGGGGTGTGTTTAAGACTAAATACATATATTTAAATATATATCTGGTGTGGTCCTCTTTCATTTGGTCACTCAAGAGATTATAGACTGGTAAAACAAGCTGCTTTACATTCCTTCAAGACTTAGCCTGAAGGCTGCTCTCCATAGCTACCACTAGGATAGCTTTCAATAAAGGTTGTCTTTAACCTATCTCCAATAAGGGGTTGTTTGGACTGGTGCAAGGTGCCCACTATAATTAGTGGACAGCATATACCAGGCCAACTTCTCACATGTGGTGTGTGTATGTAGCTGTGAGTCAGGGTGGTGTGTGTGTGTGTGTGACTTGTCAGGTAGTGTGTGCAGTGAAGTGTTTGGTCCTCATCTGTGTGTGTGTACATTTTGTGCCTGGCCTCAGTGTTCTTGGCTTGTGTGTGATGTTGTTGTGGTGTGTGTGTTGGCTGGGGCCTGGGCTTCTGTGCTATGTGTTCCTTTGCAAAGGGTCCTGCTGTGGCTGTATATGCAGTTGTTGGGACGTGGGGCATGGTGTGGCTGTAGTTGTGTGGTTGTTGTGCAGGAGTGGCACTTGGGAGGCACATGTTGTGTCCCTTCAGGGAGGTAGCTGGTGTGTTGTGGATGGAGTTGTGGCTCTGTGCGATTTGTACGGTGCCCTTGGCATGCGCTGGCCCTGGGCTCTGCGTTGTGTGCATGGTTTCATGCACACTGACCACGGCGGTGACGTAACCGGGACATTTGTTCATGAATGCGGTACATGGGTGGGCAGTATGTGGCGAGATGTTTTTGTCACAGGTGGGACATGTGTGTGTGCAGTGATGGCTGTGTGCCTGTCCCCACAGGGGTGTGTGGTGTTCCCATGCGATGTTTTTCCACCCTGGAGCTGTGTATTGTGTTACTTGCACTGTGGTGTCTGTACGTACCTGCGGAGGCGTCCGCGGCGGTGGATAACTTGCAGGTGGTGTATCGTGTACAGCACCGGGAAGGCGTGTAGGGCAGGATCCATCGCGGTGTGTCCCGGGTGTTTCCTTTCTGTCTCCGCTGTGATGTCTCCGCCGTCTTTCGCTGTGCGGTTTCTCCGTCGCGGTGCGCTGCCATGTTTCTGGCATCGTGATATCTTCGGCGTACGGGACGTCATTCCGCACGGCGGTGTGTGGTGATTGGCTCACTCCGCCGCGGTGGCGGGCGCACTTTGATGGCGGTCGGCGTCGCACCGCAGCGGGCGGGAAATGTGCAATGTGTGGCCATCCTAATATGGCGGGCGTGGAGACCGCTGGCGGCGTGCGGTAAATGGGTGTTACCCAAAGCTAGAATGGGGGACCCCCTCTAACACATAATTTTCAGGTCTGGGAGAAGAGAGGAAAGGAACCAACAAAGCAATGTGAAGAATGCTCCCACGTGACCTATATGCTTACTCTTACACATGCATGAGTCATGAAGAATAAAGAGCTCGAACAATGAATACATATCATGAAAAACAAAGACATTAGAAATTTATTTATGCATCTTTTATTTGCATTAATTTATTTTCCTATATCACAGGCTTACTCGTCCTTATTTTTATATAAATGTGTTGAATGCAGTTTATTATTAAAAATTTATTCGATAACAATGATCTTAAAAAATCTAATAAACATATAAACAAGACAATGTCAACACCAAATTTCATGTACAGACATTAGACATTACCCCTGAATGAAAGACAAAAAATGAAAAAAATATATATATACCAATGTCATACATACTAAATTCCATTCGTACACTTACAACCACAATCATATCCCATCCAAAAATCACAACTATCTGTAGACTAAAGGATGTTAGGAGTCTCTAAGACGCATATAGGTCACGTGGGAGCATTCTTCACATTGCTTTGTAAATGGGTGTTACCGCCACCGCCGGCACCGCGGTCGTGTCTCCGCCCGCCATCCTAATAGGCCCCTAAATGATTTGCCCAGAATCAAGGATGTTAAGCCGATGCTGAAACTCCAACCCAGTTTCCCAGCGCCATAGTCGGCAGCTGTGGTCCTTACACCACATCCTCTCCCAAGAAGACGCCACATTGTTTCCCTAGACTCTGCCTCAGTTCCACAATTTGTGATTACGAACAAATCACTTAATCTGCCTGTGGCAGTCCGCATTTGCTGTTTGCTGTTGGTTGTCTGTCTAACTCCCACCCATCACTACTTGGCCCGCTGGACTCCGTTGCACAGATCCCTCCCCCCCCCTCCCCCAACTCTGCTTTTCAGTTTTTTTGTGCAGTTTTATATAGCGCCAACACCACCCGAAGGTATTGGAGCACTTTACATTAACACCAGTTACTTTTCACAAGGACACCGTAAACTTAGACAAATCACTTAATCTCCCCATGGCAGCCAGCATTTGCTGTTGGTTGCCCATCAACCTCCCGCCCGTCGCTGCTTGCCCACACTGAACTCCCGTTGCTCAGATCCCCTCTTCCTCCAGATCCCCTGCTCCTCAAACTCTGCTCATCACATTTGTTTTTTTGTGCAGTTTTATACAGCGCCAAACACCACCCGAAGGTATTGGAGCGCTTTACATCAACGCCATTTACTTTATAGAAGGACACATTCATTTTTGTAGGCACAGGGATATTAAGTGATGTTCTAGAATCAAGGATGTTAGGCTGATGCCAAAACTCAAGCCCGGCTTCCCAGCTCCATAGTCGGCAGCTCTGGCCCCTACGCCACATCCTCTCCCAAGAGGATGCCACATAGTCTCCCTAGCCTCGGTCTCAGTTCCACATTTTGCGATTACGGGCAAATCACTTAATCTCCTGGTGACTGCCTCAATTTGCAGTTGGTTGCCTGTCCACCTCCCACCCGTCGCTGCTTGCCCTGCTGAACTCCGTTGCACAGATCCCCTCCTCCACCGATTCTGTTTTTCAATTTTTTTTTGAATGAATGAATTGGGTACTTGTAGAGTGCACTACCACTCCCAAAGGAGCATATTGGCGCTATGTGAAAGCAACACTACTCAACACGTACAGAATTAGAGTCTAGGAAGCAACTTCTTCAGAGGAGGAGAGAATATCAAACTATATCGGGGCTGTAAAGATCCACATCTTTAACTGTTTTTTGAAGGTTGCTTCGGAATCAATAGATCTTAATGAACTGGTAAGATGGTTCTAGGCCTTGGTGCCTAGTACTGCAAAGGATTTATCCCCTTTAGTTCTTGATCTGAAGGGGACTGGCTTAAGCAGAGCAGGTTTGTGTGTGAAGATCTCAAAGTTCTTTTCGGAGTGTAATGAGTGAACCTGTCAGATAGCTGTCTCGGACCTGTAGCTTTGTAGGCTCAAATAGTCAGCAGGAGAATTTTAAAGAGCACCCTCTTATGTACTAGAAGCCAGTGCAAAAACTTCAGAGGCGCTGAGGCAGATGATCGTATGGGAAGTTTTAAGATCAATCTGGCGGCTGCATGCAGAACCCCTTTGAATTTCTGGACAGGCTGTTTAGAGGATCCAGCATACAGACTGTTACAGTAGTCCAATCTGGAAGTCATGAATGCACAGACCACTGTCTTTTTAGCTGCCAGCGGAAGGAGATCAGAAAATGTCCTCAGTGATTTTATTAAGTTGAAACACGTGCCAGCCACTGTAAAAGACTGTGGAGGGAAAGACCAGGAAGAGTCAAATTTTACTCCCAAATTCCGGACTACCTCCAACATGGCAGAAGTGGGGGAGCGGAGTCCGGCCACCATTTGGATGGGGCATAAAGACTGGACTTACATTTCAGATGGTTAGCTTGTATCCACAGGATGACTGCGGTGAGACAATTTTTAAAATTCAGCTCCGACCCGAAGGATGCTTTGTACAGCTATAAGATCAGCTTTGCATTATCCGCATAAGAAATGGTATCTATTCCAAAGGAGGTAATCAGAAAGCTCAGGGGCAACATATAGATGTTAAACAAAACCGGGATCAACGATGAACCTTGAGGAACCCCTGAAGTTACTGCTATTTCAGCAGATGAGAAAGGCCCCAGCGTAACCATTTGTCTACGGTCTGCAAGAAAAGATTTTATCCAGGAGAACGCAGATCCATAAATCCTGCACTCTTTGATCCTGTGGAGCAGTGTGTCATGGGAGATGGTATGAAATGCAGCGAATAGATCTAACAAATGCAGCGTAGATCTAACAAAACCAATACCGCATTGTTCCCTGCATCCAATGTCAGTTTTAGAGTATCAGCAACTTCTAGCAGAGAAGACTCAGTGGAGTGTTTTGGACTGCTGTGGATGGAGTACATTTTCGTTTTCTAGAAACACGACTAATGTTGATTGACCAATTTTTCCATCATTTTGCTCATTGCAGGGAGTAATGAGATTGGGCGCAAATTGGACACTTTTGTTGGGTCTGCTAGAGGCTTTTTTTTTGCAGGGGTTTAACCGCTGTCAGCTTCCACTCGGCTGGTACCTCTGATGTAGCTAGTGAGTTGTTCATGATCTCACTAATCACAGGGTTGACTATGTTGACAACCCTATAGAGAACCCGGGGATCGCGGGCGGGAGGGCGCATGAGGAGACAGGGGTCATTTGGTGATCCCGATTTCCAGGACAGGATGGCCTGACATGACTAGGCTAGCATCATTTCTTGAAAGGCCTACAGAGTTTCAGACCCTACTTTCGCGGGGTCAATTTTGATCATATCATTTATCGAGGGTGTATGAGGTGTAAAGTCTTACTGGATAGCTCACACTTTTTCTTCAAAAAAAGGGGCAATCTGATTGCATAATATTTGGGTGGGCAGGATCTCCCTTGCCAGTGTCTTAGGTTTAAGAAAAGACTTGGAGATATTAAAATTTATCTTTTGATCAGTTTGAGCCTCCACAATTTGGGAGGAAAAATAAAAAATGTTGCGGCCTTAATCAGCATATGATAGGGTTTTAGTGCTATTTTAAAGGGAAGCAAGTCCTCCGGGTTATAGGCCTCCCACCACTTCCGTTCCAATTGCTTGCAATGCATGTGTTGTTCAACTAAGGCCTGATTGAACCAAGGGGCTGAAAGCTGCGATTTAGGCTTTCTTTTTAAAGAAATTACTGAAGCTAGTTTATTCGCTGTGTGTGAAATCCAACTATTAAATGACCCAACATGATCCAAAATTTTTCCCTCCAGAGTAGGGATGGAATAAGATAAGGATACAGAGAGTCTGGAAACTCCACATAATCCAGGTCTATCCTGCCTAGAAATAGTGTAACCAGGAAAAAGAGCAAGGGAAATGTCAGGGTTACACTATTCTTTAAGCCAAGATTCAGTGATAAACAGATAGGCCTACTGTAGATCAGTAATAACATCTTGAACTTCCTGAGCATGTTTATTGAGGGAGCAAATATTAATGAGGCCGCCCAACAGTACTTTCTCCATATGGGACTGCGTCATGACAGATGGTGCTATGATGGAGGGAGCCCCGAAAAAGACTTTGCACTTAATAGAGGAAAAAGGTCCTTCGATATCTAATGCTGAGAAGATAACATCACAGTGTGAAATAGATTTGTTAAAGGCTTTTAAAAAGTTGACAGACATGGAGATACCTGATGGAAAAAGGTCATAGTGGCTGCCGCTGGTCGCATTCTGGCCACGGACGGGCGCTGATGGGCTTGCCTTTGGCACTTCAGCGGCGCACAATCTGCAAGCCCACAACATTGGCAAGTTCAAACGGGATTTTCCAAAAAAGAACCAGAGCACCCAAACACCAAAATGGCAGCTCTAAAAGTAACCAATCAACAAGAAAGTGGGGTTTTATTTCAAAGTGCTATGTGCCTGAAAAACAGCGTGAATACAAGGTATTATAGAAAATTAAAATTCTCCTTGTTAAAAGAAGCCCCCCACATTCAATTCTCAACTGTTTTTGTTAAAAAATCAAAATAACACAAGAGCAGCACACGCGATCTATGACCTCGACATGGTAATATGAAGCTAACCACTGCACACCTCCAGCATTGGTCCGTTCAAATATATTCCCCAAAAAACAACTAAGGCGCCCAAACACCAAATTGGTGGCTCAAAGTATTTCCAATCAACCAGGAAGTGGGGTTTTATTTCAAAGTGCAATGTGCCTGAAAAACACCTTGACTACAAGATATTATAAAAGATTAAAATACTCTCTGCTAAAAGAAGCCCCCCACATTTGTGCAGTTCGATGTAGCGCCAACACCACCAGATAGTATAGGATTGCTTTACGTTAGCACCAGTTACTTTAGTCAGGGCAAGATTAAGTGATTTGCCCAAAATCAAGGATGTTAAGTCAATGTCAAAACGGCTCTTTTTGGAACTTCCCCTGCTTCGTCATAGAGCAATGTATCGGAGCTAGTTTTAAGCAGTGACCTGCGTTTCAAATAGCACCACTATTTCTAATACCAAGCAGCCTTTCCTTTACCCAGGTTTCACATGTTGGCCTTCAGTACATTTTGGACCAGCAAAGAGGATGAGCAAGACATAAAAATTGTGAGATTTGTTTTTACCCACTATTTTTTTTCTTAGGACTCGGGCTGATTCCCACGTCCCAAGATGGCTGCGAACAGTTCCTGGTTGAAGTGCTGGCAGCCAATCAGATCACATCTTGAGATCTGTGCCTAGGGTCCGCCCGGCTATTTATATTTCCTATTTCTTTAATAACTCCAAAGTACTGAACAGATTTACACCAAATTACAAAAAGAGCTTTTTCTGGACTAAAACTTAGCTTTCTGTCAAATTTGGTGGAGTTCCATCAAGCGGTTCGGGCTGTAGTTGTGTCTAAAATCCATATGGGTAATTGGAAGGGGAAAATGCGTTTTTGGACCCCCCTTTTTCTCGACCCCCACTCGACGAATCCCCGAAACTTTCCACAAAGCAGCTGAACTCAGGTGTGTACATGTTTTGAGAATTTCGTGAAGATTTGTCAAATGCGGCCAAAGTTATTAACAAAACAAAAAATGCTTTTCCTATGGACACTCGGTCCTAACTATAACTTCCTACTGGCAACCGCCAGTAATAAATTTACACATACATATATACACATATATATATATATACACATACATATATATACACATATATATATATACATCGTCGTTTCACTCCATCTTCGGAAATGCCTTCCCTTTGGACAAACGGAGCACGGACCACAGCGTTGTGCAACAGATATATATTCATTGCTCGAAGACCTCTACAGCCATGACGCGTTTCAGCCCGTCACGGGCCTTGATCACATGACATGCTCTGTCAGGTGAGCAGTGTTTTTATACCATTTTTTTCTCCTTCTTTTATTTCTTTTTTCTATTACTCAACCAGTATTTAAAGTGACAAGTGCCTATTTGTAGAATATATAGAAATAGAAGAACAGTTCAAATTCTTAATCGACCTGGGGAAATGTTTAACAAGGACATTGCATTTGGTCCAAGTAACTGTTGCGGTATAATACCTAGTCAACATTCCCAACAATTGTTTAAAAAAAAACTTATTTCAAACAATTTCCTTCCATCAATTGCACGAATAGCTAAAATATCATATAATATAATTTATGCTAAAAGGACCCAATTATATAATATATAAAATCATAAAATATAGGAACATTTCGGTATAAATACCTAAGTTTCGAATAGCAGTCCTTTGATAGAGTGCAAATTTCGCTAATACAGTACAGTTCTTCTCTACTTTCATGTAAACTTTAAATATTTTTTAAAGTGCAAGTGCTGTGCAATTTTTTTAATCTTAATACTAATGTCTTGATTTAAAAACCCATAAAAAGACTACCTAAAAACTGTTAACTCACCCTATGTGTTAAAACTTGTGCAAATTGCGGCAGATGTAGTGTTTTGATTGATAGCAAACAATGTACTAAAGTTCATAGACACCAATAGCAATCAATGGATGGCCTATTGGACTCCTAGCTTCAAAGTGTTCATCACTCGCAGTTACACTATATTATAGACAAGTATACAGTTCCTCAGTAGCATTCAGACCTCTAGGAAATTTCGTATCGAGGTTAATGATGTAGTTAGCCTCGAGTAGTCTGAGAGCTCTTTCTCTGTCTCCTCCTCTTTTGTTGGGAGCGACGGCGTCTATTAAAAAATATCTCAAACCACTGGGGTCAGAATTGTGTGATTCACTGAAATGCCGGGCTACCGGATATGACTGGTCTTGATTTTATATCGCCCTTAAGTGCTGGAGTACCCTCTTGTGTGCCTGTAGATTCGTGCTACCAACGTAGCGAAGCCCACAAGGGCACTCCAGCACATAAACGGCATAATCAGTTTTGCAGTTGAGGGACCTGGTTATAAGGTTCTCCTTGTCACTGAAAGGGGTTTTATATGTGGTTTGATTGCTGCTATGTTGGCACGCCTTACATATTCGACATTTAAAAAAGCCCTTTCTTTGTGTCAACCACGAGCTATTGTTAGGACCTGTAGGGTCATTCTGAACCAGAATGTCCTTCATGGACATTGCTCTGCTGTAAGTGATAGCTGGTTTCCTGGGGAGCAGATGCCCAATCATGGGGTCACTGAGGACCAAGGGCCCATTTTTAGTTAATAGCCTTCTGATTTGTTTTTCTTGTTTATTGTACTTTAAGATGAATCTAAAGGTATCCCCAACTTTATGCTTCGTTGTGTCCTTTGCTGTAAGGGAGAATACCTCACTATCTTTTCTCAAGAGGATCTCTCTAGGTTGGGCCCTGCTTTTGTGGATGGCAGCATCAATGCAGTGTTTAGTGTAACCCCTTTCTATGAAGCACTGCTTGCTGTTCTCCTGTTCTATCATTAGATCTTTCTCACAACTGCAGATACGTCTAAGCCTGAGCATCTCACCGTAGGGAATGTTTCGGATGAGGTGCTTGGGGTGTGAACTACCAGCGTGCAACACTGCATTGCCCGCTGTCGGCTTTCTATGAAGTTTTGTTACTATCTTGCCATCCACAGCACAGACCTGTACATCAAGAAAATTAACACTATTGGTACTGATGGAGGCAGTGAAATGTAAATTAAGCGAGTTGACATTCAATGCCTGTACGAATCCCTCTGCTTCACTAATGGATCCGTCCCAAATTAAAAAGAGGTCATCAATATACCTCCACCAGGCTTTTAGGTTATTCCTTACGACTGATGCATGTTCCTTTGATAGGACCAGCTCCTCCCACCAGCCCATGTGTAAACAGGCATAGCTGGGGAGAAGCTGGCCCCCATCGCTACTCCTCGCAATTGCTGGTATAAGGTGTTCTGAAACATAAAATAATTGTTATGTAAACAAAACTCTACCATGTTTAAAAGCATCGAACTATGTTGAGCATGGTCTGGTCCTCTTCTGGCCAGATAAAATTCAAGGGCCCTCAGACCATCCCTATGGTTTATAGATGTATATAGGGATGTCACATCTAGCGTAATTAGAAGATATTCATTGCGCCATGGATAATCAATCAATTTTACTAAAAAGTCACTTGTATCTCGAATATACGAAGCCAAATTTTGGATATGTTCCTGTAAATAAAAGTCAATATATCTGGAGGTGTTTTCAAGTAAACTTTTACGTGCAGATATAATAGGTCTGCCTGGTGGTACTTGGGCATTCTTATGTATCTTCGGGATAACATATAGGTTTATCGTTTTTCATGTATTTGAATTCATCCAAGGATAGCAGTCCTGCGTTTTTCCACCCTATTAATTTCATGTAAAATTCATTGTTGACTTTGCGCCAGGTGGGATAGTCACTGCGCCGATAGCACTCTATGTCTTTAAGTTGTTTAATTGCCTCACTGATGTATTCATCTTTTTTCCACAAAACTACATTGCCGCCCTTATCGGCATTACGGATGACAATGTCTGGATTTTTCTTGAGTTTGGACATTAGTGCGTTGAATCGGATCTCCTGTCTGTTGACTTTTCGTTTGGTAGGATTTAATATTTTGTAGTTTAAGTCTTTGAGACCTCCAACCACATTCTCATGAAAACTGTCAATTGAATCCTTCATCATCAGTGGATTGAATGTAGAGCGGGGCTTAAAAGGGGTCTTTGGTTTAACTTGTGTTTCTTTGTTCCCCTCATTTTCAAACCCCGTTGTATTGGCACTGGAGATCTGGTTTTCTTTCATTAATTCTTGTATGTCAGTTAACAGTCCCATATCTGATGGAGTGAGATTGTATAGATTGTCTTATTGGTCATTCGGAGTAACCTGCTGCATGGTTGTCTCTGTTGTCACTTGATCTTTTTGTTGACTATGTTGTAAAAAATATTTCTTTAATTTTAACTTTTGTATCCCTTTGTAGATATCAAATCTCGTAGTGGCATAGTTAAAGGAACTGACCGGACAGTACGATAGTCCAAGAGAGAGGAGTTGTTGTTCCGCTTTGTTTAGAACAACATCTGTGAGGTTCAGGACAGTAGGATTGGTATCAGATTTGTACTGTCCTAACGTCTCCAATTCCTCCTCTGTTGTTTCTTCTGTTGCGTTTTGTTGCCTGTTGTTTCGCTTCCTGGCCCGCCTTCTTTCACAGCGCTTTGCTGTTCTGCTTACATATATATACACACATATACATATATATATACACTGTTAGAACTGGGGGTCTCTAGTTGGCAGAGGTAGGTACCTTTGTCCAAATAGGGACCCTTGCTTCTAGTCAGGGTAATGGGGTACACTCCTGAAATAACCCCTGCTCACCCCCTTGGTAGCTTGGCACGAGCAGACAGGCTTAGTTCAGAGGCAGAGTGTGAAGCATTTGTGAACACATACAGTAATCCAGTGACAACACTACAAATGGACACCACACAGGTTGTATTATAAAAATAAGTATCTTTTATATAGATTTACCACAAGACCATACACGACAAAAATAATCCATAATACTGTATTTTAAAGATGGTAGAATTAGCTTGAGTCTCTTAAAATGGAAATGCAACACTTTGAGTTCAATGTACCTGAGATGCGTTACGCGATACAACAAAAGTGGTGCAGGGAAGGTGATGCGTCGGTTCCTTACACGCAAGAACGGTGATGCGTCGGTTCCCTACTGATGCGCAGGGGACGGTGATGCGTCGGTTCTTCTTGGCGTGGGGAGGTGATGCGTCGGTTTCTTACTGCGCTTCTGTGGCGATGCGACAAGCAGCGCCGTGATGCGATGAAGATCTGGTGCAAAGAAACAAAATGGCGTCTTCTTGATGTTGCGACAACGAAGGGGTGATGCGTGCACGCCCAACGGCCGTGCGGCGATTTTAATGAATCTTTGGAGTTGCGACAGGCCCTACGACACGCTTCCCTGGCGATACGACGGCATCTGATGCGAGGTCGACGATCTTCTCCTGGGATGCGGGGCGCCTCGTGATGCGATGCGTCGGCGTCTGATGCGAGGTCGATGCTCGGGGATGCGACGGCGTCTGATGTGACGGCAACACTTTTCTCCGGTACTGCGAGGCGCTTCGAAGGATGCGAGGGTGTCAGCGGCGCGCTTCTTCAGGGATGCGCTGGCGTCTGATGCGACGTCGACACTCTTCTCCGGCGATGCGAGAAGCAGCGGCGGCGACACGCTCTTCGTCTTGAGTCGCGCTTCCAGCGCCCAGCGACACGCAAGTGTGTTAGAAGGTCCAAATTCCCAGCAAGGGAATACAGGGGAGCTGGTGGGTGAAGTCGGTTGTTCCTGAGACTTCAGCAGGAGGCAAGCTCTGAAATCAAGCCCTTGGAGATCCTTCACAAGTTGATGAAAGTACACACAAAGTTCCCTTCTCCTTTCTTTGGCAGTCAGGCAACCACTGCAGGCAGATCCCTCTAGCTTAGGGATAGTCTTCTCCTCAGTTTCTTCTTGGTTCCGCTCCTCAGCAAAGGTTTCTTCTTGTTTCCCAAAAGTGATCTAATTTCCTAGGGGTCTGGGTCCCCTTTTATACACCTTTTCTCTTTGTTCTCTGAAGGCAGAGAGACCTGTGCCTAGTTCAAAACCAGTTCTGGTCAGTCCTGGAGCACTTTGTTTACAGGACTCCTTCTTTCCTTTCAGAATGTGGGGCAGGGTGCTCAGCCGCCCAGCGGGAGGGGGAGCCAGCATTGTGGAAGGCAGGCACAGCCCTATTCAGACCCAGGTGCAACTCCTCCCTCCACTCTGGATGCAGATCTCTCTATTCAGCCCTGTGCTGACTCACCCTGTCTCCTGGAGCCACCCCCAGCCCCTGTCACTCAAACTCCAGACAAGGAATACACAACCTAGCAGAGGCAGGCTTGGAAGGTTAGGCAAGAAAATACCTACTTTCTAAAAGTGGTATTTTCAAACACAGAATGTTAAAATCAACTTACCTAAAAGATGTATTATATCATTCGGAGTTCAGGCCTACTAAATTCGTTTCTCTACCATGTTTTCCCTGGGTCAGTTAGGATTATAAGGTGTAATAATCAAACTGCCCATTCTGGCCTATGGAGAACAGGTAGCCTTGCAATAGTGAAAAACGAAAATGGCTGTAATTCACTATTAGGACATGCCACACACACCAGGGCATGTCCTACCTTATACTTACAATGCACCCTGCCCTAGGGCCTACTTTAGGGGTGACCAACATGCAGTAAAGGGAAGGTTTAGGGACTGGTAAGTGGGTGCACTCACCAAGTCGACATGGCAGCCCTAAGGCTGCACACAGGCTCTGCAATGGCAGGCCTGAGCCACCTTTTACAAGCTTCTTCTGTGGGTGGCACAAACAGTGGTGCAAGCCCACCCGCAGCATTGGATTTACCAGCCCTGGGCACACTCAGTGCACTGTACTAGGGACTGACAAGTAAACCAATCATCCAATCATGGAGTCACTAATACATAACACAATTTACAATAGGGAGAGCATATGCCCTTTAGCACTGATCAGCAGTGGTGAAGTGCCCAGAGTCATAAAACAGCCAACAACAGGTCAGAAAAAGTACAGGAGGCAGGCAAAAAGTTCAGGGATGACTCTGCAAAAAGGGCCAAGTCCAACACACACACATACACATACACACATACATATACACACATACATATATAAATACACACATACATGTATATATACATACATACATATATACATACATAAATATATACAAATACATACATACATATATATACACATACATATATATACATACATATATACACATATACACACATATATATACATATATACACACATATATATACATATATACACACATATATATACATATATACACACACTATATATACATATATACACACATATATACATATATACACATATATATACATATATACACATATATATACATATATACACATATACACACATACATATATATACATATATACACATATATATACACATACATATATTCACATATATATACACATACATATATATTCACATATATATACACATACATATATATTCACATATATATACACATACATATATATTCACATATATATACACATACATATATATTCGCATATATATATACACATACATATACACATACATATTCACATATATATACACATACTTATACATTCACATATATATACACATACATATACATTCACATATATATACACATACATATACATTCACATATATATACAAATACATATATATACATACATATATATGCTTTATTCACTGATATGATTTAAACATCTCAAACATCTTTTTACAGTGGGATTCAGTGCGGTATTTAAACTGTACATACTCACTTTTGGGCACACGGGTTAATGAAACTAATTATAAAATGATTTTAGAAAATTTAATAATGTTTTCTTTTAAGTCTTTTATAATATTGGTTTCAGCCCGTTCTTAGCATATTTTAAATAAATATTAATAATGCTATGCCTTTTAAATATTTATTTATTTATATATTTATGAATATTTATGAGATGATTTGTTTGGAGTTTGGGAAACTTTTCCCATTCATTGTCATGCAGTGATACATTGTTTTTTAAATTCTACGATGTAATAGTTACATTTTAACTGTTTGTCTATGTCTATGAAAAACTTCTATGCACTAGCACTTTAAATGAGTGGAAGCACCACAACAGCGCGTTGATGCCGAAACGCGTAATGGCGGTGGTGCATGGCGTTTAAACACAATAAATCTACATTGCACCTTATTGGGTCTGCTTTCGTCTATCCAGGAGAGGATGTTGTTTGGGCGAAGTCCGGTGATATTTTACCGAGCCAGCTTCCTCGGTAACAGCAGACCCCTCCTTCAGCAACGGGCCGTGCGGCAAAAAGCAATTGTTTCCGATGCATACGGAGATTACCAGTACCGTTGAAAAAAGAGCAGCCATGGAAGCCCCCAGACAGCGGAAAAGTTATACCATTGTTGTGAAAGACGGAGCCCGGGTCGGAGGACACGAGCGAGGCCAATCACTGCAAAAAGGTAAGGACCCGCCAAGAGTCTGGTGAAGAAGTGTGTTAGAGTGTAGACGCGGACATTTATTCTAAAGCACCGACCTCTGAGTATTGTAATTGATATACTTTTCGCATCTGCACCATGTCCGCCGACGCGCTGCGAAATCGAGAGGCGGCAGCCAGTGAGATGTTCAATGATTCTCCCAGTGGGGAGACATTTGTGGCAGAGCAGGCGAGCGCCTCACAATCGGAGAATTCCAGCATTAAGGAACTTTTTAAAAGATTGGAGAAATGCATGAAATCCGAACAGGCGAAATGGTGGGAAGCGAAATCCCTGACTAGGTACTTGGAAGTGGGAAGAATTCCCAGGGGCTTGAGAATAATGGTGTCACCCAGCTACGAGAACCCGGACCCCAACATGCTTGCCGAGTGGGCAGAGTGTAATTTAGAACCCACCGGCTAGTCCTGATTCTGGTAAAATATGCAGAGAGTGATCGAGTAACATTTCAGGCTAAAATTGATGATTTGAATGAACAAATCGATAAACTGGAAGTGACAGCTGTGATTCAACAATACCGAGAAGGAATGATGAATCGTTTGCAGAAGGAGGAGGAAACTATAAAAAAACGAAAAACCTTTAAGTTTCAAAGAGATAAGGTGGACTACAAGCAGGGGCGCGTGTTCACCTTTGCTAAAAAATACGACGCAATAAAAGCAGCAGCCAAACCTGATTCTCTTGCGGTAGCACAGCATAGCGCGAGTGGTGGTCTGCCAGCATCGTCATCGACGTCAGATTTGAGCTCTGCGGTGGAGAGTGAGGCAGAGAATGAACAAACAAGCAGGGGGTTGGGGTTTCCAAAACCCACACTGTCCCAGGAACTGGATTACCTGCGGCAGGACAGAAAACTAACATTAAGACCTCGACCGCACAATGCGAACAGCGTCAAAGACAAAACCAAAAACGTCGGGCAAGACGTCAGCGAGGCCGCCAGCACAAAGCCGAAAAACAGAAAAACAAGAAACAACAAATGGAAGCGGTAATGGGACAGAATATGCATGTCACAGATCCAAACACTGTGATCAACTTGTCAGACATGATTTTGAAAAAAAGAAGAAATAGAAATCTTAGCCCTCGGACTTCCATTTAGCCCAGTATGTGACTTTGACTATGCCCAAACACGCACAGATGTACAAGTTTGTGCGTAAACTAAAACTTCAAAAATATCATCTTCTGCAGAAAACACAAAATCAAAAAACTGCTGAAACAACTACCGGCAGCAGTGGTAGTCCTCCAGGGCTTACAGCAGGGGATGTCGAACTTTTGCAAAATCTTCAGCAATTTCAGGATGAGAATAGGTCAGTCCAAAGTGAAACTGACCCTGAGGAATTCGAACTCAGCAGAACAATACACACCCATTTCAGACCCAAATCCAAATTTTGTCCTGTGATGATACGTGATAATCTGGATATATTAAATGAAAAGGTCACCACAGAGTTGAAGAAATTGTATCTATCCACCACACGTGCTCGAAAAAGTACAACAAACAAGACAACTTATACTTTCAGCTTATGAAGAAACTACAGACTGATCAGAATATCATCATCCGTCAGTCAGACAAAGGGGGCAATGTGGTACTGTGGCCACGAAACCTGTACATGGAAGAAGCCCTTAGTCAGCTCAACGACAGGGACTGTTATCGTTGGAGTTTAGATATGTTTAAATTTGTACGGAAAGTGAAATTAAAAAAATGGCATAGTCTTAAAGGTACATCAGAAATCCCTGGAAATAGACCGGGTGGAGAGAACAACGCAACCCTTAGCATAAGAGATAGGGAAACACTGACAGTAATGCAGGACCTATACTTGGAATCGGGTCTAGACCAGTGCACAGAACAATTCACCCCTAGAACCGATCATCCTGCTTTAAGTGATTTTAGACCTAAATCCATCTTCTTACCACTCATGGCACACGATAACATTGATGCTTTTCATGAGACTACAACCAAAGACCTTATAAAATTCCGCAAACGCCAATATAACAGAAAGAGTGGTGCCACCAATTTCACCTAGCAACAGTGGGAATTTATCAATTCCCTGAAAGAGGACGAGAACATTATCATCCGTCCTGCTGATAAAGGTGGTAACATTGTACTTTGGGACAGGGCAGCTTACATCATGGAAGCCACCAAACAGCTCACAGACACAAGATTTTATGTCCCTACTGATGTAAATGAGTACAACGCTAGCATTGTTAACATATGGAATACTCTCACCGAGTATAAAGATAAAGGGATTTTACAATGGGAGGAATACTGTTACCTTAAATGTGATTACCCCAGAACCCCTATCCTGTACTTGTTACCTAAGATACACAAGGACCCTACAGTGCCTCCTGGTAGACCTATCGTATCCTCTATTGGTTGTGTCACAGAAAATATTTCAAAATATATAGATCATTTTCTCCGTGAATATGTAGAGAAACTCCCCTCACATGTAAGGGATACCAAAGACTTCCTGGCGAAAATCAAAGATATTGTATGGGAGGAGGACTTCCAAATGATTGCTATGGATGTTAACTCATTGTATTCCATTATTGACCATTCCCTGGGTGTCCTCTGTTGTAAATACTATTTAAGTACGCGTGAAATCTGCTATCTGGAACATACAGAAATGTTACTAGTACTTATGAAATTTTGCCTATTGAACAACATGTTTTTATTCTAACGGCGCTATGTTTAAGCAGGTACTCGGGTCGGCATTGGGTACTTGCTTTGCCCCCAGTTTCGCTAATTTGTTCCTGGGGGTATGGGAGGAAGAGATCCTCAAAAAACTCGAGCAAGACCACACACCCTGCAAGGTGATCAAATGGTATAGATATATTGATGATCTCTTTGTAGTATGGAAAGCCAGTGAGGAAAGTGCCATAGACATGATTACAGACCTTAATAACAATACTTCCAACATTAAACTCACCTATACCATCAGCAAGAAACAGCTTGAATTTCTGGATGTGGTGGTGGAGGTTAAAAACAACAAGTTGGTGACCAAATTACACAGGAAGTCAACGGCAGGAAACAGCCTCCTCCATGCTCTCAGCAGTCACCCAGAAACACTCAAATGGAGTATTCCATTTGGTGAACTGCTGAGAGCAAGAAGGAACTGTAGTACACATGATAGCTTTGTGAACGAACAAGAGAATATGAAGAAAAGATTTCGAGAGAGAGGGTACCCTAACTGGGTCTTAAACAGAGCGAAAGATAAAATCAGTAAAATAAACAGAGAGGAAACCCTGAGAGAAAAAGACAGCCCTGAGGACGACAACCCGATTAGAGTGATTCTCACTTATAATAAGGAGTCGAAGGCAATATCCAAGATATTGACAAGGAACTGGAATATCCTCACTGGTGACTCCGATTATAGGTCATACTTTACAAGAAAGACCGCAGATAACATACAGGAAAGGAGAAATCTTAGAGATTTCCTAGTAAAGGGAGACATTACTAACACCAGCCTACACACTCAAATCAATCTTCAAGGCTTCTTTCCCTGTGGTCACTGTAAGGCCTGTAGAAACAGCTCCATGAAGAAAAGTTATCCTACACCCACAGGAGAAAAAACTATAAAACAGTTCCTCACATGTGGCACGATATTTACCATCTATATCCTTGAATGCCCATGTAGGAAAAGATATGTAGGCAGTACTACCCTAGTAACAAAGAAAAGAGTATTAGAACACATGAGGGCCATCACAAATAAGGACCCCCAATATCCTGTAGCCAGACACTTCGCAGAGTACCACCTGTCCAACAGCTCCCTTCTGACTTACTTTGCGATAGAACAGATTGAACGCACACAGAGAGGGGGCAACAGAGTCCTTCATCTACGTAAAAAGGAATCTTGGTATATAATCAACCTCCAAACCAAAAGCCCAGAAGGGCTTAACCAAGACGAAGAAATGAGTATTCATTTACATGAGTAATGATAAATGATAAAGTAGAATATCCTTCCTTATGTTGATGTGCAGTTTCCTGTCAACTGTACAGTCATGCAATTATGTTGTTTGTATCTTGTATGTAAGTTTTAATCCAACATGAGATTGCTCACAGATTTTAATGTTCTTTTTAATTTTCTTTCTTTTCACAGGAGAAAAGGAAGGGGCGGAAACTGAGAACCAACCCTCACTGCAATCCCCTACCCTTTTCTTCTATCAATATGGTGAAGGGCCCAACAAGACAGATAAGAGATAAGCTTTTCTAGTTTTTCTCTTCAGTCTTACGACAACATTATTTATATTAATTTTGACACAGACACATTTGTTTTAATTTTGGTGGACTACTGGGTGTAGTGCTGATGTATGAGGAACGGCACTTTACATGAAGTTGTGTAAGAATCTCTTATGGCACTTTGCCAATACTGTAAGAGTTTAGACAGGCATCATCCATGCCCCCTCTGGCACTTTGCGGTATATACAGTCATCTTTTTAGGTACCGCTTTATATTTATTTTTATTTTTCTTCTATTTCCAGCTGCTGTGTTTTTACATCTGGCAACGGTTTTTTAGTAGTCCCTTGCAACCTGAGCACGTCTCCTATAATTTGGACCGTACTCACCCCTGCTCATTCTACGGCACTATGCCGATCGAAAGAATACATTATTTAGGGCACCACCTACTGCTAGTTCGGTAGATTTTGTAAGTATTAGATTAACCAACACCATCTACGTATTAGCATGTGCAGGGACTACCCTAACAGCAAGAGGTGGAAAGTAGGTACTATACCATTACAAAATGGCCACCGCATTTACACTGTTTACATCAACTTTACTTGTATTCTAACAGTGGCTGAGCTGTATTCGGAAGTTTATATTACTTAATGGTGCAGGAAGTGCAATGATGTAATGAGAGGACTAATTTTAATCCACTTTGGTAAAGCAAGTATGATGGTAATACTCTTTGACCACTGTAAAGTAAGAGGTTTATCACATTATATGAAGAAATAGCATATTACAAAATGGATGCCAATTTTGTTGTATACAGAACACTAACGTTTGGTCCTTTCTTGATTTCTACAACTCCTATGTATTGCAAGTCATTTCCCATGTAACACTGTGTGACCAAGCTTGCTGAGCAAGCGAAACGCGTAACCTGGATTAAATCATCTTCTGGTGTATGCAGACCTCTGAGTGATCGCTTTATTTATATTATTACAGAAATTCTGACGTTGGCGTGCTCCGCCAACAACCAGCGATCCTCTGCAGAGGGCGGAGGAAGGCAGAAGGAGCCCTGTATGAGAAAACATATATATATACATATATATAACTCGTGCCCCCGCAATGCACTGCTGATGACGTCACATATTACATCACTCATGACATGGTCAGTGACATCACTGATGACATCACTGATGACATCTCAAATGACATCACTGATGACATCACTGATGACATCATCCAGTGACTGTGTGTTTGTGTAAAGTTTAAATATGTTTAATATATATAGGGAAAGGCGTATTGAAGAATGAGTGGGTGTATAAGTGTCTGAATGGATGATTTAGTAGGTGCGTGACTGAGTCTATAAGTGAGTGATTAAACGTATCTTACTGGATGCATGGGTGAGTGACTAAACTGTGTGAATGTCTGTATCCGTCTGTCTGTTGTTGTGTAAGCAGCTGCATGGGTTTCTGACTAGCTAAATGAGTGTCTATATGGGTTATGGATTGGTTCTCTGAGTATCTGTATGGGTGCCTCAGTGTTTGTGTGGGTGGGGTGAGTGTGACTGTGCATAGATGTGTTAGTGGGTGTGTGGGTGATTCACTGGGTGCATGGTTTCAAGAGTGCGTCTGTGATGGACTGTATGGGTGGGTGAGTGTGTGTATGGGTGTGTTAGTGATTGAATGTATATCTCAGTGGTACATGTGTGAGTAACTACATATGTGAAAGGCAGTATATATGTGTGTTGGAGTATATAAATGGCTATAAGTGAGAGTGTGTGATTGTGAGAGTGGCTATATGGATGAGTGTGTGCTTGCATCAGTGATTGCATAGGAGCGTAAGAATGTGCTAGTATTTTTATGAGTAAGTGAGCTGGTGTGTATAACTGTATAGGTGAGTAAATTGGAGTGTGATTAATTATTTGCATGACTGACTAGGTGTGTGAGTACCTCTATGGATGAGTTGCGTTGTGTGAGTGTTTATATAGGTGTATGAGTGCATATGATAGTCCTGTACTGAGTGACTGTAAGTATGAGTGACTGTACGGGTGAGTGAGTAGATGTGTGTGTGTAGACCTAAGAATCAGTGATTGGGTATGTACTTATTGGTATTGGAGTGTGTATGGTTTTGAGAATGGCAGTCTGTAATTTAGAGTGGGTGTTTCAAAACTTATATTAGGGTGTGAGAAGATGCATTAAATTCTCACATGGATGATGTCATCAGTGATGTCATCAGTGATGTCATTTGAGATGTCATCAGTGATGTCACTGACCATGTCATGAGTGATGTAATATGTGACGTCATCAGCAGTGCATTGTGGGGCGCGAGTTATAGTTACCTGAACTAACTATAACGGGGGAATTTCACGGGTTTTGTACGAGTGCAATGTCCAACTAACTATAACTGTCCCTAAAACCTTATGGTTTTTTCAGTGAATTTCTAAGGTTTTTTAAATGCAAATTTCTAACTATAACGTGCCTGAAACCTATGTTTTTTTCAGTGAATTTCAAAGGTTTTTTAAATGCTAATTTCTAACTATAACGTGTCTGAAACCTATGGTTTTTTCAGTGAATTTCAAAGGTTTTTTAAATGCTAATTCCTAACTATAACATGTCTGAAACCTACGGTTTTTTCAGTGAATTTCAAAGGTTTTGTAAATGACAATTTTTAAATGTATTAATTGTTATATTTATTTTTTTCATACTGATTTACTACATTTTTATAAACATTTTTTTTTACATATTTTATTTTTTAAATTACATTGTAATTACATTATACATTACAAAAAATACTTTCTCAGAATGAATTACTTTAGTTTAAATACTTTGCACATAGGCAATAGACTTTTAAGTACAGTAGTTACAGTTGTTGCAATGGGCAACACATTTTCAAACACAATGCAACATTCAGCTCAATGTGAATTTCTAGTTAAATGCAATTAGTTACTTTATGGATTACTTTTTCTAACCACAGGACTGGATCCTAGATTCAGTCCTGGGACATCTCCTGTAAACAGTTGAGTAAAAGCGTTTTGGTTACAGTAGTGATTTTTAAGGAATATTATTGTATTTTAAAAGTTGACACTTAGAAACTTTTTCTCATAGAATCACCAATGTTATCCTATGGAAGGAAATTCACTTAGCAGGTAAAAACTGTTATCGTTACTTTTCTTTCTCAGTGTTGGATCCTGGATCCAGCACTGGTGCATCTCCTGTAAACAGTTGAAAGAATGCGTTTAAGTCATACAGGCGATTTTTAAGGAATATTTGTAGTTTGTGAAAATCGACACTTTGAAACTTTTCAGCTGAAAACCAGACAATGGATTCCTATGGAAGAAAATATAAGTTACTGGTAAGTACGGTTAAAATTACTTTTCAGGGTCAGTGCTGGGCTAAAAGATGCAGCACTGAGGTCTCTCCTGATAACAGGTGAGTAAATCGGAATTCGTATTTCGGCTGATTTTAGAGGAATATTTTAAAGTTCCAAAACTCCACACTTAGAAGAATTTCCAAGTGAAACCAGTCAATGTTAGCCTATGGAAGGAAATTCAAGTTACTGGTAAGTACGGTTAAAATTACTTTTCAGGACCAGTACTGGGCTGAAAGATACAGCACTGAGGTCTCTCCTGATAACAGGTGAGTAAATCGGAATTTGTATTTCGGCTGATTTTAGAGGAATATTTGTATGTCTCAAAAATCAACACTTAGAAACTTTTTCAGCAAAAAGCAGACAATGATATCCTATGGAAGGATATTCAAGTTACTGGTAAGTACGGTTAAAATTACTTTTGAGGATCAGTACTGGGCTGAAAGATGCAGCACTGAGGTCTCTCCTGATAACAGGTGAGTAAATCGGAATTCGTATTTCGGCTGAATTTAGAGGAATATTTTAAAGTTCCAAAACTCCACACTTAGAAGAATTTCCAAGTGAAACCAGTCAATGTTAGCCTAAAGAAGGAAATTCAAGTTACTGGTAAGTACGGTTAAAATTACTTTTCAGGACCAGTACTGGGCTGAAAGATACAGCACTGAGGTCTCTCCTGATAACAGGTGAGTAAATCGGAATTCGTATTTCGGCTGATTTTAGAGGAATATTTGTATGTTTCAAAAATCAACACTTAGAAACTTTTTCAGCAAAAAGCAGGCAATGATATCCTATGGAAGGAAATTCAAGTTACTGGTAAGTACGGTTAAAATTACTTTTCAGGATTAGTACTGGGCTGAAAGATGCAGCACTGAGGTCTCTCCTGATAACAGGTGAGTAAATCCGAATTCGTAGTTCGGCAGATTTTAGAGGAATATTTGCACAATGGTGAAGGTAGGGGCGGGGCCTGAGGTGACATCTGTGCAAACGCGCCCGTGGCGCGTTTTAAGTTGGGGGATTAAGTCCCCTTGAATCATGAGGGTCCCTAGGGGCCAACTAGCCCACCAGGAACCTCCAGTATGCGCCAGGGGCTGCGTTGCAGAGACGTGTAGAGAGGCCACACCCCTTTTACACCTCTCTGCAACGCAGCTCTGTGGCGCTTTCTGGATGTACCTGTTGGGCTAGTTGGCCCCAGGGACCCTCAGGATTGAAGGGGATTTAATTCCCATCTTAAAACGCGTCACGGGGCCTGTTTGCACACATGTCACCTGAAGCCCCGCCCCTCCCTTCACCACTGTGCAAACGCGCCCGTGGCGCGTATTAAGTTGGGGGATTAAGTCCCCTTGAATCCTGAGGGTTCCTGGGGGCCAACTAGCCCACCATGTACCTCCAAAAGCGCCACAGAGCTGCGTTGCAGAGAGGTGTATAAAGGGCGTGGCCTCTGTACACCTCTCTGCAACGCAGCCCCTGGCGCATACTGGAGGTTCCTGATGGGCTAGTTGGCCCTCAGGGACCCCCAGTATTCAAGGGGAATTACTTCCCATCTGCAAACGTGCCAGGGGGCGCGTTT